>OV656698.1:12400000-13865000 GCA_927399405.1 Agonopterix arenella
CAAAACCAAATTATTAACGTGTGATTAACGTTGGATTCGTCGTAAAAATATTGTGGGTGTGGGAAAACCAAGACCTGAAAAAATTCACGGAAATAGTACATACAACGAATTTAAAAAGAAAACTATCACGGCTAAGTAGGCTTTACAAGTTAACGAGTTTTAGTCGACCAACTTAAAAAATGTACTTGGAGACGGTTAAACCGTAGTATAGAACAAAAAACCCTTCTAAGTCCGTATATTGTGACCCGACATGAACTTGGCCGGTTTTTTTAGTAGTTAAACTACTAGCTAGATCACAGAAAACAAAACCAGTAGAAATAACATGACAACTATTTGGTTTGAGTATCGTGACCAAAAAACTAATCAAATTCAAATCAACCTTATCATCATAAGTCTTTATGTTTGAATCTACATAAAATTGTCGTAGTGATCTTTTTATGAACGATGTGTATGAACAGATATGGTATATCGACCATATCAGTGGTACGCGGGTTGCACCTGCGAGCTACTTCTATTAAGGCAAAGACAAGAATAAAACAAGTTTCAGATTCCTACGTCTAACTGACTTTGAGAAAAACGAGTGTGACAGACGGACGAGACACCGAGGTAATTCCAAAAGTGTCTCGTTTTGCCAATTTTGGTACGGGACACTAAAAGTACTATTTTTAAAGCGTGCTATTCTAGCCAGGTTCATCTTTAGGATTTTAGAGACTTTAGAATGATGTGACGACAGCATTATGTTTTTTTTTTAAAGATTTTTAGACAGAAAAGTAGATTTTAATGTGAAATCCATTTTGTATAAAGCATTTTAGTGTATTTAAAATCAGTACTAAACTAATGGCTATCGATTTTACAATTATTTCACTCAGTTCAGTACGTTTGACACTCCTTTTTGACTTTAGTTTCACTATTTTCACAGAAAGAGCGACTAAGGTAAGGTAAGGAATGACTTTAAAACGACGATTACACTGATTTAGCTGTTTTATGAATTAGTTTCTTTTCTATCACGCTACACTACAGACTGCCATAATTTCATAGTGATTTTGCCGAAAATTTTAGTTCAAATAAAATAAACTTAAAAAAAAAACGCCGTAAGAACCCGTTAAAATGAATAACTTTAGCATAAAAAAACATTACGAATAAAAAAATCTCTTTAATCGAGTTCACTAACCACAGAGAATATTTATTATATTTCTTTTTGTTCTATTTATTTTGCTACTATACTATACAACATTTAACTTGTTCAAATTATACATTAATCTGGTAAGTTGTCGATTCGCTTTACTCAGAACAATCGTAAAGCAACTAGACATTATAATTATATCGTAATTGAAAATGCCAAAGACCGTTGGACCGAGATAACGGGCTATCGGTCAGACAGTTCCATTATATTTGCAGTCGGTGCAATTTATCTCGCTTCGCTTTTTGTGCTTGCTGCTTGTAAACTATGAATAGCAGAATCAATTCCAAGCCTGGCGATATCGAACGAATTCAACTGCGCATCTGATTCTACAGTTCATTGATCATTTCAATAAATTCTGTAAATAAACTATGTGTTTTTAATACGTGTGATTTTACGTATGGAATTTCGTTGCATGTACAAATTTATTGCATTTTATTTCTGACATATGAGAACCATTTAATATTTTAAAAGACAGGCGATAGTTATTTATAATATAAAATAACTTCAGGCTTTTAATTTGTGAATGTTACGGTTTTCAATATTTTAAAATGCGAAAAAAACCTGTTAGGATACTGTTTAACTCTCAACTTTTTTTGAAACTTGAAACGGTATTTTACCGGTAACATAATTGATTGATTGACTATCATGCATGTTGATGTGCAAAATGACGACATTTCAGAAACCCATTATTTTTGTTATTTATACTCGCAAAGGGGGTTAACCAGTTTTTGTTTCGTGGCTGCTGCGTCTTTATCATAGGTTATCTTTCAATTGTGCCAGATGTTTAGAATAAGAGATTAGAGTCATCCCCCGGCCTCGCTGGACTTCATTGTCTAGTGTTGTGAATGGTCGCCTCTGTTGATCCTGGTTTACAGGAGTTACAGCGGTGGGAAAGTGTGGTGGGCCTATGCCCGAAAAAGAAAATGTCGAGAATAAAGTTCTCGCATCCAAAATATTAGATTCATTGTTTCTTTTTTGTCCACAGATAAAGCCAGTAAAATGGAATTAAAGACACCGAAAGCTATCGAAGAAAAATGTTCACCAAAAACCAATAATAGTGAAACAATAAACAATAGACAGATGTAAAACTCTATTAGCGATGGGTCATAAATTCGTATGGGCGCTCACCGCTGCGTTGGCACTACAAGTAATTGGTGCTCGGGTGATGTGTCCGAGTGACCCTAACTGCGTTTGCGGTGGTACCGTGGCCGTCGAACTCAATTGTAACATCGATGGTAAGTGCACTCTCACACGTTTCAACGTTTTAAACCTAACTGTGCTCTAATTCTAGTTTTAGTTTGATTGAGGCACGTATGGAATGATCACGGTTGAGTAATAAATCGGATGGAAACGTAAAATGAGATTTTAAGGGCAACTACTGAAATCCTTTAAGCCAACGAATGTTCTAAAACGAATCCGTTCCTAACATCTAAGTAAATTTTTTGAGGCCTTTTAAAACTATTTAATTTTTTTAGTTATTTTCAATCAAAAGTTTTCTGTTCTATTTTCATTATTTTCTCACTCGTATTTATTTATGAGTTAACCTCTTGTCGGAGGAGTATTTCCCAGTCCTGTCACTTTTCCGCTAGTGCCTTAAGTTCTTGATAGGACACGACATCAACCTTTTCTTTGAACTAATTATATATTATTATGTATTACCTATGATTCACAATAAAGAATATTTCTATTTCTACAGATAATTTTTTTTAAAGTACATAATGTGCATATAACTATAAATTCAAAAAGAAATCTTTTCAGAGATAAGCTCGCTCTTCGTAATTTTTTTCTCTACTATGTATAAAAGTGTTCCTAAAAATGTTCTCGGTTTTATGAGAGTGTTTTAAATATAATAGCTTCAAGGGATCTATTGACCGTTCATGTTTTCACGTTTTACGTTTCCATCCTGTACCTGTAGCATTAATTTAAACCAGGCTCCGAATTTCATTTCTATAAATGTGTCTGTTTTTAGATTGATTGATATTTCATGATAAACTTTGTTTCAGGTCGGATGGTAGAAATCAATTTGCTGCCTAACACTTACATAAATATAAAGTGTGTTAACGCAACAAGTCTCGACTATAATAAACTACCAAAATGTGCCAATTTTGAGAACACGTTCAAGTCGGTTACTTTCAAAGACTGTCCTTTGCCATCGTCTTCGTTCAAAGAGGTTTTAACAAACATAGGAGTTTCAAAGACGATGGCGCTAATATTTCAAAACGCGAAGAATTTATCCGGATATTTTGATAGGAAACATTTTGCTGGAATGCAGAACCTAACGAAATTGTTACTGTCAGTTAATGGAATCACACATTTACCAGATAATCTGTTTATGGATATTAATAAGCTTTCCTGGCTTAATATAAGGTCAAATAGTATTAACTTATCCGAAGAGTTATTCAAGCCTCTTGAAAGGCTGGAGACTTTAGAAATAAGTCACAATCATATGACCAATATTTCTTCAAATTTATTCTCTCACTTATCTCTACTGAGGCGATTATCGCTTTGGCAAAGCAATGTCACGTGGTTCTCCAAAGACTTTTTTACTGGAGTAGATGTTCTCGAAGAATTAGACCTCAGCTCTAATGGACTGAATGAACTTCCATCTTTAATTTTTAAACCATTGAGAAAATTGAAGAAGTTAACATTATTTTCGAATAAATTTTCGTCGCTGCCACAGAATTTGTTTAAAAGCAACGATGAGTTGGAAACTGTCATTATTCTTAACAATGACGTTCAACTGAGGCAGCTTCCCAAGAATTTGTTTGGAAGTTTGGCGAACTTGAAACTGATATACATTCAGCGATGCGGCCTGGAAAGTGTCCCTTACGATGTGTTCGCGAATTCGCCACAGATCACAAACATATCACTAGCGTACAATGACATCAGGACTCTACCAGAGTCTACCTTCAACGATCAGATCAACTTGCTGGAACTGGACTTAAGTCACAATAGTTTGATGATATTAAAACCAAAACTGTTTTCGTCTTTAGTGAGGCTTGAGAATCTTAACTTATGCTACAATTCGTTGGTAAAAATTTCTGGGTAAGGAATGATTTGATATACGTACACACGTCAACACACCAAGCTATACATAATAAGCATAAGCCACGCCATGTCATTACGTGATTCAGCCTACGCGTGGTCAGCTTACGCTACCCCTATGAAAACGACAAAAATCGAGACTTTTTGTTACATTGCGTATTGGAAAATGAGCCCACTTGACGGTTTTCGCGTTTTGTCGCTTTGTCGTGCGTGGCATGCACAGTGCTACCCCTTTTGGGTATGTATAGCTTTACGTGTCGCCGTGAGTACGCTATGCTGTAAGTAATACTAGTAACAGTAATAGTAAAATTTTTATTTGCCAGCCAAAGATACATTGCATATTGTTACTTGGACCACTGCACTAGGCAACGCCTGTATCGCGGGAATCAAACAAGATAGTTAAAGCAATAAAATTAATGTTAAAACACATATTCTTACATATCGCTTCTTAGCGATAAGACCGCCTTATTTTGTGCCTCTTGTATTTTATTTCTGTATTTTACTGTTTATGTTTTTGGTGTAAAATAAAGTATATTTGATTGATTGATTGATATTTAAAAGTGAGACGAATATCTGTATGTACGTGAGATGATGATGATGATGCTGTGCGTATGTAGGGGTGTGTGTGTATGTGTGAGGGTGAGTGCGTGAGTGTATGGATAAGTATTTGTGTGTGACTGAGTACGGTCGTCATGCAACGATCCTCAGCAGTTCCTCTCCTACATCATAAGACCAACCCAGTAGTTTGTTGTTGATTATTTTCTTGTAATGATCCCTTATATAGTGCCATTAGTATATTATCAAAAGTTAAAACTTAAAACCTCGTCGAAGATGGGGCGGTCTTTGAAATCTTGAATTTGTTTTGATCAGCGAAGCGCACTTATCTATCTATACTATTATAAAACTGTAACAGGATGTTTGTCTGTACATTGAAGATATTACAAAAAAAAAGTTACGATATGGTTTTTAGGTGTCCCTGATTCCATTTCACAAATTTTTGGATTTTTTGTCTGTCTGTTTGTTTGTGTGTTTGTTTGTTTGAACGAGTATCACGCAAAAACTACTGAACCGATTATGATGAAACTTTTTTTGTTTGATAGCTTATGATCTGACTTAAAATCTGGTATATAATTTGTGCGGACAAAGTCGCGGGTTAACGCTCGTAATAAATATTCTTATTTGTTTCAGATCGACATTTTCACCTTTACTAAGTCTGTTAGATCTCAATATGGAACACAATAATCTTAAATCCATTTCATCGTACCTATTCATTAACAACAGACAAAGGATATCAATATCGTTGGCGTATAATCAGCTGGATTTTGAAAATAAGGAGCTTCAAAACAATTCGTGGACCACTAATAAAATTTCTCCCTTCGCTCATACATACAACTTGAGATTGCTGAATATGAGTCACAATAATTTTAAGTCAACCTTTGAAGATTGGTGGGTCAATGGACACGATATTTTGGATATCAGCTACAACTCAATTGCGTATTTGTGGGTAAGAATACTAATAATATTTTGTTTTAGAATGGTTAAAGAAAAGAGAAACATTTTAATAACAATCGAAAACCGGAGGGGGAAAATGATCGGACACTTGATACGAAACAACAATTACTTTAAAACCATACGGGAAGGGAAGATAGAGGGGAAGAGAGGCAGAGGAAGACCTAGACAGAGTTATCTGGCCCAAGTGAAGGAAAAGGTTGATGTCGTATCGTATCAAGAACTCAAGAGACTAGCGGAAAGGAGACAGGATTGGCGAAAACTCTACCGACAAGAGTGTAGCTCTTAAATAAGATGATGATTTGATTTTGATTGTGCAAAGAAATGTGTCACACAAAAATTTCAATATCAACATGAATATTTTTGTAGACTACTGTTGACTACTGCAACACCGGACCAGTGTTGCATTCCGTACTATAGTTATAGTATTTGTACTATAATTTTATACTGAGTACTATATACTATCGTCTATATAGGATAGTACACTAAAATACTATAATTTGTCATCACCATCGATGTATCTATTTTACCCTAATTTTATTACTTTTTTGTAATATATCGCGGTAAAGTTCATCGAGGATGCGTTGTGCCGCCGTGTGGTGGCTCAGAGTAGCACCATCCCATTTCCTCCCGTGGGTGTCGTCCCTCGGAGGATGGGCAGCAGCATCCTCTGAGTTCACACATTCAATCCAACTGCGATCGCCAACCCGCCTGCCAAGCGTGGCGTTTATGGCAAATAAAAAAATTGTATTGAAATTAAGCCTACCGACGACTACTTCATGAAAGAAGTTATTCTGATGAGATAATCTTAACATAACAATTTTACCTTTGAATTTAATTATATGAAAACAAATTTTCTGTACTGACCTAATAGATCGGTAAAATAAGACACATTAAAACATATATACGGTCGAATTGAAAAACCTCCTCCTTTTTTGAAGTCGGTTAAAAAAAGTCTGTTTGTTTTATCCCATAGGATCGTTACAACTGTAGAATTCCACTACCAAGCAAAGGCCTGTTAGTAATGTTAAAGAGCATAATTTTGTTTCAGGGTAACGAAAACTCTTCTGAAAATATCGAATATCACAAACTTTTAAAGAAACCTTTGAAAGAAATTTGGATTTCTCACAATTCATTCAAGTGCAGATGTATGAATAATGAGTTCATCGATTATTTACAAGATTACCTGAAAACTAAGGTACCAGCATTTTTTTTTCTAAGAACTTGGTTTTATCTGCAACTTGCTTTGTCAAAAATAAATATATATGCAGGGTGTCCCGTAAACCGACGTCAACACGGCGGATGCTGATAGGTTAGGTCATGACGAAGCAGAATATCAAAATTTGACTTTAGTAAAGTGTTTTCGAGATATTGACAGTTTTAACACAGATTTAATACATAGAATATTTGTAGCCGTGTCACTCAAAATAGTGACTAAGGTAAGGTAGTTTCACGAATTTCATAAAACTGTCCTTATCTCGAAAACTAAGAACCTTTTCCTAAAGAAAATGTTGACAGATTGATTGATTGATTGATATATTTTGTTATTATTTTTTTATTTTAGTATATTCTGGTTAGGCATGAAACCTATCAGCATCCACCGGGTTGACGTATATACATATATATTATATTATTTTTTTTCTCTACTATTGGATGTTTTAACTGTTTAATAAAAAATTTCATACAAAATAAATAAAGCACAACCTACGAGCACAACACTAATGGTACTCTTCTTTCCAGGTCGTTGATTTGAATGATTTAGATTGCCCCTTCTGGGCCAATGGAACTTGCACAATGAGAATCGTCGTCATGGCCGTGATCATAGCTATATTTGTGACCTTCCTATCAATCCTCGTCGTACTCTACGTCGATTTACGGAAACATCTCTATTTAGCACTGAAGAGAACACTTTATTCATTGTCTCATCACAATGCAAATAACAACGACAGTCGAGGCATTATGGTAGAATATTCAGACAAAGATGAAGAATTTGTTTTAAAGGAAGTACTACCTGGAATGAGACACCATTTAGATCTCGAAATACATACGAACGTTATAAATAATTCAGCGCGAAAGCAGAGCTTTATGAATAGCGTAACGGGGTCTGTCAAAGAGACGTACACCACGCTCGTCATATTTTCCCCGAATTATTTAACGTCCAACTACAGTCACGTAAACATTAAAAAAATTCGAGGTGAAATGTTGAAGGCAAAAAATACAATTTTCGTGTTCGCTGACATCGGTCCGGAAAATTCAATATACGCATTTTTGAAGGAACAGCGGGATACAAGGACTACTGTTATGTGGAATGACCAGGAATTTTGGAACACATTCCTTGCGATTTTAGCTAAAGGCGACCATAAAGTCAAGAGGCGACGTGTGAATAAATTATTCTATGCCGGCAAAATGAAGTTGGAGACAAATAGGTCAATTTCTAGACCACCGGACACCCCTAATATATATGCTTTAGACGCGTTCACACACATTCAAGTTTAGTTTAGTTAATCCTCTCATTTTGAATTTAGTGAGGTAAAGACTGACTTCTCCGCCACGATCACTAAAATCTCACTCATTTTAGCTTCAAATCATAGTACATACCTCCGTGTAAAATAGATAGATGTAACTGTTATATTATGTTTAATGTTTTCGAAGCACTTCTTATGTAAAAATTACAGAAGTATTTTGTCACATGTACCTAAACTAAAAAAACCTTGTTTTTATACTATTGTAGTGATAGGAAAGTGATTCAAGTATTCGTCTTTTTGGAGAAACTTATTTGTTTTGACATTACTTCGTCTGCTATACTTCAAAGAAGTGAATGTTTACTTTAAAAATAAGAGATTATAAACAAAATGTAAGTGTCTGTCTCTGTTAATTAAAATGTACATACAATGTTTTAGGTATTGTAAACAAAGAAAAAAAGAGTTTCAAGGAAACTAACATAATTGTTAAGAGTTGTAAACTACAGCTTATAATAAAAATGTATAACTTTACCAATATGCGTTTAAATAATATCCCATTCAAACCTAGCACGAATTATGACTAAAAGACATCATCGGCGATTCATAAAATTTTTGGTCCAAATGTGAAAGTGCCGGCAAACTAAAACTAATGCTATATTCTGATAGAACTTCTCCGTCTTAGCATTTTTAGTTATGGCATGAATGCTGTAGCTGTATACTTTCTTTCATAAAAAATTTATGAAAAGGCAGATTTTTTAAACTTTAATAAAACCAAGGAATATTGCCATACAGCTTTGGTGCCATACTAAAAAATGCTGCGACGGACTAGTTCTAATAGAATATAGCATTAGCTAATTTCATAGAAAATGTACGAAAAGAAAAAGTAGGAACTTAGATTTTTCGAAACCAAATAAATCCGGAGACAATGGACCTACAACTTTGGTGCCATAGTAATAAAAATAAAGACGGAAAGTCCAAACAGAATATCGCATTATTTTTTTTCTGGCTGCACTTTCACGTTTTAGGCCAAATCTGATGATGTCTTTTATTCAGTGACTTAAATTTTAGAATAGCTCTAAGATTTTTTGTATAGATACCAAATAAATCTTTGGGATATGTACATAAATGAGAAACGATTAAACTAAAGTTAAACATGTTGAATGTCAAGTCTAAAGTAACTAATATATAATAACATGTCTAAAGTAACCTGTAGATTTAAAAGATTGGAGAAAACGGTTTGTAATTTTGTTCGCAGTGTATGGGAAACATAAATAGGTATCAACGTTGTGTAGATAAACAAATAAAATATTTTTGCAACACTGTACTAAACCGTTCGACCATTCTATATTTATGATTGCTTGAGCAGCGCCTTTTTGTAAGACAATTTTATTGATTCATTTAATAAGACGATAATATGATTGAATATTTTTGGAGACAGTTTTCTAAATTACGAATAAGTAACTACTTCTAAAAATAGTTGCAAAAACATAAACAGAGTATCAAAGGAAACATCCCAATAATCCGATACATTTCAACGTCATAATTTTACATTTAAACCGTGGGATATTCGTGATATGATGCAAACCAATAATTTGAATATTATATAGCTACCGATACTTATACGCTTCATAGTACACCAAAGCATTCATTCGAAATAAGAGATGTAATGAAGCCCAGTAATAATAACATATCCGAAAAGGTTTACCATCTGTGACCAGCATAGAATGTAACATAACGTTTTTAAAGTATCTTTATGGAGAGTGTAAAATTAAATGGGACACTTACTTAAAAGGAAGCTTCAGACAATCAAACTGAACAACTTTCTGTATGGGGTCAACATCGAAATCGCGAAAAAAAAATCTGCTGTCCCATACATCTCAGTCGAGATATATGTTTGCAGTTTTGTATGGGATAGCGAATTTTTTTTTTCGCGATTTCGATTTTGGTCCCGTAGAGAAAGTTGTTCAGTTTGGTGGTCTGAAGCAACCCTTTAAGTAAGTGTGCCATTTAATTTTACACCCTGTATATTCATTGTATTTTGTTCATTCATTTAATTTTATGCCAACGAGGAGTTTTCTGACAGCTAGTAAATCATAAATCAACATACCGCGATAGATGGCGCTGCATCGAGCTGGATGCGAAGACAGTTGTGGTTAAAAACGAAACAAAAAATGCATGTCACTAAGTCTGGCACGTCCGTTGACGAAGAATTACATTCATCTTTTGCGGCTTATTAAAAACTCGATTTTTACCATTTTATTTATGTTTTATTATCTGCAAGGCCCATCTTTCGTCAACGCCATCTATCGAGCCACTCCCTCAAATCCCTCATTTTTTTAGATAAAAATATACTAACATCCCTTACATCACAGAGTGCCTACTATAATTACTGCTGTAACTTACATAAACATTTTCGAAACATTATTAATAAATCGATTATCCATAATCCGTAACCAAACAAAATTTTTCTTATTATGTGAGAATATTTGAAATGCGTATCCAAATCCGAAATATCCATCTGTGTTCCGGATGAAATATTCCGGGAGGGAGACGTGGGAAATGAAAGTAGCGAGTGACAGTTTGTTAGGGGACAGATACATCAAAGTAAGGGCTTTTATTCCGGTCTACATACGAAGTACCCATAACGAACCAAATTTAATTCTTATTTCATCGACATAAAGGTCCTGTCGGGGGACAATCACATTAAGGCAAGGGCTTACGGAAAGCTCTACAGGAGAGTAAGTATTGATATGAGTTATGTACCTATGTTTATTACGAACTTTTTATATCTTCTCAATTTCCCTAAGCAATAAAAATAAAAGTCTATACAAGGTGTAATTTTAAATGCGTTAGGAACCGAACAGGATTAAACTGACTGATCAGACCATTAAACTGTACAACTTTTACCATGGAATCAACAATTAAATCACGAAAAAAAATTCTGCTGTTTCATACATTTCGGTCGAGTAGCTATTGACATTTTCTGTGGAACAGCTCTCCATACTGAACACTTTTACACCCTATATGTAGAACAGTTGTAAGTCAGCAGTTTCGTATAGAGCTACCACGAAGCCTAACACCGCGTATATACTCTATTCAACTCGAGAAGCCATCTAAAGAAACTCTTACGACAATCGTAAAGAGTTAAAAATGGCTTGATTCAGGGGACTTGTTACATAGAACGGACGGTAGCGTGTCATTATTTATGCCCTACCCGTATCTGCACCGCTGGCCACACATAGACCTATAAATTAATTAGTCCACTGCATCTTTTAATGCGATTAACTGCAATGTAACGTTAATGATCAAGTTTGTTGATTTACGTGGTAGTTAACTGGCGTTATGGGCCTCATTAACATGTTTTTGGTTTGTGTTTAATATCGATTTGTGTGCTGTGAACGCAATACGATTGTGTGCAATTCACTGGCTCGAGAAATAAAATATATTAATTGAGTGACAAATAATTCATTGCATAGATTTCAACCTAAATATAAGTTTGTACCTAAAAGAGTTCAAGTGCCTAAGATCAACTCGGTAAGTCACGTTGAAGGTTCTGACACGAGCACTTGTCTCGCATGGTGTTCGCGCGTCGCGTTTTTGCCTGCCACGAGGCTCTGCACTACTCAATCTCTTCTTGTTCTTGATCAAAAAGAATCCCTGAGTTGGGATAGAAACTCCCACAAACTACTTGACACTGGCGGAAATGCAGTGCTAACGCACAAGCAAGAGTCCATTAATTATAAAAAAAAGAATCAACTCGATTTACTGGTCTAAAGTAAGTTTGAGTTAAAATTCCTGTATATCAAAATTCAAACAACTTTTCGATTCATTATATAGAGACTCATGCCCAAAAGAAGTATCTGAATTTCGACCTAAGATTCAAATCTTTAGGAACATTGATGTTGCTCCTTCATGCATCCTCTTTCATATTTGTCACTCCTCCGGACCTCCGCGCATCTATTACAAATATAATATTATTGTAATAGAAGTGTTAATGTTATGTTGTAGAGATTCTGACCGCCGACGCAGTGTGGTAGCTTCAAAACCATCGTCAAATTCCTAATAAATACATTTTGAACTGCAAGGTGATACGCAATCATGCTGATGATAATGAATTATGAAGTTTAGAAAGAAAAATTAATGTTAGTAAAAGCTAAAAAGGACAAAAGGCTCTTCAAAACAAACCGAATGAGCCCAATCTCGGCGTTTGCTAGTAGCCAAAAAGGAGTTCCACTATCTACCTCCTACATCTTCAAATCAGCTCGATGGTACACAATTATTGTATTATCATCCGAATGAATGAATAAATATAGGTACGCTGGCAAAGTTTCCAATCGATACAACAAATAGAAATGAGTTAAATGCGACTTCCTAGATTTTCTTACATTCTTAGGATATTAGTTGTGTAATACAGAAGAACCTAAATAGGTACCTATAAGCGTGTAAAAAGGATCACATATTATTATATTACGTTATCATATTACATATTTTGTTCAGTTTTCAAGCATAGCGTCTGGCTGGCGTAATGAATAAGACAAGTTACAAAAAACATTTTTTTTTGCAGGATAATAATTTATGTACAAGTAAACTTGCAAGTAAAAAGAAGATAACTCAACGCTATAACGAAATTTTAACATAACAAGCATAAAACAGCTGCTTACCTCCAGCTGTGAAAGTTCATGACCTACGACAGCTCGCACTCACTCCGTCTGGCGTTCTTGTAATCATACTGATAATAACGAGCAGTCTGGAGACAGACTAATCTTGAAGCTGTTACGAGAAAATTACTAAGATTATCTTCAGTCTCATCGCTTTAAAAGAATTGGTTTACATTATAGCAGTGACAATACAATTCTTACACGAATTTTTACACAGACTGATAAAATAAATTATAAACAAAAAATTTAAACCGCCTTCAAAAAAACTAAAAAGTTAAAAAGTAATATTAGCAGCCGATGACTTTTTCGATCGCATCATAAGAACATTAACTTTGTTTATCGAAGTCGCTTGGCTTGACACCGACTTCGATATCTTCTGCAATATTATTTTTTAACTTTTTAGTTTTTTTGAAGGCGGTTTAAATTGTTGGTTAAAATTTTGTTTATTTCACAATTTTCAGTGGTGAATTCATGAGTTTGACTCAGATATCAGTTACACATGCAAAGGGTACATCGATATGAAGCGAATTTTTCAATCGCTGATGATTTCTGTCAACTTTTGAGAAGTTCTATTGTGTAGCTCTGGGATACCATCATCAGATCCTGGTTTCCTTATCATGGTGCCACCCTTGGAATATCTACTTTCCAACAAAAAAGAATAATTAAAATCGATTCATAAACGACGGAGTTATACGGGAACACACATAAAAAAAAATGTATATACGGTCGAATTGAGAAACCTCCTCCTTTTTTGAAGTCGGTTAAAAATAGTCAAACTATTTAGCATTCTATATATCAGGCACTTTGTTTATTACAACATTTTCGGTAATTACATTATTTACAGTATGGTTTTGGTTTTTTTTATTAGACTGCCCAATCCCGTTTCGCTTACAAAACTAGTTTTGAATTTAAATTTTATAAGAAATGCCATGATAGAAAATGATAATTTCCATATCCTTGAGAAGTATGATATACCTCCTATTTTGTTTACTCGTTCGTTAGTTGTGAGACGATTTGAAACGAATACAGTTCGTCACGTGGGCAATGTATTTTAAAACTTAGTTTTTTTGTAGTTTTGTTGTGAAACAATGCGGGAATTTTCTGTCCCACAATTTATGTTAGTAATTATGGTCTATCTAAAGAGAAAAGGATCCTTCTTGGCATAGAAACGTTAAAATGTACTTAGGTTTGCTTAAGTTTCATTTGTGTCCTAGCATTCCAATAAAGAATGTACCAACCTTTCCCCGAATCAAGCTCCTAAACGTTGAGAAAAAGGGAAATGTCAAATGAAAAATGCATGAAAACATGTTATGAGGCTAAAGAGGTGTAGAGTCGTAGCGTGTGGCGGTCCGTAGTCTCTGCCCACCCCCATGGGACAATGGCGTGAGCTTATGTTATGTATCTATAAAAACATGTTTTTAGAAAACTACCAAGAATACAGATTTCAAGCATTCATTAATATTATCATAACATTAGGCCCACAAAACATTATAAGAGGGGTTGGAAGTGCAAAGTAGGCGTGAAACGTGTGCCACACGGTTATGCAATGATTTGCATAACACCGTTAGGCGTTAGGTGTGGTGCGAGCGAGAGGGGCATATGAAGTTGCAGCAGCGTGAGAGGGAGAAGAGAAGTGGCGACAGTTGTTTCCGAAGCAAAAGCGCTACTTTGCATTTCTAGCCCCTCTTACAATGTTCTGTGATTAGGCCCATTACAGTCAAAAAGTGCCTGCTCTCACTAATAATGTTTATTTTAGACCTTTGCCAAACAATGGAAAGACAACGTTAAAAAATGTAATGCTGGTAGCTATTCATTTGTCAACCTTTGTTCATAATATATTTTTAGCCCAGTCATTTTACGGTTTGAGCCGGGACTAATTAATAATTGATATTTTTTTCTGTATAGCATTTAAGAGCTCAGAAATGTACCAAAATTAAATAAACATCACGTCAACCACAAATTTAAAATTTATCATTATATCTCGTTCTAAAAAACGAATGGTAATTTTATTAAAGCTTTTAAGGCTTTGCCATTATTTATACATAATTCAATTCAAACATGGTGTTAATATTTTTGTCTACTTACAGGGCTTTGAAAAATACATTTGTGTTCTCTATTAAATATCTTATTTTTTAAATGTCAATGCCTATTTGCTCAAAAATAATTTATATTGTTAAATCTAATTAAAATGAGAACATTGGTATTAATATTATTAATTTAAAAGCGTTCTGGGAGATACAATTTTGATTTCTATGTGGCGTAGCGATTTTTTTTAAATATGTTTTTAGATAGTCTTTTTTTTCACTAAATGGTGCCAGTTGATCGAAGGGTGAAGGGTTTAATAGTGCAAGTCATAATTACTCCCCACCCCTCGTAGCAGAACTCCTTAAAATGACTGGGCTATTTCTACAGTATATTAAAACGAAGAGAGCATCCAGTGGCCGCTTCCATGAATACCAATATGCAGCATACTATGAAGGCGATTATTTCAACGTTGTTAGAGAATACCTATAAACTAGAATAGCGTTGGAGCTGACATTCTTTTCTGTGCATTATTGCATGGAAATAGATGATAATATTCTAGGCACGCTGCGATGAAGGAATGAATAAGGGTTCAAATACATTGGACGGGGTAAGTAAAGGCTACGAGAGATGTCAAGTACCTACAGAGTAAGTATAATTTGGTGAGATATATTAAAGAAAAATTATTCGAAATAGTACGCTACTTTAGCCAGTCCCCGTTGCATATTGCGCGCGATATATCGCTTTTGCGCAAATAGAAAGAGAGCTATTCCTCGATAGCACTTTATCGCGCTGCCATACTACGGCCGCAGACGTATTTTAGTGAATACCGGAATGTAAAATTCTGGAAAAAATGTCCGAGACTAAACTAAACAAACATAAGTAATATAAACGAACTAATAACATTGAAAATTCTGAAATTCTTTTCCATCCCACTCCCCCCATCGGGGCACCGAGCGCGCCGCGCGTTCGCGTAGTCGGCCGATCAAATGAAGACTCTCGCGTATTGGTTCTCTTTTTACATTTTGGTGCTCTTTATTGGTTCGGACACTTTTGAGCGCGGACCCGACGTCCAGTAGTTGTTAAGTCAATGAAGTAACGTTTACAATTTCGACATGACTAATCCGTTTAAGATTAATTTTAGGAAAATTGAATTATTTCCAATAGTCAGTTTTCAGTGTTAACAACGAGAAGAAGACGATAATTTTATCTGAGAACTACACAATTAGATTTACGAAGGATTAAATTAGAGAACGGAACTTCGTTCAATTTAGTAACACCTATCCATATTTAAAATAGTTACCAGGGCCGTGCACTTTAGGATAATGGGACCCCTATGACTACGATATGAATATGATAGAGGACTACTTTATTAACAACATGCAGTAGTAACAAAAGGAGTAGGTAAGCAAAATTCTAGATGTAGACCTAAAAGTTATAGGTAGGCAGCCAAATTGTTGCCACTGTTTGTTAGGCCCCTTGTTCATTAGAATATTTTCGGAAAATAATGGTATTTATCGGTAATATTGGTGATCGGGCAGGAACTAGGGGGCCCATCGATCGTGGGGTCTTGGGTGTCCATTGGAAAAGATGGGCCTGATAGTTACTCACTTATTCATGATTCAACTACTTAAGTAAGTCCATGTAGTTAGTCCCTTCCACTCGGTATGACTAGCTACGTTCCCAGGTGATTACAGTTAGCGTTACTATGATGGTGAGTAGTTGACATTCATTACTTTAAAATATTGCTAGAGAACGAAGCTTAAATTAAAGCTAATATAAAGTCTGATCCATTTTGCTACATTGAAGATACAGCCTTGTATTACGTGCGGTGTAAAATTAAATGGGACAGTTACTTAAAGGGGTGCTTCAGACCAACAAACTGAACAACTTTTACTATGGGACCAACATGGTCCAATAGAAATAGTTGTTCAGTTTGATGGTCCCCATAAGTAAGTGTCCCATTTAATTTTACACCCTGTATAATTTTTTTTTTCGAGATTTGTACTCATATGTGAACACTGTCTTATCTTGTATTTTGTTTTACATTGTAAGCGAATCGCTATTTCCATTGTTACTAGTTGACATTATTTCCTCTATAAACTGGAATGAAGAGTAAATCGTCTAAGCTATCGCTAGAAGTCAGTCTCAATAACTCATTCTATAATTAGCGGCTGTCCCCAGCGAAATACAGCCTTATGGTTATAGTTGACATTCATTCCACTGAAATAATTACGAGGGGATGAAGCAAACACCGCAATGTCGCTCGCGGGTAATGAATCTGTTTTGGGCATCCCGCTGTGTTGCCAGTTGCCAGCTAGCCAGTCTCCCATGCGAATTCTAAGCATTATTAGTTTAGTTTTGAATGTGGTAGGAATGCTATCTGACAGTTATAATTTGATATCGTGTATCTAAATAGATAAAACGTGTTTGCGTTAATTGTTTCTGAGAATAAAAGAGATCCTCAATCTTAGTATGGGAAAAAGGCTAACATAAAAATGTTAGCGTATAGTTTGCGTATAGTTATGGAACTCACGTCAATTTGTTTGTCATAATCTCTAGATTATAGTGGAAATATTAGCTATACCTCATCTAAACGGAGTGTCGCGTAATCGCAGTTGGCGCACATCTTGTCTCGATAATTGTTGATTTTTTATTTTTATTTTGGTATTAACATCTAAGATGTTCCTATACACGCATTGTTTTTCTCTACCCTAAGGTTGTCTGGAAGAAATCGCTTCTTAGCGATAAGACCGCCTTATTTTGTGCCTCTTGTATTTTATTTCTGTATTTTACTGTTTATGTTTTGGTGTAAAATAAAGTATATTTGATTGATTGATTGATTGTTTTACATGTGCCGATTTAATAGGAAAAAAGAATCTTAGCAAGAAAGTCAAAACGGTGAATTATTTTACTTATTTCATAATTCCGTTTGCATTTTTATCCAATCTTTCGTCCGATTGCTATAGTAAATTAAATTATGTTTTTAGAGTGTAATACCATCAATAAACGTAACCGTTTGTGGGCCTATAATAAATTGACTCCTTTGGAGGCAGTTTATATTGAATCAAATGACCCGCACATTTTAGAAACTGTGTTAATTTAATTGTGAGTTTCTTTGACGAAACTAATAATATTACATGTAACAGATTAAGGTATACTCACGTCATACATATCTTAATTTTCAGTTCTTAGGAGGTAATGAAACCCAGAGGTTCCTTGGAGTCTAATATCGATCCCGATAAGACTAAACGACGACGACAATGACAACGATACGAACGACGACAACGACGACGACAACAACGATATTCTAATTTACCTAATTGAAAATTCTTTAATTTTATAATTAAGAAATTGAACGATTCAACTCTGCTTATACAGCGTGTCCGGTGACAGAATTAGGATTTTAAATTTAAATAAAAACTAAACTAAGAGAAATAAACATTTATTTTAGTAATTATTAGAAAGTAGAATAGTGCGGATTTCATTTCTTAAAAATGATTTCATCCAAATGTTGACCATCACATCGGACACACTCTTAAAACCTGGCTTCAGTATTCCGTGCCACGTGCTGAATTGTTGATGTCGGAATAGCATTAGCCTCGCGAACGATATTTTCTTTTAGTGCTGCGATGATCGCAGCATGGGGTCTGTGGGGGTCACTTCAAAAGTAAAGTTTATATAAAACAAACCCAGCGACCATCTCTGCACTAAAAGACAATATCATTCGCGAGGTTAGTGCTATTCCAACATCACTAATTCAGCGAGTGGCACGGAATACTGAAGTCAGGATTCAAGAGTGTGTCCGACGTGATGGTCCATATTTGGATGAAATATTAAAACTAAAATCCGCACTACTCTAGTTTATAATAATAATTACTTAAATAAATGTTTATCTCTCATAGTATATTTTTTATTTAAAAGACATTGCCCACGTGACGAAATGTATTCGTTTCCGTCGTTTCGCAGCTGGCGAATGTGTATGATCAAAGAACATACACACAATCGTACAAATCGTATGATTGCTGAAATTATACACAGGATAGGAGGAATATCGTGCTTCCCAAGGAAATGGAAATTATCTTATTTTATTGTGGAATTCTTATAAAATTCAAATTCACCAGTTTTGAGGTGAACCTAGATTGGGAGTTTTCTTTTAAAATCCTAATTTAGGCACCGGACACCCTGTACTATGCAATTTAGCATTCTCCAACAGCAAGTTAATACAATCGATAACGTAAAAAAAGTTAAACGTCAGCGGCTCGGATGACAAAGTATGTACAACAGCTCCCCTATCCAATGCATTTAGATAGATTGAACTGATGTTTGTTGAACATCCCAAAATGACACAACATCGGCAAAAATACGGCTACGGCAAGCAAGCAAGTGACCTCTGTCAGGCAAGATTGAGTGGTCCACAATTAGGGTAGGTATACGAAGGCTGTCTCGGCATGTCGGTGATCGGGCGGTGTTCTCATGAATTATGCATCGTCACGGCCGGTACATACCTTCCAGATATATTTACTCGTGACCATGTCGCCGGCTATGTCGCGGAAATTATAACTACCTATATATCTTGATACATTATTCTTCTACGTAATAATAAAACATGAACGTAGCCTATTATATAGGGTGTAAACTTATATGAGTTACATACTTCAAGGGGTGCTTCAGACCATACAAACATTGCAAAAAAAACAGATGTTCAATACATTTTGTTTGAGCAACCATTTGGGTTGAGTTGAGTCGTATTTGGGTTGTATTGAAAGTTATTCAGTTTGATGATCTGAAGCACTCTCATGGGTATATAGGCTGATGATGATGATATACTTTATGAATATGAAGTGAATTATTGATGCTATTACTGAACGTAATAATAATAAAATAGATAAATATTCCTTTTCTTCTTTCTATAAAATTATGTTCTTCAACGATATTTTTCTAGAGGGCTGAAACCACTCTTGCTTTCAGAGTATAATATTATTACGTTTCCTTGTACGTTTATGCATATAGCTCTATTTTGTAATTATCTATGGGGTAGTTGTGTACCTACTAACCTAGAAGCCGGATATAAGCGGTTTTGTTGGTTAACTCCGTGTTGTCTCCCTTTGGGGTTAAATTATACTTATTAAAGGGATTATAGGGGTCATAAGGAAACAATACGTTGGGTTCTCGGGTCTTTGGTTCAAGGGCTTCGCTTGATACCTAATCTTGTGAATTAAAAACAAACATGTGAAGCGAATTGTCAATTGTTGTATGAATAAGCAAGGAGTGACTGCTGTTTCATAAAAGAGGGAAGATCTTCCATCTGGCAAGAATGTAAAACATACACCGGCCGTAGCGGTTTTATAGTTATTATTTGCGACGTTTTATTCGTATTTTTATTACTGTTTGAAACTTCTGTATAATTCGACTATATCTAATACAGTCTTTCCTAATCTAAAGCATTGTTTCTTTTTCAACAATTAAAATTTTGTAAGTGATTTCGAAATCATATCGATAAGTACTATGGATAAACATGAGTAAACAAGAAATTTAAATTAGGTATGTCAAGGCAATATTATTTCATCGCTCACTGAATAATTTTCATGTTTAGTCACCTACTCACACGCATTAATTCCTTCAGTATAATGATGATTTTTGATTTCTCAACTGGGACATGATATTTGTTACCCCATCATTATTATTGTGTTATTTTTATGCCCTCTTGTCATATCCGTTGCTGTATGTTTTTGATGTGCAAATAAAGAATATTTATGTTTTAAATTATGACGATATTTTCACCGTCAAACGATTACAGCAAACTTATCTTTATTGATCCCCAGTAAATCCCCATTAAAGTTTGCCTAAGAAATTACTAACCAAAACATTAATCGATGGGCTCCCAATTATTACCTACACAATCAAAAGTAACACGAAACCTTGGGCTTAAAACAATAAAACTTAAGCACCAAGATCATTAGTATCGATTTCCCAACGAAGGTAGTTCGAAGGTGGCTAAAATCCGGTTAATTTCAAAAGTCCTTTACGCCATCCGCATCGTCAGCGTTTGTGTGAAAAATTGCAACCTCCAGAGTCCGTAGAGCTGTGAAGAACGGTCAATTTTTATCTATAGCCTTTTACTATAATAAATCGACAAAGATTTTTCACATTGAAATATTAGCGGTTTCAGTCACCATATCTCTTGGGCCGGGCACAGCGAGGCGGCGGCTGTTAATAAACTCAATTTTTTTCCACTCGAAATATACAGAGTGTAAACCTGAAACAACCTAAATTTTTACGCTCACTTTTATGAGTAGATACTCTTTTGCTCAGTAGCTACGTACCATATGGTGAAGTGACCGAATAATTCGATCATTAGTCAACGTCTTCGCTTTCCCGAGGAGAAAAATGATTCAGTGAATCTGTCAGGGCTGCACGTCACTGAATTAATTGAAATAAATTACCGAGTCCGCGTCAACAATTTAATCTTGAGCGAGAACGATCTGGGACCTGTCACTATTACTCACCACTAATTAGTATATTCTATCGCCAGCGCCGCTCTGATATGGTTCTATTGAAATTAATTTTAATAAGGGCTTAGATATTTATAAAAAAATTCTTTATAACTAATAAACTAACTAAGAAAATGCGCAAAACACATGTTTTAGGCACAACTGTTTTTAGGGCTATGCTTTTTAGAACAAAAAATTGCTTTCGCTACCAAGTCGCTACTGGATAACATTATGGTCCAATAAAATGTCATATTTTTCCGGCAAACGTAGAGACAACAAAAACATGTTTTCTAGAAAAATTATTTTAAGTGTTACATAGGTTAGACATTATTTGCATTAAGTACTTTAATGGGTGGTAGCACTCATTATACTGAACAACTTTACCAATGGAACAAATATGGAAATTCGAAAAAAACATACAAACTTTATACTATGAAACTAACAATATTTTATGAAAGTTTCTATTAGGATTCTTAGAGAAAGTTGTTCAGTGGCATGGGTACAATCACCCCTTAAAATAATGTAACTGTTTACCCTAGAACCCTATATAAAACACTTCTAAATAACTACACAGACCAGAAAATTTGGTAAACCCATATTTTAGGCACAGCTGTTTACGAGTACTCTTTAAAATACAAAATTGCGTATTTTTTCAGCGAAAGTGAAGACAACAAAAACATGTTTTCTAGAAAAATACTTGTTAGAAAGTTATTTCTTTTACTTCAATGATGAAAGTTATACTTGTTGCTTTCGAATAGGTGATTGAAAACTTCCATAAATATAACAGAATATTTTTACCATCTATAGAATTCCTTGAAACTTTTTGTAATACAAAAAGCAAGGTATACACTCTAAACATGTCATGTTCATGTTTTCTACACATTCGAACTATAAACTGCGCTGAGGGAATAACCTAGACTAACTATTGTATCTTCTATGCTACGATTATTACTATTGTCTGATATAGTTTCTATCATAGGTACTTCTTTTGTTTAAAAAGATAAGTGATCTGACGATATTCGTACAAATAGTCCATCGTTTTGGCGTAATTTTATTATTGTAATGACTTGATAGAAAATATTAAATACACTGGTACAAATAAACGTGATATAAAATGTTATACCAATAAAGAATAAGCAAAATGTCTACTAATAAACCCGATATAACTTAAAACTAGTACAACGTCTGTCGGCGTAACTGTTCTGTATCATAGACACTATTTTTTTCTTAAGTTTATCTATGAACCGCGACGTTGCCACCAACATAGTAACGAGTTTATATGTAATCTCCTTATTCTTAGCTTATTCTCATCATAACAATTCCTAATATAAGGATCGAATAAGAAAGTTTTTATTTGTACCACAGTAATAACAGTCACAGTTTATTATTATGTAAGTGAGTATAAGTAATTGAAAAATTATATCGCTTTTCGTTTCATAGGGATTCACTCAATTTATTCGTGTTCATTAACATTTTCGCTCGTTACATGAAATTGTATGAGAAAAAAATTCGGAGCTTCGTCGAAATTATTTCCTCATGGAAAAGTTTTAGTTATGTAATATGTGTGTATTATATAACATAATATAAATATTTGCTATCTGTATATTGCTGTATATTGCAGCCCAGTCAGCCTTTCATCCTCAATAGAATATTCAAAGGTTGGACTCTGAAAATATGGTTCAATTGGTACTGCGATACGCACGGGATTTCCATTTTAATATTCAAGCGATGAAAAATATCCCCCATTATAAAAACCTGGACCCGTATGGGTTTTTAGAGCCTACGCATTTGAATATTGATGTTTATGGAAAGTACAGCCTTCTGAAAAATAAAAGGTTATACCATGACCATGTGCGTGAACCATAAATTTAAGCTTATGGTACTATAGATAGCAGTCACACGATGCTGTGATTTAATTTTGTGGAAATTATTAACGCCGTTATTTGAATTATCTTTCCACTTAAATTGCTTCCAAAACCTCCGTTTATAAAAACGCGCGGAAAATAACGTTTTCCAGTTGTGCAAATAAAAGACTTCTTTACCCTTTGATACGGGACGGACCTAAGTAAAGAAAAACTCGTATAGTAAAACACGACCTTTAAACGATAGGCCTGTGAAAGAAAAAGAACATTAGGCCGCAATTTATCACAGTTTCCACGCCATTAAATAACGAGACTGCAAAAAACCGTGCGTGATAAGCCTTACGAGAACAAAATTGTCTGTAAACGTAAAAATCATTGCTGTCATCATTGACTTACCGACTACTGGACATAGGGTCCACGCTCTAAAGTGTCGGAACCAAAAGAGCACCAAAACATAAAAAGAGAACCAATTACGCGACTGTTTTCGTTTGATCGACCGACTAAGCGCTCTTACAGACGAGCGACACTTTGCGGTCGCAGAAGGTCGCACGACCCACGGCGGCCGCAAAGTGTCTCTCGTCTGTAACGCGCACGCGCGGGCGCGCGGCTCGCGCCGTGCCTCGATGGGGGAGTGGGATGGAAAAGGATTTCAGCATTTTCAATGTTTGAACTTGGTTTATATTACTACAAGTACTTAGGTTTGTGTAGTCAAGTCGCTGACACTTTTTTCCAGAATTTTGTACTAGACCCGGCGTCCATAGTATTCTAAGTCAATGGCTGTCATCAAGCAATCGAGATAATCTTTGGGAGTAGTCCTTTCGGGTGAATATTTGCTGCAAAAAAGCTCGCCCAAATCTCTTTTGAATTTACGCAGAACGTTAAATGCTTTTTGTTTGGTTGCGTTTTAAAAAGAAATAATGGCTGGCCATTAGAAAATGAACCAAAGAAGAAAACATTTTTTGTTAAGGGTTTTAGCCCAGTCATTTTACGGAGTTTTGTTAAGAGGGGTGGGGAGTAATTATGAATTGGACTTTTAAACTGTAACCGGCACCATCTAGTGACAAAAAGACTATATTATGAAAACATATTAAATAACAATTCGCTACGCAACATAGAAATCAAAATTGTATCTCCCAGAAGGCTTTTAAATTAATAATATTAATACCAACCAATGCACTCATTTTAATTAGATTTAACAATATACATTATATTTGAGCTATAAAATAGGCATTGAAAATTAAAGAATCGATATTTAATAGAAAACACAAATGTATACTTCAAAGCCTTGTAAGTAGACAAAAATATTAACACCATGTTTGAAGTATGTATAATGGCAAGACAGTGATTGATATAGGCGAAATCTCTCACTACTACAGCGCAACGCGTGAGGTGTAGTGCGCTGTTACTCCGATATGAACCCTAGTTCAACACATAGTGCTTCGAAACATAACCGTCTATGGAAAATCAGCGTTCCACTTAGTTTGTACTAAGATAACATAACATGCGCGCGATTGCAGAATAACGCTCGGGCGGAGCGACTAGAGAAAAAAATTTTAGAAGTGTTTTGTCATCGATCATCGATCTGTGCGATCATTTTTGATACAAAATTCGATCAATATTATAAAAGTACAACTTACGTTATATATCAAAATTTACCACCACCACCTTACCACCAAAAAGGGAATAAGTCATAAGTCACAAATAATATAAACTTGCCCAAAATGATGCTTTTCCTGATATTTGCCCCCAGTGTGGCGCCCAGTTTTATATAAAGCGACCTTTTGTTAATGGACATACAGACATCAAGTCCGTTCTTCACAAGCCATTGTTTCGTTTAAAGGCTAATGGGCCCCCGAGCCGGCCATGTTATTCAAGTGTCAAGAAGATGAATGTCACGTTATTTATGAGGTTACCGCGAAAAATGGCTTTTTTGATACTACCTGAGCTTGCTCCATGATGCTTTTTGTTTTGTTACATTTATACTGCGGAAATTTTAATTTTGTAGCGAAAGAAAGATTCGTGTTTTGCTGAAATAGAAGCGCAAGTGTACGATGGTACTTTTCAATATTCTCTATTTGAAGAACATTTTCATTGATTTGTCACTTTGCATGCAATTTGTAAAGAGTCAACGTGAGCCTCATAAAAGTGATCAAGATGAATATGTAATCATAGATTAATATTGTATGTAATAGCTACTGCAAACGGACAAAGATGTTGAAACTACTTACTTATACATACCCAAGAGTTTCATATCAATAACTACATAATTAAGTATAGTTTATCTATGAAAAACATAATAATCTGTTTTTTTTTCAATTTTGCTTGCATTCACACAACCATCGTGTAAACTAAATATACAAGCAAATCGCCCAACATTCATAATGAAGTTTTATATACGCAAAAAAACAAAAACAAAATATGCTTATAGATTGAATGCACTCCAATAATAAGTTAATGAATCGAAATTTAATTATAAACCTCAACGACCCGCATAATTTCAACAAATAGCTCGAGCATATGAATTCCAAACATAATACTGTCGTAGTGGTCGGTTAATGGTTTATGAATATGAGAGTTTCAAATAAATTATCGACATGAACCAAAGGAACTTGACTTGAAACTATAAACTCTCTAGGAGTTTAAGAAATAAAATGTTATTTTGAACACATTTTTATCCAACAAATAAAAGAAAACAATGAAGTGTCGGATGTTAAATGGCATCAAAACACTAACAATAATTGATAACTGACTAACTATTCCCCGTAAGAATGGAGTCAGAGAGAGAAATGATGGCTAAGAGAGATATGATGATAATGACTATTATACAGGGCCTTTCTGAAATAATGCAAATAATTATTGTAAAGGGATGATCAGAAATAGCAAAGAAAATAATCAACTGCCCCGTAATATACGGGTACAATTTGAATCGAGTAGGTACTGCAGTCAAACAGTTTTTTTTCGCAATTTTAATGTTCATTACACAAAAGTGGTTTAAATTGTATTGACTCCTCCCCTGAAAATATTGTGTATTATTTCAAAACGACTTGAAGTACTTACTTTCAGTGATCAGTGAATTGCCTACCCGTTTGGAGTGGTTACCACACCACACCGGACCTGCCAAAGCAAAATATTCTTTTCATGTATCTCTGAAATGAAGAAACCATAGGCAGCCCTCGCCACTCGAGTTAAGACCTTGTTAAGACAACTTCATTCGTATGCCCCTCCGCACGCACTCAGACTCGCGTTAATCTCATTATCATGTTACTGCCTTTCTTTACAGCTCGTAAAATTACCTTACATAACCTAAGAAATGTAGGTTCCATTACTTTGTGGTGTTATGTTGATCGTTAAGTTAAAATAGCATACAAACAGCATCAAAACTACTGTAGTATACTTCAGTGTCAACTCATTGTAGATTTAGCCCAACAAGTATTTTGGGTAAAATTAACAGCACTACTGTCTCTCACACTGCTCATACAAATAACATTGACAGTATCATATTTATGCCTATATCATTATAATACGAATATTATAAATGTCAATGTGTTTGGATGTTTAGATATTTGGGTGTTTGTCACTCAATCACGCAAAAACGGCTGAACGGATTCGGATGAAATTTGGCACAAGATAGAATAAAATTTTGGACTAACACATAAGATACTTCTTTAAGGTCCACGCAGATGGAGTCGCGAGCAACAGCTAGTGAAAAATAAATATATTTCACAAAAGATCATTTCACATTGAAAGAGCAACGGCAGCCGGGAGAGGAAGTAAAAAAAATTCCTAGGTAACATTTTATATAATGCCTCCACTGTAGTGTGAATTGAACCCTAAAAAAGTATATACAACAAAAATAAAAACACAAACAGAAAAAAACCAAATAATGGAAATGGAACAAAAGGAATTATGCGTTTTGAATTATAAATTTTCATACAATCAATATTTCTGTTGGTTCTATGTGTATTAATTTGTTCAGTTTTTTTTTTTTTATATTAAACGTACGAATAGAATAAATGGAAAGCTGTGTGATTCACCATTGAACCACACCCCATTACGAATTAGTTAGCCTGCATAAACTCAAGATCTTACACACATTCGGGGTAGTGCTATATAGTCTGCAATTGTAAGCAACGATCACTTTTACCTTATCCCTTAGTTTTGCCTCCTATGACTAACACGGGAACTGTAGGAAATGTAGGTACGATTTTATTCTAAGGCGCGAACCAAATATAATTTTCTTTGGCTGGATAGGGTATCCAGCTAATATTAACATTATTTGAAGAGGAACAGAGATTTATGATTTTTTTCCATCCTAGTCAAAACACGTTTTGTATGAAAATTATACTAAAATGAGTAATATTATATACAATTTTATTCATCATTGTATTTACATTTTTATCCTCTTATGAAACAAAAAAAGAATTCAAGCTAAAAATTTACTGAAAATATGAGTTTGGGAAAAATATATTTACTTTACTTTATCTTCTCATTAAAAAAAACGTTTGAATATAAATTCTTTTCCATTTTCATGAGCAGATAAAATAATATATTTTTCTTGTAGGCAACTACTTTCTACAACGATGAATATTTTCAAAACGTGTTGTCATAAAGCTGATGGTAACGTTGACAACATTAGGTACCTACCTAAGCAGATTATAACTAAAACCCGAATACCCCAGATTAGGTCCAGTATATGTCGGCACTACTAATCCTATGTAAAGCTACTCAGAAAGGCCCTTACAATATTCATATAGGCCAATAATCCTGTTCCAAATAAATACTTAGTTGAACATTTGGTCAGATCGTGGAATGTAGTTAGACTTTATAGGAATTACGATCAGTTATTGTCTATCTTTGTGACCTTCATTCGTCGTAGTATAACATTATAATATTATTGAGAAAATTTGGTCAAATATGTGTGTTACTCATACCGAGTAGGAAGATATGCGTTTGTGTAAAATTTAAGACTGCGTGGAATAGAGAATGTGTTTAATGGCAGTTGTGCGGAATCCATATTGTGTTGAATCACGAATAGAAAGAAAAGCGTTTGTCAAGACCTTCGATTAATCCATTTTAAGTTTCATTGTGACATACGATACAATTTTGAAAAATAAAATCAATCGGGCGTGTAGTTACTTTTGCTATGTTTATGTTGCTTAAAAAAAAACGCACTTCTACTGATCAAAACAGTTTGTAGGATTATGATTATACATCACAAAATATTATTTACAATCCCACATTATTATCTATTATTACTATACCACTGAATCATAACTGTTTATCCTCCAAGTTTATTGTTATAGGGGAACGCAATATAACGACGACGCGGCGGTTCATGGTAACACTGGCGTATCTCTCATTTCTCTGATCTGAGGTTTATACGTTGCTTATCCTTCTACGTTATGATGAAGTGATCGCGTCGTATGGTCGACTCATGAAATATTCATAGCCAGAGAATGCGGCAATTTGCCCAATATATTCTATGTCCTTCTCGCACAACAACATGCAGATGTATTTTAAGCCTGTCCTCGATGTAGAAGTAAAATGAGCCATGTATTTTATTGTCTTGACTTGCTTGAATTTTATTATGTTGGTGAAACAAAATTATTCGATAGGAAAGTTTATAAATCACGAAATTTACGCGGTTTGGATATACGAAATTAATTTCAGTACACAAAGAAGATAATTTCTTTAGGTTTAGGAAAAGGGCCCCCAAAAAATGTTAGCGTATAGTTGGTGTATAGTTATGGATGGTTATCATGTCGATTTGTTTCTGACAATATCTAGATAATAGAGGTAAAATTAGCTATACCTCATCTAAATGGAGTGTAGCGTAATCGCAGTTGGCGCACATCTTTTCTCGGTAAAATATGCTGGTGTTTTATTTTTATTTTCGTATGAACATCTAAGACGTTCCTATACACGCATTGCTTTACATGTGCAGTTTGACCAAGGAAAAAGAATCTTAGCAAAAAATTCATAACGGTGCATTTTTTATATTGATTTCATAATTCCGTTTGCATTTTTACCTAATCTTTCGACCGATTACTATAATAAATTAAATAATGTTTTTTTAGAGTGTAATACCATCAATAAACGTTACTTTTTGTGGGCCTAAAATAAATTGACTCCTTTTCATAATAATTTAAGGTTCGAATCAAAAACTTTTTCAATCAGAAATTTCATAACCTACTTAATTATAATAAAACGGTATCCCAAAAAATTGTGAACCTCTACACTCTACACCCGTCTTCAGAGAAATTCGTCTAACTTCACTAATAAAGATTTATAGCTCCGATAAAAAATTTCATAGCTGCGATCTGGCCGTAAATAATTCGAGGCATACCTGCGAATGCTGATTTGACATGGGTCAGGGCCCGAACTGGAGCCGTCTAATATTTCATTTCTTCCAAGTCGGATCACAAGTCACAACCGCGGCGAAAATTGAATTTCACCCTCGGAACCGCTTTTTCGTAATTATATGTATTCTCTTTTGTTTCTGAAATAGGTTACAAGGGTCTTATACTTATAAGTTACATGAGACGGATCTTGTGTTTAGAAGTATGTTATTGGTTTATTCTATTTACCCAGCGTCTCCAGTAGAGATGTACTTCTACTTAATATTAGGTGAGTGTCACAAGAGTTACATAAAAATGATGTTGAATTAACATGGAAGTCTTCCACATTGTCCACGTTGTCAACCTATTTTTAACAGCACCAAAGCAGACCACCAAAATTATTTCAGTTTGAGAACCAGAAGGGACCGTCTAGTTCAGCTTTGGCCATGACGTTGAAAAAGTAATGTTTTGTTGATGATAATGTTTTTTTTTTAGTTTTATTGATTGTTCACATGTTTTAGATTGATTGCTATTTTATATTATTCTTTTATCTTTATTTTGTTTGAATTTATTTCTTCGTTATTTTAACGCATGTCTTGTTTTAATTTATTGCGAATGAAACCAAAACCAAGCAACGGAAGCTTTATTTAATACATAGCAATAATTTCTAAAATTTAATTTCATGCTTGTCCTATTCCGAGCCAAAAGGAACATAAACAAACAAAACCCACACGCTGACATTTTCTCTATTTTGTCCCATCTCATTATTTTAGTGGACCGGCTAACCCCAGAATATCCTTTGCTATTAACTACCGGAACGGGGTATCCAATAAATTCGGACTTTTCATATATAAATCAGGGTCAGGCGTGTCCCAGAAGGTCCGGAGATAAACCCAACGGTATAAAGAGAGGAGACATTATCCGAAGCAGCTGGTCTGTCGCGAACTCTGTCACATTACAGCTGGTTTTATGTGGGACTCGGGCGAATCTCGCTCTACTAGTCATTCAGTATAAGAAGTCTCATAAAACCCGCCTTTTTAGACTTTATGACTTCAGGCATAAGAATTTTCACACCGTACCTCTTTTGTGATGCAGAAATTAATACCACACGCTTCCCGAAGGAAACTTACACAAATTGAAACTTGGATCGGAAGACTTTAGATAATTGCAACATTGTGCGGTTTAAAAAAAAATATTTATCTCAGTGGTATATTGCTACTCGTTTATATTTTAGTAAATACGGTTTTATATAGGAGCTAAAAAAAAACTGCTCAAGAACGTGTCAGACACGGTCATGACAGGGTTTCGTAGCCATGGCATAATAATTGTTGAACGCCTCTTTTATGTATGCAGGGTGTAACAAAACACCCTAGTAATACTTGAGGTGCTTCAGACCATCAAACTGAACAACTTTGTCTATGAAGCCAACGCCGAGAAAAAATAAAAAAAAACATCTGTCCCATTCATTTGAGACTAGCCGGTCGGTACTGCAGTTTGGCTCAAAAGTGAAAGTTGTTCAGTTTGTACTCTGTCCCTTAATATGAATAGAGTGTTTTGTTACACCCTGTAGGTATAGATGTGCAATTTCTGCAGAAACGTATTGTCAATAATACTACAGGAATCGTCGACATTGTACAGGCAGCTTTCGCAAAGTCCGCAATCTGTAATTATTGCGAATTTGTTACAGATCATAATGGAATTGTCAGGACTACTGGCATTGTACATTGTTGATTTGTTTCATTCTACTTCTTTCATGTGACCAGTATCGTATGTCAATCGCTCATGCTGTAGTGGAAAGGTTAACCAGTTAGCAATGGATATTTAAAACATTTATTGTGGACTTCGTCCATCTTCGGGGATGCATTTTTGATTATGCTGACTCTGGGCTATGTCCAGCCTGGACAAAGCTACAAAGCTGTGCCAGCGACTATAGGTAAGGTCAGGGGTTTGGAAAAAATGCTCACCAATCTGAATAGCCATTTTTAACCGCGGATAAATTAGTAATTATCTATCTTCATGCCGAAATTTGTTTCAACAAGTTTAGTGTATACGGTAAATACGTTATGCCGTATGTACTCGGAGAGGTGGACAAAGATGGCCACAGAATGGGTTCGCAAAATCTGACCAACCGTTCAGGAAGGTATTCAAATCGTCGCTCAATCTTGTCTTGGGTCTTCCTCGACGTCAGTAACAGACGGTCAGATTTTGCGTTGCATAGAAAATATTGGGGAAAAAGAGGAGACGCCTTTGCCCAGCAGTGGGACACAAAATAGGCTAAAAAAATTGGTTTAGAAAAGAGAGAATAATTGAGGTCATGAGGTGGGGTTCACAGACAGACAGATTTTGACGAAAATTTTAGGTTTGTTTGTTTGATTGCGGAACCCAAAAAATTTACAAATGGATGTAAAAAAATATACGTTAGAAAAAGGTGGTTGCAGAGGGGTCAATTTTTTACAAAACTTTGACGCACAATACGTATAGACGGTATTAATGTAAGTAACTATGTATATAATGAAAAATAGTTTAGAAAATCTAGATGCCACGTCACAATTAACATTTGCAATTTATAAAATAATTACGAAGATAATATAAAGCTTCGAAATTTTTCATACAAAATTTTAAAAGCTTTATATCTTCGTAATTATATTATAAATTGCAAATGTTATTTGTGACACGGCAACTAGATTTTCCATATATAAAATATTTCTTTTATTAATTCCGTCTACGCGTATTGTGCGTCTAACTTTTGTACAGACTGAAACCACCTTAACAAGGAATACTTGGAACTGAAAGATCGTTATACAAAGCTGATATAGAATATTGATGCCTATTTGATAGTCGTATTTCAGGAAACCAATTCGATACGCACGAATTCAGAGGCGCAACGGATTGTATTTTGTTTTGATGTATCGACGTTACAAAGCAATTTCTGTCCAGTTATTTTGTTGAATAATCGAATTATCGCTTTGGTTTCCTAAACCAACAAGATATATACTTTAAAATAAAAACGATAACTCTTTGTTCAATGTTTTAATTATCCTCTTTGACTCTCATCAAAAAGGAAACGTCGTAAAAAAGAAAGAAAAATATAAATGAAAATCCGACTTTAAGTACTTGCAGCTCTTCACATCCCCGGCCATGTTTCCTTGGCTCTTAAAGCCGGATATCCGGTTTCATCTGGGACTCGCCGTTTATTCTGTCTCAAGAATTAAAGTCACCATAATGGTTAAAGAATTATTTAATGAAAATTAAACTGTCGACGTTTGTGTCTTGGAATGATGAGTTTGTAAAATAGACTTTATTAGATTAAATTACACGTACCACATATTAGACATCTACCACGCACACGACCGACTTGGCTAATCACTATTGCAAACTGAACTAGCCAAGCTTCAACTCAAGAGGCATGAATTGAAGTGCAGCTTACGTCATCTATTATTTTTGAAGTCTTTGTTTACCAACTTTAATAAATATTTAGTTTCACGGCTGCCCAGAAATGTTCCAATTTAAAAAGGTACCTATGTTACCGTTAAGGAAAAGAAATGAGATGTCGATTTTTTTCGATTGCAGTCGCCTTTGCTTCGGGTCAAAGGGGAGTGAAACTGTTTGTAACATATACGAGTACGTAATAAAATAAATTAAGAGGGTTTTTGGTACTTATCTTCAAAATTTATTACATAGGGTTTTAGAATCAGAAGCGAACAAACAAGACAACACAAAAAGTTGTTTTCTCATTTTATTTGTTTGTTTATTTTTATAGTTATTATCAATGTACACACGGCGACACATCAAGCTATACAAAACCAAAATAAGCTGGCCGCGCGTAGGTCGAGTAACGTATAACGTCGCGCGTTCAGCTTATGTCGGTTTTGTATAGCTTGATATGTCGCCGTGTGTACATACGTAGGAGCGCAGCGAAGACCAAAAAAAAAGTCTTTGGTACATATATAATATACATTTATAGGATTACGATCCCGTGGTCAGAAACATTGCTCCCACTACAAATCATCATTATTAAGCAAGAAGTTGTAGTCGACCCACTTATGCATATTGAAAGTCTCAGGATGACATTAATTTTTCATCGATAGAGTTAAAAGCATTTTCAAAGTAATCTCGTAAGGATTCAAGATATTCCAGTCGGTAATCCCACGCAATCCTTTCCTAATGCAATCGGAAAGGTTTTAGTGAGACTGCAGGCTTATAGAATTGACTATGAATAAGCTAGCACAGAATCCAGCCACGCAATGGATTTTAATAAATTTTCGTTGACGTAGCGTTGCCGTCGTCGAGTTTTCTAGCTTAACCACAGATTAATTAATAGTTTCTACGTAACTTAAAGTTGTCGTATTAAGTGTGTCTATAGAGGGTTTATAGAACAGAGGCTGTTGGTGAGCTCTGCTAGCTCATAACAGTTATTTTCTTTTTATAGAAAAACACCTTTGCTTGTTAAAAGAATTTATTTTCTGTCTGACAACGTCAATAAAACAAAACATAGTACAAAATAAAAGAAAAAATTATATTACAAATGAGTTTGTAACAGACGCGATGCTCAAATTGACGGTCAAAACAGACACCCTCGGTACGATGGCGATACCACAGTATAAGAAAGAGTATCTAGTACTAAATCTACTTACACTCCCTGCCTCCCACCAACTTTATACCTCACCCCCTCTGGTTACTTTGTGGTTACCTCTTAAGCAAATGCGTATTCCTGTCTCGTTCACACGTAACTGTATTGCACATGTTTAACTTTTAAATGTTTACCATTTGTATGAAATGAAAGCTATCAGCTGATAGTGTCTAAAGTGTGGCGATCGATACTATACCAAACTTGTGCCTTAGTAAAATGTCATCTAGTTTTCTGTCATGTGTCAAAATAATTTGACTGTTACATAGAAAAGAAGCGACGGTCAAAGTTGACGCCCTAGATACGACGACACGATACGATATCAAATCTGAGTAGTAAAACAACCCAATGAAAAAGGGTTAGAGCATAAAACATCAATTTAGCAATGCGCTGTTAAATTTTGCATTTTTTTTCTTCGAAGCAATATTTCATTTTGGCCTTTCACGGTCTGTAATTTTATTACAGGGATCAATTTTACGACATTCGATACTTTCACGGCTGTTGAGCCTTAAACGTAAAAGGGTTACGGTTACGGCGTCCATTACTTTGTTCCTCCTTTGTTCTCTCGTTGGTTAACCATATTGAAAAACAGTTGCGGCTTTTTACCGATTTTTAAACATTTTCTCTGCTGTTTTTAATTCTAAACACACGGAACTTTATGTGGTCTTTCTATTACAGATTATTTGTTGAATATTTTACTCGACTTTCAACGATTTATTAAATATTCAAGATTTACCACATGTGAAGTCTTTGTATAAAGTTCCCACTCAGAGCGGTCCAAATCTTTATGAATGCTGCTCAATTCTACTTAGTATAGAGAAAAATCAATTAATCTTAATTAACGACGAAACTGATTCAATCATCATCATCAGCATACATACGTCCCACTGCAGAGCACAGCAAAGCAATTATCTAAGCGCAATCGTTGAAATCGTTGAAACATCGGCGAGCTGACAATTCGGTATTCGCTATGGTTATGTCATCTGTGAAACTCATTTAAAAACATCGACGATCTGAAGGATGCAAGAAGGATGTTACATTTGTGAGCTCGTCGATGTTTTGACAGTGATGTGACGCTTAGAGAATTGCACTCCTGGCCTGCTCTTAAGGAGAGTGTATGGGCGGTACTCGGTTATATGTTTGTGCCGTTGTTGTATGGTTTCCATAATAAACAGCCTATAGTGCTTGCTTGGGATCATTACAATGTATGTGCCTCTGAGCATTATTTATTTTATTTATTTACTCCACCACGCGTGCTATATCAGAATTTCGTATGCAGAATTAAATACCGATATTAATAAATGCGGTTTCCTACAACTCCAATGAACTACGTTATCCCCTACGCCATAGACTATTAAAGTCATTTCCAATTTGAACTTTTCAAATCAACAGCGTTGGTAAGTTGGTCGAATTGCGATACAAGTCACGTCTGAGGCTTGCGGGACGAAGGCCGAATTATCCGATGGCTCGTACGTACGCGTGACTCTACTGCAACACTGATACCCTGGTACTGAAGAGCCATTCTTTCTTGTTAGTGCTACTTAAGTGCTACATGATTTTCATTACTTTGGGTTGTATTTTATTTCTTTATTTCAAGGTCTATTGACCGACTAAGGAATTTTAAAGCATGAGGAATGGGTTATTCAGGATTCCGCAACAAAAACTTTAATGTGTTTTACTTTTAACAATGAAACAGTTTTTTATTTTTACATGGCAGTCATGTTTTCTTTTTTAAATTCATAATAGAATTACGCAGTAGATGCCCATTGTCCACTGCGTCCTGCAAAGATATCTACATAGACTGGAAAAAAATACAATATCACATTGTAGAAAATGTACTACATACAGTTCAAACACTGCTAGCCCCTCACCAATTATGACATCACCTCCTCTCGGTGATGCGTGTGGGAGATGGACGGCAGTAAGCAGTAGTGTATTCCTCTCTCCTTCGCATTCACTCGGTATACATTGTGCTGGCCTCTTCGTATGATGTGTCTATATAGGGCGTGACCATGGTGAGAGTTAATCGTGAATGATTAGCGGTTTAAACAAGCTTCAGGTTCAAAATTTGCTCGCCTGATTTTATTCAGTTAATTTATTTAAAGTATTTTAAAAATATATAGACATTATGCACATAATAAATCGATTTCTATTTCTATATCTTCATTCCATATAATGACGAAAAGATTTTTCGATTCCCATTTAACATTCTGAATAATTCTGATTAGCAAATACAATTTATTTATCAGAAAGATACACTATTCGACATATCTTGGACATTATAAAACTGTTTTATGAATAAGCGAGAGTGTTTCAAATCTCTGTTACTGTTAGTAAAAATAGCCTTAAAATTTTTTCATATGAATGTATTGCGGCATGTACCATAGCTTGATCCCACATGCTGCAGGGATTTCATTGATGTGTTGTAAGTGTTATGTGTCAGATAAACATATTTTATTCTATTCTATTCATACAACGTTCTGATTTGATAATTTTATGTTTTGTAAATGTCGTACGATCATTTTGTGTAATAATAAAGGCTTATTATTAAAATTTTAACCAGAAAATTAATAATCCCATTAGAGTTAACATGCAGTTTAATTAGTGAACATCCATGTAACTGTTAATAAAGATAACATGAACTAGTTAAGGTTAAGTTTTTGGCTAACATTTTGAACTAAAACAGAGGTCGTTGGTATTTTAGTTCGTATCGATACTATTATAAAACTGTAACAGAAGTGATTACATTGTGTACATTGAAGATATTAACAAAAAAAGTAACGATATGGTTTTAGGTGTCCCTGATTCCATATAAGCAATTTTTGGATTTTTTGTCTGTCTGTTTGTTTGTTTGTTTGAACGAGTATCACGCAAGAACTGCTCAACCGATTTTGATGAAATTTTTTTGTTTGATAGCTAATGATATGACTTAAAATCTGGTACTTATATAATTTGTGCGGACAAAGTCGCGGTTTAACGCTAGTTAGTTAATATAAGAGTTTAATTATAAAGTGTATCTACTAAATTTATAGATACATTATTATAATTGCAGCGGTGGTGGTCTAGTGGCGAATAACCTTGCCTGCCGTGCAGGAGGCGATGGTTCGATCCCCGTCCAGGCCGACTAGTACCAATGAGTTTTTCGGAATTTATGTACGATTTGTAACACCACTGGCTTTTTGGTGAAGGAAAACATCGTGAGGAAACCTGCATGCTTCAATTTCGAGGCATCTATTGTGCCCACTGTCCATTGCAAGTGGCGACGGGCTCACTCCCCGTCACACTGGACAGAGTTTCGGTACTAGTGAAACATGGATGTTCTGAGGTTTCAGAATATCTCTGACTACACCCTCGAGGAATATAGTCGTGAGCATATGCTATGCTATGCTATTATTATACTTTATAGAGTGTTTTTTTTTTATAAATTATTTTGCTTGCAAGAATTGACTATAAAAAAACGTATATGTTTAGGAAAAAGAGACTTTAAAATTGTAATTTTTTAAAGTCACGCGTTCAAATCAGCAGTGGAATATGTCAAAATTACTATGGAGATAATGCATCATTCGACGATGATCATGATTTTGGACGTGAGTTTTCAAAAATCGCAATTTATCCGGGACTAGATTTGTACCAATGAGTGGGAGATTTAGTAGGTAATTATTATTTTGTAATACTTACTACTAGCCCCTTAGTGAAGGAAAAAGTCGTGGAAACCTTCATGCGTTGCCCTCAGCGTCTTCTTAGATATTCTGATGTGCATGTGAAGTCTGCAAATCCACATTGGGCACGTGTGGTGGACTAACGCCCATTCAGCCTTACCATGAGATTGAAATGGTTACGTAAAGAGGCTAATTGGAGTTAGGTTCTTAGGTAGCCGAGCACTTGTCTCGCTTGGTTTTTGCGCGTCGCATTTTTGCCTGCCACGAGGCTCCGCATCCCTTAATCTCTTCGTGTTTTTGACCAAAAACCATCCCTGAGATTGGGATAGATTCTCCCATAAAATACTTGATACTGGCGGAAACGCAGTGCTTACGCAGAAGCAAGAGTTCATTAATTATAAATAGTTTAAAAAAGAGGCTGATGATTATCTATTATATAAAGGTCATGAGAAGAGATTACGTTACGAATTTAAAAAAAAATCATTCATCGTTGCCACTTTCCACCAACCTCCTGCCCAACAGTACTAACTTAGTTTGCAAGGTTTTATTTCGTTTTTATGTACTAACTCTTTATGGATAAAGATGTAATAAAAAAACATATTTATGTATAGTAAGCTATTACTACCCCAAAAATTTTGAAACGTAAACAAAACATACAAAACTTTCAACACCATCTCAAATTAAACTAGCGCCAACTCTTTCACAACGCCAAAAGAAAAAGCTGAGAATGCACAAATATTTTGGCAGATTTCCCTGAGCAAGGCAAGGAGGCCGAGACTCATTCCCTGGAATTCCCGAGGCTGGAATGCGAATCACGTCCTCTAGGAGAATTCCTATGTCCGGGACCATCTCAAATTATCCCGTAGGAGTGCATTGTACGTAATTGTGGAAGAAATGTCTCGGGGTTACAGTTTAGTTTATTGTGTCTTGCCACAATGTAGTATTAGAAGATCGATTTTACACAAACCTACCTATACATCGTAAAATACGTATGTGGTCTACTATGTCTTTTCTGGTCTTCCATGAATTCAATAAACTATAATATAAATAGTCTTTACTTGTGTTAATATTCGCATGAATATTCGATCAAAACCTTTTTGGAAACAATATGTAAGTAGATTTAACTTTTATCGAGCGTAAATTAGTACTAAACATCATCATCATCAGCCTATAAACGTCCCACTGCAGGGCACAGGCCTACCCTCAGGGAGGGTGTATGGACAGTAGTCCACCACGCGTGCCCAATGCGGATTGGTAGACTTCACATACACATCAGAATTTCATCTTCAGTGTATGCAGGTTTCCTCACGATGTTTTCCTTCACCGTTTGAGAGCAGTTGGTATTACGTACATAAGTTAGAAAATCTCATTAGTGCATGGCATGTTTACATGCGGATTCGAACCCGGACCCCCATATTTGGGTGTCCATACCTCTTCGCAACGCGCCACCGACGCTCTTCTAAACATAATATAGGTAATATAGAAACTTTTCCATGAAATAATGTGGATTCCTAATTTTGAAAGATTCCTCAATCAATCAATCAAAATCTTTATTTGTGACAAGCAGGTATTTAACTTTTTATTGTAAATACAAAATATGAAAGTTATCTGTGATCTACCTCTTGTGATTTAAGAGTATGCACATTAGTGCATACCTACTCTTAAAACAGTATCTATTTATGTAAATTGCGGGTGTTTTATTGGACTTATTTCCACGAAACCACAACATCGATAAAGCCTTCGTGAGAAATCGGACCATCAACAAGAATAATCTAGCCTAGAAACGAGAGTAAAGTATCGCGAGATGGATGAAGTGAGTGATAGCCTATAGGATCCTACTGGTAGAGGCCTCCTCTCACAATTGACGGGGAGTAGAGATCATTCTCCCCCACGCGGGCCCAGCTCGTATTGCTAGAAGCAAGTTCTCACCAGATAATTTTTCTAGCCTTTGACCTGGTGTCATCTGCATTCGAAGCAGGAGGGCGCTCGAGAGGAAATTCCACTACAACGGTCATCCATCCGAAGATTGACCGGACGCTGACGTTCCATAACTTCGGGTAATGTTTCTCATAAAATAGGTGAATAATATAATAACATCTTAGACATTTTCGAACAGATTACCGAAGCTACACTAGCATAGACGACGTATAGGTAAAAGATACTTTTGTACCGAAAATGAAATTAATTAATTCTACGCAACTCATAAGCCACGGGTAAAGAAGCTTGTAATAATTATTATGTTTTGGTGTAAGCTATTGAAGATGTTTATTGTGTTGTTACCTATACATATAGTTATTAGAATGCTGAATCTATTTAAAACTAGTTGAACTGAAAAAATATATACTGACTCCTCCTAAATATGCCAACGATTTTTAAGGGGATGATCAGACCACCAAACTGAACAACTTTCTCTATGGGAATAACATCAAAATCGCGAAAAAAAACAGCCTGTCCCATACTACTGGTGAAAATTTGTAATTGGCTCGGATTGTACTACAGATTTAACAAAACTATTATTGTGATTTTAAGCTGTAAGTTTTCCGAATATAATAAAAATAAAAATATGCAAACCTACTGGAGATATTAAAACACTACTAGATTTTTATTTAAGTCCATAACAGCTATTAACAACAACAAATTTTCTCGTTTTTCGACTCATGTTCCTTAGGGAAAGTGGTTTAGTTTGATTGTCTGAATACACCCTTAACTTTTTGTTGGTAATTAAAAACTAGTGGTGTATATCAAGATCAGTCCAGACGTTCTCAAGTGATGCGCTTACCAACGAACATAGTTTCATTTTTATTTATATAGGAGCGTTAACCCGGGACTTTGTCCGCACAAATTATCTACCAGATTTTAAGTCAGATCATAAGCTATCAAACAAAAAAAGTTTCATCAAATCGGTTCAGTAGTTTTTGCGTGATGCTCATTGAAACAAACAGACGGACAAAAAATCCAAAAATTGATGAAATGGAATCAGGGATACCTAAAAACCATATTGTACCTTTTTTTTTTGTTAATATCTTCAATGTTAACAGACAAAATTCCTGTAACAGTTTTATAATAGTTTAGAAATAAAATTTTATAAAACATCCAGTCATTTATGGCTGTCTATTTTATAAAATTTAAACGATTTTATCATTCACTGTCCAGGTATCTAAGTACCAATAAACATTTTAATGGCCGCATAAAACGTGCAATTAACCCCAGCTGGGTGAAATTGCTTGTATTTTTATTAAACTAGTGATTCTCCCTCGTTAAACTGCCTGCGGGTGAATTAAATCAGAGGTCATTTAGTTTTACTGACGTCGATAATTACCGGCGGGCCGCACACCAAACGGTTAAATACCATAACACACACACAACGGGTACGAAACTGCTGGAGTACGGAGCTAAATTATTGCAGCGGAGCGAGGCAATATAATTTTAAATTAAAGTTTTTCTTTTAAAGGCTCGTCGTCATGCCAACCCACGCTTTGCTTCGAGCTTTCTTGAAACTAGCTGCTATTATGTATTTAGTTCTCGTTATTGTTTGCTCATTTATACAGAATTGTTTACTTAAATACCGGCCAAGAGCGTGTCTGACTCGCCCATGATAGAGTTCTGTAGTTATTGTAGGTATAAGTACTGTATGCGGACGCCAGCTAACCAGAAACCATGTATTTAGTTCTCGTTATTGTTTACTCATTTATACAGAATTGTTTACTTAAATACCGGCCAAGAGCGTGTCTGACTCGCCCATGATAGAGTTCTGTAGTTATTGTAGGTATAAGTACTGTATGCGGACGCCAGCTAACCAGAAACCATGTATTTAGTTCTCGTTATTGTTTACTCATTTATACAGAATTGTTTACTTAAATACCGGCCAAGAGCGTGTCTGACTCGCCCATGATAGAGTTCTGTAGTTATTGTAGGTATAAGTACTGTATGCGGACGCCAGCTAACCAGAAACCATGTATTTAGTTCTCGTTATTGTTTACTCATTTATACAGAATTGTTTACTTAAATACCGGCCAAGAGCGTGTCTGACTCGCCCATGATAGAGTTCTGTAGTTATTGTAGGTATAAGTACTGTATGCGGACGCCAGCTAACCAGAAACCATGTATTTAGTTCTCGTTATTGTTTACTCATTTATACAGAATTGTTTACTTAAATACCGGCCAAGAGCGTGTCTGACTCGCCCATGATAGAGTTCTGTAGTTATTGTAGGTATAAGTACTGTATGCGGACGCCAGCTAACCAGAAACCATGTATTTAGTTCTCGTTATTGTTTACTCATTTATACAGAATTGTTTACTTAAATACCGGCCAAGAGCGTGTCTTACTCGCCCATGATAGAGTTCTGTAGTTATTGTAGGTATAAGTACTGAATGCGGACGCCAGCTAACCAGAAACCATGTATTTAGTTCTCGTTATTGTTTACTCATTTATACAGAATTGTTTACTTAAATACCGGCCAAGAGCGTGTCTGACTCGCCCATGATAGAGTTCTGTAGTTATTGTAGGTATAAGTAGACACTCTGTAGTAAAGATTATTTAAACATAGCTTCAAACTAAACGATAGCTTGATAACGCCATCCACTAACTTTTTGGCATTTGTCACAGGTTTCTTTTTGTTTTTTCTTCTTTTTATTTTTTAATAAAAGTATTTTTTTTTATTACGTATGGGTTTGCTCTTGACCTCAATCTAGTCCTAGAAGAAAAAGTAAGTTATGAAAGTATTTACTAAGAGCTAATAGTTTTAAATTACTCCAGTATTTAAAAAAAAAAAACATTATACCTAACAACTTTCTTCTTAATTACCGTACTCATGTTTTTAGGTTACAAACATGATGTATCTCCTTGCTAATTTTCTTGCTTGTTAAAAATGAGGAAGTTATTGAGTTGGGGAAAGTATAAGAGTTCCTTGTTTATTCATAAAAATTGGTACATAATACATTAAGGTGACACTTAATATAAAAATAAAGTTTCTCCAAAAAACAACAATTGGACAATGGTATGATCAAGTATATTATACAATACTACACAATGCAATTATAATGGTAATAAACACCAAAAACAAAATATTTACTTTAATAGAGATAAAAAAAACTACAAGTGGAAACCAGCAAATAAAGCGGTATCATTTACATTCGTGAAAGTTTTCAATTTTCTATTTATTTGCAAGCTACGAAATCCATTTTGTATACACGCGAACATAATTTTCAAACAGTTGTGCTATCATAACAGTATCGATAGACTCAATATGCAGCATTGTTTCTCTTTACATCCCTTGTGGATATTGGCACTGCTATCGCTCTATGCAAAATGCAAATTCAATTGAGCATCGAACTTTAAGCGACAAGTTTAGGGGCTATTGGTTGTTACCATTAACCTAGTTGTGCTTGCCACTAACCGTATCTATATCTACAGTCTATACTCCAAATAAGTTTCCGCAAAACCTAACTGGCTCTGTCATAATCCGGAATAATATTTGAATAATACATAAGCTAGAACTTCGACAAAATTGAGATTAAATCCCTAGTTACGTTATCGTGCTATACAGCCGTTGCGTTTTCCGCAGAATGGAAAAGTTATTACAATGATAAAAGCTTTGAAACATAGTTTACAATATTCATGACAGTTATTGGACCCGTATATTTGTATTACTTTGGCAGGGACACGCTGCTTGCAAAATAGAATTATTCATACTTACAATTCTTCACCTCAATGTGTAAACAAAATAGACAACAAAATTAAAAGCAAGCCGGTGTGTGAGAGTACATTTTGCAACGTCATAAAGTCATAAAATAATTTAAAACGAGCGTGACTAGGATGAGCCCTGGATTTGTGCCAACCGCCGCGGGATGCAACCCTTCCTTGCTTGAGAGCAAACTTTAGAGAGACTCTCTTGTCTAAGTTTGGCGTTATTATAAAAATGTAAAAAGCGATGCAAACGGCGTACTAGTGGAACTTCGACGGATTTTTAGACGTTTCAAACAACGATTACGACTCCAACTCTAGTCAGTACGCTCGCTGCAGGCTCGCAAATTTTTATAGCTACGACTGTCGTATACGTTGAGCACAAAACGACTTTTGTCATGAAACTATAAATGCGAAAATAGAATATAATGGTGTCCTTATACATAAATGCGCTATGTTATGCTCCATCTACTTATAGACTCTAACCAGAAACCACATAAATCTAATTAATTTACAATGCTACAAATCAAAGTCATACTTCCGTAATGGACTGTCCAATCTAGAATATACTATTACATGCAATTAAATAGATGGCAGTAGATATTATGTCCTCATACATCAGCTGGCATGTGTTACACTATATTAAATCAGACGTAGGTATCAGGATATTGATGCAGTTGGCATCCACTCCGGAGCGTGCACATGTTGCGACACTCGCCACTTCTCATGCATCATTCATTTGAAACCTGCATTCAATCGCTCCCACATCCGATGTTATAGCCCATCGCTTACGTGATAAATCGCTCCTCTCAAGGAAACTTGTAGTATCATCGAGAGCATGTGTTACATTGCCGGCTCCTATCTGATTTTTGCAGCTGGCTCTAACGGGCTCTCATGTAAAATGCATGAGAGCCTGTATCTGTAATTGCTGTTGCAATTTTTGCACCACAAAGATTGCAATCTTTGGACTTATTGTGCACATTTTCACGTTGCTACCTTATGCTGGCACGTAGATATTCTTTTGTTTGGTATGTTCTTTCATTTTCGGAATAATGGAAAGTGCACATGCACGCAGAGCCACGAAGATGAAAGTCGTGCTAATATTCACAAAAGCATCTATTGCAGTGGAGCATAGCAACGAGAATGTAAGCAATCCTTCTTCTGTCGAGTTTATGGTATTGATTCCGAGTCGGTAAGTTACTTCTGAAAAGCCACCCAAAGAGCAAGAGACAGACATAAATCTCTGTAAATAATAATTATTACAATTCAATATTTCTTATTTGCTCACCAAAACAAATTAAGAAGCAAATTAAAAGAAGTAAACTAAAAGGTATAAATGGTAGTCTTATGCTATTTCTTATAGGATGGACGAACTTTTAATTATAAAGTAATAATAGTTACTTACATAATGCATTCCTAGTGATTGTATGTAATTATGTAGATACGTGCAGCCTGGCGCCTAATTATATAGCTATGGTTACACGACTAATCATGCATTCCTAATTATGATATCAGGTAGGTATGAGTTATTACGCCATGTTATCAAATTATTGTCTGGGCAATGATGTACATAAACGCTAACACACTATACCTATGCTCTGAATATTCTTATCAACGAGCTATACAGCAGGCAAAAATAAAAAAAAATTGATAGGTACGCCACAAACATACGGAATTGCGGTCCGGAATCCTGAATCAGGATTACTATTTCGTATGGATTTTCCTCCTCCACAATTCCGTTTGGAATTGCGGAACTATCAAATCCTATACAAAATAACAATTCTGATTCGGAAATCCGTATCGCAATTCCGTATGTGTGGTTAGGGGTGGTTATAGTAAATAATTACTGTATGGTTAATCAAAATGTTGGAATGAAAAGAGCACTTCAACCTGTATTTGTGATATAATGGTAATAGGCTGTGAATTAAATAGAGTGCCAACTTTCTAGTGGTACTATGGTATATTTATTGAATCTTTTTACTGTTTGCAGGAAAAAGTCTAGATCCAAAAAAACTTGGGTTATAATCAAAGTTGCAAAGCTGAAAAATTATGTTTTAAATTTTTTTACGTTCTTCTTATAGCATATAGACTTTATCATAGTTATTCCTATATGGGCACTTGTCTAGAAGGGATGACAACCGGTGGACCAAGGAAATATCGGAATGGTGGCCAAGAGAAGGAAAGAGGTCAGAAGGCAGACCATTCCGATGCGTTGGTCAGATGACAAAATTGTGACGGTTGCAGGTCACAAATGGATCAGATTGACTTGCAATAAAAAGGAGGCTTTTGCCCAGCAGTGGGTCGATGTGGGTTAATTTAATTTATTGATGCCCCTAGATTCTGTAACCTAAATTTTGAGTACGAATTGTTTATAGAAATCCAATTCATGCAATGGGTTTACTTTGTGATTTCATATCCGACTCGACACGACTCAGCCAGTGCCGTGCTCATTGCTTAGCCAATTCACCAGCACGCTGTGAAATAGAAATCAATAGTCTACACGTGGCATTTCCATTACATATACATATTTACATTTACGCATATAAATAATACGCATATAAAATCTTTTATTTGCTGGCATTCAAGATGGAAGTAAGAGAATTAAATTTCCGCTTTGATTCTTTTTGTTTAGTTATATTACTTTTGGTATGACGTTTTCCTGTACGGAAATAAAAGGATGCATGTTCCTATAAATTAAATGTGATGTTCTTTGATATAATGTTGATGAATAAATTTTTGTATTAATGTGTAATCCCTGGAAAATGTAGATCGAAAACAAAAGGAAATTGTCTATTTAAAGTTTAAGTTGCTCCTTCTTCCTTTTGATAAATATTTGAGCAATTTGCCAAGAAATATTGACTTTGACTTACAAACTGCCTGGAGCTGTTAATTAAAATTTTAAAATTGAATTTGTAGCTTTTCGAAAATGTTTTCGTTTGGATTATTGTTTAATGTTGATCAACCACGTCGAGTTTTAGAGTCCTAACTAAGAATAAGTGCTTATTGAAAATATTAAAATCACACTTTTAGGCCTACCACATACATCCGGAATAAACATGATTCGGAATTAGTTCCCTATAGAGTGTTGCCGCTTTCAGAGACTTTTTCGCTAGATCTAGTTATTTTTTTATGTCTTAGGTGGCATATTTTAAAGTGATTTTTGAGCGCAGGCGTTGATGGAACGATACCGTATCGTGACGGTGCAGTTGCAACGTCGTTGCGGTATAGTTGCGAAATCGCATACGCTCAAAAATCGCTTGTGTGATAATGGTTCATGCCATTTTGTATGCAGATTATGTCTAATGTTAAAACTATCGATAGTCTTTTGATATATAGTTGCATAATATTGAAATACAATTTACAAATCATCATCGTAACGTCATGACCTCATTACATGATGATAGTAATTATTATGTATAGAAATTGTTTGTTTCGTTTTAATAATTACCTCAAAATGCAATTGTGATTCATTTGGCGTTTCATACATTTTATTTTAGGCATTTTTTAAACAGCACTAGTATTTTTTGTAACCAATAGTTGACAACACATCCTGAATCAGGATTCCGGATCGCAATTCCATCTGTGTGTGGCAGACCTTACATGCGTCTTATATGTTACCTTACGCACAAAATATGTCCCAGAAGGCCGTCTTCAGGAAACAGGCACACGCACACTTTAGATGCGCACGTACGCCGATCTCGCATCAAGTCAGTCGAATACCAGTGCTATCGATCTATTCATTTTGCGTCCGTACGTACGCGTCTATGCGTGTGCCTAAGTTGTTTCACTCTTTGCATCAAGCAGCTCTTCTAGGACCAATTTTGTGTCTTACATTAATAAATCTCCTTTGAAAATACGAGCGAACTCAAAAGCGGTTAGTTCAATGAACGTACAACTAAATTGACTCTAGTATTACAGTTTTTGAGAGTTACACGGTTATTATTTAATCTAGAAATAAACATTTTAACGGGTTCTTACCGCGTTTTAGTATATTTGAGTTCCCGATATTACGGAAGTGTTACAACTGCCATGATCACGGGATGACTGAGGAACTGCAGGTAGATTTTTAAGAGCAGACAAATCTGTCTACCCTTACTCTTCGTCGTTTGCTCTGCACACTATCGGAACTCACTCGATTGTCATTGTCACTTTTGTCTCTTGGTCCAGCCCGACAAAATACACTGACTGTGTCACTCCGACGTTTGTTCGAACCCGAGTATGAGTTCCACGTACTTGACAATTTGAAACCATCCTCTCTGTTGAAATTTCGATCGCTTCTCTCACCATTCTTGGGTAGTAATGGCGGTCAGTAGAGAGGACCCGTGGTTTGTGCAACTCAATCCAATGGTTAGAGCCCGCCTCGAGAAGATGTTGTGCGATGGCGGACTTTTGAGGGTCATTGTTTTTCACCGTCTTAATGTGCTCCTTCATACGACACGAAATGGTCCTCTTCGTCTGCCCAATGTATGAGCTACCGCAGCTACAGTCTACTTTATATACGCCTGGGCACTCAAGAGGAAAGCTATCCTTCGGTGAGCGTAATGCTTGCGTAATCTTTCCAAGAGGAGTAAACACGGTAGCGATTGAGTATTTACTCAAAATCCTGCCTATATTGTCCGTTACTCCTCTGATGTACGGCAAAAACGCATTTTGTCGCTCTACCGTTGGTGGTTTCTGTCGCTTCCTTTTTGTTTTACCCTAGCGATATCCACCCCGTATCCATTCTTCCGTAATACGCCTTGCACGTGTGTCAGCTCCTCTTGCAGGTGATCTTCATCGCAGAGATCGCGGGCACGGTTTGTGAGTGAGGTAAACACGGAGTTGAGATGTCGTGGATGATGGTGTGAAGCTGCATGTAAGTAGCGGTCTGTGTGTGTGGGTTTCCTATAGACTGTCCTATAGACTGCCGAAATATCGGGAACTCAAATATACCAAAACGCGGTAAGAACCCGTTAAAATGACTCTAGTATTCTCTGGAATATGACAAATAAACTCAAGGAACAGCATTTTTCTCAAGCCACGGAATGGACTTTATTTTTTAAAAAGCAAAGTTGTTCGAGTGAGCTCCTTAATCACTTGAGTTCACGAACTAACCAGTGGTACACGGTGACTGGTACAACGTTCATTTGTTATTTTTACAATTTCTATCATAAATAAAGACGTCAACAACAAAAGCAGTTAAATCGAACTCCGTGGACGTTTCCCTAGTTTGTTGTGAACAATTTTGTAAACATTTTGCAATAACATTCAAGCGGAAGCAATATCGGTAATTGCAAGGTCGCTGTGGTTTTTATCGCGATATAGATTTTCAACAATTTGCTAATGGATTTTCCAGATGAGAGCCGAGTCACTAGATTCCACATCTGTTATCGCCACAGTCATCATCATCACATCCTACCCGAGGGAAGGTGTATGGGCGTAAGGCCACCACGCGTGCCCAATTTGTTAGACTTGTGATTTATTCGGAATTATTTCCTCAGCCTATATAGGTTTCCTCACGATGTTTTCCTTAACCGTTAGAGAGCAGTCGGTATTACGTTCTTAATTTAGAAAAAACTCGTATGTCACCCTTGCGGACTCGAACTCGGACCTCAAGATTGAGTTTTCATAGCTCTTAGCCCAGTCATTTTACGGTTTGAGTCGGGACTAATTAATAATTGATTTTTTTGTCGGTATAGTATTTAAGAGCCAATTTGAGCTCAGAAATGAACCAAAATTAAAAAAAAAACCGTCGGCAACAGTTCCAAATTTAAAATTTAGCTATTATCTCGTTAAAAAACCTGACGGTAATTTTTTTTTTGCACATATTTAAGGCATTCTATTACACATACCTACTTCAAACACGATGTAAATATTTTTGCCTACATAGAAGGTTTTGAAAAAAACATTTGTATATTCTAATAAAAATCTAATTTTGTAATTATAATGCCTATTTCATTGCTCAACAATAATTTACATTGTTAAATTTAATTCAAATGAGAGCATTAGTATTAATATTATTAATTTTAATGCATTCTTGGACTCTAAATTTTGATTTCTATGTTGCGTAGCGAATTTTTTTAAATATGTTTTCAGATAGTCTTTTTGTCACTAAATGGTATTATCCTCCTATTACCCATCCTAGACTACGCTGACTCCTGCTACCTTGACCTGACTGTGGAGCTACTTAATAAACTCGAGCGACTCCAAAACCTGTGCATTAGGTTTATTTTTGGCCTGCGTAAGTACGACCATGTGTCGGAATTCCGCGCCCGACTTAAGTGGCTCCCGATCAAACGTCGTAGGGAAGCTCACATCCTTAACCTTCTCTATTCCATCCTCTTCAATCCCATGACCCCTAATTACCTCAAGGAACGCTTTGTTTTCTCTTCCTCCACCACTGGCCGTCATCTGCGTTCCTCTGAAAACCTCTCCCTCAATATGCCCATCCACTCCACTAATTTCTACACCTATTCCTTCTCCGTGCATGCCGTTCGGCTTTAGAACTTATTGCCAGAGTCGATCAGACGTGCACCTTCCTTGAATGTTTTTAAGTCGAAAGTTAAGTCTCATTTCCTTGAAAACTGAACTGACCCTCGATCTGTTTTCATAGGTACATCTTTTCCTATGTCTGTGGTTCATGTTTTCCTATAGTATTTTGTTGTGTAGTACGCGTATTTATGTATGATGTATGTGTATATATATATATATATATATATATTTATATGAGTATGTATATAATATATGTATTTATAATAGGTTTATTTTGTATATTTACTTTTTGTTTTTACTAATAACTGCTGATTTTTGATATTTTTTTCTGGAAACACCGCCTACCTTTCTTCTTTTCACCGTTTCCTCTACCCTAAGGTTGTCTGGAAGAAATCGCTTCTTAGCGATAAGACCGCCTTAATTTGTGCCTCTTGTATTTTATTTCTGTATTTTACTGTTTATGTTTTTGGTGTAAAATAAAGTATATTTGATTGATTGATTGATTGGTACCGCTTACAGTTTAAAAGTCAAATTTATAATTACTTTCCGCCTCTCCTAACAAAGCTCCGTAAAATGACTGGGCTATCTCCGCAACGCGCCACCGACATTCTTTCGTCACAGTCCCAAACTCAGAATAGATAGATAGATAAACAATTTATTCGCATAACACACATAATATTACAGTTTACATACAAGTTCACAAAACTGGAATACAACGCAACAGTAACAACACAACATGTAAATTATTGTAGGCTACAGCAGCAAATAGGTGCCAGCTCAACATAGGCCTTGCCTGAAACCAGGGTATTGATTTTCAAATGAAACAATTTTAGAAGTATACAACATGTTAATGAATGAACGCAAAACTAGAAAATAGTTTGTTTAGAATCGAGAACAAAATCTTACTATCAAGGTACAATACAATATAGGTTTTTTTTTTCAAAATATTAAATAATTTGTTGGTATAATTTCAAATTTACTGGACGTGATATCAACCTAAAGCACGCCCGGGCACACTCACCTACTAACTACTAAAACAAGATTCATAAAATGTATCCATGAGCACGCTAGCGCTTTCATTTCATTGCCGAAATGATAACAAATCATTTTTGGGTAAAAACTTAAAATGCGAATAACTTTAAATTTTAGTTAATAAAGTTATTAAATTATTACTTCAATGTAATTATTTCGTTATTTAATCAGTTGGGGTGTATGAGGTTCTGCGCTTCTTCATTAACACGTTGTATAATTAGACGCAGAAACCAAGATTTTAAATAAACAAGTGCAAGTTTATATGAAATATAGGTAATAAAAAAGTTTTCTAGTTTACGACTTCATAAAACATCATAATTAACACAATATTTACTTTGAAATATATTTCAAACATCCAACTTTCACTATCTCTGTTCAAACAAACACCTTATTTCTAGTACTGTAACATGGAAAATCCTTTGAACTAAGTTTGACGGTAAATTAATGTTAGCTGGACAAGTAAATAACGTAAGTACAACATAATTGAACCCCCAATGCCAGTCTTAACGTAAATCCAATTTCAAGTGAAGCATTCCGAAGCAAGTCAAGCGGAAAGACTGGCTGGACATAAATAATGGAATTCTCGGCAAATAATGCTTTTAAGTTTTAAGAAAAATGTGGGAACTGAAACACATTTCACGTTATGACGTCATTGTTCGGTTGGTGGCGAACTGTGCCAATGTGTTCGCATTACGATTTCCTGATAGTAAACTTACTTTGAACAGGCTTGGTGCTATTGCTGTCTGTGAGAACGTATCAAATATTGAGTATTAAAAGATATGTTTATAAAGACCTGTTTTATGATTTGAATACTGTAGTCGGTAAACAGGGTGTAACAAAAACGGTTTTTTTCTCTCAATGTTTGCTCTACCAGAGTGTAAAATTAAATAGGTCACTTACTTAATAAAGAAATCTCATTAGAGATAAGCTCGCCCTTTGTAATTGTCTATTATGCTGTTTTCATTTATATTTCCGTATGTACAATAAAGGGGTGCTACAGACCATCAAACTGAACAACTTTCTCTAAGCGACCAATATCGAAATCGCGAAAAAAAAATCTGTTGTCCCATTCGATTCAATTCAATATGCATAATTAACAAACTATAATGTATGAAATAATTTTAATTTTAATTCTAGATTTAAGTTTTGCAGTGCCCTAGCAGGGTCCATTTCAGTCGAGTTATGTGTTTGCAGTGTTGTATGGGACAGCGGAATTTTTTTCGCGATTTTAGTATTGGTCCCACAGTAAAAGTTGTTCAGTTTGATAGTCTGAAGCACCCCTTTAAGTAAGTGTCCCATTTAATTTTACACCATGTATAGTGAAAGTTGTTTAGTTTGATGGTCTAAACAACCCCTTTAAATATTACTAGCTTGGATACGTTATATGTCAAGATAGGCAGTCGAAGCTAAGAACGTGTAGAAAAAAATTTGCAACCAGTACTGGCCTCTAAACCCTATCCATAATACACGCACACAGACAGACGTTTTGTATGACGCGTCACGCACACCAACCTTAGAAAGTTTGCCCCTTTTGTTTTATACGGTAGAAGCATGAGGCTCATTCTAGACATATACTTTTTCTTACATAACTAGGGTGTTTTGTTACACTCTGTATGAAGAATAAAAACAACAAAACTTTACTCCAACTTTAAAGTGATATTTACCTTCTTGTCCATTAGCTGCCAGCTGTTCTACCAAATTATTCTTCAAAAGTCAAGAAATCCATTTCGTATAGCTTTACATTAAGCGTCACGCGAAGTTCTAGTTAAACTTTAGTTCAGCTAAATGACTAAATGTAGGTAGTTAGGTACTGAAAACGTAATTATTTGAAAGCTGAGTGATGGCACTGTAGGTACGTATCACGTAATTATAGTACTCTGTGGTATCATGGACGGACGGACAGCATAGTAACGTAAGGTGCGGGGATAAGGGACGCAATGTTAAAACATAGACATCTTAGCAAGGATTTTAGAATCATAAAGGATGCGACTTCTCCTTACAAGCATGGAAACAAGAAAATTGGCCATGGCGGTCGGTAATGTTCGACCTTCTTTCGTATCTCCGTAGTCGATATTTCTAACGTTTTTGTGTCCCTTTCTATCACATCCAAAATTGAATAAAAACTTTTATTTTTATTTTTGTCATTAGATTAGAAAGGGACAAAGTAACGTCGAAAACATAGACGGGAATTTTCGAAAGAAGAACGATCATTAACGACCACCAAGGAGTATATCATGTTTCACTGCTTGTTAGGCAGTGTGCCGTGCAAGTATAGACAATACATATGCCAGCTTCCTGCATCTTAGAGTCTATCGGCCTTTTTAATATAAACTGTTTTTAAGGTGATGATCAGAACATCAAACTGAACATAATCTTTCTCTATGGGACAAATATCGAAATAGCAAAAAAATTGTCAACTGTCCCATCAATACGGGTCAAGTAGGTTTGAAGTTTTGTATGGAACATCTAAGAGCCCAGTCATTTTACGAAGTTTTGTTAGGAGGGGTGGGGAGTAATTATGAATTGGACTTTTAAACTGTAACCGGCACCAATTAGTGACAAAAAGACTATCTGAAAACATATCTAAAAAGAATCGCTACGCAACATAGAAATCAAAATTGTATCGACCAGAAGGCTTTTAAATTAATAACATTAATACCAATGCACTCATTTTAATTAGATTTAACAATATACATTACTTTTTGCAATAGTCATTGTAATTTAAAAAATGAGATATTTAATAGAAAATACAAATGTATTTTTCAAAGCCTTCTAAGTAGACAAAAATATTAATACCATGTTTGAAGTATGTATAATGGTAAAACCATAAAAGCCTGCAACAAAAAATTTACCATTCGTTGTTTTAGAACGAGATAAATGCTAAATTTAAAATTTGGGGCTGTTGTTGACGTGATATTTTTTAAATTTTGCTACATTTCTAAGCTTAAATCGGCTCTTAAATAATATACCGAAAAAAAATTATTAATTAGTCCCGGCTCAAATCGTAAAATGCTATAATTTTTTTTTTTGCGATTTCGATGTTGATAGCATCGAGATAGTTGTTCAGTTTGATGGTCTGATCATCGCCTTAGAAAACCGTCAGGGCCCAATATACTTCTCCACAAACCTAGTTGATATTTTTTCTTTTTATACCATAGAGATAGTAAGTACTACGTGTTTATACAACCTTTGTGCTTACTAATAAGTATATTTTTTATAAAAACAAAATTAAAAAAAAACGTTTTTTATAATGATTCAGTTCCAAGCTGATTCGCCGCAAAGATGAATTGATGATGCTTTGCCCAGCAGTGGGACGAAACAGGTTAAAAAGAGAAAAAGGTGTAAAATAGGAATAGGTCGAAAAAAGCCACTAGTAGGTACCTAAGCGTAATAATACTAATAATTATCATCTCAACATAAATTAAAAACATGTTTGTTATTCTTCAGTAACACACGTCGATAATGCAAATATTTCCAACGTTTTACTGCAAATATCTGTCATAAAAATAACTATAAAAGAAAATAATTTGCTACAAAACATTATGTGCGAACGACAAGCACACTGGCTCAGGTGGAAAAAGAAATTGTCTCCCATTACGTACGCTTTGCTGGACAATTTTATGGCAACCGATGGGAAATTGTAGGGAACACGTGATGAGGGAAAAAGAAAATTTCTCTTAACATTCACGTCTCGGGTAAACTCTGGCACGAGTGTAAGAAACAGTCTTATAGGACTTAACACAAAGTAGCTTTTTGTTTTATTGGCGTCTTTGAAGAAGGAATCCTACCTGACAGGAACATGAATACCACAGTTGAAAACCGTTTCTAGAGATTCCACAATTTAATACTGATTTTTTTGTTCCGTACCCAAAGGATAAAAACGGGATATTATTACTAAGCCTACGGTATCCATCCGTCCTATTAAGGGGGGCTGTAAATTTTGAAACGTAGGGCTGACGTAACCTCAGGGTTAAAGGCTCCAAAAAAAAAACAAAAGAATAAGAAAAAAATAGCTAGACAGTTGAAATTTTCATAGAATGTGCGTTATTACGGTGGATTTGTTAACGAATAATAAAAATGTAAAAAAAAATTAATGGGCGTCGTCATACAAGAAACTAGTTTATATCAACGTTTTTTACTTCTATCTTAAAAACCGGCCAAGTCTGAGTCTGTCTCGCGCTAAACGTCCTGGAGGAAACAAAACTTTTTTCTAAGTTAATATGTTGTGTGGTGGTGTGGTACGGCCCCTCAGTGCGCAAGAAGCCCGACTCGCACTGGACCGGTTTTTTAATTGGTACTCTACAATTATAATCTAGCTCAATCTTTGTCAATGGCAAAACGCAAGATACAATCGGTGTGCAAGATTCGATATACTTATTACAAACTACGCCAAAGGCCCTGCCCTGTGTAATCTCAGCTTAAAGGTCCTTAAAATTACGTTTATCAATTACATTTCCAGGTCTTGCTTAGAGCAAAATGCGTTTGCAATTAATCAATTAAAAGCAGGTCAATCTTAGTGAATTCTGCAGTTATCGTCCAACTTTCGGATTTAGAATTATAATTGGGAAGGGTTCTAATTAGTATAATTAATGTCGTTCCACGTTATCAAAAGAAACGTTTAAAAAATAAAGTGACAAAATTAAACCATCTTTTGTGGTTTTAAAAAAAGAATCTGCCTCCCAAGTCGTCTGCTCCACCTACATGTGTTACGAACAAAACGAAGGTCTCTTACGAGCGAGATTATTGCAATACTATTCTTATTTATTCCGCTGGTATTGTGTTCCATAACAAAAATATAAATAACACTACCTACTGCGAATGTGCCGTATAATTTGTTTCACGCTGTTTTATGTTACTTATGTGCAATAATATTACTTACAGTTACGGTACGGCAGGGAAAACTTATTATAATAATAGCAACATTTTATTTCAGACTTTATTAACATTCCTCCTAATATATTGTAGGCTTATATTAGGGATTTTTATATGTTTTTCATTAAATTGTTTTGAAGAATGACTCAATTAGATTCCAAAAATGACAATTGGAATATGGCGCGTTACACATAGATTTTCATCCATATTACGTTGAAGTTCAACTTTCAATGGCCCATGAGGGCTTCAATGGCTCAGTCACAGCCCGGACACTGCATACAAAAAATTTAAACTGATAAAATGACGTCAGCACATGCGAAACCAAAGAAAATGAACATTAAGTCTGCTGTTAGGTCTGCCGGGTAACTAGAGGGCGATAGAAGGGGCGAGGTAAAAAGTTGGTGGGAGGCAGGGAGTGTCCGTACTGTATGTAGTAATAGCATAAAGTTACTAATAGAGTGACTGACAGCTAAGAGAGCGAGATGTACCTAACGGTACCACTGTATTCTAGAAAGAGATACGTGACGCGAGGCAATAGAACCGTTTTTTGGGGATCTTATCGCAGGGTAAAAATTCGGTTTCTGTGAATAATTGCGAATCGAAAGTGAAATCGTTGATAGTTTTGTGAAATATTTCATTAAATAATCCACGATTTCACGATTGACTCCGAATTATAGACAAAAACCTGAAAACCTCCAAAAACGGTTTCATTTGATAACTCATGTCAGTTCCTCTACTTATGGCTGGTTTTGATAAGGACCAGAAGACCTGGGCTAAGCTGAACCGGTTCAGAACTAACCATGGAAGGACCAACCACCATCTCTACAAGTGGGGCCTGAGGGAGTCACCGATGTGCGACTGCGGGGCATCTGCCTAAACCCTCACCCATGTGGTAAATGAGTGCACCCTGCGCCGTTTCCCCGGTGGAATTAAGAAACTCCATAGATTAACCCCGGCAGCGGAAGACTGGCTAAAACACCTTGACCTTGAAATTTAGACCTCCCCAGATGCAAGCAGGAAGATAAAAAAAAATTCCATACAATATGATGATGATGATTTCACACATCGCTGTGCGGGTTTCCATACGTATCTTAACTTCATACCTTACATTCCTTATGTGTCATACCTTTATACTTTTTGCCACTTCAGAATAATGGTGTATGTGTGTGTGTATGTATGTATACACAGGGTGTAAATTTATAACAAAAGATTTATTTTATGTTATGCTATGCTATACATAGTTTAGGGGATGGTTCAGACGATCAAACTAAATCGAACAACAAACTCAACAACCAACAGCCAACATCAAAATCGAAGAATAAAAAATGTTCTTCCATAGTAAAATCAATGACTGCGAGAAACAACAGATTTTTTTTCGCAATTTCAATTTTTTTTCTTAAATGAAAGCTGTTCAATTTGTTGATACGAATCTCTCCCTAAAATCTGTAACAGCATTAAGTTGACACTACACTATTAAATGCTTGTTCTAAATTAAAATGACAATATTATTATGCAAACATGAAAAATCCGCGTCAAAAACATACTGAAACATGAAGTTGAATCAATGATGTTTAACCAACAAGCAACATGGTTCATAATTAGGATGTTACGGTGGCATGGCGTGGCGTGATGCGGTGTTCGGGATCCAAGTAATTACATAGCTACTCACGCTATGTGAACTGAACCTTAGGAAATTACTGTTCGAACATGTTATTAATTACATGACTTTACTTGGCTACCGTAATTTTAATGACTTTGGAGTTTGATGCATTAAACATATGTTTGTTATTAATGTTTACATACAAAGCAGGATAATTCAATACAATACAATACAGGATCTCACTATCTCTCTCTTCATTCAATAAACTAGTATATTTATTTGTTTATCATTCTTTATAAATATATATATATATGTGTATGTATGTATGTATGTATATACCTGTATCTTTATATAATCATATCTATTTATTAGTGTTAAATACTGTTTTATTTGTTAAATGTGCACACTATGCCTGCCTCACTTAATATGCTCTCTCTCTTTCACGGGTTTGCTGGAAGAAATCTCTTTAGAGATAAGCTCGCCCTTTGTAATTGTCTATTATGCTGTTTTCATTTATATTTCCGTGAGTACAATAAAGTGTTAAAATAAAAATAAAATAAAATAAAATAATTTATAAAATTTACGAAACAAAGATAAAAGTTTTCAATCAATCTAAAGCTATTGAAAGGATATTTGTTTTTTAAATATGTAGAAATATATATATATAAGAACTCTATCACAGTTTTAGATTACGATCGACATTTTTATAAAGTTATTCCTTATATGGAATTAAAAAAATTAAATTTCATTCAAAGCTGATCAGCTAATAATAAGATTTAGAAAAGTGTCATATAAAAATGAATCCCTATTTTCCTTCTTCACGCAAGAACGGCTGGACCGATTGCGATGAAACTTTGGTTGATAATCCACATGCCAGGAAAGGTTTATAAACAAAAAAAACGGCCAAGTATGTGCCGTGAAAAAGTTCTGAGGCGGTACGAAGTTCGCTGGGTCAGCTAGTAAATAATAAAATAACGCTCACAGGCTAACGTAAGCTACCGGGCTTTTTATAATGGAAACCATTTAGGTATTCACACCCAGGACCTCTTACATCAACAATCAAGTATTCATCAATTGTTCTGACTAACTAGAAACATCTGTCTCGGTTACAAGTTTAACAATTTCTTACATACTTACCACTAACTGTATTCGAACTCCAGACCCTAGCATTCGCAAGCACCACTACCAACTAAGCTAGGTCTATGTATCAAACAGGCATGAACAAAACAAGGCCCTCTTAAATCCCTTTCAGCTGAAAGACTACTATCCAAAGTACACAGAGAGCATCGCATAATTGCGACCACCATCAACTGAGACGAATGAATGGCGGCGTGACGAGCCCTGATGGTCGGGTTGCCAGTGTACGCCTATCCTACTCTTTTGATGAAACCATGATTACACCATACATAGTCATACGTGCTTGTATTGGTCATATAGTGCTGGAAGATACATTGAAGTACAGGTCGCGAATGACAGTGTTGAGTTGAGTTTTCACAGCAATAAAATGCGATCATACAAAGTGTTTAATGATTTTTTTATTTTTTTTTAAATCTTTATTGAAAAGAGCTTTGTCGCAAAGCGACTATGCCGCTCTATTGTACCTTTTTACATGTTTTCTTCAAATAATAATACTTAAAATACTGAACTTACTTTCTACAACGTATACCAAATGTAGCCAATTTGTAAAGTGTTTTAGCTGGATCTGATAGGGGAAAGGCTAAGGCACTGTTGCAACCCCCTGTTTCAAAGAGTCTGTTGTCAAAAATCTGTCTCCTTCGAGCCTCGTTCCGCACACACTCCATCAAAATGTGGTACACATCCTCCACCACCCCACATTCACTGCAATTTGGTGAAGGGACTTTTCCCATCAGAAAGGCAAATTTATTTAATGGAATGTGCCCGGAACGAAGTCTCAGTGCAGTCGTTATATCAGACCTACTTAATGAGCAATTATCAATCCAGGTTACTTTCAAAGGCTCTGATTGTATAGTTCTATACCAAATGCCTCGTTCTTTGGATCGTAAATCAAAGAATTCCTTCCATAGACTATCACACTTTTGTTTCACCAGATAGATACAATCGGTAAAGTTAGGCAACATCAGTATTGCTACGCCATCAGAAGATGCTTGTTTGGCTAGGTCGTCCGCACGTTCATTTCCTGCAATATTGACATGAGATGGAATCCATTGGAACAAAATAGTTTTTAATTTAGATTGTAATTTTAATATAGTATCTATAATTGTGTAGGCTAACGGGGTGCCTCGTGTCGACGACGAGGTGCATCGAGCCAGATGTTGGAGCGAGCTTCTTGAATCCGTTAAAATTACAAATTTGTCATTCTCAATTGATTCAATGTATGATAATGCTTCGGAGATAGCTAAAAGTTCCGCACTCATGACTGAAATTCTCGCTTCAACTTTAAATTTCATAAAGGTATCTAATTGTGGATCAAAAAATGCTGATCCAACTCCATCTCTGTCTTTAGATCCGTCAGTATATATTTTATAACATTCTTTATATTCTTTTTCTAAAAATTGCATACATGATTCCTTTAAATACTATGTTTCATATTGTTTCTTCCCTTTACTGATTTTATCTATCTTACATTGTATAATATTTGACAAATTTATGTTATTTACCCAAGTTTTTAATGCAAACATTCCCAATTGACTACTTTTATGTATTGGTGCGACCTTAAGGTAATCGTGAACTGTTAGAAGCATAGGTGTTTTCTTTCTTTTCCAACTATGTGTTTGGTAACTCACAGAGAAATCATCAAATAAATCTAAAAATGGGTTACATCCTAGAGATCTAGACTTGAGCCAAAATTTGCCAGCTAGATAGTGCCTACGAATATGTAACGGTGGAACACACAGTTCGCTTTCCATAACATGTATGGGAGTGCTCCTAATAAATCCACCGATTATCCGCATCGCTTGATTTTGAATTTTGTCAAGTTTAGTCAAATAGCATTGAGCGCTGTCATCGAAAAGAAAGCTACCATAGTCCATACGACTTCTAATAATGGATATATATAGCCGCCTCAAATGTTTTTGGTGCACCCCCCATCCCGGCCCAGCCAGAACTTTAAAAACATTCAAAAATTTCAGTTCTTTTTCACTCGTCTCATTAACATGTCTTCCCCACCTAAGCGACCGGTCTAACCATAAACCCAAATATTTTACAGCATCAACCAGTTGTAAAGGCACTCCATCAATATGAATATTGATAGTTTCCCGAAAAAAACCCTTCTTAAACAAACAAACTTTACTTTTAGAGGGTGATATTTGAAGTCCTAATCGAAAAAGTAACCCAGTTAATTCATGCAAAGAGTTTTGGATATCTCTTACTGCCTCATCAATATTTTTACGTGTTACATATAGCACGAAATCATCAGCATACTGAGAAACATGAACATTATTTATTTGTTTACAAATTTCTATGGTAGCTACATTAAACAACAACGGGGATAAGGGGTCACCCTGTGCCAGACCTCGACTAGTGGACCTAGTTATATGTCCATTATTGATTTTAATACTTAGTTGTCTTTCCACAAGGAAGTTCCACAGATATGTACAAATTTTAGAGCCAACACCTAGTCCATTTAAAGTACTGAGCACCCCCTGAATATCCACATTGTTGTACGCACTGTCTATGTCTATAAAACAACCTAATGTGACCAAGTTTTTGCAAAAACCTTTCTGAATCCGGGTCACTAACCGACTAAGACTATCGAGGCAAGAGCGAGCCTTTCTAAACCCAACAGTTTCCTCTGAAAAACAATGTTCCTTCTCCAGAAACCATTCAACCCTTTTATTTATGATGGCGTGGAAGATCTTACAAGGACATGACATCATTGAAATGGGACGCAGAGATGAAGCAGATTGAAGTTCTCGACCGGGTTTTGGGATAGGCACTACACGAATGTTTCTCCATTGTTTAGGCACAAAACCAAGCTCCAAAAATTTATTGAACAAACACAAAAGAGCCGATTTAGCTATGGGAGGGAGATTTTTAATCATTGAATAGGAAATATCATCACTTCCTGGTGCAGTATCTTTTAGTTTAATGCAGTTTTCTAGTTCTTGCATGGATACGTCAGCTTCCAAACTAAAATTATTATTTACAAATATCGGGCAGGAAGTAGAGACAAAGTCTGGAGCTAAGCTACGTAAGAGACAGCTGGCTTTTTCGTTATCAACGTAAAGTCTAGGACACTTGTATCCCTTGAGCCATTTCATCCGACGCCACATATCACTAGAAGAAGAAACTTCATCAATGGAGTTACAAAAATTATGCCACGCTTCTCTCTGAGTTTTGCGAATTAGAGTTTGTGCATCTTTAATTTTATTTTTTAAAATATCCAGATTTTGAGGAGTTGGGTTGCGTCTAAAATGCCCTAATGCTAATCTACGTGAAGCTACAGCCTTTGATAGTTCTGAATTCCAGTATGGTTTTGGTTTAAATTTAGACTGCGGGTTCTGACAAAATTTAATGTATGGAATGTACTTCTCGGCAGCCTCATTCAAATAATTAATAAAAAGATCATACCCGATTTGAGGATCATCAGGCAGAAAAACATCAGAAAAACTGCGTTCTAGGTGTGATGTATAGGACTTCCAATCGGCTAACTTGAAGTTTCTCATTTTTACACACCTTTGAGGGAAATTAACCTTAGTAGATATCTTAACAATTATATGATCACTACCTAGAGATTCATTTGTTACTGCCCAGTTGAATTTAAGAGAAATATCGGAGGAAACCATTGAGATATCAGGCGAAGATCTACGCATTACACCATTCACAAGCTGTATTCTAGTCGGACTGCCATCATTTAAAACTATAAAACCATTATCTAAAAGCGATTCAAAGATTTGTAAGCCTCTAGGATCCGTTTTATAGGACCAGTTCGTATGATTCCCATTAAAATCCCCCAGCAAAATAGTTTTTCTGGTTGCGATGGACAATAAAAAATCCCAGTCTCCTTGTGATGTACTTACCTCTGAAGGGCAATAAATAGCAATAACATTTTCAATATGGCCACAGTTAAAAATGTTAACATGAATTATTTCCATACCCGGATTACAGCTTTGCACCCTGACGCTCTGAGCTTGGAGAGATTTGTGAGTCAGAATGGCCACTCCTCCATAGGACACGTCTCTATCCTGTCGAAAAATGTTATAATCACCTACCTTTATATGGCTATCCGGGTCTAACCAAGTTTCAGATAATGCAGCTATGTGGACTTTTTCCTGGATCAATAATTGCTCAAATTCTTTTAACTTCGGTCTAAAACTTCTTGAGTTCCACTGTAAGATATTTACATCAGACTCTTTTCCAGAAGTATTATCCATTGAAAGAAGAAATTATTTTTCTAATAAAGGATACATCAGCTACCGTATTAACTACAAATGATACTACCCAATCTACAATCGTTTGAGTTACACTCTTAATTTTTTCAGCAAAGCTAAAATGCCTCATAAAAATAATATTCTTAATTTTTTCTACTAATTCCTTAAATGATTCTGTCGCCTTTCTGTTGGTTTCTTTCTGTATGTTTTTCCTTGGAGGGCGCGGCGCATCATCACTATGCGCGTCCTCGGCTATGGAATAGTCTGAATCGGTTGACATCTCTAAGTCTTCCAGAACTTGTTCCGCTGTACAATACTGAACTTTCTTCTTGCGTGATTTTCTTCGTATCTCAATTCTCTTAGGTGGGGGTTTTGGATCACTTTCCGGATTACGATTCGTGGAAGTCCTACATCGCTGTTCATTCGATACAACTTCTGCGTATGAGGGGGAAGAGTATCCAGGCACATATACATGACGTTGATGCGGTTTTATAATCTCCTTTTCATGATGTGCTATTACCACTGTGACTGGGTCTGGTGATGGTGGGATATACATGCTGAGGGCTCTCCGATATGTGCAATTATACTCGGACATTGATTCCCTGATTTGCTTTTCTTATAGGTAAATAGGACAACTTTTAGACAACGCAATGTGGTTGCCGTTACAGTTGGGACATTTAAAGGTATCTATTTCGCAATTAGGGTGGTCTTTTCCGCACTTGGGACAGATAACCTTGTGAGAGGGACACATTTTGAGTGTATGTCCAAACCTCCAGCACCTGGAGCACTGTGTGACCGGAAATACATAGGGCTCAACAGCCACTCGCAGATCATTCAAGTAAATATATTCTGGTAATTTAGATCCATTGAATCCTATTCGCATTGATTCACTCGCAGTCCAACCATCCTGGTTTCGACGATTAAGGCGTTTTGCTGTTATAACCTCGGTCTCACTCGATATATATTTTAATATTTCAGTATCCGACAGGTCCAAGTCTATATCTCTGATGATCCCATAGGACAAGCCAACTTCCCAAGTTTTTTGGATTCTCCACCCTTTCGCCAGCAGCGGTTCGCATGATATAAATTTAGCAACACTAGTTTCTTTTTCAAATGAGATAAGGAGTTTGTATGGGTTAACATATTTTACTCTTTTAATGTCCGTTATCTCGTGATGTTTTAAAAGCTTGGCCAAACCAAACTGCTTAGGGAGTTTCTCTTTGCATGTTACACATACTTGTAAACTTTCATCTGAGGAATGTAAAAAATTGAAGTTGTTTTTTTGATATCTTTTTGAGTTTCTTTTTTGTTCTTGCCAAATTTCATTGCAGTCTACTTCTCGTCTTCTTTTATTATTAAAGTTGTTCTCCGTATAGCTCCTATCTAATTGTGTTGATTCCTCTTCCATATCTTGCATTTCCAGCTCCGTATTATGCACAGTATTTGCTATTGAGTTAACCTCATCACTATTGTAACTTGGATCATTAGCCATTATCAATAAGTATCATAATGCCTTTACTCGCACTGAGTTGACCGGTAACGGTTGTAGGTAATAACCTCGGTTAAACAGGTTCCGCGTTAGATAAGCGTGCACTATAGGTTCACAAAATACACGTCCGAATCGCACGGGAGCGTATTTGAACTGGTTTAATGATTAGTTACCATAAAAGTTATGAGTCAAAATTAATAACAAATTAACATTTTGATATTTATGAATTTGTAAATACTTTAGTTTCGTTTTTTTATATTTTTGAAATTTAAACTCCTTTTAATATGAAATCTGAGCTATCTCTAAAGTTATTTTATATTTGGATAGTTCACTGAGCTATTTGTTTAAAATAAAAAAAAATTACAAACCCTAGAATAATCACAGAAAGAAACAAGAAGATAAAATATTATTCTTTAACATTAATAAATATCTTGGACATTTTCACACAATACTCCTAATAACAATATTCTTGGTCACGTTGCAGGTTCTGACCCGAGCACTCGTCTCGCGTGGATTTCACAAGTCGCGTTTTTGCCTGCCACGAGGCTTCGCAATCCTCAATCTCTTCTTGTTCTTGACCAAAAACAATCCCTGAGATTGGGATAGATTCTCCCATAAGCACTTGACACTGGCGGAAATGCAGTGCTAACGCACAAGCAAGAGTCCATTAATAAAAAATAATAATAAAAAAAACAATATTCTTGGAAATTTGTTTCTTAAGGCTAAATTAAGGATTCCTACTAATTATGTAAAGTCTTTATTTAATTTAATAAATAATTTTTTAAGTATCATTTCAACAACAAATTGTGGTACTTATGATGTGTTTTATAGGTGTTGACAAATTAAATATCTTTACTTGTTTCTATATCAGGTTTGAATACATAATTTTTTTTCCTTAATGCTTGCATGAAAAACATAGAACAAATCTGGACTAAAAGATAAACATAATTAGTCGTATGTGGGCCCATGTCACTTGTTTTGTACCTAATTATGTTATAACAACCTTTACGGTTCCTAATCTCTTGAGATAAGGAAATGTCGGCCGTACTCACAATTTCTATAATTAGGTACCTTTGTTTAATTTGAAAATAATTGTGTTCCCTAAAAAAATTAAGTTATTGAATAAAAAACAGTGGATGTTTGTTTCCCACTATGAAAATGTATATAATTTATAGAACTTCATAAATATTAGGTTGTGGAAAAAGTTTCTTCGCATTCCCTATTACGGATAAAATGGATGCCATTTTTGAAAAAGTGGAGCAAGATCGGCATATCAGTAGTTACGACGTAGCTGAAGAACAAGGAATTGACCTCAAAACAGTTTTGGCGCATTTGAAAAAAACTGGGTACACAATAAAGCACGATATTTGGGTACCTCACAAGCTCTCTGAAAGAAACCTAATGAACCGTGTACTCATTTGTGATTCTTTATTACGACGTAATGAAACCGAACCATTTTTGAAGAAGCTGATAACTGGTGATGAATAGTGGATCACGTACGACAAGAACGTGCGAGAAAGGTCGTGGTCAAAGGCCGGTCAGGCTTCACAGACTGTGGCGAAACCCGGATTAACTCGCAACAAGGTGATGCTGTGTGTGTTTGGTGGGATTGAAAGGGCATTATTCATTATGAGCTGTTACCACTAGGCAGGACCATCGATTCTGAACTCTACTGCGAATAACTGATGAGATTAAAGCAAGAAGTTGAGAGAAAGCGGCCGGAATTAATCAACAGAAGGGGTGTGGTTTTTCATCATGATAACGCTAGACCTCACACATCTTTAGCCACTTAGCAAAAATTAAGAGAGCTTGGCTTGGCGGTATTAATGCATCCGCTATATAGTCCTGACCTTGCACCTTCAGATTTCCACCTGTTTCGGTCTCTTCAGAATCTTTAGGCAGTGTCAGGTTAACATCACGAGAGGACTGCCAAAACTACTTGTATTTGTACTACTTGTATTTTGATCAGAAGCCCCGAAATTTCTATAGCAATGGGATCATGTCCCTACCTACAAGATGGAAAAAAGTTATCGAACAAAATGGTACCTACATATTTTAGTTAAATGTAAATAAACTATACTAAATAATGTTTTTAATTTTCTTAATAAAAGCGAAGAAACTTTTTCCCCAACCTAATATTTGAAGAATAAAAAAGAATAGAAATAGTACACAGATAAATTAATGGTATGGTATGGTATGACAGTATTAGTCTCTTATTTTTTTAGTTTATTTAGTCACAAACCGAAAACAAACACTAGGTAGAAGTCTCGGCATGAATCTCTAGCGCTGACCTTGAATGCGCTGACCGTATGTAAAAGGCACTATGCACTATTTTCGTCTAAATTCACTGATTCGAGCGCTAGAGTTTCCTGCCGCGAGGTATATACATTTGATCATTTTGTGCATAGATTAATATGTATATTATAGATAGGTAAGTCGCCTTGAATTTTAGGACGTCCTAATTATTAGCGTTGCCGCTTATTAGCACCAAGGGGAGCCACATTATGAAATAAATTTTATTGAAAAGACGATCGGCCGACACGAGGATCAAACCTTAGCTACCCGGATCGTAAGCCGGTTGTCTAGACCGCTAGACCAACAATACAGTGATTGATATGGGCGAAATCTCTCACTACTACAGCGCAGCGCGTGAGGTGTAGCGCGCTGTCACTCCGATATGAACCCTAGTTCAACACATAGTGCTTCGAAACATAACCGATAGATGGCGGAAGCTGTCTATGAAAGATCAGCGTTCCACTTAATTTGTACTAAGATAACATAATTTTGTGTGAATTTCATTTCATCTTAATTTGACAACGATCATTTAAGACTCGATCCGGAAGTAAATATTGCCACAATATATTTTATAGTATGACATTTCCAGTACCCAGTTGTCGTTCACGTGTCATTTGACACGCTTTTGTATCGCGTGCATTCAGCGTCGTCTAAATAAAAACTGAGCTCAGCAAAATGGGAAATGGGAATATGAAACTATATTTTTGGCTTTTTTGCGAGTCTTTTTTTTAGCAAAGATTTGATTTGAACGATTTGATCGCTACATTGTTTTCTGATATAGAATTTTTTTTTTAAATCCACATCAGCACGTCATATTGACTGTCGAGGACTGTCGGATCTGGAGTGCGATTTTTGCAAGTCACACGTTCAACTCAGCAGTAGAAAATGTCGAAATTACTACGGAGATTCTGACATTTTCAACTGTTAATTTGAACGTGTACATAGAAATTAATAACATTGAAATTTACTACGTAACACCAGAAAGATGCCTAATCTCATTGAAATTTTCTACTGTTGAGTTGAACGTGTGACATTCAAAAATCGCACTCCTGATGCGTTAATTTTCGGTAGATCGGCGTGAATTACATAATTTTTTTTTCACATTTAAACTATCAACTATTACTGTTTAAACAAACTGTTTGACAGTCAACTGCGTGCAATACAATGATGATGATGATGATACGCTAGGTAACTCTTCCTCGAGCGACTGTTTACGAGTAAATTAAATTAAATTAAATATTTCATTAGACATGAGACGCGTCTCTAATACGAAAGAGCGAGAGTTTCCATTATGCAATATTATTAAAATTTAATAAATGCACGCTGCGTATATTAGAGTTTAATAAAGCAGCTACCCACATAGAAGGTAGCTGTTGAATGCTATTTTATCTTAAAATAATATTTCAAATGTTAATTTTAAACAAACATATTTTTTTTACTATATTTATTTCTAGAAAATTCTTACAAAATTTTGTAAAATTTATCATCACCGTACCTTGGTTATTTATATGGTAGGTCTAATGGTATGGTATTGTGAATATGCCCGCCACCGGTCTGCTCAACCAGGGTCCTGAGTACGAATCCCGGTTCTGTCATGGATTTTATTTAAATATAATATATAATATAATATAATTTTAGATTACATGTTTATGTCATTGTTGTATGATTCCCATAACAAAAAGCCTAAGGCTTACTTGGGATCATTACAATGTATGTGCTGTGAGCGTTATTTATTTTATTATACCATAAAAAAGGGTAAAAATATAATATACAAGGTATAACAAAACACCCCAGTAGGTAATATCAAACTGAACAACTTTCACTACGGAGCCAATGTCGAAAGAAATATAAAGCTTTCCCTTACATTTAGGTCAAGTCGGTACACTGTTATTATGTATGTAACAGCATATTTGTTTAATTTTTTCTCTTTGTTTGCAACATAGTGTTCAGTTTTATAGTCTAAAGTACCCATTTAAAATTTACTAGGGTGTTTTCTTACCATTTTTTATGCTGTATATTATATAACGTGGTAATTAAATTGGCGACTCTATTTTGAATCAACAACTAAAATAATATTGTTCCGAGCGTCGGCAGCAGCTATTAAGGTTTTTGCCTTGGGTTATTAATTATAATCTTTAATGAACTTCAATTAGGGAGTCAAGCCATCAATCTTTCAGGAGGTTGAAGGGAGGAGAGGAGGGGAGTGATGTATGGTCCTCGAATATTGATGAAGCTAAAACTAATTTCGGGACATATTATTTTGCTGAAGTCGTTAGCACCTTAATTGGCGATGGTAATGATGGTAATGAATTATAAATAATGAATTAAATGTTTCCTGATGACTTCCTGTTACCTTAGATTAATAAGTTAATAAGTTTAAAGACATCAGAGTTAAATATTATTGTTAAATTTAATTATTAAGTATTTTGACATCATTTATAATTTAGTTCATTAAGTTTATTGTTTATTTTAATGTGTAAATTGAATGTGTATACGTCTGCAAAGACAAGGTTCGGAGTGATCTTTAAAACGCAACATGTCATCTTATGTACCTGAATTCTATGCACAATAAAGAATTATATTATGGTGATATTTCGTAATTAGATGAGATTAGGGAGATTAATTATAATTAATGTGAAATATTGCTTGAAATAAAACATAAAATATCAATAACGCTCACAGTCACATACATTGTTATGATCCCAAGCGAGCACTATACCATAAAACAACGGCACAAACGTAAACAACCATGACCGAACCGGGATTCAAACCCAGGACCCTGGTTTGGCAGTCCGGCGTGGTAACCTAATGGTTACCAACCAGATTATTTGAATGATTAAATTATTGGAATGTAAAAACGATTGATATAAAATATTTTGCTGGGAACCTCAGTCTCGTAAAGTATGGAACCTAGGTTTGTCGTAATCAAATACACTCTACACATTATCTCAAAAGTCTACATTTTTATGTTTTCTTATCTTTGATCACTATTCACTGTAAGTTAATAGGTACGTCGAGGTGTCAACCAGGGTCCTGGATTCGAATTCTAGTTCAGCCACGCCATGAATGTTATATTATGTTTATGTTATTATTGTTTGGTTTCCATAATGAAAGCCTGCGTTGCTTCTGTTTCAGTGTATAATCAGAACTATGTATAATGTCTTCCTTAACTTCTTAAAACCTCGCGACCGAAATAGAATTAGTAAATTATTTAACTTTGATTGCAACATCTTTGATGAACTTTTATTAGACTGGGAACTACGGTGGCAAGGGTCTACAAAGGGTCGACATCTATACCAATTTTTTCCATCTGTTCGCGATCATCTAGACAAAGCGTGGCTAGAGGTAGATCACTGCGTAGCCCAATTTCTTACTGGACATGGTAACTTTAAGGGAAAGCTATTTTATTTTAAATTGGTTGCGTCACCTTTATGTGAATGTTCTGTTGACAGTAACGAGTTCGAACAGACCGCTCATCATATTCTTTGGGAGTGTGAGCTCTGGTACGCCGAGCGCCAGACCATGCTTGACTCAATAAAATCGTTTTCTGGTGTCCCTTACTACATGGATCTTGTTGCGACTAGGGATAACTTCCGTGCGTTCAGATGTTTTTGCCATACTTATTACTGGAAGCAAAATAGGTCATAGTTTCAGTACAATGTTAGGTTCCTATTGTTTTATTTTGTATTTTTGGTGCTTTTGCGGTCGTGTCTTCAACACTGCCATAAATGATCTCTTGAATTGGCTCTCTAATAGCCATGTTTTTCTTTCCTTCTTATTGCTGTGTCCTGTTTGCAATGGAGGGAAGTCGGATATTTCGTTTTCCTACTCCTCCTATCTTCTTTGATTAATTCATTGCGGGTTCCAAGACAGATTAGAGTCATCCCCCGGGCTCGCTGGACTTCATTGTCCAGTGTTGTGAATTGTCGCCGCTGTTGATCCTGGCTTACAGGAGTTAAAGCGGTGGGAATGTGTGGTGGGCCTATGCCCGTTATAAAACTATGTATAATGTGCCTGCAAGACTTTCCATAGGGGACTTTGGTCGAAAAAAAAGGGAAAATTATTGGTAGCTTCCATACAAAAGTGCGGATCAGCCGATCGATATCATAAGGGAGGTTAATAAAACGTGATGTTCAACTCATGTTCCTTAGCGAAAGTTGTTCAGTTTCAATCAATCAATCAAATATACTTTATTTTACACCAAAACATAAACAGTAAAATACAGAAATAAAAATACAAGAGGCATAAAAGTTCCAGGCAGTTTCCTTATCTGAATACATTTTATTGGTAGGTAATTAAATATTTACGATATATAAATGAATACATCCAGATATTATTTCTATTAACCAAAGATTCATATGTTGAAAGTAGGCATAAGACGCATAATATGTGTAAACATGTTGATATCTATCTTATTCGATCGATGGAAGTGGAAGTACGATGAAATGAACATTAGATGGCTTCCTGAAAGCTTTTACATTTATGATAACTTTGCGAGAATTGGATAAGATGTTTATTGTCGATGTCACTTTATGGTAGCAAGTAGAAATATTATTTTATATTTGAATTTGTAAGTACAGGAAATGGTTACGATTATTTACATTTTCTTAGATTATATAAATTTACATTTATAAATTCGCAACCATTAGTCAGAATCTTTCCAACAACCACTAACTACTTATATGTTTTTTAATATTTTTAGAACCCTTGAAATATGAAAATTCCACTTCTTCTTCTTATCGTGTGGGCAGAGCCCTGGTGTCAGAGTTTTCTGATTTTTTCACTCCACTGGTTTTTTTTAATTAAGGATGGGTTTTCTCTTGACCTCAATCCAGTCCTCAGGAAGTAAGATCGAAGTAGGGTCGAAGATGTAGCGAGCTTACCCAGAAGAGGCCTATTCATTCGTTATTTAAAGGAATACTTAGATGTAACGGGTTCTTGGAAAACTATATCGAAAACAAAATTCAACGTATTGCTTTGGAATATATCCTACTTCGAAGCGCTTAATGCTACGTTTCTTTAAAAGAAACAAAGGTTCATTTTCTTTCCAGCTTTAAATTTGCTTTAAATCTTTAGGTATTTCTTTTTATCGTTTATTTAATATAGTCAGGTGGTGTTATGAATCCACATAGAGAGTGACATGTGCTGGGAATTAGCACTTTGTCTGTTATTATGACAACATTAAATTTGTTAGCAGCTGTTTCTAGAAGCCATATTTTGTATAATATATTATGGTACTTAGCTTATCTAGAAGATCCATGACAAAAAGGGGTAGCTTATGAAGCCGTGGGTAGTACTAGTTAATGTAAATTATAAAGTTAATGTTAACAACATAATATAAGAGAAGTAATTTAGACATAGGTTCAAAGCCTAAACTAACCTGTGACATATCATTATAACATTTATATAATTATTATTTTAGTCTAACATCTCACATAATATCAAACATGTGTTCTTCAAGTATATTAAACTTTACGTTTCAACATTCACAACTATGAAATTTTAAAATGGTTTATAAATAATTTTAATTATTTGACTCCCAGATGCGATTTTAAGGACTTTTAGACTTTACCTTTAAAATACTACAAACAGACAAGGTTTCTTTATTATAACATCAGGTACCTACGGTTTAAACTATATACGGTTTCTGATATCATCAAAATCTGTTCAGGCGTAAAGTCTTTGAAAAACATACAAGCACAAAGGGCCAGCTATGTCTGAAGAAATTTCTTTATACAGTCCAGTAACGAAGAGAGATATTTACAAAGCGATCCAGGCATGTTAGTTTATTTCCCCGTAAAATCTGTTCTGCTATACTTTTGATAGTCAATTCATTTGTGAGAATAACAAGCAATCTGGTCGATTAGTTCTCGCAACGAGTCGAAAGCAATAATAGTTGGCATATTATCTCGTAAAACTGTACGCATTCCTAGCAACTGTTGTTCGGTTAACAAAACTTTTTCGATAAGTCCGTAGTAACTGCTAAACTCCGATTCCCGTCGTTCATGCCCGGACTAGCTCTGATAGCTTTTGTTTAGACATTACGAGAAACTACGAATTGTCGGAAACATAGGTTTTCGTGTTCACGGCAACCATTTTCTTTCGTTATTGGAAAATGTTTGCCGTAACATAGGAGTTTTGTTTGCAACGTTTTTACAGTTTTTCCGTTCAGAGTTTAAAATGTACAGGTTATGATGTCGTGGCAAACCTTAAATATGAAAATTTTTTTATTTTCTGAAATTCAATCATTTAAACGGGATTTTACTTCCTACTAGCAGCTGTAATAATGCTAGATTAATTAAATTCAGATAAGTCGATATTGACAACGACCTGTTGAAGGAGGTGGGAACCCGTTGGATGAGAACAGCGCAGGACCGGTCGTTGTGGCGGTCCAAGGATCGCCAAGGTCTATTTCCATGATGATGATGAAGTTACTTCAATATTTTTATATGGGATGGACGAGGAAATGCGGCCAGCGTTCTAGTTACCCTCCCACAAGGACCGAACCTGCACCACATCCTAGGTTAGTTTAGTTTTAACACGTTCCGGGACAGTGACCGGCTATAGACGTGATAACAATAAAAGTTCTATTGTGTCTCGTTCACTGCCCCGGAACGTGTTAAGCTACTTTATTTATAATTTTATTTAATGTTACTATTTTATGGATTTTATAAGGTTAAATAACGCTCTTGAAAATGCTCACTGACACAATAAAGACACGTTTTATGTTGGTACTGGTTGAACGAGAAGTTGACAGGTTTTGTTGTTTATATCCGTTCGGGTATTATACTAGTTAATTTATTCTGCGTCCGTACTTACGGTTCATACTCGGCTAGGCGCGCTGTACAGGGTGTAAGGAAAAGTATCATTAACCTTCAAACCACATACTGTTATAAATTACCTGCATGGAAACTATGATAAATAAATAAATGAATGAATGAATGATATACTCTACCAATCAAACCGAACAACTTTTACTTTGGGAGCAAACCTATCAGAACAAAAAAAATCTGCTGTCCCATACTAAATTGCAATACCTACTCGATTTCAAACACTTGGGATAGCTGATAAATTTTTTTTCTGACAGGTTTGCTCCCGAAGTAAAAGTTGTTCAGTTTGATGGAAAGAGTATGTGGTTTAAAGGTTAATGATACTTTTCCTTACAACCTGTAAATCTTGCTTTTACATACTCTAAGAGCTCAGGCATCTGTTTAGATACTTTTTATTTACTTTTAAATACCAAATACGTTAATACGAAACATTCTCACTTGTGTGTGTCAATAATTTTATAAAAAGTATATATACAAATATAGAATATTGAGACTAAAAAGTACAGAAAGTGTGTTCGTTCTTAAATATATTTCTGAAGAGAGGTTTACTAGAACTTTTCTCGCAATCGGTATTCACAATGAAAAGTTACACTGTGTTCCATACAACTTTGTCTAGACTGAGAGCTATGTACTATGTGCCTATTAGGTAGACACATCATACATTGTGTCTACTTGTCTACTAGACACTACGAGATCTATTGTGGAGATATAATCTTACTAACTGTCACGTTGCTAGAATACGGCGATTTGCAAGCGGAAACTTACTGTCGGTGCACGTTAAGGAACGAGAAGATACATTATTATACAGGGAGTTAGGGTAGACAGTTGGATTACTTAAAGGGGTGATTGTAGTCAAGACATCTTTCCCAAAGGAACATAAGGGAAAATCGAAAAAAAAAGATTTTTCATATAAAAGTTCGATCAGCTGATTGATAGTATTGAAAGTACAAATTTTTTTTGCGAATATCTTATTAGTTTCTTAGGGTAAGTTATTCAATATCATGGGTACAATCGCCCCTTAAAGTAAGGCAATTGTATACCCTAGCACACTGTACTGACTTTACCACACACCGGACACCGCATCCAAAAAATGGACAAGATGACGTCAGCACATGGAAATTGAACCGTAAGTCTTCTTCATAGATAACTGCCGGGTAACTGGAGGGCGATAGAGGGGGTGAGGTAAAAAGTTGGTGAGAGGAAGGGAGCGTCCATACTGTATGTAGTAATAGATACTCTTTCATATACTGTGACTTTACTATGATATTTCTGAGTAAAAACACCGTCTTGCGAAATGAGAGAATGTTACTTTTGATGATGACTCCATGTCACAAAGATGTCATAAAACTGAAAATATCCCATCAGACATAAACCTGGGAAGTGCGTACCATCTCCATTAGTGTGACAATATGTACCGAGGCCAACGCAGCTCATTACTCCATAGACACAATCCTTTGACCTTCTATCGTCTTTAAGTGAAAGGGGTAAGGTCCAAAATTAAATTTAAGGCGGATAAGGAGGATATGGCATCGTTGCTATATGTTGGAACCACGATAGGCCCGAGGTACTCCACATTTCCCTTAATTATTTATCATGCTGTCTACCCAGCTTAATGCCAAGTGCTTACCTGTGTTCCCAGAGACACGTAAATGACGTGATTCTGCTCAGGTGGTATCTTGATTTTCTATTTACTTAATATTTTGTGTGTGTTAAATAAAAATAAAATAATATAAATAAAACGTATAAAAGTATAATATAATAATAGCGTGTAGGCTTTTGGATTAAAGTTAGAGCAATTTAATTTTGTGATGAGAAAGCTACTGAACAGTACAAACCCTCTTAATTTAACCGAATTTAAAATTAAATACCCATTTATTTCGAACAAAAATAACAACAGCATTTGATTCAACCGACATAATTTATGGCAGTATTACAACTGCTATTTATAAGCGCATTTCATTTAATTTCATTACATTTCATTTCAAGCATAGGTAGTACTGAAGTTCAATTTCATACAAAAAGAAGGATGTCATATAATATTACAGTCTTTAAATTACATAAATACGTACATACATACATGTCATTGTCCCATGGGGGTAGGCAGAGACCACGGACCGCCACACGCTGCGAATCTGACACACCTCTTTAGCCTCATTGACATTCATACATCTTTTCATGCACTTCCGTCGATTGAGGGTGCTACGTACTTGTCCTTTTTGGAAAAGATCATTGATTTGATCATGATATATTTTCCTCGGACGGCCTCTCCCAACACTTCCGCTCACCTTTGCTTGATAAATTTCTATCGTAAGTTTTCTTTCATTCATTCTCTCTACGTGACCGAACCATCTAAGCATACCCCTCTCAAGTCTTTAAATTACGAGAATTCAAATAATAGAAAAATGTAGTAAGATCCAGATAAAGTTACACATACTTTAAAATCGCTTCTAAAACAGTATTACGGTGTCAACCTAAACCATATTTTATATAGGTAAACACATTTCCACTAAGAATTTTACTGTATTGTCTTCTTTTCCCATCCGATAGTATTTCCAATAAGTTTAAGACTACTGCGATCAGATTATAGTTTCAAAGATACATAAAAGTCAGGTCAGTGCTCTGAAACAACCATTGCGGGTATGTCAATACACTTCCAAACTCAACCGTTTCAAATCTTCAAATCGATGAACTATCTATATGAATAGTCCCAAATAGATAATATAATCCTCAGAGTTAGTAAATTTAAGCTTTTTTGGATCCTATTATAGGGCAAAGGCTTTCAACATTGAAGGTTAGAAGGTATGGTATGGGCATATGAATAGATAATAATAGTCATCATCATCATGCCTTCCTCATGCAAGCATCGTGCGTGACCCGACTGTCAAGCCGGCTTTTTTTGAAAAGGACCGTAAGACCTGGGTTAAGCTTAACCGGTTCAGAACGAACCATGGAAGAACCAACTATCACTTCCACAAGTGGGGTTCGAGGGACTCTCCGACATGCGACTGCTGGACACCTGACCAGACCCTCACCCATTTGGTAAATGAGTGCACTCTGCGCTGTTTCCCCGGTGGAATCGAAGAACTCAACGGGCTAAGCCCGGCAGTGGAAGACTGGCTGAAACACCTCGAAATTTATTCCCCCCTCTCTGATCCAAGCAGAAAGACAAAAATGCTATAAGATATGATAATAGTAGTACACTAGTATTATCTATTCATATGGTATGGTAGTCTAGGAAAAATACGGTTTGAGATTGCATTAAATACACTTTAGCAAATTGTGTTTGAACTAGTATTACTGTTAGTTTATAACACTTTTGTCGAGATTTCGTGGTTATATAGGCTTAGGACCCTGAGAAATACCTTAAAATCTATATAAATGTGCAAAGAGCTAGCTTATTTCTAAAGATATTTTTTCCAGCATACCAGCAAAAGAGACAGTTAATTATCACAAGGCAAATTTATTGTGTAGGTTATAATTTTTTATTGTCTACTCAAATTTACGATATTAACCGGTGATAATTATTGTTATACGTAAAACGTATTGAACGAAGCCGTCCTGTACAAAATCACAATTTTTCCATTTTTTTGTTCATACCTAAATTTAATGTTTTGTAAATGTCTTAATTATTCCATAATACAAATTACAAAATCGGTGATTATTGAGAATTTATGTTTTTCAGGTATGTATCTACTAATATTTCAAACTATCACCTAAAGTGAAATTAATGCAACCTACTCCATACAAAAATCCGTAGATATTCCCGACTATGGGGCACACAATAAACATTTATATTAATAACCGGTTTTATTCCGTTTTAGAACTTTTTCGTATCTACGTGGTCCTGAAAATAGTCAATAACGATAAGTCATATACTTTTAGAAATGTTGATAATATAGTTTTACATTAAAAAAACATCATTTATGCTCATGACTATATTTTCTGTCAGAGATAAACAGAACTCAGAACATCCACGTTTTACAAGATAAATAGATAATTATGAACAAAAACTATGATGTAGGTACATAATACATGTAGGTATACTATAATATAATAATAAAGCATTCTTAAAAGTCTATACAAAATATAGCACATATACGAAAGCAAACTATTGTTCATCCGCCCAGCCATTCAACAACCCTGGTGTTCCGGATATTCAGTACATTCTCAAAGAAACAAAACGGCTCTAGAGCCGGATATGCCTTGATAAGGAAACCGGATGCCGATCCCGGCTAACGAACAACTACTAACTGGCACCCAGTCATACGTGACCTCTGACTTAGCCTGTCGTTTACCCCGATGACTTCTAAACCTATATCGTAAACAGGAGGTGAAGTAGGTCAGCTATAAGTAGCCAAGACGTGCCATGCTAATATACGGTAGTCATAGCGAAGTGACGGGAAGGCAAACTTCCTTTGATACTTCATTCCTCAAGTGCGCTTGTCTTCACTATAATGGAGAAGTTGTTTTTAACAGAATTAAGGAAAGCTTTGCTTGTGAAACAAAACACCAGACTATACGAACGTTTTACGAAGACAATTTTGCTGTCAGAATGTAATTAGTAAAATGTCTTTGGAAACTGAGAAAATATATATATATTTATGTAAGAACCAAGAAGAACATTTATTATTTACAAAGAAAAAAATTGCGTTCATAAATTATCACTTTGTACCTAGTGGATTTTTCTCTATGGAGAGAAAATCGAGCAAACATAATAATATTCAAATGGTGAATGCGTGTGAATGGTCGATCATTACAAAATACAAAATTCGTCTACTATACGTAGTGGAATATGTATGTCGATTTCAAATGCAGACACCTAAAATAAAAAAGTTAAGAGGATAGGTGCGCTGAAACGGAAATTTGGAGAATAGGTCACACCCCGCCGACTAGAGTGCGAAAGAGACAACTGCAGCTCGAACCGATTTTATCTACATAAAATCGACGATATCAACATTTCGTATTCCCCTGTTTCCTCCTCCAAAACTAAATCGATTTTTATAATTCTTTCAAGAATAATATGAGAAACACTTTGGCTTTGTCTGTATGTTTTGCTTTTATAGTTCGTTAAATTCGTTTGTTAGATGTCTTAAAACGAGCGGTAAAATTGGTCATTTTCGAACCCTAGTTCCACAGTAATTAATTGTTGTTTACTCTTGTATCATAATCGAGGGAGGAGACAGGTGAATACTGAATATACGTTTGTATGGAAAAAACGTTACTCGCCTATCCTCTTAAGACAGAAGACAATGTTTAGAATTCAATTTCGATTAATTTAGGTCAGCATTCGTCGGTATAAGTATTACGAAGAAACTTATTTTAAAACAATAAACATCTTAGAAGTTTTCTGTATAAAATATTCACTTTTACACAGGCACTACTTTGACGAAAATAAGTCGAGAATATCAACTAAACCCTATAAAAAGAACTTTTTCACCTCTCCGGAGGGAAAGCGTCAACTTTAGTCCCGCTAAACGAAGTTGCCACTTTTTGCCTCCGTCGGGGTGAAAAATAGTGTACTAGCCTCGGGCAGTAAAAATAAGAAAACCATTAATTACATGAGATCTGAGATCTTTCTTACTTTCCTGCCCTCGGTTTGTAATCTACTATTATCATTGTTGTACTTTTACATTATAATTAACCCTTCCACAATTTATCTACAAACTTCTTATTAAAGAAGGATTATGATATCGAAAACATCTCGATCTTATTTCAAATACACTTAAAACAAAGCTTTTGGACCTTAAGATAATTCCAACAAATTGGGTTATTTCAATGACGTCTCAAGTTACGAAGTAAAGCCTGGGGTTCACGGAAGGACAAGGTTACGTAATACTTGTAATAGAGCAGAACATTAGATCGTATTGGGCTAGAATTTAATTCAGGTAAACCGTAGACTAAAATGGGTACTCAAATTACAGCGATTTCAATCGTTAAGAGGCTATGTGAAAAAAATTTGATTCTTCAAAGCGTCATATATCATGAAGTACTAATAGCAGGAGTATGATTAGCGGATATGTGTAAATTGAACATATAATTGATGTTTTGATTAGAGCCAAAACACGATTAAGACACATTTTCTTAGAAAAACAAGCCAAAGTAGCCTCCGTCTTTATCGATAAACGCTTGGAACTGCTAAACGGTGAATAATAGAAACACGAGACTTGATTTAAAAAAATGAGATTGATATTTTACAAATATTGATTAGAGCAGAATTGAACTTACATAAATAGTACAATCACAATTAAATAAAGTTTTTTTTACGCTTGCGTCGTTTCAGGCGCGCGCGCCGCCCCATCTCTTCCTCTCGCATCGGGCAGTAATATAAGCTATCACAAGCCCATTTCGCTTCAATTATTTTTCGACATAGGCCCTTAAGGGCAAATTAGTCAGGCATTTTAACGAAGGCTTGGTTGCAGCACGTTGGGGGAAGCACCAGTTTATTGTATTAACTTTGTTTTAATGTCGAATTCTTTCTTAATTTCTTATTTGATACTCTATTTGATATGTGAGCTTGCGTTTGATTATAGTCTCACATGGTTGTCTTTCTCATGCTTCCTTAGGGTCAAACTTGTGCTTAAGGCCAGCAGGTATCCCTAGTACAAGCGTCTCTTTCTTACAAGCAAACTTTTACAATTAGCCATCCCGCTTCAATTGAAAGCAAGATCGCAAAAAAACGTTTTTTTCATCAATATCTTTTCACTTGGGTGTTTGAGGTAAAAACCATCGGGTAGAATCGCTGCTATAATTAATTACCTTTCAAATGGTGGTATATTCAGAAGAAATCGGTGTATGGTGATTAACTGTAAAAGTAAAACTGGTTATAAATCTGAAATCGAACTTACTTTGGTCCTTTTTTATCGAGAAAATTTAATTGAATCGTGTTTTCAACAGTTACATTCACTACAGAAAGAACGTATCTACACTGTTATTTGAACTATATGTATTAAATGTAAAAATTTGGTTATCAAAAACCGGTTCGAAAACAGACAAAATAGGTTAAACCCTTAAGCTACTGAATTTAAAAGAAGAAGCTAGATTTAATATGTACACATAGTACTATAAATTAGGTAAATTAGGTAGGTAACTTAGGTATGTGCAATGACAAGATATAAGTATGTTTTTAATTCAGACATTGATCAACTCGGAAAACTATGTTTGTGCAATCTTAGATTTATTTATATTCTCACTCTATGTGAAACTTTGATTAAATTAAAATAGCAAGATAGGTGACCGCATACATTGAGCCCCTGTTGCCTAATTTACTTCGAGCGGCATTGCGTGATTGAAATACTTTTTTTATTTTAGGCGGGATAAAGGTGCCAATGCCCTCGTGTGCTTAAAACTCGTTGTAAAAATCAATCAAAAGGAAAAATCTCACGGTAATACTGTTCACCCCTAAGTATATGAAAAGCAGTTCCATTTTTCGAGTGTGTAATTCAACAACGTCGCTTATCTTCCGCTATTTTTAATGAATCAAAGATGTGAAAACGTAATAGATTTATTTATATTTTCCATTAAGTTTTTGCTATTGTGTTGTTACAAAATGTCTGTAAATAAAATTATTCTATTAAGATTCATCATCATCATCATCTCAGCCGATGGACGTCCACTGCTGGACATATGCCTTCCCCAAAGATCGCCATAACGACCGGCGCTGTCCTCATCCAACGGGTTTCCGCCGCCTTCACCAGGTCGTCCACCGTGTGCGCTGCCACCTACCCACACTGCGCTTTCCGGTACGCGGTCGCCACTCGAGAACTTTTCGGCCCCATTGGCCATCGGTTCTGCGAGCAATGTGCCATGCCCCCCACTTTAGTTCAGCAATTCTTTGGGCTATGTCAGTTACTCTGGATCTTCTGCGGATCTCTTCATTTCTGATTCGATCTCGGAGGGAAACTCCGATCATAGCCCTCTCCATTGCCCTTTGGGTGACTTTCAGCCTTTTTTGAGGCCTTGAGTGAACAACCACGTCTCTGTTCCATATGTTATCACTGGCAACACACACTGATCGAAGACTTTCGTTTTAAGACACTGCGGTATTTGGGACGTGAAGATACTACGTAGCTTCCCGAACGCTGCCCAGCCGAGTCGGATTCGACGGTTGATCTCTTTCTCGAATTTGGACCTACCTAACTGAATCTATTAAGATTGTACAAATATAATACCGAGGATTTTATGTTAGGTACCTATGTAAGTATAACAAACATTGTTTCATTTTGCATTTTACAACTAGAGTTGTTACAAGTTTTCCGTATAGCGTAACCGAAACTACTATTGTCAGCTAGCCGCATTCGAAATAGAGTTTCTGATGTTTTAGTCGCATAATTTTAATAGTTACGAGTATCATGTCACGTTAGTTAGTAATACATTTAACTCATTTTGTGTTATTTTGTGTAGGTGAATACGAGGTGAACGGATACTGCCCGTATTTTTTCCCGTCCAGATCTGAAAGTTCATATCCATAACATCCCTACTAACTCCACTCTACTTCTTTTTTCTGCGAAGTCGGACGCAATTAAGCATGGAGGAAATTATTAATTCTTCGTTTTTTTATATTACCTTCCAACCCGTTCCACACAGAAATTAAAATAGATTCGTTTTTAATGTATTTTTTACGATACTTTGTAAAAAATGCTTGGTAGAAAAGAATAAAGAGTTTAATTTATTTCACAATAATATAACGATGTTTTTATTTGGATATTATTTTCAGATATTAAACACGACATAAGAGTCATGCCATGACTATACAGGGTGTAAGTGACAGGGTGTAAGTCTACTCAGACCATCAAACTGAACAACTTTTACTATGGAGCCTACCTCAGTAGACGTGAAAAAAAATCTGCTGTCCCATACAAAACTGCAGTACCTACCCGACTCAAATGTATGGGACAGCTGATTTTTTTTCGCGTCTCCTGAGGTAGGCTCCATAGTGAAAGCTGTTCAGTTTGATGGTCTGATTACACCGTTTCAGTATTTGCTAGGCTGTCGCTTACACCCTGTATAAGATAACAAGTAGAAATATTGTCTAAAAATATTCTATACTAGCGGTGCCAATTAATATTTTTACAAATATCTAATAATATATATTAAATTGTAAACTTGGTGTGGATGTTTATCTGTCTTATCGTGATGACAGAGCCCTGGTGTCAGAGTTTTTTCAGACCACCTTACGGCCTCTGACGTGATTTTTATGTAACGACTACTACCACCAGAGATAGTATCCGGGTCCAACGGCTTAACATGCCATCCGAAGCACAAAATCATCTTTCTTTTCATACAATCGGGTGATTCAGCCTGCAATGTCCTAACCAACTGGGGAAAAACGCACAAAGTTACATATCCCCCGTGGGAATCGAACCCACGAACTCCGTGTCGAGTTCTGCTCTTAACCATTAGACCACGGAGGCCAGTTATATCTATTACTAGCGTTAACCCGCGACTTCGTCCGCATAAACTATACACAAGATTTTAATTCAGATCATAATCTATCAAACAAAAAAAGTTTCATCAAAATCGGTTCAGTAGTTTTTGCGTGATGCTCGATCAAACAAACAAACACACAAGCAGATAGACAAAAAATTGGTGATATGGAATCAGGGACACCTAAAAACCATATCGTAACTTTTTTTTTGTTAATGTCTTCAATGTACAGACACAATTTCTTTTATAGTTTTATTATAGTTTAGATTATAGATATAGACAATGGACATAAGCCTCCCCCAAAATGGGGGGGATTTGCCATAATCGCCACGCTTGGCAGGCGGGTTGGCGATCGCAGTTGGATCGAATCAATGTGTGTACTCAGAGGATGCTGCTGCCCATCCTTCAGTAGATCCCTTAGTCGCCTTTTACGACACCCACGGGAGGAAATGGGATGGTGCTATTCATAGCCCCACGGCAACATTTTAGGGGAGGATTATGTCCAGCAGTGGACGTTTAATGGCTGATATGATGATGATGATGACATAGACTATCTTTCCATTTGCAACCATAAAAAACATGCCTAAAAAGCATTTTCGAGACGTCTTGGCGGTTACAATAAAATACAGTTTTGTGGAATAACATCTCGGAGCAAGTAAACGTTCAGTTAGAGTGGTTTGTCAATACAACTTCAGTGAAGCTTTTAGTTACTCGAAGCTCCTGTTAAGTACGCCTCTTTATATTCTTCTAAGCATTGTACGTGCGGCGCCATTGCCGCCAGTTACCGTAAAATTTTATTCTGTCGTTTTTAGGGTTCCGTACCCAAAGGGTGAAAACGGGACCCTATTACTAAGCCTATATAGGGGAAATTGATATCATTAGCATCCTTTTAAACTAAGAGTCTACCCATCAAACTGAACAACTTTAACTATGGAAGCAAAACGATCGGAGCAAAAAAAATCTGCTGTTCCATACTAAATTGCAGTGCCTACTCGACTTAAATGTATGCAAAATGTGCGTCATTAATTATTAGTAAATAATAAAAATTACAAAAACTTAAAAATTAAGGGGGGTCCTCATACAAGAAATCAGTTTTTATCAATGTCTTGTCTTCTCGCTCTATCGTAAAAAAGGTTATACATACAATAACAATAAATAATAAAAACCCGGTCAAGTGTGAGTCTGTGTTTAGTATGTTGTGTGGTGGTGTGGTACGGAACCCTCGATGCGCGAGTAGCCCGACTCGCACTTGACGGCTTTATAAGGGTTTTCAGTTCCGTATGAACCCTTTTTGTGAAATTGTATACTTATACGAGATGCGTTTTTAGTACACATAGATAAACAAATTCGACGTGGTCAGAAACCTCGCTTGAACAACCAACCATCAGCAGCCAGCAGGTTAGGTTATATTAACCATCTAGAATGTAAAGCCCCGTTTTAATTAATCTATACTATTATAAAACTGTAACAGGAAGTTTGTCTGTACATTGAAGATATTAACAAAAAAAAAGTTACGATATGGTTTTTAGGTGTCCCTGATTCCATTTCACCAATTTTTGGATTTTTTGTCTGTCTGTTTGTTTGTTGATTTGTTTGTTTGTTTGAACGAGTATCACGCAAAAACTACTGAACCGATTTTGATGAAACTTTTTTTGTTTGATAGCTTATGATCTGACTTAAAATCTGGTATATAATTTGTGCGGACGAAGTCGCGGGTTAACGCTCGTACTATTATAAAACCGTAACAGGAAGTTTGTCTGTACATTGAAGATATTAACAAAAAAAAAGTTACGATATGGTTTTTAGGTGTCCCTGATTCCATTTCACCAATTTTTGGATTTTTTGTCTGTCTGTTTGTTTGTGTGTTTGTTTGTTTGTTTGTTTGAACGAGTATCACGCAAAAACTACTGAACCGATTTTGATGAAACTTTTTTTGTTTGATAGCTTATGATCTGACTTAAAATCTGGTATATAATTTGTGCGGACGAAGTCGCGGGTTAACGCTCGTATTATATAAAACAAGATTTTCTTTATTTCAATACACTTTCCTTCAGTTTTGCCAGCTGTCTCGAACAGTTTTCTGTCTTTTGTGTTTCAGTAACAATTGCCATCAAAGAGCACGCAAGCGTCTGTAAAAGATTAACAACATCTGTCCGGTGGACTAATACTAAATTGGAACAGACCCAAAATGTTCAGATTTCCAGTCAATTAAATAACTCAATGGCATAGAAATGCGGGTAAAGGCAGACTTAATCACGAGACATTTCGGTCTTATTTTGGCTTCGCTTTCATGTGTAATTTCCCTTGGGTTGGGTCACCCTGACCCGGACCATCATTACTTCCCATTCATCTGATGGCGTGTATTGTTTCTATTTAAAAATACTTTTTTATGTCCCTATACCACCCCTGATTCAGCTAAATATTTTATTATCATCCAGTATACAGCCTACCCCCATGGGACAATGGCGTGAGCTTATGTATGTATACAGGATGTAACAAAACACCATAGTAATACTTAAGAGGCTACCGAGCTATTTTGCTGCCCTCAATCGTATTTTTTTTAATTTCTAAACAATTAAACAACATTAATTTCCAAAAACAAGAATGTCATATTGTAGTACTTATTAGCTTAAAATTTATCGAAACATTACGGATTATTATGTTTTATGCTAGTTTTTTAAAGATAGTAACTACAAACATTATAAAAACCTCACTGTGGTTTTAACCCGATAAATTGAAAATTATACCTAGCAATGACTACAACGTGACATTCTTGTTTTATGGAAATATTTTTTAATTGTTAAGAAATAAAAACGTACGATTGGGGGCAGCACAAAAGGCTCGGTGTAGCCTTTAGGGGGTGCTTTACAATATAAAACTGAACACCTTTCACTTTGGGGCCAACATCGAAATCCCAAGAAAAACCGCTTCAGTTTTGTATGAAATAGCTGATTCTTGTTTACGATTTCGATGTTGACTCCATGCGGATTTGATGGTGTGAATATAGGGCAAACTCTACAGTATAAATAATAAAAAATGACCAAGTGTCAGTCGGTCCTACGCTACAGGCCGCTGAGAAAAATAAAAATTTTTTGAGTCAATATGTTGTGTGGTACGGAACCCTCGGTGCGCGAGTAGCCCAACTCTTGACCGGTTACATTTACGAAAAAACTTCGAATTGCCTGATTTTTGATACTGTACATTAAATTCAAGCTTCCTCTTCTGAAATCTGCGCTTCATTTGTGCAGAATTATAATTTTAATAACTAAACTAGCTATCTCAGTACAAAAATACTCCTAGGCAGCGATTTACAGCACTTTCTTCCTTCTTTCTAGAGAAACTGCAAGATTGTGCCTTTGATAAAAAAGCAAGGCAATTACAGATTCATTACGGCACTTTCAGGTTTCCTCTCTGGGGGCTAGCAGGAAGCTCTGTTTACATTATTCAGTCTAATGCATTTGTCTGTTGTGTCTATTTCGTATTTAATTAAGTATTTTAGTTTTCTTTCAATAATTATCATAGTAATTCTAACTTAATTCATTTTATATCTTCTTTAACTTAATTTGTACAAATAATAAAAACATTCTTTTTATATGTAGCAAAGCAGTCTTCTTCTTTTTATCGTATAGGCAGCAACTAGCAAGCCCTGGTGTCAGAGTTTTTTCAGACCGCCTTACGGCCTCTGACGTGGCTTTTATGTAACGTATACTACCATCAGAGATAGTAGCCAGGACCAACGGCTTAACGTGCCATCCGAAGCACGGAATCATCTTTCTTTTCAGACAATCCGGTGATTCTACCTGCAATGTCCTAACCAACTGGGGAAAAACGCACAAAGTGACATAATATCACTAGGTGTCCCCCGTGGGAATTGAACCCACGTACTTCGTGTCGAGAGCCCAATGCTCTTAACCATTAGACCACGGAGGTAGTCAGCAAGCAGTATGATCAATGGTTTAGGAATGCATAAAGGATAAACATGCAAACATTCATAACTTACTTATTATTACAAGTTTTGACATATAATTAAAGGAGAACGTCCAATCAATTTTCGCCTCAAAACTGACAAATTTGAATTTAAATTTTATAAGAAATGCCACGATTTCCATTGCCTTGGGAAAAACGATACTCCTACTAATCCTGTATACATAATTGCAGCTATCATACAATGTGTTCTTTGATCATACACATTCGCCAGCTGCGAAACAACAGAAACGAATACATTTCGTCAAGTGGGCAATGTCTTTTCAGAACAAACCTCTAAAATCAATAAAAACGCACTTATAGTCCTTTGCTTCTCAGGTACAGTGTAAAGGTTGCAAGTTTATGTGCAAGTTAATGAACTTTTTTCATCCAGTTCTTTCACCCCAGTTACCTTGTCTTTAGATAGTAATTTCATTTCATTTGGTAAACAATTACATCGGAGACAAAATATTTAAGCTAAAGATACATTCAAAATACTTGCCGAAAGCGGTTCTCACTATACTCCATTCCAAATAACAATGCAATTTTAAGGCTTTTTTGCATTACAGAAACAGAGATTTGAAACACTTTCATTCACTGATTCTTAGAACAGCTTTAGTAACGTCCAAGATATGTCGGATACTATATTTTTCTGATAAATAAATTATATTTGGTAATCAGAATTGACCAGAATGCTAAATAGGAATCGAAAAATCTTGTCGTCCTTATTTTGAATGAAGTATGGTAAGTTGCGTTTTTTGCATTTGAGTTCATTGCAGAATAAAACACAAGGTGAATAAATATAACTATCTTGTTGCCGTTAAGAATTGGAGAATTTTGGATAATAATTAATTAAACTTCTCAGTATCTTCATAAAAATATAACAACTTAATTTCAGTGGCTTTATTACATATGTATTTAATATAACCCTTTATGCTTATAATATGTAGATATACACAAACATTGATACCATACAAATATTTGCTCATCGCGGGATTCAAACCCGCTATCCATTAGTACAGCAGGCAGGTTCAATCTATGCCATCAAATGTGACATTATATCACAGACTTGGGTAAGATCTTTCTCTTTCATTAGCAAAATTAGACCTGCAACAACAAAATAAAAAATGAATAATTGAAAAATAATGCTTAATATTAGCAGAAAACCTGTGCACGATTTTATCTGGAGATAAACGTAGCTGGTTTTCAAGAATATCGTGTTTCCGACATAACGCGATAAGCCTTCCAAAGACTCCCAGCTTACAGCATTTGCAACATACTGTAGGTATAGGTATAATTATTATATCGATAACGACTCCACATGAGGTAACAAAACGAATCTTCAACGTTTGTCGTTGTAAAATATAATATTTCAAACCTCACGTGCTTCATTGTATTCCACAGTAATCTCTTATTTCTTTGTTATAAACGCAATGTGTTTCTATCTGTTTGTCTGTGTTTTGTTACATTCAATGCGAAATGTGATTTCAAATTGAAGTTTGTACAGTCGATACAGAGAGAAACGCGAATCAGATAAACGGATGGACAGTCGAAACCGAAGTTATTCCTTATTCCATTCCTTCCAGCCCAGTCATTTTACGGAGTTTTGTTAGGCGGGGTAGGGAGTAATTATTAATTGGACTTTTAAACTGTAACTGGCACCATTTAGTGACAAAAAGACTATCTTAAAACATATTAAAATAAAAATCGCTACGCAACATAGAAATCAAAATTGTGTGGCCCAGAATGCTTTTTAATTAATAATATTAATACCTATGCACTCATTTGACTTAGATTTAACAATATAAATTATTTTTTAGCAATAAAATAGGCATTAAAATTTAAAAAATGAGGTATTTATTAGAAAGTACGAATGGATTTTTCAAAACCTTTTAAGTAGCCAAAAATATTCACACCATGTTTGAAGTATGTAATAATGGTAAAGCCTTAAATATGTGAAAAAAAATTACCATCTTGTTTTTTTAGAACAAGATAATAGTTAATTTAGTTTATTAATTTTGGTACATTTTTAGGCTTAAATTGGCTCGTCAATATTATACCGAAAAAAAAATATCAATTATTAATTAGTCACGGCTCAAACCTTAAAATGACTGGGCTATTGTATAAATCTTGCACACTGCGAAAAAATACAAAGAATTGGTTCTTATACCATGCGATACACAGGATTAAAAACAAAATTTAAATTGACACGCTACACAAACATCTTTTTTCTTTACCTAAATGTTCCTTCGTATACTTATTCAATTTACCTAATATGTTTTTATGAATTAATTTCGCGTCGTGATGGGAAGCTTGTGCTCTGAGAAGGGACGTTTATTGGCTATTTTACCAATAAAATATTTGTGAGATTGATTGCATAGAGTATACAGGGGTAGAGTGGTCGCAAGGAGTTTCTATTCCATTCTAGTCTTAAAATTGTGGCTCTAACGGTATATAGTAATTATAATACTCTGTGATCATGGTTTCGACAATTTTGCCAATCTACAGGGTGTAAGGTAAAGTATCATTCACCTTTTAACCACATACTCTACCCATCAAACTGAACAACTTTTACTATGAGAGCAAACCTGCCAGAACAGAAAAAAGTCAGCTATTCCATACTGTTTTGTTAATTTGTTCTGACAGATTTGCTCCCATAATAAAAGTTGTTCAGTTTAATGGGTAGAGTATGTGGTTTATAGTTTAATGATACTTTTCCTTACACCCTGCATAGTTAAAATACCAAGTGCTTGACGTGCGTTCGGTTAAATATATTTCGGTGATGTCAAGGATTGTTTTTGTACGAAGTCACACTTTTGAGCCACCATAAAATGGCGAAGCCACGTGGCTACTTAAGCCGCGCGCAAGCGAAGAACGTCTGCCCGTGAGTCCTCTAGCCACGCAACTCGCAAGGAGTTTAGATATAAGTTAAAAGTTAAATTGACGCAAATTAATGAATGAATGAAATATACCTACCTACTTTTATTTACACCGAACATAAAGTAAGGACAGATCCATAGGTAACCACCAGATAAGCTAGGTAGTTGTATACTAATCCACACTAATAAAAAAGAAATTGTGATTGTTTCGTCTTCAAGTTTAAAATAAACCTTCTTAGCCGTCTTAGCATCCTGATTTCCATAAAGTTTATCATGTAGTGATGAGCTCATGTGAAATTGAGTCATGAAATACGCAATCGAAGTTTCGGGCAAAATCTAGTAGGTATTATAATTGTTGTTATTACAAAAGACCAAAAGAGGAGTTGGCCACTTTGTTCGCATATATAACAAAAACTCCTTTGACTACTTATGTAGGGACTAGTTAAGCGTGTAATTCTACTAACAAACATTTCTACCACTTTTTGCGGGGGGCGAAGTAACATGAAATCCGCAACTTTGGATTTTATTCCCCACAACTTTAGATTCCAATTTTGATTGTTAAAAATCATGAAAAGTAGTCTCATGTGAACCCCAAACGTTCTAAGTTCGAAATTATTGTTTCGCAATTATAGGCTGTCTCGTTAAGTGATAAGGTATAAAGTTAAGTGTAAATGCACATGATCAATTGTTGCATGGAAATGCTACTGCAAGGCTAGTCCTTATAATAAATAGTCAAAGAAAAACTCAAACAATACTGAATAGATTTGGTTATCAACAAACTCACAACACACGACAACAACACGCCGACACAGTAATCGACGTCCCCGCCGGCGGAGACAGCCGCGACCACTGCACACTCCCTTCAATCCTGGCGCCTACAGGCGCTACAGGCCAATCCCAGGCCGCTTCTCACCTATCCCAGCTACACAGTCCGCCGCGTAGCCCCAGCAACGTCCTAGGCCGAGGTCCGTACCCCTCTGGGTGCCCCTAGGTCGGTTGCTTAAGTTCATTCAATTGGCTCGGTGACCTTTCGTGGTCCCTCCAATAGTCCGCAGTAAAAAGCAGTAGTTGCTCCCGGAGCCGGAGCAGAGCTGTAATAGTCAATTCAAAAAAAAAAAATTTGGTTATCAAACCGGTAGTCATGCCCCCTGTAGCCTATTCCGCTGGACTGGATACCTACACTGGTAACTTACAAATTTCTCTTTAAATATATATTACGTCAGAAAATACATTATCACTCTGTAAATCTGTATTATAACATCAATCAACTGCATTATTCTTATCGTGTGGGCAAAGCCCTGGTGTCAGAGTTTTTTCAGACCGCCTTACGGCCTCTGACATGGTTTTATGAAACGACTACTACCACCAGAGATAGTAGCCGGGACCAACGGTTTAACATGCCATCCGAAGCACGAAATCATTTTACTTTTCAGACAATCAGGTGATTCAGCCTGCAATGTCCTAACAAACTGGGGAAAACGCACAAAGTGACATATCACTAGGTGTCCCCCATGGGGATCGAACCCACGACCTCCGTGTCGAGAGCCAATGCTCTTAACCATTAGACCACGGAGGCAGTATCAACTGCATTAAAATGTAGCAGTAAAACCAGCGAACCGTTATGGCATTATTCGAAATCACGCTTTCAGTTTTAGCGTCAGACTTTCACAAAATAAAACCTTGACGTGACTTGACTCCACGCTAAGTCTCAAAACTGGCATGAAACGTGTTTCCAAACAAAGAAACTTGAAGTTTTTATATCTGACTTTATTTTTCCAGCATAAAATTACCGTTTCCTTGGTTTGCATGCAATAGCTTGCAGTTTTTGTAGCTAATGGCTTAGTAATATCCTTGCGGCACTGATAATTATCACATTACTGACTTTATGCACATGAAAGAGTTGCATACAACTTTTTTTTGTGTAATATCCTAATGGGTTGGTAGGGTTGTACATACAAACTACGAAAAAATAGAAAAAGCAAATATGTCAAATCCTTTGAAACTGTTCTGCCGACATTCGTCAAAGCCGATACTCGTAAAGCCAAAATTGACAGGCCCCTCAATTATCAGAATAAATTCAACTTGTGTATCAGCTATACTTGTGGTAACTGATTAAGCTTTTTTAAAGGCGTAATAAAATTAATTTGTTTAATTTGTACTTATAATTTATTTTAGTCGTATTTTTTGTGTTCTTACTATATGATTTTGTAGCTCAAGCAATAGCACAGTATAAGAAAGAGAATCTTTTACTAGATACAGTACGGACACTCCCTGCCTCCCACCAACTTTTAACCTCACCCCCTCTATTACCTCCGATTACCTCGGCAGTTACCTGAAGCCTAGACTGACAACACAATTGACACGCTAGAATTTATATTTTCGAAACAAAGAGAATAAAATCTCATGAAGGATAAAAACTCTTTTTTAATAGACGGGTGTCAAAGAATTTTATTTACGAAAACGTTATTGTACCGCACAGCTAAAGTTATTGCAGCCCTAGACTCAGTTTCGCATGTGCTGAGGTCATCTTGTCAATTTCTATTTTTTGTTAGCAGCGTCCGGGATGTGGCAATAGTATGTAGCATGAGAAAAATATTGTGACTAAACTATCAGTAGCCTGTATACATACATATATACCGAGCATATTAATATGAGTCGGTATACGATTAAACAAAAGACAACAGCACTATTAGTGAGCAATTCAAAGCGCGTCATTTAAGTTCAAAAACAAAAAACGGTAGCGTAATGTCGGCTTTGACCAAACAAAGCTTTGACGTTGGTATGTCGGCGAAACCCGAAACAAAGTGTCCATCATATTTTATTTCTACCGCTACTAGAGATGAAACTATTACCTATTATCCATTTTAAACTTTTAGAGAATTTGTACATATTGGTACAAAAAAGTAATAAAATCATTTATTATTTTCTCCGTCAAAAAGAATTATATATACAGGGTGTAACAAAAAACCCTAGTAATACTTAAGGGGGTGCTTTATACCATCAAACTAAATAACATTCACTAATAAGCCAACTTCGATACGCGAAATAAAAATTAGCTATTTCATACAAAACTGCAGTACCGGTTCGACTCGAATGTATGGAACAGCAGATTTTTTTAATTTTTTCTCGGTGTTGGCTCCGTAGTGAAAGTTGTTCAGTCTGATGGTCTGAAGCACCCCTTCAAGTATTACTAGGGTGTCTTGTTACACCCTGTATATTTTTATCATATTATTTATTAAGTACCTAAACATCCACAGATCACAAAAACTAAAGGTGAAAAGGGGGCGGGACCAGTCTCGCAGCAATATGCGCAAAAACGGAACACATTGCTCGCGACAGTAAGGATTCAATATATTATGAGGCTGAAAGCCAGTCGAGATATTATGTGTAAATAGTTTACAATGCTTGCGTAGTACTAAAGATTATTGGAACGTTGAGTTCTGATACCGCAATGGATAATGAGCACATTCAAGCTAATAAAATACTTTCTATCGCGTGGTACTGGTGATGCGACACTAGGTTTCTTACTCAGCGCGTTGGTTGGCATCTCTCTAGATCTCTATGTAAACATCAAACCAAGAAATAATGAATTTGCCCTAGTGAACAATGTAATAGGTGGTAATAGACAGCGTGCCTCATCTATTCCTTTTGAGTCTGTGGTATTAAAATACCATTAATCTTAGTTCCAAGTTTCCGATCTTTCAATTATTAAATAAACTGTAAATGTTGGAGTTAATCAACAAAACAAGGCTACCGTCAATTTGTTTCGCTTATAACTACGAAAAAGAAATGTTACTGTTAAGAAAACGTTTTCACAATCTTTTATCAAATGTATTTTATAATACGCAGGGCAGATATATTGTTGCGAAAAGATAATAAAAGAATAATAAAAGAGAAATCTATTGTATTTATTATATTTCTAAGAGATTATTATCATAATAATGCTCGCAAAAATCTCATCAAGGGAAAATTTCGTGCGTTATCATTCTCAGATATTATCTTTACTTTGTTCGCCAACTTACTCACGTACACGTCACAAACAAGGGATATAAATGTCTAGAGATGGCCGATTTTATTACCTACGGAAGCCATCCCTTCTTATTCCAAAGCCCGGTCGGTAATTTTTCCTTAAAGGTCTTCCACCCCAAGTAATTTGAATTGCTAATAGATCGATAACTAACGCGATTTCATGTTCGCCTCTGCTAGCAATTTAGACTGGGAATACTTAATTTCAATTCCACAATAGTTGTCGTCACCGGACAGGCATTTAGAATACCATCTCACCGAATATCTTGAGAACAATTTTAGAAGGAATGTGAAATGGAACATTCCTTTTAAAATGTCGCAGATAAATAGTACAGGTTGTTTACTTAAAATCTTGTGAATAATAGGTTCATGGCATACAATACATACGAGTTGATTACAAAATTCCTTTTCGATTGTGGCCAGAATCTTAACTATAAATCAACTTACCCTTTTTATAAGAGTGTAACAATAACTATGATTCCCACTGCTGGCCAAATGCCTCCCATGTCTCCGTTCTGTGTGATAGTGAAAAAGAGACTTGTAAACATTTATAAAGAAAAGAATAATAGCATTTATATTTTTTACTGTCATGCTTAAGGCGGTTGCAGAGGGGTCAATTTTATACAAAACTTTGACGCACAATACGCGTAGACGGTATTAATATAAGTAACTTTGTATATATGGAAAAATAGTTAAAAAAATCTAGATGCCGCGTAACAATTGTAATTTATAAAATAATTACGAAGATATAAGGCTTTGAAATTTTTCATACAAAATTTTAAAAGCTTTATATCTTCGTAATTATATTATAAATTGCAAATGTTATTTATTACGCGGCAACTAGATTTTCTAAACTATTTTTTCATATATAAAATATTGCTTTTATTAATTCCGTCTACGCGTGTTGTGCGTCAAACGTTTGTATGAACTGAAACCACCTTAAGTTATAATTATTAATCGTCACGGCAGGTAGGTAATAAAAAAAAATATGAATAGAAAAAAGAGTGATTATCTGAATTTTAGTTTAGAGTAGGAAAAAATCGGTGTCGTTGCGTAAGGTGACACTTGCCACGAAAAGAAGACTTGGTGATTGATGTGTCGACAAAACGTGATGACAATTAGTTCATAAAATTAAAGATTGAAAAATTTGTCTCGGGCGGAACTGACGGACAGACAGACGCAACAGATTGAAAATTTCGTTCTCTGGGTAGTGGGCTCGGTGGCGAAATTGGATAACGCAGTTCCCCGGTTTGGAAAAGTGCGGGTTCAAGTCCCGCCCGAGACAAATTTTTGAATCTTTAATTTGATTCGAAATAGCACAACATGGCTGTAACATGTTAAAAATCAATAATATTTGAAATTAGTTTATAATGTGCCTCTTTCTATATTATTATCTTCTCATCTCACATCCTGTATATCTGACACTGCCAATCTTCACCAGTACTTTTCTTTTGATTTCATTGAATTTTTAGTATGTACTTAGTGAATTCTTTTATCTGATTTAACTTTGATAAAATTGGACGCATACCAGGAAACCATTCACGGATGATAAAATACGTAATTTAATTTAGGAATTCAGATAAACGTTTCAAATTCTCCAGAATTAGTTAGTTGTATAGCTTTTGCACTTTTATAATTCGATACACGTGCTAGATTTCAACGTCTTCTGCCTCCTCGGCTACACGTTAATAACCAGCATAATGCTGCCACGTGTAGTGTGAATCACTATAACGTCGCGTGGTCAGCTTATACTGGTTATGTATATTGTATAGACTTGTAGCATTGTGTTTGTGTACATACTAAACAGGTGTTTTATTAATAAGTATAACTTTCACAAATAAAAATACAACCAGTGCGAGATATTGTTAGTTAGCCATTCTCAGTTCATAAACATTACATCTATACTATTATAAAACTGTAACAGCAAGTTTGTCTGTACATTGAAGATATTAACAAAAAAAAAGTTACGATATGGTTTTTAGGTGTCCCTGATTCCATTTCACCAATTTTTGGATTTTTTGTCTGTCTGTTTGTTTGTGTGTTTGTTTGGGTGTTTGTGTGTTTGTTTGTTTGAACGAGTATCACGCAAAAACTACTGAACCGATTTTGATGAAACTTTTTGGTTTGATAGCTTATCATCTGACTTAAAATCTGGTATATAATTTGTGCGGACGAAGTCGCGGGTTAACGCTCGTTTAAAATAAAATCCCCAAGTAAAGGCAGAAAGCGGGGAGTGTGTGTGACCCACGCCCGCCCCGCATCCGCCCCGCGCCTGCCCCGTACCCGCCCAGCGCCCGTCCCGCGACCGCTCGTCAAAGTACAATACGAGATTTATTACCGTGTTATGCCACGACTCAAAGACTCAAATTGCAAGCAATGCATTTTAGGACGCGGGGTGAACGCAGGGCGGGTGTCCGGCGGGTGCGGGGCGGGTGCGGGGCGGGTGTGGAGCGGGTGCGGGTCATCTGAACGCGGCCTTACTCATAATTATCATAATTAATACATAATAACAAATGACTGTAAAAAAGGTCGACAACAATTAAATCTTGTCAATACGTACTCGCACGATGAAGGCAATTTACCGAATGACATAAAATACAGGAATGGGGCGGTTCGTTCTTTTTTACGCTAAATTGAACTAAAAGGCTTTCAGTAGCAGAGAGAACCGGATGCGGCCGAGGCCGGATGTCCGGCTTTAGGAGGATGGCTTTACATGGTGCAGTTTTTTCTCTTCCACTCTTATTTATAGGCCTCTTTCATGTTTCATTGAGTGTAAATTCTCTTTCAGTAGGCTTTAAAGCAAAAGTCGTGGGTTCAGATAGTAAAAAAATAGTTTCTATGAGAGAAATAAACAAAATTTTCCGAATGTGGTTTATTTGTTTATACTGGTTTTTCACACTCCTACAGTCTTTGTTTAACTTCGTTACGGGTATAGAATAATCCTCTGGGTTCACAGGACTTCATTGTTAATAGTGTTGTGAATAGTTGCTGCTGTTAATCCTGGTTTAAATGATAACAGTGGTGTCAATGAGTAGTAGGGCTGTCTGATAAAAATAGTATTCGACTAAAAGATAAGTGTACTTTTTGCAACCATCAGCTGCAAGGATTCAGTGTTTATGAGGTGTAGAGCATCTCTGTGATGGGGATGGACCAGGTCTGCCTGCATAACTCCAGTCGGTTTAGAAGTTACTGATGTTTAAAGGTCAGTAAAAAATTAACGATCAGCTGCAAGGCTGATCGTATGATATTATTGTAGTGTGCACTGTACTATGTAAAAAGTACTAACTACTACAGCCTTGCAGCTGATCGTTAATTTTTTACTGACCTTTAAACGTCTGTAACTCCTAAACCGACTGAAGTTATGCAGGCAGACCTAGTTCATCCCCATCGCAGAGATGCTCTAATCCCCAAAAACACTGAATCAGCCTTGCTGCTGATGGTTGCAAAAAGTACACTTATCTCTTAGTCTATATTATTTACAAATTAAAAAGCGCATCTTATCTTAGAAAATAGGAATATAAAACTGTCATATTAAATGCAAGATACCCCAGAAAGCAAGTGCATAAGCAACTCTACAGACGTTTTACAATAACTAAAACTGTTAAATTCAAACAATAAGCTAACACTGTATGGCAGTGTTGGTTGTGGGAAGTGAACTAACATAAATTTATTATTAATTTAGGGATTCAGTTAATCGCCTTACCACAGTTGCCTAAGTATTCATTGTTTCTAGGTTGAACTACGTAGGTACAATATTAGTTGAATTCATAGAACTGAAAATGGATGAATCGTCTTTTAGCTCATAAAATTCAGTAAGCGAGTTTATACTTTTTATTGTCTTTTTAATGTTAATGTTATGTTGTTAGTTTTAACAATTTTGTTCTGCCCGTGGCTTCGCCTGCATCAAATACTTTAATTTTCTTGATAACAATTATAGTCTCTATAGATCAATAGATAGATAGATAATTCGTTTATTTCATCAGAACAATACAAGAGCAGATAACAAAGGTAGCAGGTACGCAGGTAACACTATGGAGTCCGTATAAAGGATGACTCACGCTACACCGTGCCAGGTCCGAGCCGAGTCCGAGCCGAGCGTCGGCCGTAGCACGGTCACCTAATATTACATATATTTTGTATGGACACACTCACGCTATACCGAGCGGCAGGTAAAATTTTTACCAAAATTATAAGCTGTAGACATTGGAAATGTCTTTTCGTTCGCTCCAGTATAGGCCCCAATTTCACGAAAAAGTGCAATCCCCTTATATGTCGAAGAGTTGTGAAGATATGATATTCAAAAAAAAAGGTCAAAAGACGCGTAATTACGAGAGCTGTATGGTGCAAAAAGAATTATTCGAGAAAATCAAACACGAAAAAAGTTATGGCCGAAATAGTGAAAACAAAACCATTTTTTTCAGAATTTTTGATTTTGGCGCTAGTTATTTTAGAAACGAGGAATGATATCAAAAATTTGGAACAAACATATCTGGACAATTAAGTCAGCTACAATTTGAGCCTAAAACAAAGACGATCGGGTTAAGGGTTTGCCCTGTAGCCTATCCTTTTTGAGACAATATTTTTTCGAATTCCGTAGATTCATTTCCAATGTGCTCGATAGTCGTGTGAGGCACGAAATCTGTGAATTGTTTGTAACTATTTGAAATAACTGCTCTGTAGCAATGCGTGAAAATAATAAGAAGTCAAAAATCTTTTTATTTTCTTTCAAAAGTGAACGATATAAGTGCAATCAAATTCAGAAGTTTAATTACAAATGACACACAGAAAGACAGACAGATATACAGAAAGTAGACCGGTCAACATTATTATACAGGGTCCTTCTTAATATGCTGACAGTTTTTAGGGGATGATCATCAGACTGTCAAACTGAAAAACTTTCTCTATGGCACCAACATCGAAATCGCGAAAATAAAAATCAGCTCTACCATACATAACTGCAAACGTACTCGAGGCAAATGTATAGGACAACTGATTTTTTTTCGCGAATTCGATGTTGTTCCCATAAAGAAAGTTGTTCCGTTTGATCGTCCACTTAAAAAAGTGTCAGCATATTAAGAAAGACCCTGTATATTTATTAAAAAAGCCTCTTTTTGTGTTGTTATCTGGATAAAGTGATAAGTACCACTTTTTTTTGTTTTGTCGATTTTTTTTATAATATGGGCCCGTGATAATGTTATATCGTACTGTTGCCTGATTCAAAATCTATACTATTATAAAACTGTAACAAGAAGTTTGTCTGTACATTGAAGTATACTATTATAAAACTGTAACAAGAAGTTTGTCTGTACATTGAAGATATTAACAAAAAAAAAGTTACGATATGGTTTTTAGGTGTCCCTGATTCCATTACACCAATTTTTGGATTTTTTGTCTGTCTGTTTGTTTGTGTGTTTGTTTGTTTGTTTGTTTGTTTGTTTGTTTGTTTGAACGAGTATCACGCAAAAACTACTGAACCGATTTTGATGAAACTTTTTTTGTTTGATAGCTTATGATCTGACTTAAAATCTGGTATATAATTTGTGCGGACGAAGTCGCGGGTTAACGCTCGTACTATTATAAAACTGTAACAAGAAGTTTGTCTGTACATTGAAGATATTAACAAAAAAAAGTTATGATATGGTTTTTAGGTGTCCCTGATTCCATTTCACCAATTTTTGGATTTTTTGTCTGTCTGTTTGTTTGTGAGTTTGTTTGTTTGTTTGAACGAGTATCACGCAAAAACTACTAAACCGATTTTGATGAAACTTTTTTGTTTGATAGCTTATGATCTGACTTAAAAACTGTTATATAATTTGTGCGGACGAAGTCGCGGGTTAACGCTCGTAAACAAATAAAATAAAAAAATTGCGTATGAAGTCAGCCTTTACATTCATCATCTTTATTCATACTTATACAAATCGATAACTACCGTCTGCCTCTAACTCTGCTTTCCGAAGTGTAAAGTCAAGTTCTAACATCTAAGACTTGGCCGAGTTCACCCAAGTTACTGAGGTGTTAATAAATCCTGCAGATATCTCCCACAAAGCTGAGATAAATTAATAAGCTTAGTCATTCCTAGCGTAGTTCAGTCAAACACTAGTTCTGGTAACAAAGTTATATGTCTTGTTCCTTAGTTATTGTAATTATCCACTGAAATTACGAATTATCACAAAACATTGAAGTTGTGGTAATCCTTGGAGGAGGCCTATGTCCAGCAGTGGACGTCCATAGGCTGAGATGAATGATGATGATGATTGAAGTTTCACAAATATATCTACACGCAGCAACACCTAAAGTTACAGAATTTTGTCTTTTACACTGCAGGACAAAAAAGAGTTCGTTTGAATATACAAATAAACCGATTACTAAACAAGTTTCTAAATTATTAAACAACAAAAAAACGTAAACAGCCCGTCACGCAAAGTTCGCCTAACAACGGTTATGAAAGGCAGTCAGGCCGCGCTGACGTTTGGCAATGATTGGACGAAACAATGCTCGCGGCCCTCGTTCGCCTCGTCAGCTCAATATTAGCTGACTCGTGTACGTATACAGAGTGATCTGGTCCATTAAAAAATATGATTAATATCAAACTAACCTTTTACCTCAACCTATATTCTTCTTATCGTGTGGGCAGCAAGCCCTGGTGTCAGTCTTTTTCACACCGCCTTACAACATAGGTGACAGTAAAAAATCTCGCCTCAAGACCCCTGTTGGTTAGGACATTGCAGCCTGAATAACTTGATTGTTTGAAAAGAAAGATGATTCCGTGCTTCGGATGACACGTTAAGCTGTTGGTCCCGGCTACTATCTCTAGTGGTAGTAGTCGTTACATAAAAACCACGATAGAGGCCGTTAAGGCCGGGACGGATTAATAGCCGGGGCCAATGGCTTCATCCGAAGAACGGAATCATCTTTCTTTTCAGACAATCAGGTGATTCAGCGTAGACTTGTATTATGATGACTAGACAACGATATAGCACAACGATATATAATAACATACAGGGTCCAACATAATTATACTAGGTACCAGTTTTGGACAGACCATCAAACATACAAGGTGTAAGTGACAGCCTAGCAAATACTGAAACGGTGAACTCAGACCATCAAACTGAACAACTTTCACTTCTATAGTGAAACCTCAGCTGTGAAAAAAATCTGCTGTGCCATACAATTTAGTCGGGTAGGTACAGCAGTTTTGTATGGGAAAGCTGATTTTATTTCGAGTTTCCTGAGGTAGGCTCCATGGTGAAAGTTGTTCAGTTAGATAGTTTGAGTTCACCGTTTCAGTATTTGCAAGGCTGTCACTTACACCCTGTATAGGACAATCGAAATCAGCTGTTTCGTACAAAAGTGCAATCCTACTCTTTTTACCCAAATGTAATATTGGACAGCTGAATTTTTATCGTGAATTTGTGAGTCATCCCCTTAAAAAACTGTTAGCATATTAAGTAAGACTCTATACATTATAGATCCTATATGTCGGTGGGCAGGCCTAAATATAGCTGGATAGACCAGGTCACCAAGGATTTCGAGGAGCTGGAGTTGCCCAACACGACTTAGAGAGAGTGTCGAAGGCCAAGACCCACTTCGGGTCCCTGAACCAGCACAGTAAAGGTACAAATTCGTAGCCGACCACTGCGACATGTCGCAGTGACACGTCACGACACACGCAGCAACAGATGGCAGCGCCGTATTTCTCTGTCAACTCTATCGGTACTGAAATAGGTATTATTTTACATTGAATCCTCCGCCCCCGCTTTCCGTAATGAGAATAGAGCTTATGAGACAGTGTCGTTCGCTCCTTGGCCCTTAGCAGCAGATGCCGCGACGTGACGCTACTAGCTACGCAGGGTATTTCATAATAATACATACAAACCAGTAGTGTAGCAGCGACAAGTCGTCTGCTGCTGCTGCGTGCGGTCGTCTACGAATTTGTACCTTTAGTAAGTACGAGCGTTAACCCGCGACTTTTTCCGCACAAATTATATACCAGATTTTAAGTCAGATAATAAGCTATCAAACAAAAAAGTTTCATCAAAATCGGTTCAGTAGTTTTTGCGTGATGCTCGTTCGAACAAACAAACACACAAACAAACAAACAAACAAACAGACAGACAAAAAATCAAAAAATTGGTAATATGGAATCAGGGATACCTAAAAACCATATCGTATCTTTTTTTGTTAATATCTTCAATGTACAGACAAACTTCCTGTTACAGTTTTATAATTAGTACGAGCGTTAACCCGCGACTTCGTCCGCACAAATTATATACCAGATTTTAAGTCAGATAATAAGCTATCAAACAAAAAAGTTTCATCAAAATCGGTTCAGTAGTTTTTGCGTGATGCTCGTTCGAAGAAACAAACACACAAACAAACAAACAGACAGACAAAAAATCCAAAAATTGGTGATATGGAATCAGGGATACCTAAAAACCATATTGTATCTTTTTTTGTTAATATCTTTAATGTACAGACAAACTTCCTGTTACAGTTTTATAATTAGTATAACTAGTAAGTATAAGTATACAGTTATAGAGATTCACATCAAAAACTCCTGGAGACAAACAATTAAAACTTTCAGCTAAGCCCCAAACCGGGATAAATTGACACGATTCGAACTTTCCGGTACACTGCACGCTTGTGACAATTAGTATTCTGTTTCTGCGCCCGAAGCTAATTGGATTGTAGTCAAATTGACGTACAAACAAGGCCGTGGCGTCACCCGATGCGTCATTTAGCCTCCTACAAATTGCCTGCGGACTTATTTGATAATATTTACATAGCTGGATTTAAATAGCATGTAGCTATACTTAATTCAGACTCAAATTTAGCTTTCTGGCCAATTCTGATAAGATTATACTATCTGACAAATCTTGGACGTTACAAAAACTGTTCTAAGAATAAGTGGGAGTATAGTATAGTATCTCTGTAATTCAATTATGGCCTTAGAATTTCGTTGCTATTTGGAATGGAGTATGCAGGGTGTTAGGGTAAACAGTTGCATTACTTTAAGGGGTGATTATATCCACGATACTGAACAACTTTCCCAAAGAAACAAAGAAAATTCGCAAAAAAATATCGACTTTCCATACTAAATGCAATCAGCTGATCGAACATTTGTATGAAAAGTAGAATTTTTTTGCTTATTTTCTATAGGCTCCTTAGGGAAAGTTTCTCAGTATCATTGGTACAATCACCCTTTAAAGTAATGCGACTATTTACCCTAACACCCTGTAGATGACATTTTAAGGAAAACGATTTGTCTTACTTTGGAAATAAAATTAATCATAGTTTGTCTTACAAATTCTCAACTGATTAATGGATTCCTTCAGCCATTCGGGACCGAATCCCAATTTCCACATCAATTCGTAGAATGTTAATAAATACAGTGTTTTAACAATCAGTGTACAATTTCATTATACGTGTATGTATAGATATAGATGTATACAGATTATCAAACACTGAAACCGTTACACTGCTGTGTTACGAATTTTAACAATAACAAAGCCCAAAAAAGTTCAATATAAGTACAATAAACATGACCCAATATTGTTGAAATTATATCGTTTGATGTATTCTGGCCCTTATTTTGTTTTGACTTAACAAAAAAGGTAAAAAAAACAATCCTGCCGACGCAAACCAAACACATATTTCATGCGGGAATCAAATATGGAGGCTGTCGACGTTTGCGAGGCAGATACTGCCGAATGCCGACAACGTCAAAAAATTTAATGTATATGAAAGTGATGCCAGAGAAAATACATTTGGAGGTATCGCGATTCACGCTCCATAAAGCAGGAATATAACCACGCATGTATAATGTTCGGTTGTGTGTGTTTACAGTATATAGGGTGTGAAACTCTTTGATGTGGTTTTATGCACACTATATAAAGTTTGAACTTTTGTATGTAGCGTTCTTCAGACCTTTGTACAATTTCCGGCTGTACCTACTATACTGGTTGTAAGGAAAATTATCATTAACCTGTAAACCAAATACCCATACCCATCAAACTGAACAACTTTTATTATGGCAGCAAACCGGTTAGCGCAAAAAAAATCACAGATTTCGTGCCTCACACTACTATCGACCACATTGGAAATGAATCTACGGAATTCGAAAAAATATTTAAAAAATATTTTAAAATTGTAGCTGACTAAATTGTCCAGAGGAGTTTTGCTCAAATTTTTGATAACATTTTTCGTTTCCAAAATATTGAGCGCCATATTTTATTTGTCTCTATTTCGGCCATAACTTTTTACGTTTTCAACTTTCTAGAATAACTCTTTTTGCACCTTACAGCTCGCGTAAATACGTGCCTTGTGAGCCTTTTTTTTTAATATCCGAGATATCGCACTTTTTCGTGAAATCGGAGCCTATACTGGAGCGAACGAAAAGACATTTCCATGTCAAAATCTGCTGTTCCATACTAAACTGAAATGCCTACACGACTCAAATGTTTGAAAGAGCTTATTATTTTTTGTTTTGAAAGGTTTGCTCCCATAAAAAGTTGTTCAGTTTGATGGGTATAGTATGTGGTTTAAAGATTAGTGATACTTTTAATGATACTTAAGCAAATATCTTGGAATAAACAAACGATTGAATACACCTTAAAACCTTCTTTCGTACAACTTGCAAATACAAGTATTTTAACCCCCGACAGACGCAAAAAGGGGGGGTGTTTAAGCTTGACGCCTATGTCGGTCTGTCTGTCTGTCTATCTGTCTGCCTGTCTGTCTGTATGTCTGTCGCTCTATCTGACTGTGGCATCGTAGCTCCCAAACGGGTGGACCGATTTCGATGCGATTTTGTTTAATAGAAAGTTAATTTTTACGGGAGTGTTCTTAGCTTTGTTTCATGAAAATTGATTCAGTAGTTTTCAAGTAACAGTTAACTTTCAATTAACTTTAATTACGAAATAAAAATTACAAAAAACCCACAACGCCAAAAACAAACTTTTAAAAAGTAAAAAATAATTTGTTCACATATTATTTTTGATGTTAACAAATGTACGTTTATTTTAGGTCAATTAATGTGTCAGGGACCGCAAGTGATTATAAAAAATCAGCCGTCGTTTCATAGCAGTTACCTACGCGTTATTTGACTTAAAATATCTTAAAGAGAATTAAAAAGTAAAACGTATTTTGTTTACATGGAAAATATGTCCATGATTATCATACAAATGATTTTATGTATTGTATGCTGTACCTATGTGTGATTTAATTTTATCTATATATATATTTAATAATAACATTGTTGGATTGTAGCCCTCATAATTACTACTACTATTTTGTCAGTTTTGTGGTTTACACAGCGTTTTATGATCATTCGCGAATTTCTGCTTGCGGCTTAATACAAAACAAATATAGAAGCCTCGGAATTCAACCAAATTCAACGAGCATGATCCAGTGTTTGGTTTATCTCCCCCCCTATTTGCTTTACAAATGTGAGTCTAACGTTTTCTCTTCTCAACATTACGACTATTCAAATCAAATCAAAATCTCGTTTCAAGTAGACTGAAAATGAAATACAATACAGGGTGTTATAGAAGTAAGAATAAAAATTGAAAACTTGGGACCAACAACGAAATCGCGAAAAAAAAATCTTTTGTCATCATGGCGATTATGGCAAATCTCCTCATTTTGGGAGAGGCCTATGTCCAGCAGTGGACGTCTATCTGCTGTTATGATGATGATGATGATGGAAAATCCGATTTTTTTTCGCTATTTCGATATTGGTCCCATATTGAAAGTGGTTCAGTTTGATGGTCTTAACCACCCGCCTAAATGTTTATTTGTATTTTTGTAACACCCTGTAAGTATACTGTTAACAATTCTCATTTACTCAGCTTAATTGATAGCGATCCATTGTCTTCGCAAACCTTTTAAAAGACGATAATATTTAGTTTATTTTCAAGCAGAATAAAACGTTAAATGGCGAAAACTTTCCTTGGCAATAACATAAAGCCGGAGTCTCAGTAACAAAAGCGGATAAATCGAGCGAGAATTCCATGCATTGTATTCGTATTAAGTGAGAATAGAAGTCCCTAGGCGCAGCGACAAAAGCATCGCCGCTGTTTGAGAAGCACACTGACATAGAGATGGAAAATGCATTTGGAAATAAAATATATATTGCTACGAAAATACTGCTGTCAGATAGGCCGTCAGTAACTTAAACAAGTTGCTCATTTTACATACTGTGGGGTTTTATGATGATATTTTCATTTTCACACAAGAAGTGATATTCGTTTTGTTTGATAAAAGTTACTCAGATACAAACGTGGACTTCATGACGACTTAGTTGGTGTTATCGCTACCATGATGTAAGCCTTACAGCATTCCTGCTTCCAGCCTTACAACAGCGTGCATCAAATGCAATAGCCTTACAGTGTAGGCTATTGCATTTCATGCACGAAAAAGCGTCAAAACGAGAAAACCGTGAGACGCAATTGCGCACTCATTTTGGCATGCGTAAAGTAACAATTTTACACGTTTTGTCGCTGTGACATGCAATGCCCACTGGACTACCAAACTAAAAGTTCTAGGTTCAAATCTCAATGACTACATTAATGCAATTTTATGCCGCCTTATTCTGGTTTCCAAAATAATATAAAAGCTTCATTTTAAGAGCAGAACAATGATTTATGTGTTTTTAGCATACTAAAGTAATTAATAATTTAACACTGCATTAGTACATCGACACGACAACGACGTAGATATATGTAACATTGAGACATGCACGATACTAATTGCTTAATCATTTATTTTTACGACTATTATTAGAGTCCTCTAAAACGAGAACATTACAAGTTGCCACATCCAGCCCTAACATTATCCTCACACTATTGTTTGTGAGGGATGCACAGTCCCAAGAGGATTCCAGCTAATGCAGCCGACAGAATTGTTGAATACAGGACAAAATAGCCCACTCTGGAGCGCAGGGATCGTGTGGACTAAGGCTTTAATCTCTGAAAGAGAATATCGGCAGTGTTTGATGGATTACTGGACTTCAGTGCATTTGAATGGATTGAAAGGCAATTAATCGATTGCAAAAGGAAGTTAGACGGTTAAAAAATGTTCTGAAAAAAATATACGTATACCGATAGGTTGGGGCATATAACGTGTGTGGTCAGGTTCATTTTTGGATATGCCCGTCAGCCCTCTACGTTTGTCTGGGAATACCGCGAATGGGTCACATTTATTGCACAGTCCTGCTATGTATTTGAGGTATGCAAAAGATATTGTTTGCGCCTAGAATCGAACAGGTAAACTTAGTTTATAATTGAATTGCCACAATGTTTGTGTAGTAACAAAAACCACAAGAAGAAGTAGTCATCCAGGCGTAGCATAGGTTTCTGTCGCCTAGGGCACAGACCTATCTTTATATTAAGAAGCACTAAACAAAAAGTAATGGGGCGAGCTCGAAATTTGTGCAAACTAAGTAAAAGCTATGGGTCCAGCTCAAAATTATTAGCACCTTGTTTTAGCTGTGGCCAAAACTCTTTAGGATTATGTTCTGTAGGTACAGTAATTAAAACAGAAACATTAGAGCGAGCGAAGCGAGCTCGATTCTTCTTTGCTCAACAAATTGGTTATATGTGGACAGAATATATTTAGTCTCAAACAATCAATATTTTTCTCAAATTTGCACCCCCAGGAAAGTGCCGCCCGAGACATTTGACTGTTTTGTTTAATTTTGATACAGTCATAATAGAATTTTTCTAGTATTTGTTGTTTCCCTTGAACTTTAACCAGTTCGACCATTAAAGAAGAAGACATTTTACGAAATACTGAACCAATTACCGCTTATAATAAAACAAAAACCTTGAAAACACTTTGGCACCAAACCAAACTACAAAAGGCTATGAAGCACTTTCGAGCCTCTGCTCCAGTTTGGCCAAGCCATACGGCAACTTGAGACATTGTAAAGTTAGACGATTTTCCATAAATCTAAGTCCCTTATATTAAGCGATTGTATGCTTATAACGTAGTCAATAAGAGTTATATTTAGAGCATTCTTAGGTGGATTAAACTAGAATCGAGTTTCCAAGGCGACAAGGAAACTTACACTTCAAAAGTGGTTAGCAACCCCTCTTGAACTACTGAGATCTACAAATCGACTTGATGGATTCGATAATTTTCAGGTCATTGGATATCTAGTCTAGCACATCGTTGTCACCAAGGCCATTGGCGGTATGAATTGTTTTGTTCGATTGTCCAGTTCTATTGTTTGAAATAGCAAAGAATTATTATTTTCATACAAATATACTGGATTTTAAATATGTCCCCATGTTTTTTGTACAATTTATCTCCTACAGCAGCCTTAGTGTGGCATCGTGATATAAAGCGGTATAATTTCTTAGCTCTCTTTCTATTTGCGCGCGAACGAATGAGATAAAAGGCGAAATAAAGCCTTATCGCACGCATTATGCTACGGCCGCATGCTTTCCATGTCTTAGAGGTCAAAAAGAATACAGACATCTGTAACTTTATTTTCAAGTAAGTTCCTATTTTATTTCACTGGAGTTTTTAGCTTTTAACGTACGTTCACTAAAGAGCTGAAAGTCAGTACAATACGAAACTATTCATACCTACATTCAACGTGTTAAGTAATGAACCTATATCTGAAATCTGTGATTAGCTAGAGTGCGATGGCCAAAAAGTAAAAACATTAACAAACCTATTTTTGTGTTTTAATATAAGTACATAGAATTACGAATATTGAAATTATAGTTTCAGTTAGAAAATAGTTTGAGATTAACAATAAAAAAAACAGCCAAAAAGTAAAAACATTAACAAACCTTTTTTTGTGTTCTAACATAGAATTACGAATATTGAAACTATAGTTTCAGTTAGCAAATAGTTTGAGATTAACAATATTGAAAAAAAAACAAATTGTATTTTAAATAAGCATAAGCATATAAGCATAAGCATATGCTCATGACTATATTCCCCGAGGGGGTAGTCAGAGATATTCTGAATCCTCAGAATAACCACGTTTCACTTCGTTTCGAATTTCGAGGCATGTATTGTACCTACTGTTCATTACAAGTGGCGACGTGGTTCACTCCCGGTCACACTGGACAGAGTTTCGGTACTACTAGTATTTTAAATATCCAACCAAAATTAATTATTAAGTCCAGTCGAATGAAAATAAAACTACACAGAAAGGAATCCGCAACGCAGGCTCAGTCATACCAGAATTTATCATACCGTACCAAAATCTTATTATGTTTTATATCCGTAGCAAACTTCATCAAAGGCAATGCACAAAATATAACCCGCATATAGTTTAGGATTATCAGAGAATTATTGTCTTTTTCTTCACAAATTAATCTTACCTATTTCAAATCCAGCATCATGGTCAAGTTCTCTGGTTTTGCATTTATTTGCTAACACTTCGTAAAGAACTCTAAAAATATAGTGCTTAGTTCACCACCGGCAACGTACATAAGCTTTCCTCACAACGTAGAGGGCTTAAAGCATACCACTACTGCACAGCGGGCTGGAGGGACTTAAAACAACAGAATTATGGTTATATTTTGGAAAGCGGTGAACCAGATGGGTGCGACAGTTTCGAATTTGAAACGAGCCAAGTTTAGCTCGTGCATATTGTCTGCATAGCATATTTCGGATGTTAGAATGTAGGTACCTTGTGGTACTATTGTCTGCACAGCATATTTTGTGGTACCTAACATGTTATTTCAGACGGTCATATACAGGGTGAAAAAAGGCCGTGTTTGGAAGGAAAGTACCCTTAATATTAAAAGATGATAAATTTTACTAAAAGGAAACATTCTTTTATTTTCAAAAATAAGTAAAACTGGATTCAAAGATTTTTTTAAATAAATTTTTTAAAAACCACCCTACGAAAACCACGTTTGGTTTATATGAGGTGTAGCGAGCTCACTTCATCTCGATACATTAACATTTGTTAGGTAGTATTTCTTAACTATTGACTTAATTTTTATATATTTCTTTATTTGACAAGTATCATTCAAGACTCGTTCGGGAAGCTCGTTCAATATCTTGCCACATCCAGAAATCAAACCATTTAATTGGTCCGAAAAAATAACATCCTGTATGTTTATGACACATAGAGTAATTCATAAGGATCAAATTCATTTAAGCAACATAGTATCTTAATTTAAAGGAAGACCAAGTTTTCAAGATATACAAGGATGTAAATAACAATATACCAAATTAAAGATAGAAAAATTTGTCTCGGGCGGGACTTGAACCCGAAAAAAAAATCTGCCGTTCCATACAATCGTACTCGACCTTAATTTATGGGACAACAGATTTCGATATTGGTCCCATAGAGAAAGTGGTTCAGTTTGATGGTCTGATCATCCCTTTAAAATAGTTTTACCTAATTTTGTTAGACCTTATATAGGGCTTTCCCTTACTCCCTGTAAGGGACAGCCCTCCTCAAACTGAAGCGGTGAACTCAGATCATCAAACTGAACAACTATGGGAGCAAACCGATCGGAGCAAACCGATCGGAGCAAACAAAAAAATCAGCGGTTTCACACAAAATTGCTGTACCTAACCCGACTCAAATGTATGGGACAGCAGATTTTTTTTCGCATTTCCTTAGGAAGGCTCCGTAGTGAAAGATGTTTAGTTTGATGGTCTGAGTTCACCGTTTCAGTCTGCAGAGGGCTCGTCCCTTATACCCTGTATAGTTTTCATTGTCTTTTGTTTATATCATTTTAATTAGTTTAGATCCATATTTCAGTGTCATTCTATCAAGAAGTAATATTAAACTAGCAAAGTTATCAAAACTTTGAGATTACTTTTGAATTGCTCATCTAAAGTTTAAACTTAAATCCGTTTTAATTCTCAACTACCAAACTTAAACCAAAACTTTAATCTTAATTATTTTGTATTTTGCAAATATATACAAAAATGTATTGTAATCAGAAATGACGAGTTCCGCAGAAGAACCAGAGTAGCTGATATAGCCCAAAGAATTGCTAAACTAAAGTGGCAGTGGGCGGGGCACATTCCTCACTGAACCGATGGCCGATGGGGCCGAAAAGTTCTCGAGTGGCGACCGCGTGGGTAGGCCGTGTGGGGGACACGGTGGACCGACGACCTGGTGAAGGCGGCCGGCGGGAACCATGAGGGCAGCGCAGGACCGGTCGTTATGGCGATCCTTGGGGGAGGCCTATGTCCAGCAGTGGACGTCCATCGGCTTAGATGATGATGACGATGACAAAAATGTTTAAACATTTTAATAATTTTATTAAAAAACGCTTTGCAAGAAGCTTCACCTTTTAAATTACAAACGTTTTAGCGTGCTCTCACGGTGAGTGCATCGGATAAAATGCACAATGAGTTTTAAAACCGGGGGGCCTTGCACGGATATTTATTTTGAAAAACTAGAAACGACTTCAGGAATTATACACGGTGAAATTGATATCATTAGCATCCTTTTAAACTAAGAGTCTACCCATCAAACTGAACATCTTTTACTATGGGAGCAAACTAATCGGAGCAAAAAAATAATCTGCCGTTGCATACAATTGAGTCGAGTAGGCATTGCCGTTTAGTATGGAACAGCTGATTTTTTTGTGCTTCGATCGGTTTGCTCCCATAGTAAAAGTTGTTCAATTTGATGGGTAGACTCTTAGTTTAGAAGGATGCTAATGATATCAATTTCACCCTGTATACAGGACGTGAACTTAAATGCATTACATATTTTAAGGGGTGTTTCAGACCATCAATCTCAACCACTTTTACTACGACAACATCGGAGTTAACAAGGAAATCAGAAAAAAATTGTTTTTTAGAAAACATTACATGACCCAAATGTATGGAACAGCTAATTTTTTTTCGCGATTTTGATGTTGGCACCTTAATGAAAGTTGTTCAGTTTGATGGTCTGAAGCACCAGTTAAGTATGTAAAACAGTAGTCGTGTGGTTCCAACTTAGACAAAACCACTTAATTATCATCATGGATAACGTAAGAGATGACTAATGAATAAAGTTTCTTATACAGTGTTCATGCAGGCAAAATGTCACTTCCTCAGACGTCAATTGCATTCCGAAACCTTAAATGTACCAAAGTTTCCAACCTGCACTCTTAAAAAGCTAGTTGGTAGTTGTTAGCAAAGCTTTTGACCACCCCAAAACGAATTACGGTTGTGAGTTTATGTACAGAAGTACCAGGTTTATAAATCTCACCGATGTACCTGCGCAGTTGACAAATTTTAAAAGCGCGCGTAATTATATTGACCAATCAAGATGTGACACCTTGCCGCTATTGGCTTATTGCTTTCGCGCCCTTTTCGCTGCAAAGCATCCATAAGTCTGCTATTCGAGTTGGAGCGAGATAGAGAATACCCGATTTTGCACTGCTCTCAAACTATAACTAATTGCTATAATATTATTTGGTTTCATGCTCTATTTGCGTCTGCGCTATGTTATAGGAATTGATCGTAGCAGCGCTACGCGGTGTAGCAGCGCTACGACGTAGCATGATCGATGGTCCCGTTTGGAACGTGCTTTACAGTTTTGATCTATACTCGTTGGATAATATCCAATAATTCGGTTAACTGTTTAGTTACAAGTACTGTTTAGGTACCTAATATTTGTAGGAAGTTAAGGGAATATAATTCGGAGTGCACTCCATACAAACGAAGTCTGGTGATATTTTCAATACTAAACAATTAAAGTCAATGAAATTTTACAGAAACAGTCTAGAAACTAATCTCAATGTTTGTATGAAGTCAGATTTTCTTTAAAATGTTCAGTTTTAAAGTTACAGTGCCTCAAACATTTCTATACAAATCTTAAATTAATCCTAGCATTAAAACTGTATATTTTAACGAAAATCTAACTTCATACAGACATACATATTAGTGTCTAGATTTTTTCTGAAAAATTTCATTGACTTTAATTGGATAGTATTGAAAATATCACTAGACTTCGTTTGTATGCAGCGCACATTTGCGCTCTCGGAATAAACTTCTCTTAAGGATTAGTTGTATGTACCTATTTGAATTTTGCGGGGTTGGAAAAGAAGATTTCTTTGGTTTGGACGAATTACCTCTTTTTCGATGTCCGTCCCTCATGGAAAAAACAAATGCAAATGTTTATTTTAGCAGACTCTACTAGAAAATGTGTTGTTATAAGTTGATTTTAGTAATTAATCTACCAGAATTAGATTTATAACCACAAATTCTCTAGTAAAGTCTGCTCTTTTCTAGTAAAGTATGCTATAATGAATAGTTTTAGATATCTTACCACATATTTTTCTCTAAGTTTTCACTTTTTTGCTCAATGATTTTTACTCGTAGTAGTACCTATCTTTTTCAAGCATATTATTCATCATCTATACTATTATAAAACTGTAACAGGAAGTTTGTCTGTACATTGAAGATATTAACAAAAAAAAGTTACGATATGGTTTTTAGGTATCCCTGATTCCATATCACCAATTTTTGTATTTTTTGTCTGTCTGTTTGTTTGTGTGTTTGTTTGGGTGTTTGTTTGTTTGTTTGAACGAGTATCACGCAAAAACTACTGAACCGATTTTGATGAAACTTTTTTTGTTTGATAGCTTATGATCTGACTAAAAATCTGGTATATAATTTGTGCAGACGAAGTCGCGGGTTAACGCTCGTCATCTATAAAATCCAGCAGGGAACCCCCCATGGAAGGTGTATGGGCGTTAGTCGACCACGCGCGCCCTATACGGATTGGTTGACTACACATACGGATCAGAATTTCTTCATAAGCGAACGAGTATGGTTTCACCGTGATGTTTTCCTTCACCGTTTACCATATTATTAATCTCGTTTAAATAATTCTATCGAATTCATATTTTAAGCAACAACTTTACCTTACAAGTTATTTATAATACAAGCAGCTTGAGTACGCACGATCCCCATAATAATCTCCAAAGCTTATGTGAATTCAATGTGGTCATACTAAAATACTGTGACATCGAATTACCTATGCATATTACTCTAAAGGTAAGTCTTTTCCAGTTAAAATATTCACAAGGTTCGGGGGCAAAAACCTTTGGCGCAAGCCATTAGGAGATTAAAACAGAGACACACCTGTAACGGTGCAGCGAAACCACAAACCCGAAGCCTTTCGGAGTATCCACGTAAATAATATACATTTTGTCATTTTGTAGCATAATACTATGGAGATAGGTACCACATTTGCGTAATCTCTTTTCTGTGTGAAACACAAATGTTACACCATGATTATTGTTTCGATAGAATCCATAGTTTAGCAATTCTTTGGGCTATGTCAGTTACTCTGGTCGTTCTGCGGATCTCTTCATTTCTGATTCGATCTTGCAGGGAAACTCTGAGCATAGCCCTTTCCATTGCCGTTTAGGTGACTTCCAGTCTTTTTATGAGGCCTTGAATGAACGATCACGTCTCTGTTCCATATGTCATCACTGGCAACACACACTCATCGAAGACTTTCGTCGACTGAAGCCCAAAGAATTGCTAAACTGAAGTGGCAGTGGGCGGGGCAAATCGCTCGCAGAACCGATGCCCGATGGGGCTGAAAAGTTCTCGAGGGGCGACCGCGTACCGGAAAGCGCAGCGTGGGTAGGCCCCCACACACGGTGGACCGACGACTTTGTGAAGGCGACCGAAGGCGGCGGGAACCCGTTGGACGAGGGCAGCGCAGGACCGGTCGTTATGGCGATCCTTGGGGGAGGCCTATGTCCAGCAGTGGACGTCCATCAGCTGAGATGATGATGATGATGATGATGAGAATCCATAATCGATATCTTACCCACCTAACAAATTAATCCTATAACGAAAGCTTTAAGTATACCCAGACTTATAAAGCTTTAGTAGATGCATTAGTGAAGACTCTCTCACATCATAAATTGTCTGTGCGTTCGAAATAGGTAGTATAATCGAAAGTATTTTGAAACTGTAACAGAAGTGTGTCTGTACATTGAAGATATTAACAAAAAAAAGTTACGATATGGTTTTTAGGTGTCCCTGATTCCATATCACCAACTCTTGGATTTTTTGTCTGTCTGTTTGTTTGTTTGAACGAGCATCACGCAAAAACTACTGAATCGATTTTGATAAAACTTTGTTTGTTTGATAGCTTATGATCTAAATTAAAATCTGATATATAATTTGTGTGGACGAAGTCGCGGGTTAACTCTAGTATAGTTATAAAAACATAATGGATCAGGTCGGTTACGTCCTTTACCTTGAACATCCATCTCCCGAATTCCTTGTAAATATTGAAAGGAAGAAGTTTCCCCATCGTTTCGTAACTATTAGAGACAACTAAGTCTGATAGGGGTGGTCCTGGTGACTTGACTGACAGGTTTTTTATATAACATATAAGAAACCCAACTCTGGCACCAGTCTCCACCCACAGACTATCCAATGTGAAATAGATTATAAATATGTATGTACCAAATAGTTTGTGGTGGTGAAAATAAAAACAATTTTTTTTTTTTTTTTTTTTTTTATTGAACACCACATAAAACTAAAATGAACAATACAAATGTTGGTAACTTAAAACCTAAAATAGGTTACAGTCATGACATGACTATTAGATAATTGTTACGATCGCATTAGCGCAATCTTTTTTCAATATTTGCCACAAAATTGTGACTGCAATTTAGTTATCACTTCAATTTGTAGGTAGGTATAAACATCACAGCAATAAACCTATTTTTGTTGTGTTCAAAACAAACAAGTGATAAAGTTGAATAGAATAGTTTTCGGGTTTTATTTGAACGAATCTTACTTGAATCGCGTATAACCAAAACTGGAAATGGAGACTCACATAAATCGAATGAATACTGTTTTAAGTACACAACGTTTTTATTAATATTTGAATACATTCGATAACAAATATCTTCAAGACCATTGTTACATCCAGCAACGTCGGTCACTATTATTTTCACTTTTCATACTCTACCCAATAAAACATACAAAAATGAATCAAATTAAAGATTTGTCTCGGGCGGGACTTGAACCCGCACTCTTCGAAACCTGGGGAACTACGTTATCCAATTTCGCCACCGAGCCCACTAACCAAAGAACTAAATTTTCAATCTGTTGCGTCTTAAGGGGCCGTGAGCGCCATCTACTGGTAATAGCACAAAAAGGCTGTAACATGTTTAAAAATCAATAATATTTGAAATACAAAAATGAATCTAAAGAAGCTGGTTCAATGACGGTATTCTCACTAAAATACATTCATTTAGACATGGGATGGAAAAAAAATTGTGTACTTTTAAACTTGTCTAGTAGTAATAAGATACAATAAACACAAAGACGAAGCCATTTACCGCTTATTCGTTTTTTGATAAAATAGTTGTCGCATAATATAAACACAAAGTAAAAATAAAGTAAGTAAAACTAATTTTTACAGGAGTATATTGTGTATAGCCCAGTCATTTTACGGAGTTATGTTAGGAGAGGTGGCAAGTAATTATTAATTGGACTTTTAAACTGCAACTGGCACCACTTAGTGACAAAAGGACTATCAGAAAACATATTTAAAAAAAATCACTACGCAACATAGAAATCACAATTGTGAGTCCCAAAAGGCTTTTAAATTAATAATATTAATACCAATGCACTCATTTGAATTAGATTTAACAATATAAATAATTTTTGAGCAATAAAATAGGCATTGAAATATGAAAATGAAGTTTTATTAGAAAATACGAATGTGTTTTTCAAGACCTTCCAAGTAGACTAAAATATTTACGCCATGTTTGAAATATGTATAATGTCTTTAATATGTGTAAAAAAAATTACCCTCAGGTTTTTTATTACGAGATAGCTACATTTTAAATTTGGAACTGTTGCTGACGAGACTTTTTTTTAATTTTGGATCGTTTTTAACACGTTCCGGGACAGTGAACGAGACACAATAGAACTTTTATTGTTATCACGTCTATAGCCGGTCACTGTCCCGGAACGTGTTAAGCTCAAATTGACTCTCAAATACTATACCGAAAAAAAAAATCAATTACAAATTAGTCCCGGCTCAAACCGTAAAATGACTGGGCTAGTAGTGAAGATTAAGTATATGGAGAAATTAATAAGTCAAAGCGATTGAAACCGCGGGCAAAGGCAAGGGGTACGAAAAATACATAAATATGTTTCCAAATCGGAGTACTTACTATTTTGGTTAGACCGAACTTAGTTATTTTAACTTAAGGTCGTGATAGACGCCGGTTAACCGCCGCCTGACCTCCGTGACCTCAGGTCAGATGGCAGGCATTAAATAAAACAATACAAGCAAAAAAATCTACACTTGAAAATTCGTAAAAAATGTTTCTGAAGCCTTACCAGAAAAATAAATACGGCCAAGTGCGTGTCGTGCCACGCGCACGGTTGGGTTTCGTGGTTGCCCATCACAATATACCTTTGACTACTTATATAGGGGTTAGTTACGCGTGTAATTCTACTAACAAACATTTCTGCTACTTTGTACGGGTGGCGAGATAACATGAAATCCACAACTTTAGATTTTATCCCCATAACTTTAGATTCTAATTTTGAAAGTTAAAAATCATGAAAAGTAGTCTCCTGTGAACCCCACACGTTCTAAGTTCGAAATTATTGTTTCGCAATTATAAGCTGTCTCGTTTAGTGATAAGGTTTAAAATTTAATGTAAATGCACATGATTAATTAATATTGATCTTATACCGTGGCAGAGGGGAAACGCTACCGCAAGGCTAGTCCTTATAATAAATAGTCAAAGCAATATAAAAATAAAAATAACGCTCACGGGCACATACATTGTAATGACCCCAAGCAAGCACTATAGGCTGTTTATTATGGAAACCATACAACAACGGCACAATAAGATAAGATAAGATAAGATAAATGTTTATTTTTAACTTTTGCTTAAAACTATTACATTAAACGGTAGACCAAAAACGAGGCAAGCCTGATACGCGAGGTCTACGATTGGGAATCCTTAACAATAAACAATAATTTAGTTACGAACTAGTACAATTGAAACAAAGTGAGAGGGTGTGAGTGGGGGGAGGGGGGAAGGGGGGGGGGGGGTTTGTGTAGGTGTGTGTCTGTTTGCGTGTGTATATGCCTTGTATGTTAAGATATATCCTTGATTAAGTCTTCAGTTCCATCGTAAGTCAAAGTCTGCAACCAGTTCTTAATCTCGAATTTTGCACGGCGCACTGATAATGTTTTTATGTCGAGAAGTTTACAAACTCTGTTATATATCCGGGGATGCAGAAATCGCGGAAAGCGACTCGCAAAAGTAGTGTTAATTATGGGCAAAGGCACGAAGTACACTCTTTTGGCAAGCAGTGCAGGGTACGCACTAGACGTGATGGTGGCGCGGTGTAGTGACACCGCGGCTCTCAATATGAAGAGCTGCCGAACAGTTAGCACAGCACTTAACCTGTAGAGTTGCTCGGTTGGAAAGCGGAAAGGTTTTTTGTGCATGACCTTTAAAACTGATCTCTGTGCCCTCTCTACGACCAATAATGAGCTCTTACAAGCTCCACCCCAAACCAACATACAGTATGTGACAATTGTCTGACAGAGCGAGAAATAAACAATACGAAGAATTTCGGGCGGGACAGGGCTCCGCAGCAACTTCATGACGAAGATTATCTTCCTAGTGCGCTGAGATACGTAGGACATGTGCTGCTTAAACGACAAGAGCTCGTCGATCATTACTCCAAGATATTTGATGGTTGATGTGTGGCTGACATTTCCGCAAGAGCACGGCACGCATCCGCTGCAAGTATGAATCTTGAGCACAGGAGCAACGACAGGTCTAGATGCTTGAGTCTTGTGAAAAGTTATGAACTTAGTTTTCTTCAGATTAAGGGTGAGCAAGTTACTACTTAGCCAATCGGAAACCAGGCACATTCCAGACTCGGCGACCCGAAGAACCTCTGTCCATGAAGGTCCGCGAAAAACAATTGCCGTGTCGTCAGCATAGCACAAGACATCCGCACCAGGAATGTTTAGCTTCAGGATGTCGTTCATGTATATGAGAAATAGCGTCGGACCCAGTATGCTACCTTGGGGAACACCGAACTTTACAGGGAGCAAGTCACTAACCAAACTTCCGACCCTGAGACATTGTTGGCGATTTCGTAGGTAGCTGGAGAACCAGGAATGGGCGACACCTCTCACCCCAAAACGTTCGAGTTTAGCGAGTAAAATCGGAGCCGAAACTGTATCGAACGCTTTCGCAAGGTCCAAAAAGATGCCTAAACTTCGTTCACCTTTGTCCAGTTGGCCCGCAATAGTGTTGGTAAGTAAAACCACTGCATCCTCAGTTGATTTTCCTCGCCGAAAACCGAACTGCCTGAACGATAGCAAGTTGTGACGCTCCAAGAAGCCAATCAAACGTCTGTTAACTAATTTTTCAAGTATCTTCGAGAAGACACTCAACAAGGAAATTGGTCTGTAGTTATTAGGGTTAGATTTTAAACCATCTTTGTGTATAGGGGTGACGACAGCTTGCTTCCAGCAGTCCGGGAAAACACCGGCTGACATACTCAAATTACAGATAAACGTCATCGGAATCACAATGGAATCCTGGCACGACTTAATAAGAGTGGTTCCAAAACCGTCCAGACCAGGTGCGCTGTTATTTTTTAAAAGGCTAATTATTTTCCCGATTTCTTGGGCGTCTGTGGGTTCGACAAAAAAGGAGTTGGTGACCCCGTTGTCAAAATCAACTGATGATGCAAGGGAAGCCTCCGACTTTGAGAGATGAGCCAATATCCAGTCAGCCAACTTCTCCCCCACGGTAGAGAAGTGGGTATTGCACATGTTTAAAGAGTCAAGGGCGTTATCACAGCCCCTAGTAAGCTCCGTGGCTTCAGTTCGAGTACTCGCCATGTGAGAGATGTTTTTGATTGCCTGCCACATACGCCTAGGGTTATCCTTAGAGTCTGATATCTGCTCACTCTCGTATTTTAACTTTAGGCTACGCAAAAGCTTCACTAAAAAATTTCGGTATCTGCTGTATTTAACCTTTAAGCACAAGTCATTTGGTCTGTTTCTTAGTTCTTTATGTAGCTTATCTCGGTGCTTCATGCATCTCATTAGTCCCGGAGTCACCCATGGTTTCAAGTTGAACATATAAACATCCATGACCGAACCGGGATTCGAACCCAGGACCCTGGTTTGGCAGTCTGGCGTGGTAACCTTTACACCAACCGGGTCGTCAAAACATACGGACGAATAAAGTCTAAAAATACATTATTATTATAATACATTTCTGTTTTTGAGTACTTTGGGTCTTCATGACAAACGGAACTAATATTGTTGTACTTGCAACATTGACTTTAGATTCGATTAAAGCGCCCCCAAAGCGGGTTTTTTAATTTACAGATCAGGCTTTGGACGTCAAATAAAGTATATTAATTTCCATCAAATGAATTGCTTTTAATTTTCTTTTACTGTTCTTTATGTCTTTTTTTTTCAAGTCTTCTTTTTTCCGTCCGTCCGTCTTACCTTTAAAGAGAATGTGGCGAAAGAGTATATTCGGATCGTAGTTCGGGGCGCGCCCTAGTCTCTGTCTACTCCACTGGAAAAGAGGCGTGTGATAAATGCGTACAAAATTTTAATCAAAATGCGTAGAATACGCCCATAGGTGGTTTACAACAAAAACATATTTTACACCCCCGTAAAGTTGATGACCGTAATAAAATCGCGGTATCTATAAGGTGTGTAAAATTGAGTGCTTGCCATTGAACATAAACAGAAATTACGTTTTAATAATGGAGCAATTTCACGAATTTTATGACAGCCTCGACAATAAAGCAGAATTGAAGTTATTTCGAGCTTTTATTATTTACAAGCGAATAGTCAAATAATTTTGAAATTCGTTTAAGTATTTCGCTAACTGACAGTATTTGTTAAAACTCAAATAATCCGAATTAATGAAAGTTATAATAAGATCGAGTGCGCGTTATGTATAATGAAGCTATGTAAGAGCTGACTAAGCAGCACGCCGAGACGCGCTGCCTTTATCCCAGTCATTTTACGGAGTTTTGTTAGGAGGGGTAGGGAGTAATCTTCTATCTTCTATACTATTATAAAATTGTAACAGGAAGTTTGTCTGTACATTGAAGATATTAAAAAAAAAAAGTTACGATATGGTTTTTAGGTGTCCCTGATTCCATTTCACCAATTTTTGGATTTTTTGTCTGTCTGTTTGTTTGTTTGTTTGAACGAGTATCACGCAAAAACTACTGAACCGATTTTGATGACACTTTTTTTTTTGATAGCTTATGATCTGACTTAAAATCTGATATATAATTTGCGCGGACGAAGTCGCGGGTTAACGCTCGTTATCAATAAAACTGTAACCGGCACCATTTAGTAACAAAAAGACTATCTAAAAACGTAATTTAAAAAAATGTAACGCGACATTGAAATCAAAATGTACTATTTTGTGAAATAACAACAAAATTGATATATCTAATTAATTAAACTATTAACTAAAAATCAAAACTTTTGACTAAATAATAATTTTAATTAGATTTAACAACATTAATTATTTTTGAGCATTAAAAAGGAATTGAAATTTTAAAAATAAGGTATTCATTAGATAATCATCATCATCATCATCATCGTCCACTGCTGAACATAGGCCTCTCCCAAGGTGCGCCACAAAACTCTGTCCTCGGCCTTCCTCATCCAGTCACTCCCCGCTACCTTTTTTAGGTCGTCTGTCCAGCGGGCAACAGGACGTCCCACACTACGTCTACCAGAGATAGATAGATAGATAGATAATAGATAATACTAATGTATTTTTCAATGCCTACTGAGAAGATAAAAATAATAAAAATTAAATATAATAATAAATATTTACCATTATAAATACTTCAAATAAAATACATTTTTTATTTTGGTACATTTCAAGGCTCAAATCGGCTCTTAAATAATATACCGACTAAAAGTATCCGGCTCAAACCGTAAAATGACTGGGTTACTAGGCGAAAAGGGACACCGAGCATCCGATGCTGCCGATGTAAATCGGATTTAAAGTAAATTTTTTACCCAAAGCCTTCATAGTAAACTGCGTGCAACCTTCTACAAGTAGTACCCCCACCAAAATAAGCCAAACGAGCTGCCAAGTTTTTTCTCGAAGGGATTCGGCATATCTATCTAAACTATTATAAAACTGTAGCAGAACGTTTGTCTGTACATTGAAGATATTAACAAAAAAAAAGTTACGATATGGTTTTTAGGTGTCCCTGATTCCATTTCACCAATTTTTGGATTTTTTGTCTGTCTGTTTGTTTGTGTGTTTGTTTGTTTGTTTATTTGTTTGTTTGTTTGTTTGTTTGAACGAGTATCACGCAAGAACTACTCAACCGATTTTGATGAAACTTTTTTTGTTTGATAGCTTATGATCTGACTTAAAATCTGGTATATAATTTATCTCGCTGCGTTGACGGGAGCCGGAGATATAAACATATAACCGCAAGTGCAACCAATGTACGGTACCATTTCAATTTCATCTAAGTAACACTAATTAAAATTAAAAGACTTGTAATAAAGTAAGCTAATTCTGAAGACTGTTTGATTTATAAATAACGAAAATAACAATAAATTACAAAATAAATACCAATAATTATAAATCTTATCATTGTCCAGTGCTGATGACTGCACCGGTATAACATTGTTTTTCTTTTTGGCTATAAAATCTTTCAAACTTCATGGAGAAAACCTTTGCATAACAAAAAAAAAAACCTTAGTACTGGCCACAAGAAAACAAGATTCGAATTACAAATTTCTTGACATTTTGTAGAATTACAGTGCAAACAAAGCAGGAGTAATTATTTAAAAAAAACTGCACGCCAATTTCAAACAAAGAGAATATAATCATGATTTCAAATCAGCAGCCGAAAGATGTCTAAAACTCGATTTTTAATTCGGAATGTTTTTATTTACGGTGTAATCACACAGTTACGCAAGACTGGATAATAGCTAATATTTTAAAGCAATTATAAGACAGGTAAGGAACTATTTTGAAATACCGTAAATTATTACTAAAATACAAACGAACAACTCTAACAAATTAATAAGGGTCGGTTTTTTATGCCGGCGATGCGATGTGCCGCCGTGCATTTTGCGCATTTTTCTACGGCGCTCCATACAAAACGAAGCTTAGTTTGAACATTTAGTAATTAAAGTAAAAAATGAATGGTTTTAAAACAATCTAGAAACCAATATCTGTGATTTCCTTTTAAATGTTTAGTTCTAAAGTTATCTTGACTCAAAGTTTGTAGTCCGTCCGTGTCGTGTGTCGTCCACCATTTGGGCTCTCTCTGAGGAACCTGCCACAACCCTACGGACTGTCGCTTGATATGAGCTTTACATAAATTAATGTAACATTCGGCAATAGCTGACTGCGTCCTTCCGGACGAAATTATTCGCTGGAATCCAGGCGCATACGTGCGCCTCAGCCGTTGTTTCAGATGTACGCAAATTGACAGCGAGTGCTGACCAGGCGACGTTGCAGTGGAATGCGGCCGTCACCGATTTCGCGCGCATCTGACCGGATTGGAAGATGTATATGGTCCTTCTTATATGCAGACAGTTTTTTAAGGGTATGATCAGACCATCATACTGAACAACTTTCTGTATGGGACCAAAGTCAAAATCACGAAAAAAAATCAACTGTTCCATACAAAACTGCAATCCTACTCTACAAAATGTATGGGGCAGAAGATTTGTTTTCGCGATATCGATGACAGTCCCATAGAGAAAGCTGTTTGATGGTCTGATCATCCTCTTAAAAAAGTGTCAGCATATTAAGTTAAATATATAAAAAATAAAGTAATATATATATAATGCGCCCCGACGCGTTCCGTTCAGTGATAATCATACTTAAAAATAATTTTGTATCTGCCAGTACACTTGACTGTTTTCAATAATGAAAAATGCCATCACGAAGAAGAACTAATAATCTCACTAATATTATAAACGTGAAAGTTTTTGACGATGTTTGTAAAGTTGTAATAACATAACATAACATAAATATTCTTTATTTGCACACCAAAATATACAGTAACAAAAACGAATAAAAAGAACGTAAGAGTACAAATGTAATGTTGTATGTTTGTGGCGCAATCACGCATAAACGGCTGAATGGATTTTGATGAAATTAGGCACGCAGATAGAATGTGTTCAGGATTAAGATATAGGATACTTTTTATCCTAGCAATGGGTTCCTGTGGAATAAATTACAATGTTTTATCATGCTGAAACATGTACCACGTTTTTATTCTATGCTCACTAGCGCCAATTTGATGCATTTGTGTAGATTGCAGTGATAAAAATAGTATTTACTTTTTTCAACAGTTTTGACAACAGCTGTGTAGTATATTTGGTATATGGTTAGATTTTCGTGCATGAGGTGGAGGTTCGATTCTTGGTCGAGAATGTTTTTTTTATTTTTTTTTAAATACATTCAACGACTATATCCATTTTTCACCGGATTAGACAGAAGCAGTTAGGCTTGATATGTTAAGGGCCTGATCTTCAATCATAATAATATCCTGAGATCATATCAGATCTAATATTAGCGCAGGATGTTTTATTTTGGCTTTTTTCTAATTTTAATCCTACCATCCTACCAGGTATCTCACTAATATTAATATTATGTTTGTGGTTCTATCATCAACACGTCTCAGAAATTCGGGTTTACAGATTTGATTGTATAGGTACTGGGCGAATTGGAAAAATAATCTTCTTCTTATCGTGTCGACTTCGAATTCTGAACAAAGTCGCTAAATAGTAGCTTGCCAGAATCGGGCAACCGATACTGCACCGTCGCTAGCAGTCATGAGCTCCTCCTGCGTGCAGATGTTAGGGCACGCAGGGCACGATGTGAGATGGGCCATCGTTTGTGGAGTTCCACACAAGCAAGTCACATTTTGCGCATCCGAGTATCCCCACCTGACCATGTTGTCCTTACTGCGACCGACCTGGGTTCGAAGTCGTTTTAAAGACTTCCAGGTCGCCCAAGGCAAGTCATGTCTAGGCGTGAGGCTCTCAGACGGCGACACAAATGGAGTTGGGAGGGACACTTTTTGTCGCCATAGTGTACACCTTGCTTGCGCTGGGCCAGTATTCAGGGGGTCGACACACTTCATAAAGCTGCGTCGGCTTGGCAGCCTTTGCGACGCAGGAATAAAGCCATGCATGGGATGTCGTGTGTCGTCCACCATTTGGGCTCTCTCTGAGGAACCTGCCACAGCCCTACTTATATCTGGGGGCGCTATGCCAGCCAGCGGGTAAAGCAACTGTACAGGAGTCGGTTTCAAGCATCCAGTTATAATCCGACACGTTTTGTTTAGTTCCGGTATCTACCAGCTTGGCGTGGGCAGATCGGCCCCACACCGGGCAAGCGTATTCTCCAGCGGAGAACGCGAGAAAAATAATTAAACAAATAAATAAATAACGCTCACAGGCACAAACATTATTTTAATTATCCCAAGCAAGCATTATAGGCTTTTTATTGTGGAAACCATACAACAACGGCATAAACATATAACATCCAAGACCGAACCGGGACTCGAACCCAGGACTCTGGCTTGGCAGTCTGGCGTGGTAACCATTACACCAACCGGGTCGGCAAATACTAAAAATCCTCTTTCTTTTAACCTTTTCTAAAGTTAGTGTTCATAATTTTATCGTAGTATTGTTTTCATCTTAATAGATGGCGTTGCGTGTTTTTTTGAAGCAAGTACCATACTCAATTCACACTCAAGACATCTCAGATATTCGGTCTTACAGATTTGATTGTATAGTTACTTACCGGCTGAATTAGAAAAATAATTAAATAAATAAATAACGCTTACAGGAACATTGTTATGATTCCAAGCAAGCACTATAGGCTTTTTATTATAGAAACCATACAACAACGGCACAAACATTTATAACATCCATGACCGAACCGGGTTTCGAACCCAGGACCCTGGTTTGGCAGTCCGGCGAGGTAACCATTACACCAACCGGGTCAAATATGTAGATGACACGATTGTATCAAGACCAACAATTAATTAAATACCAACCGGGTCGTCAAATATTAAAAATCAAGTATTCAAAAATTTAATCGTCGTATTGTTTTCATCTTAATAGATGGCGTTGGGAGTTTTTTTAAAGCAAGTGAGCTACAATTATTATTTCAAAAACCTAGCTATAGCAGGAGCTTACAAATTTAGTTGATTATATTATCGTTGTAATACATCGTTGTAAGTATATTGATTGTTTGAGTCCAATCTGAGCCAATGCTACGGAATGATAACCTTATTTTACAGAAAGGACGAATTTTGTTGCAGTAATTCTTGCCAAATTTTTGTTTTGTTTGATTTTCGGTCTCAATTATGAATTTTTGAGGGCTTGTGCAACTTAACTATAGAACGTCATACTACCACAACGTATAAAAAGGTACCTACGTATCTAAAAGGTCCTTATAATATAACACCACAGGTCGGTAATGTAGCTACTTACATAATTGAAAATCTTTTTTAGCAAATTGACCATTAGCTTCCTAGAATATTATCGTTTTAGCTCTTGCCTTCACCATTTTACAGTAGCCCGCGTGGTAAAGTATCCTCTAACGTTTATACGTGAGTAGAGGTCTGTGACCCGCAGTGGGTCGTAAGATGATTATTATGCTGCTCGACATAAATATGATAAATGTTGAAATTAAATGATAAAATAACTCCTAAAATAAGTATTTTAAGGTGTTTGCAGAGGGGTCAATTTTATACAAAACTTTGAGGCACAATACGCGTAGACGGTATTAATATAATGGTATTAATGAAATTTATCATTTAAAATTTTAAATTATTTTATAAAATTTTAATTATTTTTTTTTTTTCAGAGGGTGCTTTACTTGGTTACTTGTCCGGTCGCCGAGAAAAGTACACGGGTATGCGACCCCGGAATCCTCGAGCTACTATTGTTATATTCCTTTCTCCTCTCCGTAACAATAGTATCCCCCCCTTATTTCCTATTATCCCTTAAATAATCCTAATTCCACTATCCCTGTGCCAATTCAAGGTTGCCGTGCCGATGAATGCGTGGCTAGGGGCGAGCCTAGTCGCAAGCGTGCCACCCTTGGGACCAGGTGCCACCCAAGGACTAAAAACCGTAGCCTTATCCTGGTATGCGGGGCTCTGTCAGGATCGATACAATACTTCCCTAGCTACTCGTGGGTCTAAAATGAGTCAACATAATAATAAACTCGGAGGCGGCGGCGCAGTTCGCCACTCGTCACGCCAAGTCTCACGAAAGGGCGAAAAGCGGACAGCGGAGAGTCGCTTTGCTACTCTGAACGTTCGTGGAGGGATGGACGATAAGATGGATGAAGTATGTAATATGATGAAAACGAGTCGGATTGACGTGTTATGTTTGAATGAAACAAAGAAGAAAGGGGTCGGGATATCCACCCATGGCGGACTTACTGCCTTCTGGTCGGGTGTTCCCGAATCAGATCGCGGCTGCCAAGGGGTAGGGATCGTCCTCTCAGAAAGAATGAATGAGTGTATAAGTGAATATGAGTGTGTGAGCCCCAGACTACTGTGGGTTAGACTTAAAGTAGGTCTGACTCGATTGTTTGTTTTGGGAGTATATGCCCCAGACAATAAAAAGACCCGTCAGGGGCTTAAGGAGTGTGAGCAGTTTTGGGAAAGCGTTTTTAATGTACTATTGTTATGTAAAGAAAACGAGAGGATAGTGATGCTTGGGGATTTGAACAGTTGGGTTGGGGTGAAGCGTGATGGGTACGAAAGGGTACTAGGAACATTTGGTGATGAACGAGTGAACGAGAATGGCGTCAGCCTACTCGATATATGTTTGGAAAGGAATCTTTTTGTGACGAATACGTTTTTTCGTCACAAGAAAATCCACATGTACACATGGCAGAGGCAAGAACAAAGAAGCATGATAGATTTGGTAATAATGGATGAAAGACTGAAAAAGCTCGTTGTAGATACAAGAGCATATCGTGGAGTCAATGTAGGGACTGATCATTACGTGGTGATTTGCCGGATACATGGTCTGTTCAAACAGTGGCGTCATAGAGCTAAATTGTCTACAAAAGAGTTGGAGAGAATAAGAGTGGAAAAATTACACGATACGGATGTTAAAAGTGAGTACAAGACAAAACTGAAAGATAAATTAAAAAACACCATAGATGAAGGATGTGAGAATGATGTAGAGAATATGTGGGATGTATTCAAAAAAGGATTAGTGGAGACGGCGAGTGCAGTATGTGGCGTAACTAAGAGAAAGAATGGAAGAATAGTAAAAGATAATTGGTGGGACGATGAAGTGAAAGTATTAGTTAATGTGAAAAAGAAAGCATGGCAAGATCTATTAGCAGTCAAATCCAATAAGAGAGTACAAGGTGCAGTGGATGAAGATGTAGTGAAAGGAAAATTAAAGTACGATGCTGCAAAAAAGGCTGTAAAAGAATGCGTGAATAGAAAGAAAGAGGAGTCTAAAGCAAAAAGTGACACGAGATTCTCTGACCATTTTCGAAGAAATATTAAGCTTTTTTGGAAAATGGTAAAATTAACTCGTGGAAAAACCGAGACATCCAAAGTTGACAGAATAAGAGGTAGTGATGGATGTATGTTAACTGAAGAGGGAAAAATACTGGATTGTTGGAAGGCATATTTTGAAAGTTTATTTGAATGTGAAGAAGCAGTAACTCCAAGCATAGATGTGTGGCCCACGAATGTGGACTCAGAGTGTGAAAATGATTTGAGTGTGGAAGAGATAATGAAAGCAATGAAAAGCATGAAAGTAGGTAAGGCTGCTGGGTATGATAGGGTATCGGTAGAGATGCTGAGGAATGGTGGTGGGGTAGTCATAGACATGCTGTACCTTTTATTTAATAAGTGCTGGAAATCCGGTCGGGTCCCAAAGGACTGGTGTAAGGCTGTAATTGTTCCGCTCTATAAGGGAAAAGGGTCACAGCAGGAATGCAAAAACTACCGCGGCATTAGCCTCCTCAGTGTGGTTGGAAAGCTGTATGCAAAAGTTTTAATTGATAGAGTGTTAAAGGAGACTGAACGAAAGATATGGGATGCACAAGCAGGTTTTAGAAAAGGAATGGGATGCACGGACCAGGTTTTTGCATTACGGTCTATAAGCGAAAAGTTTTTGGCTCAAAACCAAAAGATCTTTTGCGCTTTTGTGGACTTGGAAAAAGCCTATGACAGAATGGTTCGGAATGAACTGTGGTCCACGCTGCACATGTATGGAGTGGATAGTAAATTGATACAGGCACTGAAATCTCTGTATGAGAATTCCAGTGCCTGTGTCAGGATTAACGGGGCATACACTGACTGGTTCGGCATCTCTCGAGGGGTCCGACAGGGATGTGTAGCGTCCCCGTGGCTATTTAATTTATTCATGGACAGTTGTTTGGAAGAGCTGAAAGAGAGTGAATGTGGATTAAGAATGAATGAGTTGCTGGTCAAATGTCTGTTGTACGCCGACGATCAAGGTCTACTTGCATCGTCGGCGAATGACTTGCAGGCGATGGTGACTTGCATGAATGAGTCGTTTAAAAAGAAAGGAATGAAAGTGAATGTAAGTAAGACAAAAGTTATGGTGTTAGAGAGGAATGATAATGACGAACGTACCTTATGTAGTATTATGATTGGTGATGAAAAATTGGAACAGGTGAATGAGTTTGTGTACTTAGGTTGCATGTTTACCAGAGACGGTAAGTGTCAGAGTGATATTGAGAGAAGAGTGAAAGCAGGAAATAGGGTAAATGGAGCTCTGAATTCCTTTGTGAAAAGCCAACACGTGTCCAAAAAGGCACGGATGGCAGTTCATAATGGAGTGTTAGTCCCGACATTGATGTATGGAAGTGAATCTTGGGTATGGCAGAAGACGCATGAAAGTAGGATTAACGCAGTAGAAATGCGCTCACTGAGAAGTATGTGTGGTGTGACTGTGATGGACAAATTGAAAAATAGTTTTATTAGAGAACGTTGTGGTTTGAAAGAGGATGTAGTGACAAAAATAGAGAAAGGTATGTTGAGATGGTTTGGTCATGTGGAAAGAATGGATGAGAGCAGATTGACGAGGGCAATCTATAAGGCAAGCGTAAGTGGAAATGTTGGAAGGGGACGGCCTAGACGTACATACACGAACCAAATTGGCGACGTGCTTAAAAAGGGCCAGGTCAGATCTACCCGTAACCGACGAGCATGCATGAAAGGACTTATGAATGTGGAGGAAGCTAGAGAGATATGTCAGGATCGTAGCAGGTGGCGTTCCGTTGTCTCTGCCTACCCCAGTGGGAGACAGGCGTGAGAATATGTATGTATGTATGTATGTAAATAAAAAACTAATAAACGACGAACAGTAGAAAAATTAAAGTGATGGATCCAGTGAATGACTTTTAAATCTGATACCTACAGAATTACTTGGGGTACTTTCTGATTTTGATTTAGCTTAAGTTCATGACTTTCTTATCTTATTATGGGAAATGGCAAGCCAGCAACACTTCGACCCAATGGTATCTTTTGTATTGAACCCTACATATTATTTTCTTCATCCTTGAAAAACTTGGAAAATGAGGGAGGCAATAGCGTTTAGGGTAAGAAACCTGTAATGAATAACCATCTCTCAGGAGTCACATACGTTTACCCACCAAGACATCGCAGTCACACAGTACAAATGTTCCATGGTTTCCTCCTCCTCTCCACACGCTCGGCAACCGGGATCTAGAGTGAGCTTTATTGTGCCTGTTGCGTAGTACCCGGTGAGGGCTCCGACGATGGCACGAGCTTTGCTCCTGCTGTTGTTCAGTATGAACTGTGGGATTCGTGGTGTTATATTGCTGTTATACTCTGACACCAGGGCTTTGCCCACACGATAATAAGAAGATTGCTGATGAATTTCCTGCAGTGTTGCAGACCCAAGAGGCCAGAGCATTCTAGCCTGTGTCTTTTATCAGCCCATTCCTTAATCGCCATTCTAATGTTACATGCCAGGATTCCTAGACTTGGTTCAGACCATGACCTTCATGACCTTAGATGAGACATTAGACAAAATTACATGTCTACGCAGACGAAGTCGCGGGCAAAAGCTAGTACTATTATAAAACTGTAACAGGAAGTTTGTCTGTACATTGAAGATATTAACAAAAAAAAAGTTACGATATGGTTTTTAGGTGTCCCTGATTCCATTTCACCAATTTTTGGATTTTTTGTCTGTCTGTTTGTTTGTGTGTTTGTTTGTTTGTTTGTTTGAACGAGTATCACGCAAAAACTACTGAACCTATTTTGATGAAACTTTTTTTTTTTGATAGCTTATGGTCTGACTTAAAATCTGGTATATAATTTGTGCGGACGAAGTCGCGGGTTAACGCTCGTTTTTAAATATTACTCTTTCTTTTAAGTATCAACATTTCAGATAAAACCTAATTTCTTAAAAGAAAATAAATCTTAAAATTATTTTGCATAGAATTTCTCTCATGGAAACACTCAAATGAAAAAAGAAATACTTAAAATAGCGACTCGCATTTCCATTAATCCAACTGAAAAGAATTGTTCTTTCTCTATGCTTATCCATTAGACGTAATCGCCTTTATACTCTAAAGAGAAAACAAAATGATTGATGTACTTACTGAAGGGAATCTGTTAAAAAAATAAACAAGGCAGAAGTCGAGTGCAGCCGGATATTAAAGGGACCCGAATGGAATCCTTCCTGCTTTTGTTATATTTGGTCGTCACGGAAAAAAACAACAAAACACCCGCCCGGGTAAAAACACGGGCGTTGGCGATTGATGTTTTTGTTAAGTCACAGACAAACAAATGCGGTCGGCGGCTACCTAAAAATTTTGTCGAAATAGTTATTGTTTGAGTTACGTTATTTTATATGTGCCCTAATAAACCGGCCAAAGCTGTCTATATTTTACATGTAGTATCAATAATAAAGTAAAGGTAGTCAAAATAAAGAATGAAGTCCTTTAGTAAAACATTCTGCAGCGTCTAAAAACCGAGAGAAGAGCGTCGGAACGAGATTTTACGAAAAATCATTTTAGGTTTATTCTCATGCGTTTTATTGATTTTTCAAGACGACAGAAAATTTACTTAAACACTTTCGCAGCCTTTGTGATATAATACGATCGTATCAAAAAGTCTACAATTCTTTACAAAAACAAAAATAATAAAATAAAGTAAGAAGAGAATCCTAAAAATAATTATCAATTTATGCAGCCCCCAAACCTACCTAAATAGGTAGCATGATTTTTACTTGCGCGCGATTCAGCTTTTTCCCTTGTCGCGGTAAGTACGGCGTTTGCTCTCTCAAAAGCGCGTCGCAAACATAGAAAAATCATACTGGACAGGTTGTAATTTTAGGTAGACAAAATATTTTTCACTCAAGATAAAAAGAGCAAAGCATCGGATTAGCAGAAAAAAGGGAGATTAAAAAGCCATCAGCCTTGCTGGATTTGGTTAGGTTGAGAAGTTAATTGGTGAAATTTTTTATTTCAAATAAATTATCTACACTTTCCATCAGGTGAGCTGAAACCAAGCTTAAATCCATTATGAATAAAAAAAAATTAAATTAAATTTTAATTCTCTTTAAAGCAAAAGTTACGATTAAAATCAAATAAGGAGAGATCGAAATAAGTACTTCGATTTTTGTTTATTAACACCTAATTCATAATGATGACGATTGCGATAAAACCATATATTATAGTGGTACTCTTATGGTACTCCTACAGGGTGAAATTGATATCATTAGCGTCCTTTTAAACTAAGAGTCTACCCATGAAACTGAACAACTTATACTATGGGAGCAAAGCGATCGAAGCAAAAAAAAATCAGCTGTTGCGTACTAAACTGCACCCGCCAGCCGCCGCTGCCTACTCGACTCAAATGTTTGCAACAGCTGATTTCTTTTTTGCTCCGAACGGTTTGCTCCCATAGTAAAAGTTGTTCAGTTTGATGGGTAGACTCTTAGTTTAAAAGAATGCTAATGATATCAAATGTCAACTTTTTTGTTTACGGCCTGGTATCCTTCAAAGTTGAGATGGGCGGAGAGAAGAGATGTGTCGTAAACAATAATATACCTACAGAAAAGATATAAGTTCGCTCGAAAACGCTAAAGCTAAAGCGCTCGAATCGACGTACGCACACAGACGAGCGCTCTTTGCCCGCTAAACTATTTCGTGTAGAGAAATCATACTAGACGTGCAGTACTGTCAAAGAAAATATACTGTTGCACCCATGTTGCGCCCCATAGTACTTTAGCGGGCCGTGAACGTGGCGCTTGTCTTTGTGCGTGCATCGATTCGAGGGCCCCGACCGCTTGCATGAAGTTGGTGTACTGTATAATCTGTTTTCTGTGCCTAATAGTTACTGTCGCACCGGTGGCAGCGACGTGAGATAAGATATAAGCGCGGTGGGCGGCAAACGTCGATCGGCACCTCTAAAACTACGGCTAGTATTGGTACTGTGGCTAAACTCTTCGTCTTGCTCCATGCTAGCCCGTGAGCTCGCCGCACGCTGCTCAGGGAGATCCGTTCTAGCCAGCACACTTCTTCGCTCAGCTTCAACGGACGCACCCTAGCTGCAAGCCTCTCCTCTCCTGTCCGTTCTAGCCCTCTCCACTTTGGTGGATTCTGACCTAAAACAGAAATAAGAATAAATAATAATATATTTTTTAATGTAATATTCTATGGAGGATGTAGGGGTGCACTAAAGGAAGTACCAGATTTTTCAATATTCTAATTCAACAAGGAAGAAATGTATCGAAATATATAAAACGAGCGTTAACCCGCGACTTCGTCCGCACAAATTATATACCAGATTTTAAGTCAGATCATAAGCTATCAAACAAAAAAAGTTTCATCAAAATCGGTTCAGTACTTTTTGCGTGATGCTCGTTCAAACAAACAAACACACAAACAAACAGACAGACAAAAAATCCAAAAATTGGTGAAATGGAATCAGGGACATCTAAAAACCATATCGTAACTTTTTTTTGTTATTATCTTCAATGTACAGACAAACTTCCTGTTACAGTTTTATAATAGTATAGATTGATTTCAAGTCAATATAAGAACCAAAGTCAGTAAATTGCACCATACGCTTAACCCACTTTCTTTAATTAAGAAACATTTCGACTCGTCTGTCCAAGTTTATACGAGAAGTGCAGTACTAGACAAGGCCTGATGGCCTGGCAGTGAAATATATGATTCAGCTGAAGCGGAGTATTACAGGCTAACTAATAGTTCAAAGTGCTAACCGGAAGTAGAAGTTGGTGAACACCAAGCCTTGTTAAACAATCAGACCAGTTTGTTTCTGAAACTTTCCGAAACTATAGCGCGGAAAATTTTTCAGGTGCTATTAATTAAAAATTATTGGACAGATGCAATATTTTAATGAAATTTACTGAAGCGAAAACGTCACTTTTATTTTGTAGCTGAAAATTAATGAAATGTGTTTCACCGAAAAGCCAAAAGCATTTTTTACGCGGTAAAGGAAGGGTTTTTTTATGAAATTGGTCCTACATTTTTAAAGTGTGCCGAAAGTGTTATAAAAGCGTGTGTTGCAAGGACATCCCAATTTCATAGAAAATTCATATAATACATTATCTACTATACAGGGTTCAACTTATTATGCTGACGGCTTTTTAAGAAGATGACCCAGACCATTAAACTGAACAACTTTCTCTACGACACCAATACAGTTTGTGAACTAATATAGTTATAAGACAATTGTTACTAACACAATATGGATGCATAATCTGAAATAAATCATTTTTAATTTAATTTAATATCGAAATCGCGGAAAAAAATCAGCTGTCCCCTACATTTTAGCATTTTAAACTTTTTTTTTCGAATTGACCAATACAGCATTACTTCGGGAGCAGCTACTGCTTATCACTGCGAACTATGGGGGGACCACACCAGTGACGTCGAAGCGCCCTGGTAGGTCTACTGAACCAGTGAATGAACTTAAGCAACCTGTCCTAGGGGCACCCCTAAGGGGTACGGACCTCGGCAATGGGCGTTGCTGGGACTGCGCGAACTACGATTAGGTAGTGGGGATCTGTAAGGCATTTTAGTCCAGAAGGACTGCAGTTTTACATGGAACAGCCGATTTTTTTGGCGATATTAGCCTTGGTCCCGTAGAGAATGTTATTCAGTTTGATGGTCTGATTAGTCACCATAATTAAGAAGGCTCTGTATACAGGGTGAAATTGATATCATTAGCATCTTTTTAAATTAAGAGTCTACCCATCAAACTAAACTACTTTCACAATGGGAGCAAACCGATCGAAGCAACAAAGAAATCAGCTGTTCCATACTAAACTGCAATGCCTACGCGACACAAATGTATGCAACAGCTGTGTTTGTTGGTGCTCTGATTGGTTTGATCACAAACAAATCGGAGCAAAAAAAAATCTGCTTTTCCATACTAAACTGCAATCGCCGCCGCTGCCTACTCGACTCAAATGTATGCAACAGCAGATTTTTTTTTGCTCCAATTTGTTTGCTCCCATAGTAAAAGTTGTTCAGTTGGATGGGTAGACACTTAGTTTAAAAGAATTCTAATGATATCAATTTCACCCTGTAGATGCCACAATTGTTGAATACAATGGCATCTATTGAAAATATATTTTTTAAATCGCTCATTTAGATTATACTGTTTTCGGGTCGCTTGATAATTTAAATTGTCGTATAATTTTCTCATCTTGTAACCAATAAAAATGTGTTAGGGCCACAGTTAACGAGTGCGATGCAAACAACGAACAATCGTTGCTCGGATCTGTTTCGTATTCAATGACCGGGCTGGTAATCATGGCCACTCGTAAAACCTAACGATAGCTGATTTTATCCGCCCGCAGCTTTCATAACGCCATCTTGAAAGAAGGTTAACGACCTTGCTCGCTCTGTTGCAAAAGACTACATTATTATTATATTTACTCTTAATATTACGATGATGGAAAATGAGAATAATATCAGTCTAAATATACAGGGTGAAATTGATATCATTATAATCTAAGAGCATCCTTTTAAACTAAAAGTCTACCCATCAAACTGAACAACTTTTACTATGGGAGCAAACCAATCGGAGCAAAAAAAAATCTGCTGTTGCATACATTTGAGTCGAGTATGCGACGGCGGCGGGTGCAGTTTAGTATGGAACAGAAGATTTTTTTTGCTCCGATTGGTTTGCTCCCATAGTAAAAGTTGTTCAGTTTGATGGGTAGACTCTTAGTTTAAAAGGATGCTAATGATATCAATTTCACCCTGTATATTCAGTTTATCAGCAGAAAATTGGGATTATCTTAGGAAATATAATAACGTATTTCTATCAACCATTATTATTCAGTTTATTTTAACACAGACTGATCTTTCTGATGAGACTTTTTAATGGATATTTCGTTACAACTGTCTAGATAATAAAACAACATAGCATATAATCCCCGAGGGGGTAGTCAGGCATATACTAGTGGTGAGCATATGCTATGCCGTGCTATGGTTTGCTATGCTATGCTATGCTTTGCTTTGCTATGTCTAGATAATTACAGGGTGTTAGGGTAAACAGTTGCATTACTTTAAGGGGTGATTGTACCCATGATACTGAACAACTTTCCCTAAGTAACCTATAGGAAATTCCCAAAAAAAAGTTTGAACTTCCCATACTAAATGCAATCATCTGATCTAACGTTCGTATGAAAAGTCGAAAAAATGTATTTAATTTGTATTTTAACGAAAATCAGTATCTGAAAATACAAGCATAGAGATTCGTTTTGAGATTGTTTTTGAAAAATTGATAATATAACCAGACTTCGTTTGTATGGAGCGCGCTTTCAATTATAAGTTATAAAGATTAATTATAAAACTAACTTTTTAGCATCGCCTTCACCGTGTCCTTAACTATCAAGAGTACCTACATACTATCTTGTTTTGTAAGACAAAGTTTTAATTGGCTCATCATCTAAGCAAATAATCAACAAAAAATATTAAGTAACATTTTGTGTTTAGTTTACCTTTTTGTTTTCTCAATAAAAACTAATTTAATTATAAACATTTTTATTTTAAACTCACATAGGTAATTAGGTACTAGGTTTTGCCCGCGACTTCGTCTGCGTGGATTTCGGAAAACATTACCAACCTGTTGGACCCCTTTAGGGGTTGATTTTCGAAAAATCTTTTCTTCGTGCACCCTTGCATCCTCTGTAGAATATAAGGTCTAACAAAACTAGCTAAAACTATTTTAAGAAGATGATCAGACCATCAAACTGAACAACTTTCTCTATGGGACCAATATCGAAATCGCGAAAAAAAAATCAGCTGTTCCATACAAACGAACTCAACCTAAATGTATGGGACAGCTGATTTTTTTTTCGCGGTTTCGATATTGGTCCCTTAGAGAAAGTTGTTCAGCTTGAAGGTCTTATTGTACCCTTAAAATAGTTTCACCTAATTTTGTTAGACCTTATATAATTATATAGAATGTAAATATAGTATCCTAACTTCATGTTTCTATCTTCTTTGTTTATAGGTACATACAACCTTACAATGTTACCAAAAAATGTTGTTTTCTCCGGAATCTTTAGCGCAAGCCCGACACACACTTGACCGCTTTTTATTGATTTTTGTTATTCTGTGGAGTTTTCGCTCTAATCACACCAAGTTTGACGCTTGTATGTATTAAATAAAGCTTTTTCGATAAAGCGAGAAGAAAAAACGTTGATAAACTACTAGTTTCTTGTAAGGGGACCTAAATGATTGACTTTTTATTTTTATTATTATTTATTATCAAATCCAATACAATGATACATATTCTATAAAAATTTCAACTGGCTAACTATTACGGTTCAGAAGATACAGCCCTCTGAAACTAGGAAGGACGGACGGACGGACAGCGTAGGCTTATGAATAGGGTCCCCTTTTCATCCCTTGGGAACCCTAACAAAGAATTTCAATTTTACATGCTTGGTTCCGTATAGTATATTTCTAACCGTTTGTGTTTTTTTTCTTATCTTAACTACAAAAATGAGAGGAAAAATAAAATTGTCGCCGCTTTACGGCGTTCATAACCAGAGATATCACAATTCAGTCGCAGGTTATTCACTGGAGGGCCATTCTGATCTCCTGCCTGAAATAACTGTCCCATAACGCTGATATAAAGCGGCGAACGGACTTCAAGCAGGTGACTGAAAATACTGGAATTATACAAAGTATAAAACTTCTCGTAAATGCATTGTATATTTTATGAGTGATTCGGAACAGCAACCGTTTAGTACCTACACTAGACTCAGTAATATTTAAAATAAAACATTACTTTTGTTGATTTCTATATAAGACGTATCCCCCACTGAACAACCTTTGCTCTTTCAGAACTGCCTCGCCTCTGCTAAACCACGTTATTTTAGTAGGTATACCTATTTTTGATTGGCTTGTCCTTCTCGAAATAAAATTCGAAAAGCATTTCGCAGCAAATTTAAAAATTTTCTTATTACCTCATTAAAATATCTTCATTAAAATAATAATTCATAAAACCGGCCATGTGCGAGTCGAACTCTAAAAAAACTGTGAAAGTAAAAGGGTTCCTCGAATGACCCGTTAAAATGATTAGCTTTACCTTTTACTTTTGTCCATTCTATCTGTCTGAGCCTCAATTAAGTGCTCTCTCACTTTTTAACCTACTGAATCGAAATTTGGCAGGAACACAGATTAAGAAGAAATGCATTCTTCTCAAATGAACTGAAATGGTTTCTTGATAAAAAAAATAGTGTTTTCTTCAGGATTCTTAGTGCGAGCCCCACACACACTTGGCCAGTTTTTATTATTTGTTCTATTACTTTGCAGTATGCACTATAATCAGATCATGTTTTATCATGGTCATGGTGATCGACTATTGTCAATTTCCGACATTTATTATAAGGATCACTAGTAAAGAGCGGTGTAGGTAAAGGTTAAATTAAAAATAAATTATGTGAGTAACTGATGATGGAGACGGAAGGTGGTCGAGGGATCTCCTTAATTTATTGTAGGATAATACTCGTATTTGGTCTTATTTAATTTGTCTCATGGAAAATTAATAGTTAAAAATTAAATGCTACATTTATTTTTATTAAATTTTTTGTATTATTGTATTTTAGTAGGTATAAAAATTACATTTAACATTTACCTTAGATTTGAAAATAATATATTATTTTGGTTAAAAATTGTGGATGCTTCCAACCCAATAGTACCTCTATGATTCACTAAGTAAACAGAATTACGAGCACAAGGACCCAACGGTTTTTATAACCAAAAATAAATTATCAAAGTAATACCTAATCTAAGGTAAGAAAGTAATTTTTCTACCTTACAGTGCAAGTTTTTGAATAGTATCGTTTGACTTAATTTTTTTTTAATTTCAAACAATTCCTATTTGGCTAATTTGTAAATGTTTTGACACAGGCCAAAGCCTCTTGTCGGGATTCTATGAAAATTCTACAAATTTATCGACTTGTCGCGAAAATTAAGTGTTTTATAAAACAAATAAGTTTTTCAAGCCGTGGTGGTCCTCAGTGGCGAGTAACCTTGCCTACCGTGCAGGAAGCGCTATGGTTCGATCCTTGTCCAGGCCAACTCGTACCAATGAGTTTTTTGGAATTTATCTACGATTTGTAACTCCACGGTTTTCGGAGAAGGAAACCATCGTGAGGAAATCTGCATGCTTCAATTTCGAGAGTGTCGAGGCAGTGGATACAACCCACTGTAAATTACAAGTGGCGACGGGTTCACTCCCCGTCATACTGGGCAGAGTTTCATTACTAGTGAAACGTGGGTGTGGAGTGGAGTGGGTGGTGGGTGGAATTTGAGCGTAAAATGTGTGCTCAAATAAGTTTTTCACGACAAATTTTTACATGTTACATTGTCAGGAGACAATTTTTACTGAACAGGAATATGTCAAATTGTCGCGACAATCCGACTTTGTAAATTTTATAATTACCATTTTGTTAATGTTAATTTTTATTTAACAGTAAACTGTGGCCTGTCTCCTGTCATTGGCAACAAGGCCCTGGTCATTCTCTTAAAAAACTATTAGCATATAAAGATTATTACCGTTTTGACGATAGAGCATAAACAAAAAACCTTAAAAGAATTTACGTTTCTTGTACCCCTGAATTTTTTGTATTTTTTTACCTTTTATTATTTGTAAGGAAATTCGTTTATAATAAATATTCTGTGAAAATTTCAACCGCCTAACTTTTATGGTTCAAAATATACTACTAAAGCTTTCATTGCAACAAAGAATATTATTATAAGATAGGTAGGTGTGGAATAGACTGGATAGGAATTAATATAACTTGTAGTTGTAATTTTTGGACATTACATCACGGCAGATCAAATACTCTACTCTACTTTAGTGTACGGAACCCTCCGTGCGGGAGTCCGACTCACAATGCAATGCAACTTAGGTATGTTGCAAAACTTTTTGTGCTGTGACAATAAATCTATTTCATTTAATCATTTATTTAAAGCATTTCTGATTAAATAAAAATGATTACCTTATTATTCTTCACTTTTATTTATTTACGAGTGTTAACCCGCGACTTCGTCCGCACAAATTATATACAAGATTTTAAGTCAGATCATAAGCTATCAAACAAAAAAAGTTTCATCAAAATCTGTTCAGTAGTTTTTGCGTGATACTCGTTCAAACAAACAAACAAACACCCAAACAAACACAAACAAACAGACAAACAAAAAATCCAAAAATTGGTGAAATGGAATCAGGGACACCTAAAAACCATATCGTAACTTTTTTTTTGTTAATATCTTCAATGTACAGACAAACTTCCTGTTACAGTTTTATAATAGTATAGATTTCAAATTTCAAACAATAATCATGGCAAGTACTCATCAAAATTTGCAAAAATTCTTGAACACTTTCCTTATCGATGGTCGAGATAAAAAGAAGCTGACGGAAAACTTAAAAGACATTATCAACATTTTTTATTGAAAATTGACAGCAAGTGATTACGTCACAAACGAAAATATACCCTTAACACTTTATTGTGCACACAAAAAAACAATAATTCAAACGGACATTACATGCCAATTCATGTCAATAGGAAGACAGCTAAATAGAGATAAACCCGACAAATTCGGGAGATTTGACTCCTTTAAAGTCCTTTTACATCAAGGCTTTGAGATAATGGAAAAGGTCCAAATTAAAGTTACTGGTAGATCTGAAGGTAAATTAAAATGGAATTAATTTCCGCTTTATCTAAATACTGTAATGGCGAGCTAAAATATTGTTTTAGGAGTTTAAATACGAAGTTAAGCATCTTCTAAATCGAAATTAACATTAAAATTCAAAATTAATAATATTTTGAGTACCTACATTTGAGAGTTATTATTATTTAAACTGGAATATTAACTTTATTTTGTAGCCAGCCACTGCTGGGAAAAGGTACTATAGCCCGATCGTGTAGGTCAGGTCACTTCTTGGTCAAATAGAATGAAATCATAAAAAATGTGATTCGATATCTAGTAAGAGCCTAATAAAGATGCCAAGACTATTATAGAACGTGTTGAACAAACGAGCACTCACCAACATAAGTACTTTAAAGTATATTCAATCGATTTATATTATTTTTACTTCTTATTGATTGGCCGACGGCTACGTCAAAAAGGTCTTGACCGCCGGTCTGGGTCATATCTCGTCCAAAGGATATCCAGCCAGGCAACGCAGATAGCATAATGGGCACCTTTGAGCGAGATATGATGCGGGGCGGTTTATTTGACTATACCCTTAGCATAGAATAGCATATGCTCACGACTATACTCCCCGAGGGGGTAGTCAGAGATATTCTGAAACCTCAGAACATCCACGTTTCACTAGTACCGAAACTCTATCCAGTGTGACGGGGAGTGAGCCCGTCGCCACTTGTAATGGACAGTGGGCACAATACATGCCTCGAAATTGAAGCATGCAAGTTTCCTCACGCTGTTTCCCTTCACCGAAAAGCCATTGGTGTTACAAATCGTACATAAATTCCGAAAAACTCATTGGTATGAGTTGGCCTGGACGGGGATCGAACCATCGCCTCCTGCATGGCAGGCAAGGTTACTCGCCACCCTTAAGCTAGCATTATTTTTGTTAGTTAACAAATTGTATACATCTACGTTTCTAAATTGTTTCTCTACGGATAATAAGTATATCAGACCTTAAGATGCTACTCGATAAAGAAAATAAAGTCACGATACAAAAGATTGTACAAAAAGAAAAAAAAACCCTATTATCGTGAACAAAATAGGATCGTCTCCCCTTATGTCCCCAATCACAAATGTTTTTCTCGTATCGTAGTCGCAATCAAGCAAACACTTCCGAATTCACTTAAGAACCATTTAACGCCTCTCCGCAGTAATAAATGTCGTTTAACTTTGATAAACAGTTGGTATTCGAGCAGGTGCACGAATTACATTGTACACTTGGTACCCATTTCCCAAATTAACTTCCTCTCGTTTTGTACAAACCCATTTAATAAAACAGTTCGGTAAGTCCTGGTAAAAGAATTGACGTTTCTTTTGTTTTATTTTGGGTGAAAATCTAAAAGAATTTCTATCTAAATTCCAATTACCTGTCAGTAGATTGCTTGTATGGCGTAAATTGAGATGACACGACTCTTGAGTATATTGAATCGGGAGGGTTTAAACAAATTTCGATCTAAGGACCTCTTGACACCTATTGCTAGAAGGTTTTATGTTTCAAGCACCGCTTTGTGTAAAACAAACCCACTGGAGCCCCTAAAGAGCAATACATGGCAGAAATGTTAAAGCTCGCGTACATAGTTTCTGTTCAAAGTAAAGTTGTCTAAAACTCACATCAGAATTTTGAAGTGTTAGGTAACTATCCAACTGGAGAGTTAGCAGCGGTTTATCTGTTCCTTTAGTTCCAAGACTATTTGCTAGAGATGTGCCAACTTATGTTATGGTCACTGGTAGTTTGGATTGGTAATTTTTATGCTGCAAAAATTAATGGTAGTCTATTACTATCTCATCACGACGTTCCCCGTACTCACGTCCTCTGAAGGCATGTTAATAAGTTGGTCCCGGATAATTCCGTCCGATGGCGGTGTTAACTATTAACGTTAATAAGCCAGGTCAGATGCTCCCGAACAAAAAGTTTGTAGTTGCAACAATGTTTCTGACGACCCGGAAAGGGATTACGGTCGTGAGTTTATGTTTGTGAAATTCTTACACTTGCATTTGGTCGGGCCCGATTTCTTGCATACATTGCCGGATTTGTTCTCTCAATTTTAAAGTGTAGCGATCAAAGCCAGCAATTTATGCCGAAATCGGCCCTATATGTAGGGTAATGGAATCGCTGCATTACTTTGCCTCCATCAATTAGCACTGGGCTTGCGTGGTGGAGTATCCCCTTCCTCTCACCCTTAATCATGAGAGGAGGCCTTTGCCCTACAGTGGAATCCTACCGGCTTAACTTAACTTTTTAATTTATAGATACAGCTAAACAATCTTTGACTTTATTCTTTTGTTTGAATTGAAAAAAAATAAAGCCGATTACTTGGCTATTTTAGTTGACTATTCGCTTACTAGTCATTGACTACTAAAACTGTTAAATAGTCAGCTTTCCTGATCAGTCTGAAACGTCTCTACTTATTAATGTCGGTAGCATTGCGGTTGCTTTGCTTCGAGCTTAGTTGTTTGTTTTAACTGTTTTATTGACGGGCATAATTGGGTTCGCTTTCCCATTTAGTTTAGTAATCGTTAGCTAAAAGAGAAATATTACATTCGATTTCTTTTACATTCGCATCTATAAGAATAATAATTTGTTTTACAGGAGTCTCTGTCAAGCCATAACAATTCGCAGCTGGGCTTGATGTTATTTATTTATGTTTGGCTTGGCACCGACTCCAACATAATATTAAATAATAAATGCGGAGCTGATGAACGGTTTCAATTTTTTGTTAATTTTTATTTTATTTTACGATTTTAAGTAAGGTACAACAAATCCCGATTATGTGTTGTCAACTTTTTAAGTTTAGGTCCAACACGACTCATTAGATCTTGACCAATTAAAAATTGGACAATTTTTGAGTTAGTCGGTTAAGAATGTTTTCGATTAATGTTTCAAAGCGATCCTAGTTTCAAATGCACGCTTAATTCTTGAAGTGGTTAGTTGCAGCCAAGTTTCTGACCAACTGGAAATGGTAGTAAGTTTGTACGTACGAATTATCTAGACAGAATATAAGATAACATATATTCCAAAAAGCGCCCAGGTGCTTTTTAAAACGCCCAGTTTTAAAACTCCCACGCGGACCAACCCTGCATTATATTTTAGGTTAAGTTAGTTTTAGGTTCTTCTTTTCTTTGTATTTAGTTTTAATGTACACTTACCCTAATTTGCTTTCTCGAAAAGTATTCTATTCGTAATAAAAAAAAATCAAGACGAAATCCGGAACAATTAGCGACTAAAACGAGGGAGAATGACGAATAAAATTGCATCTGTTTCCAGTGTTGCGGTTATTATGCTTATTAACAATGTGCAGGTTCTGTCGGGCGTCGTTGTAATTACGCAGCCACAATAGTGAGGACGACGCAATAAGCCAGTTTCACAATACTCGGCCCGTTGTCACTCTAACTTAACTATTGACTGTACAACGTCTCCTAACAAGACCTTTATACCTACGAAATAGATATCAAAATAGTTAAGCTCCCGGGTCTTTTTCATTGTAACAGGCAGTATATTTTAATTTATATAAGATAGCTCCGGACATGACTTTAAAGCCAATGACTCAAAGCCCAAAACGGTTTGATTCAGGGGACTTTGTATTATGAACAAAATATAATGACTCTAGTCTCGGCGAGACGGTTTTTTGAGCCTCTGGAAAGCTATGAGCTTTGGTAAATTATTCAATTTCGTTAAAGTTTTTAGGTCTACATTAATTTTTGGAATTGGTAGGAGTTGATAACGACCTTAGAAGTTCCATTAATGTTTTGCGACAATTTAACAAATCTCCTTTTCAAGAAAACTTAAATGAGGAAGCTAGCAACAAAATGTATATCCAGCTGTGTGTTCAAACGTGGCTCACAGAGTATGTGTCGCATGGCAGAAGTGGCGTTCACTGAGCAGCGTCTTATGTGACCCTTGCATGCGTGTCCGAATAAAGGGCAAAGTTTATAAGACTGCGGTGAGCCCTGCAATGATATACGGGGCAGAATGTTGGCCAGTAAAGAACATACATGTGGAAAATTTGCATACCACTGAGAAAAAAATTCGGAGATGGTCAGGAGAAGTGACGAGGCTGGACATAGTTCGAAATGAACATATTCGTGGAAGTTTCAAAGTCGCCCCTATACCTGAGAAACTCATCGAAAGCCACCTCAGGTGGTACGGCAACGTGATGCGAAGAGACGAAGAACATGTGGTCCAAAAGGCTGTACGTCTGCCCGAAAATAAGAGGTAGAGAACGCCCTCCTGCAACCTGGTGGATCAGCATGACCAAGTTAACACTAGCGGAGATCCTGCCCGACCCGACAACCCAGGACAGATTGTCCTGGGGCGTCGCATGATTAGAAGAGCCAACCCTGCATAAAAGTGCAAAGAAGAAGAAGATATTTAGCAGTTGGTCGCGGATATGTGCTATTAGATAGCGGTGCATTTTCATTAGTCTACGTTGGAGACCAATTACAGCGGCTATAAAATGAATGAATTCTCATAACTGACTTCAACTGCAGCGACCGCTTGATTAGAAAAGCACTTAGGTAGGTATTAAGTGCATATAAGTGTGTATGCTAAACATATAAGGCTTCAAATTACTGTGACAGCGAGTTGGCCACTAAAGTGAAAATAGGTTTTGATAGACGGTCGAATGGACACAAAACTGATTCCATACCTTTTATGAAATTAACATCCACGGAACTTTTTTATTCTTATATCAACTGAAAGTAATCAACAAGTTCTTTTACAGGCTTAACGATAGTTCCAAGGCAGTTAGTAGGTACTAAACCGTGATGACATTATTTTAAACTAAGCCCATCGACGACAGTCATATCTTCCATCAAGTTCAGGCGGCAATTTTCTTAACGACTAGCCATTGTATACTGCTTCCATTTCGTTACAGCAATTTCGTTTTAGCTTGAAATAAATTGTTGAGTTCCATTCAAGCAAATTAATTGTTATTCTAAGTTACATAAAGTCAGAAATTAATTGAGCGAACGAAGAAACATAGCACTTATAAAACAATGATAACAGTTTTTATTTGAACAGATAAACTGTTACGTCATAGAAACATATTCGTTACTAACGAAAACACAAATTCAATGTTATGCTTATACGACATAGCCCAAAGAATTGCTAATCTAAACTGGCAATGGGCGGGCACATTACTCGCAGAACCGATAGCAAGCCACGTGATACGGCTATATCAAGTCTTTTATCTCGTTCGTTCGCGCGCAAATAAAAAGAGAGCGGAAGCATGGTAGCACTATATCACGCTGGTATACTAGCCATGCTGGAGTGGCAACCGCGTATCGGAAAACGAATCGTGGGTAAGCCGCTCAAAAGGGGGCCCAACGAACTGGTGAAGGCGGCGGGAACGCGTTGGATGAGGGCAGCGCAGGACCGGCCGTTGTAGCGATCCTTTGGGAAGGCCTATGTCCAGCAGTGGAAGTCTGTCGGCTGATATAATGATAATGATGATGACATTTCAAATAATTGAGGGATAAAATTGGAACATGATGATTCATTTATTGAAAAAAAAACATAGGTATTGAATTTTGATCTTAGGCAAGCTTAATCCAGCCTGTTATGACGCAATAGGGTACTGATTGCCAATTTATCGACTTGCAAAGCTCTCTTATCGCACCAGTTCAAACCAGGCACTGTCACGGAGACAAATGACTGCCCACTAATCCCTATTGGACTTTGATCGCCTCACCTAATTCCTACATCTCTAGGACATATAGGTAAGTTTCCAACACACGCATCCAAACTTTTGGTTCGGGAAGGGATATTTATTGAAAAATAATGAAGAAGAAATCTCTGTAATCACTGTTCTATACAGATATTAGGATTTTAGGGGGATAAATCCCACCTATCCACACCTCTGGATACGTGCTTGTTGGACGAATATTTCGATAAAAAAAAACTTCGAGTTGAAATTCTACTAGGGATGGTGATACTCCCACCATCGATATCCATACTATCCTTAATCGATGTATACAACCACTACTTGAAATTTCCATAATACCAGTATAATTCTTAGGAAAAGTTACAGATTATTTATAAGTATTTTTAATGCTCTTCAAATCATTTGGAAAAAGTTAAAAACCTGAAAAACAAAGAATGTAACAAAAAGTAATAAAAAGTGTTTCCTGTCGCAAGGGTTTTATTCATGTAGTATAAACTAATACATATACATCCCTAGTGTTTTCATCACAAGTCCTTACCTAATACGTATCGTACCAATGGATCAAATCGAACTTTATTGCTTTTCATACAGCAAAAAAAGCGGTACAAATGCAACGGTCGAATGTAGGTCATACGGATTAATAACGGCGAAATCCTTTTTTTTCCGTTAGCTTCGCGTAGGTAGCCCCATAACTCTATTCTATAGCTCAAGTACCAGATTTAAGCATTGAAGCCTCGACATATTGATATCATCGAACCATCCACCAACCAACCAACTACCGCTCAACCAAGAAAAGAAGGTTAATGTTTCGTATTGCTGTAACTAGAACGACAAAGTTAAATGCGTTACATAGTTAGGGTGCCGGATGCTTCAAACCATCAATCGAAACAACTTTTAAAATGAGACCAAATTTGGAACTGGGAAAAAATCTGTTGTTCAAATAACACTGTAGGAGGAACTGACTCGAGTCAAATGAATGGGACAGCAGATTTGTTAAGTTTAATTTCGACCTTGTCTCCATAATGTAAGTTGTTTAGTTTGATGGTCTAAAGCACCCTCTGAAGCAAATACCGTATTTAATTTTACACCCTGTATAAATAAATCTTCTAATTTGAGAAAGTTTCCTCGAAATTCCCCTCGTCCCCAGAGGGGTCAGTCACGATCTCTGCCCACTATTTTTTCTTCTGGCGCCTACAGACGCCACCAGCACATCGCTGGCCGTTCCTCGCCGATCTCCAGTACCCAATCATAGTCCGCGCAGTTCCAGCTATGCCCATTGCCGAGGTCTGTACCCCTTAGGGGTGCCCCTTGGGCAGGTTGCTTAAGTTCATTTACTGGTTCGGTAGACCTACCAAGGCGCTTCGCCGCCGCCGTCACTGGTGTGGTTCCCCCACCGTCCGCAGTAATAAGCAGTAGCTGCTTCCTACGTAATACTGTATTAGACAATTCGAAAAAAAAGGAGAAAGTTACCAAAGAAAATCACGATCCATTATTCTGAATATAATAGGTACAACTATTGAATATAATCTGTGATAATATTCAATACGTCGAATAATTTTGCTATTCTGAATTATCTTCGATTGATCTCATGTTTCAAATTAGTGAAGCTTCAAAACAATTAAGTTTATAATTATAACGCAAGTTTGTACAACTCGCCAAATTAACGGAGAACGGATCAATATTTGATACAAGGTATATGAGACACCCTAGAAATATTTGACGGGATGGTTTAGACCATCAAACTGTGCAGACAACTTTAAAATAAATAATTTCTCTCTGCCTGTTTTTGTGCCTTTTGTATTTCCTGATTGTTTGTTCTCTGTATACTATATTTATGGTGTCAAATAAAGTATAATTGGTTGATTGGTTGGTCTCTTTTTTTTCGGATTTTCGACATTTGTCTTATAGAAAAAGTTGTTCAGTTTCTGATCAGCCTCTTAAACAAACTATCAACATATTATATAAATTGGAACTTGCATAGTACTGTTATCGTCGTCAAATGTTGATATATTTGACACGGTAATACACAAGGTTGGAAATATAAGGTTCGAATGGAAGCTTGCTTGATCATAAGTAAATTTAAATTACTTTATTTGAAAACAACAATAGATGGGTTGTTTCTCCTCGGCGTTTGAACGCTGTCATGTCTGTTTTTTTATAAGAAAAGGTATAACATTGTATAACGCAGTTGTAAAGCCGCTGGACCCTTATAACAGCGCTAAAAAATATATTTTTTCTTTCATACAGGGCGAAAATAAAATGAAAATAAAATATTTGGTGAGAATAATGACAGCGTCCAAACGCAGAGGAGAAACACCAACATATTATAGTATATTGAATTAAAGGTATAATCTAATAGCAAATAAGAAGACATAACTAAATATGTATAATATAAACTTAATTTAATGAGTAACAAGACTCGGGGTACTTCAAACAGAGGCTTTCATTAGTGAGATCGTGAACGAAGTTAATGACGTAATGCGGTTATGTACAAACATAACCACGTACTATTCACAGGGAAAGTGTTTCTATACAATATGATACTATAACAATATTATTGTTCAAAATTAAATATATTTTAATTTTAAGGATATAAACAACTTATTCATTAAAGTAAAAGTAAGCTCACGACTAAATAATATAAGTCGAGGTAACTATTCACTCATATTCTAAATTAAAATATTTTACGCAGGTATCCCATAAACCTAAGACCTTGTGTGCATTTCTATGCGACACTTTACGATTATGACGTAAGCTCTTTTTTTTATGATGATGAATATCCTTTGACTATTTATTATAAGGACTAACCTTGCGGTAGCATTTCCCCTCTGCCACGGTATAAGATCAATTAATCATGTGCATTCAATTTTATATCTTGTCACTCAATTTTATACCTTATCACTAAACGAGACAGCCTATAATTGCGAAACAATAATTCCGAACTTAGAACGTTTGGGGTTCACACGAGACTACTTTTCAAAATTTTTTACGTTCAAAATTAGAATCTAAAGTTTTGGGAAAAGAAATCCAAAGTTGCGGATTTCATGTTACTTCGCCCCCCGCAAAAAGTGGCAGAAATGTTTGTTCGTACTTCGTAGAATTACAAGCGTAACTAGTCCCTATATAAGTAGTCAAAGTGAATATCCAAACAAAGTTTAACTAAAACGGGTTAAAACAATTCTAGAGAACTCAATTACGTTTGTAGACTCAAAAATAATACATTTTTCAAATAATTATACAGTGTGTAACAAAACAACCTAGTAATACTTAAGGAGCTGCTTTAGATCATCAAACTGAACCACTTTCACTATGGAGCCAACATCGAAATTGCGAAATTGCTAACAAATAATAAAAAAGAAAAAAATAGGGATGTCCTAATACAAAAAAACTAGTTTTATCGACGCTTTTTCTTTTCACTCTATCGTAAAAACGATAATACATTCAAGCGTCAAACTTGATGTGATTACATAACAAACTCTACAGTATAACAACAAATAATAAAAACCGACCGATTGTGAGTCTTACGATAAAGATCCCGGAGAAAACTTTTTGTAAATTAATATATCGTATGGCACGGAACCCTCGGTTCCCGAGTAGCCCGACTTGCACTTGACCGGTTTTATTTTATTTATTTTTCACTTTGTCTCCAAAGTTTAGTTTGATGGTCTATTATTATTTGGTTATAAGGTCTTGGTCGATGACCAAATAGCTACTGCAACCAGGATAGATCTATTGTAACTATCATCCTAGACCTAAAGGTTATTTCCTAGGCCCACGGACTTCATGAACCGTGTTATGCTTTTGGATACTATACATAATAACACCTACTGACATTAGGGACCTTCCCGGTCCCTAATGTCAGTAGGTGTTATTATGTATCCACCTAGATGGCGACTTCTGCTGTGAATGAGCACTTCGCATTCGCAGAGGAGCGAATGGGTAAATCTACAAGCCCCATTCTGTGTAGGTGTTTGTTTAACTTGCAGAGTCCTGTTAAGGCTCGTACTAAGAGCCTTAAGTCGTTGCGGTTTGAATTGATGGCATCCGAGGTATGTCTGTTTGAAAAGCCGGTCACAAGTTCTTTCGCATGCCTCAGTCCTGGTGTATCCGACCAGAGCCTGCGGCTTTGGTCTAAACCATCACTATAACTGGTACTAGGGTGTTTTGTAACACTTTGTAGAATATGTATTTTTGTTTAGTTTGATGGTTTGACGAATCCCTTGAAATATGTAACGCATTTAAGTTCACACCCTGTATAAACGAATCGGAGCTGTTAAATTTTTAAGACTCATTCTTTTATCAAACTACAGGGTGAAATTGATATCATCAGCGTCCTTTTAAACTAAGAGTCTACCCATCAAACTGAACAACTTTTACTATGGGAGCAAACCGATCGGAGCAAAAAAAAAATCAGCCATTGCATACATTTGAGTCGAGTAGGCATTGCAGTTTAGTACAGAACAATAGATTTTTTTTGGTTCTCCGATCCGTTTGCTTCGAAGTATAAAAGGATAGATTATATACTCTACTACTAGACTCTTAGTATAAAAGGATAGATTATATATAGGAACTAATGATATCAATTTAACCATGTATATTGGAAGACAAACACTTTAGCCATTGATTGTACACAGTATACTAATTACAATTCTGTCAGCATCTACGAGCAAATTAGTTCTGCTTGTTTATCTACACCGTCTGACAATATTGTGCCGTGTTGCGGTCAATATGTACAAAATTATGTGAATACGAAACGTTAAGTTACAGTAAGAAGTATATTTTTGTTATTGTTACCCTAATTTTCCAATACAGGGTGTAAACATTACATATTAAACAGTGTGCTTCAGACCGTCAAACTGAATAACTTCCACTATGCCATAGCATACAAACAACAAACAACACAGCAAACAAACGAACGAGCAAAGAGCGAAATCACGACAAAAAAAGTCACTGTTCCATAGAAAAGTTCAATGGCTACTGCACCCAAATGTATGGAACAACTGTTTTATTCGCGGTTTCAACTTTGGTTCCATAATGAAAGTATTTCAATTTTATGGTCTGTATTATGTCAAGCTTGACGTGCTCTTGATTGAACATGGCTGTATGGGCTAGTTCCCTTTTCCTTTCATAAACATGAACAATTCAACCAATTTGAAACGTGAAAATAAAAGTAACCGGGGGCCGTATTAGATAAAGCACAAAAGAAAACGATATGATAAAATTTTAATTTTTAACCAATGCATTGGTTGCATGCATGCAATTTCAAGTAATTAACACTCAGCAGCATATTTAAGTTGCTGCTTACAAACGGTTCAACTAATAATATCCGCGAGAAACGTATGAAAGCGTTTAATTAACAAAGTTTTACAGAACACAACATTTAGTATCGCATAGTTTTTATTAAAAAACTTTTATGTTGTTTCCGTCAAAACGGAGTTATACTGAGTGAAACACAACTACAATCTGTTCTGAAAATGTCGCCGCAAAATCACACTCCCATTCATTCCGTCGAAGCCATGAGTATGTAGTACTAAATGTTCTTTCTTATACTGTGGCATGAGTCATCGACTATACAAATTATAAAGTTCTTTTTAACCTTGTGTTTTTAACCTATATCGTAAATGAAATGCTTGTTAAATGTAACAGAACTATAATAGTGACGACTACCGAACTATATAGGTACATTTTCTTAATATGTCGAAGGTTTTTTAGGGGATAATTGAACCATCAAACTGAACAACAACAACAAATAGCCGTGGTGGTCCAGTGGCGAGTAACCTTGCCTGCTGTACAGGAGGCGATGATTCGATCCCCGTCCAGGCCGACTCGTACCAATGACTTTTTCTGAATTTATGTACGATTTGTAACACCACTGGCTTTTCGGCGAAGGAAAACATCGTGAGGAAACCTGCATGCTTCAATTTCGAGGCATGTAGTGTTCCTACTGTCCATTAGAAGTGGCGACGGGCTCACTCCCCGTCACACTGGACAGAGTTTCGGTACTACTCTAGTGAAACGTGGATGTTCTGAAGTTTCAGAATATCTCTGACTACCCCTCAGGGAATATAGTCTTGAGCATATGCAAACTGAACAACTTTCTCTACAGGACCAATAACGAAATCACGAAAAGAAACGGTTCTATACAAAACTGCAATCCTACTCAACCTAAATGTATGGGACAGTTGGTTTTTTTCCCATAGAGAAAATTCTTCAGTTTCATGGTCTCCTTAAAAAGCTGTCAGCATTTCAAGTGGGACCCTGTATTTTTCTTTTTAATTTAATACCTGACCCAACTCTGGTTATAAATTTAATAAAACATTTTTTGTCACCGTGCAATTATTTATGTTAGCGAAGTGTCTAGACTTGATTGTACCAATGCTTTATATTATTCAAGAACTTTTTTAACTAGCTTGCACTCAGTCAGCAATTAGTGAAACAACATGTTTCGTTCCATAAAATGCATGAGAGAACGGAAATTTTTAAATAATAAAACTTCGTAGAGGACATTCTGCGGGAAATGTTGCAACAGTCGCGGTCTCGACTGTTCTAAATACAATTTCTGGGTCGTGAAAGTTTTACACCGGGGTCGGCGAAATAAATTTCCATAAATATACCGCGGTCTGCATACGAATCTACGATTTTTGGGTTCAGATGTTGGGTTGGATTCTCTTATTACAGTTGTGATTTCTTACTTTGCCCGAATAAGATTCTAAAGCTGTGTCATAATATTCTATCTTTTTAGGAAATGTTGACGCAATAAAGTAGGAATGATTTGGTTACTTGAAATGTCGTGATGTAGAAAAAACTTCACGGAGAGCGACTTTGTATTTAGAGAAGATGTTTCGTGATGTGCGGCGGATACTTATCGAATGCATCAAAACACTTCATAAACCTACGAAAAAACATATAAAATTCCATACAGTAAACTGTAGTCTTGTGGTCAGTTTCGAATGAATTAGGGTGTGTGAAATTGAAAAATATCACTTTTGGGCCTTAATCCTTACAAAGACGAAAACGGTAGCGCTCGATTTGTTGTAAAGTATTAATACTAACTACTAGTACTACTGCTACTATAACTACTGAGCCTACAACAATAGCTTCAAAATCATCTAAACATAATAAGCTACTTGACAATTTAGTCTAATCAGCAACTCTTTATCGGACGTCGAAACGTGCGCTTTGTATAAACTTTGTACTAAAAACTGAATTATGACGTCATCAATATTTCATTACTTTTTATTTTGTTAAGTTTATTTTGTTATTAAAAATAGTATTCAAGATACTTAAGCGGTATGTTCAAACTTTTTTTTTTTATTAAGAAGATAAAAATAAAATATATTTGATGTCAAATACCCAATTTCGATAAAAGTATTTCCAATTAAAAACTGAAATTAATTCCAGAACGCTTAATGGATGACTAAAAAAATAATATGAAAATAAACAGACCTTTCCCGACAAATCCAATTAAGCTGATAAAAGATAAACCACGAACTTCCAAACCGAGCCTCGAAAGTACGTAATCTATTTAAACTTCTGCCTAAAAACACATTTTAAATCATAATTAAGTTGAAGGGGCGATAAATAAATAGTAACCGAAGAGCCGAGCATCTAAACTTCGTTTTGTGAAAGTCAATGGAGACGTTCGTGGCGTTAGATCTGGTAATTAAAATAAAATAATTATATCTGGGAGATTGTCACTCAGATTATCTATAGTCCCATTGAAAGTAACAAAATCTAGCGAGGTTGTCATTAGCATTAGAATTTCTTCTTCAGCGTATGCAGGTTTCCTCCCGATGTTTTCCTTCACCATTTGATAGTAGTCCGTGTTACGTATACAGGGTGTTAGAGAGTTGCATTACTTTAATGGGTGATTGTACTCGTGATACTAAACAAGTTTCAGAAAGAAACAAAAGGGATATCGCAAAAAAAAAATCGGTTTTTCATACAAGCGAGTTGATCGACATCAACTGATTGCTTTTTGTATGAAAGGTCAAAAAAAATTTGCTTATATAATGCAACTGTTTACCCTAACACCCTGGTTATAAAATCGCATTGGTAGATGGCATGTAGTACATGTGGATTCGTACCTGGACCCTCATAATTGAGGGCCTATACCTCTCCGCAACGCACCACAGACGGTCTCAAGTTCTAACTTACGGGCTACGACAAATTTGATCGACGGCGTTCGACTGTTTTTCCGTACAAAAAGCACGATTAGTATGGTACGCCGTTCGCCACTTCGTGTCGCTGCGAAAAGAGGCGCGCGGCGGCGGCGTCCCATACTAATCGTGCTTCCGTGCACCGTCGACCGCCTTCGATCAATGTTTCGTAACCCTATAGTTTATTTAAAGCCATCTTAAACGTTTTATTTCCCTCATACTGCCCTCATATTGAATTCTTTTAGGCGAACAAGTTATACCGGTGTTCAGTGCTTAAGGTCCTAAGTGAGGTGATTCATCCAAGAACTAGCGAAACTTAAACCATTTTTCTCACTAAATCGACTGAGTTGGGAAGTAATAAAAAAGTAATATTACTGTTGATGCAACTTTCCGGTAACTCTTATAATCCCTAATGCCTTTACTTGATAAATAATCGATACTTTATTTATGTTATATAGTTTATCTATACTCATACGCTGAAGAAGAAATGCGAATGCGTGTCCAATCCGCATTAGACATGCGTGGTGGACTGGTGCCCATACACCCGAGGGGAGTCCTGTGCCCTGTAGTAGGACTTAGGTATATAGTCTGATGATGATGATGGTCGTTTATCTATGTTTAACTGGCCTCCTGGCGATATATGACTAGTATCTTACGTAGAATCTCAATATCTGTACAACTTTAACTAAACTAGTTTCTAACAAACTACTAAACGTTTCACTGTGGTCTTAAATAATATAATATTATTTACCTACGAATTTTAGTTTTAGTTCAATATTTATATTCATCATTTATTAAAGTCAATAAATAGTTTAAAAACCGTTGATATGAATATGTATAAACATACAGGTTGTTAGGGTAAACAGCTGCATTACTTTAAAGCGTGATTGTGTCCATGATACTGAACAACTTTCCCTGAGAAACCGATAGGAAATTCGCAAAAAAAAATTCTATACTAAATGCAATGATCAAGCGTTTGCATGAAAAGTCGAAGAAAAATTTTGCGTATTACCTATAGTTTTCTTACGGAAAGTTGTTCAGTATCATGGGTACAATAACCCCTTGAAGTAATGCAACTGTTTACCCTAACACCCTGTATAGGTTAGGTTCAGTGGCGGTGCTATTGATTGACTTAATTCACTCTATAGCTCAATGGACATAACAAATAATTTGGTTTCGAAATACGATCTCGAATACTTGAGGCAAAAGAGGGTAGAGATGACCAAATGATACAATATAAAATCACGAAACATTATCCACATGAAAACACGAAGAAAAAACATGGAATGATAATAGTTATGTTATTCAAATAACAGAAGCGAACGTTTCAAAAGTTGTTTTTTCCAACAACAAAAAGTTAGAGGATTTCATATGTTTTCATTCGGGTAATAAAACCGGCGATCTTGTACCGTTTATATCTCTTGTTTGTGACGCGAACGTGATTTGGGTTTTACGCGGTAACTTATCTTTGCTATGGAACTATTTTCAAAACTACTCGAAGATAGAATAAAAGAAAATGCAGAAAAGATATTGATGTATCAGCGTAAATTATAAATATTGATTTTGACTTCGTAGTTTAATGGCTTCCTCTTCTTCCTCGCCGTGCGGTCGGGTTTCCTTATATTGAGTCTCCCCGCATCTCTATTGGAGCGTCTTGTTCGCTTGTGTTTATGCTTTTCATATCCTTATTGATAACCACGTGAACCACGGTCAACTACGAGGTTACAGGTCTTCCACGTCCTCTTTTAACATTGAAAATGATCTTTTTGTCGGCATAGGCCCGATTTTCAGCAAAAGTACGACATCGCCTGGTATCGTGGGTTTTGGGACTAAGTGGCTAAGTGTCAAAAGAAGCGTTTCGACGAAGGGTAGAAAAAGCAAAAATATTTCTTGAAAATCGCAAATATGACAAAAATGCGGCAGTTTTTTGCCCGGTTTCGAACGAAATGAGATATCAAAAAAATAAAAGATAGATAGATATATATAATTGTATACCTTTGAGCTATATTTAAAAAAATATTTGAGAAGTTGTACCTCTACCTTTGTGACGCGGAGAAAAATTTTAATTCAGTTCATATGGCAGATTCAAGGCAGATTCACATTCAATGTACCCGAAGGTCATGGAAGACATGAGATCTATCAATTTTCTTTTTAGTTTCATTTTTGAAACTTTCAGTCTTTAAAAGCAAAAGAAATCCACTAATCAAAACTTTCCTATATTTTAGTAGGTAGGTACTGTAAGGAGGTTGTATAGCCATAGCTTGCTGGCTGGTTCTTATTTAAATTTGGAACGTTGTCGAATCCCGTGGTGGATTTCATTTATTATTAGAGAAGGGGAGTCGAAGATAGGTTCTAGAACAAAAAAAGCAAAAGTAATAAAATATAAACAAGCAATAAAGCTTTTATTTATTCTACCGTAGAGTTACGCCTCCACAGTACCTACTATAGGGGAATTTATATCTCAAAGAATGATAAATTAGGAGCTAATCCGAGAATACTCCCTTCGAAATAGTATTAGAGGTTAGAACAGATAAAACAAAACTAATCTCGGCTCGATATTGTTTCCAAACTTATTTGGCTCGACCGACTAAATCTCACAAATACGTTGTTGCTATGATAGCTCTGTAATAAAATAAGAGAAAAGTTGGATAATGAGGTACTATTTTGATAAGTTTTACCAAAATGACTTGCTTTACAGGACACACCTTCCTGTAAAGCAAGTAAGTTGATTTCAAATTCTAACATGATTATTATAGAGTATCGGCGAGGTACATATTAGATGCGTTCTTGTCTTTTTTTGTTCTGACTAACTATCCATAGTTTGGTCACAGACCGGAACATGCATACAAAAAATTGAAATTGACAAGATGACGTCAGCACATGCGATACCAAAGAAATTGAACCTTAAGTCTTCTTCGTAGGTAACTGCCGGAGGGCGGTAGAGAGGGTGAGGTAAAAAGTTGGCGGGAGGAAGGGAATGTCCATACTGTATGTAGTAATAGATACTCTTTCTTATACTGTGGTTTGGCTATTGTTAGGCAACACTACTAGTAATATTATAAATTTAAATGTTTGGATGTTTTTAATTATGCATAAACGGCATGCATGGATTTGGTTGGAATTTAGCATACATATACCTAACAGTGATATATGGTACACAAATATAATAATAATTGACGCAATCGACGCGATGAATTCATAAATCAAAAAATCGGCCAAGAGCGTGTCGGTCTCTCCCAAGATAGGGTTCCGTAGTCATTACATGAAAAACTTAACATGATATATCATGAATTTTCAAAAGCAAACAATATTGCTATTTAAAAGTGTCGCCTAAAAATATTTAATTTATGACTACCTCATTTCTGTTTTTGGGTTACTGTTATCTGTCCTCATGCCAAATTTCGATCCAATAGGTGCAAAAATGAGCGAGTAATCAAAGTGGGGCATACAGACGTAGTATAAGGGTTCCTTGTTTGACTACGGAATCCTAAAAACAGATTCGACTTGATAGCTGTGTTGAAAATCAATAGGGAAAAAGCTATAATTTTAATTAAAAAATTAATAAAGAATAGCTTAGATTCTAAACTCTCATAATTATGCTCTACGCCGCCGTAGAGCGTTGTATTGTACTGTATAGCTATATCATTAAAAAAAACATTGTAATAAATAGTAAACAATAGATAAGTTTCCATCAACCCAATATTTTCCATGAATAATTAAATCTAGCTGAATGCGTAGTAATTAATGACAAAATTCATTTAATATTCAATTTTATCGACTCGGGATCATTTTTTAAATTTTTCCATTTGTAATTTGATTGAAATATTACTTATACAAAAATACTAACATTAATGAATGAATGAATTAAATATACTTATAAATTTGTACGGTCTACGATCTAATACCTACTCGCACATCCAGCAATTATTCGTGCTCGTTTCAACGTATTCTCTGTTTAATTTTCGAACTTTTTTCGTTTTGTGAGGCTTGTTTCAACGGTTTCAACGATATAATATAACGCACAAATATTTTAAAATTAATCCTCTCTGAGATAATCCCACTCTACATACCTACATTATCTATATGTATCCCTTTCCAATTGACATAGAGGTTTTTGTATATCAATGACCATTCGAATCAGAACAACATAAAAACTAACATCTAAATAAAAAAAATATAGTAGTAATAGTAATATTTATTTGCCAGCCAAAGATTACATGGACCACTGCCGCGGAAATCAAACAAAATAGTACAAAATTGTACTTAATTAAAGCAATGTGTGTGTTAATAAAATCTATAATCTACTGAAAAAAAAAATTAAAGCAATAAAATTAATGTTAAAACGCGTATTTAAAAAATGAGACGATTATCTGGATGTGCGTGAGACGATGATGATGATGCTGTGCGTATGTAGGTGTGGGGGTGAGTTCGTGAGTGTATGGATAAGTATTTGTGTGTGACTGAGTTCGATCGTCCTTCATCATAAGTCCAACCCAGTAGCTTGTTGTACATTATTTTCTTGGCTTCTTGTGCACTGCACCGCCTCAGGTCGCATAATGATGCAAATTTATTATAGATATAAGGAAAGATGAAAGGTTTATGTCTGTGTGCAAAACTAGTTTTGGTCACTGGCACCGGCACCTTGAAAACTCTTTCCTCAAGCATTTTCTCGTAGGATGGTAAACTAAGAACAGTTTTTGCATGTACACTGCGACTCACATGAAGTAAAGTTGCCGAACAGTTAGGACCTGCGTATTCTCATAGAGCAAGGTAGTGGGGTATCGGCGGGGCTTGCCCAGTGATACCTTGAGAATTGCACGTTGAGCTCGCTCGAGCATGATGAGAGCAGAAGCTGCAGCACCTCCCCAGGCTAGCACACAATAGTTAAGTATTGATTGACAGAGCGCCAGGTACAGAGATTTCAATAGATCGCCACCGGTAGCTTCTCGTAAAAGTTTCGTTGTGTAAATTAATTTGCGCAGCCTGGCCGAGGTAACAGACATATTATGCTCTCTCAAGCATAACTTATCATCTATTAAGACACCCAGGTATTTAAGTGCCTTGATTCTGTTTATTGCTTCACAGTTACAGTCTGGGACTACCTGGCTAGTAAGGTTCTGATAGTTATAAGCGGGGCAGATGGTATCATGAATTCTTAGGTATGTCAGGTAGGCTGGGGGAGCAGACGCTGCTGTTTTGTGAAATCAGAGGAACTGAGTTTTTTTAATATTCAAACTTAAAAGATTTTGATCAAGCCAATGAGATAAGAACTCAATGCCTCTTTCAGAGGCGGTGCGGGACTCATGCCAGTTTCTTTCATGAAAAACCACAGCCGTATCATCCACGTAGCATAGCAAATCAGCATTTTCTAAGAGCAGATTTGTAATATGGTTCATATACATTATGAAGAGCGTTGGACCCAATATACTGCCCTGAGGGACGCCAAAGGTTACAGGTCGTGGACTACTGATTCTGTGACCTATTTTAACACGTTGGTACCTATTTGATAGGTAGCTTCGAAAACAACGGAGAGCGGTCCCACGAATACTAAAACCCTCCTTTTTTCTCAAAAGAATTGGTATCGAAACCGTGTCAAACGCTTTCACCAAATCGAGGAATACGCCGAAAGTCTCGCCCTTTGTCCAAATGGGAGCTTATTATCTCAGTAAGGAGAGTGACTGCATCCTCAGTAGACCTTCCCGGAAGCGGAAGCCAAATTGGCGTTTTGTTAGCAGACTATGTCTATCTAAGAATTGGACGAGTCTGTTGCTGACTAAACGCTCAAGAATCTTGGAATAGGTACACAGAAGTGAAATTGGGTGGTAATTACTGGGTAAGTCTTTAGGTCCCGCTTTGTGGATGGGAATATTCTCCGATAGTTTACCTATTTTATGTACTTTCGACTATTATTTATCATTCATGTAAATATTTTATTGTTATCGAGATATTTGTATAAATAAAGTCAAGAGGAGAGTATTGGTTACATACAGGGTGGTCCAGATACGATGGATACTATTTTTTTTAGATTGCTTACGTGGAGACCTACAAAAACCTGCTCAGAAAAAATCTTTTAATGTACTTAGAATCATAAAGGAGAAATAAAATCATATAATAATTTCTGTGCTATATTTGTCTATGTGTAATAAAGTTTTACTATAAGGTATCAGTAGTAAATTACTTTCACATCTTCGCCCACATCTCGCCTAGATTACTTTTTTAAGACATATTTAAATGAGGTATAATTTAAAAAAAAAATCATCTCTTTTATTGCTTCACGAATAAGTATAAAAGGATTATGGTTGTTCTTAATAACTTAGCTTTTTTATCGTATATTTTCCATTTCACCCCCTCATCTGTCAATAGTCAGTTTACAAACAAGGAGGAATTAATTCGAATCGTTGTAACAAAGGAACATTTTCCCATTAGGGTAAAGTAAACTCTAGTAATTGAGTTTGAATTGCTTTAAAGATTTATTTCCGCTTTGTATAGAGATGTAAACGGTTTGCCATCATGTAATCGAATTCCAATTGGTTGATCGAGAAGATATAAAAGGGTTTCTGGTTAAACAATCGAATTGGACGGCTCTTTTAAATTGATGAAATTATTTTAGAAAACTTCGTCATTATCAGTTCAATCTAGTCTATTTCGGGTTATGCAAAAACTTTGCTACAAACTACCAACATCTTTTTAACATGCATTTGGGTCGAGTAGGTTTGCAGTTTAGTATGAAACGGTAATTTTTTTTGTGCTTTCGATTTCAGTCGCATAGAGAATGTTATTAACACTTTATTGTACTAATAGACATAATATACAAAGTTGAAAAAACATGTACGAAGGGCGAGCATATTTTTTAATGTTGTTCAGTTTGATGGTTTGATCCAACTTTACGGTCGAATTGAGAAACCTCCTCCTTTTTTGAAGTCGGTTAAAAAACATACATTTGATTATATCAAAAATAATAGGTCACCGAATATTTTTCTACTTTTCAAATGTTTGTTTTTGGTGTCAGGGTTTTTTTTCAATTTGTAATTTAATGTTATTTCATAATTTTTAAAGTTACATGAAAACTACTGAACCGATTTTCATGAAACAAAACTAAGAACACTCGCAAAAATAAATAGCTTTCTTTATAAAAAAAAAAACAGATCGAAATTGGTCCACCCTTTTTTGGAGCTACGATGCCACAAACAGACTGACATAGGCGTCAAACTTATAAAAACCCCTCTTTTTACGTCGGGGGTTAAAAACCACTAGCATAGAAAGATCCTGTATAATAAACTATTCAAAATAGACTCGTAGCTGCTAATTCTGCTCAGCTAATGAAATTGTTATTATCTTAGGACCTTATTCTGTACATAGTAATATGGTTTTACAATGTTAGGTTCTAAGTTAATTAAGTTAGAGTTACTATAGAAACATCCTAATAACATGAGTCGTGTGGTTACTGATCGTCGTGGGTTTGTTTTAAGATACTTGCGATAGCCAAGCTTCACTTATAAGTTTATATACAGGGTGTACAATAAAATCGGACAGTTACTAAAAGGGGTGCTTCAGACCATCAAACTGAACAATTTTTACTATTGGAACAACACGGAAATCGCGAAAAAAAAATCCGCTGTCCCATACAAAACTGCAAACTTAACTCGACTGAAATGTATGGGACATTGGGACAGCAGATTTTTTTTCGCGATTTCAATATTGGTCCCATAGAGAAAGTTGTTCAGTTTGATGGTCTGAAGCACCCCTTTAAGTAACGGTCCCATTTTATTTTACACCCTGTATTTCCGATAATTTTGTTTGTGTGAATATGAAACCCCTTTAAACAGGGTGTAAATTTAAATACTCTACATATTAAAAGAGGTGCAGAACATTAAACTGAAAACTTTCACTATACAAGCAACATTGAAATAGTAAATAAAAAAACTGGTTGTTCCATATTTATTTGGGTCGAATAGCCAGTGACGTTTTCCATGGACGATTTTTTTTCGTGATTTTGAAGTTAATTCAAAAGTGAATGTTGTTCAGTTTCATGGTCCGAAGCACCCCGTTTAATATGTAACGCATTTACTAACACACACTGTATGATGTAAATATTCCTGATAAAATTAAGAAGACTAACACAAATCATACTTTATTCATAAAAAATTAACTGAAACTATTTTAAAGGGATGATCAGACCATCAGACTGAACAACTTTCTCAATGGGACTAACATCGAAATCGCGAAAAAAAAATTAGCTGTCCCATACATTTGTGTCGAGTTATGTTTACAGTTTTGTATGGGACAGCAGATTTTTTTCTCGCTATTTTGATATTGGTCCCATAGAGAAAGTTGTATGTCTAATCAGTTTGATGCTCTAATCACCCCCTTAAAACAATTTTAACTAATTTAAATAATAACTCTTTGTAAATATAAAGTTTTCAGCGTTGCGCCGACACAATTTTCTTGGCTTTAGTTAGCTGTTGTCAGCGCCTAAAAGGCAATAAGGGGTGGTTTTTCAGCACGCAACTATCGAAGTACCGCATGCCAAGTATGTTTGTGCTGTAATAAAATTTTGAAATTTCCTAGACAAAAGAGTTTGTTAGTGTGGTCTAGGTATAGGCCCCGATTTCACAAAACTGCACCCCGAGGTGCAAAAAGAATTACTCGAGAAAATCAAACACGAAAAAAGTTATGGCCGAAATAGTGAAAAAAAAAAACAATTTTTTATTTTGACGCTCGATATTTTGGAAACGAAGAATGATATTTGAGATTAATTTGAGAAACACTCCTCTGGACAATTAAGTCAGCTACAATTTGAGCCTAAAACAAAGACGGGTTAAGGATTTGCCCTGTAGTCTAACCTTTTTAGACAATATTTTTTTGAATTCCGTAGATTCATTTCCAATGTGCTCGAAAGTCGTGTCAGTCACGAAATCTGTGAATTTTTCTCATTATAGAAAAAATACATACGTTTTCAATTTGATACATGAATTCTTGCAACAAAATTACTACTTGCCATCCTAAATCTTAATTAATCTCGAAAAACTACTTTATTTCTTAACTATTTATAACTAGGTTAACCAAAATAAACACTACGAAAAAATATTTTCTCTGAATTTGATTATTAATTTACATTAAGTCATTCGTAAAATACGTTCAGCAGGTCAACCAGTTTCGTAAAATATTTAGTGTGAATTCTAGGAAACTGTAACACCCTTCCTACTAACTTATATATATATTTATATTTATATTTAACCCGTCTAGTTATTTATCATACAAGTTAGCGGCCCGTAGATGTGATCGTCTAGTCTAGATATTTAGTGACCCTTTAAACGTTGTGTAAGTTTGATTTGGACGTCTATAGTTATAGATAGGACTTGTATCGCAAAGAGAAGTCGATTAATAAAATCCGTAAAGTATTTCTAAGTAAATGAAACCCGTGGGAGGTTAAAGCTCGTATAAATGTAAAGAATCAGTTTAAGAAACGCTTGCTAAAAATCGAGAACACATTTTGGAAATACATAAAATAAGACATTAATAATATTAGAAAAGCTTATAGAAACTATGCAAACTTAGCTCGATTTCTTCATTCAGGATGCTCCAACTCGTATTGCGTAGTTTTCTTTCTTCTTGGCCAATAACACTTTATTTCACACTATTGTCACTTTGCTATGTTAGTGATTTACATAAAGAAAATAATATATTGCCCTAGCAGACCCCCCTACCGATAGACCTGGGTGAGACGAACATAATTTTGTTGACCTTTGACTAAACAAAATGAGAGCTAGAAAAAAACAAGGAATTCGTCCTTTATTGCGCAATAATAGTTTTATAAACGAAAAAACGAAAACGGAAAAAGTGCTACACCAATAAACAAGAAGGAGAACGGAACTATCGTTAATCATATACAAATAATTGTAGAACCTTACTGGTGCTGAGAATTACTGCGTCAAAAATCTCAAATTTACGCAAATTATGTCAAAGGCTCCTTAACGTAGAATGGTAATTATTCTCTGTCCTAAAAACATACGACGCGTACTCCTAATTCCAGGCACCTTTTGAAAAATGAACTCTAAAAATTACTATACAGGGTGTAAGTGACAGCCTAGCACATACTGAAAACGTGAACTTAGACCATCAAACCGAACAACTTTCACTATGGAGCCTACCTCAGTATACGCAAAAAAAATCTGCTGTCCCATACAAAACTGCTGTACCTACCCGACTAAAATGTATGGGACAGCGGATTTTTTTTCGCGTTTCCTGATGTAGGCTCCGTAGTGAAATTTGTTCTGTTTGATGGTCTGAGTTCACCGTTTCAGTATTTGCTACTCACTTGTATAAGATTCTGGAGAAATGCGTTTTAGGTTGGTTTTAGGACTTTGACTTTGGACATTTTTTAACACTTTTCATAAAACATTGTCACTAACATGTAGCACTGATCAACACGGTGCGGACATGTGTGAACTTTCAATTTTTTTTTATCTTAGTTGGCCATGTTGATCTCCCACGGATGTCATGTAAAATGAGACATCATTTATTCAAATTAGTAGCAACCATTAATTTCGAAAAGGAAGATAGGCTAGACCCATGGCAACAACTCGATTAACTTTTTTAGCATTCTTTTTTGCCTTTACTACCGCTTGAGAAGATGTGATCACCTTTTTATCCGACTGCGCCAGAAGGAGGGTTATGTTTTTGGAGCGTATGTATTTGTATGTTTATTTCTTTGTCACGCCCTACAGCCTAAACGGTTTGATGGATTTGGAAGTATGAGGTGTTTTTAGATTTGTAAAAATTGTGAAAGTGACAAAGGCTATATTATTTTAAGAGGGGGAATAATCTAAATCTAATAAATAAAAAATTACAATATGGGTATCAAACGAAAGCTAGTGAAGAGTCTAAATATAGTACTCATATGATTGTACTTTTCTTCTACCATTTTGCCACAAGACTAAAAAGTACGGAATAAACCCTAGGGGAGCGCGTAATTTCTAGGAATAAACTAAATTGTTAAGAAAAACAGAAAACCCGACTGCATAAAAAATATTAACTGAAAAGAGTAAAAACAAGCTCTAATCATTAATCCGCTAAGCAAATATAGTTCGAATTACATTAGGTAGGTATCGCAAAATATTTTTATAAAAACGAGCTTAGACAGTGCTCCAGTCTGAAGGAGAAAATCGTGAGATTACTTTACTTATCATGAGATAATCCGATGTGTGAAATAAACAAGACACTGAGAAATCACTTCAAGGAAAATTATCCTCAACCAATTGTCTTCAAACGACCGATACGAGCGTTTCTCTTCAATATCATAAAAACGTGTTGTAGTGAAATATCCTTGTAACGCTTGCTCTACATTGTGTTTATTCATAGAAATGAATCTAAACATAGTGACATGGAACCGGCATTAGCAGCCTCGAAATATCCGGCTAGAAGCATAACGTGTCGATAACATTGCTGTATAAATCGACTTGTTCATTTTAAACTCTTATTGGTAGGATCATTATTGTTCATGGAAAATGTTTCCTGTAAATAGAATTGGAAACATGAAAGATGTTTTGTTAAGAATATTTGTTCATATCAGATATTAAGTTTTTAGATTTAGATTAAGTACTTGATATTTGGTACTTATCATTTATAGCAATAAAATTAAGAAAAATGTCATATTATGAGATAATATTATTTAAAGTTCGAATTATTAAATTACGGGTAGATCCATGTTCGTTCAAAACCGCATGATTTAATGACCTCAAAGAATCTCATACGCTCAGTTGTAAAAACTTTCATTAGAGTGAATCCTCCATTGAATCTCTTGCTAGCTTTTACTACGTCAACAAGACAAAAAGACAGCAAGAGATTAAATGGAGGATTAACTTTAATGAGCGTTTCTGCAACGAAGTGTAAGAGGGTCTCATTATGGTCTCATAAATGTCAGTAACATATTCAAAGCTGTTAAATAATGGTTCACTACATAATTATAGAAAAACCTATTTCCGAATTTGTAAAAAACACTCTTTTCGAAAATCTGAGATTCTTGAGAATCTGACTTAAATTGAGATCTGAACGAATATCATGTGAGTTCCCCTCTGCACTCCGATGCTGACATTGTATTTCACAATAAAAGTTTAATTATGAAATACGCTTTACGTTGATAAACATACAATTATCTTATACATTCATCCACTATCAGCATCGTAGTGCAAAGGGGAACTCACGTGATATTCGTTCAAATCTTTATTCGATTCTAGAAGTCCATAATCGGATTTTCAAAAATCGTACGATCTTTAGTTTGATTTGTTTTTGCTCTTTATTTTCTTTTTTCCTAGTACTAATTTAGTACTATTTTAGTTGTACTAACCATGTATGGATCATAGTTGTGTAATAATACAACATTAAGATATCATATCAATTATAAGCTAAAATAGATAGTTATAGGTAAATGTAATAGTACATTATGGTACAAGTGTGTAATGTTGGTGATTACCGCTGAGGCGCCATTGAGACCCGAGCCGTAGGCGAGAGTCTTAAGAGAGCCGAGGACGGTAATCATCAATACACACGTGTATCATACGACGTTTTTCAAGAAAATAATAATAAAAAATCATTTTATTTAGTAAATAAAAAGTTTATTTAGAGAATTTATTTGTACTATTGAATATGATCTTTTTTGTATCGAAACTTTTTTAAGAACAAAGCAACTCAAGAACTCAACCAAGAAGTTTAGATACCTACTATAAAAAACCTATAACTCCCTTGTGAATAATAGTAATGAAAAAGTCACAGTTTGATTATAGGTGTCATAATGTGCCTAATTGCGGTGAAATAAGGGCCATTTTATGAGCAAGTGTGTTGAAAAGTACCTTTAGTGACTAAAATGAAGGAGTAAACTAATAACATCGGAGTTCCCCATTGCACTCCGTCACTGACGTTTGATGAATAATATCTCAACGTAAGGGTTTAGTACAGTTCCATGTTTTTCTAGATATTTCATGATACAAGTATAAGCTTATATTGATATACTTGGGTAAATTTAAAAAATCCCTCATCACATTTACGGTGCGTTCCGATTCACGATAATTGCAACATTATCGATGACGGCGGTAACACCCGTTCCATTTGCGCTATCTATCGTGCTTACAGTGCTAATAGCGTCCTATCAACGGAAGTCGGAACGCTAGATATCACGTTCACGCCGTTCACATCGCAAAAACCCCAAACAGTTTTTGAAGGGCATGTTTAGAAACAAGTTAGTTACCTCTAGCTGCTCTGTCGTACTAGCTTTGAGTGAGATTTAATTGTATCGTCCTATTATTTTCTTAATCACTAATCCATCCATCACCTGACTAGACCCTCTCCCATGTGGTAAACGAGTGCACTCTGTGGTGTTTCCCCGGTGATATCGAAGAACTCCACAGGCCAACCCCGGCAGCGGAAGACTGGCTAAAATACCTGGACCTCGAAATCTAAACCCCACGATAAGAAGAAGAACATAATCAAACCCCCGAAACCGAGTCTTAAACAAACCAAAAATTTGCCACAGCAAAACTGTGTCAAACTTCACTTTTGACAATTCGCTCACAAGTCTAACGCTCTACTGTTTTTGCAAGATGGCGTCGGTAGGGACGTCATGAATGACGTCACGTTTTCGATGGTGGTCTCGCTTACAGTCAAATCGGAACGACATTTTAAAGTACCGCTAGTGACTAAAATGAAGTAGTAAACTAATAACATCTGAGTTCCCCTTTGCACTCTGGCAGCTATGCTGACGGTTGATGAATGCGTCTCGTCGTCGAAGCTGTCAGTACAGAATACGAATTATGATGTGGTAGCTCTCTGTTTATCTAGCTTCAGCACGATTTGCTGGCGAGGAATGAATTAACCTTTCGTCTGTTGACATTCCAGACACAATAGAATTGGCATTGTATTTTGCACTGATCCGTGAAAACCACAGACGAAAGGTTAAGTAAGAGCATTCTGTTTTTCAAATCTGGATATCAAACCGGGCCTACCACAGATCACAGGGCCAGTGTCGCAGCAATATGCGCAAAAACGGAACACATTGCTCGCAACTGTAATGATTCAATATATTATGAGGCTGAAAGCCAGTCGAGACGTTGAGTTCTGATACCGTAATGGATAATGAGCACATTCAAGCTAACAAAGTACTTTCTATCACGTGGTACTGGTGGTGATGCGACACTAGGTTTCGTACTCAGCGCGTTGGTTGGCATCTCTCTAGATCTCTATGGGGCCTACATAGGGTCCTTCTTAATACGCTGATGGTTTTTTAGGGGGATGATCAGACCATCAAACCGAACCACATTGTCTATAGGACCAAGGTAGAAATAGTGAAAAAAACAGCTGTTCTAAATAAAACTGTAACCCTTCTCGACCAAAATTTATGGGACAGCAGATTTTTTCGCGATATCGATGTTGGTGCCAATAGAGAAAGTTGTTTGATAGTCTGATTACTTACTAAAATACATTTTTTAATGATAAACTAAACAACTGATTCATTATTATTATGCAAACATAAATTCACGACCATAATCCGAAGTATTCCGAAGCGGGGTGGTCAGATATCTTACTACATCTACCAACCATCTTCTGAAGTGTCTGCAGTGTGTGTTCATGATAATTATCATATTATTTGTAAGTGTAGAGTTAATAAATTATTCAAAATTCGATGCCCACACAAACCGCCGTGTCAGAAACAAGGAGACCCAATAATAAATCATCAACTCACATTCAATTTGTTTGCCGATCGGACGATTATGCAATTTATTAATTACTCATTTTGCGGTTTTACAAATTAGACAATATTGAACAATTTGTTTATTTTCATAGCTGACTTTACGCTGATAATGGTATTATTTATTCATAAACCCTACTAGTGCTAATAGAAAATAAAGTGAGTTAACTATAGTATAAAATCGTTTAATAATATAAATTGGTAGGTAAGTTATTTTAAATACAGCATTGTAAATTCAGCGATTATACAAAGTCCTTCCAATGTCTTGCATTTCCGATGTAACCTTTCAAAATCGAAACTTCCTTTCCAGAAAAGTGAATTTTGTCTGTGAGTTTTTCCACCCTAATCGTGAGTTCATAATTATTATAATTATCTTGTATGTATGTACGTCATCATCATCATCGTCCACTGCTCTCCGAAGCCGCGTCACAAAATTATTCGCGGCCTTCTTCATCCAGTCACTCCCCGATACCTTTTTTAGGTTGTCGGTCCAGCTGGCCGAAGGGCATCGCACACTACGCCTGCTAGTTCGTGGCTTCCACTCTAGAACTCTGACTTCCCATCAGTTGTCAGGTTCTTCGTCTATATGTATGCTACAGAACTATAGAATTTCAAATATAATCTCTGAAATATGTACAGCGTGTTAGGGTAAACAGTTGCATCCATGATACTGCACAATTGTCTCTTAAAAACGAACTCGAAATTAGCAAATAAAGTTTTGGACTTTCCATACTAAATGCAATCAGCTGAACGTTTGTATGAAAAATCTAAATAATCCTTTGTTTTTCTGGGATAGTTGTTCAGTATCATGGGTAGGTAAAATCATCTATTAGTGTAAACCAACTAAATACCCTAGCACCCTGTGTATACCAACGAGAATGCCTTAATTTAGGTCATTGATTTCCATTAGTGCCTAACTTAAGCTTCAATACATTACTTAGAAGGGTTCTCAAGTGCCGCATTCAAAGGCACTAATGGCCTTTCGATCATAGCCGATCTCTATTCACTAACTCGACGTGAATGTTGGAGGTATTTATCTACTAGTTTCCCGCTTTACATACGAGTAAGATGAATTACCTAAATCTACTCGAGAACTTACGCTATCTTCATCTTGACTGAGCACTTGAGAGTTACATTTGCTGATTCACGTTTCTATTTGAGTGTATTATATTGCGCGCAATATAAGATGGCAAAAATACTGTGTTATTTTTATTTTATTTCAATATATTTCTTGGTAGTGTTTTAAAATTAACTTTGTCAGCATCTTTAATTGCAGTTGCAGCAGTGGTTAATGCAAATTTCTTAACCAAAAACCTGAACCATGATCATCGTACTCCAGCCCATAACCCATTATTTGGGATGGGATTAAAATTACCATTAATGTTAAAAACCAAACTTTATACTAAAATAAACTTTTATACCTTGTCATTATTCATTTTAGATTATACGAGCGTTAACCCGCGACTTCGTCCGCACAAATTATATACCAGATTTTAAGTCAGATCATAAGCTATCAAACAAAAAAAGTGTCATCAAAATCGGTTCAGTAGTTTTTGCGTGATACTCGTTCAAACAAACAAACAAACAAACACCCAAACAAACACACAAACAAACAGACAGACAAAAAATCCAAAAATTGGTGAAATGGAATCAGGGACACCTAAAAAACATATCGTAACTTTTTTTTTGTTAATATCTTCAATGTACAGACACACTTCCTGTTACAGTTTTATAATAGTATAGATTTATAAAATGTGAAACTGATATTGATTGTTTGTTCTGCTTTCAAGTTTCACATCAATTAACCCTGAAAACAAACGTTTATTAATAGGCAAACATTAATTTAAACTTAATATTTGGATACACAGCCATTCGATCAAATTAGTTTAACTTTTGTTTAGTCTATACGAAATAGCTTCGTCAAAACACATTACTCACACAATTAATATTTCACCATCTCAATATCTTTACTAATTGGAAAGATGATCTCTTCTTGTTATTTGTTCTATCAATTTGTTTTTGCTATTCCGCACGCGATTTACTATACCGAGTCCTATAATAAAGGCGCCACTCAACTCGTAGATTAATTGACAGAGGGACCGCAGATTTAATCATAAAACTGTTATTGAGGAAGTGTGGAGCTTTGGCGTTTTGCACTATCATTTTTGATTAAACTGATTAATCAAATGATAGTGATTCACATAATAATAATGCGAAGAGTCCAGTAGATACTATTTAAACTTGCCGTTTGATAACCAAGAACAACAATGTTTAAAAATTTACGTAAAAATTTAACATTTTGGATAGAATCGGTAAGTGAACGATTTTCAATCGTTGAAATCAGTAGGTTTTTTTTTTGCGATCAAAAACATCTATACTATTATAAAACTGTAACAGTTTGTCTGTACATTGAAGATATTAACAAAAAAAAAGTTACGATATGGTTTTTAGGTGTCCCTGATTCCATTTCACCAATTTTTGGATTTTTTGTCTGTCTGTTTGTTTGCGTGTTTGTTTGGGTGTTTGTTTGTTTGTTTGAACGAGTATCACGCAAAAACTACTGAACCGATTTTGATAAAACTTTTTTTGTTTGATAGCTTATGATCTGACTTAAACTCTGGTATATAATTTGTGCGGACGAAGTCGCGGGTTAACGCTCGTAATAAATAAACTTAACCACATTAGGATATTTGACTGCATATAGAAACGAAGAATGAATTTGTATTTACAAACTATCCCACACAATGTAGTAGGCTATGACTGCTCTGACTGCTCTATTACACGTTGATAAACTGTAGGCTAGTAAAAAAAATCATAGGTTCGTAATTCATTTTATTATTATGTACGTTTTTTGTATTTAAACTTTTCCAAAAGAATTATTTTTATACCTACCTACTATCAACTATAATGTACACTCGGGAGTAATGAATCCGGATCATCAATATCTGGGAAACTTGATAACTGATGAAGAAACCGGCTAAGTGCATATCGAGACTCGGACAATTAGTTTTCCGTACTACCATTTATTTATATGGGTCGTAGGTGATAATGATAACCAGTAAACGGATAAAACAATACTTACTATATGTATGTAGGCTCACAGTAACTGAAGATCAGTTTACACTGGTAGTACTTTTTTCGTAAAGTCACTCAAGTTAGTTCCAACCTGAAAATTTTCCCTTCATCGACACCTCATTTCTAATGATGATGATTTTTTTTTAGATTTGACATGCCTCTAGTTTTTTTCATTTTTTTTTTTCGTTTCTTTTCATTTCCCTAGTTTGAAATATCGGTGGGGACAGGAGGTTTTCTGAGAGATATTAAGGTTAACCCGGATTCATTGCTCTTATTATATTATTACTATATTTTTTAATAAGTAGTATAAAACATAATTTGTTCCTAATTTTAAAAGTAACTCAATAATTATCCAGACTTTTAATTGTTCCAACATTTACGAAGGCTATTAAAATAAAAGGTTAGTTTAACCTTAACAATTTACCTAAGAATAATTAAACCACTTAAGATCTCGAAGTACTTTCTCGTCTAATTGGGGTTTTATTTTGCACGTTTTGTAATAAGATTTTATTTGAAATTTCGTAAGGGGGAATCTGATAAGGGGACTAAAGATTTAGGTACTTTTGGAGGAGAAAAGTGTAAGGTATAATTATTGTACTGCCAAACCAAAACATTATCAAGCATGTACCAAAATACCGTCTCTATCAAGTCATCATCAGTTTCTATACGTCCCAACTGCTGGGTCTTGCCCTCATGGTGAGAGAGTTTTTGGGCATAAGCCCACAAATGGGTATGGAGCTTTACCAAAGAATGAAGAACTTACCCAAATTTTTCTATTTACCCCTAATTATTTGGAAGACTTTTTTTATATGTAGCATAATTTTCTTTTTCTTTTATTGGTTTAGATTTATGTATAGGTACAATAGCTGAGTTAAAGGAGACTGGGCAAAAGTGGTCTATGAACCAATTAGCGATACGGTTTTAGTGTTTGTATTAGAAAACCTCATCTCACTTGTGCAAAGGGGCATCAAAATCAGACCTGGTAGTTTTGAGAATTATACTAACCCACCTAATAAACAAATTATTCCAAATATTCACAATTTGTAAATGTGTGCAAATTGTCGACAGAAACCATTTCCAAGCGAGGTACAGCACAGACACAATGTATATTCAAGCTTCAATAAAATTAAGGATGCACGCTCCCAGCTCATAACCTACAGCTGAGAGACATTCACGGCCCGCTTTCGTATTTCCTTTCACGTGTAATTTCCCAGGGCGCGACGCCTTGGGCCCATCAACTATAGGGCAGCAGATTCCAGATATATATTAATTATTTATGCACTTTTTAGTGATGCTGAAAATTCTCTGAAGAATCGTTAGGGTACTAGGCTACTGAAGATTGGTGACTGGTATGACGAATTACTAGTTCGTGTCAATTAACAATAACTGGACAATTGTACGTTACTAACACACACATCTCCCACTAAATAGGTACTCTTCCTTTTATCCTAGACAGATCCAATAGCTACGATACTAACCACATGCTTCTTGCGAATTGACGATACTTATAGATTAATTTGTATTACTTACAAACTTATACAGAATGGAGGAACCTCTTTAGTGAGCTTCATACTTTTTTATTTATTTAGGTGAGTGCTTTTTATATTCCTTTTATATTCATAATCCTAAATACGCCACTGATATTATTGTTTATTTTGATTTTAAATAATATAATATAACAACATAGTTAACAAAAACTAACAGAATACTGTAATATATCCATCTTTCATTGCTGCAGCAGTTATACTGACGGACTAAATAAGATAATTATCTTTGTAACAGATGGGGTGGATTGCTTGCCCCAATCTATGTGTCGTAATAAATATTTCATGGGTTTATTTGAACGAAAAACTAAGAATATCTCTCTCTCTCTATAACGTCACGCCTCTTTCTCAGTGGGGTAGGCAGTTCTTTTGCCTCATGTACATCCATACATCTCTTCATACATGCCCGTCGGTTTCGAGTACTCCGCATTTCTCTTTTTTTTAGGACGCAACTGATTTGATCAGAATTCGTCCTACGAGGGCGCCCTCTGCCGACGCTTCCACTCACATTAGCAACATATATCTCTTTAACTATATAATCTTTAACTAAGAATATACCAAATATAAACAGCATCAGCATAGCATAGCATCTGCTCACGACTATATCCCCCGAGGGGGTAGTCAGAGATATTCTGAAAACTCACAAAAATAAACAAAATGGTAAATAAAGAAAAGAAAATGTGAAGAAATTAAACTAAAATCTTTCAATTTGATTTCAAAACATTCTAAATATGGTTACGGTTTTTACCATCAAATTCCAACCGAAGAAAGAAATCATGTCTACTGAAAGAAATCTCGTCAGAAGTGAGCTTGCCCTTTATACTTGTTTATTGTTGTTTTTACATATATTTCCGTAAATACAACAAAATGATAAAAACGAAAAAATAAATATTTAATTAAATAAAAGTGCAGAAAATCATCAAAAATTCACACGTCTAGCGCCTAAATGCGGAGTTGTCAGAATAAATTTAGCTCGTGCCTGAATTGGATTCAAACCATGGAGTGGAAATGACGCAACACAATATTGTGGTTTAAAATGTAAAAATAAAATGAAACTTTCAAATGAAAGATTTATTCAGTTTCCCCTTAAAATATTTTCGGCTAATTTTGTTAGAGACGTATATATATTTATAGTCATCATAATACAAGTCCGGGCTAGATTCTGGTTATTTCACTTTCAATAAGACTAGATAATCCGTGTGGATCCAAGACATTTATTTATTTACGAGCGTTAACCGGCGACTTTGCCCGCACAAATTATATACCAGATTTTAAGACAGATCATAAGCTATCAAACAAAAAAGTTTCATCAAAATCAGTTCAGTAGTTTTTGCGTGATGATCATTCAAACAAACAAACAAACACACAAACAAACAAACAGACAAAAAATCCAAAAATTGCTAATATGGAATCAGGGACACTTAAAAACCTTATCGTAATTGTTTTTTTGTTAATATCTTCAATGTACAGACACACTTTTGTTACAGTTTTATAATAGTATATATATATATACATAGATAGTTGTAGATTCTGCTTTACCATATAAAGCAAAAATATTTAACATTTTACAGACTTCACTAAAGAAAAGTACAATTTAGGTATCTCAGTTATTTTATGCTTATAATACAATGAAGGTACGCTATAATATTACATGCACCTACTTTTAAAAGAAATATATTTCCAGTAAAGAAATTCATAACACCGTTATACTCCGACACCACATGCCGTGCCCGAGCTTGGAAAAATGAAAACTCACCAACATACTTTTTTGAACAAATTGCGTTTTCATGTCCCTAATTATCTTTTCAACTTTTCGACATTAGCAAACATTGAACGACGTACTAACTCTAGGCAACGTGGGGTAAATTACAAGTGTCTAACTTCATTAGCCGAGTAGGGAGCTTACTAAGGCTTTGAACACAAATGTGCCAGGTTTTTGTGGCGCGAGGCAAAAGAGAGGAACAAAAGAATGCCGAATGCTTTGAATAGCAGAGAGGGATGTATTCTTAAAAGTGTAGTGGCCCTGGTTTCTTTATTTCATGCTCTAATGCCTATAAATAACGATTGCCTAGATTGTAATGGTAAAGGGCCGACTATGTAGCATACGCTTAAATATTATACAAAGTCCTTACAAATCGTTTCTGTTACGTACCAGTACAGGGTTCTAAGTCCTAAATTGAAGTTAGTCTGATGTTAGAAAGTTTGTTTATTAGCTAGGTTACGTAAGTAAATGGGTACGGTATATACTGGACTAACACAATTAATTTGAGCTCTCGGTTGGTGTGATGATTAACACATCGGATTGTCAATCCAGAGGTCCTGACTTCGAATTTCGGTTAGGTCATGGATAATGTTTGTATCGTTGTTGTCTCGTTTACATAATAAAATAAAATAAATAACGCTCACAGGCAAATACATTGTAATGATCCCAAGCAAGCACTAACAGGGTGTTTAATATGGAAACCATACAACAACGGCACAAACATATAACCATCCATGACCGAGCCAGGATTCGAACCCAGGACCCTGGTTTGGCAGTCCGGCGTGGTAACCATTACACCAACCGGGTCGTCATAATAAAAGCCTTAGAGCTACAGTTTGGGAACAGATATCTATGTGAGTCCTGAGTCTCGCGCATATTAAAAAAAAACTCTGTTTTTCCGGGACCCATATTTAAAAAAACTCTGTTTTTCCGGGACCCTTAACGCGAGCCCGACACAGACTTGGCCGATTTTTTTATTTGTTATTAGTGCTCTACAAAATTATTTAAATCGACGATTGGATGTATTAACCGCTTTTACGATAGAGCAACAACAAAAACTGAAAAAACGCGAATCTTGTATGGGGATTCAATTTAATTTTTTTTAATATTATTTGCTAGCGAATTCGCTATAATTACGCATTATTCTGTGAAAATTTCAACCATCTAGTTATTGCGGTTCTAAAGATACAGCCCTTTAACAGACAGCCGGATGGACGGACGGACAGCGTCGGCTTATGAATAGGGCCTATTTAGCACCCTTTAGATACGGAGCCCTAATTATTATAACCAAGTATCCACAAAGTTATAAAAACAATGATGATGACTTTTAGTGATAACGCTGCCTTTTGTACCCCTCTTGTTCGTGTATATTTGTTTTTTTGTGTATTTTGGTGTGCAAATATAGAATATTTATCGTATCTTATCTTAATGATCATAACTTTTTACAGACAGAAAATAATAGCAGACAGCCCTAGTAATTGGTTCAATTCGAAAGCGAACAAGAACACTGAATATTATATTCTTTTTTTTTTAAGCTTACATATTACTTTTTGGATGCAAACTGACGTAACAGATCGTTCTGCGAATTATTAATATTTGGGCAATTTCTATAGACGGCATAACTAATGTGAAATAAGGAACAACAATAATATAGGTAAGTATTTACTTACCTAATGTAAATACCCATAGTAGTACCCTGTACATTGAAGATATTAACAAATAAGTTACGATATGGTTTCTAGGTGTCCCTGATTCCATATCACCAATTTTTTTTGTCTGTCTTTGTGTTTGTTTGTGTGTTTGTTTGTTTGTTTGTTTGTTTGAACGAGCATCACGCAAAAACTACTGAACCGATTTTGATGAATTCCCCACAATAATGACTATTTCTGTTTCTCATATTTTTACCGTACTCGTACCCACCCCACGTACCTATTTGTTGTTTTTTCTTATCTAACTCTTGATGAAAAACAATATTTTTGCAATTTGGTACTTGAAATAAACCAACGGAGTCATTTAATTGTATTGTAAGGGTACATTTATAGCAGTCTGCATTCGTCTTGTAAAGGAAAATTATGTTAATTAAATAATTGAATATTGATTGTTTTTCAAATACTTCCAGATATTTGTCTACCTACTAGAAGCTTCTATGCGGTAAATATTCAACAGGACAATATTTATACCTATTCCCGAACCAACCAGGTACCTATACAACCTATATCTCGTACCTATATACAAGCACAATGATTTTCAACAATTATAAAAATTGTTTTGAATCTTTCTTTTCAGTCTTGAAACCTAGGACGATAGGAAACATAGAAATCTTTTAATAATTTTAATAATTCAACAGACTTACCACGAGTTGAAACTGTAGTAGTTTGACGCCCATTTTTGCGTTGAATTCGGTATGGTGCTTCTAGCGGCTGTTCTGTGGACTCATTCTGAATTCATAGTATTGATCATATTTCGTTAAACAAACATTTATGTTTATAATTTCACGGTGGTATCTTAACTCTCCGAACATCTAATAACAATTAATAGTTAGTAAGCTACAAGAGCCTCTTCCATACAGGTAGTTTGGATGCAATTCCATGCTCTTTCTTACACTATTTAATGTACCGACCCCTTAGTCTACGTATTTACATTAACTTGTACTTTAGTTTGTTGACGGTTCTTTATAGGTACTTTGAATTAGATTACAAAATTCAGTGAAAATTGGATTACAAAATGTGATATTATAATCATATTTTAAATAAATTCTGCAGTAGGCGAACTAAAAAAAAAGAATATCAAAATGCATGAGCATTCAGGCGATCCAGAGATAAAATAATATTTAAAATTACTCTTCAAATTCTGACAAATTGGACATGCATTCGGAAAGTTTCATGATAGCATATCATACATCACGTATTTTTTGCCGTGAAAATGTCGTTATCACTTTAATTTATTTGATAAAATTTTTTTGTTGATGTATTGAAAAGTATGACATTATTATGCAGCTCAGTTCCAGTTTAGATTTCATCCCAGAACTTTTAACAGGATGTAACAAAAGATGATAGTAATAGTAATATTTAAAGAGCCATCAAACTGATCAACTTTGTCAAATGGACAATTACAGCTTTTGATTCTATGGTTTGGTTGACTATTGGTTCATACAAACATCTATACAATAATGTCAGTTTTTAAATAGTAAATATACTGTGGGGCTTGCTACTGATGTCAGCACCCACAAGTTATAGCAAAGATGCCAACCGATGGCGATACCGTCGCTCTCGGAAATATGTTCCATACATAGACAACGTTCACCGTGAATACGTAACTCTTAACCTACTACAAATAAGGTTCACAATCGAATGCAAGACATACATCGCGCAAGAGAAATTATCACAGAGTTTCGATACATATACAAGGTCCAACTAAGAACTGTTGGACCACGGCCGGTCCCCAGGCTTCACACATAGCCTGGTGGAAGATCTTCCCTTTTCAATGGAGGAAAATTCCCAAGTAGCACCTCCATATATACTTTTCACGTTTATTAAAGGTTCCGGCCCATGTTAGCTATTGCACTACATAGAATACAATTTCATAAACTCTCAAACACACGAGCTAGACATATTTTTTGACTCGTTAAATAGATTTAAGTCTACTATTAAGAATGTAAATTTAAATAATTGTAATATATAAATACCATCACTATTGGAAATTATCTGTTACTATTAGTAGTGAGTTACATTTTATTTCATTCAATTCATTTAATTTGTGTATAGTTGTTAGTATCATTAATTCCTTTGTTTATTATAAATTGATTGTAAACTATGAATGGTTATAAATAATTTAAAAAATTGCAAATTACATTATAAAAATAAAATGCAAATAACAATATAAATTCAATTAGCTAAAATTAAATTATTATTAATGTCAAATTTCAATGTCAAATTCTAGTTAAATATTATTATGTATGTGTGACCGATGTATTGTCGTGATCTTAGACTGATGAATGTGGTGTACAACTATTATAGCATGCCAATATTATAATTCTGTTAATGTATTGTTGCTGTTGATGTACCATAAATAAATACACTATAAGAACCTTGATCTTAGCTATTAAAAGAATATGCTTCCAAGCGAGCTTCAGGGTCTAACTTAATATGCAAACGGTTTTTTAAGATGACAATCTACATCAAACTGAACAACTTTCTCTGTGAGACCAATGCCGTAATCGCGAAACAAAAACATCTGTCCTATTGCAGTTTTATATGGATCCGTTTTTTTTCGCGAGTTCAACCTTGGTCCCATGGAAAACGTTGTTCAGTTTGTTGGTATGATCATCACCGATATAAACAAAGTTTAATGCTATTTTCACTATAAACCGATTAAATTCAATATAAAAATGTTTAAACACGATCCAGAAAATAATCTCTGTGTCTGTAATTTGTCAGATTTTGTTTTACTTTATTGAATATAGGACAAAACTTCGATTGTATGGAGCACGGTAACGGGCATATCCTCTTAAGTTTATTAAGCATATGCTCAAGAATATATTCCACGAGGGCGTAGTCAGAGATATTCTTAAACTAAGAACATATACGTTTCACTAGTTGTACCGAAACTCTGTCCAGTGTGACGGGGAGTGAGCCCGTGTCACCACTTATTCTTCTTCTTCTTATCGTGTGGGCAAGTCCTGGTTTTAAAGTTTTTTCAGACCGCCTGACGGCCTCTGACATGGTTTTTATGTAACGACTACTACTACCACCCGAGATAGTAGCCGGGACCAACGGCTTAACTTGCCATCCGAAGGACGGAATCATCTTTCTTTTCAGACAAACAGGCAATTCAGCCTGCAATGTCCTAACCAACTGGGGAAAAACGTACAAAGTGACATATCTGTGTCCCCCGTTGGAATCGAACCCACGACCTCCGTGTCGAGAGCCCAATGCTCTTAACCATTAGACCACGGAGGCAGGCCACTTATTAAAAGTCTTAAGTATATTGCTTAGGTATGAAATTTCTTTTGGCACTTTATTTCAGGGTTCAATACCAATATACTAACGATATCTCATCTTTTCCAGTTTAATGATTGAAGCGACACGACTTTCATCTATAAAGGTATTGAAGCCATTCCGAAAACACTTCGCATATAATTCAGGACTAATTAAGTCCTGAGAGGCTGTTACAAGGAACCGAGCAAGTGGAAGGTGGTAATTAGGAAGCTCACTGTACAGTTTCATTAAAATTTCACCTTCGTATAGCTACGAGTCATTAGCCGCAACTCTTTGATGCATACTAATTGTTCTCACTTTCGAAAGTAAATTCTAATTAGCAAAGAACAAACCGAATTGATTAGTTTGTTCTCGCGCGCTTTTATTTATGTTGCTGGTTTTATCTCAACGCCTAAAGGGTTACAATTTTTACATTCCACTTAAGGGGATACCGAGTCTCCAGTGTGCTGCTCTCAATAGTATTTTTTATTTCTTACAGATTTCTCAAAAAACAATAGGTAATGTCATTGTAGTCATAGCTGAGTCATACATAGCTGATAAATTTTTCAAGTAAAAAAGTAAGTTTATAAATTATTCCATACTATGTGGAAAAATATTGAAAGCAATAAGTTCAAGTGATGAATAACATCTTAAGGAATACATAATTTAACTTACTTGAATAACAACTAAAAAAATAAGACTACAAAATTACAACCATACCTAAGGGTCGATGTCCTGATCTAAAAGTATTATTTTAACCTTTCTGAAACGTATTTAACCTGAAAACTCTTTTGAATTTAATAACGTCACTTACATTTTAATTTAAAATATAATTTGTGGTCACTTACCTGTCTCAAAGAAGCTAATTGCTTTTCTGTACAAATTAATAACTAAGAAGAAGAATAACAAAGGGCAAAATGGCGCCAGATTATAAGCGGTCTTTATAATATTTTTAAATGGTTAAAATGGTCGTCTCAAAATACATTTTTTTAATTTATAATTCATGTCAATTATTGTTATGGGAGAGAATTGTAATCTCAAAGATTATGTAATGAACAAAAACACATTTCACTATTCAAAATGGCGGAGCCAAGCCCGAAAACACCCGACCGAGATGACTGCCTGTCATAAGACTTTAATTCTTAAAATAATTTGTGTACCTACCTGCAAAGTAGTCTAACATCAGAGTCGGACTGGGCTTAAGAGGCCAGGCTGGCATTACTTGACTGTGTTTGGTGTTTGTATATTATGAGATAGCCAACAAATGACATTATAAAAATCCGATATTCGTCACAGGGGCCACTTCTCCTTCCTTAGCCTGCTAGACCCTTTGTACAAAGAACCCTTACAGTCGGTCACAATTGACAATAATTTGTAGCTACTTACACAAGCTTCATAAATATTTGCCACACAAATCAGGGAACTTTGTAAAGAGTAGATCGGACCCTCTCTTTGTACTCCAGATATCCGGCGCCCTCATCACCGAACATCCGGTTGTGTACTGTCAATTACCATTCACTTTGTTCTCTAGTGCTATCTATAAAATTGTAATCCATAAAACTGAAGTTAGCAAACATAATAAATTCTTTAGTAGAGAACTTAACAATTATAATATTGTAATTTATATTTCAGGATACATCGGACCATCAAATTTTCTCTATCTAACGGCTAAGGTGAAATGGACAATTTTAACCAAAATTGGGAAAAAATCTGCAGTTCCATACAAAACTGCAAAACTACTCGACCCAAATTTATGAGATAGCAGATTTTTTTAGCTGATTTCGATGTTAGTTTCACACACAATGACATTCTATACAAGGAGGACTTGGGACCACTAAGTTATGCCCAGTTGTTTTACATTACTGCTTTTTTTTTCAATTCTTTTGTTTTTTTTTTGGAGCCCTGTAACCGATATTCGGTTACAATTTGAACGATTATCGGTTACAGGGCTCAAAAAAAAAACGGCTGAAATTTCAGCGGCAATGTATGACAGCATACGTGACATTAGAGACATGTGCCATGTTTAGGCTTTGGTATTGTATGACATGATGACTCTATTTTTTCGCACACAACGTTTTTCAGTTTGACAATCTAATTGCCGCCATAAAAACCGTCAGCATATTAAGAACGACCCTATATTAATAACGTAATAAGCAACACAATAGTAAAACAATTGACACGAAGAATGAAGAAAACAACCTTTTACTAAGAGCAACTAAGAGTAAGAACCTATCTAATCTAAACTATTATAAAACTGTAACAGAAAGTGTGTCTGTACATTGAAGATATTAACAACAAAAAATTACGATATGGTTTTTAGGTGTCGCTGTAGGCCTAGCATGCCACCCCCGAGAAAACGATAAAAATCGAGATGTGCTTCCATCTTTATTATTTTACGTAAGCCAGAAAGAGCGCGTATGACGTTTTTCTCGTTTAAACGCTTTTTCGTGGGTGGCATGCTAGCCGTACTGATTCCATATCACCAATTTTTGGATTTTTGTCTGTCTGTTTGTTTGTGTGTTTGTTTGTTTGAACGAGCATCACGCAAAAACTACTGACCCGATATTGATGAAACTTTTTTTGTTTGATAGCTTATTATTTAATTTAAAATCTGGTATATAATTTGTGCGGACGAAGTCGCGGGTTAACCCTAGTACTATTATAAAACTGTAAATTAAAAAAAAGAAGTTTGTTTGATCGAGCATCAAGCAAAAACTACTGAACCGATTTTGATGAAACTTTGTTTGCTTGATAGCTTATGATCTTACTTAAAATCTGGTAAATAATTTGTGCGGACAAAGTCGCGGGTTAACTCTAGTCCTTAATAAAACTTTTCCATTCGAACACAATCAAAATAAGAACTTAATTACTCGTAACGCTTCCGTACCAACCCCGAAAACTTCAAACATCTGTTCCAATAATAGATTTTCCATCCCCTTGTGCCTTTCAAAAAACAAAATGGACGAATTTAGGCAACGTTAGCTTTCGCACCATTAATTCCGAACGGGAGTTAACTTGGTCGGGGCGTACAAATTACATCAGTCTTTGAGGCAAACTACACTAGCCACATTGTGAAAGTAACTTTCTAAGTCGCACAGTTGAAAACAACAAAAGAAAAAGTACTGTTATTGATTTACCAGTGGACCTGGCACTGCCCGGGGAAATTCATAAATATTCTATTAACTTACCGAAAACTCCGATAAGTCCTGCAGGCAGTCAACAAAACACAAAATACGGAATTACATTCCATAATTATTTTGCGTAGTACTTAATGTGTATTCGCAATCCGCGAGTTTCCAACTAGTTAAATCAGCAACTCTTTATCAAACGTCAAAACACGAGCTTTGTATGAAAAGTTGTACTAAATCATGAATAGTGACGTCATTGTTTTTCGTCGTCGTTTCGATACTTTTTATAGCTTATGCCTTTATTAGAAAAAAATAGTATTCAAGTTGCAGAATAACTGAAAATGTAAGTTTAGCATTATTTTCAAACGTATTTTTTACTGAGAAGATAAAACTAAAATATATTTGATGCAGTCAACTCCCCAATTAGTCGCCAATGAGTTTTAACCCTTAGTTTCGAAACACAGAAAATGTTTGCAGTGTTCTTTAAGAGGTACACTTTATTCTGCTGTCGGAAGCCACGAATCGGCTAAATTGAGTTTGCTGATAATTCGTTGTCGTAGAACGTTCGATCGGCCTAATTCGGGGGAATCTCATTCGGTTAACGACTATAATGTTTCACCTGGGTGCGCTTACTCGAAATTTGTCTGGAGAATTACGATGTTCATCACGGCTGCGAATTCGTGATGGCACTGGAACACAGGGACGACGGCAATCAGTTCTATTTAAAAAAATATATGTTTAAGGCCCGATTCGACCAAACGCGAGTAAATTTTATCCTTAGATTAAGTCGCTGGTAACTCTAGAGTAAACTGATTTTGCGTTTTACCAACCCTAATCTATGAATAAGTTGAGAGTAAATTTTATACCGGGACTAATGAAATTTCAATGTCACAATTTAAAAAAAATTGTAATAAAAAGAAAACTAACAAATTAAAACTTTATAACCTTACATTGGAATAAGTACGGATACAAACTTCGACCAAAATAATTCGAAGGATACAAAGACTTTTTTCTTTGGGTGGATTATACATTCGTTCTTTTAGTATGGGTTTAGTGTGGTAGACGACAAGTGAAATTATTTCGGAGTAAACACGAAGAGTAAAATTGATCCTTGTATAGTTACTCTTCTATAAATCAAAGTTTGGTCAAATCCGGCCTAAGTGAGAATGCTTGAGACGTTACTAAGAATAATTTTATTCCAGTCTCCAAAATCTGAAACAATAGTCACGTAATTTCATCTTCATTTGCATTCCACTTTCTCTATTATAACACAGAATCGAATACAGAGTCAGACGATATCGATATTGTGCTTGGCTTCGATTATAACCAAATCCGCGGTGTCGAACATTGCCACCGTGAATATTGTCTTGTTTGAATTTTCACTTTATTTATCCGCAACGTGCTGGTGATATCTGCCTTGCCGTTTTTTAGGGTTCCGAAGTCAACAAGGAACCCTTATTGTTCCGCCAAGTCCGTCTGTCCGTCTGTCCGAGGCTAAGCTCAGAGACGCTTAGTACTAGAAAGCTGTAATTTGGAATGGGCATACATATTCATCACGTCGACAAAGTGGTAAAATAAAATCTTGAAAAAAAAAATTTTTTAGTGTACCTACAGGCGAAGTGTGAATAGATTTTTTTTCTCGACTACCCCATGGCGTGGGGTATTTTTGTTGGATAGGGGGTTTAAAAATATTATGGGTGTGACAAACCCATTTTTCGATTTAGGGATTCGTTAGCGACATATTAAGCTTTAAAGTTAAAATTTATGATAAAGTCCAGTGTCTGGGGGGGGGGGGGCGGTTGTTTCTGGATATGTGAAAAAATTCATGGCAGAAGTAGGCTTTACAAGTTAACGAGTAATAGACCAAGTTATAAAATTTACTTTAGACTTTATTAGTGGTTAATCCGTAGTTTAAAACAAAAAGCCTCCTTCTAAGTCCTTATTATATAAGGTTAACAAAGTTAGGTGAAACTATTTTAAGGGGATAATCAGACCATCAAACTGAACAACTTTCTCTACGGAACCAATATTGAAATCGCGAAGAAAAAATCAGCTGTTCCATACAAACCTACTCGACCTAAATCTATGGGACAGCAGATTTTTTTTTCGCAATTTCAATATTGGTCCTATAGAGAAAGTTGTTCAGTTTGATGGTCTGATCATCCCCTTAAAATAGTTTCACCTAATTTTGTTAGACCTTATATTGTGACGGGCAACTACGGAACCCTACCCTGCGCGTCGTCCAACACGCACTTAGCCAGTTATTATATAACAAGACTTATCAGTCTTTCCTTGTAAAATGTCCAACAATAACTCAAATGTCCAAAAACGCAGACCGTTTTTAACGAATTTACAGAAAATATTTCGAAAAATTTTAGCGAATGGAAACCTTGAATAAATTAAATATGTATTTTCATAATAGAAAATAAATGATTAACATTGCAGATATTGCCACGAACGGTTGTCTTTCGCGTGGTATTCGCGCGGTTCACGTTTGAGGTTTGAGCCTGCCACGAGGCCTTCTGTGTTTTTGCTCAGAAACAATCCTTGAGATTGGGATAGATACTCCCCAAACTACTTGACACTGGCGGAAATGCTGTTCTAATACACAAGCAAAGAGTTCGTGAATTTATAAATAAATAAAAAAGAAACGAATGAAACCACTACAAAGATAAGAACCCTTCCTTTTGTTAATTGCTATCATTTGATATATATTCTGATAACGTCGCAGGGGGTCGGACGTTGTGAATATGAATGTACGAGTAATCCCATGCACAGACACGGATCGAGAAATCGATAAGGTCTTGGTAGCCATACATTTTCTAGACTTCTCTCTTTTTACATTATCTCATTTGCCATCGGAAAATATTTTTCGTCGTTTTGTAGTTAGACGCGACTACGCGACTCTCAAGATGGTCCTCGATTTCCGGTCCCACTTGGCTTCTCTGTACAGTATAAGTAATGGATATGCGTTGTATATGTTTGACATAGAATTATAGCTGTGGGGATATTGTGAGCACAGTACATTTAATATTATCTACTATCGTATAACATATCTGCACCCTTTAGACTTGGTGGGTTTCTTTAGTTTGAATTCCTTTACGATACATGTTCCAGACAGCCTTTATAGAGTTATTGATTAAAATCACGGCTATTATTCGTATTCTGAATAAATAAATGCCAGGTTTCTGTTTTGTAGTACAGGCCACCTCAAATTTAATTGAAAATAATTATTTTATCGTTTTGTTTACTCGTGAAGACTACGCAGAATCATAATTGTCTTGCCCATTTCCCATTATTTGGGGTCGGCGCAATATGTCATCCTTTTCCATTCATCTCTCTTAGCCGTCGTTTCAACACTCACTCCTTTTTTACACATATCATCCTTCACACAATCCATCCACCACGCAGAATATGCAAACAAAATGTACTAATATATGTATATGTGCAGTATGTGGCCCAGTGATACCCAGCAGTGGGGTTTATTAGGCTGATGATTATAATGATGATAAGGTGGCCACAGTGAGAAAATATTATAATAATTATAACTAGTTTTGTCTATGTATTGTTAGATTTCTATGACGCTGTCGTATGTCAGCGTCATAGAAATCGAACACCTTTGCGCTTATAAAGATCATTATAAAGGGGCAATGACTTTTTGAAACTCATTGTAAAGGGGTATAGTTTCGTTCAAGGCCACGTAGTATGTGCAAAGTGTCTGGTTATCACTTTGATTAAATAGGTACAGGTAAGTAGGTACTATTCCCCTGTCATTTGTATCAACTTCTTGTTCCGGGCCTGTTTTGGTATAGAAATTCCAGTGGCGATCAACAATGGGCGTAATTTCAGCGACACTGGACGTGGCAGCGGACGTGAGCCCGAATACGTAATGACATCCGATGGCCACATTTGTAATTTTATTACCAACACGCCATTCTTGTTATGGTAATGGTGACAAGCTAGAGTTGTTCCTGTAATGACAATGGCCAGATTGCGCGTTGTAAGTTTAGAACTTTGCACTCACAAAGTACTTTTATAAGTCCGTTGGAAATTTTGCAGCATAGATAAGAAGCTTAGTTGTGATGTTGGTTAGTGCATTTTTTAAGTCATGGTAAAGAGTTTTGTGAAGTGGTTTCTTAAGACCCTAAAGTTCTGCGAGTCTGCATGATTTACGCATCTCAGAATCATGTGTATAATAATGGTTTTTGAGTACCCTATCTTTCAACAACGTGCCGTTTTCAAATGGTTACACAGCACATACCTCATTGAAGCATTTAGGTTTCTTCATAGATTCCTTCACGTGAAAGAAGGTAGTATTGCAAACGAAGATAATGAAAAGTTATTATAAGTAATAACCTACATACTTCATAAAGTACAACATAATGGGTAGTCTCTACCATAAACTTAATATACTATCGTAATAGAACAACAATCTCCTCATGATGGCATCACGGAAACCGAAATGTGCGAAATTGATACGTGTGTGAGTTTTAGTGATAGATTTTGAAAATCAATCTCTATGCAAAACGGTTTCTTTTTCACGTATACAATATTATTTGATCTTACACAAAAATATTTGAAATAATATATTATCTAGAAAATAGGACGTTTACTGCATGTAATGAATGTATTACGAAATAATTTTAAGAATAACATATATGAAAAAAAGTATTACGAAAGTAGTACGAGTAGTAGTATGAGATAATTTTTTGACAGGATACCAACCGAGACTTCATTGTTTAAAAGTGGTTTTACGGGTATTGTATTATAATCTCTTTTGTACGCGTAGGTTTTTCGGTAAGGTCGGAATCTCATTCGCACACTATGTTGGTCTACTTACGATAGTAATATTAAGTTTATGGTCTCTACTCATTATCATGTCTAAAGTAGAAGTAAATTCACATTTATTCCTAGACAATCTCGTATTCTACATAACTATAAATATGCATAAAGCTATGTACATAGCTAAGGACTTCACAAAGCTTAGTTCTAAGTCTATGGAGCGTGTACAAAGTTGTCCTAGACCTAATCTATTCTAGCCTATGATAACAAGGGACTAGCTCCTTTTGAAAAACTCTTATGAAGCATAATCTCCATAATGACGCCAACAAAAACATTTTCTTATTCACAAAGGATACCAAAGACGAAAACTTTCAGCTATCCCGAAATTATTTGCATCTGAAAGAGCGTAGAAACTACATTCTGTAGCTGGGTGGAACCTCGAATGTTTTGTGTAATTTGATTTTGCTATATGTACATTTTAATTATACTTACGACTATTGAACGTATGAATGGATGAAATAAACTTTATTTAGACTAAACACAGAAAGTGTTGTTATTCAAACTACATATTAATATCTTATTCTCTCTTATATCTTCTATCATAAATTATTCATTAACACGTTGTATAACTCCTTTTCTTTTGAGGATGGTTTGAAGTACCAGCAAACTTGGAGCTTTTTGTAATGTAACTTTTTATTACTTTCATTGATTCAAATTTGTATTTTTTTTTTACACACAAACGTATGTAAAACGAATGATACTTATCTGTGGAAACTTTTAGTTGGCAATGTTGTTTTAGACCAAGACACGTCTCTATTCTTGACGTTTTCTCGGGGGTGGCACGCTTACTAAGGCCGCGTTCAGACAACACGCACGCGCCCGCGCCCGCCGCCACGCGCATCGGCACCCGCGTCTTACCCGCCTTGAAATGCATTGCTTGCCGATGCCATTTGAGTCTTATTATAACAGGTAATATTTTGGATACACCCTGTATTGACTCGCAGATAAGATTATGGCAAATATATATACTTTTTGTAGATTTGCGCAACCATGATGATGAAGTTTATACATATCTCCGAATGACTGAAAGAACATTGGTGTTTTAGTTTGTCATTTAAAATGACTAGTAATTCTTGCGGGTGCGGGATGGAAGCAAGGCGGGCGCGTTTGCTCCCCCAAATACAATACGAGATTTATTATCGTGTCATAAGACTCAAATTACAAGCAATACATTTCAAGGCGGGTAAGACGCGGGTGCCGATGTGCGTGGCGGCGGGCGCGGGCGCGTGCGGGTTGTCGGAACGCGGCCTTAGTTAGCGTGCCACCCCCGAGAAAACGTCAAGAATAGAGACGTGTCTTAGTCATTGTTACTTTGCGTATGCGAAAGCGAGCGCGCATGAAGGTTTTCTCGTTTTGTCGTTGAAATGTAGTGCTTGTAATTTGAGTCTTATAACACGATAATAAATCTCGTATTGTATTTTGGGGGAGCAACCGCGCCCGCCTCGCTCCCACTCCGCACCCTCCCGACTTACTTGTCATTTTTAATGACAAACTAAAACTCTTATTAGTAGTTATTGACGCTCACTGATCTTAACTACCAAACATGATTTTGTTAGATAAGTGTCCTATGGTCCTTCGAGTCATATTAGATTTTCACAAAAGTATCGCAGTCTAAAACCTATTTATATCGTTAGCGGATACCTCGATCATAAAAAATGCAGTTGGTCAATTAATCTTAATTATCGCCGGAATGATAATAATTGTTTTTTTTTTAATCTACAGTCTTATTATATTTCGTGATCAGATCAGATAGCAGTTTATGAAGGTTACAAGGTGCGACATTAAATTTGGTTATCAAGAAAACAAAACGAAGTCTATTAAAAGGCAAGTTCTTACTAAAAGAAACTTACAGGTCAGTAACAATAAAAAACCGCCCAATTGCGTATCGGGCCACGCGCAGGGTAGGGTTCCTTGGTAGTCCATCACAATATATGGACTTAGAAGGGGGCTAATAAAGTCTAAAAAATCTTTTTTTTTTTAATTTGGTCGACTATTACTCGTAAACTTGTAAAGCCTATTTAGCGGTGATAGTTTTCTTTTAATTTCGTTATATATACTGTCTTGAATTTTTTTACATGTCCAGAAACAACCGTTTAGCTAGCAGGGCATATCTTTAAAAGACTTATATAACGATACCCCACAACATAGAACAGACGAGAAAAAAAAATGTTATCGCCACTTTACGTGTAGAGGAGATACCCTAAAAAAATATTTTCCAAGATTTTATTGTACCACTTTGTCGGCGTGATGGTTCCTTTTTGAATTCGGAACCCTAAAAACCAATAAACTTACATTACATAGGTATTGTGTTGTTTGTGCAAACGTCACATAACTTGAGAAGCTATTGTTTACTTGACAAACATTGGGCCAATTTACATCGGCTAAGTCTGTTTGTCGAGGGATATATATAGTAAATCCTATTGTGTTCAGTTCTCATACAGAGGACGCGGTCGGCCCTTGCATGTTTCATGAAATAAGGCTCGGGAACTGATTATGAACAAAAGTTATAGATGTAGACTTTCATTTACAAAGACAATGAGCGTTTTATTTTTAAATTTGATTTTCTTCTCTAAAAACTTTACGAATATGGTCATGTTCACCACTCCACAGAACAATAAATAAACTTTTACATGTGCTGGTGCGATATTATTATACGTATTTTTAGCTATCAATATTTCCGACATGTCTGTTCTAAACCAATTCGATTGACTCTTTTTTTTGTAGTATTAGAAATTGCCTAGATGAGATATAAATTTGGTTTCGAAGATTCGAAGTCGTTTTTTCTAATTAAATTGTCATTATTGCCGACACAGTGAGTCTGAGAAAAACATTTCTAAAAGGACTTTATATCTTTATACATTTTAAAATCAAAATGTAATCAAAGATCTGTAGCGACATTGTTTGCATTTCATATCTGTTTATGCTGCAGTTTTATATTGATGCCACAGAGCGACTGGATCGTTCGCCAGTCGTTCCCATACCACCGAACCGCTAGGTTAATATGTAACTCTGAATAAGGGCACTTAATTAAATATGTATTATCAAGAACTCTTTTCCATCGTCCCACCACAACACAATCCGTCACCCCTACAGATCTTAATTCACTAAAATTAATACATAAGTTCACTTTCAGATTCGGTAACCTATTTTATAAATTACACGCTCGCTCGAGGTTTGTTTTAGATTCCCGACTTTAGAGGTCATAACAATTCTATGACTATAGTTATCGTTCCACGGAATGGCGAGTAACAAGTCAAATCTGGCAACAAGGTCCCCAGACTAATCTGCAGCTTTATGCAAAAGTAAATAGAGTTATTGTTATGAATTGTAATAAGAACGTTATATTATATACGTTTACATGAAATAATTTGTATAAAGGATCATGACCTTTTATATTAGCATTCTTATTAAATAATTTATGATTAGATAAGTTCTTATGTAAAGTCTAGACTAAAGCTAATATTGTTTTATTGTTTACCTCAGTATAGTATAGAGTTGTTTTATTTAGTTCTTGATAACAATAACAGACTAGGAATAGCTATACGTGTCTAGGCAACATAGAGGACGGCGTAACTCGTGTCTCTATACTATAGCCCAGTCATTTTACGGTTTGAGCCGGGAATAATTAGTAATTGACATTTTTTTTCGGTAAAATATTGAAGAGCCAATTTGAGCCTAGAAATGTATCAAAATTAAAAAAAAGTCACCTCAGCAGAAGTTCCAATTTCAAAATGTAGCTATTATCTCGTTCTAAAAAACCTGATGGTAAATTTTTTTGCACATATTTAAGGCTTTACATACTACAATCATGGTGTGAATATTTTTGTGTACTTAGAAGGTTTTGAAAAATACATTCTTATTTTCTAATTTTTTAATACCTAATTTTTTAAATTTCATTGCCGATTTTATTGCTCAAAAATAATTTATATTGTTAAGTAAATCTAAGTCCAATGAATGCATTGGTATTAATATTAATAATTTAAAATCCTTCTGGGACGCATAATTTTGATTTCTATGTTGCGTAGCGAATTTTTTTAAATATGCTTTAAGATAGTCCTTGTGTCACTAAATGGTGCCGGTTACAGTTTAAAAGTCCAATTAATAATTACTTCCTACCCCGCCTAACAAAACTCCGAAAAATGACTGGGCTACTATACTATTTCAGTGATATTATTTCTGCATTTAGACTGCCTTTACCGTGGATTTCCTCGAAAATTAGTACAGTTAACTCTACGAGATTCTGAACTAATCTGAAGTATATTTTATGACAAATAGATCATTTAAAGGTCGTAGTGTTACTGAGAATAGAGATAAGAGTTTATTTCTTGTATTTTTATTTAGTACGAGCGTTAACCCGCGACTTCGTCCGCACAAATTATATACCAGATTTTAAGTCAGATCATAAGCTATCAAACAAAAAAAATTTCATCAAAATCGGTTCAGTAGTTTTTGCGTGATACTCGTTCAAACAAACAAACAAACAAACACCCAAACAAACAGACAGACAAAAGATCCAAAAATTGATGAAATGGAATCAGGGACACCTAAAAACCATATCGTAACTTTTTTTTTGTTAATATCTTCAATGTACAGACAAACTTCCTGTTACAGTTTTATAATAGTATAGATAGATTTATGCTTATTTTATGGCCGATAAGTCTCAGATTAATTTTGTATGGATTGAATCATAGGTATAGTAACTACATAACGTGGCCGCACACGTAACAGCAATAGTGTGAGATTTTAATAACGATTTGTTTGGTAACTACTCTATAATAATAATAATAATAATAAACAGTTTATTTCAGACATGGTGTCCATAAAATTTGTTAGTATACATAATAAAAACTTAGAAAACTAATGTTAGTAGGTGCAGAATACGACGAAGGTACGAATAACGATTTGTTTGGTAACTACTCTATAAGATTGACACTTTGCCAAACACAAAATCCGGCCACGGTGGCCGAAACAAAAAATAATATTTCTGTATTTTTTGTTTACATAAGTTTTCATAAATGGCTATCTCGCTCTCTCATTTCATTACTCCATCTTTCAGCGTAAGCGCATAGTTTTTAATCTAAGGACTGAATACTTACTGCGCTTTATGTATTTCATCAAAATTTCGGTCGATTTGTTGAGTAAACGTGTGCCTCTTTAGTTTATTCACCGTTCACTGCTTCTAGTATATTTAACATTCAACACAGATCCTACCGGTCACTAGTGCGCAGTTTTTCTTGAATAAATATTTAGAATAGCCGTCTAGTTCGTAACGAAATCAAAGACGGAAAGGTCCAAGTTTCTCCAGGGATACATTGAACGGATTCCAATTTGTAATAAATTTGATCGTAACAAATGTTGAATATCATTGTGAAAGCATTGTAAATTGGATCACGTCACGTTTTATGCTTTAAAAATCTCCCGGGGTTTTACGTTCTGCTTTTTAAATTAAACTTTTTATTCTTACAATAATAAAAGTAAGTTATAGCCTGTACAAAGACGCTGAAATAGATTGGGCATACTCCACTACGCAAGTCGAGTGAGGGTATATATTATAAAAGCAAAAATGCACCGGTATTCTTTAGTTCAAGACCTCTGGTCGAACTTTTACCTTTTTAACCTAATTGAACCTAACTGTATGATTATTAAAAGTAGATACATCTCATACACAGGGTGAAATTATTAATTTTATCTAACATCTGGCTATGCAGTCCATGATTTGGTTTTGCATGGCCTTAAAATTACGACCGTTCTATTTGGTTTACTTAGTACCACCATATTTTCCAGCCGCCTCTAAAAAGCCTGATTTGGCTAGATGAATTGCTTATTTTTAATAATTTATCCGTATTCTATGTTTCTAATTTGTTATTTTAGGTGGTCTGACAAAATTAGTGAAAGTAAAATAATACTGCAGCAAAGTAAAGTGTAGTACCCATAGAGATCTAGAGAGATGCCAAGCAACGCGCTGAGTACGAAACCTAGTGTCGCATCACCACCAGTACCACGCGATAGAAAGTATTTTGTTAGCTTGAATGTGCTCATTATCCATTGCGATATCAGAACTCAACGTTCGAATAATCTTTAGTACTACGCAAGCATTGTAAACTATTTACACATAATATCTCGACTGGCTTTCAGCCTCATAATATATTGAATCCTTACTGTCGCGAGCAATGTGTTCCGTTTTTGCGCATATTGCTGCGACACTGGCCCCGCCCCTTTTCACATCTCCCTTTAGTTTTTGTGATCTGTGGTAGTACCAGATACTCTTACTTATACTGTGGTAAAGTACTAACTAACATTTTATCTCCAATGTAAATACAATGTAGGTAAGAATAAAAACATTTCAGTAAACGTACCATTTTCCCAAAGATAAATTCTCTATTCCCATTCGACCTGGAATAGTTTAAGTAGTTAAGTACGACTATTACTATTGACATCGCTGGCAAAATATCTTTCGACCCAAACAAATTCCGATGTGACTCCTTTACTGTGGGCTCAAACGACGATCCCTATCGACTTATTATACAAATGGCCGATATCGGAGGAGAGTAACAATATCTTACCATGAAAAATTACGAGGGTAGTGTTGCGGTCTCTTGGCTCGAGTTAGCAATAAAATCCGTGCGTCATATACTCGATATTTGTGATCCTCGACGTGGAGTCACTGTGATCTTTTTCACGAGAAAAAAATTCGGAATATTTTGCCGATGTTGTTGAAATGTCTCAGCTGAAGTAATACAAGATAGCGTTGCGTAATAAAAGTGTAAAAGTGAGTAAAATATGATTACAATATATATTATTTTTCCTCTTTCAAAAGTAATGTTTTATTAGGATCAAGACCTTTTTCTGAACTGAATATTAGGACAACGGAATTTATTTTCATTGTCTACATTATTTATTAGCATTTGTTTACAAAACTCGTCGAAAAATAACTCTTATTATCTTATCTTATCTTTTTGTGGGGGCTGGCAAGTGGCAACCCAGGAACACTTCGACCCAGTGGGATCTTTTGTGTTAGCCCCAATACTTTTTGTTTTCTTCACCCTTCAAATACATGGTCAATGAAGGAGGCAATACCATTGAGGGGAAGAAACCTAAGATCTCTCGGTTTCGGGTATCCATCTCAGAGGAGGCACATGTGTTTTGCCGCCAGGACATCAGTCACAAAGAACATGCTCCATAGTCTCTTCATCCTCTCCGCATGCTCGCCAGCTGGGATCCAGGGTGAGTTTCATTTTGTGGATCATCGTGCCTGTGTCGAGTGCCCAGTGAGGGCTCCGACTATGGCACGAGCCTTGCTCCTGCTTTTATTCAGTATTAACCTTGAGACACGAGTTGTCAATTTCTGATAATTTTTTTGGAGTGTTGTAGGCCTACAAGGCTAGACCACTCCAGCTTGTGTGCTTTATCAGCCCAATCCCTAATGGCCATTCTTATACTGCATGGCGGGATTCCCACACTTGGTTCTGGCCCAACCATCTTTCGTTCTGACCCTCTCTAACTCTTATTAAATTAGATATAACTTTTTGCTTTTTGTTTTACTAAAATTATCATGCAGAAATATTAAACCAATTAAAAATAAAACGTAGTACCTATTATACTACAACGTAGCGACTATAGTCAAGCATTATTTAAAATATGTATTTATCGAAGAAGCGTGTTCTTTCTATACCTACTTATATCTTATAGAGCAAAAGTTATAGCCATATGACTTAATTACCCCACTGACGGAAATGTTGTACCAAGAAAAATATTTATCTTTTCTTGTTTTTGATGGGGTAGTAAGATTTCGAAAATATACAGGGTGTAAGTGACAGCCTAGCAAATACTGAAACGGTGAACTAAGACAATCAAACTGAACAAAATTCACTATGGAGCCTACCTCAGGAGACGCGAAAAAAAAGCAGCTCTCCCATACATTTAAGTCGAGTAGGTACAGCGGTTTTTTATGGGAGAGCTGATTTTTTTTCGCGTCTCCTGAGGTTGATGGTCTGTGTTCACCGTTTCAGTATTTGCTAGGCTGTCACTTACACCCTGTAAAAGAGTAGCAAATTTATGCTTATCTCATGACTTGCTGATAGAGGAAATGGTCATTGATTATTTAGCGAGTCCCAATGTTCGTAGCTTGGTACGCATAAATGCATATATCGCTGTCTATTTCCTCAATTTTCATTCCCGACTCAGGCTAATGGTAATGATGGTAATCAGAATGCAATGAATTGTTAATGCTTAATAAACGTTAGTGTTATTGTTGTCAAACTAAACGAACATAAATTATGTTATGCTCAACTAACTCACACTCTGAAACTGTACTCGTTACAAATGAAAATAATATCAGAAAGTTCATACTTTTAATGTTTTATTTAATTTATTTCTTTTTTAAATACATCTTTCAGTCTTTAGCAAAAATGTCCAATTGAACATTTTCTAACAAAAAATTAAACGAGATAACCTAAAGATTAAAAAAAGTAAAAAAAAAACACCAGTCTTCTCTTAAGGAAATAGAAATGGCAAACATTAATTCTGACAATGTAAATATATTTTTTTCTTAATGGCCAGTTATTTTAAGGTTACCATGAAGTAGAAAAGTCTACGAGTGACGTCACCCGTTTGAATGAAAATATCTGTAATCCTTACATTTTGAAATCTCTAAAATAGGAAATATAGCTATTGAAACGATTATCTCGAATTGGTTTTTGATTCAGCCCTCTAAAATCTCTGAACGTACTACCACTGTTAGGACACATGCACAAGTCTACATTCATGGTAATGGAACGGCGAAAGCACCCAATGCTGATTATCGAACTTCGCATTTCTAGCTATACAGATGCAACAAAACAACCTAATTATAACTAGGTTGGTTAAGGAGGAACTTCAGCCCATCAAACTGAACAACTTTGACAATGGAGCCAAGCTCGAAAGCGCGAAAGAAAACAGCTATTATAGACAAAACTGCAGCAATCGGGGACAGCAGATTTTTTTCACGATTTCGAGGTTTGCTCTCTACTGAAAGTTGTTCAGGTTGATGGTCTAAAGCACCCCCTTAAGTATTGCTAGGGTGCTTTGTTACACCCTGTACATCAGAGTTTCTTCTTTAGCGTATGCTGTAATTTCTTTCGCTTACGAAAATTTCGTTTACCGAAGAGCAAGTCAAGCAAGCGATATGAAATTAAACCGCCGCTTTCGCCACCCTCTGCAAAAACCTAGATTCAATAATTCAACAGAGTAATCGCAAACTACTTAATAAACTCTTAAGAAAATATGTTCGGATAGACACTTTTATCAATTAATAGCAAAGAAGCGATGACTGAGCACTGCCTAATCTCCTTTTGCCGTCTCACTGCTCTGCTATTAGCCTAATGGACTGAAACTCCCCGATGTAACGAATCCAATATTACTTCCATTCTTGTCTCTATGAAAACAGAAGTGTTTTTCCCGTTTATCTATATACTATTATAAAGCTGTAACAGAAGTGTGTCTGTACATTGAAGATATTAACAAAAAATAAGTTACGATATGGTTTTTAGGTATCCCTGATTCCATATGACCAATTTTTGGATTTTTTGTCTGTCTGTTTGTTTGTGTGTTTGTTTGTTTGTTTGTTTGAACGAGTATCACGCAAAAACTACTGAACCGATTTTGATAAAACTTTTTTTGTTTGATAGCTTATGATCTGACTTAAAATCTGGTATATAATTTGTGCGGACGAAGTCGCGGGTTAACGCTCGTATTTTATAATAGCACTCAAGGATTTAACAGATTGGCTTCTGTATTTGGTGTTTTTTGACAGTTTAGGGTTCCGAAATCAACAAGGGTGAAATTGATATCATTAGCATCCTTTGAAACTAAGAGTCTAACCATCAAACTGAACAACTTTCACCATGGTAGCAAACAGATCGGAGTAAAAAAAAACAGCTGTTGCATACATTTGAGTCGAGTAGGCATTGCAGTTTAGTATGGAACACAAAAAAAATCAGCTGTTGCATACATTTGAGTCGAGTAGGCATTGCAATTTAGTATGGAACAGCTGATTATTTTTTTGCTCCGATCGGTTTGCCCCCATAGTTGAAATTGTTCAGTTTGATGCGTAGACTCGTAGTTTAAAAGGATGCTAATGATATCCATTTTACCCTGTAGTTTTTATACGTGGTTTTAGCAATAAACCATTTAAATGAGTGAAATGATAGGAATGAATAAAATAGAAACCATTTCTCAAAATCATCATAGGCCTTAACTTCTGTTGAAAATGATTTAAGCAGTGTTTTTAGAGTACCTAGCACCTGTTTTTTCTCATAACAGCCCTACACGAGTGCGGCATACGCGGCCTCGATAACACCAGAACGTGAACATCAAAATACCGGTATCAAATTTCCGATGCAAAATTTAGTATACGGGTAAATTAGTATTCCATTTGTACTAAATGTACCCTGAGTTTGAACATTTGTACTTTCACTGCCAAGAAAGTACAATCAAAACTATCTGCTCCCGCCACCTTTACGTCAAAGTGGCGGGGCCGTTGGGAAGCTTTGCCCACACGTGGACGCTAATAGCATGGGTAATTAGTACTACATTTGTACTAAAAACTGTACGCCAGTGGATCAAGGCGGGATTGTGACAGCATTATGCCTTCTCTTACGTTCCTCTGCCAGATGTGTGAACCAGAAAGAAAATGTACCACTCAAATCCACAACTCGTTTCGTCAATAAATACATCCCGTGTATATCTGATTCGTCAATTTGAAAAGAGGAATTAAGGAGGTACCAAATAAAAAATAAAATATCAGATTTATATAATACCTATAATATCAGATTATGTTATAGTAGTTTTCTTACGAGACCTATAATATCAGATTATATTATAGTAGGTTTCTCCTTCATAATATCGCGTATCCCTTATCCTTTTCTCCTTCTGTATTAAAATGGTACATCTATCATAACACCCTTTCTTGTAGCTATTGTTCTCACAAATCCTTGCGTTGCCTATGATACGGTGCTATACATCATCTCGGTTCAACGGAGCTTGGCACAATGATGGATGGGAAGCCCGAATCGTCACATCATTGTTTCAAATTATTTCTGAAACATACATCTTCATATGTATATGTGGGCGAAGCCTTTTAAAGAAATTAGACCACGGAGGCAGTTCGAATTGAATTTTTTATTGTCTCCTGCTCTTAAAATTATTTATAAAAAAAATGAAAAATAATATGCGTATCATGTTATTTTTCATTTTTTTTATAAATAATTTTAAGAGCAGGAGACAATAAAAAATTCAATTCGAACTGCCTCCGTGGTCTAATGGTTAAGAGCATTGGCTCTCGACACGGAGGTCGTGGGTTCGATTCCCACGGGGGGCATCTAGTGACATATCACTTTGTGCGTTTTTCCCCAGTTGGTTAGGACATTGCAGACTGAATCACCTGATTGTCTGAAAAAGGAAAATGATCCCGTGCTTCGGATGGCACGTTAAGCCGTTGGTCCCGGCTACTATCTCTGGTGGTAGTAGTCGTTACATAAATACCACGTCAGAGGCCGTAAGGCGGTCTGAAAAAACTCAGGCACCAGGGCTCCGCCCACACGATAAGAAAGAAAGAAAAGCACAAGATTAAAACTTAAAGCATAGGCACCACCCAGTTAACCTGCTTTCTGAAGAACGGTGGTGCTACAGACTAAATAGGTAGAACTACAACAGTCACCATTCTATTTCTGATAGAGTTTTGCTTAACTTACGTGTTCGTTTCTAATACAGAAGCTCGCATTGACTACCCAAACGAGTTAGAGTTTAGAGGCCTAAATCAGGTAGCTTGAAAATAGGTGGTAAATCACCTGATTGTCTGAAAAGAAAGATGATTTCGTGCTTCGGATGGCACGTTAAGCCATTGGTCCCGGTTACTATCTCTGGTGGTACTAGTCGTTACATAAAAACCACGTCAGAGGCCGTAAGGCGGTCTGAAAAAACTCACCACGGCTCTGCCCACACGATAAGAAAGAAAGAAATTCGAACTGTACGAGCACAGCTTTATTTATTGTACGAGTAGTATACAGGTGTTATGGAAGTAAAAATAAAAATTGAAAACTTTTAAGCGGGTGGTTTAGACCAACAAACTGAACAACTTTCACTATGGGACCAACATCGAAATCGCGAAAAAAAATTCTTTTGTTCCATACATTTAGCTCGAGTAGATCTGTAGTTTAGTATGGAACATCGCAAACGGGAGAACGATCATGGCGATTATGGCAAATCTCCTCATTTTGGGGGAGGCCTACGTCCAGCATTGGACGTCTATCGGCTGATGATGATGATGGAACATCCGATTTTTTTTTCGCGATTTCGATATTGATCCTATAGTAAAAGTTGTTCAGTTTGATGGTTTTAACCACACCCTTAAATGTTTATTTGTATTTGTATTTTTGTAACATCTGTATAATTGACCCATCTTTCTGGTGGGCGGCCTCTACAGGGTGAAATTGATATCATTAGCATCCTTTTAAACTAAGAGTCTACCAATCAAACTGAACAACATATACTATGGGAGCTAAACGATCGGAGCATATAAAAAATGTGCTGTTCCATAGTAAACTGCAATGTCGACGCGCGAATTCGCGAATCAAATGTATGCAATAGCTGATTTTATTTTTGCTCCCATAGTAAAAGTTGTTCAGTTTGATGGGTAGACTCTTAGTTTAAAAGGATGCTAATTATATCAATTTCACCCTGTATACGTGGTAGTATTAGTGCTTATAAGATCAACATTTGACAAAGCTCTTAACACTGTCTAACCCACTTTGTATCCAGTATAAATATGTGATTAGCCACCGGTGAGTGTCTAGCTTTAATCTCATAAGGATGCGGCTCGTGTAAAAGAGCTCCCTCTCGGCCGCATGTGGTATTAACGCCAAACACCCCCGTCGGCATTACCCGCCCACTTTACGATTATGACGATGCACTTACAAGTAGCACCGAGAGCAGGCCGCTTGCACACGACCGGTTTATAGCCGTGATTAGAGAATAGCCACTTAACTTCGACTCATTTGGTTTCCTATGTCTATATTTTCTACAAAATATTAGTTTGGTGTTGTTTTCCAAATTTGGAAGGTGTTTTGTCTATATCTATACTATTATAAAACTGTAACAGCAGTGTGTCTGTACATTGAAGATACAAAAAAAAAGTTACGATATGGTTTTTAGGTGTCCATTCCATATCAGCAATTTTTGGATTTTTTGTCTGTCTGTTTGTTTTTGTGTTTGTTTGTGTGTAACAAACACATAAATCAAATCAAATGTTTGATCACGCAAAAACTACTGAACCTATTTCGATAAAACTTTTATTGTTTGATAGCTTATGATCTGACTTAAAATCTGGTATATAGTTTGTGCGGACGGAGTTGCGGGCTAACGCTATGTTCAATAAAACCACTTAAACGTACAAAATGAACGTAAAACTTGAAAAGAATTTTTTTGCACGTTTCAAAACTCTAACCAACAAACTAATGTTCGTGTTCCAGTTAGTAGTAATAAGGTCTAACAAAATTAAGTGAAACTATTTTAAGGGAATGATCAGACCGTCAAACTGAACAACTTTCTCTATGGGACCGATATTGAAATCGCGAAAAAAAATCAGCTGTTCCATACAAACCTACTCGACCTAAATGTATGGGATAGCAGATTTTTTTTTCGCGATTTCAATATTGGTCCCATAGAGAAAGTTGTTCAGTTTGATGGTCTGATCATCCCCTTAAAATAGTTTCACCTAATTTTGTTAGACCTTATATACAACACCAAACAAATGAACCCTGCGTTTTCATTAAACCGGAACAGAGAAGTGCAAAATTAACTTATATAATAGCTTTGATTCTGTCAACCGACGTCAACAGAGGAAAATTAGAGCGATTCGATTATATTTTACACATCTCTTCGAGGAAATGCACCTTTAAACTACATAAATAAGAACTATAAAGAAAAACTATAATGCCGTCTAAGAATAAAACTCCTTTTTAGTTTCACACTGAAACTAACGAACGATAAAGCTCACATTCGAACAAGTTCGTTCGAATGTGAACTTTATCTAAATGGAGTAAAGATTGTAGAAGTTTCTATTACTTAAAACTAGGATAACTGCATATGTATTTCCAATACAGTTCTATACTCCACATCTCGTGTTGGTACAAAAAAATCGAAACAGAAGATTGCGTGGACTTAGAGTTCCAAATCTTTTACATTTAACATGAAATAGGGTCTTCAAAATGATTTACTACTTATCATCTTAGGTTTAATACGATACTACATAAGAAGAATTATCTTTTTCTGTGTCATCATCATCAGCCTATCATAGTCCACAACTGAATATAGGCCTCTCCCAAGGCGCGACACAAAACTCTACCCTCAGCCTTCCTCATCCAGTCGCTTCCCACTTCCTCTCTTAGGTCGGCCTCCACACTAGAACCACAGTATAAGAAAGTATATCTAGTAAAACCTAGAACTCTGACTTCCCTTCGGTTGTCAGTTCTTCAGCAAATATGACCAACCCATTGCCTTTTTACCCGACTGCGCGACGCAGAGGAAGGGTAATGTGTTTTTCTGCTTGCATTTTAATAATCCAGTTGAGTAGAAAATACACATTTTCTAAAATTCTGTGGGTAAACCTATTATTTATAGTTAATGGACTCTTGCTTGTGCGTTAGCACTGCATTTCCGCCAGTGTCAAGTAGTTTGTGGAAGTATCTATCTCAATCTCACGGATTGTTTTTGATCAAGAACAAGAAGAGATTGAGGATTACGGAGCCTCGCGGCAGGCAAAAACGCGATGCGCGAACTCCTCGCGAGACAAGTGCTCGTGTCAGAACCTGCTTCGCGACTCCGTAAGTAAACCTTATCGTGGTATCAAAACCTATATGAACACCAATAAATACTTCAGTGGCTGAAATGTTACGAATTTATACAAAGTGTTACAAAAGTAAAAATAAACCTTTAAAACTTTTAAGGTGGTTGCTGAGACTATCAAACTGAACAACTTTCACTATGGGACAAACATCGAAATCGCGAAAAAAAATTTGTCAATTTTACGCATACATTTAGCTCGAGTAGATCTGTAGTTTATTATGGAACATAGCATCATGGCGACTCAGGCCAATCTCCCCATTTTGGGGGAGGCCTATGTCCAGCAGTGGACGTCTATCGGCTGATATGATGATGATGAAATATCCGATTTTTTTTCGCGATTTCGATATTGGTCCCAGAGTGAAAGTTGTTCAGTTTGATGGTCTTAACCACCCCCTTAAATGTTTATTTGTATATTTGTAACACCCTGTATAGGTACCATGTAAAACAGACTGAATCACAGTGTTGTGACCCAAAATACATACATACATCCATTAATCAAGTGTAGGAAAACGCGAAACGTCAGTGGAACACATTTATCACGATCAAATAAGAATAGAATACATAGAGAATAGTTCATAAATTATTAGCAAGAATGAAGACTACGCAAACAAACGGGAGCTTCGCTCGGGGCTCTGATAAAATTGAATGAGTTTCATCGAAGTATGTTTATATTTCACAGTTATACAGTAATATTAAATCGATGAATTAAGGATGTAAAAAATACCCTAGGGATGGTTTAGACCACAGATCACAAAAACTAAAGGGAGATTTGAAAAGGGGGCGAGTGTCGCAGCAATATGCGCAAAAACGGAACACATTGCTCGCGACAGTAAGGATTCAACATATTATGAGTCTGAAAGCCAGTCGAGATATTATGTGTAAATAGTTTACAATGCTTGCGAAGTACTAAAGATTATTCGAACGTTGAGTTCTGATACAGCAATGGATAATGACCACATTCAAGCTAACAAAATACTTTCTATCGCGTGGTACTGGTGGTGATGCGACACTACGTTTCGTACTCAGCGCGTTGGTTGGCATCTCTCTAGATCTCTATGGTGTAGACCATCAAACTGAACAACTTTCACTGTGAAGCAAACATAGAGAAAAAATTAAAAATCGGTCCCATACTTTTGAGTTAAGTAGATAATGCAGTTTTGTATCATCATCATCAGCCTATAAACGTCCCACTGCAGGGCACAGTACCCTCAGGGAAGGTGTATGGGCATTAGTCCACCACGCGTGCCCAATGCGGATTGGTAGACTTCACATACACATCAGAATTTCTTCTTCAGCGTATGCAGGTTTCCTTCACCGTTTGAGAGCAGTCGGTATTACGTGCAGAAGTTAGAAAAACTCATTGGTACATGGCATGCCGTCCGTGCAGATTTGAACCCGGACCCCCATAATTGGGTGTCCATACCTCTCCGCAACGCGCCACCGCCGTTCAGTTTTATCTAAAACAGTAAATTTATTTTTTGTGATTTAAAAATTGACTCCATAATGAAAGTCTAAACTTTAGACCATCAAACTGAACAACTTATATTTAAAGGGTGGTTTAGACTTTAAACCACCCCTTTAAATATTACTTGGATGTTTTGTTACACCCTGTATAAAGCTGTGGTTAAAATATAGTGATTAATTATCATCATCAGCCTACATACGTCCCACTGCAGGGCACAGGCCTACCCTCAAGGAGGTTGTGTGGGGTTAGTACATCACACATTCGAGCACTGCCCAATGCGGATTGGTATACTTCACATACGCATCAACATTCCTTTCTTCAGTGTATGCTGGTTTTCTCACAATGTTTTCCTTCACCGTTTGAGAGTGAGATGACGATGACTGTGCTAATCCAGGACATATTCTATCTCCGTACCTTTCATCCAAATCCCGTTTCCAAGCCGTTTATGATTGAGTGACAAACATCCAAACATCCAAACTTTGTCATCTATAATATTAGCACAGATTATATTTTAATCGATATTAGTGAAATGAAATGAGATGTTTTCGATCAACAGTTTTTTTAATTTTCTACGGATTGTGCTACATTTGCTAAGTGTCTACGCAGCTACGCCGTAGCCGTAGTGTAAGCTGCTGACCAAAGAAAAGAATAATTATTTTCAGCGAAGTTTTGGTTTGGCTTTCATATTTAAATTCCACCAAGATTTATTTAATATTAAAACTTTGGTTATACTGCCGAATAAGTAGTATTAGTAAAATATACAGGGTGTACAATTAAATGGGACAGTTACTTGAAGAGGTGCTTCAGACGACCAAACTGAACAACTATCTGTTTGGGAGCAATATCGAAATCGCAAAAAAAATCTGCTGTCCATACACATTTCAGTTGAGTTATGTTTGCAGTTTTGTATGAGACAGCTGATTTTTTTTTCGCTTTTTCAGTGTTGGTCCTATCGTAAAAGTTGTTCAGTTTGATAGTCTGAAGCGCCCCTTGAAGTAAGTGTCCCGTGTGACTGAGTGAGTGTGTGTGTTCGTTTCTTGATTGTTTCTGAAAAATGTCATCGACTTTCATTTGTTAGTAGGTATCTATCTATCTATATACTATTATAATAAAACTGTAACAGAAGTGTGTCTGTACATTGAAAATATTAAAAAAAAAGGTTACGATATGGTTTTTAGGTATTCTTGATTCCATATCACAAATTTTTGGATTTTTTGTCTGTCTGTTTGTTTGTTTGATCGAGCATCACGCAAAAACTACTGAACCGATTTTTGAAACTTTTTTGTTTGATAGCTTATGATCTGACTTAAAATCTGGTATATAATATATGCGGACGAAGTCGGGGGTTAACGCTAGTTAAAAATATAACCAAACTTCGTATGTATGGATCGCGCCAGCGTGCAGCGGTAATATCCCTTAAGGTGGTTTCAGTCCATACAAAACTTTGACACACAATACGCGTAGACGGAATTAATAAAAGTAATATTTTATATATGGAAAAATTGTTTAGAAAATCTAGTTGCCGCGTAACAAATAACATTTGGAATTTATAATATAATTACGAAGATATAAAGTTTTAAAATTTTGTATGTTAAATTTCGAAGCTTTATATCTTCGTAATTATTTTATAAATATAAAAATGTTATTTGTTACGCGGCAACTAGATTTTCTATACTATTTTTCCATATATACAAAGTTACTTATATTAATACCGTCTACGCGCATTGTGCGTCAAAGTTTTGTACAAAATTTACCCCTCTGCAACCGCCTTAAACCCCCATCCCCACACCTAAATTGTAAAGATTGAACTGAAAAAACGAATAAAGAAGAGCTATTCAAAGACGTACTTTTAGTAAAAGAGATCGATACCCGAACTTTCAAAATACACGAGTACAGGTGTGAGATATAGATTCCTGAAAAAAGTAAAAGACCCGACCGACGGGATGTCTGAAAGGTAAATCATGTCGGCAGTCATACAAAAAAGTCCATTGGCTAAAACTAGTCTGAACGGAAACATTTTCGTTCATGTCGTCTATCCGTACACTGAAAAAAATATCTGCGATATTTTATTTTAGTATTCTTTATTTAAAAAATTGTTTTTGAAAAATACCTAGTAATATCTTCTAAAATTTGATTTTATAACAGCAAACTTTCTAGTAAAGTTTACCAAAAATAAATTAGATATCTTTTTTTTTGCTTTATTATAAATTTGTAGTTATAAATCGAATTCTGTCCTATTTAACTGTATAATCTACTTACCGGAGTCGCGTTGTAGGTCTGCCATTGGGTAGTCGCATCGCCCGCTGATTATTGGTTGGTCCCGGGTCTACAATGAAGCTCCAGTGGTGGCTCAAGAAAACAAAGAACACTATGTTCTTTTCGAAAAACAATCATTGAAGTCAGCAAAATACATAAACTACCGCACAACGTCAAGCACTGTTGCTACATAAACTAGACAATGGCAAAATCATCACAACCAAAGATGGCAGCCATTTAAAAAAAATAGAATAGAATGGAATCTTCTTACCTACAACAATTCTTACACCGTCTTACAACAGTTCTTAATATGCTGACACTTTTTTAAGGGGATGATCAGACTATCAAACTGAACAACTTTCTCTATGGGACCAACATTAAAATCGCGAAAAAAACAGCATTTCTACTTATACAAAACTGCAAACCGACTCGAGCCAAATGTATGGGACAGATGATTTTTTTTCGCGATTTCGATGTTGATCCCATAGAGAAAGTTGTTCAGTTTGATGGTCTGATCATCCCCTTAAAAAAGTGTCAGCATATTAAGAAGGACTTTGTATATGTCACAATAATTTTTTCCGTGCACCTAGCTTTTATCTTTCGAACCTGCCTTTTTGTTATGTTTGTGCACTCTGAAATAACCAATGCATATAAAATGATTCATGTTCTCAACGTGCAGCGGTATGCATATCCTCGCTCAGCCAAGCACATTAATTACAAAACGTTACTCTCGGATACGCGACGCGGTTTCAAATTAATGTTTGTTTTGCTGGTCAAGATTTTGAATAACGTTTTTATGGAGCATCGTGGAGCGTATTACGTATTGTGGAGGTACGACAGGTTCGGACATCCCTGGTATTTATTTATAAATTTTTTAATTGATTGTTATTAAGAATCTCTGGTCACGTTCACCATGTGAGATGATCCCTTTAGGTCACATACAACACTATGTGTAGTGGTTGCTTTTGAGCCAATGCCTGATCGTCTATTTCGAGGATATGTGTATTCGTCTTGATATAATAATTTGACGTTTGTCGTCCGCATTAGAATTTTTTCGAAAAAAAATCTTTTCGTTTTTCATTTACCCACAAGCTGCTTACAAAATAAATAAACAAAGGAAAAATTTCAAAATCAAATTCTCCAACACTCAATGCCAGCTGTCGAACTCATTTTTTCTCATTTCCCCATCCTTTCCACATTTACCTCATTCCGATGCGGAACAGTGAAAAAATCAGTGTCTATACAACACTCATAAAAATAAACTGATCCAATTTTCCCTGTACGCGTTCTCAATAAAAACATTAGTGATCGTCGGTGCGTGAAATTTCCTCTTTGCATGCGCGCCTACTGATATCACGCCGATACTTGTGGAATACGAAATATATCACATGGTTTAGAATAACACAGTCAGAAATTCTCCGCACACAGTTCAATGAAATTTAATTGAACCGTGTACTTTGTTTTTACAACATTTATCTCGCTCGTTCTACCTAGTTAACAATATCTACAGTTACGCACTGGAAAAAGGGTAGAATTTTCGAATCTTTTTAATTATGTAGGAATGAATAGACGCTCAGTATAAAGTGATATAAACGAATTTGTCAGGAACACGAATGAACAGCCTATTTCATTTTAAATCGAATTGATTGAACAGTAAATTGAAATTTGATTGAATGCGGTCGTTGCGGTCGCGGAAAAGCGAATTTACAAATGCGATTAAATATATTACTTATATTATTAATAACATTTATACGAAAATAAGTAGGTATCAGATAATCACTTCCATTATAATAAATACCACTATAAATAAATAAATAAATATCTGGACATTGTCACACAAATTATCTAGTAACATTTAAAGTACCTGGACTTGTATTATGATGACTAGACAATGATATAGAATACATATATAGATACAAACATCTATGACTCTGGTACTAATATTAATATTCGTCATATATAATATGGTTTTTATTATACGAATATTTCACCAAAAGCCCTACTTTTTACGGTTAATATTATAAAAACTATTGCCTTAACTTGTAATCGGAAAGGGAATAGCACATTTCATTTCACGCTCAGTGACAAATTTACCAACTTCTGACCCCTCAAAAGGACTCACTAAAATTATGCACAACGAGCTTGTCCGCGAATAAATTTACTCCATGCTGCTGTTAAAGTTAAGTTTTGCTTCAAAACCCGCGATAGTAATCGAAAAGGCGTAACATCAAAGCAACGACGGGTCGTTCGGGATTATAGTCCATGCCATGGAAGAAGTCTCCTGGCAGAAACCTTATTCCTATAATAATAAGGATGAAAATATCGTGTACCTCGGGAGTTTATAAATATGGAACAGGCAGTCCGGTTAGAGTTGGCTGCGGTTACCTTCATTTCCGTACAAACGCGAATCGGACCGCTCAACATGATGCGAAGAAATCTGCTAAATAGATTTGATTAAATAAAAGGGTCGAGTAATTTTATGCTTGTAGGGTTAGCATAAACGAATTACGAATGTAAATAGACAGATAGCTAGGTAGCGATTTCAATTATTAACTGGTTTAGTAGAAAGTGAGACAAACGTGACAAAGTGAGATTTGGTCTACTGGTGCACCGAGGAAATATTAATTTAGAAAAAAATTTTGGTTTCTCCGGAACCTTTAAACACGAGCCCTGCTGACACTTTAGCCCAGTCATTTTACGGTTTGAGCCGGGACTAATTAGTAATTGATATTTTTTCCGTATAGTAGTTAAGAGCCAATTTGAGCTTAGAAATGTACCAAAATAAAAAAAAAACCGCCAGCAACAATTCCAAATTTAAAATTTAGCTATTATCTCGTTATAAAAAAAACTGTTTGTAATTTTCCACCTATGCACATATATAAAGCATTACCATTATACATACTTCAAAAATGGTGTAAATATTTTTGTCTACTTAGAAGGTTTTGAAAAATACATTCGTATTTTCTAATAAAAACCTCATTTTTAAAATTTCAGTGCCTATTTATTGCTTAAAAATAATTTATATTATTTCATCTCATTCAAATGAGTGCAAATGAGTGCATTAGTATTAATATTATAAATTTAAAAGTCTTCTGGGACTCACAATTTTGATTTCTATGTTGCGTAGCGATTTTTTTTCAATATGTTTTCAGATAGTCTTTTTGTCACTAAATGGTGCTGGTTACAGTTTAAAAGTCCAATTAATAATTACTTCCCACTTCTCCTAAAACTCCGTAAAATGACTGGGCTACTTGGCCGGTTTTTATTGTTATTTATTGTGTACTGTAATAGAGTTTGTTCTATAACCACACTAAGTTTGAAGTTTGTATGCATTACCGTTTTACGATACAGCGAGAAAAAAACGTAGATAAAAACTAGTTTTTTCTATGAGGACCCTCCATAAGTTTAATTTTTTGTTAGTAAATCCGCTGTAATAGCACACATTCTGCTTAGCGCAGTGTTTAGCTATTACCGTTCAAAATTTACAGCCGTTTAGGTAGGACAGACAGACGGATGGATGGATGGACGAACGGACAACGTAGGCTTATGAATAGGTTCCCGTTTTCACCCTTTGGGTACGGAACCTTAAAAACATCTTAGGTTAGTAGTATTGGGCATCAAAGGCAGATTTTGAATTTCTTCTCAAAAACCCCTAAAGATCACTGAAAAATACACTTTGATGTCAGTTATAAAATATTTAACATGACAAATATAAAACATGTCCTTTGTTACATCCTGTATAATAATCTATTCATACATACTATACATCTAACATGATGCTTGAAGCACGAATATACTAAACTTTTGATCGTACACTCCGAACATCATTATGAAAGGGAGAAAAAAGTAGTAGAAGAAAATGTTCGTCTCGCTTGACCCCACTCAACTCAATGGTAGCTCGTTGGAGGACCCGCCCCGTCGATGTTCGCTATAAATAACTAAACGTCCATCCCATTGATACTTTACCCAACTGAAACTTGTTTTTCATACACACAAACTCACGAGTTATGATAATGGTTAAAGATAAAATTTCGTTACAAATACAACGTGGAATAGGGGTAGTTTTAAAGGCGGAACAGGGTGCTTCAGACCATCAAACTGAACAACTTTAGCCATGAAGCCAATATAGAAATCCCGAAAAAACAGTTGTGTATGAAATGTATGAAACAGCTGATGTTTTTTTTCGCAATTTATTTGGTTCCGTAGTAAAAGTTGTTCAATTTGATGTTCTGTAGCACCATGTTCCGGTCACACAACGATCCACGGTGTATGTTTGCATCACTTAACCCCTCTAGCCAATGTCCTTCATAAATAACTGAGTGTCCATTCGGTGGTCACTCTAGTCCTGGAAAAGCACACTCATACAACATTTATAATATTTTTACACGGGCACTCTTTGCTAAAACGTGAATCGAATAGTAATTTCTACTCTCCCCGTCACAATTTTATAGGTTATCAAATTTTGTGAGTTACTCAACTTTATTAAAACTCTTGAGATCTTAAGATTTTATACGCGGAGATGAAAATGGATGATGTAATTGTTTACAATTAATTTTCTTAATATTTATTACAGTTCTGGTAATAGTGAAGGTAATAAAATTCGTTCGTTTAAAATTTTAACGGGCAAGTACCTAATACAGGCTGGTACAAAACATCCTAGTAATACTTAGTGCTTTACATTCAGTTGCAGAAACGCTCATTAAAATTAATCCTCCATTAAATCTCTTGCTATCTTTTACTACGTCAACAAGACAAAAAGTGACAGCAAGAGATTTAATGGAGGATTAACTTCCATAAGCGTTTCTGCAACTGACCGTTAGACCATCAAACTGAGCAGCTTTCACTGTGGAGCCAACATTAATATCGCGAAAAAAAACTGGTCTATACATTTGAATCGAGTCGGTACTGCAGTTTTGTATGAAACTGCTTTTTTTCGCGATTTCGATGATGGCTCCATAGTGAAATTTGTTCAGTTTGATGGTCTGAAGCACCCCCTTAAGCAAGCACGTGTCCAAACTTTGGTTTCCTTTTGAAACTCCAAATAAACCAATTTTGATTTTGATTGATTGATGCCTTTATATTTTTACCTACACAACCCTGTGTCACACCCGTGACAAAACAATGTAGTAATTTTGAAATGGATGCTTTAGACCATTAAACTAAAAAACTTTCATTATAAATCCAGTCACGATTTTTTTTAAATCAGCTGTTTTACAAAACTGCTGTACTGACTAGACTCAAATGTATGAATCAGCATTTTTTTTTACTTTGCCTCCACAGTGAAAGTTGTTCAGTTTGATGGTTTAAAGAGCACCGGCTGTTTCGCTGCGGATACGTCATAATGCACAGCAGTAAATTTCATCAATCTTAGGAACCGCACGATTTCTTTTCATTTTTAGGGTGCCGAAGTCAACAAGGAACCCTTATAGTTTCGCCATGTCCGTCCGTCCGTCAGTCCGCAGCCTAGCTTACAGATGCTTGTTACTAGAAAGCTGTAATATGGCACAGATATACACATTAATCACGCGAAAAGTGGAAAAATAAAATTTTATAAAATATTTTTCAAAAAAAAAAAATTCATTCGAAGAGGGAAAGGGATTTTATTTTCTCGTCTACCCCATGATGTGGGGTATCGTTGAATAGGCCGTTTAAACATATTGTGGGTGTGGGAAAACCGTTTTTCGATTTAGGGATCCGTTAGCGAAATATTAGGCTTTAAGGTGAAAATTTTTGTAAGAGTCAAGTGTCCACCCTCTGCCAGCTAAACGGTTGTTTCTGAATATGTGAAAAAATTTATGGCAGTAGTGTATATAACAAAATTAAAAGGAAAACTATCACCGCTAAGTAGGCTTTACAAGTTTACGAGTAATAGTCGACCAACTTATAAAATGTACTTTTTAGACTATTAGCCGTTAAACCGTAGTATAAAACAAAAAGCCTCTTTCTAAGTCCCGTATTATATTGTGACGGGCAACTACGGAACCCTACCCTGGTGGTCCGACACGCACTTGGCCAGTTATTTTTTTTACTTTTTAAAACCCATTAGAAACACTCCCTAATCCCTACACTTTCTTTATCCAAATTATTTATCAATTTTCTCATTCAATCAATGTGATTGATTATACCGAAACCAATTTTCGTTTCCTCTGAAACACGAAAAGCATTAGTCAAAGTAGGTTGGTAATCTTATTAAGTTACGAATTTCTCGACTCGACACTTATTAGACGTGCGCTAAATAAATGTAAAATATTCTACGGAAAATGGAATAGTGAAAGTTGAAACCACATTATTGCGAAGCAAGAACGAGTTCAGCATGAAACAACATCAAAATGAACTCTTCTCGTGATCAACCGAGCCGGGGAACTTTGTAACGATGGCCTAGGGTTAGGACAAAAACTGCAGTAAATTACTTCTTTTTTAATTGTGGTCAACAACAACCTAAAACAAATATCGTGTTCAAGGCTCTTGCGGAAAAGAGAACTTGCTCTTACTCACTCAGAGTTAGAGCAAGTTCTCTTTTCCGCAAGAGCCTTGAACACGAGTAGAGTACGACCCACTCCCCCTTCTCTCTCTAATACGGGGGGCATATAAGGGCGTATTAGAGAGAGAAGGCCTTTACCCTGTAGTGGTTTCCTTTGTATTTGAATCAATTATATTAGTTACCTGTAAATATACCCCTCGGGGCGGAAAGCGCCAACTTTACGATGTTGCCACTTTCCGGCTCCGTCGGGGAGATAAATAGTATACTAACCTCTGGCAGTAAATATGAGAGCCACACTGCCCTTGGTGTGTAATATACTATTTCATCTCACAACCTCGGAAATATTTTGATTATCATTCGAAATCTGTTTGTTCTATTCAATATTTTTTTATACCGCCATCGCCAGTCCACTGTTATTGCGCCTAACACTTTTTTTTGCACATAGTATTTTCCTTGCTGTAATAAGGTGAAAAGTTATGTGTTTCACTCGGCAGCAAAGTTATTCTGATTCTCGTACCTTTGCAACCCTCGCTACGCTCAGGATTCTATTTTTGACCAAGTCGCTTCACTCGTGGTTCAATCCTAGAATCCTTTGCTTGCTTAGGTTTCAATACTACTTGTATTGCGCCTCGCGCCAAAAAACAACTTTGCAGCCGTGCATAACAAATAACTATTTATTGCTTCTTTTCGTATTTAAAAAAAAATTTAACTCTTATGTCGTACTGTATAGAAAAACATTATAATCTAAAAAGACACAAAGTAGACATGATGAAGTAGAAATTTGAGCCTAGTTTCAGCCCCTTTCGTCTTCGTTTTGTGAACTTTATGACTGGGCATCCTGGACAACAAAACTGTTAGAAAAGTTTTATCTCTTTTGTGTTATTAACCATTGGGTTCAAAAGTGAGTGTCACATTAAATAAATGGAAATTTCTTAATTTCCATTTATTTGTGACAAAAGTTTTTTTATTAATTTGAAAGAAATATTGTATAAGATGACTCTTGTGACAACCCTAGCATACTGTGGCATACTCGTATAACGATGTGCGTAGTTGAGAATAAGCACACTCGCAATATTACAAGCTATGTTTTGTTTTACATTATTGAGAGATAAATTTTGAAGCAATTTAATAAATAGAGCACGAGTTCTTTACTCGTGCGTATCTTACGAGAGTTCATTGCTTACTTCTTTTTGTTTTTACTAACAATACTTTTCCTCTCTACTTTTCTGTATTTATTTGTTCAAAGTATTTTATTTGAAATCCGCTTTTAAAGTACATATTATTTTTACAAATGAAAGTAAAAAAGTAAGCATATTTTTAAATATTCTGAATATCACGGTTCTAGATCACGTACAAAAATGATAGTTATTTCTGATGACAAGTCTTACTGTCAGTTGCAGAAACGCTCATTAAAGTTAATCCTCCATTAAATCTCTTGCTGTCACTTTTTGCCTTGTTGACGTAGTAAAAGCTAGCTAGAGATTTAATGAACGATTAACTCTAATGAGCGTTTCTGCAACTGGCGGTTAGAGATACAAATTGTTCTGAGGTCATGTTTTAGGGCCTATTAGGTGGTTGAAAATTTTCCAACATTAAGTTGATAACCAATATTCTTTTCGGACATAGATTTCCGGAAATAAGACACAAGGAGCAATGCCGGTCTAGATATGGAGGTAAATAGTGGTTAACGGAAATAGCATTTTGTTTGAAAAATTATAATGTAATAGCGAACCTAACTCATTAACTTTAAGTGAAAATAACGTTTTAATAATCGCTAAAACCATTTTGTAAGACAAAGATTCTTAATATTTCCGTTGATGTTTTGTTTAATATTCGACACGATCGCAAATTGCTATTAATAGAAAAATACTTACATCTATTGGTTCTTTTGTTACAAGCGAAAACTACCTAGTTTTCTATAACCTAAAAAGCCAATGGAAACCATAAATACACAATAAATAAATTCTCGTGTGGGTGTACATTCAGGCCTTGTTTATACTTATTTCCGTAGATAGAGCTAAAACAGGAGGATGCGGCACTCACTTTTACTACTATCTGAGATTATCAAAAATATCGCTATATAGGTTTAGAACCACGCGACCGCGGTAAGGCGATATTAGTAATTACCTTTCTACATGGTAGTTACTATAGTTTCCTATGAAATGACGCTAGAATGTATTAAGTGGAAAATTTGTGTTCGGATATCTCCATGTCTGTATGATAGTGCACTGGATACGTTAAAAAACTAACTAATGTATACAAGTGAATGGAAGAAATTTAGAAATGTTCGCGCCGATTGTAACACCGTCGCATCGCAACAGCGCGCGGGGCGCGGGGTGCGGGGACAGCAGCCAGTCACGAGACTCCTTCTATTCGCTTCGGACAGTGGAAGCAACCGAACTGTGCGTATTGCTTTCCATCCGAAATTACAATTATAACCTTTAACATTTCTTCGTTAATAATTATCTTTAAAACAAATTTCCTTTTTTTAATTATTAACCTTATGTTCTCCCGAACAAGACATTCGTCGCGGCAACAGTCGCAAGTTTCTAAAGTTTACGCCACTTGGCACTTGTCGCTGCCGCGGTATACTAAAAACTGTAACAGGAAGTTTGTCTGTACATTGAAGATATTAACAAAAAAAAAGTTACGATATGGGTTTTAGGTGTCCCTGATTCCATTTCACCAATTTTTGTATTTTTTGTCTGTCTGTTTGTTTGTGTGTTTGTTTGGGTGTTTGTTTGTTTGTTTGTTTGAACGAGTATCACGCAAAAACTACTGAACCGATTTTGATGAAACTTTTTTTGTTTGATAGCTTATGATCTGACTTAAAATCTGGTATGTAATTTGTATGTCACATCAGAATAATAAAAAACATTTAAATATATTCGAGTAATGCGTAGTATATTTACAAACAGTGGATGCAAATCACACCAAATAGAGCTTGTAGAGCTCATTGAGGGAGACCTGTATTCATATTATCCGGTTTCAGTTAACTGAAAGTGCGCCTAAAGCCGAATAAGTGGCACTAATTCTCGTCTAAACAATATATTTCGAAGAAACCTGGGTAGTACAGTTTATGTCTTTTGATTCAAATAATATTGCGAATTTGTTGCTTCTTCTTTGTTCTAGTTTCGTCTAAGGGAGACGGTCCCTTGCTCGATGGACTGTGTATCGAGATACATTGCCTTCGGGCGTTCCACACATTTTCACTCAATATCTCCTTTTTATTTACACGAATATTTTGTGTCCCACTTTTACCCGAACCTTTGAGCCTAATTCGAAGTCGAATCCACATGACAAACAGGAAATCAACGAATTTGTCGTGAGACGGCATTTGCGTTCGAAAAATAAGTATGCGTTACTACGATGAACCTACTCATTGAATTCTCGATTGCAGATAAACTATTCTTTTCGAATATCAAAAGTAATTAATTGAATCAGGCGTTACTTTGCGGAAATCCATGACTAATATGTAGATGACACGATTGTATCAAGACCTCCGCTTCCAAGTACCTAGTAGACAAAGTTGTATTACGTTATGCAACACAACCTGCCCACCAAATAATTTCTACTCTACACCGTCGGTGTCGGACGCTCGGCGGAGTAACAACTCTGTTTCGAACGTTCGTCGGTCTAACTCCTGAGGATTCTCCTTGGTGGAGCGAAACACGTGTAGAGTAGAAATTATTTGGTGGGCAGGTTGTGTTGCATAACGTAATACAACTTTGTCTACTAGGTACTTGGAAGCGGAGGTCTTGATACAATCGTGTCATCTACATATGAATATCAAAAGGTTTTGAATACTTTAGAACTGCAATAAACCGACTTTTGGCGCTGGAATTGCTTTGTATGCCACTTGAAAAGTTTCTTGAGAAATTTGGGTAAGTAACTATGTAGGTATATTTTAGCTATGGATGCACGTAATTAAATTTTATGACGTACATCCAATAGGTAGGTACAATATACCTACATAGCATAGCATATGCTCACGACTGTTTTCCCCAAGGGGGTCAGAGATATTCTGAAACCTCAGAACATCCACGTTTCACTAGTAGTACCGAAACTATGTCCAGTGTGACAGGGAGTGAGCCCGTCGCCACTTGTAATGCCACCTACATACTCCCATGTATTCTAAAGTAGGTAAAGAAAATTGACCGCCACGATCCTAAAACACTCTTCTTTTAACTCTTTTATAAACATATAAGTCACTAAATAAAATATATGTCCGTTTTAGTTTTTTCCATTTTATTTGATCCTTCTTACGTACGTCTTCGATTTGATCAGCGAATGTACTAGTTTGTGTACCTGCAAGAAGTTTTAAAAAGCATAATATTCTTTAGGAGTCCAAAAAGTTAAACCGAAAGAAATATGATTATACGAAAGAAATATATATGATAGGGTCGCCCCTTCGCAACTGCTACCTAGGAAGCAGTAAAACAAAAAATCAATCAATTATTAATGAGTCCCGGGACTAATTAATAATTGTTTTTTTTTCGGTATAATATTGAACAGACAATTTAAGCCTCGAAAAGTACCAAAATTAAAAAAAATCACGTCAGCAACAGTTCCAATTTTAAGATTTAGCTATTATCTCGTTCTAAAAAACCTGATGGCAATTTTTTTTTCACATGTTTAAGGCTTTACCATTATTACATACTTCAAACATGGTGTAAATATTTTTGGCTACTTAGAAAGTTTTGAAAAATCCATTCGTATTTTCTAATAAATACCTCATTTTTTTAAATTTCAATGCCTATTTTATTGCTAAAAAATAATTTATATTGTTAAATCTAAGTTAAATGAGTGCATTGGTATTAATATTATTAATTAAAAAGCATTCTGGGAAACACAATTTTGATTGCTATGTTGCGTAGCGATTTTTATTTTAATATGTTTGAAGACAGTTTTTTGTCACTAAATCGTGCCGGTTACTGTTTAAAAGTCCAATTAATAAATACTCCCTACCCCGCCTAACAAAACTCCGTAAAATGACTGGGCTACAACTTGAGCAAAATAATCCTCAATAAAAATGGCCTTAGCTACATTTTCCCTCATTTAATCAGTCCCGTGACTTGTATAAATTTCATAACAATCCCCAGTAACCACGGATGTCATTTCGCGGAATGTTTACGTCATCCCATTTCCCGGGCAAGCCGTAAAGTGACACGCAGTCTGACGAATTAACGTTAGATTACGATTTTGGGTCGTAGCTCGATAATAATAAACCCTATATAATTTACCCTTAGTAATAAAACTTTATGACCTTTGCCCTTCATCTAAGTATGATTATTTTCTGAAGGTTAATCGTGTTAACTGAACTGGAAGATGGGTAAATATCATCACGACCGGTCGTCGACGTTAGGGTCGATTCGGAAAGAGTCCATAGGTAGTAGCAGTTGTCTCGACGAAGAAAGATCAGTTGTTTCATAACTTGAATGTTTACGGCCATAAGTAAGATAGAGCTGGCTAAGAATATCGATAAATATCTTTCTTCTAATATGAATTTTGAATCGAGCTAGATTCGACTAATTATGTATATTTTGTAGGGTCTTTCTTAATATGCTATTTCTTATTATACGTTTTTTTTGAGGGTATGATCAGACCATCAAACTGAACAACTTTCTTTATGGGACCAACATCGAAATAACGAGAAAAAAAGCTGTTCCATAATAAACTGTAAAACTATTCGACCCAAATGTATGGGGCAGCAATTTTTATTTTCGATAATGGTCCCATAGAGATTTTTCGTTTTATGGTCTGATCATCTATTCAGTTAGGTAGGTCCAACTTCGAGAAAGAGATCAACCGTCGAATCCAACTCGGTTGGGCAGCATTCGGGACTACGCAGTATCTTCACGTCCCAAATACCGCAGTGTCTTAAAACGAAAGTCTTCGATCAGTGTGTGTTGCCAGTGATGACATATGGAACAGAGACGTGGTCGTTCACTCAAGGCCTCATAAAAAGGCTGAAAGTCACCCAAAGGGCAATGGAGAGGGCTATGCTCGGAGTTTCCCTGCGAGATCGAATAAGAAATGAAGAGATCCGCAGAAGAACCAGAGTAACTGACATAGCCCAAAGAATTGCTAAATTAAAGTGGCAGTGGGCGGGGCATATTGCTCGCAGAACCGATGGCCGATGGAGCCGAAAAGTTCTCGAGTGGCGACCGCATACCGGAAAGCGCAGCGTGGGTAGGCCCCGCACACGGTGGAGCGACGACCTTGTGAAGGCGGCGGGATCCCGTTGGATGAGGGCAGCGCAGGACCGGTCGTTATGGCGATCCTTGGGGGAGGCCTATGTCCAGCAGTGGACGTCCATCGGCTGAGATGATGGTCTGATCATCGCCATAAAACCGTCAGCATATAATGAATTCTATTCATTCATCGAACAAAAAGAACTGGTAAGAAACCGTAGATAAAAAAATGTGTTTAGATCTTCTTACAATGCGATACGGTATTTTGTACGCAGAAATGAATATTGTTTTGTGATTTTACTATTTGGTCCAATAGTTCAATTCAATTCAATTTATTTATTCAACAACTTTCACTAGCATTACAAACACTACACATTTAAGTTTTAGTCATTTGATAATTTAAATTACATTATTTCTTAGATTAATATTTCGAGCGGTAAATAATTAAATTAATAAAACATTTATAACATTTAGAACAAATTAAATTTGAATTAGACATGCATGTCAAGAAATATTAAAGAATATTAGATTACATTTTTATAGTCAGTTTCATAATTAAAATACATGTCAAATATTTTTTAATTATCATAGCAAGAGCAATGGGGGAAATATCCACCTCAGAGCTTCTAGCTGAAACTGAGCCTAAATATCGTCCGGCTGATAGTAGGAGCCTAGATTCCGAGTCCGCAAAAATTTCCACCAGATCAAGGTATACGATACTGTTCATGAGCTTCAAGGCCTCGTATAGTGGTGTATGTGAATGGATACAGTTCTTATTTTAGGTAGTAAACTAACCATGAACTAAGGATTTTACTGTTAAATTTTTAGGTTTTATATCAATGTTTTTGTATGTAGGCATATACAAAGTGTTAGGGTAAACAGTTGCATTACTTTAAGGGGTATTGTACCTATGATACTGATCAAGTTTCCCTTAGAAACATTATAGGAAATTCTCAAAAAAAATTCTGCTGATGGAACGTTTGTATGAAGTGTCGATTTTCCTTTAATGTTTCTTAGGGAAAGTTGTCCAATATCATGGGTACAATCATCCCTTAAAGTAATGCAACTGTTAACCCTAATACCCTGTATAACTGTCCAATGAAAGCAACATTTCGCTAAACTAATTAAGAAATCAATGAAAAGAAAATATTAACGTGAAAGCAACTTTGGGATGTCAAATAAAATCCAGCTTGATTATCATTTCCCTGTGGCGACACTCTATTACCAGCACAAAGTCGTAAAAGGACATAATTTTCTGTATGAGCGTCAAGGCCTTCTACAAATAAGGCTTTTCTGACATGTTTACATTCACCGATCTAATCAGAAATAACATGACATCCCGAAAATAAATGTTGACTTCGAGAAAAAATACCTTCGACCTATAAAAAATCGTGGCAGACTACATTCATTCCATAGCATCTGAAATAATTAGTCCCTTTTATCAATATAATGTTTTCTGTACCTAGATATACCCAGCATAGCATTACCTATTATGATCAAAAACCTTCTACCAGAGAAATACGCAGGTAAATTAAATACCCACGAAATTATAAGTCTTATTTCAAAGAAAAATACTTTTTCTTTTATATGTCTGACATTTTGTACATACTTTTTACCCGTGTCAAATAAAACGCTAGCGTATCTTAAATGGAAGAAGCTTTTACCAATTAGGAACAAAATATTTTGTTTTGATGGTTATAAGGCAGAATGAGAGAACTAGCCAAGTCAGACCTTAGGTTTCAATATTATAATCCTTAGTTATAACAAGAAATTATATTTTATGTTGTAATAAATTGTTTTAGCATAAGCATATGCTCACGACTATATTCCCCAAGGGGGTAGTCAGAGATATTCTGAAACCTCAGAACATCCACGTTTCACTAGTAGTGCCGAAACTCTGTCCAGTGTGACGGGGAGTGAGCCCGTCGCCACTTGTAATGGACAGTAGGTACAATACATGCCAAAATAAAAAAATAATAATAAATTGTTTTATGTTTGTTATAAATAAATTTCAGGACTGTATGACCATTGATCTTGACACCCTTTTGGATCTCACTTCTTTTGTCGTTGAAGTCAACAACCAAGGCATATATCATAATATTGAACTTCACTCTCATTTCACATTTATGTTTTTGATGGGATACTTATTTACGTGTGTAGGAAGCCCTGTCTGATTGAGATTATTATCTATCTATATATCTATATCTATATACTATTATAAAACTGTAACAGGAAGTTTGTCTGTACATTGAAGATATTAACAAAAAAAAGTTACGATATGGTTTTTAGGTGTCCCTGATTCCATTTCACCAATTTTTGGATTTTTTGTCTGTCTGTTTGTTTGTGTGTTTGTTTGTTTGTTTGTTTGAACGAGTATCACGCAAAAACTACTGAACCGATTTTGATGAAACTTTTTTTGTTTGATAGCTTATGATCTGACTTAAAATCTGGTATATAATTTGTGCGGACGAAGTCGCGGGTTAACGCTCGTATTGTTATAAAATAGAATACTTACACCTGTTGAGGTATTGGACGTCAAATGTTAAATTGACAAATAGATACCTATCGTCAGTTTATTTTTAAAGTATAGGTAGGTAGATACCGTACATATTTCTCTTTGAAGTTATATTGTTTTCAACGACAATTTCTCTTTGAAGTAATTTAAAGTTCCGATTCGATTAAATTTTACGAACATTGTTGTTGGTATGCTTTTGCGAAACGTTTAAAATGTTACGGCAGTATTTTGATAAATGCCGAGTTTATTTAAAGAATAAAAATTTACTACAATAATTATAAAAACCTTTTCCGCATATACATGTTATCATTATGAACGAGCTGATCATTCTGGCACAAGTATTTTCCTGATACTTACCAGATGAATCCTTGTTTATGTTTGTTTATGTAACAAAGTTCAAGAAATATACATGTTTCATTTTCATTTTATCATTCATTTCATTTCAAGTTTACAAGTATGAAAATCAGAACTGCCAATCTATATAAATCATATTAATTTTGTTCCTATTCATTATTTTATTGCCATAAATTGTATGTATATACTTACATGGATAGATGATACCATTAGTAGATGACACACACATCAAAATGTCGTCTTCGCCGGATGTTACAAATTGTTCGTAAGTTTTTTAACCGTCGGCGTCAGGGTCGACTCAGGAAGAGTCTATAAGAATTATTATCAACTGCTGTCTCGAGAGATATCCGTTGTTGCATGACTGCTTACTGGAGATAAGTGGTAAGAGCTGGCTACGAATATTGATAAATATCGTTCTTCTATCAGGAACTATACTCGAGCTTGATTCGTGATGTGTTACAAATTCCTAAGTACTAGGCGAGCCTAGGCTCACGATGCGTTGCGGCACCGTACCGCAATGATTTCGCCGCAGAAGATGTTCCAGATAATTTTCTTAATTCCCTCCGGGGTCATATCTCTTTCACCCCTATGCAATTAGTTTCGTGTTAGGAAAGTCCGCCGCAACAAAATGATCTGTAAAAATTAATACTTTTTTTACAGATCTGAAGTTACAGCACAGATTATTTTAATAGTTACTATCGGTTACAGTAGCCCAGTCATTTTACGGTTTGAGCCCGGACTAATTAATAATTGATATTTTTTTCGGTATAATATTGAAGAACCAATTTGAGCCTAGAAATGTACCAAAATGAAAAAAAAAACGTCAGCAACAGTTTCAATTTTAAAATTTAGCTATTATCTCGTCCTTAAATAACTGATTGTATATTTTACATACCATTATACATACTTCAAACATGGTGTAAATATTTTTGTTTACTTAGAAGATTTTGAAAAATACATTCGTATTTTCTAATAAATACCTCATTTTTAAAATTTCAATGCCTATTTTCTTGCTCAAAAATAATTTATATTGTTAAATCTACGTCAAATGAGTGCATTGGTATTAATATTATTAATTTAAAAGCCTTCTGGGACACACGATTTCAATTTCTATGTTGAGTAAAGAATTTTTTTTAAAATGTGTTTTAAGATAGTCCTTTTCTCACTAAATGGTTGCCGGTTACAGTTTAAAAGTCCAATTAATAATTACTCCCTACCCCGCCTAACAAAACTCCGTAAAATGACTGAGCTAATAGCTCATATTTTAGTTTATACACTCTTCTAATATCGTCATCAATCTCATCCAGTTTTGTATATCGCAAAACCAAAATTTTTATTTTATTCTTTAAAACAAAAGAATTGGAACAGTAGATAAATAAAATACATAGTGACATTAAATAAAATTACAAATGTTAAACTAACCTAAGATGTGGTGCTAGGTGCAGGTTTGGTCCTTGTATGTTTATGCCAAAACGCTGGCTGCATTACCTCGCTGAATGCCTACGCTGATCCGTTAAGGCGGTTGCAGTGTCTTACATTTGAGTCGAATTTTGTTTGCAGTTTTGTATGGGACAGCAGATTTTTTTTCGTGATTTCGATATTGGTCCCTTAGAGAAAGTTGTTCAGTTTGATAGTCTGATCATCCCCTTAAAATAGTTTCAGCTAATTTTGTTAGACCTTATTTATTCTATGCGGCATGGGTATTGAACAACTATCCCAAAGAAACCTATAGGAAATTCGCAAATTTTTTTTGGACTTTCCATACTAAATGCAATCATCTGATCGAACGTTTGTATGAAAAGTCGATTTTTTTGTGAATTTCCCGTCAGTTTCTTGGGAAAAGTTGTTCAGTATCATGGGTACAATCACCCCTTAAAGTAACAACTGCGATCGCCAACCTGCCTGCCAAGCGTGGCGATTATGGCAAAACCTCCCTTTTGGGGGAGGCCAATGTCCAGCAGTGTTACGTATTAAAAAGGCTGAAAGGCTATAATGTTCATGCCTGATAAATTCTTGGCATTTCAATTTAGTCTAAATATGGAACTAACCCCTAACCGCTGTCGCGTGCTTCATTTTAATATAAAAAGGAACAAACACCAGTAGCTATTACGTTATAGCAGGAATGCGTGCAGTTGATTATAAGCCATTAAAGATATGAATAAGCTTAAAAGAGCCGTTGTTGAGATTTATTTGAATAAAAAACTAATTACTTACTTCAGCTTTTACAAAATATAATAAACGGTGGTCGGGTAGTAATTACTACCCCAACTAAATTATATTATACTAGAGTTAACCCGCGACTTCGTCCACACAAATTATATACCAGATTTTAAGTCAAATCATAAGCTATCAAACAAAAAAAGTATCATCAAAATCGGTTCAGTAGTTTTTGCGTGATGCTCGATCAAACAAACACACAAAAAAAAACAGACAAAAAATAAAAAAATTGGTGATATGGAATCAGGGACACTTATAAACCATATCTTAACTTTTTTTTGTTAATATCTTCGATGTACAGACACACTTCTGATACAGTTTTATAATAGTTAATATAGGGTCGTTCTTAATATTCTGATGGTTTTTTACGGAGTTGATCAGACCATCGAACTGAACAACTTTATCTATGGGACCAACTGCAATGATACTCCACCGAAATGTCCCATACATACGCCAAAAATATCAGCTGTGTCATATTAAACTGCTGTACACACGGCGACACATCAAGCTACGCAAAACAAACATAAGCTGGCCGCGCGACGTTATACAGTACTCTACCTACGCGCGGCCAGCTTATTTTGGTTTTGCGTAGCTTGATGTGTCGCTGCGTGTACATAGACATCATCATCATCATCATCATATCAGCCGACAGACGTCCACTGCTGGACATAAGCCTCCCCCCAAAATAGGGGGATTTGCCATAATTGCCACGCTTGGCAGGCGGGTTGGCGATCGCAGTTGGATTGAATGTGTGTACTCAGAGGATGCTGCTGGCCATCCTCCGGTAGATCCCTTAGTCGCCTTTTACGACACCCACGGGAGGAAATGGGATGGTGCTATTCTTAGCCGACACCACACGGCATATACATACCAGACTCAAATAAACCCTATATATTTTAACTGAAATCCAGACAAACCGACATAGAGCTTAGTTTCCGGATCGTGTATAAAACATATCATTGACCTTAAATGGTTACTATTGAAAATAGAATCAAACTTCTTTTGTATGCGGCACGCTCGGGCTTGCTCGCAGTTTTATCCTCTTATGTGTTGTATCGAATAGGCCTCAAACACCGTTGTCAAAGCCGATATGACGTCATCTCTATGAGCATGCCGATAATATCAGCGGTAAGATGTCATCTTCGTCCTGTATCTCTGACGTCACGTCTCCTAAGCGACTGTTATTTAAGTAATGACGTCGTTTGCGTCTAATGCGGCCATTGGCTGGAATAGCTAATTTAGGATCAAGTAGTGGATTTTAAGCTATATGTTTATGATGTGATGCTTATGTAAATTATATGATTTGGGTTCAGTAAACTTCAGTAACGTTTTAGTAGAAGATTTATTGGTTGACACTATTGACTTATCTTTACTGTCAGTCTGGAGATATTGTAAAGCTTTTGTGGTCAAAAGTGGGGGTGGTCCCCCACAGGAATTATGGTCGTGACTTTTTGCACGTATACTATGTACATATAATCTCACAAAAACTTTTTTATTATTCAACTCAATCAGTACGCATAAACCCACTACATCTTCCGTTTTTAGGGTTCCGAAGTAAACAAGGAACCCTTATAGTTTTGCGAAGTCCGTCTGTCCGTCTGCCCGTGGCTTAACTCAGAGACGCTTAGTACTATAAAACTAATTTGGAATGGGAAATATTCATCCCGCCGACAAAGTGATAAAATAAAATCTTGAAAAATATATTTTTTAGGCCTACAGATGTGGGAATGTTTTTTTTCTCGTCTATCCCATGGTGTGGGGTATCGTTGGATAGATGGTTTAAAAATATTATGGGTGTGGGAAAACTATTTTTCGATTTAGGGATCCGTTAGCGACATATAAAAATAATAAAAGCTTAAAAGTGAAAAATTTTGTTAGAGTCAAGTGTATGAAAATGTGAAATACATGGCATGTACTTTTTAGACTTTATTAGCCGTTAAACCGTAGTACAAAACAAAAAGCCTTCTTCTAAGTCCATATTATATTGTGACGGGCAACTACGGAACCTTACCCTGGGCGTGGTCCCACACGCACTTGGCCAGTTATATTTTACTTTTGTTGTACGCTTTACTGACCGACTGTAAGACTAGGTAGATCCGTTTTATTTACTTTAAGACTGGTTCCTAGTACCCACCCGCCAATTTTTTTCGATTTAAACCGTTACCACATTATAAGAAAGTGTATCTATCACCCGTTTTACTCTCGCTCGCTTTGAATGCCCACTGTGAGTACGCTCCTTTACATTACTTAGAGTTCTAAGTTTTACAAAGAAATTAATAGAATGTAAAAGTTGACAAGACTTTAAAATTTACTTTGAGAAAGTTTTTAATTAGTCTGTATCTACTGGCAGTATTTGTCAAACGACGTAACTTAATATGATTATCCAATTAATTTTAGGTTTCGTTTACAAACTAAAAAGTAGGTATCGAGGCTCATTAAATTGAGTAATGTGAAAAGTTTTCGTTGTTTGTGGTAGAGTCATAAATTTTGAAACTTCTGCTGTTTTAGAACAGTCAAAGTTAGGGTCACGGAACTGGAAGATGCTCAGACCATTAGGTATCTACTGTGTAGTCAATTATAGACAGAAAAAATAAACAAGACGAAACTCGTCCAAATAAAATAAATTGTAGTCTTAACTATTATTAAAACTGTAACAGAAGATTGTCTGTACATTAAAGATATTAAAAAAAAAAGTTACCATATGGTTTTTTGGTGTCCCTGATTTCATATGACCGTTGGACTTTTTGTCTGTTTGTTTGTTTGATCGAGCATCACGCAAAAACTGCTAAACGGATTTTGATGAAACTTTTTTGTTTGATAGCTTGTGATCTGACTTAAAATTTGGTATATAATTTGTGCGGACGAAGTCGCGGGTTAACGCTAGTATCTTATATTCGTAAGGCATTTTTGAAAACAATTCAAATACTACTATTATTCACGAGTTAATTATGATAAAGCACTAAGAGTAGGTATACATATACCCTACCCACATACCCTGTATACAGGGTGAAATTGATATCATTAGCATCCTTTTAAACTAAGAGTCTACCCATCAAACTGAACAAATTTCAATATGGGAGCAAACCTATAGGAGCAAAAAAAAAGTCAGCTGTTCCATACTAAACTGCAATGCCTGCTCGACTCAAATTACCCTATTTGGCCAGTACCAAAGGCCAGTTGTTGTGGTTTGCGATTTCGATTTATCTCGAAAAAGGTTTTCAAAATAAAGCAGTTTGGTATGTATACAAAATTAGCAAAAAAAAATATTGGATATAATAAAAAAAAAAAAAAAAAAAACATTAGCATTGAAATTTACAATGGGTTACCAGATTACATAAAACTGCTAAATGGGAACATATTTAAATCAAAATTAAGTAGTTGGCTTTTGGAAAATTGTTTTTATAGTTTTAATGAATATTTCAATTATAATATACGTTATTAAATGATAATATAATTAATTCTTTTGACTATTGTATAATGTAATTAGGATGACTTTTGTAATTTATAATTGTAACTAAGCTCGACCATATTTTAAAAAATTTGTACGCCTGCATGCAGGTTGAATACATTGACTGTCATAAATATATTATTTAACAACTGTTACCACTGTATTCTATGCAAATAAATGATTGATTGATTGATTGATTGGGACAGCAGATTTTTTTTCGATTTTCCTGAGATTGGTTCTATAGTGAAAGTTGTTCAGTTTGATTGTCTGAGTTCACCGTTTCAGTTTTTGCTAGGCTGTCACTTACACCCTATTTCCAAGCATGTTTGAGAAAATATATTTGTACTTATTGACAGGAGTCAACCCTGTCAATATCGGTATATATCAAATTAGCTGCCGCATTGCGAACGCTATCTCCGCACAATCTAGCATAATTACATTTCACTCAACATGCAAAGACAACGTATCTATCGGTGTAATGGATTAGAATGAGGTACAAAGCATTCTGTCAGTCTGTAGGATCAAAGGAACTCCGCGGGTTATGACTCTATTAGTAGGGCGTGGATAGTAATGGTATTGGAAACATATTGTCGTCGGGATCAAAGTGAGTTGTCCGCCCTCCGCCGGACGAATATTCCATTCAATTTGCTCTCTTAGAGGTTAATGTATGTTGCTCTAATGTAATTGTACGTTAAAATAGTATTTACTTTACCAAGTTTTCAAGGTTGTTTTATACTATAGCGATTCACTCCCAGCTTCGCTCGGATTGGGTTGGATCTACAGGGTGAAATTGATATCATAAGCATCCTTCTAAACTAAGAGTCTACCCATCAAACTGAACAACTTTTACTATGGGAGCAAACAAATCGGAGCAAAAAAAATCTGCTATTGCATACATTTGAGTCGAGTAGGGGTTGCAGTTTAGTATGGACGAGCTGATTTCTTTTGCTCCGATCGATAAAATAATCAGCTGTTGCATACATTTCAGTCGAGTAGGCAGCGGCGCAGTTCAGTATGGAACTGCTGATTTTTTTTTGCTCCGATCGGTTTGCTCCCATAGTAAAAGTTGTTCAGTTTGATGGGTAGACTCTTAGTTTAAAAGGATGCCAATGATATTAATTTCACCCCGTATATTATATTTTAATGAAACGTGACGAAAATATAACGCACAAATATTGGTTTTTAGATCGTGTCAAAAAAAATGTTATTGACTTTAATTGATTTATATCCATAATATAGTCAAACTCCGTTTTTATGGAGTGCGCCAACGGTAATAAAGGGTGTAAGTGTCAGCCTAGCAAATACTAAAACGGTGAACTCAGACGCGAAAAAAAATCAGCTGTCCCAATGGAGAGCTGATTTTTTTTTTAAAGTTGTTCAGTTTGATGGACTGAGTTCACCGTTTCAGTATTTGCTAGGCTGTCACTTACACCCTGTATACTCTTAAATGTTAGTAATAAGTATGACAAGATGTCTCGTTTTAATATTTTGAAGTAGCAGATCGAACTTACTATCAGTTAAATTACTGGTCAAGTGCGTGTCGGACCACGCGTATTGCCCGTCACAATAAAATAAGGGACTTAGAAGGAGGCGTTTTGTTTTATACTTTGGTTTATCGGCTAGTAAAGTCTAAAAAGTACATTTTATAACTTGGTCGACTATTACTCGTAAACTTGTAAAGCCTACTTAGCGGTGATAGTTTTCCTTTTAATTCCGTTTATATACTACTGCCATGAATTTTTTCACATATCAAGAAACAACCGGTTAGCTGGCAGAGGGGGCACTTGACTCTAACAAAAATTTTCACTTTAAAGCTTAATATTTCGCTATCGGATCCCTAAATCGAAAAATGGTTTTCCCACACCCACAATATTTTTAAACCACCTATTCAACGATATCCCACACCATGGGGTAGACTAGAAAAAAAAATGCCATTTCCACTTTACGTGTAGGGGAGATACCCTAAAAAAAATATCTTTCTTAATTTCATTTTACCACTTTTTGGCGTGATTAATGTGCATATCCATGCCAAATAACAGCTTTCTAGTACTAAGCGTCTCTGAGCTAAGCCGCGGACGGACCGATAGACGGACTTGGCGAAACTATAAGCCCTTTTCCTTGTTGACTTCGGAACCCTAAAAATGAAAAGTCATAAAGAAGTTCCTCGAGAGTTATGAAAATGCCAAAATTTCAGAAAAACTCAACCGTGGCAGATAAACAAACGACGAAAAACTCTGTAAGTATGTGAAACCCTAAAAAAGAATGTTCGCGGGAAGAAAACAAATTGTTACAAGCATGCCGCATGCCGCGGTGATATTAAATTCTTTCTCTTTTGTTACTGTCGCTTCGTTCATTTTGTTTACAATTTGCGGAAATTTTTTAGCTATGTCTCTCTACTTTTTGCCACGCTATCGCTAGCTGGATTTTAAATTGTGACAGAGTTCGCTTTTAATTTAAGTATAAAAAAATGTCAAAGCCTCTTTCTTTATGTCTGTTGCTTAACATGTCATTAATTTTATAACATTACGAGCGTTAACCCGCGACTTCGTCCGCACAAATTATATACCAGATTTTAAGTCAGATCATAAGCTATCAAACAAAAAAAGTTTCATCAAAATCGGTTCAGTAGTTTTTGCGTGATACTCGTTCAAACAAACAAACAAACAAACACCCAAACAAACACACAAACAAACAGACAGACAAAAAATCCAAAAATTGGTGAAATGGAATCAGGGACACCTAAAAACCATATCGTAACTTTTTTTTGTTAAACTCTTCAATGTACAGACAAACTTCCTGTTACAGTTTTATAATAGTATAGATAGATAGACTAGCTGTTGCGATTTCGTACGCGTGGGTATGAAAAATAGTTCACGTCCTGTTCTCAGACCTACTGAATATACACACAAAATTTCATAAGAATCGGTCAAGATGTTTTGGAGGAGTTTTGTTACAAACACCGCGACTGAGAATTTTATATATTAGAGAAGAAGATTATAAGATTTAATGAATATTATTAAGTATGTAAATAATAAAATTAAAAACTGAAAATTTTGTTTCGGACGGGACTTGCACCCGCTAGTTGCCAAACTTTGCTTTCAACCAATAAAATTAAGCTACCGAGTCATACACATCGGCAGCTATAATATGTTGTTGTACCTTCTAACGCACACAAGTTGCTAATTGCTTCCTCTCACTCACTCGCTGGAACGAGACGTGCTTATGTAATTTTGCGTGTGTAAGAAGAGTACAGCAACATTTTATAGCGGCTGTCTGTGACTGGCTTCATAAAAAATATTTGAAATTAAGTACCTTATCTACCTATTCTTGAAAGTTCATATCTAAACTATTATAAAACTGTAACAGAAGTGTGTCTGTACATTGAAGATATTAACCAAAAAAAATGTTCGATATGGTTTTTACGTGTCCCTGATTCCATATCACCAAGTTTTGGATTTTTTGTCCGTCTGTTTGTTTGTTTGTTTGAACGTGCATCACGCAAAAACCACTGAACCGATTTTAATGAAACTTTTTTGTTTGATGGCTTATGATCTGACTTAAAATCTGGTATATAATTTGTGCGGACGAAGTCGCGGGTCACGCTAGTTTACAATAAAATGCATATTCCAATTCCTTGGGTTTTTATTCCTCACACGTAAAACGTTTAGCATTGGTCTTATTTAAAACTTTTGAAGAAATATAGCAAATACTAAATAAATATTCATTACCTACTCAGAACATCGAAAATTAAATAAAACGCTAAATTACGCGTCCAAAGTCGCTAATTAATTTCTTTATTAAATCTAACAAAATTATTTAAACTGTGGTTGTGAAAATTATTAATTAATTTTCGTTTCCTACTAGGAACATTCTGTGAACCTCTGCGAAAAAAAAAATTCGCCTCAAGCTTATGGTAGGTAATTATTTTTAAGGAAACTTGATGATTAATCTCATAACAAATTCAAAGTAACATTTAATTTTCATACCCACGGCCACGCCACGTCGATTACACTGAAAAAACTTTTCAGGCGGTTTATTTAACTACAGGATGTAGTATTATTTTATGACGCATGAGTAAATTACACACCGAAGGCAGGAAAATAAGAAAGGTATCAGATCTATCCTGTAATACTATCCTGTAATTAGTCCGTAAGTTTTCCTAAAATGAATAAAATAAAATAAAATCTCATGCAATTTTTGGCTGAGGCTAAGCCGAAGTCAACAAACATGTGATCTGAGGCTTTCTTATTTCGTGCCCAAGGTTAGTATACTATTTTTCTCCTCGAGTTCCTCGACGGAGGCGGAAAGCAGCAACTTAGTTTAACGCAGCGGGACGAAAGTTGACGCTTTCCACCTGGAGGGGTGAAAAATATTTTTACTTTTTACTTATTTCTGCTTTAATATAGGTAATATAATTTATACGGTACGTTTCGGTATTAGTGAGACGTGGATGTTCTGAGGTTTCAGAATATCTCTGACTAGCCCCTCGGGGAATATAGTCGTGAGCATATGCTATGCTATGCTATGCTATATAATTTATGGTTTTGCAGAGTTTAAAATATTTTATTTTGAATAAACTTCTTTTTACTCATTTAATATTATCCTAGAATAATTTCCTAGAAAGACAATTGTTATATGGAAGTTTTTTAGCGTACAGTACCTAAACCAGTCATCATCATCATCATCAGCCTATAAACGTCCCACTGCAGGGCACAGGTCTACCCTCAGGGAGGGTGTATGGGCATTAGTCCAACACGCGTGCCCAATGCGGATCACTTCATCAGACTTCACATACACATCAGAATTTCTTCTTCAGTATATGCAGGTTTCCTCACGATGTTTTCCTTCGCCGTTTAAGAGCAGTCGGTATTACGTACATAAATTAGAAAAAACTCATTGGTACATGGCATGTTGCCCGTGCGGATTCGAACGCGGGTCCCCATAATTGGGTGTCCATACCTCTCCGCAACGCGCCACCGACGCTTATCCAAAACCAGTAAACGTATGGAATACATGTAAAGAAATTTACCAAAGAGTTGCAACATGTTGTTGAAACATTCTCATATTTGATAAGTCAACGCATTACGATAGAAACGTGTTTCCCTTTATTTAAAAGGCAGTACACATTTATCCATACTACATACAAAAGTAAGTAATTCGTCAAACACACACACACTAATCAAGCAGTAATAACAAAATAACACGCATTGAATCAGAAACGCGTGCGCTACTCAAGAGTCGAGTAATTACTGAATCCACCGTGCGACTGCGTGCTTTTGATAGCTGTTTTCGGTGTAGATGAGTATCCCGATCGCCCTGGAGTGCGATTTTTGAATCTCATACGTTGAACTCAGCAGTTGAAAATGTATGGAAATACGCATGTTTCTACTGCTGATTTGACTTTCAAAAATCGCACTCCTGGAGTATGATTTTCGAAAGTCAAATCAGCATAGATGCATATCTCCATAGGAATTTTGACATTATTAACTGCTGAGCTCAGCGAATGAGATTCAAAGATCGCACTCCTGGTTTAGTGTCGGTACTGTTAGATTAATGTTGGAAAACCAACATAAAAATACAGTACCGTAGTTACAAGAGTAAAAAGCATAAAGATCCTCTCATGTGAGTAGGATGATGGCAAGGAGCCATCCCTTGGGTGAGTCCTAAGTACATCATCCAAGGGTCAGTCCTGTCAACGTCAATCACCCACTCCGAATATACCAGGAAACAACAACGGCCAATGACAACAGCTAAAATGTTAAGCAAACAAAACCGTTGTCCTAAGCAAATAAAATAAGATAGACTTTAAAAAGCCTTTTTGAGTGCCTTGTACCCTTCAGACACGTGTCGACTTTCCTAATGTATTGGGACTTGGGACTGTAACATTGTGTATTTTATGTCGTTTAAGGGCCTATGTCGAAAAATAATGAAAGCGAAATGGGCGTGTGATAGCTTATATTACTGCCTGATGCGAGAGAAAGAGATGGGGCGGCGCGCGCGCCTGAAACGACGCAAGCGTAGAACAAACTTTATTTAATTGTGATTATACTGTTTATGTAAGTTCAATTCTGCTCTTATCAAAATTTGTAAAATATCAATCTCTTTTTTTTTAATCAAGTCTCGTGTTTCTATTATTCACCGTTTAGCAGTTCCAAGCGTTTATAAATAAAAAAGGAGGCTACTTTGGCTTGTTTTTTTATCGAGAAAATGTGTCTTTATCGTGGTTTGGCTCTTGTCGAAACTTCAATTATATGTTCAATTTACACATATCCGCCAGTCATACTCCTACTGTTAGTACTTCATGATATATGGCGCTTAGAAGAACTTTCTGGAATATTTTCTGAGAGCACAATTTTTACAACGATTAGGTACTGTTAGGTACTATTAGCTATGTTATCCTATTAAACTTTATTTATTTTATTATTCTTAGGAAGATTTACAGTATTGATTACATAATACACACACAACAACATCAAACACAAACGCAACCGTCGTTTTTAACACATCCTTAAATAACTGTAAGCTAATTACAAATCTCCACCTGTAAATTTCACTTTTTTTTCCAAAAACTTGCTTGGTGGTTGGTCGTAGGTACAAACAAAATTGTGTTTTTTAAATTAACTATTATACTTATTATCATAGAGTAAAGGAGATAGGAAGAGTGCTATTCTCGATACTAAGTGGCATACACCGGAATATAGTACATTCTAGTTTGCTTGATGTCGTTATGAGCATCAATTCGCTATTTTTGCATCAACAATTTCGGAATAGTAGTAACTCTTTTTAGTTACCCAAGCTACTTCTCTTACGTAGTTGGTTTAGTTCATAACACTGGAAAACAAATCATAATTTCTTAGCATATATTCATCTTCTCGCGGACAAGAAGTCAGCGCCATCTATGAGACAGGATTTTGAGCTTTTTCGCGAGACACGCCACTGTATGGAGAATAAGCACTCCTCTACTCTATGTTATTATGTTCTAAGTTGAGTTCTTAAATCCTATGTTTTTTTTTATTTATTTATTAGGGATTACAAACAGTCACATATGAACTATGGAACAGTCACATATGTTTGTATGGAAAATATAGATAAAGACCAGGTATACTTATGTATACCTCGGTTCGAACATTTATGTTATACTTAAATAATCTTAACTTAATCATTATATGATTAGTCTATTTAAGTACCTACAGACATTGTAATTTAATATTATAATTGACATGTACCTACTACGACCTTAATTCTAAACTATTGACATTGTAAACTCATTACTGAATAAATGAATATGAATATCATTTTTGGGGTGGTGAAGATCTGATGAAGTTCTTTTGATTGGTTGAAGATCTTCATCTTCCTAGGTTTTGAGATGAACAATGGAACGAACCAACCATGGAAGCTTAGATCAAAGTAAAATGGATCTAGGCATGGAACTACCTAACAAATGGTGAAATGCATATGGAGACTAATAACGCTTGAATTTGCGCAAAAGCGCTGTCCCAATGAAACTATAAAACATTTGTCTATACATGATCTATCTATATTCTATACCATCCAAGGTTCTTGAAAGCTATCAATAACCGAGCATCATAGTCATTTCATACTGTTCATAATAATTTGCTCATAATCCTGCCGGTGACGGGAGCCGTGTTGTTCTGAATGAATTTGATGAATAAGCACAAAACCTCATACAATCACACCAAGTTTACCGTTTTTACCTATGTATTTACCGTTTTTACCATAGAGCAAAAACAAAAAACGTTGAAAAGAACACGTTTGTTGTTTGGGGACACCCCCTTAAGGTGGTTTCAGTCCATACAAAAGTTTGACGCACAATACACGAAGACGAAATTAATAAAAGTAATATTTATATATTGAAAAATAGTTTAGAAAATCTAGTTGCCCCGTCACAAATAACATTTGCAATTTATAATATAATTACGAAGATATAAAGCTTTTAAAATCTTGTATAAAAAATTTCAAAGCTGTATTATTTTTCCATATATACAAAGTTACTTTTATTAATACCGTCTACGCGTATTGTGCGTCAAAGTTTTGTATAAAATTGACCCCTCTGTAACCACCTTAACAACCCCCATAATAATGCACATTCTGTGAAATATTCAACTATCTAGCTGTAATAGTTCAAACGATACAGTCTTTTATAGGTAGGACAGACAGATGGACGGACGGACAGCGTAGACTTATGAAAATAGGGTCCATAATCCTTTTGGTCATATAAAACTTAAACAATCGTCCATTTGGCCCTTGGACGATCTGGTCTATAGTGTTTTTGACCTTTTTCAATTTTGATGTCAGTACCAAATTTGGGCCTTTCGTACTTTTGATCAAATTGGTACCCATTTGGTCTTTTAAAATTTTGTATTTTGTTCGTAGTTCTTTTAAATTTTAGTCATTTAAATGTTGATTTTCTGATGTAACCAAAACTGCAATCCAACTCGACACAAAATGTAAAGGTCGATGTTGATCCCGTAGAGAACGTTGCCGTTGTTTAGTTTGATGGACTGATCATCCTCTTAAAAAACCATCAGCATATTAAGTTGGACCCTGTATAATGTATATAAACCTTTATTAACGTCTATAGGACGTATGTATTGTACGCTATATATTTTATATCTTATCACACCGCCATAGCAAGTTTTTTTACTTAATAGTTCGTCCATCCCATGGTTGTCTGGAAGAAATCGCTTTTAGTGATAAGACCGCCATTTGTACCCTTACGTTCCTTTTATTCGTTTTTGTTACTGTATATTTTTGGTGTGCAAATAAGGAATATTTATGTTATGCTATGTTATGTTATCCACATATATTTCAGCGCATGTGTACTGATGTTTTCAGAGTAAAACACTTTATATTATGTATTGATAATGAATTCAAAAGTAGGTATATAAACTAGCTGAAACTACAACCGACCTACGTATGCAAAGCTACTAAAAGCCCGGTCATAACTTCCCGATGTTTACTTGTACCTAACTATATACACAATTGATTTTCAACTTTAAGACCATACAAAATTAAATTCCGAATTAATATTAACTTTCGACGTTAATAAGGTTGTATATCGTTTAACTAGGTAACCGTTATGAATTGCCTGCAATATTGTCACTTTTTGGGGGAGAAAATCTCCGAAAAATATATTAATAACAGGCTTCCCGGTTGACCTACATTTTTGGTCAAAAAATTGTTATGAAGAAATAATGACCACATTATTCAGGGATTTTATGACAAAAAGTGCACAGATCTCGTGTCTACCACGACCTTTTCGGGTACATTGAAAATGAATCTGCCAAATGATCTGAATTAAATTTTTCACAAAGTTACTACTTCTGAATAACCCATACGCACCCCCAATAACTTTTTAAATATAGCCCTAAGTCATATCTCTAGCTATCTCTAGGGATTTATTTATATTTTTGCGATAGCTCATTTTGTTTTCGAGATATAACTTTTTTCTGACCGAAACCGAGTGAAAAACGACCGCATTTTACAAATTTTTTCGATTTTCAAGAAACGGTTTTGAGATCTTTCTAAAAGAAAATGGTTTTGTTAGCCCTCGTCAAAACGCGTCTTTCGACACTCCAATCAGCCACTTAGTCCCAAAGCCCACAACAACAGGGTGATGTCACATTTTCGTTGAAAATCGGACCTATACTGAAGCGACAAAAAAAAACATTTTCAATGTTAAAAAAGTTATTCTGATACCGCAATATTGTTATGTTTGAGTATCCTCCTATTAATCCTAATTGTCTAAGGATTCGCATTTTATCTATACTATTATAAAACTGTAACAGGAAGTTTGTCTGTACATTGAAGATATTAACAAAAAAAAAGTTACGATATGGTTTATAAGTGTCCCTGATTCCATATCACCAATTTTTTTATTTTTTGTCTGTTTGTTTTTTGTGTGTTTGTTTGATCGAGCATCACGCAAAAACTACTGGACCGATTTTGATGATACTTTTTTTGTGTGATAGCTTATGATTTGACTTAAAATCTGGAATATAATTTGTGTGGATGAAGTCGCGGGTTAACTCTAGTATAATATAATTTAGTTGGGGTAGTAATTACTACCCGACCACCGTTTATTATATTTTGTAAAAGCTGGATTTTTTGTCTGTCTGTTTGTTTGTGTGTTTGTTTGTTTGTTTGTTTGAACGAGTATCACGCAAAAACTACTGAACCGATTTTGATGAAACTTTTTTGTTTGATAGCTTATGATCTGACTTAAAATCTGGTATATAATTTGTGCGGACGAAGTCGCGGGTTAACGCTCGTTATTAATAAAAATAAACTTTTCTTATATCACCGTCCGCAAGAGCTCTTCACAACAACTGAAAAATGCTTCGGAACAATTCTTCGGTCCACAATAACTTAGAAAGTAATGTCTCAAGCTCTGTCAGCGAAGAAACTTGGTAGATTTAGAGAGGTCTCCAAAGTTTTAGGTGCCCTTACTAACTCGGTGGGTACTTGGGTAACTTTTGACACCTTCATCGAGGCCTAACGTTATTTACAAGTCGAATCAAGCAGCCTATTCAACGATATTCTATTACAGAGTTTGAGGGAAACCTTGGAACTTTATTTTCCGCTTCAGAGCAGGTTAATCAACGGATCCGTCGTTCTCGATATTCGATATTTTATTTATTTTGAAATTCAATCTAAGTTTTTGATTATTGAATTTGTCGTAGGACTCGGTTATTTAGTTGTTTTCGACAAACGATATGTCGAGAAGAAAAAAACGTATATATATAGACCAAAATATCTTTTTTAACAAAATATGTGATTTAAACAACATTTTGGGTAATTGAAACGAATTTTTTTTAATTCACTTCATAAACATTAGTAGGTAGATATCTGCGTATAATTTATTGTGTGTTCATAGGAAGTCGTTAAAAGTCAAATTACGTTCAATTATCGATCCTCGTCTAATAGCTCTTGAGTGTACAAATACATAATAGATACAATTCATAATATTTGACGAAATGCGTATTGGATTTGGAACAAGTTCTACTAGGTTACTAGGTCTTTATTAATTGTCGTAAGTATGTTGTTTTTAATTTCTTTCTTTTCGTGTCAATGGTTCTTCAGTGATGTTTTTATATTTTAGTAGTTAATGAATTCCACTAAAATCCTTGTGCATAATACAAAACCTAACCTAACCTAACCTAACCTAACCTAACCTAACCAATAGTAAAACGAATCTTATGGAGAAAAGAAAATGTCAATATACTGGTGAGGCAAAGAATTCGAAATATAAATTAATAAATTTTTTACGATTAAATTTAATTTTAGCGAAAATCTTCAAATATTTAGAGATTATTTTCATAAGTCTACTTAACGGAGGTTAGGTAGTCAACTTTAGACATTCGAACTTTATTTAGTATAATTAATTAAATAAACCCGTAATCCTATAATGGGCTAACTTTTGTCGATACGGACAATAAATTATTTTAGTGAATCATTAATCTGGGTTTAAAAATAATGAACATTAAATTATCGGGCTACCGCATGAAAATGAATGGACCGCTATCATGGGATGTCGTGAAAAAATAAGTTACAGGTGTTCTGAAAATTAGGAATTTTTTGCTAGTATGAGTACGCGATTTTGTTTGTTCGTAAAACGAAGTAAATACGTGCGTAACCAGCTTTTTATGAAGTAGAAAACTCGTACTTTCGCGCGCAAATATAAAGAGATCTATGGCACGATAGAGACCTATAATGTTACGCCCGCTGATAGATTATGAACTCTCCATTTGTAAATTATAGGTACGTAAAATATAACCTAAAATAAATTGTAGTTAAATTTAATTGTGTTTACGTACAAACCTTTTGATTTTGTAATATTTATTGATCATGAAACTGAACAAGAAAAATTATTCATTGGTTAGAAGGGTGTAAGGAAAACTAACATCAGTATCATTAACTTTCAAACCACATACTCTCCCCATCAAACTGGACAACTTCTACTAAGGGAGCAAACCTGTCAGAGAATAAAAAAATCAGCGGTCTCATACAGTCGTGTAGGCATTGCAGTTTAGTATTTAAAGTAGAAGAGCATTTTTTTTGCGCTTACAGATTTGCTCCCACAATAAAAGTTGCTCATTTTGATGGGTAGAGTATGGTGGTTTGAAGGTTTATGATACTTTTCCTTACACCCTGTATTAAGTGTAAGCCCTGACTCCCATATAATAAGTACAGATGTGTTGTTTGATGTTAATTTATCATAATAAAAAGTTAAAAAATAATATTGCAGCCGATGACTTTTTCGTTCGCATCATAAGAACATTAATTTGTTTTATCGAAGTCGCTGTCGAGCCGGTACGATTCGCGACAGGGCTTGCATTAGTTTTTGGCTTGGCTTGACACCGACTTCTATGAAACAAATTAATGTTCTTATGATCCGAACGAAAAAGTCATCGGCTGCAATATTATTTTTTAACTTTTTATTTTTTTTGAAGGCGGTTTTAATTTTTTGTTAACATTTTGTTTATTTCGCAATTTTCAGTGGTGAATTCATTAGTCCAATTTAATAGTTGTGATTTAAATTAACAAACGCACTAGCCGGCACTACGATTTTAAAGGTTCCTCTCGATTTCTCTGGGATGCCATCATCAGACCCTGGTTTCCTTATCATGGTACCACCCTTGGAATATCTTCTTACCAACAAAAAAGAATCATCAAAATCGGTTCATAAACGACAAAATTATCCGCGAACACACGGAACGGAACAATATATACGGTCGAATTGAGAAACCTCCTCCTTTTTTGAAGTCGGTTAAAAAATATTAAATAAATACACTATCTATTACAATAACAGAACTGTAACTTGCTAAGCTGACTTAGCGAGTTGCTGAGCAGTGAGCAGTTCTTAGAGTTTGCTCAAACTTCGCAACGCGCTCTAAATGCTGACTAGCTGCTCGTTTTGAATCCTATTTATGAACCTTATGTGTATTTTCGCTAAGGTTGTTTCAGGCTAATTATCAGTTACTTACAGTTATTTGATTAATCGTTGTACAGTACGACCAGGAAAATAATTCCGCTCGTCAATCTTCATTTGCACATGTGCAAAATACCCGATTTTGCACTGCTCTGCAGAGCAGTGCAAAATCGGGTATTCTCTATCTTACTCCAACTCGAATAGCAGACTTATGGATGCTTTGCAGTGAAAAGGGCGCGAAAGCAATAAGCCAATAACGGCAAGGTGTCACATCCTGATTGGTCAATATAATGTCATATATGTAGCAGGTACATCGGTGAGACTTATAAACCTGGTACTAACGAGGTAGTAACGATGCTTAAATCTAACAGCGGACGTCTATGAATTACAAGAAAATATTTTTCCACTCATCGAATGAGATGTTATTATACTCAGGTCCGCAACATACATACGGAATAAACCTGATTCGGAATTCAGTGTTGTCAACTATGGTTACAAAAATACGAGAGTGCTGTTTAAAAAATGCCTAAAATAAAAATGTATGAAATGCCAAATAAAATGTGAATTGCATTTTTAGGTATTTATTTAAAACGAAACAAACAATTTCTATACATGATAATTATTATCATGTGATGTGGTCATGACGTTACGATGGTGATTTGTAAATTGTATTTCAATATTATGCAACTATATCAAAAGACTATCGATAGTTTTAACATTAGACATACCTGTAATCTGCACACAGAATGGCATGAACCATTATCACACAAGCGATTTTTGAGCGTAGGAGATTTCGCAACTATACCGCAACGACGTTGCAACTCGATGCTGTTATCTACAACTTAATATAAATTTTCGAATAGTTATTAGGTTCCATATAACTCCTTGCTTCACAAAATGACGGACTGACGTCTGCCGCTCCGAAATGCGTCATCGTGTGTAGCCCACACTAAAGATAGATAGAGGACAGTATTATATTAATGCACCTAACCTAATACTAAATAAAATACGAAAGAACTTCTCTATTGGTAACATGGTAGGTAAATACAGATGCGAAAACTGTAACTAACTTTCGAAATACAGTATTTTATAAATGTTTTGAATTCCCAAAAGCAACAAACCAAAAGGTAGATAGAGTTGTACAAGTTATATCCCTCGTATTTAGCGGCCTCAGCTGGCTTCGTACTGTAGCCACATGTAATGTAAAGTTTTTTGAGCTCTAATCTCAAGGCTGCAGAGATGAAATTAGCGTAAAATTCCGTAATATGTACACCGCACTAAGACTCAAAATACACGGGCGACAATATCAAGTGAGGACCGATCTCAAAAACTGTCAAATTCGTATTGGGCTCGCGTGACGTACGCTACGCGGCTAATATCTTGATGATTAGTAGGATCGGGTTAGGGCTATTTTGCCTACAAATTTTGTTCGGCGCAGTCACGGTTTTTGTCAAGATATTTGCCGGTCATGGCGGCCATTATATACTAACTCGCATACAACCGCATCATGAGGTTAGGCTCTGGATGTGCACCAGAAGCGGAGAAAGTCTGATGATGACTTATGAACTCCATCATTATTATACCTGTTTTCAAGAGCAGCCATTTAATCGTGATTGAGCAAATAGCAGATTTCCATTTATCAGAACCTAAACATTTTCACTGCTGTCATTGAGAACTCATAAAGTAAATTATTGAAACAAGATCGACGAACGTTTGTGAACCCTCGGGAATTCTCCAAAAGATGCCATGATGTTTAAGCTTTTAGTTCTTTTTTAATCGTCCCATCTTATCTTAAATATACAAATACAATAAGTACCTAGGCAATTTTTATAGTATTTTCTAGAACATAATACATATTTTGCAACAGATTGCTGGCTTCATTAAAACGCTCACACTATTTTGTGCGCTAAGCGGCGATGTCGGCAGTGCTTGGCGTCCCGCCAGCCCCTCGAGACATCTAGTGCCCGTTGTGCCCACTTTACGGGCTCAGAAACTATGTGCCCGCCCGACGGCCGTCATGCAAACTATGAAAGACCGCACCGACCATACCATACAAGTCTTGCGTTAAGTTAGCGGCTTATCTCTTAGATAACTTTAAACTTGTACATGTAGAGATTTCAGTACGTTCCACTTTAACGAGATCGTTGTAACTGAATTAAATTGCAACTAGTTATTCTTCTTTAAGTGACTTTGTTCTTGTTTAAGAAAATTGCGTTGTTTTAAAAGACGGAGACGAATATTACGATGAAGACGTAATTGAAACTGCTCTTCAACAAGACTAATAATACAGGAGACCACACGAAGAATAAATAAGATCGAGTGATCGGGCCCTGGGGGTCTACCCGGACATTCGAACTTCGCAATTGCGTGAACGTTTTCGTTCCAATTTCAACTCTATTACAATGACGTTTGAACCGAAACGGTCGCGATGCATCGAAAATTAAAAGTCCGAGTACAGGGTCTGTACCGGACTTTCGATTTTCGATATATCGCGTCCGTTTCGGTCCGGACTTCGTTGTAATAGAGTTGACATTGGAACAGAAACGTTCACGCAATTGCGAAGTTCGAATGTCCGGGTAGGGCTCCAGGATTGTATCGATGTGACTTTATGTATGAATATATTTATTTATATTTGTGAACTAACGAAGTTATAAGACAATTGGTACTAACACAATATGGATGAATAATCTGAAATAAATAATTTTTTATTTAATTTAATTTATCAGATTCGAGGCAATATCATAGTGCCAGCTGACTACGGCAAAAATAAAAGCTTATTCCATATTAGATGAACTGGGATGGATGACACTTATCTGGATAAGCTTGGAAAATAAAACATTATCTGAATACAGAATTTCATCTATGCGCTAGAGACGTTTCCGAGATCGCTGTGTGCCACACTAGCGCCACACTAGTGCCACACTATCGCCACACTAGCGCCACGCTAGCTCGGCGTACAGCCAGAACTTTGTCGGACAGCCGTGAATTATCTACACTAACTATTATAGTACTGTAATAGTCTTTTTGTTCGAGGATTCTAACAAAACTACTGGACCGATTTTGATAAAACTTTTTGTATTTGAAATTATTTCTAAAAACTGGTGTATATTTTATCCAGGTACGATGATGGAAGCGGATGCGGATGAAGCCACGGACAAAATCGGATTTGTATTGGAATTTTTACTCAAACTTTTTCCTTCACTTTCAACACCTTTGGGGGTTGAAATGCGACAATCCATTTTTAAGTGAGCATCTATATGCCAATAGAAACTTCCAAGCCAAATTTTAAGTCTGTAGTCTTTACAGTTTTTGAGATTTCGTGTTGAGTACTAACTCAATGTGTGTACACTATTGTATACTAACTCACTCACATACTAGTGTGGATTTACATAGATTCAATCATATTTTACACAGCTTGTCCAACAAAAGAACAAATTTCTGCCACCCCGGGCGCTTCGATCGATTTGACAGCTCCCGTCACCCACTTCGCACATATCCCTAGAATTTGCTCACTTAAAGAAGAATAGAGTTAAAATAGATTGATAATAAATAATAATAGTAATAAATATCGATCGGTTCTAGGTATTGTTGATACCTAGACTATACATTCTGCTGAGAAGAGTTTAGTGTTCTTTTTAAATGTAGGGTATCCAATGACACCAAAAATATAAGAATATAAAATCGTATTCGATTTCCATCTCAACAATTCTAATAACAAATTCTACTCCTATACAGAACTAAAAAATTCACACACATGTCAACCCTTGTGTCCTCGACAATTCGGTTGTGAAACCAACGACCGGAGTGGGCTCTGAGCAGACAAACGGAGCTGCAATTCGTTCTGTTTCAAATTATCTTACGTTCGATAGCAAACTTGATTAGGACATTGGAACTGAAACATCCTACCTAGGTACATCCTATGTACAGCAGCATAATATGTTTTAGGCTGCAGTAATGATAATGAATATTCTCTAGTTATCTCCTATTTTATGTGACATTGTCACAGTTTTATTCGTTTGACATTATTTTTCATACGGTGTGTTTCACCAGTAATGTAAAATTTCGATTTCATTCTCAAGTATTATATGAGGTGTTTCAATGTTAGGATTAATTTAAGATTTGAGCCCTTGTGTGGAAATATTTGAGCCCTCAAGGGCTAATTTACCTTAAGGTAAATTTGAAACTATGTTATATTTTAATAGAAATCTGACAAAATACAGACACAGAGATTAGTTTCCGGATCGTTTCTAGATATATAATTTGTTTCAATGTTAGGATTAATTTAAGATTTGTGTGGAAATATTTGAGCCCTTGATGTAAATTTAAAACTATATTATATTTTAATAGAAATCTGACAAAATACAGACACAGAGATTAGTTTCTGGATCGTTTCTAGATATATAAATTAAGTTTATACAGGGTTGAAAGTTAAGATGGGACATAATGGGCGCTACCAGAAGCATTATAGCTACAAGAAAACGTTCTTAAAAGACTAACCCTAACTTTTGAAGCATTTTACTTCTGCATTCACAGATTTTGAAAAAAATGTACAGTTTTCGAGAAAAACTGCAATTTTCATAAAACAAAAATATCATCCCATTCGATTCTCTTACTGATACGGAACATAAGTCTCTATGGGGTCAACCGAGGTCGAGGTATTAGAACTCTCAGAAAACGAAAAATGAAATTCCAATTCATTTAGTAGGGAAATATCAGTATCCTTTTAACAAAGTTTTCTAATCATAATCTAGCATGGGCGTTGTTGGAATTTGATAGGAGAAATGAGACAGTAGGTACCTATTGAAGAAGTTACAATCTTATAATAATTTATTTTTCTTCTTTCTTTTCATTTTCGTACTTCTTGAATGCTCTGGCATGGTATAGATGAAGTACCGACGTATAACCCAAACAAACACACAAACAAACAGACAGACAAAAAATTCAATAATTGGTGATATGGAATCAGGGATATCTAAAAACGATATCGTAACTTTTTTTTTGTTAATATCTTCAATGTACAGACAAACTTCCTGTTACAGTTTTGTAATAGTTTAGAATATAGTTGGTAGTTCTACAAAGTTCATATTATTTGGAGTCTTAATTTGACTTTAATTGTTAGACTGTAATCTATGAATTATAGGTATGTAAATATTTAATACTTAATGTAATTCGTTAACTCGAAAACCGAAGCGGATTCGTATGAAAGACAAAATTATTATTTTCGAACATAACAAAGTTAATAATCAAATATTGTTCTGTTATCTATTCACGTCCACGTATGACGATAATTTTTTTAATACATTGTCCATTAAGAAATTAAGATCACCAGTCCCTGAACCATCAAAATTAAATAGGTACCAAAATTCAAACAAAGCAAAATACACCAACATGACTTCGCTATTAATAAACATTACTTTGCGCCATGATTCATGGAAAATAACCCCGTAATTCCCGGTAATGATACACGTCTGCGAGGGGGAATGTATCGACAAGTCCTTTTGTCCAAACGTAATGCTTCCCTTTCATCAATTTCAATACGCGTGTAAATTTAATTGCAACATTGAAACTATACATTTTGTAATTATTTCAAAAGAGAATATTAATTAATTCCTGTCTCATTATGTGGAACAGTGGGAACAGTAGTATATGAATACATTTTTTCTATTTTGTAATATTAATTTTCAAAAAAATTCATGTTACCTATTTCTTCCATTCTTTAAACATAAGATAATTGTCTAAATCCTAAGTGATTTCGGCAACTACTCGTCACACCATAAAAAAGTTCTAACTGGTCGTAAAACTGCGTTAAGCTTGAATGCACTACAAATATTTCCTCCAGACAAACATACGAAAGTTATAAGTGCACTGTAATATAATTTAAAAATATATTGTACACTTAGTATGAAATTAAACATTTGATTTGAATTTCAAATATTATTGATTTTTAAACATGTTACAGCCATGTTGTGCTATTTCGAATCAAATTAAAGATTGAAAAATTTGTCTCAGGCGGGACTTGAACCCGCACTTTTCCAAACCGGGGAACTGCGTTATCCAATTTCGCCACCGAGCCCACTACCCAGAGAACGAAATTTTCAATCTGTTGCGTCTTAAGGGGACGTGAGCGCCATCTACTGGTAGTTATTACAAACTAACCAACCCGCAAGTCCAGCATTACAACTGGAATTCATACGATATAGATGACATACCCTGTTCCAATTTCAAATATTATTGACCCCCGAATTGATATTATTTATAGTCCCGCCCGAGACAAATTTTTCAATCTTTAATTTGATTTGATTTGAATTGTATAAGTATAAGCAACTGCGTAAGTAGTACGATTGAAACACTCTTTTCTTTTCATTTAATTTCTAAACCCCACTAAAGCTCTGTTATGCTATTAGATACGCTCTCCCTAAATCGTTCTTTGCACAAAAAATTTTCTACGCGAATTGGTTCAGAAGAAATACTGTTCTTCGGTACCAATTAGCGAGGAATTTTTTTCCTATGAACCATGCTATTTAAAGGAAACAAAACAAATAAGGGTATCGTTACGACATCCCAAAACGGCAACAGATTAACTACATTTTCCTTTTAAATCGCCGAACGTTAATAAGCCTGTTTTTCTCGTAAATTTTCTGCCTCGGAAAACATTTTCATCACATCCTAAGGAGCTTATCTCTAGTAACAGCTGCTTGGGTCCCTTACCCGGGCTTCATCCGGGATCACCAATTTCTTACTTGATTGGGCAGCTTGATGGCTTTTGGAACAAAGGACCCGATCAGAGTGGAGAAACAAAACAAGTAACGATACTGCGATGAGCGGGCTGCGGTACGCGGTGTACTGTACCTAGCTATACTTCATTCCGAATAAGGACGACAAGATTTTCCCATTCCTATTTAGCTTTCTGGCCAATTCTGATTACAAAAATAATGTATTTATCAGAAAGATATACTATCCGACATATCTTGGACGTTACTAAAGCTGTTCTAAGATTAAGTGAGAGGAAGTGTTTCAAATATCTGTTTCTGTAATTCAAAATAGGCTTAAATTTTCGATGCTATTTGAAATGGAGTATAAAGGTTCTGAAATAATTTTTGGGACCTCCAAGTCTGGTATATGTTCACTAGTTTTAGATTTATTGTTTTTATTAAGACTGTTTGTGTCCAAAATTGAAAAATAAATAAATAATAAATCAATGTTGTCTGTTTTTTTTAGAACGGAGATAATTCTGTCGTGTTTTATATGTAATACAATAACAGCAATTGGTTGAAATCAATGTATCGAATTTATTTTGTAATAGGAAAACGAAAAAAACTCGTTTCATTTACTGTATATTACGTTTAGTTATAGAGAGTCTAAAATAAAATAGTTATGTTAATTTGTACTTACAAAGTATCTTCAAATTAGTATTTTATTTAGTTCATGTATACAGGGTACATTTTATATCACTGCGGATAACTTCAGCATGTATTGTACTCATTAAACTGAACAACACTACGGAGCTGGGAACTGAACAACTTTCACTATCGAGCCAATTTCAAAATCGTGAAAAAAAAATCAGCTGTCCCATACGTTTGAGTCGAATAGGTACCTATTTGTATTGGACAGCTGATTTTGTAAGTGAAGTGTGAAGTTGGCTCCAAAGTGAAAGTTGTTCAGTTTGACGAGTAGATTACATGCTGAAGTTATCCGTAGTGATATAAAAGTGTAAGGAAAAGTATCATTAACCTTTAAACCACATACTCCACCCATCAAACTGAACAACTTTTACTATGGAAGCAAACCTCTCAGAACTAAAAAATATCAGCTGTCCCATTAACTGCAATATCAGCAGATTTTTTTTTTGTTCAGACGGGTTTGCTCCCATGGTAAAAGTTATTCAGTTTGATGGGTAAAGTATGTGGTTTAAAAGTTAATTATACTTTTCCTTACACCCTGTATAGAAAAAGTTTCGAATCAATGGAAGCAGTAGCAAATCTATATATAAGCATTAATGTTATTGCGACCCTGCATCAAAAATTTCCCTTCAGTGTTAGAATAAGCTTCGTAAGTACTGAATATTATTTTATTCGAGAACGTCCAGTAATTTCATAAAGACTACCTAATAAAGTTCTATAGATTAAGAGCCATACTGAATAATGTCGTACTAAACATTGAAGGCAACAACACAAGTAAACAAATTGATCATAGATAAATAAACCCCTCTATTTCCCACATGACACATTGTCTTGTTTACAAGAACCATTTGTTCCTATTAATGCATACTATATAACTCTAGTTTGCTGATATACAGTCCCTCTAGAACAAGGCAACTAATGAATGACCACTCGGGCCAGATAGTAGCGCCTTGATAAGGGACTAATCCATTTTATCTAAGCAACGATCTCAAGACATATTTACAGAGAGATGTATAGTTGGAAAGTATCTTGGTCCCTTAAGCCTTCATTAGCTGAAACTTGATCTTGATTTAAAGTTAATCGCGTTCGGCGGCGGTCTCAGGAAACAGAAATCTCACAACAAATATATTGAGGTTTATGGTTTTGGTAGGTATTGAGAATTAGCCGAGCATATCCGGAAAGAATGAATGATGATGAGGTTACTGTACATACATGTGTCACATATTATCATTATAATTTGTCCACTTGATGGTGCTTAGTTATTTCTATACCTATGTACCTACAAGGAAATTCGAGTCAAAAGTAACCATATTTAAGTGACGTTTTCATAAATGCATGCATAGTATGCTCACGACTATATTCCCCGAGGGGGTGGTCAAAGACCGACACACACATACACATTTCGTTCGGTCGGTCGTCGTCGTCGTCTGGCGTTTTCATTGTAGTAATAATAACAAAAACCGCAAAATTCTTAGGATATCTCAGGAATATCTGTACATAATTATCTATTATCTATCTATACTATTATAAAACTGTAACAGGAAGTTTGTCTGTACATTGAAGATATTAACAAAAAAAAAGTTACGATATGGTTTTTAGGTGTCCCTGATTCCATTTCACCAATTTTTGGATTTTTTGTCTGTCTGTTTGTTTGTGTGTTTGTTTGGGTGTTTGTTTGTTTGAACGAGTATCACGCAAAAACTACTGAACCGGTTTTGATGAAACTTTTTTTGTTTGATAGCTTATGATCTGACTTAAAATCTGGTATATAATTTCACAGAAAATCGATAGGCTGATCCGCATTTTTGTATGGGAGATCATCAGGAGGGCGATCAGCATCAGGAAACATCCAAGTTCAATCCTAATCCAATTTCAGTTCTAATCACATTGCAATCCAATTACTATTCAACTATGTTAATTCCATATCGCGCTAAACTTGACTTATTTACTATGAGACTGACAGCCTTTATTTAACGTTTGAGCCGTTTGTTTGAGATGTACCGCGAGAAGCGTAATACCAAATGTGTAAAAAGCTAAGCTTCGCATGCGGTCCAATCATGGTTCTGTTGCGATTTATTCAACGCAATTTCCGCCCAGGAGTTTCATTGTCGTAATACACCCTAATTTAATTAAAAACTAGTGGTGAATAATAGGAACTAGAAATGAGGTTTTTATTTTATGATGCGTTGATTTTATTGTATAATAAATAATAATTGAAACTTCAGTACGTCTACCATGAGTTGTTATAGTAAAATCAACTGACGTGACTACATTCGTAGTAGTGAAGACGTTGAGCGAATAGATAATGTACGGTGTATTACCGTACAACGTTAGATGAAATGGTTAATAAATGATAAAACCGAGTAAAGTCAATATAATAGTTTTATTACGACAAAACTACGGCTAAAATGGTAATGAGAACACACGCGGATTGATTGGTGACCGAACGTGGACTAAAGCTAATTACAATAAAAGCTAAATGATGGGTAAACCGCTGACGGCGCGCGATGTATGTTGCTTGTACCATACAGATAACATTAAATTCGCATCATGAGATTCATCGCACGCCACGAAAATCGTTAACGTATAGACGACAGGCACTATAGCTCATGGCGTTCCATGACTCACTTCACACTTATCGATTTGTCTCTTTCGTATTGCCTATTAGAAACAAGGATAGCAAAATTGTCCAAAAAAATTTGAACCCAAGCCAAAAAAAAATAATTTAAAAAGTATTGTCAATAACGTAAAGAAATACGATTAAATTAAAAAGGTTTGTTACCGTAAGCATTGCATGGAGTTGTTTACGTTTTCATTCTTACAGTGTTGTGCAAAGAGAATATAATCACTACGTTGCAATGATTTATTGTGTATCATTGGTGTTGTATATTTTGACATTTTGACTGAAGCGGGCTAATTTAAATAAACTTCTCAAGATTTTAATAAAGAAATAAGATATTTATTAAACTTGGACATTGTCACACAGATAATCTAGTCCCAATTAGTATCAGTAGGTTCGTCGGTAAAGCGGCCACACATAGGCTCCAAGTTTTCATCAACAAATACCTCAGGCAAATCTTGAAGATCTTCTGGCCAACCATCATCTCAAACGAGGAGCTATAGAGACGGACGGGTGAGCAGTGTGTAGAGAAGGTGATCCTTGCTCGAAAGTGGCAGGAGGCCTGATGATCACCCATCTGTTACACCCAACAGGCAAAGGAAATAGAGGCCGTCCTAAAATAACCTGGCGCCGCCGCTCTGTGGAAGTAGAGGCCAGAAGCCTTAAATCTACAGTGCCGTCCAAGATCGCAATCAGTGGAAAGCTATTATCCGAACCCTAAATGAACCCCACATAAGTGTAACAGGAAGAGAAGAAGATTTAAGGTAGCAGAATCTAGCCGGACTTGCAATCAAAAAGACGAAAAGAAAATGAGGTCCAGTGAATCAGAGTTTGATCTATGATGGCGTGACTTTGTGAGACTTAACACCATTTGTATTTTGAGTTATTTGGTGGAAACGCATTTAATGATCTTTTTTATTTCATGTAAAATAATAAACATTTTATCTATAATAATAAGCCTTTTAATAAATAGTTAAGTTTAATTAATTTCACGAGGTGAAGTAGCGAAAAGGGTCCTTGTGTGCGCGCATATGAATACTGTTGCTCCTTTGCATATTCCATTCATTCTTAGATTCAGCCTCTGCTAATATTCTCCGAGCAAAATATACTCATCTTATCTTGTTGTGGGGGCTGGCAAGCCAGCAACACTTCGACCCAGTGGGATCTTTTGGTTTAGCCCCAATACTTTTTGCTTTCTTCACCCTTCAAATGCATGGTCAATGAAGGAGGTAATAAATACCATTGAGGGGAAGAAAACCAAAGATCTCCCGGTTTTGGATATCCATCTCCGAGATAAGGCACATGCATTTTGCCGGCAAAACATCACAGTCACAAAGGATATGTTCCATGGTCTCCTCATCCTCTCCACACGCTCGTCAGCTGGAATCAAGGGCGAGTTTCATCTGGTGAATCATCGTGCCTGTGGCGTAGTGCCCGGTGAGGGCTCCGACGATGGCACGAGTTTTGCTCCTGCTGTTGTTCTTGAAACACGAGTTGTCACATAGCTGATAAATTTCTTAGAGAAGCTAGCCTGTGTGTTTTATCAGCCCATTCCTGGCCAAAATATACTCTTGCAGACATATTTATAAAAAAACTCAACAAATGAAACAATTTCACGGAGAAAAATTTAGGTGAGAGCCGCAACTACTTTCGTTATAGTAAATTACTATGACATATATCAAATATGTAACTCATGGTGCCGAAATTGTATGGGAACTACAATAAGGGTAGTGTCGTTTTAGTTACTTTAACGGCGATAGTCAACTACAGCAACTCATGGTGCTGATTTTAGTTACATAACTATCCGCCAGAGGCGCTGTACGGATTTCAATACAAATAATATACGAATACGAATGTAGTTGCGTTTAGTGAATTTACTATAGCAACTCATGGTAGACGTACAGAATTGGAAACGACTTTTAATAAGTGAGAAATTATTTTATTGAGAAAATATTGGAATAAGACCCTTATTTTTGTAGCACTTAAATATTAATGATCATTATCAACGATGACACTTAGAAGGCTCTTAAAAATAATGACGAAAAAATATTAAGAGTGAAGTAACTCGTCCGAAAAAACCGAAGTACAAAGGAAAAGTTATATTAATGCGTAACAGCTGTTTATTTTCATCCCATAGCCTACTTGAGCCAAAGGCGTTAAGAGTCCCTTTGTGAATGTCTTCATTGTTATTTTTTATTATTTTGCTTTGTCTCAGATCTCTATGCAGGCACTGAACTGTAAAATAAAATATTCAGCCCGTAAAATAATTGCCTTCGTAATTTTTAGCCCTCGTTTAGCACGCTATATTGAGACAAAAGGAATTTTTCAGACATTAATTTAGAATAATTATTACGCTCTTGTTGTTTCGGCGGGTCAGAGAAAATGAGTTTTCTTTGCAAAATGAGGGTAGATTTTATGACAATTTGTTTTCTTGGAATTATTTTGTCAAACGAGTATCGTGTATACATGTGTTTTCTTTTTGGAGAGATGAAGACCAATAAATAGGATAATTTGTCTATGGATGAACTCAGAATGAATTTGGAATTAAAATAATTACCGGTAAAGCGGAAGGCATAGCGTGCATATGTACAAGGTGGACCGACGATCTGGTGAAGGTAGCGGGGAACCCGTTGGATGAGGGCGCTGGACCGGTCGTTGTGGCGATCCTTGAGGGAGGCCTATGTCCAGCAGCAGGAGACGATGATAAATGGTAAATGTTGGTAAAGTCACTTAGGTAGGTAATCGCAACAAAAGCTGGCAGCAAAATACAAGGCATGATACAAACCTTGCACATGCGACTTGAGTACAAGCAATCTTTGACGTCAAGCCATTGTCATTGACTGTCACATTTTCAGTTTATTTTGCAAGAGGCACTGCTCGAATTTTCATTCCAAAATTGCATCTTGTACATCTCGTCTCGTGTTCATGTGATGCGATGGCGTGCACAGAGTGTAAACATAAATGCGTTACATATCAAATAGGGTGCTTCAGATCATCAAACTGAACAACTTATACTATAGAACCAACTATGAAATCGCAAAAAAATATCTGCTGTTTCATACATTTTTGTCGAATAGCTAGTGATATTTTTTTATGGAATAGCTGATTTTTTTCTTCACGATTCTATGTTGACTCCTTTTTAAAAGTTGTTCAATTTGATGGTCTGAAATATGTAATTCAAGTAAAGGATGACTTATATTTGGGTGTATAATATTTAAGAGAGTTTGAACGCCCGATTCATCTGGCCGAACATTTTCATCTTGTTTATAAGAAAAAGCAAACAATTTTAAACCGCTGTTATAGTCCTTGGACCTTTATAACAGCACTACAAAATTATACAGGGTGTAAGTGACAGCCTAGCAAATACGAAAACGGTGAACTCAGGCCATCAATTTGAACTAGTTTCACTATGGAGCCTACCTCAGGAAACGCGAAAAAAATCAGCTGTACAAAACTGCTGTACCAACTCGACTAAAATGTATGGGACAGGTGGTTTTTTTTCGCGTTTCCTGAGGTAGGCTCCACAGTGAAAGTTGTTCAGTTTGATGGTCTGAATTCACCGTTTCAGTATTTGCCAGGCTGTCACTTACATGCTGTATAGCCTTTTCTTAGAAACAAGATGAAAATGTTCGGCCGGATGAATTGGGCGTTCATTTCCGATAATACAAAACAAGTAAACTCTACCACAGATTATTTAATAAACTATACCCTGTAACGATTAAATAATCTGTGACTGCAGCAAAGAGTTTGTTTTCAGCGCCATCTACCCAGATGTAGTGTAATTTTATTTGATGTCACATTTGTAAGAACCATAACGTTCATCACAGAAAAATTTTACTATGTAAATAACGCACCACCCGAGAGATGGCGTTGGAAAGCAGGTTCGGTTCTGAAGCTTTGAGAATAATAGAAAAGTACTACGACGCGACGTGCTTCGAAAAGCTCTCTGTATTTTCTGAACGAAGATACACAGAGATGGCGTAGCTTGTAGCTGCAGTAAAGCGTAGTAAAGCTCTTAAGGTGGTTGCAGAGGGGTCAATTTTATACAAAACTTTGACGCACAATACGCGTAGACGGTATTAATATAAATAACTTTGTATATATGGAAAAATAGTTTAGAAAATCTAGATGCCGCGTCACAAATAACATTTGCAATTTATTAAATAACTACGAAGATATAAAGCTTTGAAATTCTTCATACAATATTTTAAAATTTTATGACGCGGCAACTAGATTTTCTGATCTATTTTTCCATATATAAAATATTACTTAATAATTCCGTCTACGCGTATTGTGCTTCAAACTTTTGTATGGACTGAAACCACCTTAAATAATCTATGCTACAGCTAACCAAAGCTTAACATAAGAAAAATTATCCGGGAAAAACAAGCCATCTTAATGTTTTGGGTTAATAATATTATCTGTCTTCTTTTAAGAATGAAGAAGTAAGGCTGGGCATATTCCTTGTTTCACTAAAAAACCCTAAAAAGACACTACGACAACAGAGTACACCGCTAGAAAAACAAACCATTCTCACAACCATCTATAAAAATAAAACTATCACCAAGTTATTGAAGTACATTTGAGACCGGAGGGTATTTCAACTTTAATCGAGTTGTGGAGCGCATTATGTTTGCGTTGCGATAGCCCGAGGCATCTGCAATTGGTTCCTTGATGGGATTACCTACTGCTCTTTGCTAAATCAAGTGCTTTTGTAGGCCATCGGAGTGAGGTCGGTGCGGCATACTCAACTATAATCTCTTCAATGGCCCTCGGCTGAAGGCGAGTACATTCTTGGTTTAATATTTAAGGTTACTGTTACGACTTTACATAGGTATGATAAGTTTTAGCATGTAGCATCTATGCTCTTATTAGGTCAGACTTAGAAAGTTTTGTATACGTCCCTACGTTTAAGCACTATAAATTTGCATCCTAAGAGTATTAAATTATTTAACTACAAATAAAGGCATAATTACATTTCCCAATTATTCGAGCCCGATTTAGCATACATTGTTGCTTGCTTTGATATCTCTATTTTTACAGAGTAGCGAGCAAAGCAAACAATGTATGCCAAACCAGGCTCGATTAATTGGGTAATGTTAATTACACCTTTATTTGTAGTTAAATAATTTAATACTCTCAGGATGCAAATTTATAGCGAAAACACAGACAAAACTTAGTAAAGACTAAACGCGATTGAAATCAATAGATCTGCTCTGAATATTCTGTCTCTAACTAAGTTCCAGCAACCAGCATACCCTCAAACAAGGAAGACATTCGGCAAACACTAACTAAGCCACTGTGTCACGAATCGCAATGTTATTGGATATCTCATAAAATAAGTTAAGCCGGTCGTGAGTCGTATCTGAAATAAGATTGCTATCTCCTATGCAACTTTGATTGAGTTTCCGATTGCTTTGTGATTGTAGCTGGCGTACGTGTTATTTGATCATAAAACGTGTTCAACTAGTTACTTTCAACGGTTTATCCATCCTAGCATATTATACAGGGTTCAACTTAATATGCTGACGGTTTTTAAGTGGATGATCACACCATCAAACTGAACAACTAAACAACTTTCTCTATGGAACCAATATGGAAATGGCGAAAAAATCGACCCCGCTCGACTAATATTGGACAGCTTTTCATTTTGATGTTGGTCCCATAGAATTTTTTTTTTCAGTATTATGGTCTGATCATCCCCTTAAAAAACCGTGTTCATATTAAATTGTACCCAGTCCGTTTATTTATACTTATACAAGTTTCCTTTTTTGACAACTAAAATTGTGAAATTGAGTTGAAAACGATTCACCTTTTAAGGTGAAACTGGTAAATTGGTAATTTTGGTATGAAACACTAATATTATAAGCACCTCACACGTAAAACTGTGAACGAAAGCCCTGCAAGCAGCCACATCATACGATGATATAGCAAGTTACTTAAATTCTCAGACACCTTTCAAAATAAATGCGTATCTACCATTCCCATACACATTATGCTAAAACAACGCCTAAACATAAACCCGAAACACCTCAAACCATCTGCGCCGAGCAAACAAATTGCAATACCCGTGAACATGCAGTGGTGTGCCTACGGGCGTATTCTCGACGATTTTCGTCAATCGCCATAGACAAAGAAAGGGGTGAATATTAAAGGCTCGGCGACACTTGAGTCGGTTTTTCATCAGGCGTCGAGACACCGGTGTGCTTTCAAACCCTGCTTTTGAGATTCCGTGCAAGATTAGGCACTAGTTCTTATGGTGATGGTAGGGATGCGATTATTCCAGACTAATCGATGTTTAAATTCTAAAATATACAGGATGTAACAAAATACGAATGCGAATAAATGAATATGAATATGAATACCCCAGTAATATTTAAGCTTCAATGCTCTGAATCATAAAACTGAACAATTTTCACTATGGAGCTAACACCTAGAAAAAATTCACTACGGCACGGACGCATGAATATACCTACAAAAGTTTAATTTAATGCTTATGAATGGATATCCAATTAACCATTATCCAATCTAATCTAAATTTTATATCTTCTTCTTATCGTGTGGGCAGAGCCCAGGAGTCAGTTTTTTCAGACCGCCTGACGGCCTCTGACGTGCTTTTTATGTAACGATGTACTACCACCAGAGATAGTAGCCGGGACCAACGGCTTAACTATCCTCATCATGGCAGTGCCATCCGAAGCACGGAATCATTTTTCTTTTCAGACAATTAGGTGATTCAGCCTGCAATGTCCTAACCAACTGCGGAAAAACGCATAAAGTGACATTTCAGCCTCCATGTCGAGAGCCAACGCTCTTAACCATTAGACCACGGAGGCATTTTATATAATTTATTTCATATTTTATTTATATAATAATTACTTATTAAAAACGTAATCTTGTAAATACTTTCTTTTTTAATGAACATTTTTGATTAACCGCTCGTCTGTTGCAATTCCTGACACAATAGAAAATGTATTGTGTTTGAACCAGATCTTCTCCTAAACAGAGCAGAGAGGTGTCTTTTAATTACCATTTTTTTGTATCTTCTTCTTCCTTAGATATAAATACAAAACCTGGTCAAATACGAAGCTCCGAAGCTGAAATTACACAAAAGAACGAACGGTATCGACAAATACGTGCCAGCAACACCTTCTAACCCCGCACTAGCTAGTTATTGCACGTCATCACTACAGACCTGCGTCTCGCCACTCGACGACGCGATGATTCAGCTATTCTACCCGAAAGCCTTTTACGATTCCACTCTTTCATTCTCAGCAATTCGACGCTTTTCCTATTCCCACACAATTTAAACTTTAAATAAAAAACCGGTCATGTGTGGAGCTGACTAGTGTTGTAAAGAGTTCCGTACAAAAAGTTGGTTTCATCATCAACATCCAAAGCGTACAAAAAGTATGATTGTTGATAACTTTCTAAATCTAATCAGCAGGGCGACAGACATCACTCAAACCAAAGTAATTTTATTTCAGATTTGTATCGCGTTGCAAGTTTTGTTACCACGAGGCACCGCCATCTCAGCTCTTTTTAAAACAAAAACAATCCTTGAGATTGGGTTATTTAAACTCCCGCAAACTACATGTCTAGTGTCAGTGCTAATGCACAAGCAAGAGTCCATTAATTTTTATTGTAACAGTTCCGATTTTCTCATTAATGATACGGAACCCTTAAAAAGTATACCTACAGAATTTTCTCGTCCATTCATTGACTAGAATCTTTCTTATTCTCAAAACAACTTTATTGTACCAAATTGGCGTAGTTTCATTCAAACTAGCAAAATGGTTAAATTTGGACCGTTTTGTAGTGGTAACTGAACTTTGTTACATTACAAAAGTTTAACACTAACGGGGCAATTTAAGTTTAGCCGCATTGCAATATTCGAGATAGCGAAAAGGCTGGTTTGTTAGGGGACAGTGATTGTTGACCATATACAGGGTGTAAAATTAAATGGGACACTTACTTAAAGGGGTGCTTCAGACTATCAAACTGAACAACTATTATTATGGGACCAACACAAAAATCGCGAAAAAAAATCACTGTCCCATACAAAACTGCAAACATAACTCAACTGAAATGTATGGGACAGCAATTTTTTTTTTTCGCGATTTCGATATTGATCCCATAGAGAAAGTTGTTCAGTTTTATTGTCTGAAGCACCCCTTTAAGTAAATGTCCCATTTAATTTTACACCCTGTCTATCTGCTAGATCTTGCGCAAGTAGTGTAAGAACCGTATCAAATTAAGTTTTAGTCAGAATCTTTTTGATTAACAGTAAATTTAATCAAATAATACACACCCCTGAAACAAAAGTCTGGATACATGCTTTGAGAGTGCCTAGGACTAAACTGTTGGTTGTACCTGCTTAGTATCAAGGTTTGCAATATACCTTTTTCAGCTTCCTACTTATAGCATACAGCAGGTTTCAGAACGTAATGTGACCTTTCAGTCTCAACTCAATGTTTTATTTAAAAAAATGAAAATCCAAAGTACGAGATCATAAAAAAATCTTAATAAATGCCTGCATCAATCAAGCGGTGAACGCGAGTCCAATGAAAAATGGCGAATGCTATTAAAATGTATAAATAAACGCAAGGTTTCTAGCACGCGACGCGAACGTACCCACCCTTAATTACAACATTCTACTTGCATCAATCATCCTGAGGATTTTGTTTCATTTTTCATTGCTCTTTCCTCTGTTGTGAGATTGAGAGATTATTCCGAAATAGAAATGTTTTTTCCAATGGTATTTATCAAACGTAAATTCGGAGCAAAACCAATAAAAACTATGCATTATTGATGTCACATTCAAAATAAATATTAAATAATTCTTGGAAATGAGCATAAACAATCAAATCGCACATGGTTCTATAGTGAGCATAATAAAAAGAGCGTCTCGGTGACGCGTTACGGAAAGCTATAGAAACTCATTTTTTGAGGTCCAGCTAGATGGCGTTTAGTACATCACACCGGAAGTTAAATAGTCGAACACGAATTATAAATAATCAAAAAGTGAACAAAACAATTGCTCAAAGTATTAATACGTAGATAACACAATTCGTCGGTATGGCGTTTCACTAAGGCCGGATTCGACCAAACATTGATTTATAGAAGAGTAATTAATTATACAAGGAACAATTTTAAACAAATCAAATCAAACATTTTATTCAAAATAATATCACATAGATAGCTTTTTAACGTCATTTTTTTACTCTACCACCGCGTCGGAAGGAGTTTACTCCGAATCTCGAAATCGAAACTCCTACTTTTATTATTTACTCCGAAATAACTTCATTAGTGCTCTACAACACTAAACCCTTACTAAAAGAACGAATTTATAATCCACCTAAAGATAGAGGTCGTTGTATCCGTGCTTATTGCAATGTGAGGTTATACAGTTTCAATTTCTTAGGTTTTTTTTTATTACATTTTTTTTAATTATGTGACATTGACATTTCATTAGTCTCGGTATAATCTTTACACCGTTAAAATTGGCCGTGTAACGTTTACTCAAAACGCAAAATCAGTTTACACTAGAGTAACCGGCGACTTAATCTAAGAATAAAATTTACTCGCGTTTGGACGAATCGGACCTTAGTAGTTTGAACGTAGATAGGTCATTATCATTACGTCGATACTTTGAAACGTCTAAGTTTATCAGGTCGAAAGATGCCATGCCATGTAGATACCAATGAATTTTTCTAACTTGAATATTAATAACGACTGCTCTCAAACGGTGAAGGAAAAAATCGTAAGGAAACCTGCATACGCTGAGGAAGAAATTCCAATACGTATGTGAAGTCTACCAATCCGCATTGGACACGCGTGGTGGACTAATGCCTACATCCTCCCTGAGGGTAGGCCTGTACCCTGCAGTGGCACGTACCCATATAGGCTGCGATAATGATGAATTGATGATGGAGGTAAATTATAGCAAGTCCTTAAAAATCATACAAAAACCGTTCAAGTGCGAGTTGGATTCGCGCACAGAAGGTTCCGTACCACCATACAATATTACCAAATCATTATTGTTTTCCAAGGGATTCATAGCGTAAGTTGACCCTTGTATACAAAGTGTTAATGAATAAGCGCAAAACCTTATACACCCCAACTTATTTATAACAAAATAATTTATTTTGTTAGTTAAAATTTAAAGTTATATACATTTTAAGTTTTGAGGCATAAATGATTTGTTATCATTTCAGCAATGAATGAAAGCGCTAACATACTCATGGATACACTTTAATAATCTTGATTTGTTAGTGAGTAGGGTGAGTGTGCCCGTGCGGTGCGGTGGGTTGACATCGGTAAACCGGTTGCCAGTAAACCGAGCGAGTCAAGGATTCAGAAAATTTTAAATTTTACAAATAACTTATTTAATATTTTGAAAAAAACTACCTATGTTGAAACCATGATAATTCGATTCTGCTCTAGATTCTAAACAAACTACTTTCTAGTTTTGCGTTAAAAACGTTGAAAAAGAATACGTTTCGTGTACGAGCACCCCTTAATTCCTACTTTTAGTTTTTTTTATTTGTAAGCGAATCTGCCATAATAATACATATTCTGTGAAAACAATTGCCTAGCTATTACGGCTCAAAAGCCCTTTATAGGTAGAACAGACGGACAGACAGATGGATGGACGAACTGACGGAAGGCAGCGTAGGCTTAGTAATAGGGTTCCGCTTGCACCTCGGGTACGGAACCCTAAAAAATTACAGAAGATAAATTATAAAGCAACCCATTTTAAGTCTTGTACTATACTATTACCTATTCTGTGGTCTTGTGTAAGTAAGTACTTAGTATTATTCGTATAATTTTTTAGTTAGTAAACTCCTAAAATCTTAACTGCCAGCCAGGAATTAATTTTTCTTATAAACAGAGTAAGTAACTTGTATTCTACTTGACAAGTACCAGTCCGAAATATACAGGTGTTAACATCCATCTCAAGGGGAATCGAGCGGTCTGAATTATGCATTGCCAAGTCAAAGGGAAACCATGCTAAGCTTTAGCCCGTCTAATAGAGCCCATTTATTTACTGTTATGTAGTGTAATGGTGTTGATAAGGTTGTTATTGTGTAGTTTATAGTTGTGTGAATGTCATGATAATTATTCAAGCTACGTTGCGAGATTCGTAAATCTGTAAAGCCTACTATTTTCGTATTCAATATACGTGGGTATAAGAACGTAAAGACCATAAACTTAATATTACTATCGTAAGTAGACCAACACAGTGTGCGAATGAGATTCCGACCTTACCGAAAAACCTACGCGTGCGAAAGAGATTATATGTAATAATAATAGCCGTAAAACTAATTTGAAACAATGAAGTCTCCGTTGGTATCCTGTCAAAAAATTATCTCTTATTATTTTATGATTTTCTTTATAATTCATTTTGTGTTTTATCAGACATATATAAAAAATCATTACAGTATCATATTCTGCGTTGGAATGCAGTGTAACTTGTACCAGCAACTCAAATACAGAGAAGTTTCAAAGGTAAATACCATTAGTACAGTACTACTTTCATAATACTTTTTTTCATATACGTTATTCTTAAAATGATTTCGTAATACATTCATTACATGCAGTAAACGTCTTAGATATTTTCTAGACAATATATTATTTCAAATAACTATGTTTAAGATAACAAAATATTGTATACGTGAAAAAGAAACCGTTTCACATAGAGATTGATTTCCAAAATCTATCACTAAAACTCACACACGTATCAATTTCGCACTATTGACATTTCGGTTTCGGTGATGCGATCATGAGGAGATGGTTGGTCGATTACGATAGTACATTAAGTTTATGGTAAAGACATATTTAATTGACATGTATTTGACATAAAGTACTACATCACCTACATAAATCAGGACTAAGTTCCCTTCTCAGAAAAAAGTTTCTGAATTTAAAGGGGGACTTAAATTCAGAAACTTTTTTCAAACTATGAACAACTTTGTACGATAATGCGACATCTACGTATAACAAAATTATTTAGGACATCATCATCATCATCTCAGCCGATAGACGGCCACTGCTGGATATAATGTCTCCCCCAAGGATAACCCATCCCCAATCCATCGGTACAACGACCGGTCTTTCGCTGCCCTCATCAAACGGGTTCGTACCTTCACCAGGACGTCGGTCTACCTTGTGGGGAGGCCTACCTACGCTGGGCTTTACGGTACGCTGTCACCACAAGAGAACCCTTCGGGCCTATCGACTAACAGTTCTGCGAACCCCCGGCCATTGCCACTTTTGTTTCAATTCTTTGGGCTATGTCGGCTAATCTGGTTCTTCTGAAAATGTCTTCATTTCTTATTCGATCTCACAGGAAAACTCTGAGCATAGCCCTCTTCGTTGCCCTTTGGGTGACTTTCAGCCTTTTTATGAGGCCTCGAGTGAACAACCACGTCTCAGTTCCATATACAGGGTGTAAAAAACCTATTGGAGCCTTAAAGGGTTGCTTCAGACCATCAACCTGAACAACTTTCTCTATATGGGACCAATATCGAAATCGAGAAAAAAAAATCTGCTGTCCCATACATTTCGGTCGAGTTATGTTTGCAGTTTGGTATGGAACAGCTAACTTTTATCGCGATTTCAATGTTGGCTCCATAGTAAAAGTTTTTTAGGTTGATTAGTCTAAAGCAACCCTTTAAGGCTCCAACAGGTTCTTTTTTACACCCTGTGTGCCATCACTATGGCAATACAAACTGCTTAAAACTGATTAGTGGCATATTGATCGAAACTGCAATAAGCAGCGGCACAATTATAATCTATTTACCTACATAGCTATTGCAACACTCTTTCAAATTATTTTTTCATAACTCTATGAACACTTTAAAACAATCTCAACATAGTAAATGTACCTAATATCAACTGGGACAATTGAATAAATGTAATCAATGTGACGACGAACCTTCAAAGCTGTTGGAATAACGAACTTACTCTCAGCATCTTGCTAAGCAACTTGTATGAGCTTAGTCCTAACTTATTCATCACTTATGATATGACATACAGTTTCACAGGTATATCTCTGAGGACCAGCGACGATCCAGCCATGTTAGAAATAACAATTTAAGTTAAGTATTTCTATCCGTATGGTGGAGTCTTGTAATTGCAACTATGGAGCAATTGCACTTATAAGAATCACAATTCAGTTCTTCTCTTTATAACTGTGCCAGTAAACCGTGCCAGTAAATCGTGCGAGTCAACCGAGCGAGTAAACCGTGCCAGTAAACTGTGCCAGTAAAAAGTTTGCGAGTAGACCGTGCAAGTAAACCGCGCGAGTAGACCGTGCCAGTAAACCGTGCGAGTCAACCGTGCGAGTCAACTGTGCCAGTAAACCGTGCCAGTAAAAAGTTTGCGAGTAGACCGTGCAAGTAAACCGTACGAGTAAACCGTGCCAGTAAATCGTGCGAGTCAACCGTGCCAGTAAACCGTGCAAGTAAATCGTGCCAGTAAACCGTGCAAGTAAACCGTGCCAGTAAACCGTGCCAGTAAACCGTGCAAGTAAATCGTGCGAGTCAACCGTGCAAGTAAACCGTGCCAGTAAACCGTGCAAGTAAACCGTGCCAGTAAACCGTGCCAGTAAACCGTGCGAGTAGACCATGCCAGTAAACTGTGCCAGTAAATCGTGCGAGTCAACCATGCCAGTAAACCTTGCAAGTAAACCGTGCGAGTAGACCGTGTCAGTAAACCGTGCGAGTCAACCGTGCGAGTGAACCGTGCGAGTAGACCGTGCCAGTAAACCGAGCGAGTCAACCGAGCGAGTAAACCGTGCAAGTAAATCGTGCGAGTCAACCGTGCGAGTAAATCGTGCGAGTCAACCGTGCAAGTAAATCGTGCGAGTCAACCGTGCGAGTAAACCGTGCCAGTAAACCGTGCAAGTAAACCGTGCGAGTAGAACGTGCGTGTAAACCGTGCTAGTAGACCGCGTCAGTAAACCGTGCGAGTAAGTTTTTTTAAAATTTTGTATTGCACATGGAAGATAGTTCTGAAAATTTTTTAGCACGCTCTTGTTTATTATCTAAGCTATTTATTTCTCTAAGTTGTTTCTCAATAACGGCTATACAACTTCTGAGAACTGATGTTTTTGGGCAAATCAACTCGCTCAGCTCAAGGTCGGCGCGCCGACGCGACGGCGCTGGTCGGAGGCGCTCATGTCTACTCTAGAATAAACTGATTTTGCGTTTTACCAACGCTAATCTATGAATAAATTGAGAATAAATTTTACACGGCCCATTTTTACGGTGTAAACTGTAAAGCTTATACCTAGACTAATGAAATGACAATGTCACATAATTAAAAAAATTATAGAAAAAAGAAACCTAACAAAACCGTATAACCTCACAATGCAATAAGTACGGATACAACGACCTCTTTCTTTAGGTTAGTTATAAATTCGTTCTTTTAGTATGGGTGCCAGGGTGGGTGGGTGGTAGAAGACAAATGAAGTTATTTGGATGTAAACGCTAAGAGTTAAATTGTTACTTGTATAGTTACTCTTCTATAAATCAAAGTTTGGTCGAATTCGGCCTAAATCTGCTAGTTTTGTGATGCTGTAGTAATTGGCATAGTATTAAATACCTGTTTATAAATAATTCTACTTACCAACCTAAGTACCTGCTTGTAATGTACTCCGAAAGATCCGTAAACCTGCATGTTTTTGTTATTTGTTTTGCCACGATTGTTTTAACTTTTTAATTTAGAGTAATCTATTATTGGCCATATTAATTAAATAAATAATTAAATAAGTAACAATGACCTGAAGTATCAAACGCTAACCCCATATAAGGACGCACAAACATTGTAAACTGGCTAAGCAACTTTATGATGAACTTACCCTAAGTTATTCATCATTTATGACATACAGCTTCACAGGTATATCCGGGGAGACGTTTCGCGACCCCATGAATTATGGAAGGAATGACAGCATATATTTCGAACTGTAGACTTCAGTGTTTTGAATAAATGTTTTCTCTGCGTATAGAGATTCGAAATAGTTTAGACATTGTGATTTTATTTTAATTTTCTACTTTGATTAATCCGATAACAATGAAGATCTTACAAAAACAATAATAATCCTTTAAAATTTGTTTCAATATATTTTATCATCATTACCTAGACAAGAACTACATCGTCCCCAGTAAGTACCTACTTGCTTGACCAATAACCAAAAGATGAGTTATTTTTAAGCATACCATAATTATCCTTACATATCAAATGAATTAAAATCAATTTTAGTGACAGTCTGTATAAAATTATTGCTCAAATTGATACATCTGTTTTGATCAACCATCAAACACAACGTCGAATTACACGCCCCAAATTATCCAAAAGAATCGGTGGACGCGGCCACAGCACACACACTCGCATACTTAACAATACTTAGTTTTGCTGTGTTAATAAAAAATACATTCTATGTTATTAGTCCATCCATTAGCCTCCAGCACAAGTCGAGTAAAATTGTAAACTTCGTAAATTCCCATAGGGTTGTCACTTCTCTATTGTAAACAACAGACATCACTCTTTTTGACTAGCAACTGTGCATTCAGAATGTCCTCTATGCATCAAAAGTCAGCAAATGTTCACATACAGCTGTTCGGGCGAAGCTAACACTTCAGTTACGCGATTTGTGAACAAAGGCGGCGGAAACTCGCGTTCTTTTTCAAATATTCCTATTTTGTGAAACACTCATTGCTTTACCTGTCATCCAATATCAATAACAATATCAAGAAATAACTGTTCGGATGTTTTATTTTCTAAGCCATCTGGAAAAATGTTTTTGCTGCGTGAAACTGACATTGCAGATCGATTAGCAGAAGAGCAGGTAGAATTGCATAATTTGCATAAGCTTTTACCCACAATTGAGTGGGCGATACGCTAACGATGAGATAAAAAGATGTCTTCGTGATCCTAAACTAAAATCCTCTCCTGTGATTCAACTAGCGCCACACACGGCAGTAGTTGTAAACTATGGAATTATATGCGAGGTGTCACACTGCGGCTACCGGCCTTTAATCATCATCATATGGCATTTTTTGTCTTCCTGCTTGGATCCGGGGAGATTATTTCGAGATCTGGATGTTTTAGCCAGTTTTCCGCTGCCGGGGTTAACCTTTAGAGTTCTTCAATGCCACCGGGGAAACGGCGTAGAGTGCACTCATTATACCACATGTGTGAGGGTTTGGTCAGGTGGCCTGCAGTTGCACGTCGGTGACTCCCGCATACACTCATCCCTCAGAGCTGATAAATTGGTCCTTCCATGGTCAGTTCTAAACCGGTTTAGCTTAGCCCTGGTCTTACCTTTACAAAACAAGCCTTTGCAACGTTGTTGATGTCGTGTTACTCTTCCACAGCTTGGTACTCATTTTATTTCAAACTCAAAATTTTTTGTTTAAAATAATATCACACATTTAGGGTTTCTGGCGTCATTTTTGACTCTACCACCGCGTCGGAAGGTTCCGTTATAGAGAAGATGCAGAAAGAAACTCTCCTACCCACATCTTTTAAAAATTACAAATACAATATTGAATTACATGATGTTCGGCAATGTAATGATCTGTGTGTAAGATCTTATTGTAACAGCTGTAGCTGGGGCATACAGACTCGCCCGCCAATTTGTTAGCACCTCACAAAGCAACCATATAATTCCACTCCCGGAACCCTAATAATACTTTTAAGACAATTTTGTGTTGCGAGCAACGTGAGATAAACGATTTGAACTATTATAGCAAGCATGCAGCAGATTATTCTACTTCCTGCTTATTTTAAAATAATGCTAGTATTTCTACAATTTGCACTGGCTTCTCGTTGCCCCTCGTTCTTGAAATCTGGCATGTAACCAACGGCAGGTGAGTATAAGCGGTTGGTAACAATGACGTTGGTTGGTTATAACAATTACCTCTATAGTAGTTTTCAACGATCAAGATTTTGTTATAAATTTTATATAAAAGATAGCAATCATTATCATATCTGTTCGTTTATGGAATGACCTGCCTCTTACTATAAGACAAGCTCCCTCCCTGCCCGTTTTTAAAAAACGAGTAAGGGATCACTATCTCGCCCTTTGACTCATTGTTATTAAATTATTAATATGACACTTTGATCCATTAGAGTTATCATATAATATATTTATTATTTATTGTTGGATATTTTGTATGTATATATATATATATATATATATACCTGAAATGTATTGTAAGCTATATATTTTATATCTTATTACACCGCCATAGCAAGTTTTTTACTTAAGAGTTCGTCCATCCCATGGTTGTCTGGAAGAAATCGCTTTTAGTGATAAGACCGCCATTTGTACTCTTACGTTCTTTTTATTCGTTTTTGTTACTGTATATTTTGGTGTGCAAATAAAGAATATTTATGTTATGTTATGTAATCATAAACAAAACATTATCGTGGGCTATTTATGCATTGCTTCAAATCAAACCTATAGGTGAGTTGACCCAAATACATAAACACAAATTAACACAAAACCTGAAAATCGGTTGTCATTCATAAAGCGAAATTAATTGCTTCAGACCCTTTTAAGAGGATAGGCGGGTATCGTCCATACAAACGTATTCCCCTGTTCCCATACAATCTATGTTACCTCTGCTATGTCCCTATGTTTTGACCTTCGAAAATGACCAACTTTACCGCCCGTTATCAGACATCCAGTAAATAATTTGACGAATATAAACAAAAAAGCAAAACATACAGACATAACCAAAGTCTTTTTGATAATACTATTCTTGAAAGAATTATTAAAATCGGTTTAGTTTTGGAGGAGGAAACAGGGGAATACGAAATGCTGATTTCGCGATTTTATGTCGATAAAATCGGTCCGAGCTGCAGTTGTCTCTTTCGCACTCTAGTCAACGGGGTGTATGGGTGGGGCGGATCGGACAAATACGTATATAGTCGGAAAAGTGACCTATTCTCCAAATTTCCATTTCAACCCGCCTATTCTCTTAAATTAGTTCATACAAAACTGCAACACGCGTGTTTTTAGATAAGTGGTTTCCATGTTGGCATGGCACCTTTGTAAATATTGTTCTGTCTTATGGTCTGAAATGTGACCAAATCTTTCCATAAGGAACGCCATGTATTATGTTATGTACCTACGATTATTTACTACGTTTGAAATTCGCACATATTTTCCACTTGATTTTGAGCCGTGATATCCTGCGTCTGGTTTTCGGTATGTTGTACTATACCATTATGTAAGATCGCTAATATTTTTTTGGAAATTTTCATCAGACTCTAGTTTTTGAGCCGTGATATCCTACGTCTGGTTTTCGGTATGTTGTACTGTACCATTATGTAAGATCGCTAATATTTTTTTGGACATTTCCATCAGACTCTAGTTTTTGAGCCTTGATATCCGACGTCTGGTTTTCGGTATGTTGTACTGTACCATTATGTAAGATCGCTAATATTTTTTTGGACATTTCCATCAGACTCTAGTTTTTGAGCCGTGATATCCTACGTCTGGTTTTCGGTATGTTGTACTGTACCATTATGTAAGATCGCTAATATTTTTTTGGACATTTCCATCAGACTCTAGTTTTTGAGCCGTGATATCCTACGTCTGGTTTTCGGTATGTTGTACTGTACCATTATGTAAGATCGCTAATATTTTTTTGGACATTTCCATCAGACTCTAGTTTTTGAGCCGTGATATCCTACGTCTGGTTTTCGGTATGTTGTACTGTACCATTATGTAAGATCGCTAATATTTTTTGGACATTTCCATCAGACTCTAGTTTTTGAGCCGTGATATCCTACGTCTGGTTTTCGGTATGTTGTACTGTACCATTATGTAAGATCGCTAATATTTTTTTGGACATTTCCATCAGACTCTAGTTTTTGATCCGTGATATCCTACGTCTGGTTTTTGGTATTCTGTACCGTAGCAATCTCTCAAAATATTTATGAGGTAAAGTAGTTGTAATTAAAAAGTTAGTAACTCCGTCTCGCACACACGTCGCCTGACTTACAACCTACGAGACGGTTGCTCATGCGACTAATAACCACTGCTTCATGTTAATATTTAGTTTTCATACCAGACTAGGGTGTTGGTAATAATATTGTTATTAGTATAATTTTGTTCACTGGTTAGCCGTGCTAACCGTTTGTAGCTAAATCCACTTAAAGCGTGAAGTTCTAAGCCTAGTAGCCCAGTCATTTTACGGTTTGAGCCGGGACTAATTAATGATAGATTTTTTTTTCAGTATAGTATTTAAGAGCCAATTTGAACTTAGAAATGTACCTAAATTAAAAAAAATCCCGTGAGCAACAGTTCCAAATTTAAAATTTAGTTATTATCTTGTTAGAAAAAACATGACGTAAATTTTTTTTTGCACATATTTAAGGTATTACCATAATACTTTAAACATGGCGTAAATATTTTTATCTACTTATATGATTTTGAAAAATACATTCGTGTTTTGTGATAAAAACCTAATTTATTAAATTTCAATGCCTATTTTATTGCTCAAAAATAATTTGTATTGGTTAATCTAATTAAAATGAGTGCATTGGTATTAATATTATTAATGAGCGTTAACCCGCGACTTCCCGAATATACCAGATTTTAAGTCAAATTATAAGCTATCAAACAAAAAAAGTTTCATCAAAATCGGTTCAGTACTTTTTGCGTGATGCTCGTTCAAACAAACACCCAAACAAACACACAAACAAACAGTCAGACAAAAAATCCAAAAATTGGTGATATGGAATCAGGGATACCTAAAAACCATATCGTAACTTATTTTTTGTTAATATCTTCAATGTACAGACACACTTCTGTTACAGCTTTATAATAGTATAGATTTAAAAGCCTTCTGGGACTCACAATTTTGATTTCTATGTTGCGTAGCGAATTTTTTTTAATAAATAAAATAAATATCTTGGACATTGTCACACAAATTATCTAGTCAAATTTAAAGTACCTGGACTTGTATTATGATGACTAGACAACGATATAGAATACATATATAGATACAAACATCCATGACTCGGGTACAAATATTCATATTCATCATACAAATATTTGTCCCTTACGGGATTCGAACCCGCGACCCTCGGCACAGCAGGCAGGTTCACTACCGACTTTAAATATGTTTTCAGATTGTCTTTTTGTCACTAAATGGTGCCGGTTACAGTTTAAGTCCAATTCATAATTACTAACCACCCCTCCTAACAAAACTCCATAAAATGGCTGGGCTAAAACCCCACTTTACTAAAATATCCAACAAAAAATATTTTATCTAACTACTAGTAGCCGTAGTTCTTTTCCCATTGTTCAGGTAAGTGTACCCTTAGTGGCCATTATGTCCTCCACTGAGTGTCTAGAGGAAAGTCAGTCCTTATCTACACTACTGGGCGAGGTCGACAAGACATGCCTTTTGTTTTTTATCCCCCTTTTTTACTTGACATAAAATTTTGCTCAAATTATCGTACTTGGAACCAGTAAGAATAAAGAAAGGTGGTTCGTAAATGCTTCCGCGTTTAAGTTTTTGTTGTTTTCAAGGGTACAAAAATGCAATGCCTTTTGGACCCAAGTGCACAGGACACCGGTTCCAACTTTTTTAAGAGGATGATCAGACCATTAAACTGAACAACTTTCTGTAAGGGACCACGATAGAATCCGGAAATAAAATCAGCCGTCCTATACATTTGAGTCAAGTAGGATTGCAGTTTTGTATGGAACATCAGATTTTTTTCACTATTTTGATATTGGTCCCATGGAGAAAGACTTTCAGTTTGTTCAGATCATCTCATTAAAAACCATAAGAATATTAAGACCCAATAATACAGAGTGTTAGGGTAGACAGTTGCATTACCCACTTTAATGGGCGATAACACCCATGATACTGAACAACTTTCCCTGAGAAACCTATAGGAAATTAGCAAAAAAATGTTTATGGACTATCCGTACTAAACACAATCAACTGATCGAACGTTTGTATTTGAATTTTTCATTTGTGAATTTCCCTTTGTTCCTTTAGGAAAGTGGTTCCGTATCATGAGTGCAATCACACCTTAAAATCATGCAACTGTAAACAGTAGGTAAACCCTAACACCCCGTATACGATCGATGTTCGTCCGAAACAGAATCTCTACTAAATAGAAATTGCACTTAGTTTCCGCACCAAATGTATAGGTACCTGTACGCTTAAGCTAGTACCAGAACCAGAACATAAAGATCTAATCCGACTAACATTCTACCAGGCTAACAGAACAACATCGGTACTTCACTTCGCCGTGTGAAACAGAATTTGGAGGCAATATCTGACTTCAATAACACTTGCACCATTAACTCTCCTGCGCCCGCAATACACGTCAAGCCTACATAGTTACAAATCCGAATACTTACACACCAATTTCTACCTACAGATATTAGCTCAGAGTTCAAATTCGGTTTATAAAAAGTTTGGTCAACGCACACGATCAGATGAGAAACGGATTAAGTACCGATATTTGGTTTAACAATGTTGAACCTTTTATATAAGGTATATGTTTCATATTTGCATGGGCTTTGTTCGCGATGTAGAGGACCGATTTATTCTATCTCGTATAGGTCCAAATTGCCGACAGTTAGGTTAACTGTTGCTACCCCAGTGCTTCCTATCTGCTATTGTGGGCCTCTGATATATTACAAGTGTTAACGCAGATTTCAACAAAACTAGCGAGGTGCATTTTTATACCCACTGTATACAGTGTTATGGGTTATTTATTGTTGAATAGGTTTTTAATAATACCGCAGTCACTGGTGGCCCAAAAATGTATAAAAAATACACTGGCCTGCAAAACTAAGTATCACACTTTTAAAAATGCAATAACTTCATTCCACAATATATCAACATCAGTACACAATATATCTTTCGAAATAAAAAGGACTCGAAAAAGAGTTTAATTTTCAAAGAATAGTTACAAAGAAAGCTGATAAGATTTGCTATAAAACGTTTTTTTATTTTAAATCTCTAATTTCTATAGTTCAGAAAAAATTGAAATATTAAAAGTGTAGTACTTAGTTTTGCAGGTCAGTGTATTTTGTGACGCATACATCATACATACCTATTTACGAGTCGAATCCACACGCACGACATGCCATGTTCCGATGAGTTTTTCTAACTTATGTACGTAATACCGACTGCTCTCAAACGGTGAAGGAAACATCGTGAGAAAACCAGCCTGCTGAAGAAGAAAGTCTGATGCGTATGTGAAGTCTACCAATCCGCATTGGGCATGCCTGGTGAACTAGCGCTCATACAGCCTTGAGGGTATGTATAATAGGCTGAACATGATACCTATTCGTTTAAAATAATTATTATATTAAGAGGATAGGCGGGCTGAAATGCTGATTTGGAGAATAGGTCACTTTTTCGACTGTATTATATAAGTATTTATCCGATCCGCCCTACCCAAACACCCCGCCGACTAGATTGCGAAAGAGACAACTGCAGCTCAGACTGATTTTATATATAAAAAATCGCGAAATCAGCATTTCGTATTCCCCTGTTTCCTTCTTCAAAACTAAACTGATTTTAATAATTCTGGATGTCTGAAAATGGGCGGTAAAATTGGTCATTTTCGAAGGTCCCTAGTTCATACAGCAATTAATTAATGCAAAAAAGCAAAACATAGGAACATGGCAGAGGTAACATAGATTGTATGGTAAAAAAATATTTGCTCTAGTGTTATTATCCAGGGAGAAAACAGGGGAATACGTTTGTATGGACAAAACCGTACTGGTCTATCCTCTTAAGCTGTTCTGTAACTGAAACAATTAACTGAGGATAACATTAGGGCCGCCCGTGAAGCCCATTACAATACTACAATTATATAAGCTTATAAAACTTTAACCATCTGTCATTTATAATGAGATTATGAAAAGGTTTTAAAATTTCGAAGCCGAAGAGTTATCTTGTTGCGACCGCGTTCCGGAAAGCGCAGGTGGATAGGTGGCAGGATCGACGACCTGATGGTCCTGAACCCGTTGGATGAGGGCAGCGCAGGACCGGTCGTTGTGGCCTGTGGCGATCCTTGGGGAAGGCATATGTCCACCAGCGGACGTTTATCGGCAGAGGCTGAGATGATGAAGGTTTTAAAATGCTAATTACAGTTTTTATGTGACCTGTACTTATTCATCGATAACTTATACAAGGTGTTATCAATACTTTAAAGTGAACTCAAAGAGACTCGCTAGGTATAACACACGTTTTTGAAAATGCTATTCAAGTGGAAAAAGTATAGAATGACATAAATTTATGAGGTGATATCTTCTTTATGGCATCGCTAGCCGTTAGGATTCAATAAAACATTGTTTTATGCAACAATTTATGGGTTACATTAAAACGTACAATACATAAAAGATCTCCAGCTAGTTTATACTCTTCTTAAAATTTATGGTCTATTTTGAAATTTATTGTGTTATCTAAACTGGGATAAAACTCTGTCAATATAAATATAAACAGAAATGTTGTCGAAAATTATATTCGCAAATTTTGCATCGTATATAAGGTCTAACAAAACTAGTTGAAACTATTTTAAGGGGATGATCAGACCATCAAACTGAACAACTTTCTCTATGGGACCAATATCGAAATCACGAAAAAAAAATCTGCTGTCCCATACAAAACTGCAAACATAACTCGACTTAAAAGTAGGAGACAGCTGATTTTTTTCTCGTGATTTCGATATTGATCCCATAGAGACAGTTGTTCAGTTTGATGGTCTGATCATCCCCTTAAAATAGTTTCAGCTAGTTTTGTTAGACCTTATATAGAGTTGTTTAATTAATGTAAACGATACGATGACGATACGTAAATCACCGTAAATGAGGCCGATCATTTAGAATGAAGAGGTTCGTTTGCAAAATTATTACTGTTGTGGATTCCATTATGATACGATTGATAGAGAATGACGTACTTGTTCGTTCTTTATATACCGTCTATCTTACTTCTCAAAATAAATTAGAACGAAATAAGTTTTTTTTCAGGTTTTATGTTAAGTATTTTTTTCATGTTATTGACGGCCCGGTAGCACAGTCTGTAGTGAACCTGCCTGCTGTGCCAAGAGTCGCGGCTTCGAATCCCGTAAGGGACAAATATTTATATGATGAATATGAATATTTGTACCCGAGTCATGGATGTTTGTATCTAAATATTATGTATTCTATATCGTTGTCTAGTCATCATAATACAAGTCCAGGTACTTTAAAAGTGACTATATAATTTGTGTAACACGTCCAAGATATTTTTTTTTTACACTCAGTCCGTATAGAAACACGTAACTCGTACCCCGAGCGTTGACACGAGTTACGTGTTTCTCTATGACTCAGACCATCAAACTGAATAATTTTCACTATGGAGTCAACATCCAAATCGTAAGAAAAAAACCAGCTGTCCAATCCATTTAAGTTGAGTTGTTTCTGCAGTTTTGTATGAATTTGCTGATTTTTTCGCTTTTTCGAATTTGGCTCCATAGTGAATGTTGTTCAGTTTGATGATCTGTAGCACCCCCTTAAGTATTAGTAGGGTGTTTTATTACACTATGTATTATAGCTGCTCACTACTTTGCAGCTTTTGTACTTTGATAGCTAACGCAAACGACAAACTTTTTGTAGGTAGGTATTCAGTGAAACACTTTTTGGCAGCATGTTTTCGTCAATAATGATATTAAAGATATACTAATAACTTCACCTACCTCCTCCTCCTTACCTCAGTAAAAGGTTAGAATAGAAAAAAATATGATTATAATACATAAAATAGTATTCAATCACAAATCATACAGCATTTTTTAATATGCAAAATACCCAGAACTGAAGATTTCTAATTGAGTTTCCTATACCGGATTTGACGTTAGTAGTTAGCACTGGTAGTAGCAAGGCAATTGCCAATGAATAAGTTAATCATACAAATCTGACACGGATCTAATTAATTCAGTCCCGCTTCTACTGCTCTACTGCAGTGCTCCCAATTTGAAGGAGCAACTGTTTCTATTGAAATCTGAGTTGAAATAGTAGGTTTATTAACAAGACGACAAATAAGAAACAGCGTTCGGGAAGCTACGTAGTATCTTCACGTCCAAAATACCGCAGTGCTGTCTTAAAACGAAAGTCTTCGATCAGTGTGTGTTGCCAGTGATGACATATCGAACAGAGACATGGTCGTTCACTCAAGGCCTCATAAAAAGGCTGAAAGTCACCCAAAGGGCAATGGAGAGGGCTATGCTCGGAGTTTCCCTGCGAGATCGAATCAGAAATGAAGAGATCCGCAGAAGAACCAGAGTAACTGACATCTGTAGCCTAAAGAATTGCTAAACTAAAGTGGCAGTGGGCGGGGCACATTGCTCGCAGAACCGATGGCCGATGGGGCAGAAAAGTTCTCGAGTGGCGACCGCGTACCTACCGGAAAGCGCAGCGTGGGTAGGCCCCTCACACGATGGACCCACGACCTTGTGAAGGCAGCGCGAACCCGTTGGATGAGGACAGCGCAGGACCGGTCGTTATGGCGATCCTTGGGGGAGGCCTATGTCCAGCAGTGAACGTCCATCGGCTGAGACGATGAAATAAGAAACGCGCTATAATCTCTTTAGACTTCTTTGAACACACGTAAGTTGTATGAATGCTGGATAAATGCTGGACTTTATCAGTTGTCAGGTTAGACCTGGGTTAGACACATCATGCGTTTGCGTGAAAAATAAAATGTTCTACTCTTTCACTTTACACCAGAAACGCATATTTGGAGCGCGCTCCATACAAACGAAGTCTGGTTATATTTTCAATACTAACCAATTAAAGTCAATGAAATTTTTCAAAAACAATCAAGTAACTAATTTCTATGCTTTTATGTTGTCAGTGTCAATGCTAGAATTAATTTAAGATTTGTATGGAAATCTTTGAGGCACTGTAACTTTAAAACTATGATCTACATTTTAACGAAATCGGACAACATACAAGCACAGAGATTTAGTTTCTAGATTGTTTCTAAAAATTTCATTGACTTACGTTTGTATGGAGCGCGCTCCGAATTATATCCGGTTAAGTTAAACCCTGAATGATTTATCACGAAACAAATTCTAGGCCGACGAAACCGCATGCAAAGGTAGTAATTAGTTACATTTAAAAAAAATCCGTGTTCGCCACTGTGACGGACGACATAGTTTTTCCAAAAAGAATAGAAAACTGTGAAATTATGCAGAAACTAAAATATTTATTTTAGTACAAAAAACGGACATTCCTGCCAGGTTAAAAATGTGCAAATTATCTACGTTCTTGCAAAGAAAGTGACGACGCCCTAATTCTAATGTCTATTCACTATGGCCAAACTGAACAAATGGGCCCTTATAAATGAATTAACCCTTTTGATCAATTTCGTCAGCACTACAGCACCATTTATCCGAAACCCAAAATTGTATCGCCTAAAGTTCTAACTATTAAAGACCCAAGGCGCAAGGTGTACGTCCATCTCACGTAGTGTCTCATCAAATGGGCCAAGTTTAATTGAAGTCCTCGGTCTACGAGTGTTTCAAGCCCTGCCTGTTACGGCTCGCGAGTTAATACACGTAGTACGTGCTTATTGGTTTGTTTACGTTTTGGTGCTAATGAGACGTAAGTTGTTGCCGTTACTGGGTCGTTAACTAATTTATGAATGTTAACAAGCATTGCTTCTGTTGTCACGAGTGTGTAAATTAAATTAAAAGAGATCAATTGTTTGGACGACTTCGATATACTTAGTTGACGTTGCGTTATTAATCGTGAGCCAAGAACATTGTATATATTCAATAATTGAACTGGGTGTTATTACAGGTACAAACAGTTGGTGAGCACTTAGAATAGATTCAGCTTCGGGTAAAATCGGTTATATTCGTATTATAGATGAGATCGCAACAAATGACAATAGTTGTAAGTTGTAAGAGTTTTAATGCTTTTACAATAGTTTAGTAGTGTACAGTTTAGTTTTTAAAATGTATGCAGATTGCAGAATCAGTAGAGTAATATAATAAACGCGTGCTTCGGAAATAACCCAAGCTTACTTTAAGACCCGAATCCTATTCTAAGTGCTCACGGACTATATATAGCGTTTAACCACAGGTTTAGCTGGGTAGGCCTGCGGTAGTGGAGCGGCGCGGGAGGGTGTGAAATATGACGTCTGTCGACTTTCGCTCTATAGCGCTAAATTTGCTGTTCGTTTGCGCTAAAACTCCATATTTCGTCACGTTGCACTGCACACCTCCCGCACCGGTCTACTACCACATTTATTATTCAGTTAAACGCTACCTGTAGCATAACAACAATAAGTATACTATCTGGTGGGCATCGTATCGAATGCTTAAATTGCAATGTCTGTGTATAAATAACAAAATTATCATACTAACCAGGAGTACATTATACAATCGATTTTTTTGGTGTATTCAACACGATTGTATGTTTGATTTGAAAGTCGCGAAGAAACAACATACCTAAGCAGAGTGAGGTGGTTGCAGAGGGGTCAATTTTATACAAAACTTTGACGCACAATACGCGTAGACGGTATTAATATAAGTAACTTTGTATATATGGAAAAATAATTTAGAAAATCTAGATGCCGCGTCACAAATAACATTTGCAATTTATAAAATAATTACGAAGATACAAAGCTTTGAAATTTTTCGTACAAAACGACGCGGCAACTAGATTTTCTAAACTATTTTTCCATATATAAAATATTACTTTTATTAATTCCGTCTACGCGTATTGTGCGTCAAACTTTTGTATGGACTGAAACCACCTTAAGATTATAATACTTTCGTTGAGTTTAACCTACATTTTTTAGTGATCAATGAAAACCACTATAACACCACATTTAGGTAGGTAATCATGAATTGATGGTAGGTAGATACAATGAACGCGATATAGTAATGGTAACACACATACAATTAATTAAAACACAGTAGGTGTTTACCGTCATCATGCACTTTAAACGACGCGATTTTAATTAATCACCCGAAAAGCAAAATGTATTCAAATATTATAAAATGAAAGGATGCACGTAACCGAAAACTAATTAAAAACCTAGCGACGTGAACTCTTCAAAAATCTAGGTCTGAGTTGATGCGTAAATTAAACTGAGTCTGTGTTACCGTAAAAGCTAGAATATCATAAAATTATAGCATTGAACTAATAATATTGCTTTCATAGTTCTACGTTAAATTTTGCATGGCAGTTCAACCAGTCAAAAATCTACAATCTTACTTCCTACTAATATTATAAACGAGAAAGTTTGTAAGTATGTATGGATGTTTGTTACTCTTTCACGTAAAAACTACAAAATGGATTTTAATTAAACTTTACAATAATATAGCTTATACATCAGAATAACACATAGGCTACAATTTATAAAGATATTGTGTGAATTGAAGCGCAGACGAAGTCGCGGGCACCACCTAGTATAATATAAATTGTCATTATCTTTGACTTTTTGTAAAGGACTGACTCTCAGTTGCAGAAACGATCATCAAAGTTAACCCTCCATTAAATCTCTTACTAGCTTTTTCAACGTCAACAAAACAAAAAGTGACAGCAAGAGATTTAATGGGCGTTTCTGCAACTGAGTCTGAGTAAACCTGACGTAAACCACGTAAACTCACTCAAATAATGGAGTCAAAAATGTCAAAAACTTCCTTTTCCATTAACGAAAAATCTTGCCCTTTGCCTTCGCGAATCGAGTAGGTGAACGCAAACCTATATCCGAGCCGCACGCGCTGCAAGCAGAACTTGTACCGATGCATACAGCAGATGCTGCGTATCGTACATAAATTCTACGTATCTATGCGACGCCGCAAATAGGTATGCGTTCAAGGCATAGAGATAGGAAGTACTAGTTCAAGGTAGCTCGCAACCTACCTTATGGTGGATTATTCCAGACGTCCCCCGACGTACGGCCCTAGTAGCAGGCCAACGGGAAAAAGGGGTCTCATCTAGAATGAAGAATGATTTGGTCTCATCGAGAGAAACATAGTTTTTCGTAGATATATGATTTTTTTTTCTATTCTATACGCCATAGAAAGAAAAAAGGAATTAACAATTCCATTTGGTATTATTAGGTACTAGTTTCTCGATTCAACGTCATCTGTTTAGGAACCTCAAGATAAATAGATGAGAGCACCCTGTGAAAGAGAATACAGATTTCAAGAGTTGGTCATGGAATTTTTTTACTTAGAATTGAGTCGTGGAAAAGTTCAAGGTAGTGGTAAAGACTTACATCTTTATAACTTACTGCAAAGCTTTTACAGCAACAACAGAATATCACAGTAGAAACCGCGGCCATATTTGACGGAAACAGTGCAATTTCCAGCGTGGAACCGCATAATAACCTGTTTACGTAAATCTGGCTTCCGATGAATGTATAATGTAATCAGAGACTGATAATAATGCAGCCAGAGAGCTAGCTTCCAAATGGATTCGTTCATTGGTTCATTCGTTCGTTCATTTCGTACGATTTTTAATTAAAAAGAGATGGATCATCTTTATTCGAGTTCGTTGTTAAAGGTATTTTATCTCAAGCGCCAGCAAGTGCTTGGATTCTGCCGCTTGATGGTATTAGGTAATTGGTAAGCCCAACCATCAAACTGTTTGGTTGGTATGTTGGTTTGGTAATTTAATTTATCATTTAGCTACCGACTGCATAACGCTGAAGGAAAACATTAGTGCACTGCCTTAATGGAAATAAAGTTCGCTTCCGGATACCAGCACCAAATTTACCCTAAAACTACCGGGAGTCAGTCTCTAAGGTGTCAGGGTCTCCAGTTATGACGTCATAAAATTTTTGTAAGGGATTAAAAAATATTTTGTTCTGAAACCAATCGTGTTCTAAAAATATACTACACTATTACCTTTCAGCCAATTGTTTTAAAAAAATCCAAAAATTATTTTCAACACATACCAAGTTTGGACTCCTCATGGTAGAAAACTTCTGAATAAATTTTTGTAAAACATACGCCAAACGGCTTATGATCTCCTCATATCAAACGTCAATAAAGCAATTTCAAAAATATATATGTTTACTATTTTTTATAAATTTTTTAATTAAATATAAATTTGTAAAATAATAAAAAATAGTAAACATAAACATTTTTGAAATTGCTTTATTGACGTTTTATATGAAGATATTATAAGTCATTTGGCGTATGTTTGACAAAAATTTACTCAGCCGTTTCCTACATGGAGGAACCCAAACTTGATATGTTTTGAAAATACTTTTCGTATTTTTTTTTAAAGTGGCTTACAGGTAATGGTGTAGTATATTTTTAGAACCGGCTCATGAAGCCCTTTCATTTGATAACCCACACGAAAGGTTTCAGAACAATTTTTTTTAAAACCCATACACAAAATTAATGACGTCATAACTGAAGGCCCTGACACCTCAAAGACTGTCTCCCGGCAGTTTTGGGGTCTAGAGAACAACATACTAACAACATACTAAAATTTGGTGCTGCTATCCAAAAGTGAACTTTTTCAGCCTTTTTTGACCGTAAGGCTGCATTACATCGTGAGGGTATGCATATGCTGAATAACTAATTCCTATACACCCTCCTTGAGGGAAGGGCTGTTTCTTGCAGTGCGATATAGGCTGATAATGATTTAGCCATAGTTTCAATAATTTGTGGATAGCTATGTCCCACTGCGTCTCATTCCTTATTCGTGGGTGGAGTGGTCGTGCCTGACTGACTGCATCAGTGGGACGTCCAAAAAGCTGATGATAAATAATGGAACAAACTGCGACTGCTGTAGCTTTTAGAAGACGGGCAGTTGAGAATACTAGAGCATTTGGATCTGCAATCGTATTCCACACGTAAAGTTTTGTGTGCGTGAAAACTAACCATACCGACTGTGTGTTTTTCTCGTTTTGTAAGTCTATCACAGAGCCGTAGCATGAGATGCACGTGATAAGGCTATAACTCGTTCCTTCGCGTGCAAATAGAAAGAGAGCGAAGGCGCGATAGCGTTTTATCTCGCTGCTATACCACGGCCGCTCGCTGGTTTACGTTTTCGTATTCAGTGCATGTGCATATTCGTACATAAATATTTCATCTGGATGGCCGATGGCCCTTCGATTAATATATTTCCCAATAATTTCGTATTACGTGGTGATAATTAATTTTCCAATAAAAACGTAAAGTTTTCACCTTGTAAAACACGGCTGAATTGATTGGATAATTTAACAAATTTTAATTAAAATAAAATTTTCTGGTTCGGCCTATTCATCGATATAATAGTTACGAATAATTTAATGAAACCATAATAGCTTCAGAGTAAACGAAAGATAAATGTAATTGAAAATGCCAACAGCATCCCCACGCATATTTTCGTCAATATAATTATGTATGTTAATCGAAGAGGTTGGTAATTGAGAGACTTTAATAACGCTGGTAATAAATTTATAATTACAATTACCACTAATAATTTAATAATATTCATAACATTTAGATATCAGTAGAAAAACATCGAATGAGAAATTACCCACTTACCTACTTTAATGCAGTGTCCTAAGTCGAAAGTCTTTGACCAGTGTGTGATGCCATTAATGACTTAAGGAACGTGGTCATAAATAGGCTAAAACTCACCCAGAAGGGCAATGGAGAGGGCTATGCTCAGAGTTTCCCTGCGAGATCGAATCAGAAATGAAGAGACGAGAAGAGAGATAAATTGGCAATAATGGGCACAATGCTCGCAGAACCGATGGCCGATGCGATGAAGCCGAAGAGTTCTTGAGTGGCGACCGCGTACCAAAAAGCGCAGCGTGGGTAGGCAAGGGGGCCAACGACCTGGTGTAAGGCCCATCACATACATCCGGAATAAACCTGATTCGGAATTAGTTCCGTATGGAGTGTCGCCGCTTTCAGAGGCTTTTTCACTAGATCTAGTGATTTTTTGATGTCTTAGGTGGCATATTTTAAAGTGATTTTTGAGCGTAGGTGTTTATGGAATGATACTGAATCGTGACGGTGCAGTTGCGACGTCGTTACGGTATAGTTGAGAAATCGCCTACGCTCAAAAACCGCTTGTGTGATAATGGTTCATGCCATTTTGTATGCAGGTTATGTCTAATGTTAAAACTGTAGGTAGTATATTGATATAGTTCCATAATATTGAAATGCAATTTAAAAATCATCATCGTTACGTCATGACCACATCACATGATAATAATTATCATGTATAGAAATTGTTTGTTACGTTTTAATAAATGCCTAAAAATGCAAAATTGTCATTTTATTTGGCATTTTGAATATTTATATTTTAGGCATTTTTTAAACAGCACTCTAGTATTTTTTGTAACCATAGTTGACAACACTGAATCCTGAATCAGGATTCCAGATCGCAATTCCGTATGTGTATGGCGGACCAAAGCGGCGGGCATTGGATGAGGGCAGCGCAGGACCGGTCAATGTCAAACCTAATTTTATTATAATTTAATAACGGTTTTAAGGTTTTGCGTTCAATTATTGTAACCTTTGAAAACGGTGTCTAATAATGAAATTATAATATTTGTAGGAACTGATATCGTGCGAACAAATGTTGTGGACCTTCTGTTCTCTGCGTATTTCATGCTCAAGCTTATTTTCATAAAATTATGCTAATGAAAGGAGGTTAGGGAAGTTCTTTTTTTCACTTAGTTCTAAGAGAATTCGCGTCAATAAATCCAAGATGAAGCTCCTTTGATACTTAATGTTGCTCTTCTCCAATGTAACCGACAACGACACATTTCTCGAAAAGAAAATATATAAAATTAGTTTTTTTTTATTATTTATTTATCAAATACATAAACAAACATATTATGAACTAAAAAGTTAGGTAAGCTACTTTTTTTAATCCTACGGCTATGTCTGCCCTGTAAGAATCTAACTAAGATTTTTAAAGTGTAACAAACAGGAATGGAGAAGACAATGAATTTCATACAAAAAAGTTAAAAAATAGACATAGTCCCGTTCCGGCCCTTCACCGCTCAGTGGCGCCCTTATCACAAAACTTATGGTTCCTCAATCAATAAAACCTAAAATTAAAAAGTGCAAAAAGCCTAAAAACGATTTTCATATACCTACAATGCCTTTATTGGTTTAAAACGTACCAATTTAAAGAAAATTTAAAATTACTTTTTAATTTACTAACTTAGGACCTATTTAGATTTTCTTAAAAGTGGAATGTTTAGAACATATAAAAGTATAGTATAGAAATTGTTTTTAGTCTGCTTTAAATAGATACGAAGCATTATTTAATGGACCGGCAATTAGGACAAAATAACGTAGCAAATGGAAAACCCCAATGCAGAGCCATTAGCGAATTACCTATTTATTAAATCCGATACTAATCCGCGGTCACAACTTTAATGCGATGCTATTACTGCTACTCTTATTTAGAGGTTGAAATTGAGTTTTATTTTTAGGTATCAACATCATAACTTGAGAGCTCTGGGCGGATTGCTCGTTGCGGAGAGGTATGGGCCCTCAATCGTGAGGAACCGGGGATCGAATTCGCACCCACGACACAATTTATTAATTTAAAAGGACAAGTGCTTTTCCTACAACACTGCTTAAATCATCTGGGTAACAGACGGCACCCACTACTGACTGCTAATTGAGTAACGCCACTGGCTTTTCGGTGAAGAAAACCATCGCGAGAAAACCTACACGGTTCAATTTCGAGGTTGTACCCACTGTCCATTACAAGAGGCGACGGGCTCACTCCCCGTCACATTGGATATAGTTTCGTTACAACTAATGAAACGTGAATGTTCTGAGGTTTCAGAATATCTCTGACTACCCCCTCGGGGAATATCTTCTTCTCTTCGTGTTACCACTATACGTATGGAGTATAGAAAACAGAAAATATAGTCGTGAGCATTATGCTTATACATGAACAGATGGCAAGGCCTATGATAATGATGATTTTGTAACTTACTTAGGTAATAACGGCTGCTCTCAAACGGTAAGTAATCCTGCATTTCGCTAAATGTTGATACGTACATTGTGAAGTCCAGCACCAAAAAAACATTACGCCATTTATTTTCGCTTCAGGTCTGTGCCCAGGGCAACATGTGTATACCGACTGATAATCTTCTTATCGTGTCAGCATGACAACTCAAGCTGTAGTAGAAAGATTAGCAAGTCAATAATGGTCGTATAGAGGCTGACTGCTAGGGTGCGCTATACGAAATTCTAGTTTCGTCAAGAGTTTTCAAATTTATTTTTAATTACTTAATGGAGTCTTGCTCGTGACAGTGGCGGCCTTGGGAGGGAGAACGGTTTGTGGGCAGACCAGCAGGCAAGTGGTCCGATGACATTTGTAAAGTAGCCTGCAAAGAGTGGATGAGACTAGCGTGGGACCGTTCTGGTTGGCGTGAAAATGAAGAGGCCTTTACCCAGCAGTGTGGGATTTTACTGGGCTGATGATTGTGATGATGATGATGCTTGTGCGTTAGTACTGCATTTCCGCCAGTATCAAGTAGATTGTGGGAGTATCTAACGCAATCTTAGGTAGGTATTGTTTTTGATCATAAACACAGCTGAGAAGAGTGTGCTTAGCCTGGTGGCAAGAAAAAACGCTAACCGCACGAACACCACGCGAAAGAAAACTTGCAACTTGACTCCGTTAAGTATTATTATTACTTAAGACTTTTTTAATTGTTTCTATCAATGTATCGAGTCTACATAAAATATTGATAATATCTAAAATGAAATAAATTTACATTCATTTAAGTAAAATAATAAAAAAGTTAGTTATTCTACAATATAATATACTCGTACAGTCTACAATATAAGTAGTTACATAGTGTTAAAATAAATAAAACAAACTTCCATATTCAGGTTTGTAACATAAAGCAACTAAAACTTTAAGTAACATTTTAGTGACCGCCGTAGCACTACGAACGCTACGAGTCGTGTCGTAGCGTATCCCGCGATTCGTAGCTTCTCTTCGTAGCAACAGTTGCATTTCTATCGCGCTGCGTTATGCTCGTTCGCTACGTTTTCTACTGCGGTTTAGAAATACCGTACTCGAAAAACACCTGTGAATTTTAAAAAGTTTTTGAATAAGTTTTGAATAATTATGGAAATGATAGTCAAAGTTGAAAACAGTGAACACTGAGAAATCATAGTTTTGTTTAATTACAAGTTTTTAAACTTTCTACGATGTTTGAAGTTATTTGAATGAATGATTGATTCAAAATTGTATCACGATGCGTGCTGTGTTTCTTTGTTATTTGATACTCATTCTCTTAAAAGGTATTGTTATTTTTCTAATAATAAATTTAAAAAAAATGTAGAGATATTATTATTTTTTATTAGCATTGAATTTGTTCTTTTTTTTCTAGATAATATTCTTTAGTTTTCTAGAGATTAATCCTAACACAATTGGATATTTATTGTCCTTAATACAAAGGTTATATTTTTATTTTATGTTCAATAAATGGGCAAATATTTTTATGTGACAAATTTATCTAAATGTTGTGTTTTTTAATGTTGTCTGAATAGTTCAGCTTATTATAGACTATTTGCGTTCAAATTAATAAGTCACACAAAAATTGACCCAAATCCTTAATTTTTATTATTTAATTAAATCTATAATATCGAATGTTTGGTTCGTATCGAGAAACTATGTTTATGACTAATGAGTAATAATCGTAGTAAATAGCATGCCATAGTCTCTGCCTGACTGCCACTAAAAAGAGGTGTGAAGTTATACGTAGATTTTTATCCGAGTTTGTAAGGTTAACTATGTTTTATTAAACATCTTATCTTATCTTGTTGTGGGGGCTGGCAAGCCAGCAACACTTCGACCCAGTGGGATCTTTTGTGTTAGTCCCTTTTATTAAACATAAGGATAATGGATACACTTTTGTACGTTACCTACATATTAATTTTCTCTTAGAGATATGAGATATTAGGAACGATTAACCAAGAATAAAACATTGATGCTTCGATCAAAGTAAATTGAATGGATGATGGGCTAACAGCGCATTTAGTTGATGCACATAAAGTAGGGTGGCATTTGCTCCACACAAAGTATTACACTTGCTGCCAGTTGCACGTACGTTCATTAAAGCTAATCCTCCATTAAATCTCTTGCTAGCTTTTACTACGTCAACAAGACAAAAAGTGATAGCAAGAGATATAATTGAGGACGTACGTGCAACTTGTAGTAATTCTGTCATACCACCATCTTGGTACGTATTTGAAGTAGGTATACGTGAAAGTAAAGTACAATTAACTAGCAATTGTTTTAACTTATATTTCTCTCCTGAAATGTTCGCGTAGGTCCTCCATTCATTTTACTTTGGTCGAAGCCTGGATTAGGTAATTCTTGGAAAATTGGTCAATAGTTGCACACAATAGATTGGATTGGAAACCGAAAAGGGAGATATTTGTTCGGCCTAGCAATGCGAACTAGGAACACTGAACTGGAAATTTTATTTGAATATTGAAGGGCACTTAATTTCTTAACAATTATACAACATGTCCAAAAAAACAAGAATGTCACATTGTAGTCACGTTTCTGACCACCCTGAAAGTTACGGTCGTGAGTTTATGTATATATGTATGTAATGTAGTCATTGCTAGAAATAAACTTTTTAACGGGTTCTTACCGCGTTTTGGTATATTTGAGTTCCCGATATTAGTTGTTAGTTAGTTATTTGTTTATTGTTTATTTCTAGATTAAATAATAACCGCGTAACTCTCAAAAACTGTATTAGTCATTGCTAATTTTCAAATCGGGTCATTACGTTTTTTTATATATCTAATTTGTAAAGAAATTGAAAAAATAACATTGAGGGCTGCACTTGGAGGCTCGGTATCCTCTGAAGGTTTGTGCGGGCCGATTAACGACAAAACTGCATAGTCAGCAATATGTATTTTATTTATTAATCAATCCAATATTCTTTACTGTTTACTGCACACTAAAACAGCAATAACGTAGAGAAAATACGATTTTACTATCGTATCTTTTTAGTATCGAACGAGTCTATTTTATAGGACATTTTTTGCAGCACCTTTTTTATCGATAAATAGAACTACAAAATGTTCATAAACGAAACGGTCAATGGTTTGGTCGTATCAAAAAAAAAACAATTGTCGACATTCTGTAGTATACCCAAATAGATACGATTACGATAAACTACGAATATCGTGCTCTTACAAAATAGTTGTAGCCCAGTCATTTTACGGAGTTTTGGTAGGAGAGGTGGGAAGTAATTATTATTGGACTTTTAAACATAAGCGGAACCATTTAGTGACAAAAACACTATCTGAAAATATATTAAAAAAAATTCACTACGCAACATAGAAATCAAAATTGTGAGTCCCAGAAGGCTTTTAAATTAATAATATTAATACCAATGCACACATTTGAATTAGATTTAACAATACAAAATTACTTTTGAACAATAAAATGGGCATTGAAATTTAAAAAATGAGATTTTTGTTAGAAAATACGAATGTATTTTTCAAAACCTTCTTTAAGACAAAAATATTTACACTATGTTTGAAGTATGCATAATGATAATACCTTAAATATGTGCAAAAAAAATTACCATCAAGTTTTTTTTTATAACGAGATAATAGCAAAATTTTAAATTTGGAACTGTTGCTGACGGGATTTTTCTAATGTTGGTACAATTCTAAGCTCAAATAGGCTCTTATATACTATACCGAAAAAATATCAGTTATTAATTAGTCCCGGCTCAAACCGTAAAATGACTGGGCTATTGGTATAATCAAAAACTATTTGCTAACTGCGGCTATTGTACAATAATGATAATATACCTACCTGGTATAAGTTAGTTAGTTAGTTTTACATAGACTGTTCAGTGCCCACTGCTGGGAAAGGCATCTCTCTCTCCAATTCTCTCTACAGGTTAAATCTTATATTACTGCGGATAAGTTCAGCATGCATTCTACTCATCAAACTGAACAACTTTCACTATGAAACCAACTTTAAAATCTTCTTTTCTAAAATTTCTGAACGGTCTCTGCACGGAAAGCGAAGCTATTGGCCAGTAGACCCAATGACTTGACCACTACCACTGTACCGTAGATAGAGAAAGCATTAGATGGAATTATGTTTTGCACTATTCGCTCAAATAGAGATGCACAAAGCAAATGTTCTCTAGTGAACAATTAAAAAAAGAACACGATTGCGTAAAACTATAATTACTTAACTGAAAAGAGAACAGTCTGGTTTTATACAGGTTGTAAAATTTTATGGGGCACTTACTTAAAGGGGTGCTTCAGACCATCAAACTGAACAACTTTTACTATGGAACCAACACTGAAATCGCGAAAAAAAAATCGCTGTCCCATACAAAACTGCAAACATAACTCGATTGAAATGTATGGGACAGCAGTTTTTTTTTCGCGATTTCGATATTGGTCCCATAGAGAAAGTTGTTCAATTTGATGGTCTGAAGCACCCCTTTGTAAGTGCCCCATAAAATTTCCATATCCTCATAATTCCTTTTGGGGTGGCCACAGCAACTTTGCTAATTACAACAACCAAACTAACTTTTAAGTGTGCAGTACCGAAGCCCTTGGCGTATTGAAAGTTTCAGAATTTAATGACGTCGTCTTATACAACGTATCTTAATCTCTACATACATTTCACAGTATCAATTTGTCTACGAGTAGTCGGTATATCAGTACCGAATCTGAAACAGCGCGGCGAATCTGCTTCCCTGACCTGCGACTACGATCTGGAGGGAGGAAGGTTATACTCGGTGAAGTGGTACCGAGACAACGAAGAATTCTACCGCTACATGCCTCGGCTGAGGCCGCCGCAACATGCGCACAGGCTCGACGGGGTCAAAGTTGACGTTAGTATAAGAATTTAATAAGCTAAATTACTTGAATCTACTCAGTGATGTAGCAATTCTACACAGAATACTACAAGCGCATGCCCCAGCTGAGACCACCACAACATGCGCACAGGCTCGATGGGATCAAAGTTGACGTTATATGAGAATTTAATAAGCTAAACTACTGGACTCTACTCAGTGGTGTAGCAATGCTACACGGAATCCTACAAGCGCATGCCCCAGCTGAGACCACCAAAACATGCACACAGGCTCGACGGGGTCAAAGTTGACGTTAGTATAAGAATTTAATAAGCTAAATTACTTGATTCTACTCAGTGATGTAGCAATTCTACACAGAATCCTACAAGCGCATGCCCCAGCTGAGACCACCACAACATGCGCACAGGCTCGATGGGGTCAAAGTTGACGTTAGTATGAGAATTTAATTAGCTAAACTACTTTACTCTACTCAGTGGTATAGCAATGCTACACGGAATCTTACAAGCGCACACCCCAGCTGAGACCACCACAACATGCGCACAGGCTCGACGGGGTCAAAGTTGACGTTAGTATTAGAATTTATTTAGCTAAACTACTTGACTCTACTCAGTGGTATAGCAATGCTACACGGAATCTTACAAGCGCACGCCCCAGCTGAGACCACCACAACATGCGCACAGGCTCGACGGGGTCAAAGTTGACGTTAGTATGAGAATTTAATTAGCTAATCTACTTGACTCTACTCAGTGGTATAGCAGTGCTACACGGAATTATACAAGCGCATGCCCCAGCTTTAAAGCATCGGTGGCGCGTTGTGAAGCGGTATGGACACCTAATAATAGGGGTCCGGGTTTGAATCCGCACGGACAACATGCCATGTACCAATGACTTTTTCTAACTTATGTACGTAATACCGACTGCTCTCAAACGGTGAAGGAAAACATCCTGAGGAAACCTACATACGCTGAAAAAGAAATTATAATGCGTGTGTGAGGTATACCAATCCGCATTGGGCACGCGTGATGGACTGATGCCCATACACCCTCCCGAAGGGTAGGCCTGTGCCCTGCAGTGTGACGTTTATAGGCTGATGATGATGATGATGCCCCAGCTGAGACTGCCACAACATGCGCACAGACTCAACGAGGTCAAAGTCGACGTTAATATGAGAATTTAATTAGCTAAATTATTTGACTCTACTCAGTGGTGAAGCAATGCTACACGGAATCCTAGAACGATTTAAGACGGAATCCTATAAAGCACATGCCCCGACTGAGGCCGCCGCAACATGCGAAGGGGTCAAAGTTGACGTTATTATGAGAATTTAGTTAGATAAACTACTTGACTCAACTCAGTGGTGCGTCGTAAATGCTACACGAAATCCAACAAGTGCATACCCCGGCAGAAACCGCACAGAAGGACGATCGCGCTAATTTAAAATATACAAGTTCAATCCTAATCCAATTTTAGTTCTAATCTGTGGCTAACTGCTATGTTTATAAAAAGTTTTATCCCGCATTAATACCACAACTGTGGTATAGTATAGTACAGCGGGGTCGAAATTGCACGATTCCGAAGAATGGCACGAGACAACGAAAAGTTATACCTATATCGCTACATCCTAAACATCAAAGATGAGAATAGTATCAGACTTTAGTTACCTACAATTCCTAGGTACTACAGTTAAGTGCAAAACTGACTTCATTTAGCTTAGTTTATTGTGGCTAGGTGACGCCGTTCTACGGCTCAACGGATTGATCAACACACACTATTTTATGTATGTTATCTCTCGTATCCAGTTGGAGAAGTCAAGTGCTCGTCGTGTTCATCTGCGGGAGCTGACACTGAGGTCAAGAGGCTTGTACCGCTGCGAAGTGTCGGAGGAGGCACCGTCCTTCCACTCCGCTCAGGCTGAGGCCTTCATGGAAATATATTGTGAGTATTCACTTTTGAATTCGATTTTAGACATCTGCCGCTCCAAATTTATTGGCAGCCTATCAGTCGAGTTGCCAATCAATTTGTTTCCCGCATGTTTATTAAAATCGTACGTGTGTATTCACACTGGTTGAAAACCACTTTATTGAATCACGATAACTACCTGTTAGGTACGTTGTTGGGATCTTTACCTGCATCTAGGTAGGTATACCTCTACAAACATTATATAAGACCAGTTCCATGGTACACAGACATAATTGTTTCTGTTCGATGAATACAAAATAGAGGACCAACTATTCGGATACTTATCAAGCTGTAAGTGAACCTAAATGGGTAGTAAGGTTTGATGCTGTAATAGCAAGTGTAAAACGGTTTATAATCATGGCTATATATATAATTTATAGAAACCAAGCCTAAGTGCCTACTTAGGTTCATTTGAAAACTTTGTTAGTATTATGAACTGCAATAATTATAAGTAGTAATATTAATTTCATCATTTTATCAGCCGATAGACGTCCACTGCTGGACATAGGCCTCCCTCAAGGATCGCCAATATTATTTTCCTAAAGGTAATTAAAACTTTCGCATCGCATCTGAAACCAAAATGTTGGGTTATTGACTGTTCTAGGCGATTCCTTTATCTTCTTTATTTAGTAACAATGGAGAAGAATGAAATCAGAGAAGCCCTGGGGAAGCATGTCATTTCTCTGTGGGAGAAACGTAATATAAGGAGTTGCCTATGAACAGTCATAAGTACATAGTTAGGTATGTACCTAACGATCTTTTGTCGATCGATGATTGGAATGCCTATGCTTTTTGGACTATATTCCCTGAGGGGGTAGTTAGAGATATTCTGAAAATCTGAACATCCATGTTTCACTAGTACCTAGCCCCGAAACTCCGGCCTGTGTAACGGGGAGCGAGCTCATCACCATTTATAATGGATAGTGGGTACAATACAGCACAAAGAAGCATGCAGGTTTTCTCACGATGTTTTCCGTCACCGAAAAGCCAGCGGTGTTAAAAATCGTATACATAAATTCCGAAAAACTCATTGGTCTCAGTGGTGATCGAACCATCGCCTCCTGCAAGGCAGGCAAGATAACTCGCCACTCGACCACCACGGCACTGCAACTTACATAATACTTATACCATACCATACTGTTCTCAATTCAGAAACCCATAAAGATAAACATTAGCTGTCACAATGTCATCTAACATTCCAGTCTTCCCGCGCGAGGGCCCTCGCATCACAGGCCAGGAGCGTCCATACTCACTGGGAGATACACTCGACGTCAACTGCTCTTCTGCCAGAGCCTTCCCAGCTCCCGACCTTCAGTGGCTCATCGACGGACAGAAGGTTAAGATGCTTCTTTTTTGTGTTGGCATCAGGCAAGAGAACAAACCTCATGCTCAACCAATTGAATCGTTTTTAAACCTGAATGACACAACATATATGGACTTCCTAACACGACCGTACCCATACTTCGATGCAGGATTGCCGGAAAACGATAAAAATCGAGATGCGCCACCTCCATCCTTATTATTTTACGTATGCCAAAAAGAGCGCGCATGAAGTTTTTCTCGTATTGTCGCTTTGTCGTGTGTGGTATGCTAGCCTTGCAGGTAGACACCCGACAGCCGGTAAAAAGGGACTTAATGTAGGTTCGTATTAAACTTAAGCACTAAATTATATAAGACACCCTAACAAGAAAAGGCATTGCACCAACCATAAGACAATCCTAAACAACCTAATGCCCTTTTAAAGCTCTATTCATATTACGAGGGGCGGGTGCGAACGGGCTCGGAGGGTGCAATGTGAAACAATACCGATAAAGTTCACAGAGAAAGCTCCATCCTTCGCCCATGGGGCCGGTATGGGCGTTCTCTGTCAATGAGGAGTTTTCTGATAGCTAGTCAAACGTAGTTCAACAAACCGGCAATAGATGGCGTTGACCAGAGAGGGGTCCGAAGACGACAATTTTAGGCTCAAGTGAACAAAAATGCATGTCACTGAGTCAGACGCATCCGTTGGCGAAATATATGTTCATATTTTGCTGTTTACTTAAAAACACAAATTCTTTCTACATTTATTTGTATTTTATTATCTGCAAGGTCGCTCACCCCTGTCTCGTCAACGCCATCTATCGAGCCATTTGGAACTACTTTTTCTTTTTTAATGGCTTTCGGAAAATCCCTCATTCTATCGGTATTGAAATAGATATTATTTTTTATGTTGCACCGTCCGCGCCCGCCCTTCGTAATGTGAATAGAGCTTAAAGCTAAGTGATACCTAGGCTTAAGAGTCACATTACTAAGAAGAAGAGTAAGATTTTAGTGCAACTGGGCATAAAGAGTTTCTTAAATTACTTTTCTAACTTCTATAGGTACTAAACCTAAATTGAACGAGGTGATAATAACATTTCACTTCTGACAACTTCCCCATTGAATAAGTGATAATTTACTCTAGGGAAACCTATAATTGGCTTATGTTGTATTTAGTTAATTTTAAGTAGGTAGGTAACTACTATGTTTAAATATGGTTGTTGGGTTTCTCAATAAATGAAAAATAATAAAAATTTCCAGATTACAGAGCGTTCCTGGCTGACCGCTTACGGAGCTAAGCCAGCTCCTCAAGGCTTGCTGGTGTCCACACTAGGGTTGAGGGCGCCTGTCAAACAGCGGATGAGGCTGCGCTGTGTGGCAACCATCGGAGCTCATAGGCGAGAACGAACTGTTTTAATAGGTAACCAAATACACCTTTCATAGTACCATCATGGTTTTAGATGAAAGACGACCATTGGAGGACTTAGGCAAAGTGCATAAAACATGAATGAATGAATGAGTACATACAGTGAGGAACCTTCTAAAAAGTCTCGCATAATGCCGACGAGGTGGCAATATATAAGGTCTAACAAAATTAGCTGAAACTATTTTAAGGGGTTGATCAGACCATCAAACTGAACAACTTTCTCTATGGGACCAATATTGGAATCGCGAAAAAAATCTGCTGTCCCATACATTTAGGTCGAGTAGGTTTGTATGGAACAGCAGATTTTTTTTTTCGCGATTTCGATATTTGTCCCATAGATAAAGTTGTTCAGTTTGATGGTCTCATCATCCCCTTAAAATAGTTTCACCTAATTTTGTTAGACCTTAAATAATAAGTAGGGATGCAACGATTACGAAGCGGTGCATCGTTTTGCATCTATAATCGTAATAATCACAATTAATAACGATGCAATGCACCGTAGTAAGAATCGTACGATTATTAAAATTAATTAAAAACGTCCATCAGATTGCACTTGTTGACGAATAGGTATAATTAATACCTGAATACTAGATTCCAGAGCCGAAAAACATTTTACCTCATTTTGAATTAAATCTGACATTTTTTTTAAAAATGTCGCAAATTTTATTTTAGTATTTTTTTTTAAATTCTACTGAGGTCTTTGATTGGATTTTCGGTTCGAAGCTTTGAAGTATTACATATATTCTCATTCTCGCGATATCTCATCCACATTTCAAAAGATTAATCACCCACATAAATCAGACGAGATATCGCTTGATTAACGAGATTAAACAGAATCATGTTCCATATTGTGTTTTCTACAGAATCCTGACGACTGACCTGTCGTCGTCGTAGAGCGTAGACATACCTACCGCACAGTATAAGAAAGAGTCTATCTATTCTAGTTCCTACTACATACATAGGGTTTGTCTTTTACTATCGTATGCAATTAGTTCATTATAGGTAGGGTGGTTATGAAGTAGTTTGATGGGTAATTGAGTAGACTAGACTCTTAGTTTAAAAGGATGCTAATGATATCAATTTCACCCTGTATACAGGGTCCTTCCTAATATGCTAATGGTTTTTAAGAGGATGACCAGACCATCAAACTGAACAACTGTATCTAGGGGACTAACATCGAAATCGCGAAAAAATTATCAGCTGCCCTGCAATTTGGTCAAGTAGGATTGCAGTTTTATAAAAAACCGCAGATTTTTTTAGTAGCGTTTTAGATGTTTGTCCTAAAGAAAGTTAATCAGTTTGATGGTCTGATCATTCTCTTATAAAGCCGTCAGCATATTAGGAAGGACCCTGTATAATATAGTGTCATTTTACTTCATTCATAAACACCTACGATAAAATAATTGCAATCATTCTCAAGTAAATACGAAAGACCTGACAGGCGCTAGGCAAAACTTGCGCGTACGCGTACCTACTTACAGTAGTACGTTAATAAGTCTTACCGATGTACACACGGCGACACATCAAGCTATACAAAACCAACATAATCAGGCCGCGCGTAGGTCGAGTAACGTATAGCGTCGTGCGGCCAGCTTATGTTGGTTTTGTATGGCTTGATGTGTCGCCGTGCGTACCTGCGCAGTTGACAAATTTTAATAGCGCGCGAAATTGTATTGACCAATCAGGTTGCGCCACCTTCAATCCGTTTAAGCTATTGACTAATTTGTTTTCGCGCCCTTTTCGCTGCTATCCGACTTTGCACCCTTTGATTACTAAATGACTTCGGGTTTTGTCGGAGCCTCGGGCCTGCTCTGCGCAAACGAAGTTTGACGAGCGAATTATTTTCCTGGTCGTACTGTACTAGGTCATCATCATCATCATCAGCCTATAAACGTCCCACTGCAGGGCACAGCCCTACCCTCAGGGAGGGTGTACGCTCGGCGACACATCAAGCTATACAAAACCAAAATAAGCTGGCCACGCGTAGGACGAGTAACGTATAACGTCTCGCGACCAGCTTATATTGGTTTTGTATAGCTTGATGTGTCGCCGTGTGAACTTACTAGGTAGTAATTAATATTTGTTATTTTCAGATACGAGTTCATCAAGCTCGCATCGGACCGCATCGTTAAGTTTACCGCTAATAATGTTAATCATTACAAATTTTGTATGTAAAAACACGTGATGATCACAAATTAAAAATAATTTATGAAATTGTAAATAAATAATTAAGTTCTTTCCAAAACATTCATTTTAATTTCAACATTAACTAAAGGGTATAAAACACTGAACATTATAAGAGGGGTTAGACGTGCAAAGTAGGCGTGGAACGTGTCCCCACAGGTTATGCAATGATTTGCGCAGCGTGGTGCAAGCGAGAGGGCATGAGTAATTGTAGCAGCGTGAGCGGGAAGACAAGTGGCAACAGCCGTCTCCGAAGCAAAAGCGCTTCTTTGCATTTCTAACCCCTCTTATAATGTTCTGTGGTATAAAATTAAACGCGTTGTATTTTAAACGGACTACCTCAGACCATCAAATTGAACAACTTTGACTGCTGTACCAACGTTGTAAAATAAACTAATGTTCCAAACATTTGGGTCGAGTAGCCACTGATGTTTTGTATGGAACAGCAGATTTTTCGTTCACGATCTCTATATTGGTCCCAGAGTGAAAGTTGTTCAGTTTGATGATCTTAGGCACGCCCCTAATATACAGGGTGAAATTGATATTGTCGAGTAGGCATTGCAGTTTAGTATGGACCAGGTGATTTTATTTCTGCTCTGATCGGTTTGCTCCGATAGTAAAAGTTGTTCAGTTTGATGGACAGACTCTTAGTTTAAAAGGATGCTAATGATATCAATTTCACCCTGTATATGTAACGCATTTAAGTTTACAATTTTTTTTGTACTATCGTTTTTGCAATCCTTCTTAATATGCTGACTGTTTTTTAAGGTGATGATAGGACCTTTAAGATGATCAGACCATCAAACTGAATATTTAAGGTCTAACAAAATTAGGTGAAACTATTTAAAGGGAACTTTAACTATTTAATTTTATCAGACCATCAAACTGAACAACTTTCTCTATGCGACCAATATCGAAATCGCGAAAAAAAATCTGCTGTCCCATACATTTAGGTCGAGTACGTTTGTATGGAACAGCTGATTTTTTTTCGCGATTTCGATGTTGGTCCCAGAGAGAAAGTAGTTCAGTTTGATGGTCTGATCATCCCCTTAAAATAGTTTCACCTAATTTTGTTAGACCTTATATAACAAAATACTTTCTCTAAGGAACCAAAGTAGAAATCGCGAAAAAAAAATCATCTGTTATATACAAAACTGCAATCCTACTCGACGCATGTATGGCAGCAGATATTTTTTCGCGATTTCGATGTTGGTCCCATAAAAAAGGTTGTTCAGTAAAAAACTGTCAGCATGGACAGAAGTCCAGCTGGTACCCTGTCCTAGTTAGACCCTGTAGGTATAGTATGCCAATACATTAATAGTAAGTACGTATGTACCTGTGTATAAATAGTTGAAGATTAAAGCTTATGTATAAGTAAGAAGGTATTTACTTATAGGGTTAGATATTGTTAGTGAAAGTTAGGTTACTTTCTGTCACTTGAAATTCTCTACATGTTCATCGACTTTTGACCTTGATTATTCTTAGACCTAGTGATGCAATATTTCAATTAACATTAACATATTGCGCAACATCTAATTTCATTCTTCTTATTCCTTTCCCGTTTTTTCTCATCCTCATCCATCCAATAAGTGATCGGGTCATCATCCCCGACTTCTTTCTGCCTTTCTATTTTCCTCAGGAATTCTTTTATTTCTTCGGACCTTTCGGCAATTTTCATCACTTTAGCTCTTATTAATTTTTTAGCTTTTTCTGCGGTAGCCTCATGCTTTATAGCATAAAGGTAATGTTCTATGCTATTTTCATAGTACCTTAGAGCTTCCTCGAAGTTCTTATTTTTGTCTTCTTCTATACCTTTTGTGAGGAGAACTATTGCTTTTGGTATGTACTTAAACATCACTTTAACGTGTAAACCTGGAAATTAAAAAAGGACTTTCATGTACCTATTATATTTATTATCAAAGACCGAAGTTGTAGAGGTTAACCGTTTATCATGTTGGCTTCATGTTTTTCAAAAATTAAAAAGGCTAATTCCGCACAGGAGTGCGATTTTTGAAACTCATTCGCTGAGCTCTGTAGTTGAAAATGTCGAAATTTCTATGGAGATATCGATCTTTCTACTTATGATTTGACTTTCAAAAATGCTACAGAAGTTCGATTTTTGAAAGCCAAATCAGCAGTAGAAAGATGCGTATCTCCATAGTAATATTGACATTTACAACTGCCGAGTTCAATAAATGAGATTCAAAAATCGCACTACAGATCATTTGAAACTTTCATAGCGTTGCCAGCAATAGGTAACTAACTATGACTACTATAAAAATAGGTTGGGTTTTCCTGTGTAATAATAAACTATACTTAGTTGCACTATCTCTGTAATTAAATTAATATAGAAGTAGGTACATTACTGAACAGAACTGAACCGGAGCCGGACGAATGATCAAAGTCAACACAATTTATTCAATATAGGAGCTTGAAGGCCACTTATTAACCTTTAAATCTTTTTTTTGATGCTACAACCGCGTCGGAACGTGTTGTCGCTGTATACAGGGTGAAATTGATTTTATTAGCATCCTTTTAAATTAAGAGTCTACCCATCAAACTGAACAACTTTTACTATGGGAGCAAACCGATTGGAACAAATAAAAAATCTGCTTTTTATAGCTGCCATAGTAAAAGTTGTTCAGTTCGATGGGTAGACTCTTAGTTTAAAAGAATGCTAATGATATCAATTTCACCCTGTAGAAGATGCCAGAAGCTCTACAACATAATAGGACTTAATAACTTCTCTATAAAGGATCAACAAAGGGCATCTTACAATAAAAACATTACCTACATACCTTTTTCAGCACGTTGAAAGGCTTCCTCGAAATTAAAAATTTCACTATCCTCTGTAGAAGAATTTGTAATCATCGCTAGTACAGATTTGAAGTCATCGTCTAGTCGAGCCATTTTTTAATTGTATCCTGGAAATGAGAAAATAGTAGACACCTAAGTTTAAAAAAAAAATAAGCATTCTATATAATTAGTAGGTAGGTACTGTAGAAAGTAAAATGTGGTACTCTTCTTTTGCTTGGCTGCGAGAGGTTTTACCTAATGAAATGATTCATTCATTCATTCATTTATTTACCATAATTTACATGAAGGTATTCTTATACATAGTGATGGTCTTAGGGTTAAAATAGTTTCAATGTAAATTTGCTTTGAAAAAGCGTAGTAAAATAGTAGTTATTAATTACAAAAAAAAACAATCACGAAAGTCAGGAAACATTAAACCGAAAAATAAATATATGTCAGAAAAAATACAAGTATGAAATTAAATAAAAAATGTCAGAATACAATTTTTTTCGACTAAAAAGTAAATGACACAAAGAAAACAAGTAATGTCACACGCAATAATAACGAATTATCAACAACGATGATGATGACGTAACTCAGTGGAGGCGGTGCAAATATAACAAATTTTAATGGATATTTTCAAAGAAAATGTTAGTCACTACGTTGATATTTTTATTTATCGAGAACAAGGAACATACTACTCTGATCGAGAAAATTTAAATCATGTCACAGGTGTTAGAACAAACAAAGAGTACTTTTTTAAATATTATGCAATCCAAATTGAAACCAAAACTGCCAGTCGCCGGGGTCGCTCATGCGCCCTCCTTACAGTACCTACCTATTAAAAGGAATAAAATATTATAGGTAGTTAAAAAAAACTAAAAAAACACGCACCAATAACGCACTAAAGAGTACAAAAATCCACTTTTTTTTTTAATTTAGGCTTCCTTTATCGAGATATCTTTAATATTGTGATGACCACCAACATCAATGTGGGCACCACTGAACGGTAAAAGGATCCTTAAATAAAACCAAAACTTTCTTTGAAACACAAATGTTACCTAGCATAAACACTTTCGTTTCCTCTCAAAACGGTACTTTTATAATAACTACGTAACACCTACCGATACACACCTTAACAAACAAAACTGTGATAACAAACACCAAACTAGAACACTTATTTTGTATACAAAACAATAAATTGTTTAAAAACTAAATAATCAGAACTTTATATAAAAGAACGAGTGAACCGGTCGGATGTATCGTTCATTCTACGGTACGGGAATTTTGCGATGCAAAAATGTGAGACGTGTGTTGTAGTGTAGTGTTGTACCTACTAAGTCCCGTTTAAGTGGGACCAAATTAAAACAAACACAAAGTAATTAATGTACTTACACTTAGTTTCAGAAACGCTTATTACATTATTTAAGTTAACCCTCCATTAAATCTCTTGCTGTCACTTTTTGTCTTGTTGACGTGTTTTTTGTTTATATTATAGGTATATATTATACCTACGGAATTTTCATTCCAAAAATTATATAATAAAATATTTTTTTTTATTTAAAAGACTACGACAAAACTTAAAATTACCTATTTATAACACTGAGTTGTTACATAAATTGAAACAAACATCATACAACAATGTTTTAGATTATAAACATTAGAATACATATCGTATTCCCATATAAAACTTACAAGTACGTACTAGAGGTATGCAACGATCGGCGTGGCGCACGTGGCGTGGCGATAATTTTGGCCACGCCACCGCCGCCGGTCATTTCGTTGGCGTGAAATCGGCGTCGATATATTATTAAAATTTTCTCTTTTTATCCGAATCTAATCCGTATAGAGTCTATGCAGATGAAGAGGGGGGACGCTTTTGAATACTTGCGCTTAACCATGTGTCTTAATCTATGCCATGGACTGAGATACGGTTCACGAGTGCATTTCTCGAAGTGTCACATCGCTGTCAAAAACATCGATAAGCTCACAAATGTAACATCTTTCAGATTATCGAAGTTTTTATATAAGTTTGGCATTATGAAATAACCTTAGCGAATAGGTACCGAATTGACAGCTCGCCGATGGTTAAACGACGAATTTAAGGTTGTGACGAAGAGAATTGCATTGCTGCACAATCATATCTTACAAGTTCAAGAACTTGGAAACCATCAAATGGCACGAGGTGACAGGTGAAATTTGCGATTCCAAAATGACGGCTAACTTAAAAGGTCAATGGCAGTAAAACGTATCCAGTACTTAAGTGGTAAAAGTGAGTGGGGTTTTGTGGAAAGCAAGATATGCGCACTAAGGACTTCATGCAAAAAGACCACGCGAAGGGGAGGAGAACAAGTAAGAAAGCGGGTTCTGGTTTTGGATTTAGCTTCGGTTTCACGTGCTAATACGGGATATATAAGGTCTAACAAAATTAGGTGAAACTATTTTAAGGGGATGATCAGACCATCGAACTGAGGAACTTTCTCTATGGGACCAATATCGAAATCGCGAACAAAAATCAGCTGTCCCATACATTTAGGTCGAGTACGTTTGTATGGAACAGCAGATTTTTTTTTCGCGATTTCGATATTGGTCCCATAGAGAAAGTTGTTCAGTTTGATGGTCTGATCATCCCCTTAAAATAGTTTCACCTAATTTTGTTAGACCTTATATACATAAACATTGCTAAGGTAATGTTGATAATTATCGGGCTAATGTTTTCTAATATTGATATTTCTGTTGAAAAACATTGTGGAAAAAAATGTGTGGTCTCAAAGCGTCTGAGGAAACAATCTGATCTGGCTAAAGATCTCCCTCAGAACCTTATCGGTACTAGGTTCTTTGTCAGACTTTCTCCTTGAGGATCCACAGAAGTATGTCATTCCAGTAATTCTGCGAATGATTCCTTGTAATATGAATGGTAGATATAAACACGGTGAAGCAGAGGGCATTTATAGTGCTGCACTTCATTAGTACTCATTCTTATAGACACTGTGGTTGGCATAATATTAGGCTGCACGTACTTGGGCTAGTTCATTTAACTATTTTCCACCTTTTCACTTGGTCTTGTCATGCATGTCTGTTTGAGTCCACGCGTTTTCATTTTCCGTGTGGACTCAGGACTTGGGCTTGCTGTTTATGTGAGCGAGATCTCTACGATGTGTGTGACCCAGTTGCAGATGCAGCATTTAATCTGATTGTCGATCGGTATTTCCTTGCAGTACTAAATACTACAGTGTTGCTCTGACAAAAGTCTGTTTTAGAATAGGCCTTTATCATTGTAGGACGCGTATCAATTCAGTAGAAAAGAACTAAATTAGCATTGTTGTACGTTTATATAAGGATATTAGTTCTATTTTCACGATTACTTTATATCGCGCCGATTACGCCGATAACGCCGCCGCCGCCGATCGATTTTACGCCAGACGCCGCAGCCGATGAAAACGGCATCGGCGCACACCTCTAGTACCTACTTAGTTACTACTAAGTAGTGGTACTAAGATTTAAAAAAAAAGTTTGCATCAAAAGATTTAACTTAACAATATTGTACATAAAACTTAAACTCGGGTTCTACACCTAAGTACAGAAAATGTAAGTATTCCCCCAAACCATAGATCCCAATCCCGCGAACGCCGGGATTGTATATTTACTGCAAGCCCACCTAAGTCAGTTAGGTACAACTAGTTATAAGTACTTATGTGGCATCGCGTCGAGAGCCGGTTTTCCCACAAAAGCTTGGCAATGTTACGAATATTCGAATTATTTTCCTGTTAGCCCAGTCATTTTACGGTTTGAGCCGGGACTAATTAAGAATTTTTTTTCGGTATGTATTTATATAAGAGCCAATTTAAGCCAAGAAATATACCAAAATAAAAAAAAAATCACATCAGCAACAGCCCCAAATTAAAAATATACCATTTAAGTATCTCGTTTTAAAAAGCCAGATGTTTAAATTTTATATCACATTTTTCTGGCTTTATCATTAAATACATAAAATTAATAGTCTACTTAGAAAGCTTTGAACAATACATTATTATTTTCTACTAATATAACACATTTTTTAAATTTCAATGTTAAATTTAAGTAACTAGGTAATTAAAATGAGCGCATTGGTATTCTTAACTTAAAAGCTTTCCAGGAGCTAACATTCTGATTTCTATGTTGCGTAGCGGAATTTTTATTTATTTTATTTGGATAGGTAGTCTTTTTGTCCCTTAATGGTGTCGGTTAGGTAGGTACAGTTTAAAAGTCCCATACCTAAATCCCACCCCTCCTAACAAAACTCCGTAAATTGACTGGGCTAAGTTAGAAACTTTAAAATGATAAATCAACAGAATATAACAGGTAAACTTACGGTCAGGTTTTTCATTTCGCAGATTAGTCATTTAGGTATACTTACATTTAGTATAGGTAACTAGTTTACTAAATACAAACTTTATGTAGGTATGGTATCTTATATAGGTACCTACCTATATAAAACTGTATTACCTATATAAATATAATATTTGGTGAAATCAAGGTAAAATAGATATTATATTCATATCTGGAGAGTGCACTATAGGAGTGCGATTTTTGAAACTCATTCTTTGAACTCATCAGTTGTAAATGTCTAAATTACTATGGAGATATGCATCGTTCTACTGCTGATTTGACTTTCAAAAATCATACTCCAAGAGTGCGATTTTTAAAAGTCTAATCAGTAGTAGAAAGATACGTATCTCCATACATTTTCAACTGCTGAGTTCAACGCATGAGATTAAAAAATCGCACTCCAGGTAAAGTAGTCTTCTCACAAAAAAAAAACAACAAAAACAACCACAAACAAGAATTACAAAAAAAATTTAATTTTTGAAAGTCAAATCAGCAGTAGAAAGATACGTATCTCCATACATTTTCAACTCCTGAGTTCAACGTATGAGATTCAAAAATCGCACTCCAGGTAAAGTTGTCTTCTCACAAAAAAAAACAACAAAAACAACCACAAACAAGAATTACAAAAAAAGAATATAAGTAAGTAAGTAGGTATCTAAGTAATAAGGTTTTTCTTAACAGGTAGGTGGGCTACTTTGACTACTTATATAGGGACTAGCCACGCGTGTAATTCTACTAACAAACATTTCTGACATGATTAATTAATCTCATACCGCGGCAAAGGGGAAATGCTACCGCAAGGCTAGTCCTTATAATAAATAGTCAAAGGTGGGCTATAACAACGGTTTCAGGTCGGGGATAGCTAGGTGCTAGGTTCTACTAAGTACCTAATTAATGTTTCACGGTCATTTTTCAAAATAAATTTGTCCCAAAAAAAATGATTCTTCGTGAAAAGAACTAGTTTTTTAAGCATTTCAAACTTTAATTAAACTTTTCCGAGACGGTCCTTTTCCTCAATTAATTGGAGATCACATCTATGGAGTGCCATGTAGCAAAGCTATCTTTTAGCCTTGGATAAGTTATATGTCAAGATTGACAGCCGAAGCTACAAAAACGTAGAAAACAAATTGTAACCAATATTGGCGTCTAAACCCTATCCATATACACGCACACAGACATAATTAGTATGGCGCCTCACGCACACCAACCTAAGAAAGTTGGCCCCTTTTGTTTTATACGGTAGAAGCATGAGGCTCCTTCTAGACAATATACTTTTTCTAAGCTTTTAGCATGTTCAAAATGGTGCAACGTTCCAAATGGTAGGTAACATTCATTTCATTTTCGCCTGCAAAATAAGTGTCATAAAAAACCACTACGAAATTACGGTATGGTATAAGGTAAGTAAGTATTACTTTTTAGGTACCTTGTTAAGTTAGGTAGGTAAATTCTTTTAACATATTCGGCAACATTTAATATCAATTTGCTCTTCAAATTTATCGCTCTTAGTATCATTTTCTAGTTCCTTCCTTTTTAATTTCCACAGGTACCTTTGAATTTTATCAGCTCTTTCTTCATATTGTTTCAGTTTACTTCGCATAAATTCTTTGCTTTCTTCACTTTTAACTTCGTAATCTAAGGCACGATGGATACAGACAATACCTTTTTCATAAAGGTTCAGAGCTTTTTCATAATTCTCGCTTGTGTCCTCTTTTACAGCGACTATGCAATAAACCACTGCCTTATTTATTTCGTTTTCACACATCATGCTTTCAAGTTCGTATTGTTCTTCCTTTTCTAGATATTGTTTTCCTTCACATTTGTTTTGTATCTCTTCGTCCCCCTTATCGCAGTAATCTTCTAGTTTTATAGCGTGATGAAAATGTTCGATCTCTGATTCATAGAAAGCTCGACCCTCTTCATAGTTTTTATCTCTGCCCTCTTTTGTATCTTTCTTGGATTTGTTTTCATCTGGAAATAAAAAAATCACAATCACATTTTTGTAGTAGGATCTCTAACGGTCAGTTGCAGAAACGCTAATCAGTTAGAGTTAATCCTCCATTAAATCTCTTGCTAGCTTTTACTACGTCAACAAGAGAAAAAGTGACAGCAAGAGATTTATTGGAGGATTAACTTTAATGAGCGTTTCTGCAACTGAGTGTAAGAAAGGAAGAATCAATAAATTAGGTAGGTACTCACGGGTATCACAAAGCCTCAGAGCTTCTTCAAAGTTGTTATCTTGGTTTTCTTCAGTGGACTCTAGGACCAAATCTAATGCCCTTTGGAGGTCGTCTGGGTCAGCCATTATAGGTACTGTAGAAATAATATTTGACTGAAATTAGGCAACTACGATAGGAAATTGAAATGTATGAAATATTTATAACTAATATAACAACCAAGTACTAACAAAAATAGCTGAAACTATTTTAAGATGATCAGACCACAGAACATTATACCATCAAACTGAACAACTTTCTCTATGAGACCAATATCGAAATCGCGAAATAAAAATCATTCTGTCGAGTTATGTTTGCAGTTTTATAAGGGACAGCTGTTTTTTTCTTCGCTATTTCGATATTGGTCCCATAGAGAAATTTGTTTCAGTTTGATGGTCTGATCATCCCCCCCAACGCCAAAAACAAACATTTAAAACGTAAAAAATAATTCAGTCACCTATTATTTTTATGTACTTCAGCAAATGTATGTTTTACTTTTACTTATGTGATTGTAAAAAAATCAATGGTCATTCCATAGGTGTTCCATAGCGATAGCGGTCCCCTACGCATTAATTGACCTAAAATAATCTTAAAGAGAGTTAAGAAGTATAACATAGATACATTTGGGTAGGTAGGTCTAGGACGATTTAACCAAGGTAACGAAAATAATAGGTTAATAGGAGACCGAATTATTTTTTACTTTTTAAATGTTTGTTTTTGACGTTGGGGGTTTTTAACCAATTTAATTCTAAATGAAACTGTACGTACCGTAGTTTTGTTGTTTTTGTGTACAATAAAGAATCTAATAACGTACCCCGTTTTCCTAGAAGTAGCATGCAGCGCAGCCCGCGTGTCACTGATATGTGCCGTATATGCGCTTATCTGTTCATACATTCCGTTTAACAAAAGGTCATAAGCCAATATGATTTTATGAAGACTAAGTCATAAGACTTACGACGGAAAGGTTGAATTTAATTTGATAAGATTTTTTTATTTTTCGGTCACGCTGTCCTCATGCTGTTTCTACTAGTTCCTTCTCTTTTCTGTACTTAGCGTAAGAAAACACAATACCCCCTCCGGATTCAATCTCCCTCTGGGTGATTGGAGATTGTAAATGCGTATGTACACTTAGATGAAAGTAAATATGCGCATGAGTTCCGCGAAAATGTCATCATCATCTCAGCCGATGGACGCCCACTGCTGGACATAGGCTGTGACATAGGCCTCCCCCGAGTTTCACCGGTCCTCCGCTGCCAGGTTCCCGCCGCCTTCACCAAGTCGTCGCTCCACATTGTGAGGAGCCTACCCACGCTGCGCACGCCGTGAAAATGTGGTTTCTTGAAATTCACAACGCTGCCGAAATATCGTGACCTCAAATATCTTGTCACTGCCTTTTATTGGTGACAAAAATATTTGTAGTAGGTTAGATTATTTTCACGTAAATCCAACCAAAATATTACTGCTGTAACTCAGGAGTACAGTTGCTTTCTATTAGTGAAAGAAATTTTACAATCTAGCCCAGACATTTTTACGGAATTTTGTTAGGCGGGGTAGGGAGAAATTACTAATCGGACTTTTAAACTGTAACCGGAACCATTAAGTGACGAAAGGACAATCTTAAAGCATATTAAAAAAATCCCTACGCAACATAGAAATCAAAATTATGTGTCCCAGAAGGATTTTAAATTATTAATATCAATACCAATGCACTCATTTGACTTAGATTTAACAATATAAATTATTTTTGAGCAATAAAATAGGCAATGAAATTTTAAAAATGAGGTATTTATTAGAAAATACGAATGTATTTTTCAAAACCTTCTAAGTAGATAAAAATATTCACACCATGTTTGTATTATGTATAGTAAAGCCTTAAATATGTGCAAAAAAAATTTTAACATCAGGTTTTTTAGAACGAGATAATAGCTAAATTTTAAAATTGGAACTGTTGCTGACGAGATTTTTTTTTAATTTTGGTACATTTCTAGGCTCAAATTGGCTCTTCAATATTATACCGAAAAAAATATCAATTACTAATTAGTCCCGGCTCAAACCGTTAAATGACTGGGCTAATCGGTTCTAATTGATTATCCAGACAATATTGATTTGTAAGATACATGGTAATCGTTTTATTTAAGCTTTATTTATTTGTAAATAAATCATTATTGTTTTACACCTTGTATTTCTGTAGAATTCTATCGAACATTTGTATTTATAGCATGACATTATCAAAGTACAATTCAATATTAAAACTTTATATAATTATAATAATCCTTATTTTACAACATACAATATAAAATACGACAAAAAATTAATCATGTAGCCGATCTCAACAAAAATCTGTTCTATCGAATATCCTGAAATTAACACCTAAGTATCTAGGTAATATTTGCTTCGACAAAGTGGAATCATAGATCTACTAAGTCTAAATTCGCAACAGCCTTCGAATACATCTAAGTTCAAATTAACTAAACACATTTGAATTTATAAATTAAATCGGACCCTTGTTGACTGACGATTTTAAACGAAATAATATTATGTAGGTGCGTCTTGCAGATGAATCATAATTCCACTTTCTGGATGCTTTCTAGATTCATGCATTACATTTAAAAATGTTAAAAAGAAAGTCAAATATTTGTGAGATCGACCGACCTTCTTGCAAAAAAATAAAAACAATTAAAAGGCCTCCTTCACATCAAGTAGGTATACAATTTACACAACATTACAAGTCGTTTTACTGTACAATCTTTTTTACCAAAGCTAGACCAGAAAACATTACTCTCTTTCTAGCCCAGGCGGATAAAAACTAGTTTCATACAAAGAAATACAGTGAGTAAAATGAGCGCTTTTCCTTTCTTTTTTTAAATTACTTTCTAAAAAACTCAACAGATGGCATGTTCATAGAAGAGTGTGGACACTTTTGTCATGTCACGACAGTGCCTGCCTTTTTTATAAAGGCTCGAACCATTATAGCCATGTCAGACGTAAACAGTTGCACAATGAAATTGATTCGTAAACGATGAAGTATTCAATTAAAAGCAGCCTTGGCATCTTTTTTTTATCATCTTTTCCTTCTTTATTATTTTAAAGAAACAAATTTTGAAATGTTGACCTTTACTCGCGAAGACAACCACGCCATCTAGCGATCTCCTAGAAAACCACAGGAAAAACGCTCATTAGTACATATATTTTTGCCGCAATACGGCAGTGTATTTCCTGGACAGACTTTAACCAAAAGAACAGTTATCGGGGGACCTAAATAACATAATGATGGAGATTAAATTACAACATAATATTTTACACTAATTTATAACAAAAAAAAGTAAAGTATTGTAATAATATTTAAAACCCAATCTTACTTTAAAAAATTTGAATAACAAATGGAAATGCAGTTTATACCAAAACATGACTTAATATCACAAAGCAATCACTTGTTCATAGAATTTACGTTCATTTAGTTGTGGTTACACTTTGTATTGTATATTCTATTTGTAATTATTACAATTTAACCAGATCATTACCAATCAATATTTTAATAATCACTAAAGATTACATTTTAAAGTTATTAAATCGGATATATTAAGTTAATGTGAAAAGCAGGAAGTGACAAATTCATATACATAAATTCACATAATGAGGGATTTTCTGAAAGCAAACTTAAATTTTTTTTCACATGGCTTGATAGATGACGTTGACGCGAGATGGATAAGCAACCGTGCAGCGGAGCTAGTATGTTAACCCGTGATAGCGACATTTAACACATCCATCTGTCAAATTTAGTCTTTTATCTCGTTCTTTCGCGCGCAAATAGAAAGAGAGCGGAAGCGTGATAGCGCTAGACTATTATAAAATAGAAATAAAATAGTAAAAATTCGTGGTTGTAAGATAGCAGAAAAATATGAACTGATAATTCGTCAACTCGGATTCGTCTGACTTAGTGACATGCATTTTCTTGTTTACATTTTAGCCCAAAATTCCGTCTTCGCGTGTAACTTATATCAACGCCACGGTATGATGAACTACATTTTAATAGCTGTCAGAAAACTTCCATTCTCTTTCGTACCAACTTAATCGGACCCAAATATCGCAATTGGTATTTGCTCGCACAGCTACACAATTTAAATAGAATTTAATAAGCATTCCTACATAAACTCACGACCACAATCCTATTCGGGGTGCTAAGAAAATTTGCAGCCAATAAAAAGTACAACTAAACGTTAAGTATTCAGAGACACATTTAAACCAACAACTTTTTAACTCTAAGGGGCTATTTTACCACTTCTAGATAAGTTCTTAATAGCTTATCTGACAGATCGTTATCTGAGGGCCTGTTTCACCACTTCTGGATTAGTTCCTAAAAGCTTATCTCCCGGATGGATTGACATATCTTTCATACGAAATATGTCAAACAATCTGTCAGATAAGCTATTAAGAACTTATCAAGGAGTGTTGAAGCAGGTCCCGAGCAGTTTTAAATTCTTGCCGATATTGCTTCACAAATTTACTAGCCTTAAAAATGTACATACAAGACAGCGTTAAGATAACTATATGGTTATCTTTTATACGAAATCTGTCAAACGATCTATCAAATAAGATATTAAGAACTTAACCAGAAGTGGAGAAACAGGCCCTATATAATTTAAATAAGTTAGCAATCAACTATAATTCAGTGATTGTAACAATAAAACTATTATCAACATGTATTTAGATTCAATCCGAGAACAAGTGAAGTACCTATCTCCGTTTCGAAGAACTTATGTAAATATTTGTTACCATTGTAGACAGCATTATACCAAAGCGTAATTATAATATAGTTGGTGCGCTCAGCGGTCGCGGCGGGTATATGCTCGTGCGGTGTGCGGGGGGCGATGCACCGGCAGTATTGGTACCGTACTGGAACACGCTCCCTCCGGCTCCCGCTCACCGCGCACGATTGGCCTGTCACGACCGCCGACAAAATATACAAACAAACAAACAAACATTAACGCTTACAGGCACATACATTGTAATGATCCCAAGCAAGCACTAATAGGCTGTTTATTATGTAAACCATACAACAACGTATGTTGAATATCAGGTCCTAGTTATGTTGTGTATGCATCTACCAGACCAAATCAAGTTTTTTAATGTTACATGATCAGTTGATCAGTATTTTAACTAAATTTGAACATTATAACTGCTCCTTACCGCTTTAGGGCCTAGCCACTTATATTAGTCAAGGCAGTTAATGTGGAACTCTGATAATTTAAAAATATCGTAAGAACCCATTACAATGTTTAAATTCAGTTTGACTATTAATTATTACGATCTTAGTATGAAAATACATAACATCAAGAATTATTTAACAATTTAACACATAAAGGCAATTCGGTGACTTACACAATAAATTCAATAATAAAAAGGGGGTACTAAGCAAACCAAATACTTTTATGTGAAAAATCGGAAATTGATACAAAACTATAAAAGAAACTTGCATTAACTTCAAAACATAGACACTGTGCTTCTATTAGTAAAATCAAGAACAATATCTAAAAATCAAATTGATTACGATAATCTGACAAAATGGACCACCAAATAATCAAATCGCCACTTATCCTTCTTGACCGAAATCTTCCATAAACTTCTTCAATTTCACCATATCATCATCATTCACAGTTGGCTTCGAGGTAGCTAAGGACCGTAGCATATCGGACATAGTGACTGGGGGTTCACCCAGTTTGTCACTTGGTACTTCCATCCAAGTCATTTCCATGGCTCCTGGATCGCCAGGGGAGCATGGAGTTAACAGATCATTTACTATGGTATCTGGGTCCGTGGGACTAGGACCAGTTACCCGTTTGAAATGAGTAGCCGATTGAACTTTACGCACCGGCTGCATCAGTGCATCTCGAACAACAATACTGATATCAGCACCGGAGTAACCATCAGTTTTCACGGCCAGTACCTTCATGTCTTGTTCTGACAGTTGATGTCTCGTGTTTCCCAAATGTAACTTGAACATAACCAATCTGGCGTGTTCTTCTGGTAGAGCAATGTAAATACGTTTCTCGAAACGCCTTCTGATGGCGGCGTCTAACACCCACGGAATATTTGTTGCCCCTAGTACTAGTATCCCATCCATATCATTGCCAACTCCCTGCATTTGCACAAGAAATTCGGTTTTAATTCTTCGTGCGGACTCTGACTCATTGTCAGAGCGAGAAGAGCAGAGAGAATCGATTTCATCAATGAATATAATACTCGGCTTGTGCTGTCGAGCGAGCTCAAACAAATTCTTGACTAGTTTCTCAGATTCACCGAGCCATTTGGAAACAAGATCGGAAGATGAAACAGAGAAGAAGGTTGAATTATTTGCTTCTGTGGCAACTGCTTTTGCTAAATAAGATTTACCAGTACCAGGAGGGCCGAAAAGGAGGATTCCCTTCCACGGTATCCTTTTACCTGTAAATAAGTGAGGGAATTTAATTGGGAGAATCACAGCCTCTTTCAAAGCTTCCTTTGCAGCCTCGAGACCGGCAACATCGCTCCATTTGACGTGAGGTTTCTCTACTACGATAGCTCCCTCCAGTTTTCCCTGGAGTTTCTTCTTCTCAGGATCGTCTGAGTCGCTATCACTGTCACTCTTCTTATCTTCACTCTTTGAATTAGATTCACCATCTTTAACTGGCTTCTTCTTTTTGTCTTTCTTTAGATACTCCTTTAGTTTCTCAGCTCTGTCTAGGTACTGCAGACATTTTGCTCGGATACTCTCTTTGGCTCGTTCCCCCTGAGCCTCGTACTTTACTGCATGAAGGAAATATTCCACACCGTGTTCGTAAAGCCGCAGTGCTTCCTCATAATTTTTGTTTTTGTCTTCCTCAGTAGCTTTTGTGACAAGATCAATCGCCTTCTGTAAGGTGTTTGATGAAGTCATTTTTCAATGTTTACCTGGAATTGCAAATAATTGCAAAGTTAATTTATGTTGAAATTGCAATAAGGTGGAAGACCTCATTCATATTATGCTGGAATGTGTCCGGAATGCAGATCTATGATGTAGATTTATTGGTCATTCTGATTGTTAATGGGCAGCTCAACTGCTGGTTGACTGACCCTCTGTCAAGCAGAGCAGCAAGCCCATACCAGTTTGTGAGGCTGCTCCTTGCCCTAGACTAAATAAATAAAACAAAAATTGATCTATTCTATTCTAATCTTAAAATTGTGGCTCCATCATAGTAGATGATTTTGCTAATTTTCAGTATAAATAGCAAATGTGCTTGACATTGTTTGATAATAAATATATATATATTTTTTTAATTTATTTAACTTCATTCTTAAGACTGTTATAATTATAAATAAAATACAAATTCGTCAAACTGCAGAACAGTTTGTTGGTGACCACAAGGATTGTTTCACACACAAAAACACAGACTTGAGTCACCACAAAATGATGGACCCTTGTGTCAAGCCTGAGAGCAGGAGACCTAGTAGCAAACATGCAATGCAACTCTAAAATTTGAAAAAGAAAATACAGAAGTGTCTTGTAGGAAAGTCCTCATAGGACCTACGGACCGCCTTATTTTGTGCCTCTTGTATTTTATTTCTGTATTTTACTGTTTATGTTTTTGGTGTAAAATAAAGTATATTTGATTGATTGATTGATTGACCTACTCTGATCGAATCAGTTACATGAGTTACATCATAAAGAATGGTGAAGTGTGGAGTACTTGAACCCAGTGGGCATGCATGTAAAGATGTATGGATTTGAATGCAGCAAAAGAGTTACTATGTTAAGAGTATTCTTTGAGTACCCCATTGGGAAAGAGGCATGACATTATAGGTATATTTTAAAAATGAGTTGTTAAATTTCTCTATAGCAGTAAGCTATTTATTTTAATCAAAAACATCATTGTAGACATCTTATTAATTTAAGAAGCCAAAAATTGTTTTATTTATCTAAAAGTCCCTAAAAACAATAAAATTTAAAAAGTCTTATAGTGAATTAGTGAAGCTAAATACAATAGAAATTATAGTATTTGAGATAAAATTTTCGAAATTAACTAAATCTCATACAGTTTTGCCTAAAGTAGCGTGTTGGGTTAGGTCAGTACTCTGAAAAAAAACATGAAGGCTATGGCCAGGGCTTCGCTGAGCTAGTCCCTGGCATAGCGTTCTAACCTTTATTGTGCGCTCCGCCTCGATTGGCCCACCAGCCTCTCTCTACATACAACAGTGGCAGCTGTCAAAATTTCATCAATTAATATGATATTTGTTGAATTTCAAAAAATAATATCTAGAAACTATAGATTTCCGCCTGTTGAAATTTTGTATTTAGCTTTACTACACCTACCCCTACGTACCCTCGTAACGCCCAGGCTTTTTATTTTGTCATTAGCTTACTGCCCATATGTCTTTATAAAGGTTCACATGGTACTGGCCCAGAAGGTTAGATTTTCGAAAATGTGTCATACATATAATTATTATATAGCTCACTATTTAATATCTTATGACACTTTCAAATCGAGTTCCTTTGCCGTTGGGCGTCTACTGCATGAAATTGAATTTCATCTCGGGCCACTATCGCAATGGAGGCTGAAGACCTTTAAAAAGCATCTGAGCGATACGAGGATGAACCGTAAAATATAAACCCTGAACACGATGCTACTAGGGTCCTTATTTTATTCAGGGTACCATAATCCGGTCCCCTGCAAAGGCAACGGAACAAAGGTGATTTTGTTAGTAAAATTGGTATTTTCCAAAATACCGAATAAAATACCAGTCTTAGAAAAACGTAGGAATTAAAGTAAAATACTATACTTTTTTGCAAATTACGGTAACTCAGTTGTTTGTGTAAGCAACGCAATATAATTTTGAGGGACGGTAACACAGTGGTTATTTTGCTGAAAAAACATCAATAAATGTAAGAAGTAGCAAGAAAACATAGCTGTAAATGTCTTTAATGATTACTATAAACAATTATGAACAAAAATTGGTACAAAACGGTAAAAAAAGACTTATAGAATTTATACAATAAAAGAAATTAAAATTTTGTTCAAATTGTACCCTGAATAAAACAATGGCCTACCACACCGTGGACACTTGTCTGTCATTTCATACAAGTGGGAAAAATTGAAAAGAAGCGTTAATCATGACTGTTGAAAACTATTGCACCGATGTACGTAACAAACAGGTACAAGAGTGACTACTGCAAGCTGTTTCAGCATTACAACGTCCTACCAGTACACAAGCAATTCGAATTTTCTACCCACCCTCTTTATTTTTATTTTTATAATACTTACTCACCTATAAATTTTAAGCAGCGATTTATTCATCTTTTCATTACTTTTAAGCGAAATGTAACTATCATACCTACACTTCACGTGTTAACTAGTTGACTAAAGAGGAATCATTATGTCCGAGATGAGTGAGGGCCTGGAGATCTGTAAAACCAGGCTTAAACTTTTTATTTTATGCCTATCCCAGACTTCAGTCTCATCACAACAAAATGTTTAATTACAATACAAATACAAAATACTAATATATTTATTCAATAAATAAACTAAGTACCTATTGTATCTGTTACTTTTGTCTGTGTTTGAGAAAATAAATAAATATATTATATTATAACTACAGCCTGTACAGCCTGTACAGCCTGTAGGTACCTAGTACCTACAGGCTTGACTCAAATGTATAAGACAGCAGATTTTTTCTCGGTGTTGGCTCCATAGTCAAAGTTGTTCATCAGTTTGATGTTCTGATTACTAGGGTGTTTTGTTACATCCTGAATAACTACCCACACAGCACAAAATGTCTACAGAATATCTAATAAATATTGTAAATACTTGCTCGAATATCTAAGAGAAGTCTTGTGATATTTAGGGTAAGGTGTGGCACAGTGAAACGAAAAACTGAATAAATTAAAGCAATACAGCAATAACAATACGCATAGTACCCTGACACTTACAAAAATTCAACTCGTTCAAAGTCACACACAAGCTATGACTGCACAAAAATATACCCTACCTAAACCTCACAACTACTTTGGTGCCCGCACAACCAACTATATCATACCGAACCTTCTAAATACATTACCCACAGATACAAGAACAACTTTTGGACACACACAATTTTTACATAATATTAGAAAAATATATAAAAATAATTTATATAAATTTTTGTGATGGCTCGTGTCGTCTGCCCGGCCCTTCTCCGATACATAGCAGGATTAGATACCTACTTGCCTTATTATCTTTACTTGAGGCTACCTATGTACATATTGTTTTCCATCTGATGCTATTTTATTAAGACAGACGTGCACATTGCACTGAATAATATATAAGTATGTAGTTTTTTAAAGCACTTAGATAGTAACGGTAATGTGCCTATAATCTATATCAGGCTGGGCACAATGTAAACCTTTCGCAGGTTTAAGTGCCAGAACACCAATGTTACCAATGTATTGTTTTTAAGATAAATAAAATAAATAAAAAAATAAAAAATGTGTGATACTGAGTGAGTGCGAGCGAGACAGGAATGCTTCCCTACATTTTTACACCACGGTCTTGCCACGGTTTAGTCCTTTTTAGCCGGATTCCTTATTGGACGAATTCCGTTTTGGCCAGATTCTTGTTTGGAAACGCTAGTGATTCCATTTGACAAATTTATTTTTCATCGGAAATGTATACATATCAGGAAGCTGGCAAAGGTATTTGGTTTGTACTCATGATACATATCAATCAATTAAATTGTACCATCAGTTAGGCGACTAAAAAGATTATCCGTCCAATACGGAAACCGGTGAAAAAGGACTAAACCCTTGCCACAGGGGGTGAGGTTCAAACTTTTGGGGGCAGGGAGTGTCAGTACTGTATGTAGTACTAGATACTCCATCTTATACTGTGACGGGACCTAAAGTACAGTTGAGCGATTAAGAATTTAAGAATTGAATGATTCCGGAGAACAACCATAAATATTTTTAGTACCTAACTCTTGTCTAAAGACATAATAATCACAAATTTCATCAAAAAATTTTTGTAGTATTATTAGCAGTGCTTATTACACGGAGTAAGTCGACGGAATGTCTTTAATAAGGGGACATCCTTCAGTGTATAATTGCTTAAACTACTATCCTTATATACACCTATAAGAAAAAATAAGTATGAGTCATACGACAGGCTCGTGGATAGGACTCTTCGAAGGGAATACTCAACAAGAAGTATGAATTCTAGATTATAATGAGAATGAATGAGATAACAAGACTCGTTGGCCTTTCTATCCCAAATGAAGACTCAGAAAATATCAGTCTTGTATTCGTCACGGACTAAAATATTCATGGCGATACCGCAATATAATACACATAAGGTATAAGCACTTCTACTTACCATCAGCTAAACATGAAAGAATTGAAATAACTATAATTTTGCGATTCCTTTGTGTATTTTGTTACAGAAATTAAGAATTCGAGAAAAATATAGGTACAGTTGCGAAGTCGTTGTTTGTCACGAAATGACATAATGTAGCAAATGTTGCCCGCACAAAACATTATTAAAAAAAACAATTTGCCTGTGGTATGAGTGCTACTTCGGCGGTTTAGATTATAGTGAGCTATATCAGTGATTGTGAATCAATCAAATTATCAAATGAAATTAATAAGTTAGCAGAAGCCGTAGCATGTTACCGTCTTTTATCTCGTTCGTTCGCGCGCAAATAGAAAGAGGGCGAAGGTGTGATAGCGCTGTAATACGGTAGCATGCTAGCCATGCTGGAAAGTGACATAGGTATGGTCACAGAATACAGAAGTCTGTGGGTATGGCCTATACCTTGCACTCCTGCATGGTAACCTGCAATGCAACACCGAGAAAAATGTATAAAACTGTGCCTTTCCGGTAGTGGCTGTATGATACCCATTCACTGCAGTCCTGCACGGTGCACGTAGGCCACCCGATAATCGGCCAAGTGCAAGTCAGAAGTCAGACCAAAGAGTAATATATTAAGTATAGTCAGACCAAGTCAGACTAAGGACGCGCTCACGATCGACAGGTACATTGTATTCCTAATTCCTACAAAAGAGAAAGAGAAACGAGAGAAAGAGAAATGGGGTTTAAACTAGGAAGATCTTGCCGGCAACTTGAATGTGGCACCGCGGCTGAATTATTTCCGTGAGAAGTCTGCATTTAACTGATTTCGCACATGTATTGCGAAATGGCAAGATACTTAATCGTGTTGCGGACACATTAACATCAAATCACTGTAGTAATTATAGTGTTCTAAAAGTGTTTCAGCCACAGTGGCACATTAAATTTGCCGGCGAAATCTTCCTAGTTTAAACCCCACAGATTTTTTTTATGGAGGGCCACTTTACTTTAAAGACAAAGCATAAGCCCGAGAATGCAGCCATAATGAAGAATCGGGTCACAAAATAACACAAGAAATAAATGACATCAAGGAAAAATGCCAATCTCTCCTCCGTTTAAAAGAAATGTTTGTAAGGTGCTATTTTTTCGGTGTAAGGGAGAAATTTTGATAATTTTCTGTAAATTATTGTTTGTTATAAACTTTTTTATTTTATGGTTTCATTTTGTTCACTACACAACAATCTTTAAACAATTTCTGAAACATAATTTTTTTTTTATTATTTCATTTTTTCATGAACTATGTCGATTTTAAAAATGCTCTAACAGTAGGACGGTTTTCATTTTCCTGCCATAGAATAACCATAAACCGAGGTAGTTTTTAAGATAAAGAACTTTTTTCTGATAAAATCGAAAAGAACTGGGTAAAAAATGCTCCGAATTAATTCCCAAAAACAATATTTTTGCAAAAAAACAACAGGTCTAACTAGAAATTTAAAACTGCACAAAGCACTGCGGCTCTGCTGCGTCATAAACCGGTGTAATAAGTTCCGTTAAAATGTTAGAAATAGATAAAAATATTGTGGTTGTTTTACTGTGCTCATTGTGTCACTGTACCCCACCTTACCCTATAAGTAGTACCTACAAAAGATATCCAGAACATGCCTCTATGTCTGCCTCCTAAATTTCTTTTAGTCACACATCTGCTAGACATCTACTAGATATCTCTTCTAGATGTCTAATGCACGGAGTGTACAGATCAGAGTCTTCAATGATATGATACTACCGAACCTTGAGCCGGAGTTTAAGTGTAATTAGCAAAAAGGCATTCTCATCTATTCCCGCCTGTTTTCCCAAGTACCGCACTGACAGATGCAATAGTGAGATCGAGGAAGAGTGAGGTCAAGTGAGAGCTCATACTATACGAAGATTCAGAATTACTCTTCCAGTATGGATGGAGTATACCATAGAGAAATTACGCGCTCCCCTAGGAGTATAATATTTCTGATGATCTAAGGCAGTTATAAGCTAAATTAGTACAATTTAGCTAAACTAACATAATATGCAATTTCTACATTGAATTTCTAAGAACCTTTTGATACCGCGATGTAATTATGATCAGCAGCATCTAGCGATGGAAGGAAAAATTCAAATTTTATTTACAAACATTTTGGAGATGTATTGTCTTCTATTAAATATACAATTCAATATCTCATGTAGACATTGTTATAAGACCAGCTGTAGACACCTACTAAGATACTACATAATATCTTTTTAAGAAAAGATTTCTAGATCAGCTGTAGATATTTGTTAGATAATATGTTTAGGTATGTCTTTGATATCGTAGATCTTGATCTATCAACAGATACAAACTAGATATTATGTTCTGTGTGGGTAGTTCTTATCTTATGGTTGGAAAATGGTCTTTCGAAAAATATTCATGGCCAAAAATAAAACAATTGTCTAATTAAATTCATAAAACATTTATTTATTAACCTCTTATTCTTAATACACGATTACTCACGTATGTTATGTAATACAATACAATACTACGCATAGATAATCAATTAAACAGCTACTAGTTTATTTTATTTTAGGGCGGGCTTAAGGGGTATCCCCCACCATACGACATTGACCCTTAGGTATACCCATTTTTTACTGGCTTGTCCTTTATTTTGTCACTGAGGTGCCTTCTAATCCAAGGAAATCAAATTCGAAAATCATAAGAATTCGCACCAAATTTTAAAACCAAAAAACCACACCAAGTCTTATCTTTTAGTTACCTACCAACAATATCCCTCCCAGTGTGCACAGCCCTGCAGGCCTAAAACGAGGTACCTATCTAGACCTTTTTTATTTTATTTTAAATGAACAGATATACAATAATTATGAATTTGTGTTTGATAAACCGTTTCTTAAACATTTTTCCGTTCCAAAAATGTCGTATTTGATATGATTATTTTTAATTAATCTGTTCAACAGTTGAGTATCTCTGAACGCTGCGCCACATGTCAAGACTCCACCGCTGGAAAAAAATAAAATTTAGTTATTGTGGAAATAAGTTCAGTGCACCATGCGTGCATTATAAAAAACAACCTCGCCTTTAAGACAACTCTACAGTTTTTAGCACAAAACACTAATTTTTATTCAGAGTGCGTGCCATCGATAAAAAGTTTGACACCCGTCCTTGAAGCATTAGCCTTACCTATAACTATGACCTATGACTTGAATAATGATAAATGGGTATTGTTTTGTTTCATTATACAGCTACTTAACTAGTTAAGTTAAAATTATCGCGAAATAATGCGAAAAAAAATTTAAGTGGGCTGGCGGAAAAGTCCGCGATAGTACCTACCTACTCACTACATACTAGTATCTATTCTGTGGTAAGTATATTATTAAGTAAGTAGATGTATACTTTTAAGAAAGAAAAAATTCTTACCTTGGTATTTTCTCACTGTCCTTCAATATTGTTAGTGCGGAAAAAATTACAGCTATACCAGTCGTTTCATAACCTGGATCGTAGCCAGAAACCTAGAATAAAATAATCCTTGAATCACATGAGTAAATACCCCACACAGACAAAGCTTCGAACAATCGCGCTAATGGAAGTGGAGAATCTATGGGAGACATTGGGCGAGAACTTCATGTGTTCATTTTGTCCGCTCCTCCTTTGTATGTGGGGCAAGAATACGACAGAATGACAGTATATGACAGAATATTGAGAACTAGTCCTAGATAACACCACTTATCATGGGCGTAGCGAGGTACGGGCAGGGAGAGGCACATTTTTCTATGTCTAAAATTAAAATATAAAACTAGTATGAATAGGGATAGGGAATGTAAGTACTATAGAAAGTACGATGCGTCGGGAGTCGAGCGCGCTGTTGGAGACTATGTGCTACGATTCACTGACACCGGGGATGGAGGACCGGAAACCGGACAGTCCCGTTCAAATCGGGACGTATGGTCATGACAAGGAGCGCAGAAATGATCACGTGACGTGCTCGGCCAATGTCTCGGTGTCTCCAATGAATTTTCCACTAGCGCGATATTTCGAAGCTTTATCTCTGTGGGGTTTTTATTTACTCATGTGCTGGGATAAAGAAACTATGAATTTGTGAATCTCCTGGGTTCTGAACACTGCTCTGACAGAAAACACCAATAAAACACATTTTACCCTCGCTGTCATAGTTTCATTCGGTGCAGACTTCAAATCTCCTTCACTGTTCCACCCCTTCCCAGTCAACGTGAAGTCAAATTCCATGTCTTCTGCCATTTCCTCCGAAGGCCCTCGATGGGACACATATCCCAATGTAAAGAATCTAGGAAATCTCCACAGCAAATTGCTGAACCATTTGAAATAACACAAATAGTAGTAAATGAACATAGCAGGAACCAGGATGAAAAAGTGAAACAACTTTGGCAAGGTCGTATAAATTCTGAAGTGGTATGGTATCTTTCCCTTTTTCTCTTGTCTATATGACTGAGTCATTTCTACGATATCGTTTTCGGGTCCAGGGTATGGGAACCAGAATCGTCCGTTGTGTCTGTGGAAGAAAGGCCTGAAAAAAGAACAGTAGAATAAACAAATGATTGCCAAACACTACCTACACCGGTGTTCTCAGCACTAAATTTATTATACAAACAATTTATATTTACACTACGCCATTGCGATCGGTCCCAGGTATTCTAACAGCCCATGAAAGGTCTTCCTCCCCATTTGTATTATTATTGATTTATCGCGCGCCGTTGATAAAATAGGAAGCGGCACTAATACAAGTTGCAAAACGGATGGTGAGCGCTCGGGAAAAGTGGTAGGGATTTTCGCGCAGGTTGTGGACGTAAAAGGCGACTGACCAACCAATAGCGTTCATGCGTCATCCGCCTCCCGCGTCCTCCCGCCAAATCAAAAGAAGATAGGTAATTATTTACTTTTTCATTTCCTCTGGCAACGGTTCTGGTTCAGGGAACGTCTGCTTTTTCAGTTCCACGTACTCTTTCATATTTCTCAGCACGTGAATCATGGATTGCCACGTCCCGTAGTGCAGCAGGCACGTGTCCTGACAAGGCACGGGGCAATAAGCTCGTTTGGGAACGTCGAGTACGTTGTAACATTCTACTGAGTGTAATTTGCCTGAAAAATAAAAATAAATTACAGTAGGTAGAAATTTAATTTGCAGATCATCGATCACTTATATCGATCGATATTAAATGAATATGAATAGGGTAGGGTGGTCGCCAATGAGCCAAGTGTACACAGTTAGTCACCACGATAATAATAATAAACCCGTAGGGAAGCTTGTGGCGAGCTGTTGGTGAGTGGCGACACCACGGATCCGAGTGTCCAGAGGGCCCGGATTGATTTGGCCCTCGCCTCCTGTCTTGCCTTAACCGGCTGGCCAGGAGTGGAGTTGCAAGAGCGGAACCTATGCTCCAGGTTTAAACCAGCGCAGTAGAAACCAACCTCTTTGAGGCAACGGATGACGAATTACGGCAATGGAGTGTTTATAAACAGTTAATTAGATTTTTATTCGGATAAATTTCTGTTTAAAATTAAAATATACTTAACTTTATAGGTAAATCGTTTAATTATCGCAATGTTAATCGCCGATTTCAATTAATAGCATGACGATAATCGCCGATTACGGTTAATCGTAATCGTTTAATCTGAGTAGTTGATGTGTTTGGTGCACGTTGCTCATGCTTACCTTTAAAATGTTCTTCTAAATACTGCAGTCCTGTGGCAACGGGAATACATGCGTAACCACAAGCAAGTACTATTAAAACACTTGCAACCTCAGCTGGTTTGTTGTATTTTCGGTACGTATTCAGCATAAACTAAAATCAAAACGACACATAAAATAAAAAGCCACGATTATGCCCAGACAGCACAGCCAAGGAGTGGAACGCCCTGCCTGCGTGAGTATTTCCGAGCGCCTACAACCCGAATTCCTTTAAAGTACGAGTGAATAGGCTTCTTCTGGGTGAGCTCGCTACATCTTCGTCCCCATCTTCGTCCTGAGGACTAGATTGAGGTCAAGAGCAAACCCATACGTAATAAAAAAAAAGACTTTTCTACAATATAAAATGACTGTCTAGGCTAGGGCACAGCCCGGACACTGCATACAAAAAATTGAAATTGACAAGATGACGTCAGCACATGTGAAACCAAAGAAATTAGATAACTGCCGGGTAACCAAAGAGCGATAGAGGGGGTGAGGTAAAAATTTCGTGGGAGGAAGGGAGTGTCCGTACTATATGTAGAAATAGATACTCTTTCTTATACTGTGGCTAGGGTCTGAAATCCTAGGGGTAAATCGTTGAATACATTAAAATAAATTTATCAGTGAGGTACAATGGGGTAAATAAATCAATTTTGTTGGAACTCAAACCCACATGTAATTCTGCTGCGATATCGACGTAATGTGTTCCAGTCTCAATACAAGCTTTGACCACAGGCTCGCCTAGGACCGTGTAAGGACCTGTTACATTTACCAGCACCCTTGCTCTTCGAGTAACTTCTTTAATTGATCCCTCATTCGTGATATCACATTCAATCACTGGTATTCTTGATACGTCTACACCTGTAAGAATAAAGACCATGTTTATTTAAGTTTTTCTTTAAACTCAAATTCAAAACTTAATTTGTTCAATATACCTACGCAGGAACTTAAAGTCCACATATTTATGCCTTGACGTATCTAGTTTAGCATTCTCTGTTACAAGGCCAATAAAATTCTGATTTCTTATTTCTGATTTCTGATATGCCTCACGATATTTTATGAGAGCCAAAAATCTGAACAAAACATCATCATTGAAACATCGCGAGGAAACCTGCATACTTCAATTTCGAGGCATGTATTGTACCCACTGTCCATTACAAGTGGCGACGGGCTCACTCCCCGTCACACTGGACAGAGTTTCGGTACTACTAGTGAAACGTGGATGTTCTGGAGTTTCAGAATATCTCTGACTACCCCCTCGGGGAATATAGTCGTGAGCATATGCTATGCTATGCTAAAAATCTGACGCCCCTTATTTTATAAATAATATAGCTTGTGGCGAGCTGTTGGTGAGTGGCGACACCACGGGCTCCCGGGGGAAGGCCCTTTAATTTTCCAAGTTGCTCCGAACCGACTGAAAATTTGTATCCTGGGGTTTTTGGTGTCCCGCATTCCAAATATGAAATCCATTTTTTTCTATCTTCAACTTTCGATGGGGTAGCCATAGAAATTTTCATTTTGTGCGAGCCAGGTGTCCGAGGCCACAGGCCGAGGTGTGCAAGCTCTCTAATGCGAGGCCGAAGGCCGAGCTCCGCGTAGGCGCGTGCGCCGAAGCGTCCAACGCTCAGTTATACTGCCTGGACACCTCCGTAACCACCCGTCTCCCTTCTCCCGTGTTATTTATGCGAGGCCGCAGGCCGAGCCGAGCGCGAGGCCAAAGGCCGAGCTACGCGTAGGAGCGAAGCTCCGAAGCGTCCCCCCTGGAACCTGGTGGACCTGGTCTCCGGGGTCAGTCTGCCAGCCAAAAGAGGCCGCAGGCCGAGCCGCTCGGCCTGCGGCTCGCTTGGCGGGCAGACTGACCCTGGAGACCAGGTCCACCAGGTTTCAGGCGATACGGCCCACCCCAACCGTAACCGATTGAGGGGTGGCGCCTCCACCCCCTATCGTCAGGGTCCTCGGTCACTTTCTCAAACTCTCACTGCCCCTTTTTTCAGCAAAATTTTAAACTCCGATACCAAACGCCATGAGCAAACTGCAACACGAATCCCTTCCCCCTCTTTTCCTTTACCCGACTGATAGGTTTAATCTGACAATGAAAACTTAACACGTTCCGGGACAGTGACCGGCTATAGACGTGATAACAATAAAAGTTCTATTGTGTCTCGTTCACTGTCCCGGAACGTGTTAAACTCCACACAACCCCGGAGGGGCATTCGCGGCGACTCCGCGGGCTGCGAAGCCCGCGGCCCAGCCCATAGACTAGTTTTATTATACAACGAGCGTTAACCCGCGACTTCGTCCGCACAAATTATACACCAGATTTTAAGTCAGATCATAAGCTATCAAACAAAAAAAGTTTCATCAAAATCAGTTCAGTAGTTTTTGCGTGATACTCGTTCAAACAAACAAACAAACAGACAGACTAAAAATCCAAAAATTGGTGAAATGGAATCAGGGACACCTAAAAACCATATCGTAACTTTTTTTTTGTTAATATCTTCAATGTACAGACAAACTTCCTGTTACAGTTTTATAATAGTATAGATTTGACGAACATGTTATGAATGGACATTTATGTAAATTATTTATGTAAGAATGTGACATGTTATAATATGAAATAAATGAATCTAATCTAATCTAATCGAAGGCCAAGAGATCGAGCCCATAAAACCCACGTCAGAAGTAAACAGTTTCAAATTCGATCAATCAAAATGATTCGCAAATAATGAAATATTCCATCAAAAGATGGCATCTTTTTGATCATCTTTTCCCTCCTTATTATTTTAAAGAATCCCTTTTTGAAATTTTGACCTTTATTCGCACAGACCGTAGCGCCATCTAACGATCCCCTAGAAAACCAAAAGAAAAACGCTCATTCCAATATTTTTTTTAAATATTGCCCAGTCATGTCTCTAGGGTTTCTTTTTTCAATATCTCATTTCGTTTTCGAGATGAGAAAAACGAAAAACATGTTTAAAATGCGTTTAAAAAAATGTTAGAAAGGGTGAAAAATGACCGCAGTGATCTAAAGATGAGAAAAAAATCATAATCTCGTATAAACGAAATCAGATATCGAAAAAATAGAAAACCCTTAGAGATATGACTTTGGGCTATGTTTAAATAGTATAATTATGAGCAAAGTTGTTCATTACAGTCGAGGCGGGATTGCAGCACGAGCTAATGGAAGTGGAGAATCTATGGGAGACATTGGGCGAGAACTTCATGTGTTCATTTTGTCCGCTCCTCCTTTGTATGTGGGGCAAGAATACGACAGAATGACAGTATATGACAGAATATTGAGAACTAGTCCTAGATAACACCACTTATCATGGGCGTAGCGAGGTACGGGCAGGGAGAGGCACATTTTTCTATGTCTAAAATTAAAATATAAAACTAGTATGAATAGGGATAGGGAATGTAAGTACTATAGAAAGTACGATGCGTCGGGAGTCGAGCGCGCTGTTGGAGACTATGTGCTACGATTCACTGACACCGGGGATGGAGGACCGGAAACCGGACAGTCCCGTTCAAATCGGGACGTATGGTCATGACAAGGAGCGCAGAAATGATCACGTGACGTGCTCGGCCAATGTCTCGGTGTCTCCAATGAATTTTCCACTAGCGCGATATTTCGAAGCTTTATCTCTGTGGGGTTTTTATTTACTCATGTGCTGGGATAAAGAAACTATGAATTTGTGAATCTCCTGGGTTCTGAACACTGCTCTGACAGAAAACACCAATAAAACACATTTTACCCTCGCTGTCATAGTTTCATTCGGTGCAGACTTCAAATCTCCTTCACTGTTCCACCCCTTCCCAGTCAACGTGAAGTCAAATTCCATGTCTTCTGCCATTTCCTCCGAAGGCCCTCGATGGGACACATATCCCAATGTAAAGAATCTAGGAAATCTCCACAGCAAATTGCTGAACCATTTGAAATAACACAAATAGTAGTAAATGAACATAGCAGGAACCAGGATGAAAAAGTGAAACAACTTTGGCAAGGTCGTATAAATTCTGAAGTGGTATGGTATCTTTCCCTTTTTCTCTTGTCTATATGACTGAGTCATTTCTACGATATCGTTTTCGGGTCCAGGGTATGGGAACCAGAATCGTCCGTTGTGTCTGTGGAAGAAAGGCCTGAAAAAAGAACAGTAGAATAAACAAATGATTGCCAAACACTACCTACACCGGTGTTCTCAGCACTAAATTTATTATACAAACAATTTATATTTACACTACGCCATTGCGATCGGTCCCAGGTATTCTAACAGCCCATGAAAGGTCTTCCTCCCCATTTGTATTATTATTGATTTATCGCGCGCCGTTGATAAAATAGGAAGCGGCACTAATACAAGTTGCAAAACGGATGGTGAGCGCTCGGGAAAAGTGGTAGGGATTTTCGCGCAGGTTGTGGACGTAAAAGGCGACTGACCAACCAATAGCGTTCATGCGTCATCCGCCTCCCGCGTCCTCCCGCCAAATCAAAAGAAGATAGGTAATTATTTACTTTTTCATTTCCTCTGGCAACGGTTCTGGTTCAGGGAACGTCTGCTTTTTCAGTTCCACGTACTCTTTCATATTTCTCAGCACGTGAATCATGGATTGCCACGTCCCGTAGTGCAGCAGGCACGTGTCCTGACAAGGCACGGGGCAATAAGCTCGTTTGGGAACGTCGAGTACGTTGTAACATTCTACTGAGTGTAATTTGCCTGAAAAATAAAAATAAATTACAGTAGGTAGAAATTTAATTTGCAGATCATCGATCACTTATATCGATCGATATTAAATGAATATGAATAGGGTAGGGTGGTCGCCAATGAGCCAAGTGTACACAGTTAGTCACCACGATAATAATAATAAACCCGTAGGGAAGCTTGTGGCGAGCTGTTGGTGAGTGGCGACACCACGGATCCGAGTGTCCAGAGGGCCCGGATTGATTTGGCCCTCGCCTCCTGTCTTGCCTTAACCGGCTGGCCAGGAGTGGAGTTGCAAGAGCGGAACCTATGCTCCAGGTTTAAACCAGCGCAGTAGAAACCAACCTCTTTGAGGCAACGGATGACGAATTACGGCAATGGAGTGTTTATAAACAGTTAATTAGATTTTTATTCGGATAAATTTCTGTTTAAAATTAAAATATACTTAACTTTATAGGTAAATCGTTTAATTATCGCAATGTTAATCGCCGATTTCAATTAATAGCATGACGATAATCGCCGATTACGGTTAATCGTAATCGTTTAATCTGAGTAGTTGATGTGTTTGGTGCACGTTGCTCATGCTTACCTTTAAAATGTTCTTCTAAATACTGCAGTCCTGTGGCAACAGGAATACATGCGTAACCACAAGCAAGTACTATTAAAACACTTGCAACCTCAGCTGGTTTGTTGTATTTTCGGTACGTATTCAGCATAAACTAAAATCAAAACGACACATAAAATAAAAAGCCACGATTATGCCCAGACAGCACAGCCAAGGAGTGGAACGCCCTGCCTGCGTGAGTATTTCCGAGCGCCTACAACCCGAATTCCTTTAAAGTACGAGTGAATAGGCTTCTTCTGGGTGAGCTCGCTACATCTTCGTCCCCATCTTCGTCCTGAGGACTAGATTGAGGTCAAGAGCAAACCCATACGTAATAAAAAAAAAGACTTTTCTACAATATAAAATGACTGTCTAGGCTAGGGCACAGCCCGGACACTGCATACAAAAAATTGAAATTGACAAGATGACGTCAGCACATGTGAAACCAAAGAAATTAGATAACTGCCGGGTAACCAAAGAGCGATAGAGGGGGTGAGGTAAAAATTTCGTGGGAGGAAGGGAGTGTCCGTACTATATGTAGAAATAGATACTCTTTCTTATACTGTGGCTAGGGTCTGAAATCCTAGGGGTAAATCGTTGAATACATTAAAATAAATTTATCAGTGAGGTACAATGGGGTAAATAAATCAATTTTGTTGGAACTCAAACCCACATGTAATTCTGCTGCGATATCGACGTAATGTGTTCCAGTCTCAATACAAGCTTTGACCACAGGCTCGCCTAGGACCGTGTAAGGACCTGTTACATTTACCAGCACCCTTGCTCTTCGAGTAACTTCTTTAATTGATCCCTCATTCGTGATATCACATTCAATCACTGGTATTCTTGATACGTCTACACCTGTAAGAATAAAGACCATGTTTATTTAAGTTTTTCTTTAAACTCAAATTCAAAACTTAATTTGTTCAATATACCTACGCAGGAACTTAAAGTCCACATATTTATGCCTTGACGTATCTAGTTTAGCATTCTCTGTTACAAGGCCAATAAAATTCTGATTTCTTATTTCTGATTTCTGATATGCCTCACGATATTTTATGAGAGCCAAAAATCTGAACAAAACATCATCATTGAAACATCGCGAGGAAACCTGCATACTTCAATTTCGAGGCATGTATTGTACCCACTGTCCATTACAAGTGGCGACGGGCTCACTCCCCGTCACACTGGACAGAGTTTCGGTACTACTAGTGAAACGTGGATGTTCTGGAGTTTCAGAATATCTCTGACTACCCCCTCGGGGAATATAGTCGTGAGCATATGCTATGCTATGCTAAAAATCTGACGCCCCTTATTTTATAAATAATATAGCTTGTGGCGAGCTGTTGGTGAGTGGCGACACCACGGGCTCCCGGGGGAAGGCCCTTTAATTTTCCAAGTTGCTCCGAACCGACTGAAAATTTGTATCCTGGGGTTTTTGGTGTCCCGCATTCCAAATATGAAATCCATTTTTTTCTATCTTCAACTTTCGATGGGGTAGCCATAGAAATTTTCATTTTGTGCGAGCCAGGTGTCCGAGGCCACAGGCCGAGGTGTGCAAGCTCTCTAATGCGAGGCCGAAGGCCGAGCTCCGCGTAGGCGCGTGCGCCGAAGCGTCCAACGCTCAGTTATACTGCCTGGACACCTCCGTAACCACCCGTCTCCCTTCTCCCGTGTTATTTATGCGAGGCCGCAGGCCGAGCCGAGCGCGAGGCCAAAGGCCGAGCTACGCGTAGGAGCGAAGCTCCGAAGCGTCCCCCCTGGAACCTGGTGGACCTGGTCTCCGGGGTCAGTCTGCCAGCCAAAAGAGGCCGCAGGCCGAGCGGCTCGGCCTGCGGCTCGCTTGGCGGGCAGACTGACCCTGGAGACCAGGTCCACCAGGTTTCAGGCGATACGGCCCACCCCAACCGTAACCGATTGAGGGGTGGCGCCTCCACCCCCTATCGTCAGGGTCCTCGGTCACTTTCTCAAACTCTCACTGCCCCTTTTTTCAGCAAAATTTTAAACTCCGATACCAAACGCCATGAGCAAACTGCAACACGAATCCCTTCCCCCTCTTTTCCTTTACCCGACTGATAGGTTTAATCTGACAATGAAAACTTAACACGTTCCGGGACAGTGACCGGCTATAGACGTGATAACAATAAAAGTTCTATTGTGTCTCGTTCACTGTCCCGGAACGTGTTAAACTCCACACAACCCCGGAGGGGCATTCGCGGCGACTCCGCGGGCTGCGAAGCCCGCGGCCCAGCCCATAGACTAGTTTTATTATACAACGAGCGTTAACCCGCGACTTCGTCCGCACAAATTATACACCAGATTTTAAGTCAGATCATAAGCTATCAAACAAAAAAAGTTTCATCAAAATCAGTTCAGTAGTTTTTGCGTGATACTCGTTCAAACAAACAAACAAACAGACAGACTAAAAATCCAAAAATTGGTGAAATGGAATCAGGGACACCTAAAAACCATATCGTAACTTTTTTTTTGTTAATATCTTCAATGTACAGACAAACTTCCTGTTACAGTTTTATAATAGTATAGATTTGACGAACATGTTATGAATGGACATTTATGTAAATTATTTATGTAAGAATGTGACATGTTATAATATGAAATAAATGAATCTAATCTAATCTAATCGAAGGCCAAGAGATCGAGCCCATAAAACCCACGTCAGAAGTAAACAGTTTCAAATTCGATCAATCAAAATGATTCGCAAATAATGAAATATTCCATCAAAAGATGGCATCTTTTTGATCATCTTTTCCCTCCTTATTATTTTAAAGAATCCCTTTTTGAAATTTTGACCTTTATTCGCACAGACCGTAGCGCCATCTAACGATCCCCTAGAAAACCAAAAGAAAAACGCTCATTCCAATATTTTTTTTAAATATTGCCCAGTCATGTCTCTAGGGTTTCTTTTTTCAATATCTCATTTCGTTTTCGAGATGAGAAAAACGAAAAACATGTTTAAAATGCGTTTAAAAAAATGTTAGAAAGGGTGAAAAATGACCGCAGTGATCTAAAGATGAGAAAAAAATCATAATCTCGTATAAACGAAATCAGATATCGAAAAAATAGAAAACCCTTAGAGATATGACTTTGGGCTATGTTTAAATAGTATAATTATGAGCAAAGTTGTTCATTACAGTCGAGGCGGGATTGCAGCACGAGCGCAAGCGAGTATTCTCTACGGAGTAAGTATTCTTTTTTTTCGACTTCCGAAAAAAAAAAAATTTCAACAATTCATAATCATAATTCTATCCTCCTACTATCTGAAACTTTCCAGATAGTTTTACGGTAATCTTTTATTACCCCTTAGCCCCATTGCCCACAGCCTTTAGAATCTCTCACATCACAGCTATTTAACTTTCGCCCTGAATATGACGGCGTTCAAACCTTCTCAGCTCCCTGCCCTACTAATACAAATGTTTTTGAAAAAAAAAAAAAATTGTGTATAAAATATCTTAACCTTGTTAAGTCTTGTAGTTACTTTATGTTGTGTTAATTTTTACCTGCGCTACGGATAAAGGAGCTTACCTTGTAAATGGGTAGGTACCGCTTCAGAGTCTTTTATTTATTCCATAATTAATCATAACACAACTTTAACCTATCTGCCGCCGTGATACAGCGGTATAGCACGTTCACTCCCTTTCTATTTGCGCGCAAACGAACGACATAAAAAGCGTGATATAGCCTTATCACGTGTAACATGCTAGCTAGGCTACCTAGCCTAAAAAACGTAATCTAAAATAAAGGTATATATTAAGGCATTAGTGTTTTTAAGTACTAGCTTTTCGTCTTCGTCCGCGTGGACAACTGAACATTACAAATAATTCTTACAAAACCACATGAAAAGTGAGAATGTGGAACTTGCACCAACATTATAATGATAAATTATCTATATAAAAATTCATTTTTGTTTTTGGTATTTACATATATTATAGTGATGGAATAATGACACTTGGTTATTTGTACCTATTTGAAATCATTACTTACGTAAGGCATAACCTGTCCGTGTTCGGACGACGTACTGGAGGTCCTACCCGCCAGCTACGGAACACTGGGCGACTAAACTCTGTAACACGGCGTACCACACTAGCTGAGAGCAACCCGCGCGTAATATATTATGTAAGCCTTAAATCTTTATGATACACTAAAAATATAAAACTGTGCAAATTCCCCATTGGCCATTGCCACCAAGATGGATCCGCATATTTTGCACTTCCAGCGTTTTAGGCAGGCGTTCACCTCATCAGCTCTAGTGCCCCGTGTCACCAACGGCGCCTTCTTTTAGTTAGGAAAAAAAAAGGCGCTATACCTACTCCATTTTCAAAATAGTTGGGAATTTCCTGTTATGTTTTCGTCACACAAAATACCTATAAGTAAGTTGAAACCCATTTAATATTTGTGTTTTATTCTGGCAGAGGTGATTCCATAATTTCCATAAGTGTCCCGGTTTGCCATTTCCGGTACGGTACTTTCGAAAACCCGATTCCGAAAGAAAAATTGAAGCATACTGACGGTTGCACGTACGTTCATTAAGTTAATCCTCCATTAAATCTCTTGCTGTAACTTTTGTATTGTTGACGTAGTAAAAGCTAGCAAGAGATTTAATGGAGTATTAACTTTAATGAACGTACGTGCAACTGACCGCTAGATACCTAGGTACTAGGTAGGATACTGTCTTTTAAAAATGTGATGACTTAACTACCTACCCAATAGAGTATATAAATGCTTTACTTACTAGGTAGAGGTACTGGATTATACAAATTTATAAACCGGTTTACTCACAGTGAAAATTAACAAAAAATGTGAACCGGTAGGTATACTATTCGTAGGCAAGTTGACAGTGACTCCGATAAAATAAAATTAAAGACGTAGGTTGTAAGTATTGTATTATAATTATTTTCTACTTTTTACGGTTCCTTACCCAAAGAGTGCCAGCTCCATACAAACGAAGTATATACCGGATGATGTTTTTACCGTGTCAAAATTTTCAGGGGTGATTCAGACCACCAAACTGAACAACTTTTACTTTAGGAGCAAACATGAAATCGCAAAAAAATCTGGTGTCACATAATTTGAGTTTAGTATGGATACTATGGAACAGCAGATTTTTTTCTGTTTTTTAAGATTTGGTCCCATACCTAGTAAAAGTGACTAGTGATAAAATATGATTATCACTTACGTAGCAATTACGATTACGGCAGCACAATAGGCTAGAGGGTACCGACTCTCTTAAATAATCGGAAAAATCGTTAAATACCGGTAATCGGCGATTACGATTTGTCAATCGTCAAAGTTTCAGCGATCCATACATGGAAACCCCTCGATGATTGGACTATACTAATGAAAAAGTAGGACCTAACATATTCGTGTGAATAGGTTTGAATAAACGAAACTCCAACGCTGGCACCCTTTTAGGGTGATGCGTTTGAGAGTTCGTTTATTACCACCTAATTACCCACGGACTTAAGTCCCATCGTGGTTTATTCGTCCAAGGTCCCATCCCTCTGCCCGTTTCTGTCTGAAGCGATGTAGGCTGTAGGTATCTTTTGAACCGCAATAGGAATAGGTAGCCGTTTCAAACTCTCACAGAATAATATACCGTCGTTATTATTTTTTGTCTTTTCCTTATCTCGGGACATAAGCATGTCCTGGACCTGTGAGAGATGCGCGTGGGGCCGAAGGACATTTGTTCTAAATGGTAATGTGACACCAATCGGCCACTATCACAGGTATACACTATCGAAGTGATACAGTTTTTGAGAGTTACGGTTATAGATTAATATAGAAGTGCATCCAAAACAGCCCCCGGTCAGTGTAGAACTATTGTAAGGATTGGAAAGAAAGAAATCAGGGCTATTGGGTTGGGGTGCTAGTGGACTAGGCAATTGGGTTACGGAAAGGACTATGGCGCTTGCCGAACTGATGTATAATATAAACACGGAAAAAATTGTAGACGGTAACTCGCCAACTCAAAACGAATAGACTCCCAAAAACTCAGAGGTAAAATGGAGAGGTGCTTCTGGACTGAAAGACCATTACTTGATCCAAAAATGGTCTCATCAGGTGCCCACTCACCAGTTACCAACACATCCACTCTTCGAGCATATATCTCTTGCGAGTTGCGACTCCAACCTAAGGCCTGGCCAATGAAGGCAAGCACAGAGGTGGTGGATCTGATCCTCTTGGGGTCCACTCCAACCGCCCAGAAAAGGCAAGTCGAAGACTAGGATCAGGGACTTCCCTCGGGAGCACTCGGGTCCGTGGTATCGCCACCCACCAACAGTTCGCCACAATCTGCCCTGGCCCCGGCGGGTAATTATTATTACCTATCTATTATTAGATTTGATAACAAAAAAAATAAAAAATCTGCCAAGTGCGAGTCGGACACGCGCCCTCATGGTGCCATAAAAATTAAGAGAATATAGCCGAAAGCACCTGAGCGCGCTGCATACAAAGAAAGTTTCCTCCCATTTTCAATATTAACCAAATAAAGTCAATGAAATTTTTCAAACACGATCTAGAATCGAATACCTAGATATATTTTTACAGATTTCATCAGTGTATATATAGATAAGATACCACTTACCTATGCTATGCTGGTTTATTAGTAGGTAACTATATACCTACTTACTATTTTATAATTTTCGATTGGCCAAAAAAGTTTGAGCAGCTTATACATAACTAGGTAATTAATTACGTGTCAATAGCACATCAGAACTAGTGGTACATAGCTAAAATAAAGGATAACAGGGATTAAAATAAAATAAAATTGATAACTCACCCCATCCCTTTATCTCAAGTAACAAATTCTGTATTTTTTCTTTCGACCGGCCAGATATGCCCCACGTTACATCAGCGTACTCGTTCTCTTTAGTAAGAAGCACTAAGTTTTTAACTGCCTTTTTTCCAGTGAAACCAGTAGCACCGAGAACAATAATATCAACCTTAAGATCCATTTTTTAAAATCAGTAATTATATTAAAATATTTCCCTTGTGAGACGACGCCACCAAGTGTTACTTGTAATGGGCTATCAACAACTAAACTTATTCCACAAAGGCTCTTCCTACAACTGGTTCTCAAAGTCAAGGTGACGTAGCACATTAATTTCGAATGTGCTACGAAACACAGCGTGATTTTTGTCGGATTTAATAAAGGCCACCAAACTTTACCTAATTATTTTGTGGATTTATGTTTAATAACCGCTCAACGATTTTGTTTAAGTAATGTTTGATACCTTAATACCATTTATTTTTTATTTTTAAGGTACCTTCCTACCTACCTAACTAATTAATATCAAATTTTCTGTCCCATAGAAAGTGTCCGGTGTAGGGGTACCTCCTAGTACCTACCCATAATATTTTATTGCTCTAATCAATACTATTATATCTACAAGTTAGTAGAGGTAAGTAGCTTAAGTACCTTACCCTTCTTATCAGGGTGGTATTAAGGGGATGTCAAGGGCGTGACCATCAAACTGACAACTTTCTGCAAACCTACTCGACAGAAATGTACGGATCAGTTGATTTTATAGATTCAGTCAGTAATTATTTTGATACACGCCACATAATCAAAGCTCGCCACAGAACATCTTATAATGTTCTGTGCGTTGAATGGCTGTGATACTGGCAAACTCATGAAATTAGGCATAAAGCAAGGTCTCACTGTAAAAGAATAAACTCGTTAATTTGTTGGTATTTATATCACATAAAAAGATTTTTAATTTGGTAACTACCTAGTAGAAAGCAATCTTGGGGGTCCTAAACGATCTAGGGATTTTTTTATACAAGTTACCAGATGTACATTGGTGATGGTGGGGAGAAGGAGGCACCTTTGAACAATTTTTAATCAAACACATTTAATTATTTTTCTGTGGCATATATCACCAGTTTTTAGTAACTATTATTATTTATTACCTTAGTTATCCCTGTACACAATTATTTTGTGTACGATGAAATAAGAAGACACAAAGCTGCTAATTCTTGTTTTCCTGAACTGCCCCAGAGCTGGGGTACCTTTGTAGCAGCATGGGGTACCTTTGAAATGTTTTAATAATGCACATACATCTTGATTTAACGATGTTTATATTAGTAACTTACTTTTTCTTTGGAAAGCTCTATTGTTTCGAGAATCAGTATTCAATAATTAACTAAGATTTAACTAAAAATCCATCTGGGGCACAATTGAGCAGATCAAATATTCCCCACGGGGCACCTTCGAATATTCCAAATGAGAAGTATTGCATGTTACTTACATAAATGAGAGGAGTTTTATATTGCATATTATATTGTTTTATTCCGCATTTTATAAATCACCCACAACATAACCTGGGACAGCTTTGAACACAATCCAAGAGGCAGCTGACGACACGTTCTAAGGTGCCCCATATAATTTCAAATCGCGTTTTGTTCAAATCTGCTTCTACCCTCTTGTTTGAGTTTGTTATCGTTATTTTTGTTCAAAACGTATTACATGTCTATAACATACAGCTTTCATATAAGCTAAATGAAATATATTTCAAGATAAAAAGATCTGTACTCTCCACATTCTTCAATCCACGGAGCTAAAACCTTACAACTTTTCTGCAAATTTCATGTTTGGTTGAGGTACTGAAAACAAATAGGGCTTCTAACTTTTTTGACACTTGTCAAACGCCCAGTTTATCTCGTGACCTAGGTGGGACTTGGTATTAGCACCTCTAAAACGGTGTATTCCTATGAATATTCGACGCAAATTATTCCAGTTATTGCGACTGTTCAAATGTTCCCGCGTTCAAAGCTGCCTCCTTCTCCCCTACTTACCTATTGCAGATTTGAAGCTTGTTCTTTTTTTGCATCCTTGTTACTTCTTTAAAAAAGTAAGTATGTACCTACTTTACAACAGGCTGGTAATATCATAGACCTATATAAAAAGTGAAACAATTTAAAAACCGGTAGGTACATACCTACTATACCTTGAAATAAAAGTCATGGTCATTCATCTTATTACGTACAAAAGAAGTTTGGACGTCTAAAGTTGTGCAATCAACAACGTAAACAGCCAAAACACAGCATGCTATCAAAGTTTTTACAGGCGCTTAGTAGGTAAAAATGTAATCGAAAAGCATACCTACCTACCCACTTACATTGATTACATTTTGGCAGTGTTTTATCAGTTACCCATGGATAGGTTGACCCATGGAAAAGAGCGATGATAGCCCATAAGGAAGAGAGCTAGCGCCTCAATCATAAGGCCGCGGTTCGATTCCTGGCCTGTACCTTTAAGTTCTTTGGAATTTATGTACGGTTGTATTTATCATTTACTAGCTCGGCGGTGAAGGAAAACATCGTGAGGAAAGCTGCATTTCCGAGAATGACAAGAATATACCATAAGTTCGGAGGTATGCGTAAAATATGGGTGAACTTAGGGCGAACACAAAAGACCAGCGCTGGTCTCAGTGTTACAACGACCTCGTCTATAAGAATCTATCGTCGTATAAGAAGAGTTTACTCAGCTTCCTTATATGACTATAGTGCCATATAAGAAGCTGCTGATTAAGTCACGTCTATGCGTAACGTATGTGACTATTCGGTCGAGTAATAACATCTTATATAACTTTCTTATGACATGCCAGACGCAGTCGAGTAGAAGCGTGAAAGTGAATATTGGATATAATATAAAAATAAATAAATAAATAAAATAACGCTCACAGGCAAACACATATGAGTTATATGCGTGTGATCGACCAAGTAATTATGTACGCGACGCATAGACGTGACTTATCAGCAGCTTCTTATATTATGGCACTAATAGTCATATAAGGAAGCTGAGTAAACGCTTCTTATACGACTGTAATCGAACCATCGCCTGCAGCTCCGGCAGACAAGTCATCATAGTCTATTTATGTAGTAAAACTCGCTGAAAGTAAGCAATAGGAGATTCAATATACTTAATAAAATATAATCTTACCTATTGCTCATTCGACGACCCGGTTGGTGTAATTGGTTACCACGCCGGACTGCCCAACCAGGGTCTTGGGTTCGAATCCCGGTTCCGTCATGAATGTTTATATGTTCGTGCCGTTGTTGTATGGTTTCCATAATAAACAGCCTATAATGCTTGCTTGGGATCATTACAATGTATGTGCCTGTGAGCATTATTTATTTTATTTATTCATTTTATTAGGACAGAAAAGCCCTGGACTATTGGCATGTTTGATAGAAGTTTTAAAGCGTGAGCGGCTTAAGTTAGCGTAAGGCAAATCTGCCTTACGCTAACTTAAGCCGCTCTGAATCTCGGTCTCAGAGCCCTTAACACGTTCGTGGACAGTGACGGCAGTGATAACAATGGAATTCCCTGTCCGCGAAAGTGTTAAACGTTATTATAGATAAAGTATTTAGTATTTAAGAATGCCAGCGACGTCTGTGCTATTGAAACGAATGTACTCAAAATCAGGATATGTTATGTCATCCTGAAGGGGCAGGCTGCATGGGGACGCTGTGGACAATTTTAGACCATCTAGGATTTGTTTTATTAGTTAATCAACATTATGATTTTGTTATGTTTGTACTTACTCGGGTTTCTCTATTTGTGCCTGTGCCCTTATGAACTGATTCAGTACAATTCATGGTTCAAAGTTATTTTAAGCTTATTTGTGGAGAAATAAAATGATTTATTATTTATTTTATACTCCATTCCAAACAGCAACGAAATTTTAAGGCTATTTTGACACAGAGATTTGAAACACTTTCTCTCACATATTCTTAGAACAGCTTTAGTAACGTCCAAGATTATGTCTGAAAGATATTTCTGATAAATAAATTGTATTTGGTAATCAGAATTGGCCAGAAAGCTAAATAGGAATCGGAAAATCTTGACGTCCTTATTTGGCATGAAGTAAAGTTTATTAATATTTTCTCTTAACAAAATGAAAAAACCTGAAAGTAATTGTTATAAACCGGTTTTTTCTCAAAAGTAATTGAAAAATACCGGTACTGAAAATTTCAATCTGTTTACATCACTATAATAAATAATAACTTAATCTTTACTTTCAATAGTAGTTTTATACAATTTAAATTTTCCTACGTATTTCTTCACTTCATCCTTAGGATATGGCTTCATCGCTAAACAAGTGGGTATGTTTTCTGGATGTTCTATCCAGAGTTTATGAGCTATTGAGTTTTCTTCTAATTTCTCTGCAACTTTTTTCAGAGCTGCCTCATTTGGTACCTGAAACAATTAAATACAAACACAATTATGTCGAATTTTTGTCCTTTTATCTGTTTGTTTGTGCCCACATAATTTGAAAACTACTGTACGTACCTACCTACTGATTTGCATGGGGTTTTCACAAAAGTATAGGGCTTCATTTGGATTAACATTTAGGCCCACCACATACATCAGGAATAAACCTGATTCGGAATTAGCTCCGTATGGAGTGTTGCCGCTTTCAGAGCCTTTTTCACTAGATCTAGTGATTTTTCGATGTCTTAGGTCGCATGTTCAGGTTTCGGTCGGACACTATTTATTTTATTGCAATTGGTTCATTTAATCAAAAGTCAGTGATATGGAGTGTGAGTTTTGAAAGTTACACGTTCAAAGCAGTTGCATAATCTCCATAAATATATTGACATTTTCTACTGCTGATTTCAACGTAGCTCCTAGGTATGACTTTCAGTAATACAATATAAATTTCGGTTATTTGCTTCATTGGTATCTAATCTAAACTATTATAAAACTGTAGCAGAAAGTTTGTCTGTACATTGAAGATATTAACAAAAAAAAAGTTACGATATGGTTTTTAGTCATCCCTGATTCCATTTCATCAATTTTTGGATTTTTTGTCTGTCTGTTTGTTTGTGTGTTTGTTTGGATGTTTCTTTGTGTGTTTGTTTGTTTGAACGAGTATCACGCAAAAACTACTGAACCGATTTCGATGAAACTTTTTTTGTTTGATAGCTAATGATCTGACTTAAAATCTGGTATATAATTAGTGCGGACAAAGTCGCGGGTTAACGCTAATTATATAAGATTAGAACTTATGGCAATGAAAAAATAATTGTCAAGAAACCATTAGGTGTATCTTTTTTTTTTATTTTTTCCATTTTTTTTAAGGGACTTTTATACAAAATGTTATGTACATGTCAGTCCCGTCGTACCTTATGTCTTAGGTGTATCAATAGAAAAAAGTTAGATTAAGGTATGCATCTATACATGCTTGCTATTAATTATTATGAATGGAATATGTCATCATCAGCCTATAATATAAGTCCTACTGCAGGGCACAGGCAAAAATTTAAACGAGGAGTTAAGCATGTGCGATATTGAGTGGTGCGAGCGAGACAGGAATATGCATTAGCTTAAGAGGAACCATGATTCAACCAGAGGAGGAGAGGTAAAAAGTCGGTGGGAGGCAGGGAGTGTCCATACTGTATGTAGTACTAGATACTCCTTCTTATACTGTGGCACAGGCCTACACTCAAGGAGGGTGTATGGGCTAATGCCCACCATGCATGTCCACCACGTGTGCCCAATGATGATTGGTGGACTACACACAAATACACATCAGAATTTCTTCATCAGCTTAAGCAGATTTCCTTACGATGTTTCCCTTTACCGTTCGAGAGTGGTAAATATTGTGTATCAAAGTTAGAAAAACTCATTGGTACAGTATGGCATGTTGTCAGTGCGGATTCGAACCTAGACCCTAACGATTCAGTTTCTATACCTCTCCGCAAGTCGCTACCGAAGTTCTAATAACTTAAAGTAGGACTTACCTCTAAAACCACTTTGTGCATATTGTCCAAGTCATTCAAGTATTGTATGGTATGGGCATCGTCTTTGTATAAATGCAGTACTGCAGTAGAGGCATGGCACGCCTGAGCCACTAAAGCACCGATCGACCAACCCATTTCTTTGAGTAAATCACTTCGGAGTAAAACATACTGAACGATAGAATTCGACATTATCACTTTATTTGCGTGGAATGGAACTGGGTAGGTATATTTGGGTACAAGTATTAGTTTGAATTAATTATTATAGCCATTAGTTATTATATTATAACAAATTAAATAGGTAAAACAAAACTAGGTATTTACAACTTTTCATAGAACACCGACCGACTCCCCCCCTTCCCCGAACCACCACCGACACGTGCCAAAACAATGAGGTTATTTTGTGAATTTTTGCTCATATTGTCTAGAAAAATAAATCAGCGGTATAAATAAACTTTCTTTGGATCCTTGTTTGGCAGTGCACGTAGACTTTATTGCATAAAATAAAAACGGAACGTCTGACAGATCATCGGGTGTTGCCGAGTGAAAAGTTTATAATGGTTGGTACACATTACAAAGAAATAAATGATTTAGCATTAATTTCTGAGTCGACTAAGAACAGCACTTCCGAGGTGCCGAGGAAAAAAAGCTCAGGGTTGGATTTTGTACTATAATTATAGTATTTATACTATAATTTCGTCCTTTGTACTAATACTATCCACATCTAAGGATAGTACGCTAAAATACTATAATTTCAAGTTTACTCCCGAATGCTTAGTTTTACGTCATATAATAATATTTCGACCGTGCGTGTATCTGAATTCCGATTCAGAAAAGTGGTTATTGTACTTATTTTATTTCTACTAAGGATATGTTCATAGATTAATATGTATATTGGATATAGATAGGTAACTCGCCTTGAATTTTAGGACGTCCTAATTGCGTTGCCGTTTACGACGAGGGGGCGCCACATCATGAAATAAATTGAAAAAGACGATCGATGATTAGCTACCCGGATCGTAAGCCGGTTGTCTAGACCGCTAGACCAACAAGATAGTGATTGATATGGGCGAAATCTCTCAATACTACAGCGCAGCGCGTGAGGTGTAGTGCGCTGTTACTCCGATATGATCCCTAGTGCAACACATAGTGCTTCGATACATCACCGATAGATGGCGGACGCTGTCTATGGAAAATCAGCGTTCCACTTAGTTTATACTAAGATAACATAGCATAGATATGTTGATGAGAGGCCAAGATTCAGAGACGATTTTTACGAAATCCATACATTTTTTACTCTACTTAGTTCGAACTATGATTTAAAAATCGTCTTTGAATCTCAGGCTAAATGCCAAGGATGAAGATAGAACTAATAGTAATATTCAAGAACTGATAAACTTAGTAGAAGAGGAGTAAATTTTGCCTTGACTGGTGTTGATTTTAATGATTATTATGTTAAATTAAAAATAATTAAAAAGTGTACTACTTATATTTTTTTTAAATACTATCCTTTTCATTTTTTTGTGCTATCCCTTTCAACGTCCCTAAATCCAACCCTGGAAAAGCTATTGTCTTTGGATTTGTATTGTTGACGAACGAATTTGACATTCAAAAATAAAAAAATTCAAGCCCCGGAAATATTGTTGCAATTGTTGTGATAATTTTATTTACTCTGCGTAAATATTTCATTCAAGTTAGAACGCAAATAAAATCTACCCAAAGACAATGGCCTCTGGTCTTGAAAACTACGTAAACCAAACAGTTTCTGTGATAACCTCTGACGGTCGGAATTTCATCGGCACCTTGAAAGGATTTGATCAAACGATAAACATAATATTGGACGAATCACACGAACGAGTGTTCTCCTCATCTACCGGTGTAGCTCAAGTGGTGCTTGGTCTTCATATAATTCGAGGCGACAACGTAGCAATCGTCGGACAAATAGATGAATCTATTGACAGCAGACTGGACCTTGGAAATATAAAAGCCGAACCTTTAGGGGCTATTGCTCATTGATGTCTTCTTAGTTTTAAGATAATGTAATAAATAAGTTCTTATTTTAAGTTTATATTTTTTCTTGCTTACCTAATGTAATTTAGTGCTTCTTGCCAATCTTGATGCTTGAGAATGTGCTTGAATAATCAGGGCTGTCTAAATCATATTGGGGCTGGGGGTGTGGAAATCAGACTATACCCCCTTAGCCATCAATGTTTGCTTTAAAATCAACTTTCAGTTCGATGCATATAATTATGACCTCAATCTATCTTGGGTCATAGTTGATCATGGTTTGTTGGATGTAGATCTAAATTAGTTAGGTAGTAGTAGACCCCTGGTTCCCTGTGGCCGGGTGCCACGCCCCCTTGAACCCTCGGGGAAAGACTGCCCTGATAATAATTATTTTACAAGCCTGTCTTTAGCCTATAAAATAGTAATGCATAATGAAATTATAAATCTACAGCCTGGAGTGCGATTTTTTAATCTCATAAGTTGAACTCGGCACTTGAAAATGTATGGAGATACGCATCTTTCTACTGCTGATTTGAATTTAAAAAATCGCACTCCTGGAGTATGATTTTTGAAAGTCAAATCAGCAGTAGAATGATGTATATCTCCATAGTAATTTTGACATTTACTACTGCTTAGTTCAACAAATGAGTTTCAAAAATAGCACTCCTGATCCAAGACTTGTCGAGAAACTAAAGCAGTAATCAACAAACCCTTGTTAGTAAAATCTTGTTAACCTTTTGAATGCCAATGAACTGTTCCATATATACCATGTCGGGATATTACAAGTAATTTATCGAGTTTTAAGCGGTAGGTAATAAATGTAATCCCTAAAATTATTCTAATGTCATGTATTGTGGCCTGAGGTTGCATCACTTTCGTAACGTGACGTGGCATTCAAAAAGTTAAGCATTTGGTTAGATTCCCGATACGGCCCTACACATAATAGTACGACGGGTGGCAGATCTTGATGTGAATTCATAAAATTTTACAAATTTGCATTTTGACGACACGGTTGGTGTAATGGTTACCACGCCGGACTGCCAAGCCAGGGTCCTGGGTTCTAATCCCGATTCGGTCATAGATGTTATGTTTATGCCGTTGTTGTATGATTCCCATTACATAAAGTCTGAGGCTTACTTGGGATCATTACAATGTAAGTGCCTGTGAGCATTATTTATTTTTATTTATTTGTTAATTTTTGGGCATCTGTTACAACTAGGCCCTAATATATCATTATACAAACTAATCTTAGAACTGATCATGTGCCCTCTTCTCTTCCTCAACAAATACTCCTACATAATTCCTACAGAGTTTAAACAAAAATCCTCTAATTGAGAGAAGTAAAAAGCTGAATTAAACAATAAATTTTATTAATTGTCTTATAAATACAACTAAAAGATGCAATATTTACAAACAACAATTTCTAATAATCTATTTACAGTAGTTCCATTTCTATTCATGTATCTATGTATATCCCGTGACCGGCTTCCTCTCCAGAAGGTTCCCCTCTTTCTAGCTAGATACATATTGTGATATGTATAATTTTGCAGGCAGGTAGATGAAAGAAGAACTACCTAGACATTTGTTTGTATTCAATTAAATTATTGAATACAAAAAAATTTTTACTGAATACAAAAAAAAATCTTTTGTCAAACTTTAGAGTGGCTACATTGCTACAGCCTAAGATGTTTTTACAATTATGCAGATGCGTTGGCCGCGCTTAAAAATGGCAATAAAAAAAGCAAGGTAATTGCCAGGCATTCACATAGTCACGCGCCGTCTAGTGTACGGGCTACACGTCACTGTATCGCGCCCGCCGTTTTAAAGTGCGGTGATGTTGGAGTATGACGCGTCTATTTGTAAAACGTAATTAGCTACAGCAAGACGAAATACAGTAGGGCTACCATGCCAGACACGACAAAACTTTCATGGGATCTCACTTTGGCATGTGCAGAGTAACTGTGAGGCACATCTCAATTTTTTTCTCGGTGATGGCACGCTAGGCCTACTGTTATCATGTCTCGTCTCTACAATAACTTTGAGTCCAGCCAATGAACAAGTAAATGCTATACTTAATAAAGCTGATAATGAGGAGTTTTCTGACAGCTAGCCAAACGTAGTTCAACATACCGGCGATAGATGACGTTGACCAGAGGGGTCCGATTTTAGGCTAAAAAGTAAACAAAAATGCATGTCACTGAGTCAGACGTATCCGTTGACGAAGTATATGTTCATATTTTGTTGTTTACTTAAAAACACAAATTCTTACTATTTTATTTGTGTTTTATTATTTGCAAGGTTGTTCACCCCTGTCTCGTCAACGCCGTCTATCAAGCCATTAGGAACTACGTTTTCTTTTTTAATGGCTTGTGGAAAATCCCTCATTCAATAAACAATTCATTAGTATGGTAATAGGTACCTTATCTACATTTAATTGTCAATTTTCTATCACAATTTCTAGGACAAGTAAATAGCCATATAGGTTTTGTAATACTTCTAAAATTTACTAAATCACATTTATTACTAGGTAGGTAACAATCTATTATGCAGAAGCCTTATTTCATCAAAGGTTTATATTAAAAAGCTACATAAACAGAAAACTGGCAGGTCAATTTATTACAACACAACAAATAAATATTGGGAAGACTTGTTTACACAATCAAGCTATATTACGGAATACTATCCATATAATCCAATGACAAACCAGGGTAACGAATATTCAAACTAATATACAGTAGCAGAAATTAACAACATTCACATTATTATATTTAAAACATCAAAAACATACTTGTTCATAATAAAATAATTATAAACAGCCACAAAAAAATCTTATTAAATAACTTTGTTCCTGCACTTTTATTGGCTCATTCCCACTTTCACTGTGTAATCCGCCGTTTCTCAGGAATAGTCATTGCCGGTTGCGGAGTTGCTTAGTATTACAAATTCATTGTGCCTGGAAAATGTAAATGTAATAATATTATAAAACATGCAATATTAGAAAACAAAGAGCAAGAATCTCAAAATGTTATGCCATTTCAATAAAGTACCTCTATGGTACTGTACACTTATAGGGTCTACCTATATGTGTAGACAGTACCATTACTTTAAAAGGTGATTGTATGTATTCATAATACTGAACAATTTTCTCCGAGCAACCCATAGAAAACCAGCAAAAAAGCTGATCAACCGTTTGTATGAAACATATATAAATTTATATGCGAAATTTCCCTTGGGTTCCCTGGGGAAAGTTGTTCAGAATCATGGGTGCAATCACCCTTTAAAGTAATGCAACTGTCTACACTACATATACACCCTGTATACAACGTGTTAAACGCAAAACTAGAAAATAGTTTAGAATCGGGAGCAAAATCGAATAGGGAAATCGGTTTCATTCAACATAGGTTAAATTTTTTCAAAATATTAAATAATTTGTTATTGCATAATTAATTTTATTGTGCATAATCTACAATTTACTGAACTCGATGCCAACCTTCTTCAATTCTTAAAATGTATCCTCATGGAAACATTTTAATAATCTTGGTTTTAATTTTGGTTCTTTGCTGAAATAATAACAAATCATTTTTGCATGATAACTTAAAATGCGATAATTGAAATTCCTTCGTCATAAATCAGTTGGCATATTAACACGACCATCAAACTGAACCACTTTCTCTACGGGACCAATATTGAAATCTCGAAAAAAAATCTGCTGCCCCATACATATGAGTCAAGTTGTGTTTGCAGTTTTGTATGGCACATCAATTTCTTTTCGCGGTTTCGATATTGGTTCCATAGACAAAGTTGTTCAGTTGGTTGGTCTGAGCATACCCTTAAAATAGTTTCAGCAAATTTTGTTAGAGGTTAATGTAACATTTGGATTTCCTCTTCACTTTGTTGGACATGGTGCCATGATATTTCGTTTCATCAGAATCAGTTCCACAGTCCACTGTGTCACATTCGAACCGTAGCCGTAGTTCGCCGCCCACGGCACATACAGGCGTATCTCATTTTCAAACACTTTTCAGTAGAACCAAAAAACACTAATCAGTCACGACTCTTTTCACAGCTTATTGAGATAAGCCTCAAGAGTATTTAGAAAACTAAAATAGAGAGATACGACTCTTTGTGGTGACATAAAGCAGAAAAAGGGGAACATTTGGGTATTTTTAACTCATACCATTTTACACTTTTTATGAGATACGCATGTGCCGTGTGCCGTGGGCGGCGTATTATTCTAGGTACGGTAGATATCTATACTTAATTTCAAATAAGGACGACAAGATTTTCCGATTCCTATACAGGGCAAATTTTATGTCACTGCGGATAACTTCAACATGTATTCTATTCTGAACAACTTTCACTATGGTGCCACCTTCGAAATCGCGAAACAAAAACAGCTGTCCCATACATTTGAGTCAAAATTGCAGTACCTATTTGACTCAAATGTATGGGACATTTGAGTCAAATAGGTACTGCAATTTTGTATGGGACAGCAGATTTTTTTTTCGCGAATTCGAATATAAATAGAATGCTATTTGATGAAATCGATGATATAATGGATGAATCTATTTAATTATCTGAATGAGAAAAGCTACAATAATTAACTGGATTAACTGCACTTAACGAGTAGTAAATTAATCATAATCACTACCTATATTGCATGTTTAACAATCAATTAGGTACTTCACTCAGAGAGAGTTAAAAAAAACATAAAAGTAGGCTTCTTCTTGAAACAAACCTAAATGAGAGTTAGCAACACAGAACATCATAAGAGGGGTTAGAAGTGCAAAGTAAGTGTAAGTTATGCAATGATTTGTATAACATCATAAGGAGCTCGGCGTGAGCGAGAGGGCTTGAGTAATTGTAGCAGCGTGAGCGGGAAGATAAGAGGCGACAGCCGTCTCCGAAGCAAAAGAGCTACTTTGCATTTTTAACTCCTCTTATAATGTTCTGTGGTTGATAATGTAGTGGCCTGCCACATACATGCGATTTCGTATGGATTTGAAATTCCGTTAGGAATTCTGGAGGGGGGCAAATCCATACGAAATCCTATTCTGATCCTGAATTCCTTATGTTTTTGGCAAGCGTAAAAGTAAAATACTTGTTTGATGAAAGCCGTAAAATGAGTAGTTTGCACTTTGCATCATAACATTTTGTTCCAAAATTGTAGAAACAGTTTTTTTTCAGCCCTCTCTTACAGAAACTATTTAATCTGTAGATTTTAGACAAAGACGAAGTGATAAACCACACAATACGTTGCGGCACAGCAGAGTTCGATTTCCGTATGTAGAAAGACGCATCAGCAGATTTTTTGGATGAAAAACACCGTAGAGTTGGCCCCGCAACGAATCGTGTGGCTTCAGCACTAACTAGTCTATTATATTTATATGTCACAGTTACATTTACGTTCGAAACTAATACTATTCTTCTAGTTAGATCTAAAAATGTTACATGCTAACAACATACATACATTGTACACTTATAAGAACAGAATACCTTTCAAAGAAACATGCAATTTCATGCAACTAATCCCTTTTGATTATTGTGACTTCTATCCCTTGGCTGAAATATAACCAATAGAAGCAAAGTTTAACAAGAACTAATATAATACGGTCAACATTTGATAGACTTGTCCGTGAAAGATCTAAGGCCCAGTATCCACCAACATTGAGCTGTGTAAAATCAACCAATTGAGCGTAGGGAGATAGAAGAAATATAGGGACGTACCTACGTGTTTTGTCTTATTCTCTCAATAAGAGATGCAAATTAGCAAATTTGCTGAAGTTAAAAAAAGGAGATCGCTACCTTATTGCTGTCCTTGTCGACTTAAGAATATTTTTGTACTATGGCTGGGCATATGTGCTCATCGAAGAAGCTCAAAAAGTATAATCTCCAACTCTATAACGCTATCTCATACATGATTACGCTGCCGTTCTGTCTACTGGCGTATACGAAACTACACTGACCTGCAAAACTAAGTACATACTACACTTTTAATATTTAAATTTTTTCTAAACTATAGAAATTAGAGATTTAAAATAAAAAACGTTTTATAGCAACGTTATCAGCTTTTTTTGTGACTATTCTTTTTAAATTAAACTCTTTTTTGAGTCCTTTTTATTTCGAAAGTATATTTTATGTACTTAAAATGACGGCCCGGTAGCACAGTCTGTAGTGAACCTGCCTGCTATGCCGAGGGTCGCGGGTTCGAATCCCGTAAGGGGCAGATATTTATATGATGAATATGAATATTTGTACCCGAGTCATGGATGTTTGTATTTATATATGTATTCTATATCGTTGTCTAGTCATCATAATACAAGTCCAGGTACTTTAAATGTGACTAGATAATTTGTGTGACAATGTCCAAGATATTTGATATTTATTTATTTAGTTATTACAATTTTAAAAGTGTGATACTTAGTTTTGCAGGCCAGTGTACTTTGTGGATGGAATCAAGTGATTTCATTGGTTCGTTTTACACATGTCCGCTAAGCTTTAGTGGATACCGGGCCTCAATCATCTTGTATACTCTATTCAGTCCTAGCATGGCATGCAAAACAGTTCAGTAACACAATGGTAGTAAAATGCATTATCTTAAACATGACACTTCCTATGGCGTTTTGTGTTCGTTAAGACAGCGAATAATCTGTGTCAAATTTAACAACTTTCACTTTGGAGGCAACATCGATATCGCGAAAAAAATATCGGATGTCTCATACATTCAAATCGAGTAGGTAAATTGTAGTTTTGTATGGAATTAACCTGCAATCAGCTAGACCGATGACCTGAGAAAGATAGCGGGGAGCGACTGGGTGAGGAAGGCCGAGGATAGTTTTGTGTTGCGACTTGGGAGAGGCCTGTGTACGGGAGTGGACGATGATAGCCTGATGATGATTATGATAATGAAACCATCTATTTTAATTCGCGATTTCGACGTCAGTTGTCCAGTTTGATAGTTTTAAGCTCCTTTTTAACACAGCCACATCTTTCTAAAGCACCCTGTATTTATTTGTAGATTTGTACAAAAAGTCGAAAACCGACAAGTGCAAGTAACACATGCTTGCCATTTGCTATTAGCACTTAGTTTTTAAAATAAGGCGATTTCTAGCAAATATGTTGTATACGCGAATACGCAACGCCATGTAAAGTGTCATCTTCAGTCAAAATAAAAATAGGAAAAAAAATTAAGTAAAAAACATTACCCTCTAGGCTTAGCCGTAGTCGGTATAAAGATTACCTTTGCATTTTCTCCTTATACTTCTGAGTGTTGTATGTTTGGAAGAATTGTTTCCCATATTCGAACGTTGCTATCATTATCGCGCAAGCCGGCGCGACTTTGAAAATTCGTGGCAACAATCCAGTAAATAATCCTTTGAAGCCGTGATTTTTGTAAATGTTTTTAGCAATATCTTTCATGTTTGATGCTCTTTGCTGAACCTTTCCATCTGAAAAATACATTTTAGAGTTGATTATTTTAATTGGCAAAAATTTAATGGTCCCGCGTGAATCCCACTTACATAGGACTCGCCGCTCTGCTGCAAAACTGCGAGAGAGAATGCGAGAAATTAAGAAAGCAGAAGGGCTAGCATGCCACCCACGACAAATCGTTTAAACGAGAAAAACGTGCGCGCTCTTTCTGGAATACGTAAAATAATAAAGATGGAGGCACATGTCGATTTTTATCGTTTTCTCGGGGGTGGCATGCTAGGCCTACTGTGCGGATAGTATGCCTCGCACCGCACAACATAGACAGAGGCACGTCTCGATTTTCTTGTTTTATCGGACATGCTAGGCCTACTGGATCGACGTAACTAATTAATAATATGTGGCGACGCGGCTGTTCTACCATTTTCGCTTTTGCGTAACCAAAAGATATTCGACCGAATTGTTCATCTACGCAATAGGGGATCGGACAATTAGTCAAATTAGCAACTTTTAATCGAACGTCAAAACGCGCGCCATGTATGAAAAATTGTACTAAATACCCACAAGTGACGTCATCAACATTTCATTACTTTTTATAGTTCATCATGGTATTTAAAATAGTATTCTAGCTAAAAAAAAACGTGAATATTTACTGACAAGATAAAACTAAAATATATCCCCTATTGAACGACGAGCAAACCGATCGGAGCAAAAAAATAATCAGCTGTTGCATACATTTGAGTCGAGTAGGCATTGCAGTTTAGTATGGAACAACTGATTATTTTTTTGCTATGATCGGTTTGCTCCCATAGTGAAAGTTGATCAGTTTGATGGGTAGACTCTTAGTATAAAAGGATGCTAATGATATCAATTTCACCCTGTGTAATGGGAATGGGACATGAAAAGTTGTCAATGTAGCGATCTAGTTAAGAAAGCCAAAGGACGAGTGAAATATCATCAATAATAATAAAGATTATTATTTCCAATAGCTACCTATGTACTAAAAAGCAAAGTAGTATATATGATTATAAAGGGCGGCGAAATCGATGTTATTTCGACGAGCGACGCCCCAGCAGACTATACCTCATCACCATCATCATTATATATACGCCCCACTGCAGGGCACAGGCCTACCATTAGGGAGGGCCTTTGGGCATCAGTCCACCACGCGTGCCCAATGCGGATCGGTGGACTATACATGCGCATCGGAATTTCTTCTTTAGCTTATGTAGGTTTCCTCACGATGTTTTCCTTCACCGTTTGAGAGCAGTCGGTATTACGCACATAAGTTATAAAAACTCATTGGTAGATGGCATGTTCTCCGTGCAGGTTTAAACCCTCATGATTGAGTGTCCATATCTTTCCGCAACGCGCTACCGCCGCTCTCTAACTAACCTACGACTATACCCTCATTATCATCATCATCAGCTTATCATCGTCCACTGCTGAACATAGACTTCTCCCGAGGCGCGCCACAAAACTCTGTCCTCTGCCTTCCTCATCCAGTCGCTCCCCGCTACTTTTTTTTAGGTCGTCTGTCCATTGGGCAGCAGGGCATCCCACTATTTATTATTATTATTTGTGGTCGGGCTATTGCAAGCAAATGCAGGTTTCCTCACGATGTTTTCCTTCACCGCCGAGCTAGTAAATGATAAATACAACCATACATAAATTCCGAAGAACTTAATGGTACAGGCCTGGAATCGAACCGCGGCCTCGTGATTGAGGTGCTAGCTCTCTTCCGTATGGGCTATCATCGCTCAGGCGTCCCACAATACGCCTACCAGTTCGCGGTCTCCACTCTATAACTCTGACACCCCACCGGTTGTCAGTTCTTCGGCAGATATGACCAGCACATTGCCACTTCAGCTTGCTAATTTTCTGAGCTATGCGAACCACTGTAGTTCTTTGACGTATCACTTCATTTCTGATGTGATCTCTCAGAGAAACAGCGAGCATAGCTCTCGACTATACCTTATTGGACCTTAACAAAACTTATTACACTAACCTGTGTATATTTCTTTTTCCCCTAATTCTATTTGTTGATGTGTTTTAACTACGTCAAAAGGTAAAGTGACAAACGCGGCAATCTGAAAGAAACAATAATGTATTAAATTTTTTACTGCATCAGTAATACTATAGCGGGAATCAGGTTGCAAGTTTGTTCACGAGCGGTTGTGTATCGTTCACATTCAAGCTTGCTACAATGCTCCTAAAATAATTCTTGAGATTACGATACTCCCAATAAAAACATGACATGAGCAGAAATTAGTGCTAGAAACAAATGGCCATTAATTTATAAATTAAAACAAATCTTTAGTGAGTATAAAAAACTTACATACATAAACTCAAGATCATAATCCGTTTCCAGTAAAAAAATTACTTAAATGACTTTTGATTGATGAGAATTTAGATTTCGTGTCTTATTTTAACCAAAGCAAGCCCCTGATTGGCAGGTTATGGGTATGTTTTGTGTTCATACCCTTATCCCTATCCAATGCGGTCCAATATTACAGTTAGTACTGTTATCTATTCTGTGCCGGTAAACAATTTTGCATTACAACAAACAAATTTGAACGACAGTGGATCAGTGTGTATGGCCTTGTTGATGACATACACCTGCGCGGGTTACCCGCAGATCTTTACAATATTTAACACCCAACATAAAGTGTATGAACAATATGAACAAAAACTTACACTGCCAGCAACGGAACCACAGAAGAAGTTGAATAAAAACGTATTCTTTTCTGAATCCGGCTTGTTATATATCTGCTTTGTTGTTTCAAATGTTGTCCAATATATTGCTGTAAAACAATGGTTGGTATTATTTAATAATTAATTAAACATATAGAATATTGAGACTAAAAAGTAATTAAGTATGTAAAAATTTACAATCTTAATAGTAATAGTAAGTACAATCTTAATATCTATCTTACGACAGATAGAAAATGAAATTTTTCAATCTTTAATTTGATTCGTAATAGCACAACATGGCTGTAACATGTTTAAAAATCAATAATATTTGAGATGAGTCACGTTGCAGGTTCTGACCCGAGCACACGTCTCGCGTGGATTTCGCGCGTCGCGTTTTTGCCTGCCACGAGGCTCCGCAATCCTCAATCTCTTCTTGTTCTTGACCAAAAACAATCCCTGAGATTGGGATAGATTCTCCCATAAACACTTGGCACTGGCGGAAATGCAGTGCTAACGCACAAGCAAGAGTCCATTAATTATAAGTAAAAAAAAAAATTTTAGATAGAAAACGCATTCGAGGTCGCTATCGAGAGGGAGAGTGCCTAGGACACTGGCGGCGTTACCTCGCTGTAATATATATCAATTAATTAAATGGGTTTGTTTCTTACTATTTTATTGGCTTACTATACGGCCCTACGTTAGGAGCTAGAATGGTTTACCATTTCGTTTCAAGGGGTATTGTTGTTTGATACCTTGTTTTATAGTTGTATTATCTTTTTTCTGTACCAGATTAGCCTTAGATAAAGTCAAGATGTAAAATTGAAAAAGCGAGAATTTTAAAAACAAGATTTTATGTAATCACTTAAATATTATATTTTCTTTCTGTTCTTTTTTCTTTTCCTTTTTTTCATTGTTTGGAACCTTTAATAACTTTATGACATAGAATATGTTAGTGTTCGAGTGAATGAGCTAGCATTACGTAAATTCATTTACAATTTCGACCATCAAACCTCAGAGCGCCTTATCAATAAATAAACAAAGCATGTTACCTGAAAATGGGACATCCCTAAGTAATGTTGATCCCAGTCCACGGAACATTCCTCTGGCTCCTTCATACTTTAGAACTTGCCGTAATGCTGCATTGATTTCTGTAAAATAACAATATCAATCTTAGACAAAATATATCTAGAACGGAATGTAAATGCAACTATAGTGATTGATCAGACTTTGATAAACATAATATTTTTCTAATTAACACCAGTAGTCAGACCACATCAGGAATCAGGTAATACGTCAAGGAACTGAAGTGGTTGACATAGCTGCGAAAACTAGCAAGCTGAAGGGGCAATGGGCTGGACATAATATCTTCTATCTGAAGAGACTATGGAGCATGTTCTTTGTGACTGTGATGTCCTGGCGGCAAAACGCATGTGCCTCCTCGGCGATGGATACCCAAAACCGGGAGATCTTAGGTTTCTTCCCCTCAATGGTATTGCCTCCTTCATTGACCATGTATTTGTAAATATATCTTTATGAAATAAATGATTATGATTTGAAGGGTGAAGAAAACAAAAAGTATTGGGGCTAACACAAAAGATCCCACTGGGTTGAAGTGTTGCTGGCTTGCCAGCCCCCACAACAAGATAAGATAAGATAATATCTTCTACAAGTTCGTGTGGTAAGCTGACAAGTATATGATACACTAAATAATGTCTTATTTCTTGAGGGGTTGGCCTTTATTTTATTATTGTTGGCTGGGCTATTGTACTGGGTGCGTAATGTAACACTGTGACCATTCCTGGGCTATTGTGTTCGCCCCAAGCTCACCCATATTTTACACATACATCCAAACTAGGTATTTTTTTTCCATTCTCGGGTATTCAGGTTTCCTCACGATGTTTTCCTTCACCGCCGAGCTAGTGATAATGATAAAATACAACCATAAATAAATTCCGTAGAACTTAGTGGTACAGGCCAGGAATCGAACCGCCGCCTCATGATTGACTCGCTAGCTCTCTTCCGTATGGAATATCAACGCTTCTTCAAGGCCCTCAGTTTAGTTAGTAATAATCTGAAAGGTAGAAGGTGCATTACCAGAATATGTAAGCTTTTTTGACTGCATCTTTGTCCTGATAAGTTCTAGAGGGCTGACGATGGTGACTGCTGTTGTTCTGGCAGTTGCTCCAGCTAATAATGGTATCCACATCGGTTGTGTTTCTGAAACATGTTACGTATTATGTTAAAACTTCAAATACAATATTATTTCTTAACCGTATAATTATGAAGAATATTATATGGTAACTACCAATCTAACCAAGTCTTTGACTATTTATTATAAGGACTAGCCTTGTGGTAGCATTTCCCCTCTGCCACGGTATAAGATCAATTAATCATGTGCATTTACATTCAATTTTATACCTTATCACTAAACGAGACAGCCTATAATTGCGAAACAATAATTTCGAACTTAGAACGTTTGGGGTTCACACGAGACTACTTTTTATGATTTTTAACGTTCAAAATTAGAATCTAAAGTTATGGGAATAAAATCCAAAGTTGCATTTATAGATGTATTGTTTTACACTCCTTATAGAAGTAATTATATAAAATTTCCTCATATTAACAATGAATATACAATACATTGTTCACATGGTTCACATTGCCTTAAATAATGCTAATAAGAGTCGAAATGAAGGTCTTTCAAATTTATGTTTTACTTCAGTAATATTTCAATTACACATGCATTTTATTCATTCATACATAAACATACTACCTCATAAGTCATGGTCAGAGATATTGCTACAACTTAACTATCAAAATGTTTTTTTTTAAAAGACCGGAGACTATTGGTTATTTATTCAAGCTCTTTGGCACATCCATTATACAGTTGTAGAAAGATTATTAGTAAATTATTATATTTTAGGGACTTATATACACATGTACATATTCAGTTTCATCACACCCAAACTTTATTATATCAACCAAAGAAAAAAAAATTACTGCTTTTTAACATTCATTAAAAAGTTAAAAATGTAAACAACATTTTAGCTTCATCTGAACTAGTAAAACTTTTTGAAAAGCTCTTTCATCAAATTAGTTCAACCTCAGTTCCTTCGTCATCTGTGAATTTCAAGCTTGATTGAACTTGACACATCCCACTAAAACATGATGCACATCTTCTATTACATTGGACACCTCATATTTAGGAATGTCTTTAACTAGTTTCAGTGACAGGAGGGCTGGCAGCTATTTTGCCCAAAGGGTAAGTTTGGCCATTCAGAGCAGCAATGCGACCAGCCTCCTAGGTAGTCTGCCTCAGGTGGGCGCTTTTATTTGTAATTTGGAGCAGAGGTCTTGATACAATTGTATCAAGTCCTCCGCTTCTAATTTGTAATTGTAATTTGTGTTTTAGTTTATTATGGTTTTTTGTCTGGTAATCTGTATTTTGTATGTGTTTTTGTGATTAATAAAGAATTACAGAAAATGTAAGATTAGCATGAAAAAAAAAAACAATCTCTTATGTAAAGATGACATAGCTAGGACCATGACGACAAGATAAAAAAAATGTTTTAAAGTTACTTACTATTTCCTGACAAGTTATTGTAAAAATTTTTCAGTTTATATCGTAGTTGTTCATATGAAACAAAATAAATAACTGTGCATGGCACAGCGAGGACAAGGGTAGGACTTAAACCGGACCAAAGAGCCGGTACTCCTTCTAATTTTGCTATTTTATAAAAGGCATCCTGTAAGAAAGAAAAGTAAATTAGTCATTTTGGTATTGTATGTGCTGTTTGTAAATTTTTGCAAACAGTAGAAGACAAATCCTTGACATAACCACACCTTGGACTAGGTCAGCCAGATGGCCGGGAAATCCAGGAAAGTACTGGAATGCACCTGGTCCATTTATTACTCAAGTCCCAGAATTCCCAAATACTAGGAGCTCTGACTTAAGAAATTAAACAGCACTTTGCTCGCTTTTCAGTTTTCAGCATAAGTTTGGAAATCAAGTTATAATTTCCAAACATTCACTTTGCTCGCTCCTCGTTTTTTATTGTATTGCAACAAACTAGTATCATCATCATCATCACCTCAGCCGATGGACGTAGGCCTCCCCCAAGGATCACCATAACGACCGGTCCTGCGCTGCCCTCATCCAACGGGTTCCCGCCGCCTTCACCAGGTCGTCGGTCCACTGTTTGGGGCCTACCCATGCTGCGCTTTTTTGCTTATGCGCTAGTATCATTGCAGTAAAATATCGAGCTCACTTCGCTCACTCCTGGTTTTAGACTCAGTTGTGTTATAGTTAAATCTCGAGCTCGATTTACTTGCTCCAGGATTTAGATGGCATTGTGCTAAGACTTCAGCAGTGCAGTAAAATCTCGAGCTTGTTTCGCTTACTCCTGGTTTTAGGTAGTACAGCGATGAACTCATCTTATTGCAGTTTTGTATCATAGAGTTTCCCCGCGACTTCGTCCGCACAAATTATATACCAGATTTTAAATCAGATCATAAGCTATTAAACAAAAAAAGTTTCATCAAAATCGGTTCAGTAGTTTTTGCATGATGCTCAAACAAACAAACAAACAGACAGACAGAAAATCAGGACAATAAGGAAAGCAATAAGGTAGCGATCACTTTTTCCAACTAGAGCTGCCTTATGCCTCTCTATTTGAGTGAATAGGACAAAAAATATAGTGTAGTGATCCTGAGAGGTGTACTACGCGGCACCGCACGCAAAATTGAACGGCGCCGCCGCGGCGACGAAAGGAGTGTTGGACGTACAGTCTGTTCGTAAATATCTGCCGCGCACACACCGCAGCGGCACCGCTAATGCACCGCTGCCGCACGGCGCCCTGTGGTAATCGAGCACTTACCATTGTGCCATGAAAGTGGACTCTTCTCGGAATAAATCCTGATTCGCCGCAAGGACAAAGATGTTCCATAAGGCCGTTGCAATAAAGGTAACATTTGTTTGAAAGCAGCGCTTTCTGTTGGGCCTGCAATCTTATTTTCACTACATCTAGAGGAGTCACTGTAAACATAATTAGCAATTTAAGGCAAGGACATGAGATATTTACAAGAAGCCGCAGTGACTTAAAAAACTTGATACATTAACTTACTGAACAACGAGGTTATAAGAGCACCAGAACATGCTGATGCCATTTGCTGAAAAGGAGTTATCCGGAATTGTGGGTCGTCTTCCCGAATCATTATAACTGATGAATTTTAATCTCAAAATTGAAAAATTTCGTCAGAAAAATACATTGAAATCATGTTTTTCGATATGTCACTGTCAAACAATTCAAAACTCAAAACGTCAAAAATGACAGTGTTTTTTTAGGCCCGATACCAGTGCGTTCCGAGACATGAAAACAGCGCTAAAAGCGATTACAGCGCTAAACTCTAAAAAAGCTGATCCTACCAACACATCGCGTTCACACCGTTCACATCACAACATTCAAATATTTCTATTTTCTTCATCACTAATAGTTTCTAAACTTTTATTCGTCATTTTTAAAACATAAACAAACTTAATTTAATACTACTAAAGAAACCTAAATCAAGACCTACACAAACCAAATATTTAATATAACAAAACTGTTAAACGTCACTTTTGAAAATTCGCTCACAGTGCTAACGCTCCAAGCTGTGAGGACTGCGGGGCTAGTACGCCAACCCACGGTAGCGTGATATATCGCTATTACGGTTTCGATCTCTTACTATTTGCGTGCGAACGAACGAGACAAAAGGCTAAATTTGACAGATGGATGTCGCTATCGCGGGTTGGCGTACTAGCCCCGCTGTTATTGCAAGGTGGCGTCGTCGGTAATTTTCGATCGTGGTGGCGCTCACGTCAAATCGTAACGACATGTATCGCACTCACAGCGCTGTTGGCGTGATTCGGAACGCACCGAATATACATACGGAATCCTATAACGCCTGCCACACACCGATTGTATGCTTTCTGTCAAGGTCAAATCGCGCAAAACGCCCGTTAGCCAAATTGCACGTGTAAAGGCAGATCGTACGATCGCGAACACGGTCTCAGCCAATAAGGAGCGCGTACTCCTAGGGGTATCGCATACAGAAGGAGTCGAGGCGGAGTCGAGCTGCGAGCGCGCCCCTTAAAGACAAAACACGCGACATACGGTCGGAAATCGTATATATACGGTCGGTAATCGTATATCATACCAATCCGAGCGGCGCATCGTTCGGATTCTTGGTATATAATTATCGACCGTATGTCAAAGTCGCCCAGGCGCGCCCGCGCCTCGACGCCGCGTCGACTCCTTCTGTATGCGATACCCATTACACCCACCGACCCGCCCATTGCTATTTGGCCTTGAGAGAAAGCCTACGATCAGTTTAAAGGCAGAATGCACGATCGCAAACCCGTTAGCATGCATAGTTCTGTGTTAGCATGGATATTTAATTAATGGATCCATAACTAATAACAAGCGTGGAAACAAGAAAATTATCAATGGCGGTCGGCAATGTTCGACCTTCTTTCGTTCGTCTCCGTCGTCGATGTTTCCAACATTAGGTTTGTCCCTATAAACAAAACTTAAATAAAAAAATCTTTTTTAGTTTGTTGTTAGACTAGATAGGGACAAACCTAATGTTGGAAACAAGGACGGAAATTTAAGAATATAAGACGAACATTACCGACCATAAAGGACTTTCATGTTTCACCCATGATCGGTTATTCTTATATAAGTATGTACAATACTTTACTTTAGGTTCAATTTCTTCTCGGCGAGAATGTAGTGCCCGCATAATATTGTGTAGAGAATACGAGGAGAATACTCATTCTTCATCGATCATTCATTCCATTCAACATTCATTTCATTTCATATTCATATCATATCATTCATTCAGTCAGTCACATCACTGCCAAATGAATGGAGGGCGTTATTGAAACAATAAATTAACTATAAAATAATAAAATTATTCAAGAGGGAAGGCTTCGTTTGCTTCACATTTCCGATATCGTAGATGAAAACAAATTTGCAAAATGTTTTCTGTCGTGCCCAGGTCAATGTTGTGAGTACCTTTTCATTTATTTTTGGACTTTACATAACATGACAGCTGTTTTTCATTGGATTTTTATAAACAATTTTCTGAGTTTGGATATTCGTTTCTATCTAAAATTAGGTGTGTCGATGGAAGGAATAAGTTCACAGGTTGTATTCAGATGATAATTTTAGTGAATAACAACATATTTAATACAGTGTTTGCTAACCACGGCCCGCGGGATTTATCGAGCGGTGTTCACGATTCGTCATCCGCTGTTACAGTCAATGAAATTACATTAGTCGGAATCGGAAGTCTTTCTACAATCTACATAATCTGTTGCCATGACTATGACTGGTCTTACTGGTCTGCTTCAAGGTCGCGCTCCAATTCGTCTTCTAATAATAATCTAGTTTTTTTAATTTTGCATCTTTCTAAAGAAATATGCACGAGCTAGATATCACCTTTACCTTTACCTTTGCACCTTTACCTTTCTACTAGGAGTTCAGACGATCCAAATAGGTATAGTCAGTGAAACTCATTTTTGATAAAAAAAAAATTGTACTAAATTCATTCAAAAAAGTCACAAGTGTGCATTGTTTTCTAAATTTTCATTCATTGATGCTGACAATTTATATAAGGCTAGAGTTAACCCGTGACTTTGTCCGCTCAAATTATATACCAGATTTTAAGTCAGATCATAAGCCATCAAACAAAAAAGTTTCATCAAAATCGGTTCAGTAGTTTTTGCATGATGCTCGATTAAACAAAAAACAAACAGACAGTCAAAAAATCCAAAAATTGGTGATGTGGAATCAGGGACATCTAAAAATCATATTATAACTTTTTTTTGTTAATATCTTCAATGTATAAACACTTCTGTTACAGTTTTATAATAGTACGAGCGTTAACCCGCGACTTCGTCCGCACAAATTATATACTAGATTTTAAGTCAGATCATAAGCAATCAAACAAAAAAAGTTTCATCAAAATCGGTTCAGTAGTTTTTGCGTGATACTCGTTCAAACAAACAAACAAACAAACAAACACACAAACAAACAGACAGACAAAAAATCCAAAAATTGGTGATATGGAATCAGGGATACCTAAAAACCATATCGTAACTTATTTTTTGTTAATATCTTCAATGTACAGACACACTTCTGTTACAGCTTTATAATAGTATAGATAGATAGATATAGATAAATTTGACTGGCAGCTACTGGTTCTCACCAATTTGAATATATTAATTAAATTATGGCTTTGAATATAATAATTAAAGACTAAGGCAACCAAAGATCTGGCAGCTGATTACTGCTATGTGCTATCGGTGCTATGCTTGCTGTGTACCACTGGGGTATTTAGCTGTATTTGACTATGTTAATAAAATTTCGATTTTACTTAAATACATGATTTTATTTTCAAAATTGATATTGGACACAACACAACTTATAAAACATTTATTGCATACTACAAACTAAAAACTACTTATAACTATTATACTACCCAACTATACCTAACTATCTTTTTAAAGTGTCGAAAGTTTCAACCATGGCTCAGACTCTTCAGACCATCAAACTGAACAAAACTTTGACTATGAAAGCAAACCTGAATTTGTAAAAATAAATCTGTTGTCTAATACATTTGAGTCGAGTAGGCATTGCAGTTTAGTATGGAACAGCTGAATTTCTTTTTTTTCGATTTCAGTTTTACTCCCATAATAAAAGTGGTTCAGTTTGGTGATCTGAACCACCCCTGAAAGTTTTGGAGCGCTAAAAAATATTCCTTTAATTTTTGTAGCGATTTAATATTATTCGCTAAAAATCCTCTAGAGTAGAGGTCCACTGGTCCATCCAAGTGAATCTTGCTTATTACTAGAAATATAAAAAGTTGTTTCAGTAGTTAATGGCAATACTGTGACTGTAATAAATTTTTATTTAGTATTTATCCTTGTTCTTAAAAGTCAAATGAATAATTTATATTGTAGTGATAGGCACATAGATAAATAGAACAGTGAAACCAATACAGGTCCCAGCAAACAACTTGAAAAAGGGGCATGAAGGGTATGTGCAGTGTTAGCACTTTCTCCTACTAATATTTTTCTGCTCAGTCAGGGTCTTGCTCAAGATGTTTGCCGGCTATTATAATATAATACTTAATATCTCGGCCACATTACCAAGGCGCGGCGCGACACCTTTTCACGGCGCTTTGTCGTGAAAAGTTCCGGTGCGATTGTGTACTGTTTAGTAGATTTTTGGACTAATTTTGGCCGTCTATCGAGAGTCGCAGGGCGTCCTTTGAGGGCAAGTTTCACATAGCGCCGCGCCGCCGCACCGTATCGCGGCGAGACGCCGTGCATTTCCACGGTACTGCGCCGTACCGTACCACGGTGCAGCGCTGCGCCCTTTCACGGTTTACTCTTCTAACACACGCAAAATGATATTTAAGCTAGTCTCATTCCTGTATCCTGTGTCAGTGTTTGTGATGCACAACATTCTCGCCGTGAACAGCCGAGAACGAGAGTGTGGTTGCCCTTCATTGTTCTCGTGACGTCATAAGCCGTAGTGAATTTCCTTGAAAGTTCTCGCCGAGAAGTTCTCGCGAGAGTGAAGTGCCTGCTTGCGAGGAAGCTATTTAGCATCATGCGTGCGTTAGTTACATTTGTGTCAGGTAGGATTGCAGCATATATAGTATGGAACAGCTGTTGTTGTTGTTCTTCGCGATTTCAAAGGTTTCCATAGAGAAAGTTGTTCAGTTTGAAATGATGGTCGGATCATTCCCGTAAAAAATTGTCAACATATTAAGAAATACCCCTACCCATTCTTCTTCTTCTTCTTCGGGTTCCTCTCCATTACTGGAGGTTGGCAGTCAGCTCTTCATATCCCTGTCTATCTCTCGCCAAACGAAACAGCTCTTCGACGCTGGCGATGCCTGTCCACTCTTTAAGGTTCGCGAGCCATGACATTCGTGGCCTACCGACGCTTCTTTTGCCCTCCACTTTGCCCATTATTATAGATGCATATTATTAATAATTGAAGTCTGTTATGTTAGAACTTATAATTATAACCTTAAGTTGTATCCCCCACTGAACGACCTTGACCATTCCAGCCCCGCCCCACCTCTACTAAACTACGTAGATTTAGTAGATATACCTATAGCCATCTAGTCTAGGAAACCAAATACCAAAAATATAAGAATTCACACAATATTTTAAAATCATCTAATTAACTTATTAAAAAAGGGGACTTTAAAAAAAAAACTTTTAATATGTTTGTGGTCGCAAGTAAAAGTGACTTCAAGTTATAATGTAGATTTCAAATATTTAGGCTTCCCTTTGAACACAGGTTTCATATTATTTTGTGGAAGAATTGGAAATATGAACAATAATAAATAAAGCCGAGAAGTTGAAGATCATTCTTATATTTTTCATTAATTTGTATGTCTTTCAAAAAACGAGAAGATAGCTTCTAAATAAATACCAGCAACATAATGGCCTGGCTCTAGTGGGAGCATCCTAATAGATTAATGCTCTCATCTTTATAATCAGGAACAGAGACACCTAGTAAAAATCTTGTAAAATGATCAGAAAAGCAATAGCATGCAAATTCAAGATAATCTCTAATTTTAAATTTGATGCAATTTTTGTTACACTATTTCAGTAACTAAAATATTCCATTTGTTTTTTCTTAACGAACACAAACACAAAACACAAAACACAACAATGTTATCATTTTTTTGGGTAAATTCTTCAGGTGTGTATGTATCTTTACGTCACCTCGTATCTTATGCAGTAGTGATGTTATCTTCCTTAAAAGATTGGAGTCGTATGATATCTATAATGCGGTAACTTTTAAACTGACTTAAAAAAATGGAGATTATCAATTATATGTACATATTTTTTATATGTAATATGTTTCGCCCTAACTCCGGCATCGATTTCGATGATTATTTTTCTGTTATGGAAGAAGTGGATAATGCTTATGTGGTCCCATACAAATTCTGAAATTGGGTGACGATTTAAAGAACTTTGCTTAAGAATTATTTTAAATTGGTTTTTAACATAGTTTTGAAGTCTGTGCTAAAGGTGAGCTTTGTTACATTTTTACGTTGAGCATTGTTACGCTCGCTCTAAGAGAAGTTGGTAGTTGTAGCAACCCTTCTGACAACCCTGAATGCGATTACGGTCGTGAGTCTTAATTGTTTAGCCTGTGGTTGAGAACTTAATTTCTAAATAGAACATAATTATCAAACTTAAACTTTATTGTATACAGGGTGAAATTGATATTATTAGCATCCTTTTAAATTAAGAGTCTACCCATCAAACTGAACAACTTTTACTATGGGAGCAAACCGATCAGATCAACCAAAAAAATCTGCTGTTCCATACTAAACTACAATGCCTACTCGACTCAAATGTATGCAACAGAAGATTTTTTTTTGCTCTAATTGGTTTGCTCCCATAATGAAAGTGGTTCAGTTTGATGGGTAGAATCTTAGTTTAAAAGGATGGTAATGATATAAATTTCATCCTGTATTATTATGATAGGATATAGATATGGCATATCTAAGGTATCTATGATAGGATATAGATATAGGATGTCTAAGGATGTGTTGATGTGGCTACCCAGTGTGGGAGACAGGCTTGAGAATATGTTATGTATGTATAGCCCAGTCATTTTACGGAGTTTGGTTAGGCGGGGTAGGGAGTAATTATTAATTGGTCCGTGTAACCGTTTAATGACAAAAAGACTATCTTTAAACATATTTTAAAAAAAATCGCTACGCGACATAGAATTCAAAATTGTGTATCCCAGAATGCTTTTAAATTAATAATATTAGTGCCAATGCACTCATTTGACCTAGATTTAACAAAATAAATAATTTTTGTGCAATAAAATAGGCATTATAATTTTTAAAATGAGGTATTCCTTAGAAAATACTAATGTATTTTTCAAAGCCTTCTAAGTAGAGAAAAATATTTACACCATGTTTGAAGTAAGTATAATGGTAAAGCCTTAAAAAAATGTGAATAAAAAAATCACCATCAGGTTTTTTAGAACGACATAAATGCTAAATTTGAAATTTGGAGCTGTTGCAGACGTGATTTTTTTTTTTATTTTGGTATATGTCTAAGCTCAAATTGGCTCATAAATATAATACCGAAAAAAAAAACATAAATTAGTAATTAGTCCCGGCTCAAACCGTAAAATGACTGGGCTAGTATGTATGTTGACGCGATCTTTTGCGACTTTTTCCTAATTATGAGTGTATTATTCAAATTAATAAGTAACCAGTTAGTTAACTAAATATTCTAAAAGATTTAGGCACTCTGTACACTTTAAATATTTCATTACATAAAATGGACCAATGCCAAAACTGTTGTGCGGTGCTTCGTGTTGACATACAATACACACTTACATACCTAGGTAGGTGACTTGGTACTGATTTTATTTTCACCTCACAACAAAATATACTTCTTAAAATAGCTTCAGTATTTGTTAAAACTTAACTTAGAACCTTGGGGAGGAAGCCATCATTGGAAAACAAAAACATAAACACAAGACCATAATTAGTTTAATTACCTAGTAAATTAAATCCCAAAGTCTACAAACGATAAGTAACTCATAATAACACTTGTTATATGCTACCTACGTCTAGATATGCAACTTGTTTAGTGAGCAAATAATTGGCAAAAATGCTATTTATTTTGCCTTGCGCGATTTATTTATAGATTTGTTACCATTCAGATGTGAGTTGGCAATGTGACGATAATGGCTTCAAAAATTTTGTAGAAGATATAAATGTACACCTTCTACTCAATATTCTAATTTGTCTAGGTATATTATTATTATTTCAAGACAAAAGATTTAAAAATATTACATAACATCTTAGCTCTAAATACCGTTCCAAGATATCCTTTTAGATTTCGATCTAAACAGACATCACGTTGTTTACATAATTTATATTTTAGAAAACGTAAGATCATCTCGTGATTCAATAAATAAATAATGGATCCTATGTGATAATCACTACGTAGGTAAAGCCCCAAACTGAACTGAAGCTGTATGCTTGAGTTTTTCGATGACAACTTGTAGAGAATCATATTGTTAATTTCATTATCTTTACAAAACCTGTTGATGTATTTTGGTGTTAAATTAAACTATACATAAAAATATAAACATTACGAGCGTTAACCCGAGACTTTTTCCGCACAAATTATATACCAGATTTTAGGTCAGATAATAAGCTATCAAACAAAAAAGTTTCATCAAAATCGGTTCAGCAGTTTTTGCGTGATGCTCGTTCAAACAAACAAACACACAAACAAACAGACAGACAAAAAATCCAAAATTGGTGATATGGAATCAGGGATACCTAAAAACCATATCGTTACTTTTTTTTTATTAATATCTTCAATGTACAGACAAACTTTCTGCTACAGTTTTATAATAGTTTAGATATCATACTATATCGTGCCCATGTGAGAACTGAATTTAACTGCCAATAAACTGCGCTGCCTGTAGTTTGGTAGATAACAGTTCCGTGAATGACTGACTGACAACGCACAGCCCAATCCACTGAAGTCAGAAATACGAACCTTGGAATATAGATTCTATATTATTATTATAATTATATATTCTATTCAGGATGTAAGGCACAGATCACAAAAACTAAAGGGGGATGTGAAAAGGGGGCGGGGCCAGTGTCGCAGCAATATGCGCAAAAACGGAACACATTGCTCGCGATAGTAAGGATTCAATATATTATGAGGCTGAAAGCCAGTCGAGACAGTCGAGATATTATGTGTAAAAAGTTTACAATGCTTGCGTAGTACTAAAGATTATTCGAACGTTGAGTTCTGATACCGCAATGGATAATGAGCACATTCAAGCTAACTAAATACTTTCTATCGCGTGGTACTGGTGGTAATGCGACACTAGGTTTTGTACTCAGCGCGTTGGTTCGCATCTCTCTAGATCTCTATGATGTAAGTTGACTAAAAATGAATTTTTCGAAAATTGACTTGAATTTGTTTTTTACACTCCATGAGAACGAAGTCGCGGGTAAAAGCTAGTGTTTAATATACATGGTATAAAATTAAATGGGATACTTACTTAAAGGGGTGCTTCAGACCATCAAACTGAACAACTTTCTCTATGGGACCAATACTGAAATCGCGAAAAAAAATCTGCTGTCCCATAAATTTCAGTCTAGTTATGTTTGCAGTTTCGTATAGGACAGCGGAATTTTTTTCCGCGATTTCAGTGTTGGTCCTATAGTAAAAGTTGTTCAGTTTGATGGTCTGAAGCACCCCTTTAAGTAAGTGTCCCATTTATTTTTACACCCTGTATAAATTTAATAAAACCGGTCATGTACGGGCAAAGCCGAGCTAAAAGTGGTAATTGCGTAATCAAGACGTCATAAAATCATGCAGCGCCGTGAAAAATGTCAATTAGTTGGTGGAGTTACAGCTGTATTAAACCTATCGTTATGTATGATACCACCGACGCAGTAACCGAGCATGCTTGGTATAACAATAAACTTGTGTTTGCAGTGTCATTGAATATTTCCCTGAGTATCGATTTCTGCTAAGATACCTAGCTTAGAATCTAAACATGATAGGTGTTCTGAGTAAACTTATTATCGTTCTATCTACTCTCAAGTCTTTATAAATATTTTGTGATAGATACTCTTTTTTACCTGAATGCGTGACGCAAAGGAAGGGTAATGTGTTTATCAGCCTATGTGTATGTAAGTTTGTTCCTTTGTGGCACTCTAGAGACCAAACGCGTTGGCCGATTTTGATGATTCTTACGTCAATCGATTTGTCTTAATCTTGCGAGTGTCACTAAAGACATGACAGTAATAAAAAATCAATATGGCGACAACCAGACGCGATATGGTGAAAAATAAAAAATAAAAAGTTGACGAATTATATTGAGTGGGGTATAATTGAATAGGTATTTGAAAATCATCTTTAGCTTTTTCTCATCATTTTTCATTTGGAATAATCATTTAGGATCTATAACGATTTAAAGTTTAAAAAACCAAAAATTGTAAAATGAAAAAGTTAATTAAAAAAATAAAAACCTTGTTTGCGTAAAAAGTAAACTATAAACAAGAAACAAAGTATAGCCAAGCCTGCAAATCCTTTTGCCGTAAATACTTGCAATGTACAGAAAACTGATAAAACAACTAACAATATTGTAAAAAGAAGAAAATAATCAAGTGGATAAAAACTGAAAAGAAAAAAAACAAGTCCAGTAGTCTAGAATTATTTAAAGTAATATTGAAGCGACTTTAACAGTCTGAACCCAATAAAAATTCTAGACCAGATCCAATATTCCCTCTAATGGGTCCCGACTGTTAAAGTCGCTTCAATATTACTTAAAAGAATTCTAGACTACTGGACTTGATTTTTTCTTTTCAGTTTTTATTTAAAGTTAACTTTTTACGCAGACGTCGGTAATAATCGATAATATAATTACGAAGATATAAAGCTTTTAAAATTTTGTATGAAAAATTTCAAAGCTTTATATTATCTTCGTAATTATTTTATAAATTGCAAATGTTATTTGTTACGCGGCATCTAGATTTTCTAAACAATTTTTTTCATATATACAAAGTTACTTATATTAATACCGTCGACGCGTATTGTGCGTCAAAGTTTTGTATAAAATTGACCCCTCTGCAACCGCCTTAACTTAAATTCCTCAATGTGAGCATTGCTACAACTACATTCAGAAAGTTGATAGTTGTAGCAATGTTTCTGACCACCCCGAAAGGGAATACGGTCGTGAGTTTATGTATGTAGTTATGTTTAATATTAGAGTGGACAACAGATTGGGAAATGAAACTTTTTGGAACACTACAATCATTTCGCTAATCAATAAAACTAGTAAAATTATGTAATGTATGAAATGTAATTACGCAGCGACCATATACATTCATGAGCTCTAAGGGTCTAACCAATCTAACTTTGAAGCTAAGATAATATCGTTGCCTATGTATTATGGAGGTGCTACTGGGAATGTTCCTCCATTGAAAAGGGAAGATCTTCCACCAGGCTATGTGTGAAGCGTGGGGACCGGCCGTGGTCCAACAGTTCTTAGTTAGACCTTGCATATGTATCGAATCTCTGTGATTATTTCTCTTGCGCGATGTATGTCTTGCATGCGATTGTGAACCTTATTTGTAGTAGGTTACGAGTTACGTATTCACGGTGAACGTTGTCTGTGTATGGAGCATATTTCCGAGAGCGACGGTATCGCCATCTGTTGGCATCTTTTCTATAACTTGTGGGTGCTGACATCTGTAGCAAGTCCCCACAGTATGAATACGATCCTGCCATAACGGGATTGTACAACGGGATACAGGGTCCAATTTAATATACTCCGTTTTTTAAGAGGATGACCAGACCATCAAACTGAACAAGAAAGTTGTTCAATTTGATTGTTTGATCATCCTCTTAAAAACAGTCAGAATATTAAGAAGGATCCTGTATACACAGTGTAAAATTAAATACGTTACATATCGAACAAGGAACTTCAAACCATCAAACCGAACAACTGTCACTATGGAGCCAACATAAAAATCGCGAAAAAAATCACCTTATACATGTTTGTATAACGGGTACAGGGGATAAAAGGTCTTTGTCATGTCATCACCACTGGCTTGGGCCACTGACGATAAATGGGAACATTCCAGATTGTCGTCAGTGTGGTGAAGTATGGGAAGAAATATTTCAAGTTGTCCACCACTGCTTAATAAATAATTTTTTTTTACTCTTTATTATTATAATTTTGAAAGGGTTTTTTCTTACAAGAAAATGTCACCCCCATTATATCTAGCACTTACAGTAACATTTGCCAAAGAAGATTTATTAGTTAATTAACTTTAATTAATAACTAAGCGAAGAACTTTCTTCGCTTCATCCCCAATTGAACCATTTTGTAAAGTTGTCTGGCTGTGGCTTAATAAATAATTACTTGAATGTATAATAAACCCAAATTGTGAATCACTTAACGCGGCTTTATTATTCCTCGGTATGGTGGGCACAAATGGGAAGATAATAATGGCTTACGTCATCAATAGTGACGTTTGGGAATATACATTCAACAAAGCAAACGGGGCGACTGAAAATAATATTTCCCATAAGTCATGATCATGATGATGGACAAACGGATATTTTATTCCCATTTATTGCCTGTGTAGTCGAAGCCAGTGGAGACGACTGGGTATAGACGGGGCAAAACATTCGTTTTATGTAAGGTATTGTATAATTTTACAAGCAATACATTGACATCAAACAATAGGGAATACTTAATAAGCGGTCTTATCCCTGAGAACTAACTAAGAAACGGTCTAGCTACCACCTGTATTCTAATAAGCCTAATCTATCAACTTAAAATTATTAAAACCTTACAGTTTAAATAATTTTAAGTTAAAAGATGAAGTTTATAATAAAACAAGCTAAACAAATTATAATAAAAAAACTCTCACTGCTCTTTTCTTTTTACCTTAAATGAAAATATATCTCTATCTGAATAATTTACATAGTTATTAATTAGGTTTCTTCATTATTTTATTTCATATTGTTACAGATGTTGTTCAAGCGTGGTCGTTACGAACCGTGCGCTGGCGTATGCGCTTGCTAAGTGTCCAGCATTCCTCGAAGCATCGTCAATACAATGCCGGGAGTACCACGAGGTGACTGGCAACATTATCTGCCCCAATGTGATCCGGGGTATCGACCATTTAAGAGATCCACGGTTGAACAAGGTACGTTGCTTTAATACTTTAAATTTACAGGACCGCAAGTAAGCTGCTTGTCGGTTTTTTATGTCTTTCTGACTGCTGACTAAAATTTCTCGTTTCTTGTTAGTTAGGTTACTGAGGAAACAAGAAATAATGTTCTACTTAATAATATTTTCAGTGCAGAAATGAATATAAATTCAACAGTTTCATGAAAGGACATTTATCACAAGGCGAGGGATTTCTCAATTAGCGTGTTTATTGACAATTTTCCTTATCTTTGCTTCTACAAAGCATTCAGATATAGCTCAATCGTGGCTATCAATTTCTTATTGATTTTACTATCTAAACGATTTTTATTATAGTAAAACACGTTTTGTAAATAGAGAACATGTCTATTTATAGTGTTCGAACACTATAAATTTGAATATTTATAATAGCAGCTATGTGTCTTAAAGAACATTGTCGGTGCGTGCGTCGCAAACTTTGGTGTGTAGACACCATTATAATCATCACCATCATCTCAGCCGATGGACGTCCACTGCTGGATCCCCAAGGATCGCCATAACCACCGGTCCTGCGCTGCCCTCATCCAACGGGTTCCCGCCGTCTTCACCAGGTCGTCGGTCCACCTCGTTCGGGGGCTTACCCAGGCTGCGCTTTCCGGTACGCGGTCGCCACTTAATTTCTTTTCGGCCCGTTCGGCCATCGGTTCTGCGAGCAATGTGCCCCGCCCACTGCCACTTTAGTTTAGCAATTCTTTGGGCTATGTCTCTACTACTCTGGTTCTGCGGTCAAATTCATTTCTGATTCGATCTCGTAGGAAGACTCCGAGCATAGCCCTCTCCATTGCCCTTTGGGTGACTTTCAGCCTTTTATGTGGCCATGAGTGAACGACCATATGTCATCATTGGCAACACACACTGGTCGAAGACTTTAGTTTTAAGACACTGCGGTATTTGGGACGTGAAAATACTACGTAGCTTTCTTAATAATGACGTATTTAAATTGTAGGGTCTTGCATTTACACTGGAAGAGCGACAGGCGCTCGGGATCCACGGCCTCCTGGCGGCAAAGTTCAAGTCTCAAGAGGAGCAGCTGGATATCTGCAGGATATCTGTCGACCGATACGAGGACAACTTGAACAAATATCTTTACCTCGTGGAGTTACAGGTGACTAAACATGACAAAGGTAACAATTTAATTCAATGAAACACACTTTTGATTATGTGGTTTTGGATTATAATTTGGTTGTAAGGGCTTGGTCAGTGACCAATAGCTACCGCGACCTGGATAGATCATGGTTTTGGATTGGTTATTCTTTGGTTTGCCAGGATATGGGTTTGGTGATCAATGAGATCAAAACTGTTTCTTAGAGTGTATCGTTTTCCTATCAACAAATTTATACAGTTTTCTGGGCTATTCCCACAATAAAACTATACAATGTTTTCATAAATATTTACGTCCAAAATCTATCAGCTGCGGAAATTTAGTCTTTCATTGAAATTGTAATTTGGGAAAACCATGCATTCGATGAAATTAGATTCTACCAAATAATTAGTAACCGCGTCTAAATATAGCTTGGTGACGATGACACATATATTATGTAATTTAATTTTATAATGGTACTTTATCATGGTGTATAGCTGAAAGCAATTTATCTAATGGATATCCCGTGGTAATTGGTTCCGGACTAATAATGGTATTGTTGTGCACTGTTTGGGATACATTATAATCTTAAATATAAGGTGGAGAATTGTTTTCTGAAATAGGTACGTGTTTGCTCAAAATTAATTACGTAACATGTTACGTTCAAACATTTAACGAACTGGAATTACATTTAATGAGAGTTTCCGACCGTTCATAATAATAGTTCTATACTATAATCCATTCCAAATAGGAACGAAATTTTATGGCTATTTTGAATTATACTAGAAACAGAGATTTGAAACACTTTCTCCACTTATGCCTAGAATAGCTTCAGTAATGTCCGAGATATGTCGGATAGTAATATATCTTTCTGATAAATATAATTATTATATTTGCTAATCTGAATTGGCCAGAAAGCTAAATCATCATCACAGCCTGTCTATACAAGGTGTTAGAAAAATTCAAATAAACATTTAAGGGGGTGGTTTAGACCATCAAACTGAACAACTTTCAATATGGGACTAATATCTAAATCACGAAAAAAAAATCTGATGTTCCATACTGAACTACACATTTTTATTTTTGTAACACCCTGCATACGTTGCACTGCCCAAGCCTACCCTCGACTAGGGCCCAGGCCGGGTGTTAGTCCACCACGCGTGACCAATACGGATTCACATACGCATTGGAATTTCTTCTTCGGCGTACGCAGGTTTCCTCACATTGTTTTCCTTCACCGTTTGAGAGCAGTCGGTATTACATACTCTAGTTAGAAAACTTAGTGCGGATTCGAACCTGGGCCTCAAGATTTAGTTTCCATAGCTCTCCGCAACGCGCCGCCGACGCTCTCTAGAAAGCTAACTAGAAATCGGAAAATCTTTTCGTCCTTATATGGAATGAAGTATAGTTAAAGCTGCTACAGTACAAGACCAAAATTACAGTGATTTTGAATTATTGCAGGACAGAAATGAGAAGTTGTTCTTCAGACTGTTAGCGGAGAACATAGAGAAGTACCTGCCTATTGTTTACACCCCGACGGTCGGGCTGGCCTGCCAGCGGTTTGGACTCATCTACAGAAGACCCAGGGGCTTGTTCATCACTATCAACGATAAAGGACACATTTTTAACATTATCAAGAATTGGTAAGTACTTTTCATATTTCTGGTGCCATACCAGACACGTATCCAGGGGGGATTTATCCCCCCTCCCGAAATCCGAATTTTTGTATGGAAAAGTGATTACAGCACTTGATTTTTCATAGTTTTTCAATGAATATCCAGCCCCCCCCCCCCCCCCCCCCCTTTGAAATTTTTAGATCTTAATATTGTCTACACAATATTGTGTGTGTGGATGCACGTCATACAGTACTAGTTCAAATATTTAGGCTTTCCTTTGCATACAGGTTTTCTTTGTATTTTATGAAAAATGAGAAATAAAGCCGAGATGTTAAAGATAGGATATATATTTTAGCTAGCTAAATTTTTCATAAATTTTTATGACTTTAAGATAATGAGAAAATAGTTTCTTAAAACCAGCAAAATATGGCCCGGCTAAGCGTTTACCTAGTGGGAGCCTCTTAAGTGAATAAATTTCATAAAGTACATTTAGAAAGTTAATGGAATTTTAAATGAAGCAAATATATGTCGAATAGAATTCCATTATAGATATTCTGAGTGTTTTGTTGCTAAACAAATTGTTTAGCCCTATTGTATCACAAATACAATAGTTCACAATACTTAATAGAAAGTGATACTGTGACAATAATGATAACAAAAAGAATTTCTTATAATGAAAAATAGAATCTACACTGTTATAAAACTTTAACAGAAGTGTTCTTGCCTTGAAGATAAATTTCCAAAAAAGGGTTACGAACACCATATGTTTGTGTCCCTGACTCCAAATCACCGATCTTTGGATTTTCTGGCTGTGTGTTAATTTTTTCGAGTATTACGCATAAACTACATACATACATACATACATATGCTCACGCTTATGTCCCACTACTGGGGTAGGCAGAGACAACAGATCGCCACATGCTACGATTCTGACATACATCTTTCGCCTTCTCAACATCCATAAGTTTCTTCATACAAGCTCGTCGGTTTCGGGTACATTTTATTTGGCCCTTCTTCAGTAGCCAAACCACTTCAACATGCCTTTTTGAATCCTGGTTACTACATCTTCTTTCAGACCACATCTTTCTCTAATCACACTATTCCGTAACGGGTCCTTCAAAGTCACACCACACATACTACGCAGGGAGCGCATTCACCGTATTTATTCTAGATTCATGCTTCTTCTGCCATACTTTAAAGTTGGTGCCAACACACCGTCGTGAACCGCCAAGCGAGGCTTTTTACGCATAAACTACTGGACCGATATTGTTGAAACTTTTAAAAGCTCATGACTAGACATAAAAATATAATTGCAAAAATGTAATCTTAATTTTTTCTTGCTACGATGACTGCACGGCTAGCATGCCCACGACGAATCGATAACATGAAATTAAAAAGAAAAGTATTTGTCTCTTATTTATACGCAGGCACAAAACGAGAAAAACGTCATGCGCGCTCTTTTCAGCGTACGTAAAATAACAAAGATTGAGGCGATTTTTGTCGTTTTCTCGGGGGTGGCATGCGAGGCCTACAGGAGATATAATAGAAAAACCACGCGGACAAAAGCTAGATTAAAATAAAGCACCTAAATGATTGTTCAAATTAGTTTGGAAATGTATTATGATTAGTTGATTTAATTTGTAACGATAAGGAATTCATGTATACATCCATGACCTAGGTAAACATTCGTATTCGCAAGCCAAATATTCGTGCGGGAAATTAATTGATAGGATGCCATTTAGGTTAATTTAGTTTCTGTTTATAAACAATAATATTATTATTTTGGTGACATTTCCAGACGTGCGGGTTGATGATGATAGGAGTCCCGCGCGAGTACATACATTCAGTAATACTGGGTCCATGCAGCAGCATTCGTTTGTGTATTACCGGTTCGCCCATCTCCCTGCAAAGTTTGGCCACTATTTCAAACTTAAAACATCGCGCGGCTCCTACCAGAGCGGGACGCCTTTGCATATATTTTTCTGCCATATTTTGCGGGGGGGAGGAAGCGTCGCTATAACAATAACGCATAAAACGTGTCGAATCTTTTTGAGTACACACCATAGATGTAATAGACCTCCGAGCAAAGACAATAGACAGATGTACATTTAGATCTTTAAAAATATCTTCTTGGTTGGTAGCTATCGATAAATTACGGTATTTATGAACCGGTGTGAAGTTAGCAAGGATTTTAAAATCATAAAGGATGACACTCCTCCTTACAAGCATGGAAACAAGAATTGGAATTGGCATGCGACCGGATTTAGTTGTATGGGTAGAAATGTATTGATTAAATAATTTATCACAAAAAGTAGTTATAATTGACGTAAAGTTTTATCGATAAGAACTGCATTGATGGAACATCCCTATGCATTCACTTGGCGAATCAGTCAGATTTGTCGCTCGATCGATCCGGGGACGCAGTATGACCATCGGGATCGGGACTTGCACTTTGGCAGAGGGGAAAGTATGCAAAAGGCGTCTCCCCCTGGTTGCTTTAAGATTGCAAATTCCGCAGCGCACACCTAGCAGCAAAATGCTCGAACAGTTTTTATCGATAAAAATGGAGTAGTAAAATTGCGTTCAAGAGATAGTTTCCCTTGGCATAATATACTATTCTTCAGCATTTTCCCATAATTTTAAGTCTAAGCATCGCCATTTTCATGTATCATAATCTAAATAAGTAGGAACTGTGTTTTAGGCCAGAACCCGATGTCCGAGCGATCGTTTTCACGGATGGAGAAAGAATCTTAGGTCTGGGTGACCTTGGAGCGTACGGAATGGGCATCCCTGTTGGAAAGCTTTCCCTCTACACTGCACTAGCTGGAATAAAGCCGCACCAGTGTCTTCCCATCACTTTAGACGTTGGCACTGAAAATCAGGTGAGAATATACATTTTTAATTTCAGCTTTCTCTCATTTTCCTTTCGAAATGTTAATTGTTACAAATCTAATTTAAATTGGTTTTTTAAAAGACTGAAATATTCTTACCTTTTTTACGTTCGGTTATTATGTTATGAATTTTATGGCATGCAGAATGCATCCGCTTGACTAGTTCCATGTTACTGAAACGATGTTCGATTGTAAACAATTGATTCTTTCTGGCGTATTATCTTATTTTAAGATCTCATTCTAAGTGTTTGGTTTTATTCCTCTTATTTACGATTATTTCTTTTGCGTTTTGTCATAGTTGATTTCGACCACAGAGACTGATTTTTGCATAGAGATCTAGAGAGATGCCAACCAACGCGCTGAGTACGAAACGTAGTGTCGCATTACCACCAGTACCACGCGATAGAAAGTATTTTGTTAGATTGAATGTGCTCATTATCCATTGCTGTATCAGAACTCAACGTTCGAATAATCTTTAGTACTTCGCAAGCATTGTAAACTATTTACACATAATATCTCGACTGGTTTTCATACATACATACATATTCTCATGCCTGTCTCCCACTGGGGTAGGGAGAGACAACGGAACGCCACCTGCTACGATCCTGACATACCTCTCTAGCTTCCTCCACATTCATAAGTCCTTTCATGCATGCTCGTCGGTTACGGGTAGATCTGACCTGGCCCTTTTTATGTGCTTCACTGGTTTTCAGCCTCATAATATATTGAATCCTTACTGTCGCGAGCAATGTGCACTGGTTTTCAGCCTCATAATATATTGAATCCTTACTGTCGCGAGCAATGTGTTCCGTTTTTGCGCATATTGCTGCGACACTGGCCCCGCCTACTTTTCACATCTCCTTTTAGTTTTTGTGATCTGTGAATTTTTGCATTAGTCTCCGCTAAACACATCTCATCCCGTCCTTACACTCTATTGTGTCCTTACCCTACTTCGCCAGCCACCGTAGATACAAAAATCGCGTTAGTTCGCAATAAATTGCAATGTACATTTGTTGCGATGTTGTTAGGATAGATAAGATATCACTTCTAGTGTAAAACCAAGTTTGCAGCTTCGAACGACCTGTGCTAACTGCGTGGTGCTCGGAAAACCTGGAAATTTTTGGGCATTATTCAGGTTTTGGCTTTGCGACCTACGATGTTTTAAATGACTGACGTATACTGAATCTAATGGTACATGAAACTTATAACATCAGAAAACGAGATAATGATTTCTTTTTAGTAGGTACATTCAGTTTGAAATATGAAATTTATTATATTATGGTTGTAGGATCTTCTGGAGGACCCGTTGTACATCGGTCTGCGACAGAAGCGGGTACGAGGCAAGGAGTACGATGAATTTATTGACGAATTCATGGAGGCGTGCGTCCAGAGATACGGCCAGAATACACTCTTGCAAGTAAGTTTTATCCAACGCATATCTACATAATATCTGCTGATCAAAAGAGGAGAGAAAAAGCAAAATATAAGTGAAAACTGATACCTACCACGATTTATACTTATAGTCATATAGTGCATTCAATTTTTATTTTACTTTATTTATTACTGCATACAGGAGAAGGGGTTCAGGGCTTAGAGGTAAAACTCACTAAGTGCCTTTGGTCGTATGCGATGCTTAGTGAGTTTTACCTCTAAACCGACGATATAGTGTCGATCTCAAATAATTATATTGATAACATTAGGTGTATTAAAGATCCAAAACTTAGGAGGCAATCGAAATACACGTATAATAATAAAAAAAAAATTATAAATTAATATTGTATGAAATGATAATTATGCTTGACGTGATTCAAGTTTTATAAATTTATCCGAAAAACCTCCGAGATATGTTTAGACTGGTTACCACTTAAGCACGGGCTTGATAACGGTCAATCCTGTTCTGTACATATCAAGAGCTTATACTTAATCTATCTGCAGTATTCAAACAGATGCGATAGCAAACTTTATCATCGAAATCATTAGCAATACTTCATTTTACACTACATATAATTATGTAAGCCAGTGATTTCTATAAAACATTGCTCGTATAACGTCAAACAATATCTTATCTAGTGTATTGGCGTAATCGTTCATCAATCTATTATTATTTGTCATATAATAGATCATTGATGTCAATTGAATTAGGTATTTTGTGAATTTGATAGCAAGCGTGCCGATGTCGTGATTTTGATCAATATCTCTTAGCAAGAAAATTATTATTATCTAATCTATTTAAATTCATACACTGTTCGGAAGCAATACCATTATATTGTTTTGCAAAGTTTATAACAAGACGAATTCAATTATAAAAACTCCTTAAATGTTACTCCCAGTTATTCCTTGTTTTTATGAGATGTTCAAACCGGTCCACTATTTTTACGGAAATAATGCAGAAGCCGACAATGTTTAATGCACAAACACAGCCAAGATTGTAGTTTTATTTTACGCGAGTTTGTTTTTACTTTTCATTTACATAAACTGCGACTGCCTCCGTGGTCTAATGGTTAAGAGCATTGGCTCTCGACTCGGAGGTCGTGGGTTCGATTCCCACGGGGGGCACCTAGTGATATGTCACTTTGTGCGTTTTCCCCCAGTTTGTTAGGACAGTGCAGGCTGAATCACCTGATTGTCTGAAAAGGAAAATGATTCCGTGCTTCGGATGGCACGTTAAGCCGTTGGTCCCGGCTACTATCTCTGGTGGTAGTAGTCGTTACATAAAAACCACGTCAGAGGCCGTAAGGCGGTCTGAAAAAACTCTGACACCAGGGCTCTGCTCAAGCTCTGCCCACACGATAAGAAAGAATTTACGTAAATTATGTAAAAATATTTCGTCTGATTCCAGTTGCGAAACTCGGAGACTTCTTTGCTTTTTTTGTAGGAAGGGGCGTATAACATTTTTTTTATTTATTGACTGAAGCCAAGCGAAAGCTCAGTTAACGTTAAAAACATACAAATTAAGAGCGAAATCACATCAGGCAAGCAGCGGAGTTGTTCACAATAGACACATAATTTGTGACTACAATTGCCTGTCATAGCCTTCAATTTCTATTCACAAGATTTACATATCTGTATATACATTAAAAACCATTTCTCATTTTGTTATACGGTATATTGGAGTGACACTCGACTAGCGCATTGTTGCTCGTAATGTTCACTAAACAAAACGACTATAAGTACCTACTGTTCTTTCGCTGATAATATACGATTCAATTCTCACGTCAACCTTGAGATTTTAGACGATTGTCGCTACGTGACTTGATATCTGATGACGATAGACTAAACAACATTACAGGAATAAAAATATAATAATTAGGAAAGAATTACACAGCGTATTTTTTAGGGTTGAGCTTCATCTGGCAGCACGGAATCACACTTTTTCACGCTCTATCCTTTTCTGTCGCTCAGGAATGTCAATGCCTAGAGCGAGAAAGGCTGCAGCACTGCCGGTGCTACCGCGTACGATCGCATTCCTGCTTTCTTTCTCGCTATAGCAAATGACGTTCCAGAGTGACAGAAAAGGATGGAGCGTGAAAAAATGCGATTCCGTGCGGTCAGATGAGGATCAACCCTTAAAAACTATTAAAATTTTTAGGGGTAGGGGGCTATCAAACTGAAAACCATTTACTAAGGGAGCAAACCTAAAATACAGGATGCAACGAAAAGTGTCATTAACCTTTAAACTATAACTCTACCCATCAAACTGAACGACTACTTTGGGAGCAAACCGATAGTTTGAGTCGAGTTTGCTCTGATCGGTTTGCTCCCATATTAAAGGTTATTCAGTTTGATGGGTAGAGTATGTGGTTTAAAGGTTAATGATACTTTTCCTTACACGCTGTATATCCATGTTCCAAACATTTGAGTCGAATAGGCATTGCAGTTTAGTATGGAACAGAAGATTTATTTTTAGATATCAGAATCAGGTTTGCTCCCATATTAAAAGCTGTTCAGTTGGATGGTCGGAATACGTCAGAACGATCCCGAAAAATAAGTGTTACAAAATAACTATAGCTAATGTAACACGTTTTCTAAAAAGTTTATGTAACATGATACAGTTTATGTAACATAATTATGTAACGTGATTTACACCCGGTAAATCATAAGGAAAATTGGAAAACTGTTTGTTAGAAAATAATGTTTGTTCTCTCCCCAGTTCGAAGATTTCGCGCTCTTGAATGCAGGCCGGCTTCTCGACAAGTACCGAAACAAATACTGCACATTTAACGACGATATCCAAGGCACGGCCAGCGTTGCCGTCGCCGGACTGATGGCTGCCGTCAGACTCACCAAGCGGAAGCTCAGCGAAAACATTTGCATGTTCCTTGGAGCTGGATCCGTAAGTATATTCTAATCTAATACAATACAATACTCTTTATTTGCACCAAAAACATAAAATAACAATATTTACAAATGGTACAAATACCATTTATCTGACAAGCTGTCTTTATCAGGAAATTATATTTTTAGCACGCATATTTCCATCGGCTATCTCGCTTAGACAGATATTAGACAATTTAACTACAAATCGACAATTATTTGTATGCATGAATAATCCTATAATCTTTACATTTAAATTAATCGAAACCGATTAAAAAGTAACCAGCCTATCTATTGTGTGAGTTACCGATTACAAAATCGGTAACAATTCAATTCAAATAATTTATTTCAAACAAGATGTCCATATTATTATAGTGTTAGCATACATTTATCTTACAGCTAGTGTTAGTAACAAAACATTTTATTTTAAAAACCCGGCATGGAGCTTCACCCAGTGATGCAACAGCGGGGAGTCCCACCAGTCTTTGAACACGCTCAGGAGACCGTTAGTGCTGGCTCGGAGCCTGCCCAACATGGAGGCGCACCGTTTTCTCAATATAGCATAGAAGTCGTCCGTGTGCGCCTCCGCAAACATTCTCGACGCACTACAATGCCGTGCCAACCCCATCAGTATCCTGAATGCGTTATTATACAGTATGCGTAACGTTTGCCATACTGGCAGTAGGGCTAGTATGCCACACACGACGAAGTAACAAAACGAGAAAATCGTCATGTGCGCTCATTTCAACATACGTAAGATCGAGACACATGTCGATTCTATTGTTGTCTGTCTGTTGTCGGGGCTGGTATCATCATCATCATCATCAGCCTATAAACGTCCCACTGCAGGGCACAGGCCTACCCTCAGGGAGGGTGTATTAGTCCACCACTCGTGCCCAATGCGTTTTGGGATTCACATACACATCAGAATCTCTACTTCAGTGTATGCAATGCTTCCTTTTAATACGCAGTATACCCATATATTTACACATTGACTTAGGGTGAAGCCAAACGAGCGTAATTTTGTGAGTTGTGAGTCGCGTATTTTGAGTCTGTTTCATATAAAATCCGGGAATGCATTGTCTACGACGTCAGCCTTTATATGAACGGACTCAAAATACGCGACTCACAACTCACAACTCACAAAATTACGCTCGTTTCGCTTCACCCTTACACTCTAACGATAGACAAGCACTTTCATAGAAACAAAATGTCACACAAAATGACACATTGCCGACTGTCATTGCCATTAGTACGAAGTGAACTAGGTAACATCAATGCGGTGCGGAAACCGTATTCCAGTGTAACATGCACATGGAGAAAAGAAAGGAGCGGAGTTGAGGCAAGGCAGTGAGGTCAGTCGCCATTCGATGAGGTCATGACGTCACAGTGGGCGTGGCCTATGCTGCTCAGTTCGAATCGGACCGCCATTGTTTTCGTACGTCATTATTTTGTTTTCTGAGAGGTGTTTTGTCAATAAAAAACATCTAGAACGATGAAGTGCGCTGTTCCTGGATGTAAAAATTGTTCAGGATCACAGACAAAGCTTGCAGATGGCATAACTTTTCATAGGTAAGTCCAATATAATTTAATAAGAGTTGTTTTTTGAAAATAATTCTCGAATTACAAGGAAAATTGGTTTTGCTACTACCCGCAAGATGCCGCTCTTTAAGATGGTAAAGAATTGGAATGGAATGGACGATTTTAGAAAATTAAAGTGTAAATGATAGATGAAAATAACGATAAAAACAAAGTGACTCGTTTATATCGATTTAACTTTTATTTCTTTGTTGAATTGGTCAATTACTAAAAAAATCGTTCGGCGAGTAGATAACGGTCACAACAGACGGCACCAGTTGGTTGTCATGATACTGTGCATTTGTTGCAGTTACTCCTTTCGCCGCTAGATGGATTTGAGTTTTTGGGGCGGAGCCTACGCCCATCTCGTACCTCGTCCCCCTGCATTTTGGCGACACCTACTTGAATAGAAAAATTGCCTTGCCTCACCTCCGCTCCCTTCTTTTCTTCGTGAACATGCAGTACTGATCGATTTGGGATTCACATACACATCAGAATCTGTATTTTGTAAAACAACGCTGAACACGAATTTTTCCGTTTCCCTTACGATCGTGTTATATAAAAAAAGAACGTTTTGTTTTTACCCGAGAACTGTCAAACTAATGTGTAAAGTAACGTTTCGTAGTGTAACAAAAATTCTTCAACAAAATTAGGCCCCTGATCGCCTTATTTAGTACTGGTACTAGCCCAGTCATTTTACGGTTTGAGCCGGGATTAATTAATAAGTGATTTTTTCCGGTATTTTATTTAAGAGCCAATTTGAGCTTAGAAATGTACCAAAATTTAAAAAATTCCCGTCAGCAACAATTCCAAATTAAAAATTTAGCTATTATCTCATTATAAAAAACTTTTTTTGCATATTATTAATTTATTATATTTATGGCATAACCATTATACATATTTCAAACAAAATGTAAATATTTGTAAATATGGTGTAAATATTTTTGTCTACTTAGAAAGTTTTGAAAAATACATTCGTATTTGCTAATAAAAACCTCATTTTTTAAATTTCAATGCCTATTTTATTGCTTAAAAATAATTTATGTTAAATCTAATATAAATGAATGCATTGGGCATTCATATTAATATTATTTAATTTAAAAGCCTTCTGGGACACAAAATTGTGATTTCTATGTTGCGTAGCGATTTTGTTTTAAATTTGTTTCAGATAGGTAGTATTTTTGTCACTAAATGGTGCCGGTTACAGCTTAAAAGTGCAATTAATAATTACTCCCACCTCTCCTAGCAAAGCTCCGTAAAATGCCTGTGCTATACATTAATATCGTTGCTTTTACATCATCATATCGGTTTTTTCAAAAACTTTTCAAACAAAATTATTAATTACAGGCAGCGAACGGTATAGCGAACCTAATCGTCGCAGCCATGGTAGCCGAAGGTCTATCAGAGAAGCAGGCGCAAGAGCGCGTGTATATGTTTGACTTAGATGGTCTCCTGTCCACAAGGCGTGAAGGCGGAGTTCCGGCCCATGCTAAGGCGTTCGGCAAGGACGTTGAACCAGAAAAGGACTTTGAGGCGTGCATCGCTAAGATTAAGCCGAGTTGTCTCATTGGTAAGTTTACCCTTTTTTGTGTCTCACTTCGTCCAACCCTCTTTAGCGAAAGCAGGCCTTTGCCCTGCAGTTAGATCCTAAAGCCAATAAATCCTAAACTATTATAAAACTGTAACAGAAGTTTGTGTACACCTTGATGTGGTCAAGCTATACAAAATTAATATAAGCTGGCCGCGCGTAGGTTGCATAACATATAACGTCGCGCGGCCAGCTTATGTTGGTTTTGCGTAGCTTGATGTGTCGCCGTGTGTACATTGAAGATACTTACCAGAACCTTTACCTTACCCCGTTTTTAGGTATTTCGGACTCCAAATCAACCTTTTTTAGATTTTTTTCTGTCTGTTTGTTCGAGCATCACGCAAAAACTACTGAACCGATTTTGATGAAACTTTTTTTGATAGCTTATGGTTTGACTTAAAATCTGGTATATAATTTGTGCGGACTATGTCACATGTAAACTCTAGTATTGAATAAATTACAAGAGATTTCAATAGGGTGTAAAATTTAATACTTTGTAATTAATTAAACAAGGTGCTTCAGACCATCCAACTGCACAACTTTCACTATTGAGCCAATATTGCAGAAAGAGACAATTTTTTTTTTATCCACATGTACAGGGTAAATTTAAAACGAACAATAAGCGGATAACTTCAGCATGTAAATACATGCTACTCATGATAACTTCCAGCAGGGAATCCGCCTGAACTGGTGCAGGTCGTCGAGTATAGCACGCACAGAGTGTGAATCAAGAGTCAGACTTTCAGTACTTTAGTCTTTATTCGATCTTTTCAACACTCATCAAACTGAAGGACTTTCACTATGGAGCCAACTTCGAAATCGCTTAAAAAAAATCAACTGTCCCATACAAAACTGCAGAACCTATTCGACTCAAATGTATGGGACAGTAGATTTTTTTTTCGCGATTTCGAAGGTGGCTCCATAGTGAAAGCTGTTTAGTTTGATGAGTAGAATACATGCTGAAGTTATCCGCAGTGATATAAAATTTACCCTGTATACACATCAAAAAATTTATATCAGTTATAGTATTACCACAGATTTTTTCTAATTTCAGGCTGCTCGACAGTAGGTGGCGCTTTCACCCCCACCGTGCTGAAGCAAATGGGTCAAAATACCAACCGACCAGTCATCTTCGCTCTCTCCAACCCGACCAGCAGAGCCGAGTGCACTGCTCAGGACGCCTACGACAATACTGAGGTAATTATTAACATTGTTTCTGAACTATTATAAAATCTGCTGAACCAAATGGGTCAAAATACCAACCGATTTTTACAAAAAAAATAAAAACCCATTGGAAAAAAAAAGTCAAAAAGTAAAAAATAATATTGCAGCCGATGACTTTATCGTTTGCATCTATAAGAACATTAATTTGTTTTATTGGAGTCGGTGTCAAGCCAAGCCCAAAAACGAATCGCGAATTCGCGAATCGTACCAGCTTGACAGCGACTTCGAGGAAACAAATAAATGTTCCTATAGATGCGAACGAAAAAGTTGCTCTGGCCTCTAACTAAATCCCATCACATATGCATCACGCAAACCAACCTAAGAAAGTTGGCCCCATTTGTGTTATATGGTAGAAGCGTGAGGCTCATCTTAGACATAATTTTTCTAAGACTTTAATGAACGAGTCTTGAATAATCTTTGTCAAATAAAGAATTATAAAAAAATTGGGTCAATAGTTAAGAAATACTACCTAACAAATGTCAATGTATCGAGATGAAGTGAGCTGGCCACACATATAAACCAAACGTGGTTTTCGTAGGGTGGTTGGCTTTGTATGATAAATTGTATTGTTTTTGTATTGGACAGATAAATAAAAAAAAAAAATACTTTTTCCTTTTCCAGGGTCGTTGTATTTTCGCTTCCGGCTCCCCCTTCCCCCCGGTCCAGTACGGAGGCAAGCAGTACCACACCGGCCAGGGAAACAACTCCTACATCTTCCCCGGAATCGCCCTCGGCGTCATCGCGACCGCTACCCATCATATCTCTGAGGCTATGTTCTTGACCGCCGCTAAGGTAAATACCACAGAACATTATAAGAGGGGTTAGAAGTGCAAAATAGGCGTGGAACGTGCATAACACCTTAAGGCGCGCGGCGTGGTGCGAGCCAGAGGGCACGATTGATTGTAGTAGCATGAGCGGGAAGACAAGTGGCGACACCCGTCTCCGAAGCAAAACCGCTACTTTGCATTTCTAACCCCTCTTATAATGTTCTGTGGGAAATACTAGTTATTGGCTACGTGTACGACACTAGCGCCATCTAGCGCATTATGAACCCGTTAAATTTTTTGTAAGATAAGATAAGATAAATGTTTATTTTTAACTTTTGCTTAAAACTATTACATTAAACGGTAGACCAAAAACGAGGCAAGCCTGATACGCGAGGTCTACGATTGTAGATCAAATGTTAGGACAAGGTTTGTAAAAACAAAAGAAATGCGCATTATTATCGATATTAAAAGTATTATAATACCTATACCCCATTTCATATAAGATGAGTTCTGACCTTTGACTACTTATATAGGGACTAGTTATATTAACAAACATTTCTGCCACGTTTTGCGGGGGGCGAGGTATTACCTCGAAAAGTTACGGATTTCATGTTAAACATGAAATCCGTAACTTTGGATTTTATTCTTCATAACTTTAGATTCTAATTTTGAATCATAAAAATCATGAAAAGTAGTCTCCTGTGAACTCCAAACGTCATAAGTTCTTAGTTATTGTTTCGCAATTGTAGGCTGTCTCGTTTAGTTTAGATAAGGTATAAAATTGAATGTAAATGCACATGATCAATTGTTCTTATACCTTGGCAGAGGGGAAATGCTACCGCAAGGCTTGTGTTTATAGTGAAAGGTTCTGACACGTCTCTTGTGTCAAGAAACTAAGTACGAAAATTGCTTGTTTCACGCATCTTCAAATGTGAAACGGATTATAACTATCTGGAATTTCCGTTCTATGTTACGAAATTCGCATACAAACTTTCACCCCCATTTTCACTCCTTTGAGGGTTGAATTGCGAAAAATTTTTTGTTAGTGAGTTGAGCACCTAGATGGCAATTGAAACATTCCTGCAAAATGTTAAGTTGGTACATTGTAGTTTTGAAGATTTCGTGTTGAGTAAGTATTAAGTATACGGATTTGCATAGATTCAATGCAAATCTAAAACAGGTTGGCCGAAAGTTCCCGAAACAGACTTCGCACATGGCCAACTCACTTATTATGATACAAGTGAGCGAAGTTGGTCATTACAGTCTTGGCGGGATTGCAGCACGAGCCGCAGGCGAGTAATGTATTATACGAGCCGACGCTGTAAAGACCAACTCTCACGCGTTTCATACGACGTTTTTCAACACACTTGCGAGGAAAAAGTAATAAAATTTTGTAAAACAACTACTTTAGACAAATATTTTTGGAAAATGGCGCTGGTTTTTTTTCCGCGAGCCGTGCCTTTGAGAGATCTTGAATAGCGACCGCGTACAGGAAAGCGCAGCGTGGGTAGACAAGGTGGACCGACGTCCTGGTGAAGGCGGCGGGAACCCGTTGTATGAGGGCAGCGCAGGACCCGTCTTTGTGCCGATCCTTGAGAGAGGCCTATTTCCGGCAGTGGACGTCCATCGGCTGAGATGATGATTAACTGGAAAATTAGAGATTTATACAAAATATGAACATTTTTATAACATAATCTGATATACATTTTCCAGACTCTGGCAACCTACGTCAGCGAAGCGGACTTGGCGATTGGTCGTATCTATCCTTCGCTGTCCGAAGTGAAAGATGTATCTCTTGCCATCGCGATCGAAGTCGCTAAGTTGGCTTACGATGAAGGTATGTAACTTAACGATTCTAAATAGCGAAATTCCTTTAACAGGCGGCCGTATGTAATGTAAGCATATTAAAACTAGAATTATTTTTAATTATTTAGCATAAATATTTCATTATTTTATTTGCACAGTAAATTCTTCTGAACATTTAAAAATAAACGTCGGGGATGAGTGATTTATTCCAATAAGATAATTCAAATTTTTTTTGGTTTATGGCCGATTATATTCATAGTTGTCTGGAAGAAATCGCTTTTAGTGTTATGACAACAATTTGTACCCACCCTTTATTATTCTGGTTTTTGTTGCATGTTTGTGGCGTGATTCAAAAGGTAGTCTAGATTGTTGTCTTTTTTTACATAAATATATTTTCTATTCTGGTCGTGGTGAGAAATTCTAGTAAAATCCAGACAGGAATGTTGTGTCCAAGCCAGCCCAAAAAAATAGAATTAAAAATCATTCTATCCTATGTTACTGGTAAACAATTCACACGATAACAATGAAATTCGAGAATTTTTGCTGTGCTATCATTGAAATGCCTTGGTTTCGGTAAAAGAAAAAAAACTACCGTCGGAACGATCTGTGATTTATAGCAGGGACCGGAAATTTTCGGTTACCTTTATTTAAATGTAACCTTTATTCAGGTAACAACCGATTTTAATACCGGTTACCTAAATATGACCTTCAAGAGAATGCGAGTGAGTGCGGGTAAGGGTCAGTATACACGGAGCGGCCAAAAGTGCGCGTGGTTTTTAATAACACTGAAAAATGAACTTTAATTTCTACTTTTCTACTAATCAAAAGTACAAAATTGATTGAACAACGTCGTTATTGCAACGAGCGACGCGCGCACTATTTTCAGTGTTGCTACAACATTGGACAGGTTGAGATAATAAAGGAGATGATTATTTACATTTTATTGAACCCAAATGGTTTAAGTTTACGTTCACGTTTGAGTTTAAGTTTGTTATTATAATTGATTTAATTTGTATTTAGTAACGACTAAAATTGAATTTACTATATTTATAAGAAACAATTTTTTATTTAAACATATCTCTGTGTACGCGGACCGTTAGTAGAATGATATAAAGGTTACCTCTAAAAATACATGTAAAAAAATAAAGGTTGTAACCAAAAAATACCGGTATTATCGATACCGGTTTCGGTCCCTGATTTATAAATCCAAGATTGCATTAAATTACGAGAATAACTGTGGCTATTGTTATATTCGGGAAGCGTTCTAAACGTACCACAAAAAACATTTACATTCTCTGTAGATAGTACTTATAATGAAACTTACACTACTTTACCAGGAGTCGGATCAAGCTATCCCGTCCCGACGGATTTTAAACTTCATATCCAAAAGTGTCAATGTACATATTGCTATGAATCGCGTTTGCCTGACCGATATGAATGGCCCAACACTGAGAGTGTGAACTATAGGGACTGCAAAGGACGGGAGGTTCCTTCAAATTAAATCTTAAAAAGTTATTTGAAGATTTTTTTTTTATCATTGGGATTTGGACATGGATAAGGTGACATTGAAACAGTTTTTAGAGACAACGATATCTATATGGTAAATTGAAACTCAGGCCGAAAATCTAGTCTTAATTTTTAGCGTAAACGAAACGGCGACTTGCGCACACTAATGCTAATGCTGTGCTGATTCTGTGAACAGTCAGTCAGGTCATCTACATTCTACACATATAGGATATTTCTCAATATGCTGGCTGGTTTTTCAGGGGATGATCAGACCATCAAACTGAACAACTTTTTTTATTCTGTCTTTCTTTATTATTATGCGATTCCGCAAAACTCATCGGGAGTTTTTAGCGTCTTAAAACAAAAATACGGGGAAATTAATGAATTGCACTTTACATTTAGTTTATACTATGTAATTAATAGTAAAGTAAGATATTCTTGATTGTATTTTTGTTGTAGGTATTATTTTAATAAATAAATTGTATTTTTGTTTGTTTATTTATTATTATTTAGTTTTGTTATTTTTTGTTTTCATGTAATGGTTACGATTTATACGTTTATACACTTTCCCATCCTTTTTTGGAATTCGATCAGACTAAATAATTGAGAAACCTCCTCCTTGTTTGAAGTCTGTTAACAAGAGGTCAGTCTGAACGAACTTTACTAAAACTTTTTAAGTTTAAACACCTTGATTTCCTAATGCAAAACCTTGTTATTTATCAAAGCCAGTGGACTTACAAATAAATTGTTACGCCATTGAAATTCTTGAATATATTTTTCACTGCCAAACCATTATCAACTTTGCTTGCGTTTAAATAACATTGAAAATCAATTAACACAAGTCGTTCTTATGCCCTCGGGGACTAGTAGTTGTGTTAATTGATTTTCGATATTATTTAAACGCAAACAGAGTCGGTAATGGTTTGGCAGAGACAAATACTGTGCGCTGCGCTTTGCCAGGTGTAAGCCGCGCCGGCTACGGCTCTTTCTTGTAGTCTTCAATAATATGCCAATTGCAAATCAAGTGTGCGTCTTTCGCTGCATTCAGTTGATAACTGATTGATTTCATGAGAGACTGATTTTGGCGCTGTCATGTACTATAAAGACATCGTTGTTTAGATTATATTTTGGTTAATGAGTGATTTTCCATATTACAATAATTAACATTTGTAGTATTGTATAATCGGGTCTCTTAATATGCAGACCTTTTTTTAAGGGGATGATCAGACCATGAAACTGAACAACTTTCTCTTTGGGACCAATATCGAAATCGTGAGTTAAAAATCTGCCTTCCAATATAATTCAGTTGAGATGGATTGCAATTTTGTATGGAACAGCTGTTTTTTGACTTGCGATTTCGACGTTGATCCCATATAGAGAATGTTGTTCGATTTGATAGTTTGATCATCGTCTTAAAAAACTGTCACTGTTGACGTTATTATGGGATGAACAAACCGTTCATGTGGAAACACCGCCATTTTTGTCCACGAACTATATTTATTTTCTAGAAGATCGCTCGTTCAGGTAGTTAGTGGTATCCTTAGTAGTAAACTAACGGTATTAGATACAATTTTGATACAATCATAGAGAGTGCAATATTAGGTATGTTGTTTATAGATTATAAAATAAAAACGTTTTTTATTCTCTCCACAAAGTTAATTAACATAAACACTAAACTTATCAGTAAGCACTTAGTTTTATAAGCAGAAAAAAATATAAATATCAACTAGGTTTGTGGAGACTGGTGCTCGTACAATGGTACGGAGTTAATTCTCCGCACTTGTGTTACAGGTCGCCGGGCTTCCACCGCCCGGACGCCGGCGTCGCGTAACAAGATAATACGTTGTTTTTTTTTTATTAGAGCGTTTTATTGCTTACTTGATTAGTAGTAGGTACATTTAGTCGTATCTTAGAAGCTAGGTGTGTGTATGGGGTGTGTGTGTGAGGGGTGTGTCTGTGTGAGGGATGAGTGTATGAGCGGTGGTGTTGATGCGTGTGTGTGTGCGTGCCTGTGCGTGTATGTGTATGTGTATGCTGGAGTTCCGTATTATAATATAATTGAAATTAATTTTAATTTGTTAAATTAATTAACTAATAGAAAAAAAAGAAAAGGTAGTTGTCACTTATTAGGAAAGGATTAGGTGATACAGTCTATTAGGTTTTCTGTTTCTTCATAGTCTAATTGTTTTAAACAAGTCTGTAATTTGTGTCTGCATTGATTTTTAAGAAGGGGATATATATCTAGTTGTTTATTAATTTTATTATAGAGATGGGAACCTAGGAAGTTGAAGAATTTTCGAGCGAAAGAGGTGTTGGGTGGGGAATTTGTACAGACTGTGTGTTTACGCCTTTTGTGTTCGAATAGCTTAGGATTGTAATGTAGTTAGCTGTGTTTGCGCATGGTGGTGTTGAGAACAAATAATTGTCGTACAGTAGGGACTTTACATCGCTTGTACAGTTCTCTGGTTGGGAACAGGAACGGAAGAAACCTACTTACCTTCAGTACCGCCCTTTGAGCCCTTTCTAGTTTGAGCAGCGTCGTTTTGGAAACACTACCCCATACAGTGATGCATAGTATACAGTATCAATAATCTTATTATTAGTTACATGTCGGAGGTTTTTAAAAATGAAGATTAGTTTGCGGGTTCCACTAGTAAGAAGATCAATGTGAAGTTTAAAACTTAGGGTGTTATCAATATGGATTCCAAGGTACTTTATCATGTTAGTTTGAGTAAGTTGTGGGCATGGACAAAGAACGTTATGTGTGCATTTCAGTGGTGTGTGATTTTATGGACAGATTGTCATATGCATTTGTCGAAAAGTTCTTGAGAGAAAAGGGAATGAATTTAGTTTTGTCAGTGTTGAGTGTCAGTTTGTTTGAATGGAGCCATTTCGTCACCATATTAAAGCCACTTTGGGCAAGAAAAAGCAAGGCGGTGTCATCAGCAAATGTAATAACCCGGCCACCCGGCATCACGAGATCGCAGAGTTCGTCAATGTAGGTCAAGAAGAGGGTGGGTCCCAGAATACTACCCTGCGGTACCCCGAAGGCAATGGGAAGATCATCACTAGCAAGTCCCTATTTTCACTCGTTGGCGACGGTTAGTAAGATAGCTGGTGAAGAGCTGTAATTGTAGGTCTCTGATACCCTTCTGTTCCAATTTGTCAATGAGGAGAGGGAAAGAGACTGTGTCAAATGCCTTGGCAAGGTCTAGGAATATTACTATGACTTTTTGTTTGGTGCCTAAATTTGTGATAATAAAGTTAGTTAGTTCATGTATAGCTTCATTTGTTGATCTACCAGACCGAAGTCCGAATTGGGAAGGAGATAGTAAATTATTTGATTCTAAGAAATTAGTTAGGCGCTTGTTAATTAATCTTTCGCGAATCTTCGAGAGCGTTGGTAGAACGGATATCGGTCTAAAGTTATTGACACAATCTCTGTCCCCTTCCTTGTGGATGGGATGAACTTCGGCAAGTTTGAATATGTTTGGGAACTGTCCAGTAGAGAATGTTAGGTTACATAGGTATGTTAAAGCCGGTGTGACAAACTTATTGTAACGTTTTAATATGTGGGCTGGGATGTTGTCAGGTCCTACTGCACTGTCATTTTTAAGGCCACGAATAAGTCCATCGATTTCGTTGTTATCTGTGTTGAGTAGAACAAATGAGTGCCATGACGGTTGAATGATTGAGTGAACGTATTGGAAATAGTTTTAGAAAAATTTTCAGCGAGGTTCTTTCCTACGTTTACAAAGAAATTGTTGACAGAGTTGATATCCTGTTGGGGGTCATTTTTAGACAAAAGGTCCAGAGGAACATCCTTTATTTTCTTTGTACTTGTTACGGTTTTTATTGTATCCCAAAGCTTTTTATTGTTAGTGGAAGATGCTTTTTTTATTTCATTCCTTTCATGGTCCCTTTTTAGTTTTTTCAGTGTGTTGGTGCAGAAATTTCTATACCTATTATAAGTCATCTTAAGGATTTCATTGCTAGGGTCCTTTTTTAGTTTTTGGTGTAATTTGTAACGGTTTCTCAGGCATTTTAGTAGACCTGTAGTGATCCACGGTTTTTTAATTCTTTTTCTATTTGATATTTTAACAGTGTTCGTATTTGTAGAAATGATCTTATTTAAGGAGTCGATTAGAAATCCAGCTGCTAGGTGCGAGTTATCAATATTTATTATAGGAGATAAGTCTAGTTGATTGAAGTCTTTATCAAGTTGATCATAGTTTATTTTTATAAGTTTGATGATTTTTTTAGTTTTGATTGATTGAAGTATTTTAATTTAATTTCATAAAAGTTGTAGTTAGTTGTAAAATTTTAGGCGTAGCATTTAGCCATTGTATTTAATATAGAATAAGAAATTTAGACTTACAATTTCAAATATTATTGATTTTTAAACATGTTACAGCCATGTTGTGCTATTTCGAATCAGGGTGTGTCATCTATATCGTATGAATTCCAGTTGTAATGCTGGACTTGCGGGTTGGTTAGTTTGTAATAACTACTAGTAGATGGCACTCACGTCCTCCTTAAGACGCAACAGATTGAAAATTTCGTTCTCTGGTTAGTGGGCTCGGTGGCGAAATTGGATAACGCAGTTCCCCGGATTGGAAAAGTGCGGGTTCAAGTCCCGCCCGAGACAAATTTTTCAATCTTTAATTTGATTTTAGACTTACAGCTTGGCAAAAAAGAGTTTGACGTGGTCACAGGTGGATTTAATATTTTAGCTAGTGAGAAGCATGCTACGAAAAAATCGAGAAGTGCCTCTGTCTTTGTTACTTTGCGTATGCGAAAGCGAGCGCGCTTACAGGTTATGCGTGATTTTGACGTTTTTGCAAAGAAATTGGCGCTCTTATTTTTTCCAAACTCTTATTTGCCAAGGCATAGGTATAAGAATATAAATGGACTGTAAGTAATATTTAGTTCTATCAACTGGAATGCTTATAAAATGCGCCAGAAAAACGTTGTTACTGAAAAAAAATCTATAGTAAGAAACAACCAGTTTAGGGAGGATCGATAATCTTCCTTTATGTTTAAACAAAAATTTAGTAGATAATAATTAAATCAAAATGTGATAACATCAATTCATAAAGCAACTCTTTACAGGTTTGGCATCCGTATATCCTGAGCCAAAGGATCTACAGAAACACATTAAGAACCAAATGTACAACCACTACTACGAGAGCTCCATGCCAGTTGTATGGGATTGGAAACCAGAGGAAAAATTCAATGTGCGGCCCATTCAGCCAGTGGCCAAAAACATCTAAAATTTCACAAAAGTTAGGCCAAGTCATTGGCGTTTTATTGGCGTGTAACTGTTAGAAATTTAGGCCCTTCTAGGGTCTAATAATGTCCTTGTCTAAGCAGTCGTGTTTTATGCGTCTCTCTCACGCTTCTGTATGTGTAAAGAGTAAGAGAGAGTCTTTGTTGATTGGCTTTCATCTATTAGGTGTAGACTCCCTTTTAATAGCTCAATCTCACTATATTTGATTATTTTTTGCTTTTATGACATTGTAATGCGTATGAAATCGGCTCCCAAATAGCGCCTACTGTCCTTGCACTGGGAATAAAAGTAGCAGCGATACAAAGTGTAAGAAAAATCCATCTCAAAATAAATAGGTAAATGACAGTAGACACGTAGACGTAGATATTCATGATTTTACGCTTAACATCGTAAACAATAGCATTAGGAACATGTTTGATACATATTGTTTAAGTATTATTTTATTTTATATTTAGTGTTATGAATCTGTATAAAAGTTTACTTTGTTGGTGATCCGAACATGCAGTGTATTACGGGATTAATGTTTAAAGCGATGTTTTCACGAGTGTCTATATCGCTGCGCAATCGTGAGTCTCGACTTTAAAGATTACGATGCAACAAAAACGTTCAAAATCTCGGTCTTTCTTATCCCTTATTTTAATGTTTACTGATATATTTGAAGAAATTCGTATAAAAATCTGGGAAAGCATATAATTTCATAGCCGGTTTCCTCGCCTATTGCCGTTTTATGTGTAACGAAAATTTTAGATAAAATCTCGTTAATATCGCCTTAACAACATCTTTTATGTGACTAATTTTTGGTGTCCTTTATAGTATTATTTTAGCTTGAGTTACTAAATTTTCACGCAGTATTTATGTTATATGCGCGTATTCGGAAAGAAATATATTTGCACGTTCACAATTAAATTATAATAAGGTTTGTTTGATGGATGTTTTTGGATGAACTGTGTCTTAATGTAATAATTCGTAAATCACTTCTCACTGATATAATAAAATTGTTTGCTTGCCCATTATAAGAGTTCAGTATATCGACAATATTATTAACGTAGGAAACAATAGTTGTTGTGTTTTTGTTGAAAATGCACTTTAGTTCGTTTTAAACGTTTCAACATGTTTTTGTGTAACCGAAACATTTTAGCAGAAAAGAATAATGTATTAATTACTTGTATTGTGTATTAAGTATTTCTAAATAAACAATATGTCTACGGAATATAATACGGGAAATAACAGTATCTAGTCACCACAGCATTAAAGAATCATCAATGCAGGTCATCTATTTATGCATTTTACATCAAATTATGATTAAGTATTAAACAAAATGAAATGAAAATAAAGACATTTAGGAGGTACGTATTAGATTGACTAGAATAATAAAATTACGTAACAACATTTTAGCGCCTTTTTGACAAAAGCAGATTTTTTTAAACATTTGTAGTTTTGGTGGTTATTATGAGCATCCATATTATGCTGCAATACCATATTATAAGGACTTAATACTGGATTTACAGCAGTCTACTTAATTTGGTTGTGTAGTATATTGTACAATGTTCCCCAATGCTAAATTGACTATAACTATTCACTAAGTATTACTAAATTATTCATAGAATAACACCATGTTCGAAATGTATTTAGAATATTTAAATCGGAGAAATTATGTTTTTGATTTCAGTATTTGAATAGTGAGACAATTTTTTTCGCTAAGCGAAGTAATTTTTTAAGTTAGGTATTTCATTTTACATTATTAATGTTATTGTATCTTTCGATACTAAGTGATTTATGTTGCTGTGACGTATGTATGTTAAATAAAATCGTTTGAACTAACCATTTGTAGGTACAAAGTATAAACTGTGTTCTAAATGTTCGTTTTCTAAATTAACACAAAATTTTTGAATGTCCTTTCTATTTTTATGTTCATTTTCATCAATTATCACTTGAAAACCTGTAACCGTAACAAAGTTTAGACCCTGGTCTATTTACATAAATTTTTACAGTGTTTTGGGTCAATTAACTTATGTTCTTGCCCTCGTGAAATATCTTTTTTGGAATTCATGAGGTTATTTATGTTTAGTTAGTTAAATTGTTAATTAGGTAAAATAAATTATGGATGTTACTAATTACATAAATAATTTTCAAAACACAATTATTGTCTTTTATTTGTATTCTATTAATAGTAGTTAGTTTTCATAGTATTGACCTGTGTGCATTCGTAAAATGTATGTAATTGTTTGTTTTTTCTCGGTTCGAATCGAATCCCGGCATGGATATAAATTACCTCAATTTTTACCAACAATTACTCAGGCGAACCGTTCACAGGCAAGCAACTTCAAAAGAATCTCTGGATATCTACTTGATAACCATTAATACGTTGTGCCGTAAATTACGCGTGCAATGCTTTTCCCTATACCGGCGACAAACCTATGCAGTCCGTAGAGGTAGATAACGTATTCTAGTGTTCATTGACAAAAATCACAGAGGCCGCTTTAGATTACTTAAGTAAAGGCAAGTTAATTAATAAGTAATTATGTTATTATCAATTTGGGTGTAAAGATAATGTATTTGTATTTTGTAGTTTAAATAAATAAAAGTATACAGTCCGACTGACACATACGTGTTAATGAATAAGCGCAAAACCTCATACACCCCAACTGATTTATAACAAAATAATTCGATAGAAACAATAATTTCATTATTTTGATAATTAAAATTTAAAGTTATTCGCATTTTAAGTTTTGAGGCAAAATGATTTGTTATCATTTCAGCAACGAACGGTCAAAATAAGAATCTTGTTTTGGTAGTACGTAGGGTGAGTGTGTCCGTGCGGTGGGTTGACATCGGGTTCAGTAAATTTTAAATTTTACAAACAAATTATTTAATCTATAAGTTTTTTCGATAAGATCTGCATAGCTCGAGTGGATTTGTAGTTTAGTATGGAACATCACATTTTTTAGCGATTTTGATATCGGTCCCATAGTGAAAGTTGTTCAGTTTGTTGTCAGAAAGTTGTCTGAACCACCCCCTTAAATGTTTATTTGTATTTTTGTAACACCTTGTATACGTTCAGAAGCGAAAAAAATTTCGTCTATGATGTTCAAAGCAGGAAACCTAACAAACTTGGTCGTAGCTTAACAGGAAGCTGGTATCATAAAGATAGGAAGTACCAGCTGGCATAGGTATTGTCTGTTCAAAGCTTAGGTTCAAAGCATACATTTATATGGTATTGTATAATAACTTTATGGTTCAAAGTAAAATAATCTAGCATGACCATAGACGAAGAATTTTTCGCTTACAGTGCCACCAACTTATCTGTAGAATGGCCAAAAGCGGAACTACTGATGCCATTATGAAAACGTCATTTTGTTGATGTCAGTCGATGTAGTCTCTCATTCTTTGATACAGAAAGTGGCGCCATCGCTCATTCTACAGATAAGTTGGTGACACTGTACGCTGTTTGGCGGAAAATCAGTGTAACCAGGTATGAGATAGCGATAGTCATAAAATCCTATACAATTTATATGAAGTGACAGTTTTGTGTCAGGTGGCCGTAGTACAAAAAAGTGGTTACGCCGATAAGGACAGCAATAAGGTAGCTCCTTTTTTAACGAGAGCGAATTTGCTATGTGCATCTCTTATTAAGTGAAAATGACAGGACGCGTGCTTCCTTCCAGTACCTTCTCATTCTACGGGTTCAAAGCATAAAGTTATTCTAAGGTATAATAACTTTATGGTTCAAAGTAAAATGTAGAGTATAATAATCTAGCATGATTATCGAAAAATTCTTCGTCTATGAGCATGATCAAAGAACAAGGTAAAATTTTATTGAGCATGAATAATATCTTCTTGGTTGAAGAAAAAGAAAACAAATTTGACGCATGCTTTCGCCATGTTTTTAGAAGATTCTTTTTGATCGTTTTATAAGTGGTTTTATATTGTGATTTTCTATCGTATTTCTGTATCTTATTTGCAGATTTAAATTACTGTTAAGTATGTCATGTTCATCAAAATTGTAAGTAAATTTGGATCGAGATAAGTTGGAAGTTTTAGATATTATCCGAGCTGTAGTGGTCTGGTCCAGAGGCTAGGCCTCGCCTTCGCAGAGGTGGTTCTATCCGTTCTATTTGTGGTCTGATCGATTAAGTAGACTCGTACCAATGCTCCTTTATAATTTGTAAGGGCCTTTTCCAAACCCTGTGTGTGTTCGGGCATGTTCTATCGTTTTAGGGCCCTTGGGGGTTTCTTTAGTATCCTGCGGCAGGAATTTGAGGGGGAGGGGGTTAAACCCTAAAGGAATATACATGTATAACTGTACATGGGTTTATTATTTTTCAGATACACATCTGTCAAATTTGTTTTGTATAAACAATCAGAAATAAATAAATTATGTTCGTCGATCCAGTCATTACAATGTAGACCGATGTCGGGACTTTCTGGTGATGTATTAGTTCCGAATGCTATGAAGGGTATCACCTATTTGAGAGATCCTCGATTTTATAAGGTCGGATATATTTATTTGTTTTTATTTTAGAAACATGAGGTTTTCTCGAAAATGTTTATGTACTTACCTACCTACCTTACACCGTTTTTTTACCCGATATGATCGTTTAAAAAAAAAATCATTGACTTTAATTGGTTAATATCCAAACTATAATTAAACTTCGTTAGTATGGAACGCGCTAAAGGTTTTATCCTCTTAACAACACCTACGCCGGCCGTCCGTCCGTCCGTCCTAACTTTGTAGCCGGTTCTATTAAAATATTTTTCCTACTAGGGTTTAGCATTCACAATGAAAGAGCGACAAGCGCTCGGACTACAAGGCCTCTTAGCTGCCACATTTAAAACCCAAGAGGAACAACTAGAAATCGCTAGAATATCCATCGACAGATACGATAGCGACTTGAATAAATACCTTTTCCTCTCAGAATTACAGGTAAGGATATTGTTACTGTAGGATCTCAGCGCAGGCGCAGGTCATATGTCTCTTCTCACGTATAATGGTAAAAGGGAGTGAGCCATACACCATCACGTGGGCCTGGGTGTTTCTCCTCAGCGTTTGAACGCCGTCATTATCCTCACCAAATATTTTCGCGTTGTTTATAAGAAAAGGCATACAATTTTATAACGCATTTATAAAGCCCGCTGGCCCCTTGTAAAAGCGCTAAAAAAAATATACCTTCTCTTATAAACAAGGCGAAAATATTTGGTGAGGATAATGACGGCGTTCAAACGCCGAGGAGAAACACCCGCCTCGTGTGGATTTGTAGAGGCAAATTAGTGGTCAACTTGCTGACAGATTTTGTCCAGCCGCCTTGGGTCTTGATTGGCCTATGACCTTAACAAATAATTAGTTACACCACCATCTGACGGAACTATTTGGGACAAACTGCTTAACGTGCCTTCCGAAGCACGATGATGCTTGAGATACATGAGTCACTGGCAGGTACAAATCTGCTTTTATTATATTTATTTAACTTACACTTACAGGGTGTAAGGAAAAGTATAATTAAACTTAAAATCACATACTCTACCCATCACACTGAACAACTTTAACTATGGGAAGAAACTTGTCAGGTCAAAAAAAATGTAGTGTGGTATGGATTATAGGGACAGCTGATTTTTTTTTGCGTTGACAGAGTTTACTCCCATAGTGCTCTCCAAGTTGCTCAGTTTGATAGGTAGAGTATGTGGTTTAAAAGTTGTGGTTTAATGATACTGGCCCTTTACACACTGCGACTTTTTGCAGCGTAGAAGTGCTGCAAAACACGTAGATTGAGTTGCGATGCAGCATCGATGCAAACGCGATAAAGCATAGATGCAAACGCGATACAGCCACGATGCAAAACTTCGTAATGTTTGATCTGTTATTCGCCGACAGCCTTTGCCACAATGCACACGCGTCTGCATCAATACAAACATGTGTGTGCATTGCTACAATCATGCGTTTGAATCGATACAAACGATGGACAAACGCGCGTTTTTATCGCTGCAAAAAGGCTCAGTCTGTACAGGGCCTACTTTGGCTAGACAGATGTCATTTTGACACTACCATGTTTTTTTAGGCCTTTTTAGGTCGACCATGATACTTAAAACAGTTTCGTGACTGACTGACTGACGCATAACGCATAGACAGCCTAAACCCCTGTAGGGCGCTAGCATGCCATGCACGACAACGCGAAAAAACGAGAATATCATACGCGCGCTAATTAAGAAATGATACGCAGACTTACAGGAATATAGTTTATTGCGGGTCGGAAATCGTTCGCCAAGAGTAAGAGATCTAATCCTAGGTTGGAATAGCTTATACAGGGTGAAATTGATATCATTATTATTATTTGGTTATAAGGGCTTGGTCGATGACCAAAAGCTACTGCGACCTGGATAGATCTATTGTAGCTGTCACCCTAGACCTAAAGGTCATTTCCTAGGCCCACGGACTTCATGAACCGTGTTATGCTTTTGGAGGGAAGGTCCCTAATGTCAGTAGGTGTTATTATGTATCCACCTAGATGGCGACTTCTGCTGTGAATGAGCACTTCGCATTCGCAGAGGAGGTGTATGGGCGTTTCCTCTGCTTCACAGCAGAATCTGCAAGTGGGTGAATCTACAAGCCCCATTCTGTGTAGGTGTTTGTTTAGCTTGCAGTGTCCTGTTAAGGCTCGTACTAAGAGCCTTAAGTCGTTGCGGTTTGAATTGATGGCATCCGAGGTATGTCTGTTTGAAAAGCCGGTCACAAGTTCTTTCGCATGCCTCAGTCCTGGTGTATCCGACCAGAGCTTACGGCTTTGGTCCACGGCCCATTCCTTTAGCACACGTCTAGAGGTGTTGCGGGAGATGCCGCAATAAGGCTCGGGGCCTATGGCGTCCTCTTCCTGATGCTAATGATATCAATTTCACCCTGAATATATTAATTAGAAATTACTTAATGTTTACTAAGCATTGGAAAAACCAGAGTATCTGACATAGCAATTGCTAAACTAAAGTGGCGGTGGGCGGGGCACATTGCTCGCAGAGGGGTAGAAGAGTTCTCGAGTGGCGACCGCTTACCGGAAAACGCAGCGTATCAGCGGGTATCGGCCTTGGATGTCCCCATAAAGTGGACCGACGACCTGGTTAAGGCGGCGGGAACCCGTTGGATGAAGGCAGCGAAGGACCGGTCGTTGTGGGAGGATCCTTGGGGGAGGCCTATGTCCAGTAGTGGACGTCCATCTGCTTAGATAAAAATGATGATGATGATGGAGCATCGGACGCTGGTCCAGATTTATCAGCATAGGTGCAAAGTCCGTCGTGTGCATCAGCAGTTCCGTAGTGATCTAGTTTACGTGAACTGGATTTCGGATGTTGGGTCAGCATCCATAACTTCGCTTTGGTTTCGCAAAGGTACGCAAATTAACAAAGACGAAGGCACGTCTCGATTTCTGTCCTTTTCTCGGGGCTCAGGGGTGGCATGCTAGGCCCTCTGAAGATTAGAGACATGAAATTTTAAATGTACCTGCATTCTTCAGTGTATGTAGGGGGTGCACTAAGAAATTATTTTCGGAAAATCATACGTGGTGTTAAAGTTTTCCGAAACCCACGCAAACGAAGTTTCCTGCCTACCAATAGAATATAATAATTATTTTTTAGGACACAAATGAGAAACTGTTTTTCAGTCTTCTAGACACAAACATAGAGAAGTATATGCCTGTAATCTACACTCCAACCGTGGGCCTGGCTTGCCAAAGGTTTGGCTTAGTATACAAAAGGCCCAGAGGTCTCTTTATTTCAATCAGTGACAAAGGACATGTATTTGATGTCATCAGAAATTGGTAAGTTCCTACTTTACATTCAAGATTTTAGTACGCAGATTAATATTATTCAATATGAAAACGTCCAAAACTCAGAATGTTTAATAAGGTGGAGTCTTGTAATTGCAACTATACCTATGGAGCAATTGCACTTATATGAATCACAATTCAGTCCTTCTCTTTATACCAACACCTGCCTTCTAGATGACTAGACAAAAGTCTATTGAGAGAAGAACTGAATCGTTATTCTTATAAGTGCAATTGCTCCATAGTTGCAATTACCAGATACTTGCAATTACATGACTTTACCTTACACATAATGTTCGATCGATACTCACTGTCTGATGCGCAACGCATAATGTTCAATAAGTAAATGAAGATTGTCCGCCAGTCGGGAAACTATTAATGTAATCTGAGGTTTGGGGCTATACAGGATGTCCCTGGAAGTTTGGATCAAATCAAACAGGCGCATGGCGGAGGTCATTTCCAAACTGTTAGCCCCAGTAAATGATGGTTCCATACTCAACGGTTAAAAAGTTATGATAAGTTTTTGTTTTTTTTTTCATAATATAGCATAGTGCTTAAGGGTATATTTTCAAAAACCCCAACTTTCAGGAACATTGTTTACAGTCAGGCACGTAGGTATCCAGCTTACTGTGATACTGATAGCTGAACAAAAGAAGGTAGGTTCCTTAAACCTCCTAAGCTAGGGTTTCGAGGTGGAAAACTTGGATTTGGACCTCCACATGTGCGGTTTGAGGGAGTCTCCGACGTGCGACTGCGGGGCACCTGACCAGACCCTCTCCCATGTGGTAAATGAGTGCACTCTGCGATGTTTCCCCGGTGTAATCGAAGAACTTCACATAGCCTGTGAAGTTCTTCGATTACACCCCGGCAGCGGAAGACTGGCTGAAACACCTCGATCTCGAAATCTGACCCCCCCCCCCCCCCCCCCGGATCCAAGCAGGAAGATAAAAATACCATACGATATAATGATGATGGAACTTGGATTTGTTATTACCATGTCATCACTACCAACATAAAAAAACAGAAGCTCATTTGATGTAAGGCAACACCTCTTTTTTGGTACGATTTCCATGTACTATTTTTAAGCACTATACGATATTATGAAAAAATAAAAAGAAGTTATAACTTTTGAACCGTTGAGAATGGAACCATTGATTTGATCCACACTTCCAGGGACACCCTTTATTATCTAGTAGGGCTAGCATGCCACTTTCACTATGAAGAAGGTAACATTGTCTTGCGTAGGGTCCTTCACAAAATTTGAAAAAGAAAAGATTTTTGTTTAGGTACTAAAAATATTACAGGCCAGAACACGATGTAAAAGCCATCTGTTTTACTGATGGCGAAAGGATATTGGGCCTTGGTGATCTTGGCGCATATGGCATGGGCATCCCAGTTGGCAAGCTCGCCCTCTACACAGCTTTGGCTGGAATAAAACCACACCACTGTCTTCCAATCACTTTAGATTGTGGCACTAATAATAAGGTAAGTAGGTATTTTTAAGACGTATCCCCGACCGAACGACATTGACCCTTTCAGAGCCGCCTCATCTCTACTGAACTACATCATTTTAGTAGGTAGGTATACCTATTTTTGACTGGCTTCTCTTTCATTATATCACTGTGGTGCCTTCTAATCCAAGGAAATAAAATTCGAAAATCATAATTCGCACCAAATTTTAAAATTAACTCATTAAATATTGCTCTTAAAAATTTACTTCATAGCAATTTTAGCTCTTAATATTGTCTACACAATGGTGTGTGTCGCAAGTAAAAGTGACTTCAACTTATAAAGTAGATGCACATAATACAGACTTTTTCAAATATTTAGGCTTTCCTTTGAACTCAGGTTTCATAATGTATTTTATAGAAAAATAAGAAATATACTTCATAGCAAATAAAGCAGAGATGTTGAAGATCATTGCTATACAGGTGTAAGTGACAGCCTAGCAAATCACTCAGACCCAGAACTCAGACCAACAAACTGAACATCTTTCACTACGGAGCCTACCTCTACCTCAGGAAACGCGAAAAAAATCAGCAGTCCCATACATTTTAGTCGGTAGTATTGGACAGCAGATTTTTGTTTGCATTTCCTGAGGTAGGATTCATAGTGATAGTTGTTCAGTTTGATCGTCTGAGTTTACCGTTTCAGTATTTGCTAGGCTGTCACTAACACCCTGTATTTCTAATTAATTTGTAGAGAAGATAGCTTCGAAAAACCAGCAATATATGGCCCGGCCGGCCCAGCGTTTAGGTACGCACGACGACACATCATGCTATACAAAACCAAAATAAGCTGGCCGCGCGTAGGACGAGTAAACGTACAACGTCTCGCGACCATCATTTATTGGTTTTGTATAGCTTGACGTGTCGCTGTGAGTACATAGGGCCTCTTAGAATTTTAAGCCTGATTCGGCATCCAACATGGGGTCTTATTTTGTAACTGCCCGATTCGATCGATATAAAATCGAAAATGTGTACCTACCTATTACAATGTTGTAATGTTGGTGTTCAATAAAGAATAATACATTGATTTATTGATTGTTTTTTCACGGTTCTTGGCGATTCTGATTCTTTACTGCGCGTTCGCATGACAGTTGCCTGCTTTACGGCCTGTCACAAAGCTCCACCAATTTATATGGCTCAAGCGTTTGATTTTTTTTTTGGTTACTACAAAAACAGGCCTTGAGATCAACTATATATATGTCGGGGATAGTCATGAGTACGGACGGTCTAACGACGCGCGCAGTACGCGCAGGTGCACTGAAGTTGCCGAGCGTGTTCACGTTGCCCCCATCATCGATCGTGCACTATAAATAACAGAGTCGAGCGAGGCACTAGGCAGTCTACAAGAGAACATCGCCGAGTGCACATACCGCGTAACCAAGCCCTAGGCTTCTTTATGTTATGCTGGGCGTTACTATGTAATTTCTTGCTATTTATTCTCCATGGTGTTTATTTGTCAAGTAGTGTTAAATATCGAGTCAGTGAAAATAATAAAAGACAATGATTATGAAGGAAATAAAAGAGTAATACATAATCAGATTCTTGCTTTTCATTGGAAAACATGTATCACACCACGACCTATCGCTCGTCCTGTGTGTCATCCTCCGATATATACAGGGTGTCCCGTAAGTCGACGTCAAGCCGAAATCGGGTGATAGTCCAAATCATAATAGTTACTAGAAAAATAAAAATAAAAATCTAAGTCTTGAATTTTTTAAATTATAGGCATTTCTTTTTTTTTCGAGAAAATGTACACCCTGTGATGGTTTTTTAGCTCCTGTTGCTACAAATCTTAACTTTTTTTAAATTTTATTTTTCTTAGGTAATCCCAAATAGTGCTAATCTAACCTATTACTTAGAATTCTAAGTCAACTGCTGCAGCTTGGAAGAAAGTGTCACTTTATGCCGTACAATGAATAGACAATTAATATTTCGTCCAACTTTAACGGACCGTACTGAAAAAAAAAGTACTACGCCAGGTTGGCAAGTAGCACTAAAAGTTGACGCATTTAATAAGGATTCTAAAATGGTATAATACTTGCTACATTATTTCTTTGATTACGGGGGAAAAAAAATTCCTTCAAGAAACCCAGTTTCGAAAAATATTTCTTTACCTACTAAAAATTATTGTAGTGCGTTCAAAGCTTGCCTAAGACCAAGTGAGACGGAGAGTCGTTCATGAAATGTGAGTGAGACAGGTAGTGACGCTTTCAAGTCAGAGATGCTAACTTTTTGTTAAATTTAGGACAAATTTTCCTTAAGTTTAAAATTAAACACCAATTAGATGCAAAGATTTATTATTTACAAAAGATGTTCAAACTGCCTTCCTTACTTCCTCTACTGCAATACAAGCTCGACATCTTCTTAAAAAAGATCGGATTATCACACGGGCAAATCTTCCGTTGTTGACAAATTCAGCTGCTTCCGTAATTCTTTGCCGAAGCTCAGCTACATTTTCGATTGGCTTAAAATAAACTTTCTCTTTCACTGCTCCCCAGTAAAAAAAATCTAATGGATTTAAGTCCGGTGAACGGGCTGGCCACGAGATCGTACCAGACCGACCTATCCATCTGCCCGGATATTCTTCATTGAGAAATGCTCTAACTGAGCGGGCATAGTGCGCTGGGCAGCCATCTTGTTGATACCACATCTCTCTGTAAATACTGAGTGGCACGTCGTCCAGTAAACTAGATAAACTGTTTTGTAAGAAATCTAAATAAACTTCAGCAGTCAAGATCTCTGGCAACTCAAAAGGTCCTATGACTCTTCCATTTAAAATTCCGGTCCACATGTTTATTTTAAAACGATACTGAGATCTATCTTGTCTCATTAAATGCGGATTCTCTACGTGCCACTCGTGTAAGTTGTGTAGGTTCATGTAACCGTCTTTTTTGAATGTCGATTCATCCGACCACAAAATTTTCTCTAAGAATCGCGGATCTTCCCGGTGTCTTTGTAGCATCGTTTGACAAAACGCAACCCGAAGTTGATAATCCTGAGGATGCAGGGTTTGTACTCGCTGTACATGGTATGGGTGGAGCTCATGTTTTTGTAAAATTCGGTGAGCTATAGTTTTGGGCACTCCTGTGCTTTGCTGGATTGCACGTACCGAAATACTTGGATCTTCTTCAACTGCTTGAAGTACTACGTCCTCGTAAGGCAAGGAACTTCTTCCTTCACCATGTGGTCGGTTTGGAAGTATGCCTTCTGTGGAGAGTAGACGGTGCACATTTGTAAAAACTCGGTGATCTGGATAACGATCAGCATTTGGGTACCTCTCGCGATACAGTCTAGCCGCAGCACTAGCATTCCCTCTGCATTCGCCATAAATAAAGTGCATGTTGGCATATTCCTGAGTGGTGTACACAGGCATGGTGGCACTACACAATCACACGATAGTCCAGGAGAAAGCAAAGGTCGTTGTAAAGAGATCAAAACTGTCCAAATCACAAGCAAACAATCAAGTCCAATAAACGAAGCAAAAAGTCGAAAGTACGAAATAACACGAACGAATACGGAAAGATGCGTAGTAAACGAAGGAGCGTAACGTACTGATCTGTATTGCGTGTGCCAATATTAAAAGTGGCGTCACTATCTATCTCGCTCACACTTCATAAAATGACTTTCTCTGTATCTGACTCATTAGCGTCACTATCTGTCTCACTCACCCATTAGAATATTTGACTCGAAAGCGTCACTACCTGTCTCACTCACTCTTCATGAATGACTCTCCGTCTCACTCGGTCTTAGGCAAGCTTTGAACGCACTAGAATAATTTTTAGTAGGTAATGAAAATTTTTTCGAATCTGGGTTTTTTGAAGGAATTTTTTTTTCCCCTTAATCAAAGAAATAATGTAGCAAGTATTATACCATTTTAGAATCCTTATTAAATGCGTCAACTTTTAGTGCTACTTGCCAACCTGGCGTAGTACTTTTTTTTTCAGTACGGTCCGTTAAAGTTGGACGAAATATTAATTGTCTATTCATTGTACGGCATAATGTGACACTTTCTTCCAAGCTGCAGCAGTTGACTTAGAATTCTAAGTAATAGGTTAGATTAGTACTATTCGGGATTACATAAGAAAAATAAAATTGAAAAAAAGTTAAGATTTGTAGCAACAGAAGCTAAAAAACCATCACAGGGTGTACATTTTCTCGAAAAAAAAAGAAATGCCTATAATTTAAAAAATTCAAGACTTAGATTTTATTTTTTATTTTTCTAGTAACTATTATGATTTGGACTATCACCCGATTTCGGCTTGACGTCGACTTACGGGACACCCTGTATATCTATTACGGACCAACCTCAAGCACATGCCATTTATACTGGTTATAGGTAAAATCATCGACACCACCACATCATGACCATGTGACTCCTGGAGCCACAGATTTAAGAATCAGAATTAGATCACAGAAAATAATGGATGCCAAATCAGTCTCTGTATTCAGACTTCAGATTTGTGGAATGAAATGACCGCATACGTACTCTATAGCAATAGTTTGAAAGAATTGTTTTTTCACCAATGTATTTTACATCACATCTATTGGATTTAAGAGAAGCCGAAGCCTATAAAATCAGATCAAGATGTATACAAAAGCCCCAACTAAAAATATTATTTACTGCCTGAATAAAACACGAAATGAAACCCTGCCATAAGCCGCTTATTCGTGAGGCATGTGCCCTGTAGTTATGGGTCCTGATAATTATTTTTTTATAGGAACTAATAACAGACCCATTGTACATCGGTCTGCGAAGAGAGCGAGTTCGTGGAAAAGAATATGACGAATTTATAGATGAGTTCATGAAAGCATGCGTTAAGAGATATGGACCAAACATTCTTTTGCAAGTAATTTTTTGTTATCTGTTTAGAAAAGGACCATAGAATATGTAAAGTTTACAGAATGCATTTAGGATTGAGTCAGTCATAGGTACTAAGAGAGCCGAATTTTTTTCTGGTAATATAATTTTTGAATAAATAGAGCTCATTTATTCAAAAATTAAATTACCAGAAAAAAATACTAACACTAAGTATAAGTAGTACTTTACCTATTACCTATTAAGTATAAATCAGCATGATTATACATTCTGATTTATATTTAACTAATACTACACACAATAGATACTACAAAATATATTTTGATGAGGAGATACTTCCGTACTTAGTAGGTAAGTACTTTCTAATATCTTCTCTTTAAAATATACATATTTTTGCGTAGTATCGCGAACTTCCTCTATCTTCTTTGATTAAATGCGTTGCGGATTTCAAGTAATTCCCAGACTCGTTGAACTTCATTGCCTTTTGTTGCAAATGGTGCCGGCGTTGTAGCTGTTGATTTCGGTTACACAAGGGCAGTGGCGTAGGGTGGGTTTCAGTTACCCGGGGCACAGACCGATTTTGCCGCCCCCTTATCTGGAGCGAGCGAAACGAGCTCGAAATCTTTGTTTAACCAAAAGACGTCTGACTACAACTCGAATAGTTGTACCGGTAGTAATTATAGTACTCTGTGGTTGTACTATCTTTTGGTTTATGGAAACTAATAGCGAGCGAAGCGAGCTCGACTTTTCTCCTCAATACGAACCGGTTGGAGCCAGCTTTTTTTACGTACAAACATTTGCAAAGTAACCTAAGTAAAAGCTATGGATCGAGCGAAGCGAAGCTCGAAATTTTTAACACCACGTCTTGGCTGTGGTCAGAACTCTTAAGGATTATGTGAAGGTACCTACAGTAATTAAAATAGAAACAAAGCGAACGAAGCGAGCTCGACTCTTTTCAGCAGCTCCCCCCCCCCCCCCCCCCCCGCCCCCTACCCTACCCTACCCTACCAAAAAATAACATTTGTCTCACACATATAGATTCTAATTTTAAATGATAAAAATCATGAAAAGTAGTCTCGTGTGAACCCCAAACGTGTTAAGGTCGAAGTTAGTGTTTCGCAATTATAAGTTGTCTCGTTTAGTGATAAGGGATAAAGTTGAATGTAAATGCACATGATCAATTGTTCTTATACCGTGGCAGAGGGGAAATGCTACTACAAGGCTAGTCCTTCTAATAAATAATCAAAGGTCACCACAGGCTATGCAATGATTTGCATAACACCATAAGGCGCGCGGCGTGGTGCGAGCGAGAGGGCATGAGTAATTGTATCAGCGTGATAATGTTCTGTGAGACCACAGAACATTATAAAAGGGGTTAGAAATGCAAAGTAGCGTTTTTGCTTCGGAGTCACTTGTCTTCCCGCTCACGCTGCCACAATTACTCATGCACTCTCGCTCGCACCACGTCACGCACCTTATGGTGTTATGCAAATCATTGCATAACCTTTGGCGACACGTTTCACGCCTACTTTGCACTCTTAACCCCTCTTATAATGTTCTGTGATTTGTCTAATAAGGTTATTCTACAGCGGAAATTAGCCTTAGTTCAGTTAATTTAGTTTGACTACAGTTCGAAGACTTTGCACTGCAAAACGCCACACCTCTCCTGGCAAGGTACCGCGATTCGTACTGCACGTTCAACGACGACATACAAGGAACCGCTAGCGTGTCCGTGGCTGGAATGTTCGCAGCAACGAGGTTGACCAAAAAGAAGCTGAGCGAAAACATTTACATGTTCCTGGGTGCTGGCTCTGTAAGTATTATCAACAGCAACATCTATGCATCTATCGTCCCTTATATACTGGGCTTTTCTTGATGTCGAAGATGTATGGGCGTTAGTCCACCTCGCGTACCTACTCAATGTCATATGACGCCCAGTACGTTTCCCAGGTCTACAGAATAATGAGTCGAATTTGTTTGGATTGGTATAAATAAGTTCTTCGTTTTATTATTCAAGATTACGTCAAATACTTATTGATTTAACAGGCTGCAACAGGCATTGGGAATTTAACATTGGAAGCAATGAAAGAGGAAGGCCTGAGCGAGGAGGAGGGTCGAAAAAGAATTAACATGTTCGACATAAATGGTCTTCTGAGCAACAAGCGTTCAGAAGGGATACCTGACCATGCCAAACGCTTCGGGAGCGATCTTGAACCAGAGAAAGACTTTGCGAAATGTGTAGCTTCTATTAAACCGACTTGTCTTATTGGTTAGATTTTTTTTATTTGCTACATTGACTTAAGTATCAACTTCTCGTGACTTATCAACTCTGGACGTCAAGTCCGCGCTCAAAAGTGTCCAATCCAAAAGAGTAACTAAACTCGTAAAGAGTAAAACAGTGATTACAATTGCAGTTGTTCGGGCCCGATTTCATTCCCTGATTTGTTCTTTCTATTTTAAAGTGTAGCGATCAAAGCAAGCAATGTATAAATGTGGGGTAATGTAATCGCTGCTTAACAATTACGCACCAGTCTTCGTTTGATTGATCGACCCACGTCCTGTCGACGTCTGTCCATGTCGTGCCTCGGTGCTGCAAGAATTTGTAAAAACCTAGTTTATTTGTATTTTTGTAACAAACGTACGATCAGCTAATTGTGCGGGGGTCCGCAGACTGAAACGGTCTATGGAGCCTACCTAAGGAAACGTGAAAAAAATCAGCTGCTTCATACAAAACTGATGTACCTCCCGACTCAAATGTATGAAACTGTTTTTTTTTCACGTTACGCCTGGACTTATGCCCTTATGAGAGCGAAATATTAAGCTTCAAAGTGAAAATTTTTGTTACGAGTCATGTGTGGGGACACTTGACTGTCAGCTAAATGGTTGTTTCTGGATATGTGAAAAAATTCATGGCAGTAGTATATACAGGGTTAAATTGATATCATTAGCATCCTTTTAAACTAAGAGTCTACCCATCAAACTGAACAACTTTTACTATAGGAGCAAACCGATCGGAGCAAACAAAAAATCTGCTGTTCCATACTAAACTGCAATGTCGACGCGCGAGTTCGTGACTCAAATGTATGAGCTGTTTTTTTTGCTCCGATCGGTTTGCTGCCATAGTAAAAGTTGTTCAGTTCGATGGATAGACTCTTAGTTTAAAAGGTTGCTAATGATATCAATTTCACTTTGTATAGCGAAAATAAAAGGAAAACTATCACCGCTAAGTAGGCTTTACAAGTTTACGAGTAATTGTCGACGAACTTAGTTTACGAGCAATAGCCAATCAACTTATAAAATGTAGTTTTTAGACTTTAGTAGCCGTTAAACAGTAATATAAAACAAAAATCCTCCGTCTAAGTTCATATTATATTGTAACGGGCAACTACAGAACCCTACCCTGCGCGTGGTTCGACACGCACTTTGCCAGTTATTTGTTTGAATTATGATTACTTAATTCCAGTTTCTCATCTCGATATTAATTTGTAATAATACAAATTTCAATTTATTTTGTGCGTGTCGTATTTTTTTCAGGTTGTTCTACAATCGGTGGAGCCTTCACACCTGAAATTCTTAAACAAATGGCCACGCATTGTGAGCGACCGATGATTTTTGCTCTTTCGAACCCTACGAGTAAAGCCGAGTGTACTGCCCAGGCCGCCTACGATAATACAGATGTAAAATTCTTAGGCCCGCTTGCGCCTAGCAGGGTTATCGTTATTAACTCGGAACTAGACGCTAATTTGGAATTAAATTATAATTATGTCTTGCACCATCCTGTTTTAGGGGCTAAACTTGTGTTATATTTAAACCGCCGATGTGGTAGGTTTAAGTCACTAAACTACTGCTAAATGTCCAAATTTAGGCAACAGCTGTTTTTACAGTTTTGTTGTAGGCTCGCGCAAATCTCTAACAAAAAAAAATTATATGAAACGTGCACCGCGCCATTTAATTCCTTTGAACGGTTGCACACGTTTCATACATTCTGGATTATCGGTCACGACCAGTTTTTAGTACGGAAGTCCCGACTCATAACGTAGTGTATTACATGCTCTTCGATAACATGAATGAACGATGAAAACGAAATGTCATTGCCAAAATAAAACAAATGAGACGGACAAATACAAAGAGATGCAGTGTGAAAGAGACGTGCGTATATTATGTTCATTCATCATTCACTTTTCATATTTTGTCGGATTACATAAACTCTATGGTCATTTAGGATGTTGCTAGCGAAAAACAGTGAACTGTCAGGTTAGTTAACTATGAACTAGTTTTCATTGGCGCAAGACTATCTTCGATAACACTCGTTCAATCTTTAGGTCGGTACTACTAAAGACGGGGTTACGCTATTTAACCCAGTATTTGGCGCAAGTGGGCCTTAGGGTGTTAATTATAAACTACCAATATTAGTGCAATAAAATGAAGTGCAATAGACGTGTGGACTGTGGAAGCGAGACGACGATCTTATATCGCGTTAACACAAGTGCGAAAGATACAGCATTAGAAAATGTCGTCAAACAACGTATTGCCCGTTCACTGGCGAGATATATTTTGTGGTCAGAGTAAAAAATTATATTTTCTGTTCATCTTACCTATATTTTTCATAGACGATCACCCTTCCAGTTTTAATTTACAGGGTAAATGCATTTTTGCATCGGGTTCTCCTTTCCCCATAGTGAAACATGGTGGTAAAGAGTACAAGACGGGCCAAGGAAACAATTCTTACATCTTTCCCGGAATCGCGCTCGGCGTCATTGCAGTGGGTGCCCATACTATTCCAGAAAGCATGTTTTTAACTGCTGCTAGGGTAAGTTTCAAGTAAACTAGGACATTCTAAGATAAGTTTAGCGACACACCTGCCGAACGTAAGGCGCTGAACGTTAGGTTGAATAGGCGTGCAATCACTGATTACAAAAACTAAAGGGAGATGTGAAAAGGGGGCGGGGCCAGTGTCGCAGCAATATGCGCAAAAACGGAATACATTGCTCGCGACAATAATGATTCAATATATTATGAGGCTGAAAGCCAGTCGAGATATTATGTGTAAATAGTTTACAATGCTTGCGTAGTACTAAAGATTATTCGAACGCTGAGTTCTGATACCGCAATGGATAATGAGCAACTTCAAGCTCACAAAATACTTTCTATCGCGTGGTACTGGTGGTGATGCGACACTAGGTTTCGTACTCAGCGCGTTGGTTGGCATCTCTTTAGATCTCTATGCGTGCAATGCTTTTCACTATACCGGCGCCGGCGACACACCAGTACGCGCCATTTTTTCCAATAGACGCGTATTCAACCGAACGTTCGGCGCTGAACGTTCCGCAGGTGTGTCGCTACACTAAGGGTTAGGGGGATCTGGTACATTTGAGCGAAAGACACGTGCGCGAAGGACACTTGCGCGAAGGACACTTTCGCGATAGGACAGTTGAGCGAAAGACATTTATGCGAAGATACATTTGAAGGAAAGACTTTTGCGCTAATGGACATTAAAGTTCTTGCTGCTCACGCTGCTACTATTACTCATGCCCTCGCTCGCACCACGCCGCGTGCCTTATGGTGTTATGTAAATCATTGCGTAACCTGTGGCGACACATTCCACGCCTACTTTGCACTTCTAACCAATCTTATAATGTTTTGTGATCCAGAACCTAGAGCGAGCGAAGGTGGCTCGAGATTTTACTGCAGTAAGATAAAGTCATCGCCATACAAAAATACGTATGTGTAGAAATTTAGGTGCGTGCGGAGCAAGCTCGAGATTTACTGTAATGGGACTAGGTCGTTGCAGTTTGCAGACGCTTTATATTTGTGCGGAAAACTGTATCTTTATACGAAAGTTTTCAGTGATGATAAAATAATGTTTCGTAGATTGAATAGTATACTTACTCTAAAGATAAAAAGACTGAAAACAGTACCTATAATTATTTCTTCGATACTTTTGATTTTTCTGAAGGGGGGCAACGGACTTTCTGAGGTGGGCGGTGCCCACTAGCTACGCCTATGGATTTGGCTATGATTGTAACTCTGTTTGTACATACAATAAAAAAAAGATAAACCAGAGCGAGCGAAGCGAGCTCGAAATTTTTTCTTACTGTGATCTGGCTATTACTGTATGTTTTCGGGCATCAATTTTTTCCCCATGTGCATGGCCCTATGGGCCGCCCCCCTTGACCCGGCCGCCCTTAGCACTTGAACATTTTGCCCTTAGGAGAAACCGTCACTGTGAACGGTGATACCTTTATAATAGTTTTATATTATTGTATAATTGAATGACACTAAGATCAGTACTGTATATACTTATTCAGAGCAAATAAAAATATTCTATTCTATTCTATTCTTTAACGTGTTCCAGTAGGCATGTAGGCATGATGTTACGCATAGGTAGGTATAATAAGCTAAAATAAAAAATCTTACGTACATGACGTACCTACCTACATAGTTACTACTTATTACAAATTATATAATTATGGTTTTTATTTTTATACAATAGTCATAATAAAAACATTTAATTTCATTGTTTTGAACACATTAACCAATTATTTAAATTTACTTTTAATTTTGGCGAACAGACTTTGGCGTCATATGTAAGCGAAGAAGATTTAAATATGGGTCGTATTTTTCCTCCTTTGAACGATCTCAAGAAATTATCTTTCGCTATCGCAGTGCAGATCGCTGAAACGGCATATAAAAAGGGTAAGTAATACAATTATAATGAGGTATTACTTAATAATTAGTAGGTATAGCATAGTGGAAAATAACCCTCCTTCTGGCGCAGTCGGGTAAAAACTAATAGTGATGAAGCTCAGTGGTCGCGTCTATGCCCATGCTATGCACGGTGTGCGGGGGATGGCGGGGGACGGGCGTACCCTAATTGAATTCGCTGTAAGGGTACGGGCTCCTTCTGGCCCCCGCATACCGCGCTCGATTGACCTGCGGCGACCGCATAGCTTCACCACTAGGTATTCGTTTTTATTTTACATAGGTATAGGCAACTCGCAAGAATTAGTTATCGATAAAAAAATCGCGTTGAAATCGCTAGGTGGCCACAGACAGACAAACACACACATAAGTACCCGTAGAAAAACATGTCAAACTTATAACATCATATACCTATGCTCCACAATAAAAATATTTCATTTCATATTTTTTGCATCGGGTGTCAAAAATTAAGTGTTTCGTGCATGCTATATTTTGTTTCAGCAGAAACAGCTCGTTTTCAGTTTCAATAGAAATATATCTAGGTCTAAAGAAACAAATTGCATGTATTATACCATTTTAAAATTTGCATTAAATAGGCAAATTTTGAAAAAGTTGGCCACCCTGATCTCCATACATTTTTTTAGACCACACATGCTCGAACTTGGGTGAAAATTCCAGGAAAAGTTTAATGTTGACTTACGATTCTTTTTTTAATAAAACAACCACAGCTACACTTACTTTTTTTATGCATTTGTGATAGCACCACTATAAGAGAATATTCTGCAAAAATCCGATTGCAAAAATGTCTTCTTTTGTGGCAATGACGGTCAAAAGAGTGACAAAGGTCCTAAAGTCCAGAAAAAAATTAAAAGTCTAAATATCTTGAAAACCGTGGCACTTTTACTGAACATGAAAGATCATTTTCTGAACGGGTTTGTGGTAGGTACTCTATCAGCAGGTACAGGATTATCCATTACTTACCGGACACCCTGTATATCGGAGGTATTGAAGTATTTTAGTAAACTATCCATATATTATAATTATATATGAAACTATTCTATAAAGACGATAGTATACAGGGTGAAATTTTTTAGCGCCATCTGGAGGGAAAGTACTATAAATACTGGAGATAGACAAAAGTACTTAAAGGAAAGATTCCTTTATTTTGAAAGAGGAACAAAACTGCATTCAAAGATTTCCGAAAATTCGCTTGCCACACCCGGAAATCGAACCGGCTAAAATCTGAAAAAATAACACCTACTTTTATGGTATCGATCGATATGATCAATCATAAGGATCAAATCTCTCTAACAAACTTGGTACATTAAATAAAAGGTAAACCATAAAATCTTAACTTATTTTAATTCATCTAATTAGTTGCTCGAAATGAGCTCCATTTTGTTGGATGCACTAACTTTATTCTTTTAAAGAATTCATATCCTCCATAGTAACTTTTAATAACGTGTTGTGATGAATATTCAAAATCGTATTGTGAACCTCAGCTCTCAACTCGTTGACACTTGTATAGGATTTAAGGTAAAGCTAGTCACTCCGCCAGTCGCTCCACCAGTTGCTCCGCCAGTCGCTCCGCTGGTCGCGCCGCTAGTCGCTCCTCTAGTCGCTCCGCTAGTCGCATCGCTAGTCGCACCGCTGGTCGCTCCGCTAGTCGCACCGCTGGTCGCTCCGCTCGGCTATCTTCATTTCAGATTCCTTTCTTTCTGTTTGTTTCTTATTATCTTTCTTTTAGGTGTTTCTTTATCCAGCTAGTCAGTCGTTTAAGTATTTTCCTCTTGATTTTCTTTGTGTCTGTAGTTTGTCTCGTCAAATTTTACATCTCTTGTCGTCATTTCATTTGTTTTAGGATCCCACAGTATGTATACTGCCGAAGTGCCGACATGAAGCCTGTGGTGGATTTTAGTTTGGTAAGTTGACGAAGCATATGTTGCGGATTAGCCAAATCAAAATTGTGTTTCCCAGAATGCTTTTTAATTAATAATATTAATACCAATACACTCATTTCACTCAGATTTAACAATATAAATTATTTTTGTCATAAACAATAACAGTTGTGGTATGAGTGCTTTAGCCCTTGCATGCCTATACATCTGGAGCGAGCAAAGCGAGCTCGAAATTTTGCAGTATTGCCTCTGAGTTGTGGCTAGAATTTCACAAGATAATGTTGAAAAAGTGCCTACTACTATTTAATTATTTCTTCACTACTTTCCATTTTTCTAAGGGGGGCAATGAGCTATCTGAGGTATGCCCCCCCTTGCTACGCCAATGGTTATTGCGGCGATTGTGCATGCCGTTATTACTGAAGTTGGTTTCGTCAGAACATAAAATGTTACTCAAAAAATTCGGGCTAGTATGTTTTTGACAAAATTGTAGTCGTCTCTCACGATCCCCAGGATGCAATTTGTGAACCAACCTACCATCACGATTACATTAATTTTTTCAGCACTTTAAGAACGCGAGTGCGGGTTTCCCAATTTCTTCGGCAACCTCTCTGCTTGAATCCTTTTTATATGCTTCGAACTATGTTAAAACACTTACCTTCCTGCTGAGGACGTTGCCGATGCTATTTGAAACTACCAGAATTTCAAAACGAATCGAGTTGGTACTTGTCGGTCCCGATATCTCCCTCCATACCACCGCAGAGCTAAATTGACATGTGGTATAACAAATAAGCTTCCATTAAATCTAATTGCTCTTGACAAGTCATTATTTGAAATGATTTGTAAACTAAATCAAATGTGAATTTTCGAAAAACTTTGAATGCAGTTTTGTTTCTTTTTAAAAATAAAGGAATGTTTCCTTTGAACAAAATTTTCTATCTTCAGTATTTAGAGTACTTTCCCTCCAGGTGGCGCTAAAAAATTACACCCGTATAGTACTCAATATTAAATTATAGTTCAAAAACTATAACTATAGCTAATATAGAAAAACTAAAACTAAAACTATATATTTTTTTTCATCTATAATTTTGTTTTTTATAACACCAACCAGTTACCCGTTACCAAGACCGCCTTATTTGTACCATACCTATTGTGTATTGTATTTTGTCTTGGTGTAAAAAAAAAAGGATATTTCTATAATACGGAACGAAACACTTCTCACTATCCACAGATTTAGCGACGCTGTACCCTAAACCGACAGATTTCGCAGCATTCATAAAAAGCCATATCTACAAGTTAACATACAATGATTTCCTGCCAACATTCTACGATTTTAACTTGCCTACAGCTCAATTGAAAAGTGTCGATGAAATATTCAAAAAGAAATGGTAAGTTCTATGTACCTATATCTATTATACACTTAGACCATACAGAGTGTAAAAAAACCCTGTTGGAGCCTTAACTGGTTGGGTTGTGTTGGGTTGCTTCAGAACATCAAACTGAAAAACTTTCTCTATGGAGCCAACAATGAAATCGCGAAAAAAGTCAGCTGTTCCATACAAAACTGCAAATCAAAAATCCAAAGTTACGGATTTCATGCTACCTCGTCTTAGTAGAATTAGACGCGTAAAGGATGAGTCACGCTACACCGTGTCGGGTTGGAGCAGAGTCCGAGCCGAGCTTCGGCCGTAGCACGGACTACTAATATTACATATATTTTGTATGGACACCACAGATTACCCCCAATAGATACCGCATACAAGGCCGCTGACGCGCGCCACACATCTATTATTTTGCACTGATACAAGCAACGATAGTGAGCGAGCTCGAAGTAGTGCGACCTTGAAATGGCCAATCATGTTGCATTGTTTCGTGCCCGCTACCCGCACCTACCGTCAAAAATGGCGACTTCGAGCCTGTACAAAATTTTCATCATGCGGTATTTATTGGGCGTAATCTGTGATGGACACACACACTAACGCTGTACCGAGCGGCAACCGAGCCGGGGCCGGGCCGGGCCGGGTTGCCTACGGCCGACGCTCGGCTCGGACACAGCTCGGACCCGGCACGGTGTAGTGTGTGAGTCATGCTAGGCCGAAGAAAAGATGGATGGACTGTGTGAAGGATGATATGCGTAAAAAAGGGGTGAGTGTTGAAACGACGGCTAAGAGAGATGAATTGAAGAGGATGACATATTGCGCCGACCCCAAATAATGGGGAATGGGCAAGGGAATGATGATGAGTGGATGTTGTCTGCAAAATCTACTATCGGACTTTGAGACAATTTTATTTAACCGAACATGAATCAATTCCATCGTCATCATCATTTTCATATTCATCACTACTTGTTCTTTACTTACTTTTCAAAGGAAAACATTACTACAGGGTGAAATTGATATCATTAGCATCCTTTTAAACTAAGAGTCTACCCATAAAACTAAACAACTTTTACGCGCGCGTCAAAAACTCCCGTATATTGCATTGCCTTACGGTAAAAAAAGGCTGGAAAAGTTCACTTCTTACGTCATTGATTTTGTGTATGGGATTTAAATAAAATTTGTTCTGAAACCTATCGTGTGGGGTATCAAATGAAAGGGCTCCATGAGCCGATTCTAAAAATATACTACACTACCTTACAATCTATAAAGTATTTTCTAAACATACCATGATTGGGCTCCTCCAGGTAGGAAACGGCTGGGTAAATTTTTGTGAAACATACGCCAAATGACTTATAATATCCCAATATCAAACGTCAATAAAGCAATTTCAAAAATGTTTATATTTTAAATTTTTCATACAAAATTTTAAAAGCTTTATAAATCTTCGTAATTATATTATAAATTGCAAATGTTATTTGTGACGCGGCAACTAGATTTTCAAGATTGTGATTTTGTATAGGATATGACAGCTGAGCAATTCTGAACGCAGTTGTAGAGGGGGAAAATCCATACGAAATCGTAATCCAGATTCAGAATTCCGGATTGCAATTCCGTATGTGTATGGTGGACCTAATTCTCCAAACGACGCCATGCTACCTACTATAAGGTTTATATTGGTGTTACTTTGACTTTCCGCCACCGCCACACGTCTCTTCTGTATAAACAGCACCTAAGGTTTATATTGTATTCCTCTGAAAATTCTGTATAAACCGCGCCTTAAAGATCACAACCTGCGGTAACAAAAAAAAAAACAGTGTCCAAAATATTTTAAAACTTAACATTGGTATTGGTAGGTATTGGCATTGGTTTGGTAATCTCGATTAATCGCTAACAAAACAAAAAAAATAGTTTCTTATGATGAGGTCTAGAATCCGTAAAAAACATGAAATATTAAAAAACAACTTGACATCCTACCGAATTAGCGACAACTCAGAAATGAAACTGAAGTCGAAAAATAATTATTCCAGATATTGACGGAAATTCTATTATAGGTAAAACATTTCTGAAAACTTTCCTCTCCTCAGTCAAGGTATATAGTATCAGCAAGGTATATTCATACAAAATTTTAAAAGCTTTATAAATCTTCGTAATTATATTATAAATTGCAAATGTTATTTGTGACGCGGCAACTAGATTTTCTAAACTATTTTTCCATATATAAAATATTACTTTTATTAATTCCGTCTACGCGTATTGTGCGTCAAACTTTTGTATGGACTGAAACCACCTTAAGGCAGTGCACTAGTAGCGGATTTTGCTTTCATGCGACCCGGCATGGTGTAGCGTGAGTCACCCTTAACTCGTCAACAGTTATATTGTCTAAGGTCCGCCACACACAGGCGGAATTGCGATCCGGAATCCTGATTCTAGTCTACATTTTAAGAATCAAGGAATTCGTGGGCATAAACGCTTAGAATAACTATAATATTTATTACTCCAGAAAAAGCCATTTTACAGAAGGTAATAGTAGGCTAGGTACCTAATTAAGTTTTTGTATTTCCATTGTGTATAGTAATCCAGTTTGAAATATCAATCCTCGTTTTTTAATAGTCTGGTAGGTGTACAGTCAGCAGCAAAATGACGTAGCACTTTAGTACTACGACACGTAGAACAAAAGTGTATGCATCCTTTTCCTGCTCACTGTATACTGTAACTTTGTTTAAAATTAACATATTGAAATATTTTCCAGATGAATATACTCATAGGAAACGTCATTAACTTTGTAAGTTATTCTAATAATAACAGTTCCGTTTTAATGGAAGAAAATGTGGATAATTCGTCCTCGTCCAAGAAGAGTATTTAAAGCTCGGTAGGTTTGGTAAGTTATTTAAAATGTTTATACGAGGATAGACCAGTACCATTTTCTCCATACAAACGTATTCCCCTGTTTTCTCCCTGAATAAAAACACTAGAACAAATATTTTTTTACCATACAATCTATGTCACCTCTGCCTTGTTCCTATGTTTTGCTTTTTTGCATTCATTAATTACTGTAATGACCAATTTTACCGCCTATTTTCATACATGTAGTAAACAAATTTGACGAATATAAACAAAAAAGCAAAACATACGGACATAGCCAAAAGTATTTCTCATATTATTTTTAAAAGAATTATTAAAATCGGTTTAGTTTTGGATGAGGAAACAGGGGAATACGAAATGCTGATTTCGTTGATTTTCTGTTTATAAAATCGGTCCGAGCTGTAGTTGTCTCTTTCTAGTCGGCGGGGTGTATGCGTGGGGCGGATCTGATAAATACGTATGCAGTCGGAAAAGTTACCTATTCTCCAAATTAGCATTTTAGCCCGCCTATCCTCTTAAGTATCGTACCTACTATGTACAGGGTATAAAAAAATCCTGTTGAAGCCTAAAAAGGTTTCTTCAGACACATATCGGTCTGTTTGCAGTTCTGTTTGCAGTTTTGTATGGGACAGCTGCGCTGCTGACTTTTTTTCGCGATTCAAATGTTAGTTCCATAGTGAAAGTTGTTCAATTTGATGGTATGAAGCAACCCTTTAAGGCTCCAACAGGGTTTTTACCCCCCTTATATATACTTTTACTATTTAAATTAAATTTTTACAGATTGTGAAAATTCACCGGTTTCGAGAGCTTAGGTATTTCAGACTGAATAATTTTTGAATATTTTATGAACGATTGTTAGTGATTTTTTGTCTTTTTCTTAGATAATTATGCTTTTTAGAGAAATTGTATAATTTTCGGTTTATTTAAGTACCTACATTGATATTGACAATAAGATTTTGTACATCTGTTGTTTGCGTTTTGTTTTGTATACCCAAAGATAATATAATCACTACGTTTTACCTATACTTTATTGTGAAATTAGATTTAAAAATTTTAGAGTAATTTTTCCTGATTTTCGTTTTGAAATAGTTGTAAGGTGCGACATTAATATGTCTATGTAAAAACCCAAGTCTAAGGCGCGGTTTACACAAAAGAGACGTGTGGCGGTGGCAGAAGTAACACACTTATAAACCCTTACACGTAGCATAGCGTCGTTTTTGTCGTAAAGGAGAATCGCACGCCTCCAGGCGACGTCGCGTGGAGGCGCGGGCGTGAGGCCCACCACACACATCCGGAATTGCAACCCGGAATTCAGGATTGTGATTTTGTATAGGATATGACAGCTGAGCAATTCTGAACGCAGTTGTAGAGGGGGAAAATCCATACGAAATCGTAATCCTGATTCAGGATTCCGGATTGCAATTCCGTATGTGTGTGGTGGACCTAATTCTCCAAACGACGCCATGCTACCTACTATAAGGTTTATATTGGTGTTACTTTGACTTTCCGCCACCGCCACACGTCTCTTCTGTATAAACAGCACCTAAGGTTTATATTGTATTACTCTGAAAATTCTGTATAAACCGCGCCTTAAAGATCACAACCTGCCGTAACAAAAAAAAACAGTGTCCAAAATATTTTAAAACTTAACATTGGTATTGGTAGGTATTGGCATTGGTTTGGTAATCTCGATTAATCGCTAACAAAACAAAAAAATTTGTTTCTTATGATGAGGTCTAGAATCCGTAAAAAACATGAAATATTAAAAAACAACTTGACATCCTACCGAATTAGCGACAACTCAGAAATGAAACTGAAGTCGAAAAATAATTATTCCAGATATTGACGGAAATTCTATTATAGGTAAAACATTTCTGAAAACTTTCCTCTCCTCAGTCAAGGTATCGTCTATAGTAACGTGCCGCCGAAAACTTAGCAATTCGCATATCAAAATTCAGTATATCCCATTCAAACGTTATGCGTATAAAATAGAACTGGAGACGAGAGAGCATGTAACGCTCATAGATCACACCGCACCTGTCTTCCTGTTCCTGAACGGTGTTCCTTACTGAGTGAATATAAAATGCTTTTTAGTCTGAGGAACATACCATTATGCCACATGAGTATATCTGCTTATACATACTCTAAGAATAGATATGGAGGTGCTACTGGGAATGTTCTATTGATAAATGGTCCATTGAAAAGGGAAGATCTTCGACCAGGCCATGTGTGAAGCCTGGGGACCGGCCGTGGTCCAACTGTTCTTAGTTAGACCTTGTATATGCATAATAATATCGAATCTCTGTGATTTTTTCTCTTGCGCGATTCATGTCTTGTATACGATTGTGAACCTCAACGTGCACATTAGCGAGTGCGACCGTAGCACCATCTGTTAGCTTCATTGCAATAACTTGTGGGTGTTGACCTCTGTTGGCAAGTCCCTACATAGAAACCTCACAGAGAAAGCTACGAACAATCGCGCTAGTGGACAATCTATAGGAGACTTTGGGCGAGCGCGTCACGTGATTATTTTGTGCGCTCCTGGCCCCACAGAGACAAAGCTTTTAGAAGCGCACGAAATGATCACGTGACGCGCTCTACTATATATATATATACTAGTTGAAAGCAATGCTCCGTCATTCGCGTTTGACAGCTGAGATAAGTACCTACGGCGCAGCGTAACGCGATACAAGCTGTCGTGCATTGTCATAAGGCGAATTTTAGTTCGTCGTTCGTCGCGGTAGGCTGTAAAAGCACGCGAAATGAGGAGACTGCAGTATCTGTAACGTTAGTGACTATTAATAATATAGGTATGGGCCCATAGATTGTCCACTAGCGTGATTGTTTGAAGTATTGTCTCGGTATATGTACTTATGTGATTATGCGAAAGAAATCGACCAAGCGCTTGCTGTGCGAACTACACTGCCGAAGTCAGCTTGTTAAAATTTAATTGCAAAAGTTTAGGTACCACATGCAACTTTCAAGTTCATCATTTTTCATTTCCAGAATGTGTAAGGTACTTGGATCGCATTTTTATTTGGAAATCACTTATTGTGCAATTTATTTCAATTGTTGGTTTGTATGGCGTCAATTTGTGTCAACTACTATGTAGGAATGGTAAAAGATTTAAAAATAATTATTCATTTCTATTCTCTAACGTAAATTTATTGTGAGGTTATTTATTAGGTCTTGGTTACGAAATAAAAAGTTCTCCAGGTATAAGGAAATGTAATTTGTGAATCTAAGATTGCCGACTACGAAACTGAACATTATGCATTATAATTTATAATTATAAGACTAGCAATAGGCCGGAATTTATATGATTTTAAACTTGTTGGCTTCAAAAGGAGTAGGTTAATGCATGCATCGCTTTTGTTGGTGGAATTACCCAAGCACAGAATTAACATTTTCGTCAAGACTAATCAGCCCCGGATCTACGATTTTTCTAAGGAGGGACAAAAATATGACATTGGCGCCCCACCTCTCCAAGGATTTGTATGGATCTAGATTTTTTCCCAGGGAGGCCAGGTCCAGGTTAAGTGGTCGCAATAATTTATAAAACGTAGAGCGAGAGATTACTGCATTATATTGAGATGACGGCAATACGAATTTAAACCAAGAGCGAGCGAATCGAGCTCGAGATTTCACTGCAGTATAATGAGATGACTGCCTTTTAATCAAAAAATAAGAGCGAGCGAAGCGAGCTCGAGATGTCACTGCAATATAATGAGATGACTGCATATAAGATCTAAAACCAAGAGCGAGCGAAGCGAGTTCGAGATTTCTCGGCAATATAATGAGATGACTGGAATACGATCTAAAACCAAGAGCGAGCGAAGCAAACTCGAGATTTCACTGCAATATAATGAGAGGACTGGAATACAATCTAAAACCAAGAGCGAGCAAAGCGAGCTCGAGATTTCACTGCAATATAATGAGAAGACTGCGTATCTTTTACGATCTAAAATAAAGAGCGAGCGAAACGAGCTCGAGATTTTACTGCAATATAATAAGATGACTGCAATACGATCTAAAACTAGGAGCGAGCGAAGCAAGCTCGAGATTTCACTGCAGTGTAATGAGATTACTTGTAATATCTAACACTAAGAGCGAGCACGAAATTTTTTTCAATATTTACTTTTTGGCGCCCCCTTAACCTGGCGGGCGGAGCGTGGGCCCCGGTTTGCCTCCCCCTAGATCCGGGGCTGAGAATAATTAGATGATTTTGGCCTTTTTCATTTCACATGTCTGGTTATCGCAGATGTGCAGGTTTCCTCACGATGTTTTCCTTTATTGTTAATTAATTATATGCCTCGATAATCCAGGAAGCCAACAACCATCCAACAAGTGAATTCAAGAGGCCGTCGTGCGAACTTCTTTTATAGGAAACCAGGTCACATCAATTAAGCTATGCCGCTTATTTCCCTGGCCTCTTTCTTTTCAATGCCATTGATTTAGGTTCCATTCAATAATGTGGAATGATATGAAAAAAATAGAGAGATTCAAAGGTCTTGGTCTAAGCATGTCGGTGCGATACAACACTGTCGGTTCAACACAGATTCCGAGCCCGATTCTGGCAAGCTACTATAGCTTGCCAGAATCGGGCAACCGATACTGCACCGTCGCTAGCGGTCATGAGCTCCTCCTGCATGCAGGTGTTAGGGCACGCAGGGCACGATGTGAGATGGGCCACACAAGCAAGTCACATTTTACGCATCCGGGAATCCCCACCTGACCATGTTGTCCTTACTGCGACCGACCTGGGTTCGAAGTCGGTTTAAAGACTTCCAGGTCGCCCAAGGCAAGTCATGTCCAGGCGGGAGGCTCTCAGACGGCGACACAAATGGAGTTGGAAGGGACACTTTTTCTCGCCATAGAGTTCGCCTCGCTTGCGCTGGGCCAGTATTCGGTGGGTCGACACCATGTCGACACACTTCATAAAGCTGCGTCGGCTTGGCAGCCTATATTGGGCAGCTAATTAAACAACTTAAAACGAAAAAAATTAACGAATGGTAGACAAAATATCACGTTTTTCTCGCTTCATTCATTGTGAATGATAATGGTGATACAAAGAAGGCACTTATAATAGCTTTTGTTCATAAATTATTTGAGATTTATACGATGAGGAAAGTTTTGAAAGATTACGACAACCCATTGAATGCTTTTTTTTTCCTTTTCCTCCTCCTTCTTCCTCTTTACAAAACACTGCTTTGTCTCAATTCAGTTTTAAACTCAGCCTTCGGCTTTTGGCAAAGGGCCCTGTTGTGAAACATCGTAAATCTCACTAACTCTGTACAAGTTTACATGGACAACCAGTTTATATGCTAGGTCAGATTTTTGACTAAACTTGTTAATAAAGAACCCGTTAATCTTCTTATCGTGTGGGCAGAGCCCAGGTGTCAGAGTTTTTTCAGACAGCCTTACGGCCTCTGACGTGGTTTTTATGTAACAACTACTACCATGAGAGATAGTAGCCGGGACCAACGGCTTAACGTGCCATCCGAAGCACGGAATCATTTTTCTTTTCGACGGCCCGGTAGCACAGTCTGTAGTGAACATGCCTGTTGTGCCGAGGGTCGCGGGTTCGAATCCCGTAAGGGACAAATATTTATATGATGAATATAAATATTTGTACCCGAGTCATTTATGTTTGTATGTATTCTATATCGTTGTCTAGTCATCATAATACAAGTCCAGGTACTTTAAATGTGACTAGATAATTTGTGTGACAATGTCCAAGAAATTTAAATTCGATGTTGGGGCCATAGAGAAAGTTGTTCAGTTTGATGGTCTGATCATCCTCTTTCAAAAGTGCCAGCATATTAAGAAGGACCCTATATACTAAAGGCAGGTAGGTAGTTATTTCAATCATTTGTGGTAAAAAACGTAAAATTGTTATGCCTTTTTGATAGAACAAAATGCTAAGTCTAACGTAAACAACACTCAGTTAAACACGTAAAGGTTTAACACATTAATAAACTCCAGACAAGTTTGTAGGCACATTAATCCTCTCTCGAGGTAATGTACTGGAACCAACAACATGCCACTTACGATCCCTTCGCCGCAAAGTCTCTTCCGTCGCCGGCAGAAACCAAACGAGAATACTGGGTGAAAAAAATACCCTGTTTCAAACTGAACAACTTTCACTATGGAGCCAACATTAAAATCGCAAAAAAAAGTCATCTTTTCCATACAAAACTGCAAACATAACTCAACTGAAATGTATGGGACAGCTGATTCTTTTTCAATATTAGCCCCATCAACCTGAACTACTTTCTCTATGGCATAAACAAAGTAGTTCAGGTTGATGGTCTGAAGCAACTCTTTCAGGCTCCAACCGGTTTTTTTTACACCCTGTATAACTCTCGGGAATAGTACTCTAATAATCAGGGCTCGAAAGGATAATAATCATTGACGCGATATGGTGAGGTAGGGTGAACTATGGGGCAATTGCGACTATGGAGCAATTGCACTTATAAGAATCATGATTCAGATCTCTTTATACCTACACCTGCCCTCTAGGTGACTAGATATGTATAAGTTAAGGACTGAATCGTGCTTCCTATTAGAACCATTTGCTCCATAGTTGCATGCAATTATCTTTACTCACATTAATTATCTTGATAAATGGTCAATCAACTATTTTTTGTCCATACCTTGTCCCAGTCATTTGCATAAAATTTTCTCAACGATCAACTCAGGCTCAAGCTCAGGTTTTGCTTGCCCCAAAAATTAATGTTTGTTGAATAACTAAGGATTCCATTTATTAAATACATACACAGTTTTGCAAAATTACTTGAATTTTGGCGGTTGTCCGATGGACGCAAAGTATCTTTCCATTGTACAACTATCGGTCCCCAAGCAATAGGTACTAGTTAACAAAACTTTATAAAGTGAAAAAATTACTATTGCCGCCCAAAAACTAATTTTACTATAATATTTCACCTTATTGTTTAGTTCTCAAAAGCGTGCAAAAATGTCTTTATTCTCCACCTTTTGGACAATTTCTGAATTATTTCACTGTCCCCAAGCTTGTTGGTCTATCGGACAACCGCTAAAAACTATTAGTAGTTCAACACAGATGCGTATGCGTGTAGAAGAATCATAATATTTGATAAATTATCTATCTTTCTAAATCAATTCAAAATTAATGAATGTCAAGAAAAAAGAAAGGAAACGTTTTTTTTAAACAGTACCAACAGGACAAATAGTTGATTGACCCAAATATACGTTGTTAATTATTATCTTCTTTACTTACAAATATAATTTGAAAAACAAAAACATTGCGCTAGCAAGACATTCATGCTATGTGTAATCCAATAACGATTTGCGAAAAAAGAAGCTCACAAACACGAAACAATTTTTCTCACTGTTTCCTGTTGCTTTTCTTTACAATTTGGTATCAATTGTGAAACGAAACATAACCCTCCTTATGTGGCAGTCGGGTAAAAATATCGAAGATTACACGTTGTTTGGTCTGGACACGAAAAATTGTAAAACTTTTAGAAGTTTCACTCAAAACTAGGAATCAGCTTGGATAATTATTTGAAAACAGCATAGACCAAACGAGTGACAGGAACGACTCTCAGAAATAGAACTCTAATAATCTACTGGGCCCTTAATAAAGATAATCTCGGTTCCCAGTTTTCGTGTTGGGAACATAAACCGCAGTTGTGGGCGTGCACGACCATCGGATACGGGGATGGGCCAAGAAACCAGCGATGGTTAAAGCTTATGAAGTTAAAAGTATAAACGTAATTTACTTTTCTTTGACTTTATTATATCAGCCGTCGCAGTCCCATTGTTGGGCAAAGGCCTCCGTGAATAAATAAGCAAAAATATCGAATAAAAAAATATATATATAAAGATGAAATATAAGAGTCACGTGGCTAGTTGGATTCACGGAAACAATACTTAGGAGACACTGACGCTCAGTTGCAGAAACGCTCATTAAAGTTAATTTTGTCTTGTTGACGTAGTAAAAGCTAGCAAGAGATTTAATGGAAGATTAACTCTAATGAGCGTTTCTAGTGTAAATCGCTTGGCATTCGCAGAAATGCAGTGCTAAACAAAGAAACCGGTCATTAATTAAGATTTAAAAGAAGACAAATATATAAATCAGCGGATCTTTTATGCTGCTGCATTCCCTATTGTTATGGGGTTTCAAAGTAGTTACCCTTTGATGATTGAAAGTGTAAAGGGATTCCCTTCAAAGGCAAGTAATAGTACTGTAGTAGGCATAAGCCATGAACTGAAATACTGAACAACATTCCCTAAGAAAACTATAGGAAATTCGCAAAAAAAAAATTGGACTTTCCATACTAAATGCAATCAGCCGATCGACTGTTTGTATGAAAAGTCGACAAAATTTTTTGCGAATATCCTATATATTTTTAGGGAAAGTTGTTCAGTATCATGGGACCACCTTCTCCCTGTCCCTATCACCGTGTCTTAATATATGCTGACACTTTTTTAAGATGATGATCAGACTGTCAAACTGAACAACTTTCTCTATGGCACCAACATCGAAATCGCGAAAAAGACAGCAAATATATATAACCGCAGCAATTATAGGTAACCGATCTCTTGGCTAACTTAGGAGCCAGCAAACTCGGCATTTCGGCCTAGCGATAGTAAATACTTTCATTATGAGTAGCAAAGTGTGTTTCTCAAAAAATCGACTCCAAGAAAAAATTCTTGGCCTTGCAGATAGAAGAGCCGAAATTAGTACTGTCACAGAGAGATATGTATCCGCAGAGTAGTCTGCTTGTCGGTCTTCTACAGATTGTACATGAGCTCATCCCGCCTTCCCCTTTCTTCTATCGGACTTCCAGATGCACCGTGGGATATCACCCCTTCTTGGTTGACATCCCACATATCAGCACCAAGCGCCTTTCTGAATCTTTTTTAATGCGCACAGCCAAGGAGTGGATTCCTTTGCCTGCGTCAGTATTTCCGAGCGCTTACAACCCGAATTCCTTTAAAGTACGAGTGAATGGGCTTCTTCTGGGTAAGCTCGACCCCATCTTTGTCCTAAGGACTGGATTGAGGTCAAGAGCAACCCCATCAGTAATAATAAAAAAGTGGTGCCTACTTTCTTTGTCGTAAGTACGTGGCGTGTCGTAGGTTTGGAGGCTGGTCTCTATTATTTTGATTTCTTAAACTTAACACAACCTAACAGTATGCAATCTGGAGCGAATCTACGCAAAATAATCTCGATGCAAAAGATTTTCTACATGAAGACATTCAATGCCTGATGAATCGGAACCCGCTGAACGATTCTTCGAAGTATTTGCTTACATTTGCTACCTAGCAAACAAAATTAACATTTATGGTAAGCTGATAAAAGACAATTTCTAGGTATGAACCTTACGAACGCAGTACGCGTGGCTAACTTCTCGCTGAACTAATGGCGATACAAAATAACTTAAAACTAGAAGTTCATGAATACGTGCCTAGGTCCATGCTACGTGCACTGTAATTATTTCGCACAAATTCCCCCTCTCACGCTATTCCACTCAAGTTACTGCTAATTCCACATATTATGTCCCTGAATACAACTCTTATGCAATCGTTATAAGTCTAATAATAGCGTGAATAAGTGTCTTTGTGTATGTAACGGTCTTGTGTAAGGTTTGTAATCGTTAACTTTGTAAAGCTCGAGGTTTTAATAGAGATATAAACATTTGAATTTGCATTTTGCTGATATTGTTATAGTTAAGATAAAGAGCAGTTTTGCCTAGTTAAATTAGTTAATGTTACTGTTGTATGCAGATAGTCAGGGAAACGTTTCAGTGTTTGTATTTAAGTAGCTGTTTCGAAAGCCTCTGCAGAAAAGTAAATACCAAATTATGTAACAAAACACAATAGAAGCGTTTTTAGACGAATCCTAAAATCATAGATCATATAATAGGTGCCTAGGTACAAGATGTTAACATAATTATACAGGGTGTTAGGATAGACAGTTGCATTACTTTAATGCGCGATTGTACTTACAATACTGAACAACTGATTGCATTTAGTACCTGTCCAAATTTTTGTGTGGATTTCCTTTAGGTTTTTGAGGGAAAAGACATTACCCAACCCAATTCCGTTTCGCCTACAAAACTGGTAAATTTGAATTTGAGTTTTGAGTCACTGTAGAAAACGATGATTTCCATTTCCTTGGAAAGCACGATATTACTCCTATCCTGTGTATAATTTCAGCTACCATACGATTTGTATTTGTTCTTTGATCATACACATTCGCCAGCCTCGAAACGACCCGAAACGAATACACTTCGCCACATGGGCCAATGTCTTTTGTTCAGTGTCATGGGTACAATCACCCCTTAATTAAAGTAATAAAACTGTATACCCTAAAACTTGATTAGCAGTTGCGTCCTACTTTTGGAGGTGCATCAGACCATCAAATTGAGCAACTTTCACATTGAACTCGCGAAAAAAAAATCAGTTGTTCCATATAGAAAACGTAAACGGAGAATCGATCGAACTGTATGAAACAGCCGATTTTTTCGCGATATCGATTTTGGTTAGGGGGGGGGGGGGATATTCATAGAAAAACAATGAAAAAGCGAGTGCGGTAATCACTTTTCCATACAAATATTTGGATTTCGGGGGGGATTTTGATAATACCCACCTATTGTATATCCTATCCCCTGGATACGTGCCTGCCCCATACCCTGCGACCGGTGCTTCACCACTATAGATTCCGATAAAATAAACATCAGTAGGCCACGGCCGGTCCCCAGGCATCACACCTAGCCTGGCGGAAAGTATATGGAGGAACCTTCCACCTCAGTTCCTCCATAAAACTATGCCAGTAGAATGCACTACAACTCAGTCTCAACATGATCTCCACTTAGCAACTATCAACGCAGAATGCAAGTGCTAAGCGACAGCGTCTGAGCGCAACGACTCTGTTATGCCAGGTAAGTACTGCCACAGGACACTAGTTCTTCACGGCACATTACCGCTACTATAAGCGCACTTCCACACAAAATCTAGCCAGAGCTCTCTCTAAAGTATTATTAAATTCAACGTTTCTTTGTCTACTTGAACTGAGGGCAAAACTATCGAGCATGAACATGCAATTGGATGGAGTTAGTGGGCCGACTACCAGAACATTACTTTGAGGCAGTGCTTTCCCGTGGTCCACCCAATTTAGTTCACCTGGTAGGCAGACATTTTTACCAGTTTTCCAAGGGTTTGCAATGGATTAGCATTGAGCGGTGTAGCATTCAGTGGATGTGGATGGGTTGATGATTTGATTGGCTGAACATACATCTTTTGGATACTTTAAGTGGTGGTACCTACTGACATAGTACGTAACTTTTTTTTTTCATAAATACGTTTAATATTAATTAAAAATGGACATGTATTGTATATGTCCCAGCGAGAACTTGATCCTATAAAACTTTTGAAAACTCTAACCATTAAAGTTTGCCCTTAATCCACAAGCCTGTACAGGGTGTTTGATGGTTTGAAGCACCACTTTAAGTAAGTGTCCTATTTAATTTTACACCCTGTATATTAGGTCATTTTCTAGTGTCATGAAATGATAGTACTTATTCGTAATTGTGCGAGGCTCCTGCCTTGAGAACCGGGATGAGACAGAAGCTACTGAGAGCTACTTCAGGAAATGAATTTGGAGAATTCTCGTCTAGAGATCAGATGTCAGACGTCTAGAATGCACTTTGTGGATACCTACTCCAGGTTACATTACAGACACGTAATAGTGTTATGTATCTTCGTCGGCCTAGCGCGTAATTTCTCTGTGTCATCGGTCTATATTGGAACTTCTATTACATACTTACATACATAAACTCACGACTGAAGTTTCGAAGTGGTGAGAAATCTTACCACAACCGCAAACCATATTGCAGTTTTAGCAAGGACCACATTTAGCACACTAAAGGAACATGGATTCCCACTCAAAAACACCGCATATGAAACTTCATCCCTTAGTCGCCTCGTACAACACCCACGGAAAGAAATGGGGTGGTCTATTCTAAGGCAGAACTTGTGGCTCTGGCTTGAGGCATCTATCAATTTAAATAAGGTGGAGTCTTGTAATTGCAACTATCTGGTAATTGCAACTATCGAGCAATTGCACTTCTAAGAATCACGATTCAGTTCTTCTCTCAATAGACTTATGTCTAGTCATCTAGACGGCAGGTGTTGGTATAAAGAAAAGGACTGAATTGTGATTCTTATAAGTGCAATGCTCCATAGTTGCAATTACAAGACTCCACCTTAGGTATCATTTATGTTTGACACCCGTAAACTCATAACATGAGGAATTCGCGTTATCTTCAAAACAGCAATAGTCCACCTCGCGGGCGAACTATGGGCAATAATAATTTCAGCGGTGCTCGTAGTACACCTCAGAGGTGTACTAATGGTCAGTATAAGTGCCAGGTGAACTCGTCAGGTGGACCACGGGTAATGGAACACATTTCTCATTAAACAATTTCTAATAAACGTCGACAAATGTTTTTTTCTTTCAATTAATAAAGATGAAAGAGAACAGATCATACTCCTCCAACAGTGGGCTTATAGCATGCAAAACCCCGAGAAAACGTCAAAAATCTAAACGTGGCACATACTTTGTTAGGTACTTTGCGTATGCGAAAACGAGCGCGCATGACGACTTTGTCGTGCTTGGCATTCTAAACCCTACAGGTTCATAGCAAACTGGCCTTTACCAACGCAGCCTAATAAGGCTAGCATGCCACGCACGATAAAGCGACAAAAGGAAAAAATGCGCGCTCATTTTGGCATGCGTAAAGTAACAGAGACATGCACATCTCGATTATTCTCTTTTTGTCTGAGGTGGCATGGCATGCCTATTACTGCTCAAAAAATATTTTTCAGCCTAGTTCTAGTTTTCAGGACTTTCGATAAAAGTAACACGTAGGTACCAATTTTTTTTTTATGTTATCGCATAGCACCGACCATGTCGGTCCACCGTCTAATATTATATTAATTAGCCACGGCTGGACTGGTTAGTGGCTAGCCGCAACTGCGTGGCGTGCTGCAGAGGTACGTTGACGAAAATAAAAAATTTATACTTACGGGTGTTATTACCGAAACCACACGAAATTGTACGGATAAAAAACCTTAACGATTTCAATACTTTTTTTATATCAAACATAAAAATGCTAAACAGGATAAAACGACGAAATATTTGTGCAAATTAGGTGATCTAATAGCTAAAGGTGGTTTTTACATCAGTTATCTTCCTGCAGTGCCATCTCTTATTGGAGGTTGGCTATCATTAGGACCATTCGGACCCTGGAGACTGCTGCCCTGAATAATGAGCCATATAGAACCACTCACACAGGTTCTTCAAACATCTTTAAAGAAATTTGGTGGACGGCCATATCATTTTAAAACCCAGACTTAGAGGTCTCGTACATTAACAAAACTTAGTAAAATACGTGAAGAGTCAAACAAAACTAACTAAAAAGTAAGGTAATGTAACCTGTAGAATAGAAGTCGGGGGAAAGGTATTTCTCTTACTTTTGTATCAAGTGTGTGAAACTCATAACCTTTCTTATTAGAAGTCCACTCAATCTTCTATGTGTTTATTTTAATGAAAAATCACGATAACCATACAATATTATGATAATGGAAGAAAACGAAATCACACACAGTGATGATGATCAGTTCAACCAAGCCAAATACATTCCGTAACGACAAAAAAATACCTCGGTGATAATATTGGATGAAAATAACTATCTTGGTTGCGTTTTAATTTAATTATTTATTTCTCACAAGATAAGAACTATTTTGGATGATTTGTCTATTTTATCTGGAGATGTGGATGTTTTTTTTTTAAATGCCTTATTTTTTTCTGTTTATAATAATTATCACCGCCGTCCTGAATGGCATTTAGTTTTCGTAAAAAATGGCTAGGTCCAAATTTCCATTTTTCTTTTCCCATTTTCCATATATCTTATCTTTCCACTACAGCATCAGTGATTGATATCGAAATAATTAATACAGTTTGCGGCGCTCTGCTGCTACAGCGGCGTTTACAATCCAGCAGCGCCCGTCAGAAATCATATACAAGGTGTAAAATTAAATGTGTTTATCGAACAAGTGCTTCAAACCATCAAAATGAATAACATTCACTTAGGAGCCAACATCGAAATTGAAAAAGGTTGTTCCGTAGAAAATGTAAATAGCTACTCGATCAAGATGTATGAAACAGCAGATTTTTTTCGCTTTAGTTTCATAGTAAAAATTGTTCAGTATGATGGTCTGACTCTGAAACTTCTTGTTCGATATGTCAAGGTAACATAACATAACATATAAGGTCTAACAAAATTAGCTGAAACAATTTTAAGGGTAATATAGGATATTTTTTTTTTGATCAGACCATCAAACTGCCAAAAAAGAATCAGCTGTTCCATTCAAATCTGCGAACATAACTCGACTCAAATGTATGGGACAGCTGATTTTTTTTTGCGATTTCGGTATTGGTCCCATAGAGAAAGTTGTTCAGTTTGATGGTCTGATCATCCCCTTAAAATAGTTTCAGCTAATTTTGCTAGACCTAACTTTAACTATTGCAACTCGTACGGTATTCAATAATATTTTAATGATTTAATTTTACGTTACTAGATCATACATTTAAAATATATTTTATTATTTTATATATTATTTATTCATTTATTTCATTCATTCATTCATCCAACATCCTATAGGAAAAATATCGTATACGACTTAATTCTATCAGTATTAAAAATTGTTCAGTGAGTAACTGACCCGATATGAAAAATTATGTTAAAAGTGTAAATTAGACACGCAACATGTGTGTAATGTGTCTGGATGGCGTATGTAGATACGCGATACATGGTCTTATTGCTAGTTTTAGAACAAAAATATACGTATTAAAACGCTGAAATCGTAAGTAATATGCGTTCCATAGGAAACTTAAATTATAACTGTGAAAAAAGTTATAGACTAAGAGATAAGTGTACTTTTTGCAACCATCAGCTGCAAGGCTGATTCAGTCTTTATGGGGTGTAGAGCATCTCTGTGATGGGGATGGACTAGGTCTGCCTGCATCCTTTGCGTCGCGCAGTCGGGTAAAAAAGGACCCTGTTTAAGGTGGTTGCAGAGGGGTCAATTTCATACAAAACTTTGACGCACAATACGCGTAGACGGTATTAATATAAATAACTTTGTATATATGGAAAAATAGTTTAGAAAATCTAGATGCCGCGTCACAAATAACATTTGCAATTTATAATATAATTACGAAGATATAAAGCTATTAAAATTTTGTATGAAAAATTTCAAAGCTTTATATCTTCGTAGTTATTTTATAAATTGCTAATGTTATTTGCGACGCGGCATCTAGATTTTCTAAACAATTTTTCCATATATAAAATATTACTTTTATTAATTCCGTCTAAGCGTATTGTGCGTCAAACTTTTGTATGGACTGAAACCACCTTAAGAGAATAAATAACAGAAATGAATGTTGTTGTAAATAATGACACACATAGGTATGGCATTTCACAGGCATTCACGCTCCTGAGGTTAGCCCAGTCATTTTACGGTTTGAGCCGGGACTAATTAATAATTGATATTTTTTTTCGGTATCATATTGAAGAACCAATTTGAGCCTAGAAATGTACCAAAATTAAAAAAAAAATCACGTCTGCAACAGCTCCATTTTCAAAATTTAGCTATTATCTCGTTCTAAAAAACCTGAGGGAAATTTTTTTTTGCTTATATTTAAGGCTTTACCATTATATATACTTCAAACATGGTGTACATATTTTTGTCTACTTAGAAGGTTTTGAAAAATACATTCGTATTTTCTAATAAATACCTCATTTTTTAAATTTCAATACATATTTTATTGCTCAAACATTATTTATTTTGTTAAATCTAGGTCAAATGAGTGCATTGGCATTAATATTATTAATTTAAAAGCTTTCTGGGACACACAATTTCGATTTCTATGTTGCGTAGTGAATTTTATTTTAATATGTTTTAAGATAGTCTTTTCGTCACTAAATGGTGCCGGTTACAGTTTAAAAGTCCAATTAGTAATTACTCCCTACCCCGCCTAACAAAACTCCGTTAAATGACTGGGCTAAGTAGAGAGCTCAGTGTGTGGAATACCCGTACACTAATTACTGCGCACGGCGTTGCATGGCTTATTTAAAAATAGTAAAGTTTATTTTTAGGGTTATAAACAAAATTACCCAAAACAACTGTAAGCACCTGCATGCGAACCTAAAAGCACGGACTTGCTTGCAGTTCAGGCTTTACTGTGTAATTTTATGTAAATTTTCTAAACAACGCCTTCGCAGTAAAATTTATTGTACAAAATACCAACAAATTAAAGTCATTACCTAGACCTTTTTGGAGCCAAGTTAAAAAGTCGCGCTTCAAAAGTTTTTTTTTAACACAGCAAACTTTTTAGTTAGTGCGGATCCCAACTAACAATTTGGTCGATCATTATAAAATAAATAAAATAAATATCTTGGACATTGTCACACAAATTATCTAGTCACATTTAAAGTACCTGGGCTTGTATTATGATGACTAGACAACGATATAGAATACATATATAGATACAAACATCCATGACTCGGGTACAAATATTCATATTCATCATATAAATATTTGTCCCTTGCGGGATTCGAACCCGCGTCCCTCGGCACAGCAGGCAGGTTCAGACTGTGCTACCGGGCCGATCATTAGACGCATAAAGCACCAGTATATGACCAAATAACCGTAATATTACTTTTATAGGTCAAAATAGTCATATAAATAGGGGCCTAATACGACCAAATTGTTTGCTGGGATTCTTTTACCATGGATTTTATTCATCAAACTGAACAACTTTCAGTATGGAGCCAATGTCGAAATTGCAAAAAAAGTGCTGCTGTTCCATACAAAACTGCAGACTGTATTTTATTTTACATCTTGTTTATGTTTTTATCAAAAGTGGTTTAGGCTGTGGATTGTCTGTCAGTCAGTCAGTCATAGAACTTTTTTAGATCTATTCTATTTTTTTCTTCTTTATATGTTGACGTTTTTTTATGGAGATGATCAGACCGTCAAACTGAACAACTTTCTCTATGGGACCAACATTGATATATCGCCAAAAAAACAGCTGATCCATTTCCAAAACTGCTGATTTTTTTTCGTGATTTCGTTCTTGATCTTATAGAGAAAGTTGTTCAGTTTCAGGGTCTCTTTATCCTTTCAAAAAATTAATCCAACCAACATTTAAGGACCCTTTATAGATTACTTTTTATTGCATTTTTAGTGCTAACAATAACTAATGACTGCAATTTATTATTTCTCTTACTTCAACTGAATAAGATTTATTATTCTAACAGCTTATACGGAAACGACCTTCATTACTTTGAAAGAAAAAAAACGTAAGTCCTCAAAAAGCTTACTAATGGTTTCAGTAGTAATTCAGTTCCTCGCAGTCGCTACGAGCGACCGGTCGTCTACGCCGTAGCAGCTACGGTACGCTACGAGCGCTACGAGTTATCGAGCTAGCAACTTTGTTCGAACTACTTAGTAATTTTAAATAAGTTGGTGTAGAAGTAATTAAGTAGTTTAATTGTAGTAGTTTTAATGTGGTGTTTCTTTGAACAATGTTAAGTGACATTACAGGGCTGTGAACGCACGGTAACCTACTTAATGCTTCGTTATAGAGCGGAGGTGAGTAATGACTTCTATATTTGATGTTTTTAACCTCATTAAATATTTAACTGAACAAAAATTGTTTACCGTTTTTTAAATTCTTCACAATATTTGTACCATGACATAAATATTGTGATCTTCAATAAGTTTCGTTTCTAACATTGATCTCTTATTTATTTATTTTAACACTTTATTGTACGCACAATATTACAGAATAAACAAATGAAATAGACATGTACAAAGGGCGAGCTTATCACTAAAGAGATTTCTTCCAGCAGGCCCACCATATATAACCCTGTTTCAAAATAGTAAAATTATACATAAAAATAAGTGAAAACAGGTTTTCCAATTTCCACTGCTAAATAATAATTTAATGCTAAATAATATTTAGAATTAATAAAAAGTAGGTATGCGATAAAATAGTTTTACGTGGATGTTCTGTGTTTTCAAAATATCTCTGAATACTCCCTCTGAGAATACAGGGTTTGAACTTCAAAATTTTACCATACTTAAGTTGGTGCTTCAGAAGATCAAACTGAACAACTTTTACTACGGATTACGAAACCAATATTGAAGTAGCGAAAAAAACACAGATGGCTCATACTTATTTGGGTCGAGTAACCATTCATATTCTCTATGAAAGCAATATTTTCCTCGATATTTCAATATTGGTCCCCATTTCATAAAAATTCATTTTGATTGTCTGAAGCATAGGTACTATAACCTTAACTATAAGCCATTCCAAAAAGCAACTAAATTTTCCGGCTATTTTCCGGAAACAGATTTGGAACACTTACTCCACTCATTCTTAGAACAGCTTCAGTAACGTCCAAGATTATGTCGGATAGTATATCTTTCTGATAAATAAATTATATTTGCTAATCAGAATTGGCCATAAAGTTAAATAGAAATCGGAAATTGTTTTTGTCCCTTTGACTACTTATATAGGGACTAGTTACGCGTGTAATTCTACTAACAAACATTTCTGCCACTTTTTGCGGGGGGCGAGGTAAAATGAAATGCGCAAATTTGGATTTTATTCCCATAACTTTAGATTCTAATTTTGAACGTTAAAAATCATGAAAAATAGTCTCGCGTGAACTCCAAACGTTCTAAGTTCGAAATTATTGTTTCGCAATTATAAGTTGTCTCGTTTAGTGATAAGGTATAAAATTGAATGTAAATGTACATGATTTATTGATCTTATACCGTGGCAGAGGGGAAATGCTACCGCAAGGCTAGTCCTTTAAAATAAATAGTCAAAGTTTCGTCCTTATATCGAATGAAGATTTTGGAAACACTTACTAAATTTTTAGGGGTAAACTTTTAACATGAGAAAGAAATCGCAAAAAAAAGATGCTGTTCCAAACTAAACTGCAAGCCCCCATAATCAACGATGTTCAGTTTGAATTCTGAACCACCCCTGAATATTTAGAAATTGTTAAAAAATCGACGCATAAAGTTCACACCCTGTAGGGTCGAATGCTTGCTTGCTTTATCCTGTAAATGTGGAGTGTATGTATATAAAATATCAAAAAACAAATATAATTCCTTAGGGACTGGCATTGAGTGCGTGAAGGAAGTAAGGGTCTAAATCAAATTGGAATCAACCCCAACAGCGCAACATGTGTACAAAATATCTGATGATTTCTATCTATTGATATATCATTGCATTGTATACGTTGGCTAGCTTTCCTTGCTCTGCACCCAAACCCAGTATCAAGTCTCGATCGAGCGTTCGAATTAAAATTCCAAAGATATTTTTACGAACTCCAAAAGATCTTTTTAACTTTAACGGGTATTTTTAATTAAGCACGCCTCATTATGTAACGTAAAAAAATAAGAAGTTCACCCAGATTGAATTTCTTAGTTCAAAAGTTTCGAAAGCTGTTTCCAACATGCCTTTTTCCATTTTCCTGTTTAGTCGGGGAAATCTAAGGATTTTTGTATGGAGTAGGTTGCATTAATTGCACTTTTGGTGATAATTTGGAATATAGTAGATACATACATGAAAAACATAAATTCTCAATAATCCCCGATTTTGTATTGTGTATTACTGAATAACTAAGACATTTACAAAACATTAAATTTAGGTACGAACAAAAAATAGAAAACAGGTGATTTTATACAGGATGGCTTCGTTCAATACGTTTTACTTATAACAATAATAATCTCCGGTTAATATTGTAAATTTGAGTAGATATTTGATATTTTGTAAGATTTCAAAAATGATAACCTCAAAACCTAATTATTTAACGTTTGATTGTACACATTAAATTTGCCTTGTGATAATTAACTGTCTCTTTTGCTGGTATGCTGGAAGAAATATCTTCAGAAATAAGCTTGCCCTTTGTACATTTATATCGATTTTAAGGTATTTCTCAGGGTCCTCAGCCTATATAACCACAAAATCTCGACAAAAGTGTTATAAACTTACAGTAACATTAGTTCAAACACAATTTACTAACGTGTCTTTAATGCAACCTTATTTTTCCTAGACTAGTTTTAATAAACAGGAAAATGGAAAAAGATGAAGAAGAAGATGATGTGAAGATTTTTTTGTTCCAGTCTGTTTTGGCTGCTGAATAGAATTTTCCTATCATGTCTAGCTTTTGAACAAGGTACCTGAAGCTTAGCACTCAATTAGGTATTTTTTTATGTATAATTAATGGACTCTTGCTTGTGCGTTAGCACTGCATTTCCGCCAGTATCAAGTAGTTTATGGGAGAATCTATCCCAATCTCAGGGACTGTTTTTGGTAAAGAACAAGAAGAGATTGAGGGAGCCTCGCGGCAGGCAAAAACGTGACGCGCGAAAACCACGCGTGACAAGTACTCGGGTCAGAACTTGCAACGTAACTCCCAATTAGGTATTATAGCACAATGAACAGGAATACAATCAGGATATTTTTAAAAGAAGAGTTAATAGGCATTTTCTGGGTGAGCGCGCTACATCCTCGGCTTCATCTACACTTCCCATCAGGTGAGATGAAGCCACGCGTAAACCCATTATGAATAAAAAAAGAAGATATTTTTACGAATATTTCTTTAAAAAAAATTTGGTTAACCTTAACCTTATAACCTACCGTATTTACTTAAATCGTGTTCAAAATCGATTTAGCGGTTATCGCGTCATAAGTTTGAAAATAGCGTTTTCTGGTCTAAAAATATTTTGTTAACCGTATTTGGCCATACGATAAAAATAACATAAAGAAAAATAAAAAAATTATGAAAGTGTCGGATGCATGACAAAATGCATGAGCACCATCAATACCTATTTCTAGCTTCCTAAAGAGCACTGATTATTTGGATTGATGTACGTACGAGTGTGTGTAATACCTACCTGAAGAAAGGTAAAGATAATCATCAAAAATCAGAAGATTCGTTTTACGCGGTTTTCATTAAGCTGAGACGGAGAAATTTTAAAGTACAACCAAAGGGTTGTACTTTAAAAAAAAGTAAACGTGATTTTTATTAAGATAATCAATTTGTTCTTTCTAAAGTGTGTATCTATATAACTTACAGTCATTTAATTATCTATAATAAATATCTATAATTAGACTAATGTTACTTTAGTTACGCTAGGTTACTTATAATTTAAAGAACAATGGGGAGTTTTGTATGGACGCTGGGCCCAGTACTGTAGCACTTTCTTACCTTCTTTAAATTAAAGATCTGAATAATACTAACATTTTATTATTTGGCAGCATAACTGTAACGCGTTAAATAAAAAAGTTACAGCCGTTTAAAAATTCAATCAATTACCTATATGAATGCTAATATTTTTTTACCTAATTGTGCCCATACAGTAGAAAAAGAGTATGATACTGTGGGAGCTTGCCAAAACCAAACATAAACCGCCCAAGACCCACAACCAAACATCCAACGCCCAACACCCACCACCCGGCAGGCATCACCCACCACCCACCAGGCAACACACTACCCAAAGGTTTAACGCGTTACAGTTATGCTGCCGTACAATAAAATGTTGGTATTATTCAGGCCTTTAATTTAAAGTAGATAAAAAAGTGCTACAGTGCTGGGCCCATTCTGCCCCTTGTTCTTTGCCCACTTCCAGTATATTCATGAAACATAATAAATAAAAAAGAAAAAGCTTGGAAAGAGCATAATTTTATTGTAATTTTAAAATAGTAATTTTTCTTTTTCTTGTTTCTTTTTTTTGTAATTTTTTTTGGCATCACGTCGCCACAAGAAACTTTGTATAAAAAAAGGGAAACCTATCATTGGCCTTACCAGTTATTTTTAAGAGTTTATTGCAACTATGTTTAATACGCTGTTCTAATTCTGAACGGAGTGAAGACCCTCAACAAGCTTAGTCTTCACAATACCGTAAGATTAGTTTGGGTTCCGGGACATACCGGCGTCCAGGGTAATGAGAATGCTGACGAGCTGGCGAGGGCTGGGTCAGAACGAAAGATGGTTGGCCCAGAACCAAGTGTGGGAATCCCGGCATGCAGTATAAGAATGGCCATTAGGGATTGGGCTGATAAAGCACACAAACTGGAGTGGTCTAGCCTTGTAGGCCTACAACACTCCAAAAACTTTATCAGCAATGTGACAACTCGCGTCTCAAGATTCATACTGAATAATAGCAGGTGCAAGGCTCGTGCCATAGTCGGAGCCCTCAATGGGCACTACGCTACAGGCGCGATGATGCACAAAATGAAACTCACCCTGGATCCTAGCTGCAGAGCATGCGGAGAGGATGAAGAGACTATGGAGCATGTTCTTTGTGACTGTGATGTCCTGGCGGTAAATAGCATGTGCCTCCACGGAGATGGATACCCGAAACCGGGAGATCTTAGGTTTCTTCCCCTCAATGGTGTTGCCTCCTTCATTGACCATGTATTTGAAGGGTGAAGACAACAAAAAGTATTGGGGCTAACACAAAAGATCCCAACACAAGATAAGAAGAAGATAATACGCTGTTGGTTTTCTCAATAAACAAATAAAAAGTTACGTTAATAATCTATGTACCTTCTTAATTCGGTACAATTAGTTAAATTATAGCAGATACTTCAACTTTAGTCTTAATAAACCAAACATGTTCGAGCGGGGTTTATTTAAGAAGCTTTTAGCTAAGTAACGACTTTAATCATTATTCGAGGCAAGATCTATTGATTAGGCCTGTTATACAACCTATTCAAGTCTAACGGTGATTGATTAGGTAGGTACTATTGTTTTACTGGATGATGTAGGTACTTTTATTTGAACATTTTAAAAGGATTTTGCTTATAGATACGCCAATACTTATTAAAAGTTTGAAAAGAGTTATGAAAGAAAAGACTCCATATCATCATATAATCAGAATTAATTTAATTTTAATATACACTTTACATAATTATACACACTTATCTGAATTTTACTATGACGAACAGCAAATATCACTTCTTGCACGGCTTATCACACTGACTCGTTGTAACAGAATGCCGACCCGAATCTCATTTTCCCACTTCAAGACTTTGGCCCTCTACCGGAGAGTGGGAATAACTGTCCCCGTTTCTGATTGGCGCGAGTTCCACCACTTCGAGAAGTCGACCAATAGGAAGGAAATAATAGTGATGCCCGCGAATGAATGAAATAAAAAGTGCTTCATGTGAATCAATGTTAAGGTCTATGTCGATTGGCGCTTGCAATTATAATGTTGCCAGTTAATTTAATCAAATAAACCCACAGTATATAGATGCGCTAACAGCTAGGAATGAGAAATTTTCAGATGTTAGGAATCGCTAGCTGACGCACAATACGCGTAGACGGTATTAATATAAGTTACTTTGTATACCTATATGAAAAAATAGTTTATAAAATCTAGATGCCGCGTCACAAATTACATTTGCAATTTATAAAATAATTACGAAGATATAAAGCTTTGAAATTTTTCATACATAATTTTATATTAATTGCAAATGTTATTTGTTACGCGGTAACTAGATTTTCTAAACTATTTTTCCATATATAAAATACGAGCGTTAACCCGCGACTTTGTCCGCACAAATTATATACCAGATTTTAAGTCAGATCATAAGCTATCAAACAAAAAATCATCAAAATCGGTTCAGTAGTTTTTGCGTGATACTCGTTCAAACAAATAAACAAACACACAAACAAACAAACAGACAGATAAAAAATCCAAAAATTGGTGAAATGGAATCAGGGACACCTAAAAACCATATCGTAACTTTTTTTTGTTAATATCTTCAATGTACAGACAAACTTCCTGTTACAGTTTTATAATAGTATAGATTACTTTTATTAATTCCGTCTACGCGTATTGTGCATCAAACTTTTGTGTGGACTGAAACCACCTTAACGCTTCAATCGTCTCAAAAGTACATTTTATAAGTTGGTCGACTGTTACTCGTAAACTTGTAAAGAGCTTACTTAGCGGTGATATTTTTCCTTTTAATTATATACTACTGCCGTGATTTCTTTTTTACATACATCCAAAAACAACCGTTTAGCTATGGCAGGGGGCAGAGGGGGCAGGGGGGGAGGGGGCACTTGACTCGTACAAAAATTTGAACTTTAAAGCTTAATATTTCGTTAACGGATTCCTTAATCGGATTTTGTTCACTTATCGATTTTGTACTAATGGTTAATTTGTGGTTTAATGGTTCTAATTCCTTGCAGTGAAATAAAGTCTAGCCCATATCCATCCCAACATGAATCTTATCACTTACAAAAACGTATTATCCGAGCACAAATCCATATTCTAGTCTATATTACTATTAGCCGAACCTAATTAGATTATATAGTACTACTTATACAGGGTGAAATTGAAATTACTGGCATCCTTTTAAACTTAGAGTCTATCCTTCAAACTAAACAACTTTTAGGAGCGAACCGATCGTAGCAAAAACAAATCAACTGTTTCATACTGTAGAGTTTCTGTTACATGTTGTAGAGTTTCTGGCAGCATCTTCTCTTCAGCGACAACTCGTTCCGATGCGGTGATAGCTTCAAAAAAACATTTGAGGTTCAAGTGCCTATATTTAATAAATTATGTTGAGTTGACTTGATACTAAACTGCAATGTCTAAAAGTCAGCAGTTTCATATAGTTGACTATATGAAACTGCTGACTTTTTTTAACGATCGGTTTGCAAGTTGTTCTGATTGATGGCTAGAATTTTAGTTTAAAAGAATGCATGCATTTCAATGTCACCCTGTATAAATAGCCTCACCTAGCCTAGAAGCTAACGTAGGTAATTGGTATTTTCAACGCGCACGCATTGTCTGATCACGCACGATACGGATTGTTTTATTCATTGTGACCTAAGTACGAAAGTCTATGTACTTTATTACTTTTACATCCTTTTATATACGAGCAAAACCTGAACAGTTTTTTAGAGTTATTAGGTTATCTTTTGAACTAGACTTTATTCGACCCAAATCGACATTCTTACACGTTTTGTCTGTTGTGTCTTACACTATAATTTATTGGAATTTACTTCCTAACTAATGGACGCTGGGTTTAATACAAAATTATCGAAACAAATGACCCAAACTAAACTGCATAAACGTAAGTAATAAACTAACTAAAAACATTGATACCGTAAAATTATTTTAAGTAGTTTTCTCAAATTTTTACAGCACGTCGGCACGACATTATTGACGGCGCGCACGTCAATCGGTCGATCAAACGAAGACTGGCGCGTAATTGTTGCTCTTTATGCTTTTTGTTACTCTTTTAGCGCTAACACGACGTCCAGTAATTGATAAGTCATTGTTTATAGGACGTTATTTTGGTTACTAAAAAGATTTACATGCCTAAAAATATATACTCTTCATTAGCTACCGCGTAATTCCGGTTACATAATCTTCATTACAACGGCATGGTAAAAAGCAGTAGACGTGGCCGTTATCGGTTTGAATTCTGGTTCGGTCACGGTACACATTTGTGTTGTTGTGTGGTATCCATAATAAAGAGCTTGCTTACTGGCGGTCACCAATCCGCCTACTGAGCATGGCGATATCTCTTTTAGAAGGCTTCCATTCGATAGAGGAATTCTTGTTACTGCTGACAATGAGTTTCAAGTCTGGCCACTTTGACAACCTCATTCACCGATGGGTGAAGTTGACTTCAGCATCTTTTTTTTGATTAAAATTGGTTTGTAGCCTAATTAAATCTTGTTTTGCACTTGACACCATTTTCAAAATGTTTTATTTAAGGGCCTTTTCAATTAAAAGAAGAATGGACAATTTATTCATCGTTTTGCTATTAATTCAATTTCAGGCCACGACCTCAACTTTATTTTATTATCTATTGTCTATTCTATTCGCAGACACGTTGATTATGATTAACTGCCGAAAATTACCTCTGGGTGTAATAAATCTTGCTTTAAAAGCATAATACAAATTTTCTGAGTAAGGTACCTATATCATCTAATGCATGCTTGGAGATAAAGTTAAGGTGGTTTCAGTTCATACAAAAGTTTGACGCACAATACGCGAAGACGAAATTGATAAAAGTTTAATTTTATATATGGAAAAATTGTTTAGAAAACTTAATTACCGCGTCACAAATAACATTTGCAATTTATAATATATAATTACGAAGATATAAAGCTTTTAAAATGTTGTATGAAAAATGTCAAAGCTTTATATCTTCGTAATTATTTTATAAATTGCAAATGTTATTTGTGATGCGCCGCGGCATCTAGATTTTCTAAACTATTTTTCCATATATACAAATTTAATTATATTAATACCGTCTACGCGTATTGTGCATCAAAGTTTTGTATAAAATTGACCCCTCTGCAACCACCTTAAGGCGTATCCCCCATTGAACGATCTTGACCCTTTCAGAACCGCCTCACCTTTACTAAACTACGTAATTTTGGTAGGTATGCCTATTGTTGACTGGCTTGTACTTCATCAAGTCACTGTGATGTCATCTAGCATCTAACAAAGAAAATACGAAAAGCATAGGAATCCTGACTTTAAAATTATCGAATTATAAGAAAATAATCTTTAAAAAAAAATTAAGTATGACATTTATAGATCATAATATTGTCTACAGTGTAGACACACACCATAGACTACACAACGGTGTTTGTCGCAAGTAAAAGTGACTTCATCTTATAATGTAGATCAGACTGCCTTTGTGGTCTGATGGTTAAGAGCATGGGCTCTTGACACGGAGGTCTTGGGTTCGATTCCCACGGGGGACCCCTAGTGATATATCACTTTGTGCGTTTATCCCCAGTTGGTTAGGTCATTGAATGCTGAATCACTTCATTGTCTGAAAAGAAAGATGATTCCGTGCTTCGAATGGCACGTTAAGCAGTTGGTCCCGGCTACTATCTCTGGTGGTAGTAGTCGTTATATAAAAACTACGTCAGAGGCCGTAAGGCGGTCTGAAAAAACTCTGACACCAGGGCTCTGCCATCACGATAAGAAGAAGGCAATATCTAGGCTTTCATTTGGACAAATGATTTAAATATATTTTATAAAAAATAATGTATTTGCATGAGTATTGAGTAAACACATAATATTACAGTTCACAAGTTTACAAAACATGAATTCAACGAAACAGCAATAGAACAACATGTAATTTATTGTATGCTACAGCAGCAAATAGGCCCCATAGACCTTAGATAGACTTTTCCCGAAAGCAGGGTGTTGATTTTCATATGAAAAATACAAGCGTTCCATCAGCTGATTGCTTTTAGTACCTATGAGAAGTCCAACATTTTTTTTTGCCAATTTCCTACAGGTTTCTTAGAAAAAGTTGTTCAGTATCATGGTTAGCCATAATCACCCCTTATTTAAAGTAATGCAACTCTGTTTACCCTAACACCATGTATAAGGTCCTTTTTAATATGCTCACGGTTTTTTAAGGGGATGATCAGACCGTCGAACTAAACAACTTTTCCTATGGCTGCTCAAACGGAGCCGTGGGGTCGATCGTGGAAAAGCATCAACATTTCCTTGAAAGACTACAAAAAACCACGGTACGTCGGTGAGGTGTCATCTTCATCTAAAATGTGACTTTTGTAATTAATGTTTATCATTATTGTTTGATAGAGGCTGAGGTCATAGACAATGCATTCCCGGATTTTATATGAAACAGACTCATAATACGCGAGTCACAACTCACAAAATTACGCTCCTTTGGCTACACCCTAAAAGTGATACTTATCTATAGCATTTTTTCCCTCGTAACTGAAAATATTCGTTAATTTAACACTAAATGTTTCCGGTCCGAAAAATTTATGAACTATTATTATTAGATAATTAATTAATACTGCTCACCTATTTTGATAAATAAATCATTTTGAAACAAACATAAGCGACAAATGAAATGAAATGAATGAATATTTCCTTTTACTGTTAAAACAATGGAATTCTATCGCCTCAATTCTGAAATGCAGCACCCAGGCGCATCAGAATGGTCGTCAATTCACACAGTAAGTGCATACAACGGCACACTTTCATCACAAATCAAGTGAGACATCAGAGAACAGTACAAATGCAACGTGAAGCATAACCGGGCCGGGCAACTTGAATACAATGGAGTCAGGCCTGTTAACGCGTTTGTCACACCGATATGTTGGTTTCAGGCATGTTTGCAACTTGTAATCTACAACAAAAGGGGGTAATCCACACAGGGGTGGTGTAACAAAGCACCCTAGTAATACTTGAAGGGGTGCTTCAAATCTTCAAATTGAAGGATTCTCATGTATAACGCATTTAAATTTACACCCTGTTACATATTTTAGGAGATGCTTCAGGCCAATAAAACTGAACAATTTAATTACGGAGGACCCAACATCGAAAATTCGAGAGTTTAAAAAAATTCTGTTAAATTTTTTTTGTGTTTTCGATGTTGACTTTTCCTCTTCCATAGTATTACATGGAGCCAATATCGCGATAAAAAATGCTGTCATGCTAAACTACAGTAACGATCTGTCTCAAATGTATGGTACAGAAGTTTTTTTTCGCACGAAAGTATACCTACTAGTAACTAGACTATAGTAACTACCTAGTCTACCCTTCCGTGCAGAGGGTGGCGGTTCAATCTAGCTAGGAACATAATCAATTTCATCAAATTAACATTGAATACCTACTTTAATTTCGAGGCGTGTATTGTGTCCGCTAAAAGAAGCGATGGGCTCACTATAATGTCATGCTGGACAGAGTTTAGGTACTGCTAGTAAAATGTGAATAAAAAAAAAAATGGGAAGACAAATGCTAGGCTGATAAGCGCATCCTCTACAAATTTTGCTTCCAAGAAAAAGCTTTACATATTTGGTAGTATCTAATAAAAACTTTCCACACAGTTCACTCAGATCTTCTTCAAAATGAAATACATCATTAAATTTAATTTACACAGAAACAGAGCTTGTATGCAGTTGCCAAAAGCATTCATGTTGCATTAAGTTCGCCCCGGTATGCACTAAGGAACCACTCAACGTTCCGATGTTATGTTGTTACATTCGAGCGTTGAATGCTGATGCCAGCGCAGTGTTGCACTGTGTTGAATGTTATTTTGTTTGATGCTCGTCTTCTTTGCTAATTTGCAACTAGAATCGTCGTATATCGGTCTCTCATCGTACACTGATGAACCATGCCTTCCAAGGTGCGCCATAAAACTGTATAGCTCCCAAATACATGACGGTATCAGAGGTAAAATCGACATAGTGATTTTTTACAGTTCTTGGCAAATCTGCTTGTTATTATTAAGTACTTCAATAGATTTCAAAGAATGGAGATGATGATCGGAGAATCACAATAAGTATTAGTAAAGAATTGCCTAGTTCTATCCTGAAAATAGTAAAGTATGCAAAGAGGCAAACTTGACATTGTTGATCTTTTGTTGTGTATTTCGGAGGGCTATATCACAGTATAAGAAAGATTATCTATTACTAGATACAAGGATTTTTCGTAAAGACCAAAAAATGATTTTTATTTTTTTTTTATAACACTGCGACCATAGCTGGTCTATTTGTGTTCGACCCATGCTCGACCGTATTTTTACACATACTTCCGAACTTAAGGTATTTTCTTTTCGTTCTCGGATATGCTGGTTTTCTGTCGAAGTTTTTCCTTCACCGCTTAGCTAGCGATAATGAAAAATACAATCGTACATTACATTCCTGAGAACTTATTTGTTCAGGCCAGACATCGAATCATCGCCTTGTGATCGAGGCGCAACCTCTTCCGTATGGGCTATCACCGCTCTTTGTAATGAAAGCATTAAATCAGGATCAAATCAAGTTGTTTTAAGTTCGCTTCGGTATGCACTAAGGCGAATCTCTCAAAGCTTTGTAGGTAGTTACATTCGAGAATTGCAGCGATTCCTGTTACTGTTGATTGTTCGTCATGACTATCTTGTTTGGAGGTGCCACGTTCCTGGTTATACTACCGTTTGGTTAACGTCGACTCATGTTTGCAATCATCTCTGGGCTGATGATATGTTTTAATGGGTACTGAAAATTGCGGAATGATAATTTCAGTAGTGCGTAGGTTTTTATTCCAGTTCTTGCATTCCATAACAGCCTTCCATGTATATTTAATTCCCTTAAAAATCCAAGATGCAAGAAAAAGCAGGTACCTAGATAAGTAATTACTCATATATTTAAGCTTTGAAATTAGCTTTTTGTTTGCATCATATCATATTTGAAATGAGTAGATATTATCTTGTCTAGGCTGTAGTATAGGTACAGACCTGCGATGACACACACACACACAAAATACATACGCATATTGAGCATATATGCACATTTATATACGGTCCTTCCTAATATGCTGACACTTTTTTAAGGGGGTGATCAGACCGTCAAACTGAACAAATTTGTCTACGGCACCAACACCGAAATTGCGAAAAAAAAATCAGCTCTCCAATACAAAACTGCATAGAGAAAGTTGTTCGGTTTGATGGTCTGATCATCCCCTTGAAAAAGTGTCAGAATATTAAGAAATACCCTGTGTGTGTGTTGTTACGACTAATTATATTCCCCGAGAGAGTATTAGATTAGAGATGTTCTAAATATTAAAATCATTAAAACAAACAGCCTGGTAGGTTTGAAAACATAGAAGTTCGCAGCAATTTGTTATACAGGGTGAAATTGATATCATTATCGTCCCTTTAAACTTAGAGTCTACCCATCAAACTGAACAACTTTTACTATGGGAACAAACCGATCGGAGCGAATAAAAAATCAGCTGTTCCATACTAAACTGCAATCTCGACGCGTGAGTTCGCCACTCAAATGTATGCAACAGCTGATTTTTTTTTGCTTTGATCGGTTTGTTCCCATAGTAATCGTTGTTCAGTTTGATGGGTAGATGCTAATTATATCAATTTCACCCTGTAGTTATAAATTTTTATATAGTTAAAGTTTTATAGTTACAAAGTTACTTTGTAGTTTAAATTACTACTTATTTTCAAACCACTCATTTCTTTACAACGTTTTACATACAAATCTAAAACGTAGTTACCTCCTTAGCTACTAAGAACATAAACGCCTGTTAACCTAGGAATCAGAGACTTTACGTGAAAAGTCCTAAACTTATTTAAGTTGCAGTAAAAGTTCGTTGAAGGCACTGCCGGTTGCCCCAATTACTTGCTGGGCTGACGGCCAGAATATCATATAGGTACTAATAAATTGTTTACAAGGCAGGCTTTAATTTACCTAGGTAATATCTACAAGGTATAAAAAACACTCTGGTAATATTAAATGGCGGTTTATATCATCAAACCAATTAATTTTCACTTTGAAAACGTATTTTTTTTTCGAAATGACGATATCTGATCCATTAGTCAGTGAAGTGGTTCAGTTTGATGGTCTTAACAAAGTTTTAACTTATCGGGCGTTTTGTTAGTAAACCACGCGTGTCTAATGTGGATTGGTGGACTTCCTAATGGTTCCTTCCTAACGTGGTATAACGTACATAAGTTAGAAAAACTCATCAGTATATTATGACATGCCGTCCGCGATGATTTGAGCCCGGACCCTCATGATTGAGTGTCCATACCTCTCCGCAACGCACCACCAACGCTAATAATTGTAATAGAGATAACCTTAATTTGAATGAATAAATAAACTGATATTATAATATATTGGTGTCTATCTAAGACTGTTCTCAGAACAACAAATTTAAATTGCCAGGCAGAATACCTTACATCATTTTAGCAAATGTATAAATAGGTATTTCACCCGGAAAACCTTGTAGGTTTTGTTTTTAGGTGCTATTAGCAATGAAAAAAAAGTAAGGATACCTCTTACAAGAATAAGTACGATTATCGTATCAAATTCAGGTCACATCTTTTCAAAATTTGATCAGCGCCTCTTTCGTAAATTCCTTTGATTATTTTGTTTAAGCTGGTAGGGACGCAGAATTGTTCATCCTTGTAAATAGGAGTACATCCTACGTATGTAATTTTCTTTTTACAAGAAATAACCTGCGCCCCGCATTTGAACGTTGCTACAATTTTTTACCTCATAGGAAAGACACAATCATCATTACCGCAACGGGTCAGTAAATAATTAGGTTTTACAAGCTTTGTCCAGGCGATGTCAGCACCACACAACCGGTATTTTATCTTGATGCTCACCTAGCGTTCAGTTTATTCAGAAGTGAACTTTATTCCAAACCAGTAAGGCATACCCAACTAAAAATACGACTTTACTATGCCAGCAACATAAATAGGCTATTTAACGATCGTAGAGATGGCCTCCGATATTTTTATGGGGTCATCTAGATGACATACCAATACGCGGAGTGTGGAAAAAGCCTTTTAAAACAGATAATGGTCTAGGCATACCTTTCGTTTCGAAAATATGACAGATAATGGAAGAAGGAAGATGAAGGAACAAGCCCCTGATGGAAAAGAGGCTCTCTAAGTATCTTTCTCGCTCTCTCCCTCATAATGAGAGAGATTTTCAATATCAATGTTACCACTGGCTTTTCGATGAAGAAAACACTTGGAGTGGCTACATCTTTTTTAACCAACTTCGTCCCCCTGCTAGGCAAAGGTCTGCCTTCATTCGTTGCAATAGGCATCCTTTATCATCGCGCCACCTTTTCACGGGTCTTCCTCGACCTCGACTACCATCATTATGCACCCATTGAGTGGCGATTGATGCCCACCGCTCGGTGTGCATTTGACAAACATGCCTAGCCACCCCTACTTTAGTTTAGTAGATTTCTCGCCTACATTACTGTAAAAATAAAACAACACCAAAAGAGATTTGAATTGGAAGACATGGGGTGGTCCATTATGAGTATTATTACGTCCAGATACCGTCACTATTAATTACTTTCACAAAGTAAAAATATGGAACCCTAAAAACTAAGATTCTCTGAAGAATTTTAACAGCAATGTAAAGTTCATGTCAGAGATGTCACGTGTGGTGAATTTTATTAATGGATTCTAGATTGCCTTTTAAGCGTACTTCCTCGAACGCGGCGTACGTGTCAATGCTGATATTGTTGTACTTGGCAAATGGATAATGAATTTTTAATGGAGGGTTAGCGAAAAAAATACTTATTTGAAACTGTGAAGGGTGTAAGGGACAGCCTAGCAAATACTGGAACGGTGAATTCAGGCCATCAAACTGAACAACTTTTGCTACGGAGTCAACCTCTAGAAACGCGAAAACAAAACAGCTGTTCCATACAAAACTGCTGTTCCTACCTGACTCAAATGTATGAAACAGATTTTTTCGCGTTTCCTGAGGTTGGCTCCATAGTGAAAGTTGTTCAGTTTGATAGTCAGAATTCACGGTTTCAGTATTTACAAGGCGGTCCCTTACACATTGTATAATTTTAGTATTCTACGTGTATTGTACAGACAAAGTCACTGACTCTATAGATTGAAAAATCTTTTGATTTTGTTAAAATTGTTTTTTCTTTTGTGTTTTACTAAAGGTATTTTAAAATTGTATTCAGTAGGTACTCCGAAGTCCGAACTATTGCCGGTTTCGTGTTGAAAAGTAATTTAATTTAGCCGCTCACAAATTCTATTCCGTTTAAAGTGTTAAAGAGAAGTTTCTTCCTGCGCCTAGGTCGGCTAATTTTACATTACTGTTATTTAGATTCCATCCTTTGACTTAGGGGGCGTCCATTTTCGAGCAACACTTTTGGAGCGGGTTATTGTGAAATTGAAAAAAAAAAGTTTTATGATGGATACTCTCTTTCATAATGCTGGCTGATGTATGTCAAATAGGTCATGTGAAGTGCCACCACAATGTTACCACTGGATTTCGATGAAGGAAACACTTGGAGTGGCTACATCATTTTTAACGTACTTCGTCTCCCTGCTAGGCAAAGGCATCCTTCATCATCGCGCTACTTTTTCACGGGTCTTCCCCCAAAGTTTTATGATGGATACTCTCTGTCATAATGCTGGCACTTCACATGGCCTATTTGACATACATCAGCTAGCATTAAGAAAGAGAGTATCCATCATAATTTTTTTTTCAATTTCACAATCACTCGCATAGGCAACATAATTATAAAACCGCGAAGGCACGAATTCAGGGGGGAGGGACAGGTACGTGCTGTGCTGGAAACCGTCGATCCCAGTAGATTAATATGTATACTAGTATGTATATGTTTAGGTCAAACAAAGATTTGGTTCATTCGTTCATAAAGTTCATTTTAAGATCTTTTATGAGCTCAAATAATTGACTAACCCTTAAACATCGTTCAGTACATCAGGAAACTTTTGAATAAGCAATTAAAATTGAAATTCGGGCAGTCAGATTTGATGGAATAATTTGTGAAATCAATTTTCTCTAAAACAAAACTCTTCTGCCAACTTACGGACATACAAATTCCTTTATGTTAATTTTAGGATGATTTTGTATAAGTAACTACCATCTACAGGGTCACATCTGAATGAATCGACTTTTTAGGTGTGGTTCAGCCCATGAAACTGAACAACTTTTGCTATGAGAACGAACTTGAAATACAATAAAAAAAAGACTGTTCCTTACTAAGCTGCAATGCCTACCAGGCTCGCGCAACTCTCTAACAATAAAATGGTATATGAAACGTGCATTGACGCCATTAAATTCCTTTGAACTTTAGCACACGTTTCGAACATTCTGGATATCGGTCACGACCAGTTTTTAGTATGGAAGTCCCGGCTCTTATAACATATTTAGTTTATTTTAGTTTAGTAAGGAATAGTCGATTTTTTTACTCCAACTTTTTTTACTAATCAAATGTATGAAATGCTGATTGCATTTTCAGGTTTGCTTCCATAGTAAAAGTTGCTCAGCTTGATGGTCTGAACTGAACCACACCTAAAAATTCGTAGATTCATTTCAATGCACACTAAGAAAAAGATTCATTTAGGTAGCAATTAGTTAATTCAATAATAAGATTTTGATGGTTACAAACTTTGATTGATCATGAATTGAACGACTTTTTAGGAATTTGATGTTTGTTTATGTGCAAAGATGTCCAAGATATTAAACAGATTTACATTTTCGATGTTATTAGCCCAGTCATTTTACAGTTTGAGCCCGGACTCATTTTAATTTTTTTTTCAGTACTTTGAGCTTAGATGTGTACCAAAATTAAAAAAAAATTCCGTCAGCAACAGTTCTAAATTTAAAATTTAGCTATTATCTCGTTATAAAAAACCTAATGGTCATTTTTTAGCACATATTTAAGGCATTACCATTATACATACTTCAAACATGGTGTAAATATTTTTGGTACTCAGAAGGTTTTGAAAAATGCATTCGTATTTTCTAATAAAAACCTCGTTTTTGAAATTTTGATGCCTATTTTATTGCTGAAAAAAAAGTATATTGTTAAATATAATTCAAATGAGTGCATTGGTATTGACATTATTAATTTTAAAGTCTTCTGGGACTCACAATTTTGATTTAATATGTTTTCAGATAGTCTTTTTGTCACTAAATTTTGTCGGTTACAGTTTAAAAATCCAATTAATAATTACCTCCCACCTCTCCTAACAAGACTTCGTAAAATGACTGGGCTATTATTGCGTATTTTTTGGTTGTCTACTGGCAACACAACATTAATGTCAGACAATAAACAAACCATCGACAACCATTCTTTTTAATAACTTTAAATTGACAGGATTTTTGTGTTTTGTTTAATTTATTAACGCCACCTTCTGGTTTTTATTTTTACTGTACTTCGAAAACGCGTCATTTGACGTTGATTTTCCTTATTTGGTTCTTTTCCTCTTCTGAAAGAGGTTATTAACAAAATTGTATAGCTGGAGCTAACCACTATTGGCAATTGATAAGAAAGATTCACTCCAGTGAAGGAAAACTCATTGTAGTGTCCTTCTGAGGTCAAGACGATTGCTCTGCTTATAAGAGCACGGCTTTTTAATAAGATCACGATATAAGAGGAAATGCGGGTGCCGTTTATTCAAACGTAATCTCCTGTTTCCTCCCTGGATATTGGCACTAGTGCGACAAGAGTTTTACACCATGAACCCATATAAAAGCACAAACAATTAATGTACTTACATTAATTAATATCGAACAAGAGTACAAAACAAGATGAAGTGGAATTATGTACAATGCGTTTTATCTGGCGATTTTATTTATTCTATGTTACTTATGTTTTTTCGATAAATTAATTATTATAAGAACTAGGAACTTTCTACATTCACTATTATACCTACAATAAAAATAAAACATACAAACATAACCAAAGTCTTTCTTTGGGAAACAGAGAAATACGGGATAGTATTTTTGTCTATTTTATGTAGGTTAAATCAGTCCGAGCTGCAGTTGTCATTTTCGCACTGATAGCATTTTCCGAATGGGTTCCAATTTCTAGAAATGCTTACTGTATACTGTTGAAAAAAAATTGAAGTGTTGTTTTTTAAATCTTTTAATAACATCAAACAAAAGCATGACTTAATGCAAGTTAAACAAGAGAGAGCGAGAAATAAATCTGTTGTTTTTGATATGCTAATTACTTTTATTCACTCAACGGAAGATTTCGAATTTTGAACATACCTTACATTTCAGGCTTGAGATGCAGGCCCGTCAATTTTGTTTATGAAATCCATTACTCAAAGGGACTTTATTGAATTTCTGGCGGATTGTAATAATTTCAATACCATTACCCGGTTCTTTATACTTTATTTTCTCAGTAATTCTACGTACGATTGAAAGAGAAATGCTCGTCCGTATGTACCTGTATCTTTGTATTTCTTATGGACGCTCAAAGAAAGTCACAAACAGGATTTTTCACTTGAATGGCTTTTTTATTTCAGGAAATGCTTTTACTGTCGTCTTTTCAGTAATTTAATGAATTGGGCTTTTTAATTAGATTGATTTCTTAATTTTAGTTCTTGGCGATTTTGTTTTCTATAGCTATAATAAGCCTTTTACCTAATATTGTTTTTCTATTCTGCTGTATTTTGAGTTTTGGTATACAATAATATAATGTTTTTTATTACTTATGTACGAAAAACATAAACCTATCTTTTCTATCGCGCTATTTGGTAATATGGTAAACTGAACAACTTTTACGATAAAATCAAAATCGGAATTGCGAAAAAAAATCAGTTGTTCCATAGAAAACGTCAATGGTGACTCGATCCAAATGTATGGAACAGCTGATTATTTTTCGTGATTTTAATGTTGGTCCCTTAGTGAAAGTTGTTCAGGTTTATGGTCTGACGTACTCTCTAACGTAATGTAAGTATGTAACGAATTTTAAGTTGACACCCTGTTCTTATAGGGGTAGGTACAAGGATTGAATAAATAAAATCCAAATCGTCCCACAGTCTGCCTTTTTAGAAGTGGTTTCAAATTATGATGATCATCAAGCTATGGCAGGGCTGCCACCTTAAAAAATCGATTGGGCGTTAAAGCGGCTCAAAAAAGCGCTAGATTCAGCTCTAAATTCTTATCACATAAATAGTCCTTTAAAGTTGTCTATATAGTCTTATCAGCCTTTCCGGAAACCATTTTTTAGTTAATTCAAGTCGCTTTTAAAATTAATGATAACACTTCAAATAAGCGTTTGTATTTGAATCTCTCGTACACTGTACACTCTATGGAAATATTTTGACCACAATACGCCATTAGTATTTATCATATTCCAATAAAAATACACATAATATAGCATATTTAAACACAAATAATGTTGCTTTATTAAAAATTAAAAAAGCGCTAGATTATCCATAGGCGTTAAATTCTGATATACGGCGCTAAACATACCAAAAAAGCGCTAGATCTAGCACCGAAAGCGCTAAGGTGGCAGCACTGAGCTATGGAGTTCATTGTACTCTGAAAGAAGCGGCTCGCATTTTGCATTTTGTCTCAAGACAAATAAATTTTCGTTTTTATACTCGCGTAGGAGCAAAGCTTCGAAGCGTCCCCCCTGGAATCTGGTGGACCTGGTCTCCGGGGTCAATCTGCCGGCCATGCGAGGCCGGTTGACAATGAATTGACAGTCAATTAGCTTTTCTCGCCTTATTCCTATTAGATAAGCATTCATTAATATAATTCTCACTTTTATATACGTATTCTTAACAGTTCTTAAAGACAAATTTCCTGTTAAGGAATTTTCTAAACAGCAATTTCCTCAAAGTTCCTTTGAATAGTACTTAGCCTCGTAAAGTTTCGTAGAGACTAACTTGACAAGGTGCATACAAGTACTTGAATGCCGAGAACAGGCATTAGCTGTATGCTAGGGCTACCACGAAAATAAAATAAAAATTACGAAGGACAAACTTAACTTTGTAGTGGAAAAATTTTGTCTTTTATTCATCGGTCTGCATCACGATTGATGCTCCAACAGAAAACGTATGTTTTTAAACGAAAAAAGTATTGTGTATGTGATTGAACTACAAATTAAAAATTTTCGGATTTATTCCGTTACTTGTGCTGTGAGACCTTGCTTCATGCTAAATTTTTTAGATCAACGGGAAATACCCTGTAGTTTTTGATTTGTGTACAATATGTGACATGAATTGTAGTATCTTTTGATTGCGTTGGCATAGTATAAGAAAGAGTATATCTATTACTAGCGTTGGTTTAGAAGCTTACATTTTTGCACCTGCAAAAGACCGTAGACCGTAGATTCAACTTGATACCTCTACCCGTTCTCGAGAAAACGGGACAGACGGACAACAAAGTGATCCTAAATGGTTTTTTTTCCTTTTGAGGTACAGAACCCCAAAAATAAATAACGCCCGTAGCACAGGCACAAACATTATGCTGATTACAAACCAAAGGCTTTTTTTATTATGGGAATCGGACCACAATGGCACGAACAACACATCCATGACTGGACTGATTGTGACACGCAGTACTATGGTTACGTAGTTTCGTAAATTGAGAACCAATTTTGAACTACAGGGTGAAATTGATATCATTAGCATCCTTTGAAACTTTTACTATGAGAGCAAAACAATCGGAGCACAAAAAAAATTTGCTGTTGCATACATATGAGTCGAGTCCGCAGGCACGGCACTGTAGTTTAGTATAGAACATCAGATTTTTTTTGCTCCGATCGGTTTGCTCCCATAGTAAAACTTGTTCAGTTTGATGGGTAGACTCTTAGTTACATGGAATGCTAATGATATCATTTTCACCCTGTATAATGATAATTATTGTGTTTCAAATTCTCCTATATAGGGTCCTTCTTAATATGCGAACACTTTTTCAAGGGGATGATCAGACCGTTAAACTGAACAACTTTTCCCATCGCACAAACATCGAAATCGCGAAAAAAAATTGCTGATCCATACAAAACTGGAAACCTACTCGAGCCAAATTAATTAAAAATGTATTTATTAGACAAAAACACGTTTAGTTACATTGTGGCTCGTTGGGAAATGTATGCCATAAAGAAAGTTGTTCAGTTTGACGGTCTGATTGATCATTAAAAAAGTGTCAGCATATGCAGAAGGAGCCAGTATAACAATCCTCATATTGTCATTCTCATGAGAAGAAATTCTCGGTTTTAAGATTTCACACATATTCTATGGGACAGGTTTTTTCCCTGAGTTAGATGTGGTTCCATATCGAAAGTTATTCAGTTTGATGGCCCGAAGCAGAGTTTGATATGTAACGCATGTAATGTCTCAATATTAAGAGGATAGGCGGGCTGAAATGCTAATTTGGAGAATAGATCACTTTTCCGACTGTATATGTATTTATCAGATCCGCCACACGCATACACCCCGCCGATTAGAGTGCGAAAGAGACAACTGCAGCTCGGACCAATTTTACATACATAAAATCGACGAAATCAGCATTTCGCATTCCTCTGTTTCCTCCTCCAAAACTAAACCAATTTTAATAATTCTTTCGAAAATAATATGAGAAAGACTTTGGCTATGGCCATATTTTTTGGTTTTTTTTATATTCGTCACATTTGTTTACTGGTTGTAAACAAATGTGACGAATATAAAAAAATTGGTAATTTTTGAAGGTCCCTAGTTCTTACAGTATTAATTAATTAATGCAAAAAAGCAAAACATAGGGATATGGCAGAGGTGACATAGATTGTATGGTAAAAAAATATTTGCTCTAGTGTTATTATCCAGGGAGAAAACAGGAGAATACGTTTGTATGGAGTAAACCGTACTGGTCTATCTTCTTAATGCTTCGGAATGTCAGCTAAAAATCTCAGTTATTTTGATTAAATTTTATTTCAGTGCTGGTAACCCTATTAACTTCATAGCTACAGGTTTCACTACTAAACAAAGAGAGGCGTAAATAAGGACAATGCAAGAGTCACGGGCTTTGCATTAATTTGAATAATTAGTAGTTTATAACTAAGAAGGCAGTTATTGTGTTGTCACGATTCTCCCAACTTTCTTCATCAACTTTCCCTATGAAACCTGTAGGAAATTCTCAAAAAAAAAATTAACGACTTTTCATACAAACATTCGATTGGCTGATGGCATTCAGTATGGAAAGTGCAATTTTTTTTGAGAATTTCCTATAGGTTTCTTTGGGAAAGTTGATCGGTATCATGGGTCATCCCTTAAAGTAATGCAACTCTTTAGTCTTTACCTAAACCTAACACCCTGTAGTAAAAGTTGTTCATTTTGATGGTCTGATCCACCCCTGAATATTTGGAAAGTGTTTACAAGATCACCCAGTAACTATTGTTATGTATTATATTCTGTAATTAGTTCGTAAGTTTTCCCAAAAGGAAAAATATGAAATAATATCCTCTTTCAAAGCATAAATTTGTTGTGAGAAGAGGTTTACACAAATAGGATTAGAGTATATGCGTTCGACCGACGGCAAATCTAATTGTAAGCCTTCGTGACGCGCCGGCGCCAAACAGTGACGGAGCCGTGTGAATAAATAAACAATGTTTTTATTTCGACGTATTCTGTCTTTACGCGATTTTTCGTACTGACTTTTTTGTCTCAAAAAAAATGTAGAATTTATTAGCAAAACTTACTTATGAAAAGTCATAGAATCGGTACCTACTCAAATTAAGAGGATAGTACTTGAATACAAACGAAGTTTGATTTTATTATCAATAGTAACCAATTAAACATAATGTCATTTTTTAAACACAATCTAGAAAGTAATCTCCATGCTTGTAGCGTCCGATTTCTGTTAAAATATACAGTTTCAATGCTAGATTGCAAGAAATGCTGAATTTGTATGGAGCTTTTTGAACCATTGTAACTATGAAACTATACATTTTAACAAAAATCAGATAAACTTCAGGCACAGAGATTGATTTCTATTATTTTTATTTCGTTTATAAAAATTTTACTGATCAAGGCTAGGAATCCATCTTAACGAAAAATATAGAAAAAAGAAATAGCATAAAATTTCTCTTTGAAATGTTCGCGACAAAATTTGCTCTCCTATTTTGAAAATTACTTGTAAAATTTTTGATCCATTCTGTTCAAAAACGTTTTTTTGTTTTGCGTTCATCAAAATAACGGGTAGTAGGCAAGAAAAGGATGTTATTTTTAAAACAATAAAAAAAACGCACTTTCATTTAATAACATTATAATTATTTCGTATTTCATATAATTAGGTACTCTAAGCGAACTATTAGGTATTACAAATCGAATTAATTTGATTAAAAAAAATAGTAAGTATTTCAATTTTTAATTTTTATTTTAATATTGTACCTAGTAGTATTCCGAGTGTTTCTAAAGAATATCTGCCTTTCATCTGATATGAGCATTTCAGAGACTGGAATCCGCGGTCGACCGTTGTTTTTCCCAAAACCTTTGCTCGGATGATGTTAGTAACCGCAGTTGTATTTTATGATATGAAAATTGTACATTTAGTGTATTTGTAATCTTCTACTGCCGAGTGGATGCCATGTCATTTAGTTTGATTTGCCATCGTGATAAAGAAACTTCCCAACCTGCATAGATGCTTGCTTATATCCCAGGGATATTATTTGTAATATAAATAACTAGCGTTAACCCGCGACTTCGTCCGCACAAATTATATACTAGATTTTAAGATAGATCATAAACTATCAAACAAAAAAGTGCCATTAAAATCCGTTTAGTAGTTTTTGCGTGATGCTCGTTCAAACAAACAAACAAACACACAAAAAACACACAAACAAACAGACAGACAAGAAAATCCAAAAATTTTTGATATGGAATCAGGGACACCTAAAAACCATATCGTACCTTTTTTTTTGTTAATATCTTCAATGTACAGACACACTTCTGTTACAGTTTTATAATAGTACAGAGACAAAGTCACAGTCTTTTAGATTCTTAGAATTAGAGCCCCAAACAATCTCGTAAGTGCTCTTAAGTGTTTATTCTATGTATTATTATTATTATGGCGATGACATTTATTCGAGTACCTGTACCTACTTTGAGTTGTTAAGTTCACAAAAGAAAGAAAAACTTTTATCTCCTTTGTGGTTCTCAGATATTTGATATTCCAACTACTCAATTTGCTTTCACCGACTATGTATAAACAAAAAAAAAGCATTCCAGAATTTAATCTCAATCGTATGTTTTATTTGAAATGCGGAGCAAAAATAACGGCGGCGCGTCATTCGAGTATTAAATCAGGCTACCCCAGTTTGCGTATTATGTTTTTCCATATTCAAATCGGCTCTTGATAAATGACTTCTCGCGAAAACGCCCCTTTATCTCGGAATTTAGCCGCAAAAAACCACGAAAACTTTAACAACTTCAGTTATGTGGCCATAACATGGAAATTCCTTGACATTATTCATCATAACAACATTATTTTTGGTTTTATTTAGCCCTAGGGTATAGAAGTTTGATCGTGAACGGGTTTAAGGATTTCTACCCAAACACTTAGAGCTACAGAATTAGGGGAATATTAAATGGTAATCTTCTTCTTATCGTTTGGGCAGAGCCCTGGTGTCAGAGTTTTTTCAGACGGCCTAACGGCCTCTGACGTGTTTTTTATGTAACGACTACTACCACCAGAGATAGTAGCCGGGACCAACGGCTTAACGTGCCATCCGAAGCACAGAATCATTTTTCTTTTCAGACAATCAGGTGATTCAGCCTGCAATGTCCTAACCAGCTGGGGAAAAACGCACAAAGTGACATATCACTAGGTGTCCCCCGTGGGAATCGAACCCACGACCTCCGTGTCGAGAGCCAATGCTCTTAACCATTAGACCACGAAGGCAGTGGTAATAAATAAAGTAGAGAAAGGATGAAGGTCATTTAGTGTAGATTATTTTTACGGCTTCCGATCGACCGCTTTCCCGCATGTCCAAGATCTCGTGTAAAACCTTTAGATGGTGATAATGTTTTTATGGTAGGCTAAGACGTACATTAAACTTAGTTGAAGTACCTTATTTACTAAGTACCCATTAACTTATCACTACAGCTTCAGAATCGTTGATTGAAAATAAATAAAAACATTAGTTTTATTAAAATAATAATAGTGTTAATTATAACAAAAAAAATCCTTTTCCTATATGCCTATAAATGTCGCCTATGAGAGCTCTAATATGCAACATTTGCTTGTTCGGAGTTCTCATAGCTTTCGCATTGCTATGCTCGGTCTTTCCCTGAGAGATTACATTACATCAGGAATGAGGTGATACATCATATAACTAAAGTGCTTAACATAGCTCAGAAAATAACCAAGCTAAAGTGGCAATGGGCTGGTCATATCTGCTGAAGAACCTGACAACCGATGGGGAGTCAGAGTTCTAGAGTGGAGACCATGGCAGGCGTACTGGCGTAGTATGTATTTTCTTGCGGCTCGCTAGACCGACGACTTAAAAAAGGTAATGCGGCGACTGGATGAAGAAAGACTATGTTCAGCAATGGACGATGGTAGGCTGATGAAAATGTAAGCAATGGCGTATTCCTATCTTGCTCGCACTTACTCAGTAAAGCTCATACTTTACCTCTTCTCGTAATTTTTTCCCGTTGATAATTTCCAAGTGTAACCGGGTATGAGATAGCGATATTCATACATCCTATACAATTTATATGAAGTGACATTTTGGAGTCAGGTGGCCGTAGTACAAAAATGTGGTTACGACGATAAGGACAGCAATAAGGTAGCGATCTCCTTTTTTAACTAGAGCGAATTTGCTATGTGCATCTCTTATTGAGTAAACATGATAGCACTCGTGCTTCCTTCTAGTACCTTCTCTTTCTACGGTAGTTTCTCATTGGAATCTTTGACTACTTATATAGGGACTAACTACAAGTGTAATTCTACTAACAAACATTTCTGCCACTTTTTGTGAGGGCCGAGGTAACATGAAATCCGCAACATTGGATTTTATTCCCCATAACTTTAGAATCTAATTTTGAATGTTAAAAATCCTGAAAAGTAGTCTCGTGTGAACCCCAAACGACATAAGTTCGTAGTTATTGTATTCCCAATTATAGGCTGTCTCGTTTAGTGATAAGGTATAAAAAGTAATGTAAATGCATATGATCAATTGTTCTTATACCGTCGGCAGAGGGGAAATGCTACCGCCAGGAAAATAGCTAAAGATTGTAATGAAATGACAGCTAAGTGTCCAGGGTCGTGACAGATCTCTTAAAAGTTTTGCAATAAAAACCGGGAATAGTACCTCAATAATAAGCAGGGAAATATATTGCTGCCACAACTTGACTGTGTAGTCGTGTAAACAAGGAGATAGCTACTATCTTGGTAGTAACTATTACTGTAACCATCTAGCTTGACTAGAGTGTTTCTCATAATAATTCACTCACGCCTAGGAACCATAATCGTATAAACAAATGTGAGCCTTTAGCCCAGTTATTTTACGGAGTTTTGTTAGGCGGGGTAATTTAAACTGTAACCGGTACCATTTAGTGACAAAAAGACTACCTTAAAACATATTTAAAAAAACCGCTACGCAACATAGAAATCGAAATTGTGTGTCCCAGAAGGCTTTTAAATTAACACGTTCCGGGGCAGTGAACGAGCCACAATAGAACTTTTATTGTTATCACGGCTATAGCCGGTCACTGTCCCGGAACGTGTTAATAATATTAATACCAATGCACTGATTTGACTTAGATTTAACAATATACATTATTTTATAGCAATAAAATAGGCATTGAAATTTAAAAAATTCGGTATTTATTAGAAAATACGAATGTATTTTTCAAAACCTTCTAAGTCGACAAAAATATTTACACCATGTTTGAAGTATGTATATATTATGTGCAAAAAAACGAGATAATAGCTAAATTTTAAAATTGGAACTGTTACTGACGTGATTTTTTTTAATTTTGGGACATTTCTAGTCTCAAATTGGTTCTTTAATATTATACCGAAAAAAATATCAATTATTAATTAGTCCCGGTTCAAACCGTAAAATGACTGTGCTATTTGCAGACTTGAAGACTTGCTTTTGTTTCAGTTTATAACTGAACTCACTCACTCTTCTATTTCACTGTAATCCATTGACGTAGAATACTATGGATGCCGAGTCTAGTACGAAATACTAGAAAAAAGTGTCCGAGACTAAACTACACAAACCTAAGTACGTGTAGTAACATAAACCAACTAAAAACATTGAAAATTGTGATATTATTTTCTAGCCCACTCCCCCATCGCGGCACGGCGCTTGCCGCGCGCCTGCACGTGCGCGTAGTCGGCCGATCAAAGGAAGACGCGTAATTGGTTCTCTTTATACATTTTGGTGCTCTTTTGGTTCGGACACTTTTGAGCGCGGACCCTACGTCCAGTCGTTGGTAAGTCAATGCTCTAAACAGTGTCATAGAAATTATACTTCGTCTGAGTACTTATAAATTGTAACATAAACTGTGAAGATAATTATGTTACACTGAGCTGAGATATGATGCAAGTTTAGTTCGCCCACGCTATGATACATTGTATTCATTATTTTGAGATGCCAGAGGACCAGTGAATTATTATTATTTGGTTATTATGTAAATATATAGCAAATAGGTGTAGGTCAATAGTTTAAATCAGCTCATGTCAAGTAATATACAAGGTCCTTCTTAATATGCTGACACTTTTTAAGGGGATGATCAGACCGTCAAACTGAACAACTTTCGCTATGGCACCAACATCGAAATCTTGAAAAAATCAGCTATTCCATACAAAACTGCAAACTTACGAGACAAAAATGTATGGGACAGTAGATTTTTTTTTCGCGATTTCGATGTTGGTCCCATAGATAAAGTTGTTCAGGTTGATGATCTGATCATCCCCTAAACAAAGTGTTAGCATGTGAAGAAGAGCCTTGTATATTCAAAACCGTTATTTATGAGCACACAGCGTTGCACAACGGTTATAGAGGTGGTTCTGTTACGTTTGTTTAGGTCCCCCGACGTCACAAACTTACTGACAAACATCAGAAACACAAATAGACGAGTCAGGAAGTTCCAGGAATATTGTTTCTCTTGTATTAGATAACAAGGGTTAACCCGCGACTTCGTCTGCACAAATTATATACCAGATTTTAAGTCAGATAATAAGCTATCAAACAAGAAAGTTTCATCAAAATCGGCTCAGTAGTTTTTCCGTGATTCTCGATCAAACGAACAAACAAACACACAAACAAACAGTCAGACAAAAAATCCAAAAATTGGTGATATGAAATTATGGAATAAGGGACACCTAAAAACCATATCGTCACTTTTTTAACCGACTTCAAAAAAGGAGGAGGTTTCTCAATTCGACCGTATATATATATATATTTTTTTTTGTTAATATCTATACACACACTTTCTGTTACAGTTTTATAATAGTTTAGATATATCTATCTTCACTTACTAAGGTATCTATAACCTATTCGGTCCGTTCTAAGACGTGTGCTTCCACCTTAGACTGAACCAGACAATTTCTACCCGTGATTGTCGTAAAAGACGAATTAGGCCGGATTCGACCAAACTTTGATTTATAGAAGAGTAAGTATGTAAGGAACAATTTTACTCTTAGCGTTTACTCTGAAATAACTTCATTATCTTCTACCACACTAAACCCATATTAAAAGAACGAATGTACAATACACGTAAAGAAAGAGGTCATTGTATCCATATTTATTGCAATGTGAGGTTATATAGTATTAATTTGTTAGGTTTCTTTTTATTATGTTTATTTTAATTATGTGACATTGACATTTCATTAGTCTCTGAATAAGATTTACATCGTCAAAATTGGCCGTGTAAAATATACTCTCAACTTATTCATAGATTAGGGTTGGTAAAACGCAAAATCAGTTTACTCTAGAGTAACCGCTGACTTAATCTAAGAATAAAATTTACTCGCGTTTGGTCGAATCGGGCCTAAGAGATAAAGATAAGGTTTCTTATGCAGTATTTTGTGGGTAAAGTGCTTGCCACTTGCTATCACCACTTGACAGTTCAGTCCATCCTAAAACCTGAACATGGTAAAGGTACGGTCAAGGTAAAGCTACAACTTCACGTTTTAAAAGATAGTTGGTAAGTAACGAGGTGGTAAAAAATCTGAGAATGTTACACAATATAGCTTTCGGTAAGTACTTTCAATGAAAATTATGACGGAAGCTGTAGCCCAACTAGTTTCGGAGAAATCAAATAAAAAATCGACGGCCGGCGTTTGTCAAAAGATGGCGTTGAACGAAATAAAATCGCACTTTTGTTTGTCTCTTGAAGATTTCTTAAGTTATTTATGCTATGTATGTAGGAGCTTTTTATCATAGATTAATATGTATATTGGATATAGATAGGTAACTCGCCTCGCCTAGAATTTTAGGACGTCCTAATTGCGTTGCCGCTTATTAGCACTAGGGGGCGCCACATTACAAAATAAATTTAAAAAGACGATCGGCCGACACGAGGGTCGAACCTTAGCTACCCGTATCTTAGGCCGGTTATCTAGACCGCTAGACCAACAAGACTGATTGATATGGCCGAAATCTCTACTACAGCGCAGCGCGTTAGGTGTAGTGCGCTGTTACTCCGATATGAACCCTAGTTCAACACATAGTGCTTCGGAACATAACCGATAGATGGCGGAAGCTGTCTATGGAAAATCAGCGTTCCACTTAGTTTGTACTAAGATAACATAGCATGCTTTTTGTGGAATGACTACGGAACCCTACCTTGGGCGAGTCCGACACGCTCTTGACCGGTTTTTTAAATTGTACTGTTCTTCGACGATCTTCATTTGTGATCAAATGTGTGGCACCTAGGTCGGAATGGTGGAGTAATACAGGGTGTTACAAAAATACAAATAAACATTTAAGGGGGTGGTTAAGACCATCAAACTGAACAACTTTCACTATAGGACCAATATCGAAATCGCAAAAAAAATCATCATCATCATATCAGCCGATAGACGTCCACAAAGACTGGACAAAGACGTCCCCCAAAATGGTGAGATTTGCCATAATCGCCATGATGCGATGCGTTTGCGATGTTCCATACTAAACTACAGTTCTACTCGAGCTAAATGTATGTGACAAAAGATTTTCCCAGTCCCATAGTGAAAGTTGTTCAGTTTGATGGTCTCAACAACCCCCTTAAAAGTTTTAAATGTTTATTTTTACTTTTGTAACAACCTGTATATTAATGAAATTAATGAAAAGTCATAATATGTTACGCTATTATACCTACTTGTACTCAAACTAAAGTACATATCCGTTTGTGTAATACCAATAAAGGTCTCAAAATTATCCTCCATAAACATGAGCGCGAACATCAATTCGTATCATATAGTCGTCTGAAACGCTAGTGAAATGACGATTTACGCACAAAACAGACGAGCGACTAAATAATCCAATATAGCCCGTATTTATCAAGCAATAAGTGTCACCGGCGCGTACGATAACCGTATGTGTGCGTTGTAGTTAATCTTCTTAATGAATTTTCATAGACAACTCCAGTTCATAGCAGCAGCAGAGGAAATAATCCAGCAGTAGAAATCCTGACTGTGCGACAATATGTTTTAATTATATATTTGAAACATTCTTTTTTTTCAAATTTCCGTATATTTAAAAAAAATATGCACAGGACCCTATACAGTGTGAAATTGATATCATTAGGATCCTTTTAAACTAAGAGTCTACCCATCAAACTGAACAACTTTTACTATGGGAGCAAACCGATCGGAGCAACAACAAAATCAGCTGTTCCATACTAAACTGCAGTGCCTACTCGACTCGAATGTATGCAACAGCTGATTTTTTTGTTGCTTCGATCGGTTTACTCCCATATTAAAAGTTGTTCAGTTTGATGGGTAGACTCTTAGTTAAAGATATCAATTTCACCTTGTATAATAAGTAGTCACAAAGAATTAACACTGTGAATTGTTTAACATTACTTTTAGTAATATAGGAATCGTTTTACTTTTCTTTTAATATTTTGAAGGACTATCTATCATCTATGGAATTTGAAAATATTTTATAAAAAATTTAAAACTTTCTTGTCATTATGAAACTGAATAGGGAGTCAAGAAAAGTTATAAATTTTCCGGTTCTTGACTGCAACCGAGCCGAGCATTATAGGCCATTGGCCGAGTACCAAGTTATCCTACTGTCTGTTTATTTGTCCTGTTATTCTGGTACACTTTGGTACACAAATCCATTCGTGACGTCACGTTCAGTGTCACTGAACAATGAGGGCGCGTATTTCACTGAAAAGCCTATTCTGGAAACTGCCATGTTGTTTATAACTAGCGTATTTCGTTGGGACACTAACAGTTTATTCGTAACTACGTTTCGTTGCTGAAGTTAGGTCCAATTAATCGTGGACTCCGTTAAATGTACTTTTAGCGAAGTTTACGACGTCCTCTGCAATTGCAACTTTTAAAATCTAATTTTAGTCTATGTTTTAGCGTCGACAAGTTTTCAGATGAATTTTCTAACGGGTACATTCGAAGTTTTTCACGCTTTTTTCCGGAAAGAGATTTGTTGTGCAACCTTATCGACCCCTAAAGAGCTTAAATTGCAGAATCAATGGACACAAATCCAAATCCGAAGCCTTTATACGAATCGGAAGCAATTTATTCTGAAGTGATTCCGTTCCGAAAATGTCTCTCGAATTCTCGCCCCAGAATAGTCCTTTGGGGTTGATGTTGATGTTTACGAATTCTACTGACTTGACATTTCGCCGAGTTGAAATTAAGTTCTATTTTGAACAAATTACATACAAATAGACTGCGTCGAGGTTAGAGTTTCTAAAAAATATTCAGACTGAAAAAGAATCATCATGTTGATCGATTTTTGTGGTCATCAGGATGAACAAAGATTTGTTATCACCCCGTATTTCTCTAAAATTGGCAATTTTCTTATGCATACCTGTTATTTGTATGTAAACCTATGCTGTTTACGAATACATTTAAGTGAAATTCGACGTAAATTCCAATTTGCAGCGGCAAATCATGTTGACTCTAATTTCAGTGGAAACGCTGAATGCCAACAACCCCGTACCTACATCTGAGATGTGACTCGCAAATGTGACTAAATAAATCTACATACGTTAATACGGATTTTCTTATCATGTTACTACTGACATCTGATGGACATATTAGAGTAATTTTGTAGCTGTTGCTTTTATGAGATAACCAGAGGGGTATAAACGTGGTAGGATAGCTTTCCAGTAGCAAGCGCTGATTTAAAATTAATTATGTTGGTTTCTCCTCGCCGAAGCAATCATTAAATTATTTTTGACGTGTTTATTTCAGGACAGTTTTCAATAGTAAGTTCATCCTAATTCCCAGCCAGATTATAAATGGGGAATTGCAAATTAAATATCTTGGACATGGTCACACAAATTATCTTGTCACATATAAGCGTATAATCTAGCCTTGACTTGTATTATGATAACTAGAAAACGTAATAGAATCATGTAAGTATAGATACAGAATAATATAATTTGGGTGCAAATATTCATCATAAAAATATTTCCCCTTTCCGACGGGTTTCTAACCCGCGACTCTCGGCACAGCAGGCACGGCATTCACTACCGACTGAGCTATCGGAATAAGAGGGTGAAATAACTTACGCCACCTCTTTCTGAAGAAAGTTGGTTGGCGTTTTCTTAAGAAATTTTCATTCTAAGGGTCTGCTTATTAATTTACTCAATATTCTCTTCTTAACTTCCTTCATAATTGCATAAAAAATTCCAACAGTAAAACTCTACTTACACTTAGCTTCTAAAGTACAGTACATTTTCTTCCCAATTAGCTCGGCTAGTCCATTGTTTGAACGTTCTAGGTACTTTACCATATCACGATAAAATACCCTTGACAGAATTCTTATTCCTGAACCAGTAAGTTTGAAAATAGCTCGATTTGCGAGACTCCTTAATGTAAAATGAACTATTGTAGACTTTCCATTCGCATTTCCCTCCCTGCACTATGCCAAATGGTTTTAATTTTTTTTTGTCTCTGCTTTCGAACGAAATTCTGGCACTTGTTATTCTTGTAGGAAGTTTCTGCTTTATGAATACGTCATTTTATCTGCTGTCTGGAACGATATATTGCTTAGTTAAAACGGTGCCTCGCGACAAAAGTCTTAAGTTTATCAGACTGATTCAATGTGATCTTGTATTTAACAAATGACAAGGAAATGATTTTATTTTCTGCTTCTTAGTCTTCTCTTTCTTTGAATAAATCACAATCCATTTCTATATTACATTGGTTCTCCTCAAGCTCTCCTCATACATGTCACCAGACCAGAGAGATCTTGTTCTACAAATTGTTTTTCTGTGTAGTTTTGAAAAAGTAATTTTATATTTTTTACAGTATTGTCTGTGCTGTGTATTGTGCTATCATCACTATGATTATAATAATAATAACATAAAATTTGTTGATAGAATGATGAAATGATAAAAAAATCGTACCTACTTAATCCATAGATATTGAGATAACAATTGACCACAGAATATCTAAAATACATTGAAAACCGTATTCATTACGATTTATTTGCATAAATTAGAGACCGTAATACAATTTATGCATTCCCTTGCATGCAATTCCTGTTTTCATGTTTGATGTTTAGTAGATGTGAATGTATGTAAAACCCCTGCAACGGATGCCAATGACGTTGATGTAGAAAAATCTAGATTGTTTGAACCATATTTTTCTTTGGTTCTTCCTTCTGTTTATTAACAAACAATCAGAAAGCTCTCAACTCATCCTAGTTTATTGTTTGTAGAAACAGTTGGCAGACACATGATCTACCTACATTAGCTGTGCAAGTTAGTTTTTAGGTCACAGGCATAGTCAACAATAGAGTCTGGAGATTACGAAAGCAAACCAACGAGAATGTAGGGTATCTTTTAGACGAGATAACTATCTTTTAAAGTGCAGCAAATATATTTTATGCGAAGCTTGTGTATTTCAGAAGTTTGTATCGAGATATATTACTTAGTTCATAAAGACAAACATATTAACGGGTTTTTACAGCATTTGCAATTATTTGAGCGATTAGATAACTTGTACAAATGTTTAAATTGAGTGCCAAATAGTCGTGACTATCACAGACTATCTTATACAGAGTGTTACAAAAATACAAATAAGACCATCAAACTGAACAACTTTCACTATGGGACCAATAAATGAAATGACCATGAAATCGCGAAAAAAATCTGATGTTCCATCGTCATCATTATCATATCAGCCGATAGACGTCCACTGCTGGACATAGTCCTCCCCCATAATGAAGAGATTTGCCATAATCGCCATGATGCGTTGAGTTTGTGATGTTCCATACTAAACTAAAGATCTACTCGAAATATATGGGAGAAAAGATTTTTTTTCGCGATTTTGATGTTGGTCCCATAGTGAAAGTTGTTCAGTTTGTTGGTCTTAACCACCCCATTAAAATTTTTTAATTTTTATTCTTACTTCCGTAACACCCTGTATATGAATAATTTATAAGCAAATCACGCGTATTGAGAAGGGCTATTTGGTTTTTTAATTTTCGCAAAGTCTGAACACAGAGTACTATAATTAATAAGTTTTAGACAGGACAACGTTTGTCGGGTCAGCTAGTTTGGAAAATAAAAATCATACAAGGAACTATCATAGGTTAGGTTTTATAATTAAGTTTAATATACATACCCATTTAGGTACCTACTGCAATATTGAGTTCGCGTAGATGTGACAGCAAAAGCTGTTCAGTTCGAAGTCTAAACAATTGTTCAAAAAAATCTGAATTATCAATGACATCAGACATTTTTCAAAAGCCATTTCCTATGTTTCATTTCATAACTACAAAGCAATTTCCCTTAGAACATATTTACCTCAATCGTAACAATACATAACATAACACACAGAACAAAGTAGAACTCGCACAATAGACAGCAAATTGTATTAAGTGCGAAGTTCCCATACGTATAAAGTTACAAATAGATTTAGTAACAGGAAACCCGGCTTTCCGTCTTCATCACACATGAATTACGTAAGTTTCGATATTTTATTCAACCTCTGTTCCGTTGCCCACTTCGTCTTTTGATAAAAAAAATATATTTGAATGTAGGTATTATGTAATACTTTATAAGTATACTAGCGGTAACCCGCAACTTTGTCCGCACAAATTATATACCAGATTCTAAGTCAGATCATTAGCTATAAAACAAAAAAGTTTCATCAAAATCGGTTCAGTGGTTTTTGCGTGATGCTTGTTCAAACAAACAAACAGACAAACAAAAAATCCAAAAATTGCTGATATAGAATCAGGGACACCTTAAAACAATATCGTAACTTTTTTGTTGTTAATATCTTCAATGTACAGACACACTTCTGCTACAGTTTTATAATAGTACGAGCATTAGCCCGCGACTTTGTCCGCACAAATTATATAACATATTTTAAGTCAGATAATAAGCTATCAAAGAAAAAAAGTTTCATCAAAATCGGTTCAGTAGTTTTTGCGTGATGCTCGTTCAAACAAACAAACAAACAGACAGACAAAAAATCCAAAAATTGGTGATATGGAATCAGGGACACCTAAAAACCATATCGTAACTTTTTTTTGTCTATATCTTCAATGTACAGACAAACTTTCTGCTACAGTTTTATAATAGTTTAGTAGATATATGTAGATAGATACATAGATTTTCTAGCATTTAGTAGAAACGTGCTAGATTTCGAGTTTTTAGGCTTCGTAATTCTGGAGATTACGTTAATGCCCATGATGCTCATTGAGTCAGTGAGTGCGTGTTAATACCTACCTATACTAAATTATAGTTAAGGGCCTATGTCGAAAAATAATTGAAGCGAAATGGGCGTGTGATAGCTTATATTACTGCCTGATGCGAGAGAAAGAGATGGGGCGGCGCGCGCGCCTGAAACGACGCAAGCGTAAAACAAACTTTATTTAATTGTGATTGTACTATTTATGTAAGTTTAATTCTGCTCTAATCAAAATTTGTAAAATATCAATCTCATTTTTTTATTGTTCATCGTTTAGCAGTTCCAAGCGTTTATCGATAAAGACGGAGGCTACTCTGGCTTGTTTTTCTATCGAGAAAATAGTGTCTTAATCGTATTTTGGCTCTAATCAAAACTTCAATTATATGTTCAATTTACACATATCCGCTAATCATACTTCTACTATTAGTACTTCATGATAATATTTAAAGAATCCTGTTTTTTTCACATAGCCTCTTAACTTTTAATGTCCTTTGTGGTGTGTACACACGGCGACACATCAAGCTACATATAACAAACATAAGCTGGCCGCGCGACGTTATACATTACACTACCTACGCGCAGCCAGCTTATTTTGGTTTTGCGTAGCTTGATGTGTCGCTGTGTGTACATTAAAACTGAAACTTTTGAAGAACATTTTATTATAAGGCAGGTTGCCTTATAATAAAATTATTACATTTTTCGGTATCCAAGAAAAATCGGAAGCTTAATTTCTTTGGCAGTAGCACAACTACTCTAAATCAAGATAACTGGTCCAGTGGCATTCTTTATTTAAATTTATGATCTTTTTTTGATAAATCTGTGAGATTCATGGAATTGGTTATTGGAATAAATATAAAGAACCTAGTCATCAGCAACAAATGATGGAATAATCTAAGATCTTTTATCAATACGTTCATCAATAACACTTGTTCCATCTCCATAATCGTCTTCTTCTATCGTTTCAGCATGAGCTATATCGAATGATAATCACTCATAAAAAAAAGAAAAAATTTAATTAAAAAAAATTAAATAAAAATCTCATGTAAAAATTAACCAGTCAGCAATGGTCGTGTCGAAGCAGACTCCGCTCTCCAAACAAATTCATGTTTCATTACGGAGACTCTTATAAATATCTAAAATATGTAAAATACAGCCACATCCCTGTACCTTGGCATTGTGAGACAAAGTTTGAAACACATCTGGAGAGTGTCACTGGGTGGAAATTGAAATGGATTTATGTCATCAGAAACAAAAGAAAGACGAACTTTTGCGAAATCAAAGCGTATCATAAAGGAATATAAACAAAACAAATAAAGTGGTTAGGGAAGTTGGAAGCGCATTGTGGATCGAACAATAAAATGTAAATAGCTACAGAAGTGTTAAAAGGAGTCGCAGTCGAAGTTTAGCTCACGCGAACTTAGCACTCGATGGTCTCCTTCAGAGTTGCGTTGTGGTGTGAGCCACAAGCGACAGAATCTCGCCCGTGTAGCTCTATAATCTTTGAGACATGAAGATAATAAAGTAGAGTAAATGTTTATTCGAACTAATAATAGGATATTAACATGATGATGTCTTCCTTGCCGATACGGCTACGGCGACTGTTGCTGGTATGATGGGCTTCGCTGATGTGCCCGAATGTGACTAATGTAGCCAGTCTTTGCGGTGAAGGTGCGTCCGCATATTTTTCGTAGTTATATTGTATAGCCGCAGGTTAACATAGTAATGTGACCATTGATGTATGAACAAAGTATTCATCTGGGTAGACATGTATTAGCCCCAGATGAAATACAAACTTCCAGCGGTTCCTAACTGCAGTGGGGATCAATAGGGAACTATAAAAGGGGTGTTTACAAAAGACAAGCGATAATCGAAGTGATATAGGCAAAAGTCTGTTAAGGCCTTTAACTCCCAATAAGAATAATAGTAATACATATTAACAAGTGAAAGATACTGACTACATAAAACACTGTGTCGTAACCATTAACGCCTACCTCCAGGTACCTGGATAGTAACAGCGTTCCACAGTGGTAAAAAAAAACACAAACAAAAGTATTGTAGTTACTAATTAGGTGACTGAACTGAAGCATGAAAACTATATTCAAAAGTGTGAGAGAGTGTTGATATAGTAATACTACTGTCGTAATGGCTTTATAATGAAGAACTGTTCTCGTTAATCTTATATATCGATGCTTTAAAAATTACAAATTTAAAATTCAAGGTTGTCTGGAAGAAATAGCTTTTTAGCGATAAGACCGCCTTACTTGTACCATAACCAGTTATTGTTTCCTGTTCAATGTATTTAATGTTTGGTGTAAACCAAAGTATATTTCATTCATTCATTCAATTTACTAGCATTCTTTTAAAGGGACAACAGAATGGACTACTAATTAAATCACGTCAATAGCTTATAACTTTCCCCAAACTATAAACGGTTCCCGCTTTACTGAGGAAATCCGCCGCAAATGGGTTCTGTGAGAAATATTAGTATTGCAGTTGTATTGGTAGAGAAATTACGAGGTTCCATTAATAAAGCATTTACTTGGGAATGTTCTTTAAACGTAGTCTTTAAAATTTGTATTATCTGGCTTAACTAGTGATGTCAAAGACTCGAGGTTTTTTTGCAATTTGTCTCTAAGTGAAAGATTTTGGTTAATCTCCAATCCTTCTATTAATTAGCACATCAACGAAGCTCTCAAAATCAACAGCCATAATCAGTTGCTGTTGTTGAACATGGCCACGAAGCATTATCATCATCATTATCATAATAATCATTTTTCTGACTCCAGTCTTTTAAGCTTGAGTTGGACTCTAGTGTGATTTGAATTAATGTCTGTCTTTTGCAAATAGTTAATTCAAATTCACATCGCTTCGCCAAATGGCTTGACTTTCAAGAAAAAAATACCTACAAGGCCTCGCTTCGAAAACGAAGGTCTTTGTTATTGTACTTAGACCTTCAAGCATCATGACTCTTAGAAAAAGGACTAAAACATAACGATAAATAATCTTGATGACTGTAATTGTACCAGATCCAACCGTAAAATTATGCACCAATTTTTTTGGTAAACGTAATGTAATTTAACATACAACGCCGTCGGTACATCGTGAGGAAACCTGCGTGCTTCAATTTCGAGGCATGTATTGTACCTACTGTCCATTATAAATGGCGATGGGCTCACTCTCCGTCACTGGGCATAGTCTCTGTATTTCTCCATTTGAATACCAATAGTCAATCTAAAATGTTAGCTTATGAGTAAAATACAAACAACAAACGTGGATGTTCTGAGGTTTCAGAATATCTCTGACTACCCCCTCGGGGAATATAGTCGTGAGCATATGCTTATGCTTATGACGCCGGGTTGCCTAGCAAAATCTTGCCGCAAGTACCTTTACTATTATGATTTTGGTAAGTACATTTTTTTCCACCTATCTGTTTGGGAAGTAAATGAGGTGCCATCGAGAGGAATCCGATCTAAATAACTGGAAAAACTAGGGTGGCCACCTCTCAGTCTGCCGCAACTCCAAGGTTGCCAGGTTCAAGGATGTCAATTTTTATCCTGGCAACCCTAGGGTTACGGCCCTGTAAACTTTCATTTCGTTCACTAAACAAAAAGGTGCATAATTTTACGGTCGGATCTCGTACCATAACTGACCTTGGAAATGAATTTAATAATGATCGAATATAAGGCCCAGATGAAGGGATTACAGTAATCAAGGATCATTATTAATCCATGTTAGAATGTAATGTGCGGATCAGATTTTGGGAGGAGCTTAATGATAGGTGCCAAGATAATTAATGCGTCGTGGGTGTTCACTTACTTCGAACACGAACACCGGAACTAATCAGAGTTTTGAACCAAAAAGGTTAAAAGTTCCATCATAGTAGGTATTATCTCCGTTACCGCCTTAGCTAATGAGCTGCATTTTGGAACAGTATAGAGCAAAAGAATTACTGTTTACAGGGTGTTAGGGTCATGCTATGTTATCTTAGTACAAGCTAAGTGAAACGCTGATTTTCCATAGACAGCTTCCGCCAGCCAGGTTTATATAGGAGTAACAGCGCACTACACCTCACGCGCTGCGCTGTAGTAGTGAGAGATTTCGCCCATATCAATCACTGTCTTGTTAGTCTAGCGGTCTAGACATCCTTACGATCCGGGTAGCTAAGGTTCGATCCTCGTGACGGCCGATAGTCTTTTTCAATTTATTTCATAATGTGGCGTCCCCTAGTGCTAATAAGCGGCAACGCAATTAGGACGTCCTAAAATTCAAGGCGAGTTACCTTTTATTTATTTTAACACTTTATTGTACACACGGAAATATACATGAAAACAACATAATAGACAATTACAAAGGGCAAGCTTATCTCTAAAGAGATAGAGGTATCTATATCCAATAAATACATTATTAATCTATGGTTAGGGTAAACAGTTGCATTACTTTAAGGGGCGATTGAACCCATGATACTGAACAACTTTCCCTAAGAAACCTATAACAAATTCGCAAAAAAAAATCTACTTTTCATACAAACGTTCGATGAGCATTAAGGATCAGCTGATTGCATTTAGTATGGAAAGTCGAATTTTTTTTTCGAATTTACTATAGGTTTCTTAGGGAAAGTTGTTCAGTATCATGGATTAAATGTTCGTCCGATTTGCCGCGGATAAGTGTGCTAAGGTGTCATAGAATTTCATGCAAAGAATTCTAAAATTCGATTCTTTCGCCTCCTTCGTCCGTTCGCTAATATATGTCTGCTGTTCCTTACATTTGAGTCGAGAAGGTTAGGTACTGCAGTTTTGTATGAAACAACATTGTTTTTTCGCGATTTTGGCTCCATAGCGAAAGTTTGATGGTATACATAAATTCGGGTGTTTTGTTACATTATACCCACAGATCACAAAAACTAAAGGGAGATGTGAAAAGGGGGCGGGGCCAGTGTCGCAACAATATGCTCAAAAACGGAACACATTGCTCGCGACAGTAATGATTCAATATATTATGAGGCTGAAAGCCAGTCGAGATATTATGTGTAAATAGTTTACAATGCTTGCGTAGTACTAAAGATTATTGACTTTTTATTACGTTGAGTTCTGATACCGCAATGGATAATGAGCACATTCAAGCTAATAAAATACTTTCTATCGCGTGGTACTGGTGGTGATGCGACACTAGGTTTCGTACTCAGCGCGTTGGTTGGCATCTCTCTAGATCTCTATGATTATACCCTAAAATAGGTACAGATATTATACATTATTCCTTTGGAAGTTAAGTGTAAGCATAAGAATTTTAAGCAGACCTGGCAAGGCATCATAACGTTAGGAAACTTTAAACCACTCTTCCGTCGTAAAAACAATATTATACCAAAACTTTTAACTGTGACCGTAATTATGTGAAAACTTTAGCTCTAGAGCTGCGACTCTTTAACATAAACGTTGTTCTTTATGACAATTAATTTTAACATGCTTTAGACAAACTCTCTCCGTATGGTGGAATTATATATATTTTTCAAGTAATAGGAGCATAACTAAAAAAGAAAACGAACAAACCAGAATTAAAAATGATTAAAACAGAACATGACCGAACCAGAACAAGACTAAACCAGAAAATGATCAAACCAGAAAAAAACATGACAAAACCAGAACACATGACAAAATAAGAACATGGAGATCATCGATAGAGATCATGTTCTTACCGTACAACCCAAACAGTAGCCCAGTCATTTTACTGAGTTTTGTTAGGAGGGGTGGGGAGTAATTATCAATGGGACTTTTAAACTGTAATTGGCACCATTTAGTGACAAAAAGACAATCTGAAAATATATTTAAAAAAAATCGCTCATTTTAGATTTTACAATAAAAATTGTTTTGAGCAATAAAAAAGGTACCTATAGAAATTTAAAAAATGAGGTACCTATTCATTAGAAAATACTAATGCATTTTTCAAAGCCTCTCTAAGTAAACAAAAATATTAACACAATGTTTTGAAGTATACTATATAAAAGCCTTAAAAATGTGCAAAAAAATTTACCGTCAGGTTTTTTAGAACGAGATAAATGTTAATTCTATATTTGGGGATGTAGCTGACGTATTTTTTTTTTATTTTGGTATTTTTCTACGCTCAAATTGGCTCTTGAATACTATACCGAAAAAAAAATCAATTAATAATTAGTCCCGGCTCAAACCGTAAAATGACTGGGCTACAGACCATTGTCACGTAATAAAAATATCTTCATTTATCGGATGCAACGTTACAATGTGTACCAAATAGTTAAGTATATTAAAAAAAATAGTTAAAAATGTAAAATGTCAGATGTATTTAAAATAGTAACGTAATATTTACCGACTGCTCTCAAACGGTGAAGGAAAACATCAAAAGGAAACCTGCATACGCTGAAGAAGCCATGATGATACGTATGTGAAGTGAAGTCTACCAATCCGCATCGGGCACGCGTGTAACAAAACACCCTAGTCATAATTAAGGGGATGCTTCAGACCATCAAACTGAACAACTTTCACTATGGAGCCAACTTCGAAATCGCGAAATAAAAAATTTGCTATTTCATACAAAACTGCATTACCGGCTCGACTCAAATGTATGCGACAGCAGATTTTTTTCTCTGTGTTCTCCATAGTGAAAGTTGTTCAGTTTGATTTTCTGAAGCACCCCCTTAAATATTACTAGGGTGTTCTTTTACACTCTGTATAGACTGATGGTTTCAAACGCGAACGCACATTTTGAATTTGAAGACGTAGTTCTAAGTGGCCAAAATAATTGCCTCAAAGCTCTAAATTTTAACAAACCACTTTGCTTAATAATACTGCTGGAATCGCATGAAATTGTTATTCTTTCCGTTTTTCCTTTTTTTTTGCGCTACAATGCATTGTGGGTGGATTGTGCTGCTCTAAATGCATTATGTACCAAGCCCGTACAAACGTCCAAATCTGCGAGCTTATTTTGGTTTTCAAAGCTTTTATTTTGGGATGTTTTCGTTTGAATAACGTGAATAAGTAAGAGTTTAAGGGAGACGTAAAATTTAACGTCCGGCCACATCTTTCGCTTTATCAAACTTAGTGATCTTGACCATTTAAAGTTTTTTAAGTATTATCAGATTCAGTGCTTCCGCATTTATAGATAACTAGCGTTAACCCGCGACTTCGTCCGCACAGATTTAAAGTCTTTTTCCAGATTTTAAGTCAGATCATAAGCTATCAAACAAAAAAGTTTCATCAAAATCGGGTTTAGTAGTTTTTGCGTGATGCTCGATCAAACAAACACAAACAAACAGACAGACATACAATCCAAAAATTGGTGATATGGAAACAGGGACACCTAAAAACCATATCGTAACTTTTTTTTTGTTAACATTTTCAATGTACAGACATACTTTCTGTTACAGTTTTATAATAGTTTAGATATAAGTAGAACGGGTTATTATGAATAAATTTTACTGAAAAATCACGAGTTTTCTTTTCTTTCTTTCAAAAAATCTGCTTAACTATTGAGTCGAGCTACAGTTTGAAACAGCAGATTTTTGTTACACCCTGTATATTTAGAGTCACAAAAGGAAACAAAATAAGTGTCATCTCAAAACCGACCAAAGAGGACATTAGTCTATCTACGTATCTACTAATGAGCGAATTCCTTTTGTGGCGTATTCAAAAACGTCGCTACAACAAGTATGGGACCAAGAGTGCTATTTTTGAAAGTCACACGTAGGTACTCTTTGCCTACTAGTTCTAGAGTTCCATACCGTTTAAAAGTCAATTTCTTGTATGAATTAGGATGTGTGAAATTCAAAAATAGTTTGTATATTTTCACGTATCCCCGCGTCTCTATCTACCACGTAGACCCATAGCATCACCCTAGCGCCGAAGTCCGTACACCTATAATTTGATCACTGTTGTGGTAGGTACCAGGTCCGTTGCTCGCAGTTCTAAGCAGCAATTGTTCTATGTGCAGCGCTGCACCTCGTCATCATCATCACCCAATAAACGTCCCACATCAGGGCACAGGCCTACCCTCAAAGAGGGTGGTTTATTCGGGGCGTCAGACCACCACGCGTGCCCAATGCGGATTGGTAGACTTCACATACGCATCAGAATTTCGTCATGCAGGTTTCCCGCGGCGATGCACCTATTTTTTGTTATTTAGAAAAGAAATTATCATGTGGTTCCGGTTTAGAAAAGGCCATCCCTTTCTACTCGTTCTACGAGGCGACTATAAGATAAGTGTTTCATTTGCAGTGTATTTGAGGGCGAAAGGCTAGCCACCTATCACCACTTTACTCGTCATTCCATCTTGAAACGTTAAATATGAAACATGAGCCTTGCTACAACTCGCCTTCGATACAGTTGTCAGTTGTAGGAATTTATTTATTTAACACTTTATTGAAAGACATTGCCCACGTGACGAATCGTATTCGTTTCAAATCGATTCACAACTAACTAACTAAAGGAGTGCTCAGACCCGCACGACCAAAACGACTGCGTAGCGAAACTAAAAAACCTCACAAAAACAAAAGAACTAGGTTCTAGAAACTTCCAAAAGGTAATAAAAACTACCAAAGAGTACCAAAGTACTCTAGATGTTCAATTTAGTTAGACTCTGGTGTTTAAACGAAAATGACATTACCACAACAATATTTAAAGAAGTGTTGCTTCAATGACTATTCATCAACAAAGTCGCAGTCGCACCGGTTTGGAGGCCGAGTTTCGCGTCGTAGACGCTCCCGCTTCGCTTCCCGCTTCCCGCGTCGCAGTCGCCCGGGATTGAGCACTATTTAACACTTTTCAATCATGGGATTTCTTATAAAATTCAAATTTAAATTTAACCAGTTTTGTAGACGAAACGGGATTGGGCAATTTGGGTCTTTTCTATTCTATTCTATTTTTATTAAATGGCGTTTCCTTAAAGATTTCGCCAGTATCAAGTGTTGAAGATATTATTATAATTCAAGTTAACGTTCATTGTACGGTAATTGATATGGCGATCTCAAAGCCCTGTTTTTATACAAAAACACACACCCGAAACCGCCATAAGATGGCGGAGCCGGGTGGCTACCTAAATCGCGAGCCGAACGAAAGACGTCTACTCGAGAGACCTCTAGCCACGCGCCACCCCTTTGTGTCTTTTGGTAATTGTTATTATTCATAACACGTTCGTCGTGACATGTAAAGCTTAATAAAAATACGTAGTAAAACATCGTTTAATATCTACTTAGTAGAAATTTGATGAGCAAATAGGTCGACATTAACGTGCTCATGAATATAATATGACTGGTAATAAATGAGGTGGTTGTTGAGTACATTGCGAGCTTTACTGTTGAACACGGATGTAGATTATGTTGCTATATCAGACGCACTGAACAAAATGTTTAGTGCGTAACAAAACACCCTAGTAATACTGAAAGGGGTGCTTCAGACTATTAAACTGGGCAACTTTTACTATGGATCCAAAATAGAAATCGCGAAAAAATATCTGCTGTCCCATACAATGTGAGTCGAGTCGGTACTGCAGTTTTTAAGAAAGAGTTTTTTTTTTAGATATGGGAGAATCTATCCCAATCTCAGGGATTGTTTTTGGTCAAGAACAAGAAGAGATTGCGGATTGCGGAGCCTCGTGACAGGCAAAAACGCGACGCGCGAAATCTATGCGAGACGAGTTCTCGGGTCAGAACCTGCAACATGACTCCGCATGAAGTATTACTAGAGTGTTTTGTTACTTCCTGTATAACCAAACGTCTGATTATGTACTACATAACAGTTTGGAAGTCCCGAAAGTTTGGTTATATTACCACCTGTTTGGTTGATTGTTTCATTGAAAAATCAGTGCATCAGCTTCAAGAGAAAAGTTAGTTTACTGGTGTCAAAACAGCTATTGAACCCACCGATATCTTCCCGTGGCGTGGGTATCGTTACGACATACAAAACAAAAAACCTTAACATAAACATAAAAAATCCGTTATTGAAATTTTACAACATGTAAACCAACAATTGCGGCACTCGCTCCTAGTCAATTCGGAGCCAGTTCCTACCCACTACAGTGACAGTGAGATTAAAAAACAATATTGGTTCTTAACACTAAAAATCAAAACTAAAAAAAAGAAATATAAAAAGAAAAACAAACTCAATAAATATGCACCTACAAAAAAAAAGTTTCTTGTATGGAGAACAAAATCCTTAACTTTTCATATTTCTTAGCAAATCAAAAATAATAACATATATTCGGCCCTTTAGAATTAGAACGGACGGACGGACAGACGGACGGACAGCGTAGGCTTAGTTTAATAGGGTCCCGTTGGCAGCCTTTAGGTTACGGAATCCCGTAAACATATACTATTATAATATTACAAATTGTAGACCTAAGTAAACGTAATTATTATCATCACTACAACTGAAGGACATCAAACATAATTTTATGCAAAGCCCTTTCCAGATATTCAAATAACGTTGTCCACAGCATCGAGTAATGAAAATGCAAACTAAGTGAGATGTCAGGAGCATGATATATTGACATTCAGCCGTCGCGCCGGACACTTTAGTATTGTTCAGCTTCAGCACTGCGTCAATTGCGTCGTTTGTATTTACTAAAGGGTAATTTTTTAGGGTTCTGTTCTGCTAAGATAAAAAGCGGAGCGGCTCATAGATTAATATGTATATTGGATATAGATAGGAAACTCGCCTTGAATTTTAGGACGTCCTAATTACGTTGCCGCTTATTAGCACTAGGGGGCGCCACATTATGAAATAGATTTAAAAAGACGATCGGCCGACACGAGGATCGAACCTTAGCTACCCCGGATCGTAAGCCGGTTATCTAGACCGCTAGACCAACACGATCGTGATTGATATGGGCGAAATCGCTCACTACTTCAGCGCAGCGATTGAGGTGTAGTGCAAAAATCTGCGTTCCACTTAGTTTGTACTAAGATAACATAGCAGAGCGGCTTATGTTTACAGGAGCTAACGATTTATACAGTGTGGAAAGTTAAGATGAGACACAAAGGACAGCTACCAGAAGCATTACAGCTAAAAGAAAACATTCTTAGGAGACTAACCCTAACTTTTGGAGCATTTTACTTCTGCATTCACCGATTTTGAAAAAGAAATTTGAAAAAAAAAATTATTTGATTTGATTTTATTTGTTATTGGTATTGTTTATATTGATTGATTATGTATGATTAATAATGTTTTTATTGCGTTATTTACAGAGGTCAACTATAAAATCCATTAATAAATTTGGTACCGAACTTATTTTTATGAATGTACTACATTTAATTTAGTTATATGCAAACAATTTATTATTATTGATTTTTTGAGCTAAATTCAATTAATGAACATTTCGATATTTTTCAATTTTCTTTTTTATTATACGTGCATGCGTTCAAATATAACATTTAAATACATTTTAGTAGGGCCTCTGACACCAGGGCTTGCTAGTTGCTGCCTACATGATAAGAAGAAGAAGAATACATTTTAGTTACCTACCTTTTATTTATGTTGCCGTGCCCAGAGAGTATCATATGTAGATCAAAATTTGTTACATTTAAGACCTAACTGATGCAATGAATATATGAATATGAATAATCGAGAAAAACGACAATTTTCACAAAACTTTTTTGTCATCCCATTGGATTCTCTTACTGATAAGGAACATAAGTCTTTACGGGGTCAACCGAGGTCGAGGTATTAGAACTCTCAGAAAACGCAAAATTAAATTCCCATACATTTAGTAGGGAAATATCAAAATCACCCTAGTAGTGATTTTGTAAACACTTTCCAAATTTTTAGGGGCGGTTCAAACCATCAAACTGAACAACTTTTACTATAGGAGCAAACATGGATGAAGGACACTTAAAGGAACAAAATGTACAGACTTTTCTTCTAGTTAAACTATTGTCCGCTTTGAATATAAATTAGAGGCTTTCGCAATCAGTTCAAATAAAAGATCATCCTAAGCACTTACGAGCTATGAAAGCGTACCTTCTCTAGAGAATGGAATGGAACTGTACACGAAAAATGCAGTTCCGACGGAACCCTCTTCACGAAAGCGCAACTCGCATTTGACTGATTATTATTGAGTGAATTAAAATAGGCTTGTTATTTTTCGTGGTAATAAAGGGTCAAATTGAATATTTGTATTTAATTTGAAGTAGGACTGTACTGTACTGTTCTCTTGTATACTTCGAATTCATAACAACATTATTTTGTTGTCTCAGAATTATTTAAATTGTCAGTCCTCCCATATATAAGGTCTAACTAAATTAGGTGAAACTATTTTAAGGGTATGCTCAGACCATCAAACTGAACAACTTTCTCTATGGGACCAAAATCGAAATCGCGAAAAAAAAAATTTATGTCCCATACAAAACTGCAAACACAATACGACTCAAATGTATGGGGCAGCAGATTTTTTTTTCGAGATTTCGATATTGGTCCCATAGAGGAAGTTGTTCAGTTTGATGGTCTGATCACCGCCCTAAAATAGTTTCACCTAATTTTGTTAGACCTTATATACCTACAGCTAGGGTGTTTTATTAATATGCTGGCGGATTTTTAAGGCGATGATCATACCATGAAACAACGTTTATCTACGGGACTAATATGGGAATAATATCGCTTAAAAAAAGTGGTTGTTAGATACAAAACTGCAAACCGACTCGACCCAAATGTCCCTTACATTTGGGTCGAGTCGGTTTGCAGCATGCAGCAACAGATTTTTTTATTGCGATTTCGTTGTTTGTCCCATAGATAAAGTTGTTCAGTTTGATGTTGTTCAATTAAACAATTTTTTAAGGGTATGGATAACCATACCCTTATGGTCATAAGACCATACCCTTAAAAAACACATTATGAATCGTCAGCATATTAGAAAGGCCCTGTGTACATTAAAACAGCGTTTCTACTCATAAAGTCTACTCAATTTATCAAGAAGTTTCCCTGACCGAACGACCTTGACTCTTTCAGAGCCGCCTCACCTCTACTAAACTACGTCACTTTATTAGGTATACCTATTTTTGACTTGCTTGTCCTTCATTATGTCACTGTGGTGCCTTCTAATCCTAGGAAATAGCATTCTAAAATCGTAAGAATTCGCACCAAATTTTTTAGAATTATCTAATTAACTCATTAATTTATTGGTCTTAAAAAAATTTTACTTCACAGGAATTTTAAATATTGTCTACACACAAAAGTGTGAGTCTCAAGTAAAAGTGACTTCAACTTATAAAGTAGATGCACACAATATAGATCTTTTCCAATATTTAGGCTTTCCTTTGAACACAGGTTTCATATTTATTTTATAAAAAAATAAGAAATATGATCTATAGCAAATAAAGCCGAGATGTTGAAGATCATTGCTACATTTTTCAATAATTTGTATGTCTTTCAAATAACGCCTAATCAAATAGCTTCTAAAAACCAGCAAAATATTGTCCGGCCCAGCGTTTACCTATGGGGAGCTATATTAACCCTAGGTACATTAGCGATCATCATCTCCTGTTTCATTTGAAGTTAATTATCAGTTTAAATTGCACTGAAATAAATTACACTCCATGTATTACATTATTATTCCGCTCCAATAATTATTTCAGGTAAATCCGATTTATTTGTTTGTTTCGTTAATTCGTACCAAAGCAATTATATGTTGTGATGTAACAAAATATATACAAGAATTATTTGTTACGGAATGTTTCATTGCAATAACAAAATAGTCAAAGCTAGAACCACATAGAACGAGTTTTATTCAACAGATATATTATTTTTATTTAACAGATTAAAATTTAAGTTTGATGGTCTGAACAGTCTGAATGCAAGCAATGTACAACGCATTTAAAGAAGATAATTTCTCCAGCTATGGGAAAAAGTTTCCTAAAAATTTTAGCGTATTGTTGGTGTACAGTCAAAAATTCAAAATTCAAAATTCATAAATTTTTTATTCAGAATAATATCACATAGATAGCTTTTTGACGTCATTTTTTGAGTCTACCACCGCGTCGGAAGGTGTTTCGTTGAGAGAAGATGCGGCCAGAAACAGTTATGAAACTCATGTCTATTTGTTTCTCATAATCTCTAGATAATAGTGGTAATAATAGCTATACCTCATCTAAACGATGTGTCGCGTAATAGCACATCTTGTCTTGGTAAAATATGTTGTGGTATTTATTTCCGTATGAACATCTTAGACGTTCCTATATACGCATTGCCTTACATATGCCGTTTTAACAGGGAAAAAGAATCGAAGCAAAAAAGTCAAAACGGTGAATTTTATTTTTGATTTCATTTCTTGCGTCCGATTACTATAATAAATTAAATTATATTTTTAGAGTGTAATAACTTCAATAAACTTTACCGTTTGTGGGCCTAAAATAAATTGACTCCTTTGCATCCTGTATAAATTATTCGCCTGGGACGAATTTTAATAGGCTTGTCCAGCTTATAGGTTTTTTTTGTTTAATGTTGCCTTAGCATACCTAAACTAAACCCGCATTAAAAAAGGAAAAAATAAAAAATAGGTACTTAAAATTTTTTTTTAACGTGTTTAAAGATACAAAACAAAAAAATAAGTACACACGGCAACACATCAAGCTATACAAAACCAATATAAGCTGGTCGCGAGATGTTATACGTTACTCGTCATACGCAAGGCCAGCTTATTTTGGTTTTGTTTAGCTTGATGTGTCGCCGTGCTACCTAGGCTAAACGTAAAATTAAATGGTTAGGAAAAAGAAATTGTTTACCTATCCATCATGCATGACGGACGGCTTTTCTTAGGGTGGTGGTTAACAGTGCATTAAAAGCTAAACTAAAAAGTAATCCCTAGTCCTTAAATCAGACCAATTAGTCTTCTGCTTTTTGGGACACGGTGAAAGCACTTGCCGGCCTGTGTCACCAAAATCTTGTAGATACAAATAGTCAAAGACCAGTGGGTCTACCCGGACATTCGACCTTCGCAATTGCGTGAACGTTTTCGTTCCAATGTCAACTCTATTACAATGAAGTGCGGACCGAAACGGTGGCGATATATCGAACATCAAAAGTCCGGGTACAGAGCCTGGCGTGATTTGGGAATCGTGAAAATAAATGCGTAACAAAACACCCTAGTAATACTAAAGGGGGTGCTTCAGACCATCAAACTGAACAGCTTTCACTATGGAGTCAACTACGAAATCGCAAAAAAAAGAGCTGTCCCATACATAATTTAATCGAGTCGATACTGCAGTTTTTTATGGAACAGCTGATTTATTTTTCGCGATTTCGATGTTCGGCGCCATAGTGAAAGTTAATCAGTTTGATGGGCTGATGCAACCTCGTAAGTACCTATAGGGTGTTTTGTTAAATCATTGTATACAAGCTGGTACATTTGTCAAGATTGTGGATGGATGAAGGAAAGGAAGTAGGTATTCGAAAATATTGTAGCATACTTAAATTTCAAAAATAAATGTCTGAATAAAAGCTTACAACAGTATTTGTGTATATTTTTTCGTCCCCAATAATAGCAGTTTGAGTGGTATCTAGCATAGCATAGCATAGCATATGCTCACGACTATAATCCCCGAGGGGGTAGTCAGAGATATTCTGAAACCTCAGAACATCCACGTTTCACTATCGGCTCACTCCCCGTCACACTGGGCAGAGTTTCGGTACTATAGTGAAACGTGGATGTTCTGAGTGGTATCTAACTCTTTTTAAACTCACTTATCATTCAGGACACGTTTTGCAGCTATTGAAATATTGTACCAAGCTTGGATTTATGTTTGATGTATCCATTTATAAAATATTATTTTTTCATAACCCTTTTCATTTCCTTTCTACCTATGAACGATTTTTGGTACGGTCAAATCAACGAAATCTGGAATATGGAAAAGGCGCGGTGGTCGATCGTTATTCGAAAAATATAGTAAAATGCGTAAAATGTCATTGGAGAGATTTTATAATATAACGAGCGTTAACCCGCGACTTTGTTTACCGCGCGTTTTTGTTCTTTTGGTACAAGTTATATACCAGATTTTAAGTCAGATAATAAGCTATCAAACAAAAAAAGTTTCATCAAAATCAGTTTAGCAGTTTTTGCGTGATGCTCGTTCAAATAAACAAACCAAAAAACAGACACACAAAAAATCCAAAAATTGGTGATATGGAATTAGGGATACCTAAAAACCATATCGTAACTTTTTTTTTGTTAATATCTTCAATGTACAGACAAACTTCCTGTTACAGTTTTATAATAGTTTAGATACCGCTGGTAATCTGGTATCTATCTATCTATGCTATTATAAATCTGTAAATTTAAAAAAAGAAGTTTGTTTGATTGTTTGATCGAGCATCACGCGAAAATTGCTGAACGGATTTTGATGAAACTATTAGATAGCTTATGATCTGACTTAAAATCTGTTATATAATTTGTGCGGACAAAGTCGCAGGTTAACTCTAGTTCTATAATAAAACTGTAAATTAAAAAAAAATAAGTTTGTTTGTTTGTTTGTTTGATCGAGCATCACGCGAAAACGACAGAACCGATTTTGATGAAACTTTGTTGTTTGATAGCTTATGATCTGGCTTAAAATCTGGTATATAATTTATGCGGACGAAGTCGCGGGTTAACCTTAGTTTATTATAAAATCTTTGCTTTAATCGCATCAAGGTTTTTGGCATGGCATTTATTAGGTTTGTGTTAGGTTATTAAGCTTCAAAGAAAATCAGACCATACGTTGTTCAATGTTCCGTTACTTTTAAGAGCCGCTACCGCCACATTGAATAATTATGTATAGAACAGACAACGCGAACAAAATCTGGGTTATCTTAGTACAAACTAAGTGGACCGCTGATTTTCCATAGACAGCTTCCGCCATCTATGGGTTATGTTTCGAAGCACTATGTGTTGAACTAGGGTTCATATCGGAGTAACAGCGCACTACACCTCACGCGCTGCGCTGTAGAAGTGAGAGATTTCGCCCATATCATATCAATCACTGTCTTGTTGGTCTAGCAGTCTAGACAACCGGCTTACGATCCGGGTAGCTAAGGTTCGATCCTCGTGTCGTCCGATCATCTTTTTCAATTTATTTCATAATGTGGTGCCCCCTAGTGCTAATAAGCGGCAACACAATTAGGACGTCCTAAAATTCAAGACGAGTTAAATATCTATATCCAATATACATATTAATCTATGATCTGGGCACCGTGATCAGCAGTGTGGGGTGCTCACCGGGGGCGTCGCGGTGCAGGACGCGCCCGGCACATGCTTAGTAAGTTAGAGCTCATAAGCTCAAACGAGTGTTACAAAAAATTTAGTCTGGGTGTCGCCTCTAGTAGGTACCTCAATGTACCGCCATCATGAAATTGGGTTGGGGTTACGTAGGTACATTTTTGTTTTTTTTTTGTTATTGAAACAACCTAAATATGAATAGAATCTGTACTGAGTAGGTACAGAAGTAAAATAAGAAAAGAAAACGTATACCTACCAACTAAAAGTACACGCCATCGCCATTCTACTAGTACTAACTTCGGCCAGTGGTTCCTATTTTTTCTCGATTGGAAATCATATACGGCAAAAGGAAACGCGCTCCACTTCCCGCAATTTGCTCGGAAATATTCGTGTTTCCGTGGAAAACTGCGGCAAAAGTGGGACTCTTTTGAACGGCTATTTTATCTCTTTATTTTCTTTCGATCTTCGTAGGCTTTCGTTTTTGAGCGTTTAGAAGTCTTTTACAGTGAAGTGTTTAACTTGTTTATGACAAATTGTTTGCTGAGATGAAAAATACGTATTAGTGATGCAAGTAATATATGTGTAATAGGTAGTATAGGTATACTAAATGGCTATACTAAATCTACAGATAATAATAACTTTTTCTTGAGATTAAAATTTCATGAGCCCTGGGTTGCAATCGCGGTAAATATTTGGTGATTGAACCGTTATGGGACTACGTTCGAACCATAACTTTTGACACATTTGGTATTGCGCTAATCGCGGTACAGCCGTTAGAGCCGTTTTGACAGATCGCTCAGACGTTATTGGCTGTCAGTTACATAGAGCATAGCGCGATGCGGAATCCAGCACAGTTGAATAGTAATTGGATTGCAATGTGGTTAGAACTGAATTTGGATAAGAATAGAACTTAGATGTTTTAACTTAGCGTAATCGGGCACCTGGGCCCTAATTGTGGTAAATAAATTGCAACTGAACCATGATTGGACAGCGTGCGAAGCTTAGCTTTTTACACATTTGGTATTGCGCTAATCGCGGTACAGCTCATCACAGCCGTTAGAGCCGTTTTGACAGATGGCTCAAACGTTAAAGCCTGTCAGTCACTTGGTAAATGAGTCATGTTTAGCGCGATACGGAATTAATTGCAATGTAATTAGAACTGAAATAACCCTTCGTAATAGCCCTCCTGAACAGTTTTCTACCTGTAAGTACAGTCAACATCAAACATTTGGCATGTAGAGAAAATTAAAATTATGGATATTATGGTACTATTTATTAAATCATTAAATATTAACACTTTATTGTACCTACCTTAATTTTATGAATGTGATTTACACAGAATAGGGTTAGAAGTTCAAAGTAGGCGTGGAACGTGTCGCCACAGGTTATGCACTGATTTGCATAACACCATAAGGCGCGCGGCGTGGTGCGACCGAGAGGGCATGAGTAATTGTGGCAGCGTGAGCGGGAAGACAAGTGGCGACAGCCGTTTCCGAAGCAAAAGCGCTACTTTGCATTTCTAACCCCTCTTATAATGTTCTGTGGTGATTTACGTCATTATTTACTTTTGGTGTTGACTGTACAATCTCTTGGCCACATGCAAATGAAAATTATAACTTTTTATATTGAAAAGTATAGGGCTATTGTTGAGATGAACTTTCTACTCCTTAATTTAAATATTACACAGTATTTTATGCATAATGAACTGCAACAAAAAAGGTCCATTAAATTTTTCCACACGTGGAATTTCAATATGCTGCGTTCTCGAACAATTTGTTTTTCATCCAAAATTCATCAGTATGCAGCAAAAAAGAATATTAAATGTAAAAGTATTATAATTTCGAAAGTGATCTTTTTCACAGTCCATTGGAAAAGTAATAAACGCCTGCGAACAAAGTAATCGCGGTGAAACGTTTTGTATGTAAATGGAAATCAATTTGCGTCACTACGACGTAAAACACCAAATAGCCCAGTCATTTTACGGTTTGAGCCGGGACTAATTGATAATTGATATTTTTTTCGGTACAATATTGAAGAGCTAATTTAAGCCTAGAAATGTACCAAAATTTAAAAAAAAATCACGTCAGCAACAGTTCCAATATAAAAATTTAGCTATTATCTCGTTCTAAAAAACCTGATGGTAAATTTTTCTTTCACATATTTAAGGCTTTTCCATTATTACATACTTCAAACAGGGTGTAAATATTTTTGGCTACTTGGAAGGTTTTGAAAAATCCATTCGTATTTTATAAATGCCTCATTTTTTAAATTTCAATGCCTATTTTATTGCAAAAAATTATTTATATTGTTAAATCTAAGTCAAATGAGTGCATTGTTATTAATATTATTAATTAAAAAGCATTCTGGGAAACACAATTTTGATTTCTATGTTGCGTAGCGATTTTTATTTTAATATGTTTTAAGATAGTCTTTTTGTCACTAAATGGTGCCGGTTAAAGTTTAAACGTCCAATTAATAATTACTTCCTACACCACCTAACAAAACTCCGTAAAATGACTGGGCTAAAAGCAGACAAAAGTTTTTTGTACCCCATCATTATAATATCGTTGATATATTCTGATGTGTAGGAAATTGTGTGACATTAAGTCTAAAAAAGGGTTTCCCCAGTGCTGATGTGATGTGACTGGAGAGTTTGGGGTTGGAAATTGGTTTTATTGTATACCTACAACATATGTAGATGTACAAGAAACAATTATCTATTCTAATGCTCCTTTGTTATAATATAACCATAACAATTGACCTCTTCTAATAATAGACCGACAGTCTTATAATTATGTATTAATATATTAATAGAAAATTTTTGTCCGAATCGACACAGGTAATACAAATACGTTGTGTATTTGATATGTTTACTGTTAGCGAAAAGCACTCTTTAGGAGCTCTTTTGGCTCTGCCATTTTTGAAGCGTTGCGTTGATTGGTTATCTAGTTCTGTTATATAAGAGATCGAATGTCGCTACATGCATTTGAATTTTAAGGGTGTTTCTATATTATTGCTCGTGACTGTACTCTACCCATCAAACTGAATAATTTTGACTATGGGAACAAAAATGTCAGAGCTAAAGAAATATCAGCTGTTCCATACTAAACTGCAATACCTACACGACTCAAATGTATGAGACAGATGACTTTTTTTGTTGTTGTGACATGTTTGTTCCCATTATTATTATTATTTGTGGTTGGGCTATTGCAAGCAAGGGTCGTTATGTAACACTGCGACCATCGCTGATCTATTGTGTTCGCCCCAAGCTCACCCATATTTTACGCATACCTCCGAACTTATGGTATTTTCTTTTCATTCTCGGGAATGCAGGTTTCCTCACGATGTTTTCCTTCACCGCCGAGCTAGTAAATGATAAATACAACCGTACATAAATTCCGAAGAACTTAGTGGTACAGGCCAGGAATCGAACCGCGTCCTCGTGATTGAGGCGCTAGCTCTCTTCCGTATGGGCTATCATCGCTCTCTTTGTTCCCATAGTAAAAGTTGTTAATTTTGATGGGTAGAGTGTAAACGATGGTTTAAAGGTTAATGACACTTTTCGTTACGCCCTGTATAACTCGCTACCTATGAGACGGTTCAAAAGATATAGCTCTACCAAGATGCTCTTTCTTATACTGTGGCTCTACGGAGGACGGACGGATAGCGTAGGCTTATTAATAGTAGTAAATATAGTACTCTGTCATAATAGAGTCCCGTTGGAACTTGGCACACTTGGTACGGAACTCTACTAGTTCAGTAAGTACATGCACCTCACAAACATTTAACGATTAAAATGTGAAAACTAGCAAATAATTTGCTGTTCCCAGGCTTCGCTCAGTGCTCTTAATTGACGTAATTGAAAAGTTAAAACCTCACGTTTTCCGCTCACCTTTTTAAATATTTACTTTAGCACCCAATTAGTGTGCTGCTTGCAGAATTTTCTTTTCACCCACTTACCTATCACCGTCTCTCTCTTTCACGAAGGCTCGTCTATAAACTACGTCATCGGTCTCACTTTTTGATATGCCGGTGCCGCGCCGACCCCCCGCCGTGACGATAGTTGTTGCTTTTAAACTGTCACTTTGGACGTCAATTAAGTTGATATATTTTGCTGTTAAGTTTATTTATCGTTTGAGCTTGATGGTTGGTTTTTTGGTAGTTTAAGTATAACTTTCATAACATGTATACATCAAGCTATACAAAACCAACATAAGCTGGCCGCGTGTAGGTCGAGTAAAGTATAATGTCACGCGGCCAGCTTATGTTGGTTTTGTATAGCTTGATGTGTCGCCGTGCGTACCTTATTTATTTGAATGAATTGATAAACTCTAGACCGCGACCAGTTACAAACCTATAAAGATAATAATAATTCAACTCACCAGTCCTTTCAATTTAATTAATTATTACATTGACAGGAACAACAGGTCAATACTTTTATTATGAATTTATGATGTATAATAAAGATAGCTGCATATCACATTAAAAATTTCAGGATAAAATAATAACATTTCAAGTTTTTTCAAAAACACTGCATAAGAAAATCTCGCTACAATCGCACCATAAAAATGTGGTTGGTCTTTGATGCAAGGTTCCTGACTAACGCATGCCACACAAATACGTTTGCTACACATAATTATACCTCAGAATTAGGATTTTGTATAGCATTTGATGGCTCCTTAATTCCGCACTGGATTCTATAAGGGGGCAAATCCATAGAAAATCGTAATTCCGTCCGGAATAATACCGCATGTATGTGGCGGGTTAACATAGGGGAATAAATGGTGTTGAGTAACGGCCGTAGTACATGGAATACGCTATGCCGACTTTCAGCGAGGTTACCAGTAAAGCTAATTTCATTTATTTTTACTTTACCTGCAAATTAAGGCTTAAAATATTCTAATTTATTATTTGCACAAGTCCGTGCCGTTTTGACCTGAAAGAGCAAACCGTCTTTTCCCCAAAATTCATAATTAAGGACGTTATTATGAAGGAAATTATAGCCCTTGTTTATTTATAAAAACATAGGAAAGTAGGTAAGTAGAGAAAATTCTAAGGAACATTAATTAATTAAAGTGAATGGTGGCGTGGTAACAGATAAGAGAGAAACCTGAAAACGTGTATGTAAGAGTACTTTCCGTGCCGTGCCGTGCGGCAGAATAGCACCACCCCATTTCCTCCCGTGGGTGTCGTAAAAGGCGACTAAGGGATCTACCGGAGGGTGGGCAGCAGCATCCTCTGAGTACACACATTCAATCCAACTGCGATCGCCAACCCGCCTGCCAAGCGTGGCGATTATGGCAAATCCCCCCATTTTGGGGAAGGCTTTTGTCCAGCAGTGGACGTCTATCGGCTGATGATGATGATGAAGAGTACTTTAGGCCTACCATATGAGGTTATATAAAGGGTTTCATTGTAATATACTGTGGTAGTTATACTTTTACTATTCAATTTTATACAGCGCTCTTAGTGGTTACGTTGAGAACTAATTCTGCCTTACAAAATTGGCGCATTCATTAGCATCCTTATAAACTAAGAGTCTACCCATCAAAATAAACAAGTTTTACTATGGGAGCAAACCGATCGGATATTTTTTTTCGGTATAGACCGAAAAAAAATATCAATTATTAATTAGGTCCGGCTCAAACCGTAAAATGACTGGGCTAAAATGTAATAAAAGTGTACCGATTGAAAACCGAAATAAGGTTTGTAATAACCACATTAATTATTCTTGTTGTGACCAATTAGTAAGTAACGGGCACCGCGCAATCGCGACCTCTACCATCGTATTCTTTAGTACTCATAACAATAATAGAAAACTGCCCATAAGAACCGTAATTTTTGTTCCGTGAGGTTACTCGAAACAAGTAATTTTCATCCTTTTGGCTTAGGCTTAAGAGTCATATAAGGGACTTCTTATGTGAAAAGCTGTGTAATAATTCTGAGTCATCGAGTACAAAGCGGTGGCTATTCTAATGGCGATGAAACGTTGCGTGCGCGGTTTCATTATTACGGGTTAAACATAGGGTTGTCAGATTTAATATTGCCAATAGCTAGCAAAATTATGATGAGCATGCAGGTAAACTTTTTAGTATCATAAATGCATAGAAATATTAAGTAACTGATAATTGCATCAATGCAGTTTTATTTAAAACTAATAAAAACAAAGCAATGAAAATAAAACACTACAGTAAATCCCAGAAATTTAGCAAATCATCATTTTTCCTGGATAACTTTTGGAAATTATTGTTTTTTAGATAGAACAATGGGAAGTAAATCTGGTAAAAAAAATACATCTGGCATTAGATACTATCAAATTAATAAATCAATATTTCATATTAAGTTTAATTTTATAGCGACTTTTTAAAAATATTTTATTTTTGTTACCTACAGACTTAGTTTTCTTTTACATTATTTTCTTCTACTATCGAAAAGATATATATAACATGTTGAAATGTTGAAGAATAAATCTCGATCACCATTGGAAGGTACCACAGATCACAAAAACTAAAGGGAGATGTGAAAAGGGGGCGGGGCCAGTGTCGCAGCAATATGCGCAAAAACGGAACACATTGCTCGCGACAGTAAGGCTTCAATATATTATGAAGCTGAAAGCCAGTCGAGATGTGTAAATAGTTTACAATGCTTGCGTAGTACTAAAGATTATTCGAATGTTTAGTTCTGATACCGCAATGGATAATGAGCACATTCAAGCTAACAAAATACTTTCTATCGCGTGGTACTGGTGGTGATGCGACACTAGGTTTCGTACTCAGCGCGTTGGTTGGCATCTCTCTAGATCTCTATGGAAGGTACGCATTCTGTAAACTCTGCTGCCCAAAAAAATCAACCAGTCAAATCAGCCCACATCCACACACTGCTGAGCATATAGGGCTCTTTTTGATTAATGTGTAACCATTAATGTGTATGTGTGTTGTTAGTTTCTCACGCAATCTGCTCAAATAAACAGAATGAAAATTGTCGACGATACATTGAAATCAGGATAGTAAGCTTGTTTCACCTGGTAACCCTAGGTATACGTGGAAATTCACGCGGCCCTCCACACCCTGTTCGTAATAAACACGCACTCTGGCCAAAGTGTTGTGTGAATCGCGTGCGTGCGACTAAATGAAACTATTTGGGTGTTGGGCTTGTGTTGGGCCGTCCTACGGGAGTGTTCCGATATCGTTTGATGTTTACCTTAAATCTCTATCTATAATAGTATAAATCGTTTTATACATTTTACAGAATACTTTTATATCAATTATCGTTTTTGTGGGGCGAAAGCCTTCATCTTTTACCACTTGATACGTAATTTTATCTTGAAACCATAAAAATGCTAACAACTTCACACAGTTGTGTCGTGGAATTAGTTGGGGAAATCTACGGGTTTTTGTTATGGAGTAGGTTACATTAATTACACTTTAGGTGATAATTTGGAATATAATAGATACATACCTGAAAAAATAAATTCTCAATAATCCCCGATTTTTGATTGTGTATTATTGGATAATTAAATCATTTACAAAACATTACATTTAGATATGAAGAAAAAATGGAAAGCTGGTGATTTTATAGAGAAAGCCTTCGTTCAATATGACAACAAGAACAATTTGACCGACTTATAACAATAATAATCTCCGGTTAATATCGTAAATTTGAGTAGATATTTAATATTTTGTAAGTATTTAAAAATTATAACCCAAAAACTAAATTATTTACTGTTTGTTTATTACACATTAAAGTTGAAATTGTTTACCTAACTATAACTGTAATTTCTTAAGTCTAATGTAAATTTACATAAAGTCATAAAACCGATGTTATTTTTATCTATTATGCTACATTTAAGTTGGCAACACTTTCACTTTCCTTTCGTCTGGTATCTGCTCACTAGTTTTAGATTTATTGTTTTTAATAGGACATTTTGTGTCCAAAATTAAAAAATAAAAATAAATTTAAATTTGCCTTTTGATAACTAACTGTCTCTTGCTGGTATGCTGAAAGAAATAAGCTTGCCCTTTGTACAGTTATATCGATTTCAAGGTATTTCTCAGGGTACTGAGCCTATATAACCACGAAATCTCAACAAAAGTGTTGTTAAGTAACAGTAATGTTAATACAAATACAATTTACTAAAGTGTCTTTAATGCAGATTGCATTTGCAAACCGTATTTTTTCTAGACTAAATATGGATATTCTGAATATGGATTATAATTCAGTATTCTGTTTGGAATATATCTGACTACTTTGGAGAGTAACGAATAGAATGCATGGTCAAAGTAACCCGCCCTTTTCTCCTGTAAAACATTAATTTATTGAACCACTATTTTATCAATCCTTCCTAATTTATTCACTTAACTTTAATCGCAAACGTCCTCGACTGCATATACTTTTTTGATATCTTTAGGGTTCATTTCATCGTAAATCGTCTGAAAAACGTTTTTTTCTCGGCCTCGATAATGAACTCGGCAATCGTCGGTCCTTGTCTCCATCTCAAGGCACTCTATACTTCATAAAATTTAAATGTTGATGTCAAGTAGGTCTTACTTAGTGGGACTTAGTGCCAAAGTGGACTTGACCTGAACAAGAACTGCGTAGGTGGGCCTAGTTACACCATAATTACGGTTTAATCATGAATTCAATTCAGTGTAGCTACAGTTACGACCTGTATTTTGAATTATTTAAAGAAATAGTTAAAGAAGAATGGCGGATGTACCTGTTATTTCGGTCCCAATCTTAGGTGGACCGTACATAAATTAAACGAAAGAATAATTGTAGAGTACAATAAAGCAAACAAATAAGTGAATTGAAAAATAATTCACAACAACATTAAAATTAAACACAAAAAAATCTGTCAGCACAAGCGTCGTCAAACACGAATACACAAACAGACATAAATCAGCAACATGCATACTGGTCTGTGTGCATAATTAAATTAGTGGTGATCTGCAGAAGTTGGGAGAAAGTTCTGTCTATTACCTGTGTGAACCAGATAACCTTTTCCATTAGATAAATCTACTCCACTAAATCTACTATACATTCATGGTTAATATTTCAAAGACAATTCTCGATAACACTAAATTATTATGATAATTGAAGAAAACAAAATGAGTGTCTCTATCAGTCCAATGAACCCAAGACCGTAGTTTGGTAATTACCAAAAAATACTTGCGTAAGTAAAATTATATTCGATAAAAAAATAGCTGTCGTGGTTGCATTTTGCTACTGCTTTTTGCATTTTCTGCTTAAAATAATAATAACCCAGCGCCAGTATGGCGCAGTGTGTGGCTTCTGTAAAAAGGCTTGGTACAGATTCGCCACCCTTCTTTAAGAAGGAACGACAAATACCTCGAGGAGTTTCACCATTTTTGGTAGGTTGAATTTTAATGATACAACTTTTTATTTGTGGATGAAATAATCCGTTTGTCAGTTTGGTGTCGGCTAAGAATAGCACCATCCCATTTCCTCCCATGGGTGTCGTAAAAGGCGACTAAGGGATCTACTGAAGGATGGGCAGCAGCATGCTCTCAGTACACACATTGATTCGATCCAACTGCAATCTCCAACCCGCCTGCCAAGCGTGGTGATTATGGCAAATCCCCCCATTTTGGTGGAGGCTTATGTCCAGCAGTGGACATTTAATGGCTGATACGATGGTGATGCTGATGAAGGAAATAATAAAGTTTTCCATGTGTTTAACATTGAATAAAGGCAGGAAAATCTGTAAATATTAAATGATACAAATATGAAATCGCAGCTTTATTCAGTAAAATGTTATCTACATTCAAATACAACCAAGAGACAAAGAATAGAAAAACAAATTACAAAATTGGCTTACAGCAAAATGAAATAACGTAAAAAAGAATTTGAATTTCACATATGACAGATATGTTTTCGGGTCGTAATTTTACTGTCGCACATTCTGTGTGAATTTACCTTTGGGTCGTAAACGTAATATTATTGTACTCCACTGCTTCACGTGTACGCCATAAAGTAGCAATTAAAACAATCTAATGAGTTTATTCATGTACGAATCGTTGCGAAATTGCCTTAGGTATTACGCTTCAAATTGTTATCTATCTATACTCATAAAAGAGTTCCGTGACTGAACTGAACTGACTAGTCAGTCAGTTCAGTTCAGTGATTTATAGGCTGTGCATTGTCTGTCAGTCAACTGCCTTTAGATAGAAAGATGAAAGGAGTCATTTTATTTTAGGCCCACAAACGGCAACGTTTATTGATGGTATCACATTTTAAAAACATAATTTAATTTATTATAGTAATCGGATGAAAGATAAGGAATTTTGAAATCAGTATAAAAAATGCACCGTTGTGACTTTTTTCTAAGATTATTTTTTCCTGTTAAAACGGCACATGTAAAGCAATGCGTGTATAGGAACGTCTTAGATGTTTAATACGAAAATGAGGCCGTAAGGCGGTCTGAAAAAACTCTGACACCATGGCTCTGCCCACACGATAAGAATACGAAAAAAAAAAATGCAATATATTTTACCAAGGCAAGATGTGCGCGAAGTGTGATTACGCAACACACCGTTTAGATGAGGTATAGCTAATAATACCACTATAATCTAGAGATTAAGAGAAACAAATCGACATAAGTTACATAACTATACTATAGTATACAACGTGTTAATGAATTAACGCAAAACTTAAAAGTTTACTTTACTAACTTTGTTTAGAATCAAGAGCAGAATCGAATTATCATGTTTTCAACATAGGTAATTTTTTTCGAAAATATTAAATAATTGTTTGTAAAATTTAAAATTTACTGAACCCGATGTCAACCCACCGCACGGGCACACTCTTACTTACTCACTACTTACTACTAAAACAAGATTATTAAAATGTATCCATGAGTACGTTAGCGCTTCCATTCATTGCTGAAATACAAATCAACCATTTTTGACTCAAAACTTAAAATGCGAATAATTTTAAATTGTAACTATCAAAATAATGAAATTATTGTTTTAATCTAATTATTTTGTTATGAATCAGTTGGGGTGTATGAGGTTTTGCGCTTATTCATTAGCACGTTGTACATGTATATACTATAGTGCACTAAGAAAGGACTTTTCGAAAATCATCGTGACGTGAAAAAAGATGTTCCATTGATTCACAAAATTGTCCTCCAAAATTCACTTAAGGTTTGACGCACAATACGCGTAGACGGTATTAATATAAGTAACTTTGTATATATGGAAAAATAGTTAAAAAAATCTAAATGCCGCGTTACAAATAACATTTGAAATTTATTAAATAACTTCGAAGATATAACGCTTTGAAATTTTTCATACAAAATTTTAAAAGCTTTATATCTTCGTAATTACATTATACATTGCAAATGTTATTTAGTACGCAGCAACTAGGTTTTCTAAACTATTTTTCCATATATAAAATATTACTTTTATTGATTCCGTCTACGCGTATTGTGCGTCAAACTTTTGTATGGACTGAAACCACCTTAACACTTTATTCCAATCTAAATAAGGTATTATTTTGCAAAAAAAACCCAAAGAACATAGGAGCTCTAAAAGTTTCCCCAGCCATCAAATAACCTTTACAATCGATTTTATGCGCTTTCCCCCGCCTGAAGTGATTTCAATTGGCATTATAAAACGTTTTGCTGTGACTCCGATGTTATTTATAGCATTTTGGTTGTAATCGAGAATATTGTCGGCCATTAAACACAAGAAGACACACCGTATTTCGATATAGGCGGCTTATTTACGAGATTTGAAAGCGATATAAAAGCGGGAAAAAAAGAGAATGGATTATTTGAAAATTATTACGTATATTGGTTATGAATTATGATCACTGATCGATGGCGATCGACCGTTTTTTAGTGTTCCGAACCATAATTGGTAAAACGGAACACTTATGGAATCAGCTCAGTGTCTGTCCGTCCGTCTATCACATGCATTTTTCTTAGAGGCCGGAAGACATAGGAAACTGAAACGATTAGTACGGAGTACGGGACGCCTACGCATCCTTTCGCATCGACGCGACGCCACGTGGCGAATGGTGTCCATACTAATCATGCTTTTTGTATGTAGATACAAACCGTCGATTGCCGTCGATCTATGTGTCGTTACCCTTACAATACCAGTTGATTTTTATGAATAAGAATTATTTTAATAGTTGAGTAACGTGAAAACGTTTGTCTCTTGAGAACAATTTTAATATTATAATAGTACCTATCTGTATGTGAAAAAAAATCATGAAATCATTTAAAAAATATACTCCTGTAAAACCTTTTATACAAATGGTTGCAATAAATTATTATGACTGTGGCCCTTATTTTACCGTATTCTAAAGTTAATTAAAGAATAATTTGTGCGAATAAGATGTCAAAGAGGAGGTTTAGGCCAATATCTACATTTTAATTTAATCTCAGAATATTTCCAGCTATGATAATTTCCCTGAGAAAATTATGCGAACTTATCGCATAGAAAAAAAAACAAATTAATTGATTCTTTCATCAGATGAAAGAAGCAATTTTACTAATTTTTTATTAAGACACCGGGCTGATTCCATAAGTGTTCCGTTTTGCCAATTTTGGTACGGAACACTAAAAAACGATCGATCGCCGTCGATCAGTGATCATAATTCACAACCAAATAAGATATTCTTATTAAACTATCCCAGCTATCATCTAATTTACGAGCTAGGCACATGTCAGTACTTTGGCGAATACTTACTCTACAAAAAACACTTTTTGCAAAGGCCTTGTTACGACAGGACATATACAGTTTTCTTTCACTTCTGATAAAAAAAAGTTCTAAGTCTTTCTCAGTAGGCCTCACATGCCACCCCCGAGTAAACGATAAAAATCGAGATGTACGTTTTCTCGTTTAAATGCTTTGTCATCGGTGGCATGCTAGCTGTGCTGCTCTTTTCCTCTCTATTTTTCCATCCAATATAGTTTTAAAGAAGTTGTCTTGTGCTGTAAAACCTTTTATACAAATGGTTGCAATAAATTATTATGACTGTGGCCCTTATTTTACCGTATTCTAAAGTTAATTAAAGAATAATTTGTGCGAATAAGATGTCAAAGAGGAGGTTTAGGCCAATATCTACATTTTAATTTATTCCCAGAATATTTTCAGCTATGATAATTTCCCTGAGAAAATTATGCGAACTTATCGCATAGAAAAAAAAATAAATTGATTCTTTCATCAGATGAAAGAAGCAATTTTACTCTCTCTCTCTCTCTTCCTGGCTTTTAATCCCATATGGTGGTGGGGTCAGCCTTCCGTATCTGCTCTCTCCACCTTGCCCTATTTCTGACGTCGTCTTCGGAGACATTGCACTCGGTCATATCACAACGAACTGTGTTCATCCATCTAGTCTTCGGACGTCCTCTTGGTCTCTGTCCTGGAATCGACAGTTGCAGTGCCATATTTCCTACATATTCGGGTGGCTTTCTTTTCACGTGTCCAAACCACCTAAGCCTATGCTCCTGAACCTTATCTGCAATGTCACGAACACCCAGGCTACCTCGCACATACTCGTTGCGGATTCTATCGCGCCTCGTGACACCGCACATCCACCTCAGCATCTTCATTTCGGCTGTTTGTACAGTTCGGACATGGCTTTTTGTTGTGGCCCAAGTTTCACTACCGTACATGAGGACTGGTCTTATTATGGACTTATAGACCAGGCCCTTCATTCGGACCGGCATTTTCCTGTCACAGGTTACACCAGTGACTTCTCGCCACTTTAACCACAAATATAAAATAAACAAATATATAATAAAAGAAGCAATTTTACTAATTTTTTATTAAGACACTGAGCTGATTCCATGAGTGTTCCGTTTTGCCAATTTTGGTACGGAACGGAAAGGATCAGTGATCATAATTCATAACCAAATAAGATGTCAAAGAGGAGGTTTAGGCCAATATCTACATTTTAATTTATTCACAGAATATTTCCAGCTATGATAATTTCCCTGAGAAAATATGCGAAATTATCGCATAGAAAAAAAAAATTGATTCTTTCATCAGATGAAAGAAGCAATTTTTTTCTGAACCGATACAGTGCTTTTAGTTTCAGAAATAGTCAAGCATAGATTTGGATAAAAATATGTTTTTTCTTTTAATATATTATGATTATAATTTATTATCAGTTTCCATGCTAAAGTTTCAATAGATGCAAAAATACGGGAGTAATTGGGGTGGGGTACATAGGACGTGTAAACATCATGGAGAAATCATAAGGGTTACTTGTTTGAATACAGAACTTTAAAAGTGGAAGTCAAGTCAAAGTTTTAAATTGAATACAAGTAGGTACAGTACTACCAGTAAAATAATTCAGCTCGTCATCGTCGATCTTCGTTTGCGCAGAGCAGACCCGAGTCTCCGCAAAACCAAAAGTCATTTAGTAATCAAAGGGTGCAAAGTCTGATAGCAGCGAAAAGGGTGCGAAAACAACTAGCCAATCGCGACAAAGGATTTCAGGATTTTGAGGGATACATATTGAGCGTTATTAAAATTTTTCACGTCGTCGGTAAGACCTATAAACCTATAAACCTGCCTAGCTAGCATGCCACCCACGACAAAGCGTTTAAACGAGAAAAACGTCATGCGCGCTCTTTCTGGCCTGCGTAAAATAATAAAGATGGAGGCACATCTCGATTTTTGTCGTTTTCTCGGGCGTGGCATGCTAGCTAGGCTGGTACTACTGTACTCCCTACTAAAGTAATTACAGAGGAATAAAAAATACCTTATACAGTTTTGTAACTTCAAGAATTAAAAAAAATTTCTATGGTCCTAATATAGCCCTAAAAAAACTTGACGTAGCGAATCAGCCAGAATTTGCTACCTTGAGAATGTGGTATTTTGAGAATATGATAAGATAAGATAAATGTTTATTTTTAACTTTTGCTTATAACTAATACATTAAACGGTAGACCAAAAACGAGGCAAGCCTGATTCGCGAGGTCTACGATTGGGAATCCTTAACAATAAACAAAATAATTTAGTTACGAACTATTACTAGCATTGAAACAAAGTGAGTGGGTGTGTGTATGGGGCGGGGGTAGGGGGGGAGGGTTTGTTTAGGTGTGTGTCTGATATTTGTGAACATGATGTTTAGAGAATGTGGTGTTTTGCGAATATGATATGCAGAGACGGAGCGCTAGGTCAAGTAAGAATGAAAGAATTTAAAAAAGTATTTTCAACAATTGTGGAACTTTCTAGCGGTTGAGTAAAAATGTTGTGAAACTTGGAGGGTTGGAATAAGTCATGAACCGCAAGGCGTGAGTAACTTTCCCGTCATATGCGATGTTATTTCGGTACACCGAGGGTGCGAAGGTTCGGTCAGGCGTCTAACTAAAGCCCCTACTAAGTTCAGTCACTAATTTTGAAGCGCTACATGTCGGTACATGTCGGAAGCCGATGGTTGCAAGACAGCGAAAATCCCTTGATGCTCGAAACAATTCAAAGAAGGCTTGTTCGCGGATGTGATGTACCTATATTGATGACTTGTGTCTCTCTGATCTCTACTCAGCGCGAAACGTTTTGTGGCGAAATTTGCTCCTTCTGGACAAGGTTTTAGGCTGAAATGTAGAGCGGTGATAGCCTATAATATGGAAGAGAGCTAGCAACTTAATCACGAGGCGGCGTATCGATTCCTGGACTGTACCACTATGTTCTACGAAATTTATGTACGGTTGCTTCTATTTATCATAATGATTTATCAATAACTCGCCTCGGCGGTGAAGGAAAACATCGTGGGGAAATCTGAAAACCAAGAATGCAAAGAAAATACCATAAGTTCGGAGGTATGTGTAAAATAAGGGTTAGCTTAGGGCGAACACAATAGAGCAGCAATGGTCGCACATTACGAACCTTGCATGCAGTAGCCAACAATAATAATAGACTTAAATTATATCTTAGAAGAAAATATCCCAGTCCTTTAGTATAGTCGTGAATGCTTAGTAGCGTCATAGTGCCAGGCGAGTGGATATAATTGCGACCTCCGATTGCGGGTAGTGTCGAGCCATTTTCCCGTAAATGTTCCGCAGAAATGGACAGCCTGTGTCGACGGTTCAACTATTTCTGATTCTGACTAATAAAGTTATTAGCGCTTTGTTTCTGGGATACCTAATAGATTGAAAAAGTGTATGAAGTGAATAAATGAATAATGTTTATTATGGTTAGGATAGTGTTGATTTCATTATTATTTTTAGTTTCATCATCATCTAATTTACGAGCTAGGCACATGTCAGTACTTTGGCGAATACTTACTCCATTCGACGACCTTGTACATACAAAAAACACTTTTTGCAAGGGCCTTGTTACGACAGGACATATACAGTTTTCTTTCACTTCTGATAAAAAAAAGTTCTAAGTCTTTCTCAGTAGGCCTCACATGCCACCCCCGAGAAAACGATAAAAATCGAGATGTACGTTTTCTCGTTTAAATGCTTTGTCGTCGGTGGCATGCTAGCTGTGTTGCTCTTTTCCTCTCTATTTTTCCTTCCAATATAGTTTTAAAGAAATTGTCTTGTCTTATGAAGGGTCTGATCATTTTTCCTCTCCGGTTGTCCATAAGTTATTTCAGAATATTTCTCTTAACAACCAGAATTTTACTTATAACTAAAAAAAATATATTACGGAGATTTTTTATTACGGAAAGCAAAATCTACTAAAAGAAGTTATCGCATTCAATATTCTAATAAAAGCGACTAAATTTTCTCTGCGTGTAGCAATAACATTCGTTAAAACAATAAATCGTAGCTCATTAATGAACACATTGTGAGCAAAACGTCGGAGCTATATGAAAGTAAGTAATTCCCCTAATTTCCCTGATCATTAGGGCGGACCTGTCGATCGTTACAATTCAGTCGTTTGGTCGGCACGCAATCAGAAACCATCAACTTTATTATTTTCTAAGCTTTGTGGTGAACAATAATATTAATTGGTTTTTTGTTGCCTTTTTTGGCCGTTCAATTATGGAATCAAATTGAAAGTTAATTTCTAATCGACCTATTTAGATATTCCAGTAGCTACTCGATACATAGGTACATAAATTCACGAATTTACTTTCGAGGAGACCTTATTTATTTACCAACCGTCTTTTGCAACAAACTGTAGTCAAGCTTAGTTTAATTTTTATATTTTTATTCTACCGGGTGTAAGGGACAGCCAGGCAAAATACTGAAAACTCGCGAAAAAAAGTCAGCTATTCCATACAAATCTGTAGTTTACCTACCCGACTCAAATGTAATTATGAAAGAGCAGATTTGTTCATGAAGCAGCAGATATTTTTTTTTCAATTCCGAAGTTTGGCTCAATAGTAAAAGTTGTTCAGTTTGATGGTCTGTATTCACCGTTTTGGTATTTGCCTGGCTGTCCCTGACATCCTGTATCATGTACATACTTCTGTCAGAGCTTGGGTCATGAATTTGGTAAATCTATACTATTCTAAAAATGTAACAGAAGTGTGTCTGTACATTGAAGATATTAACTTTTTTAGGTGTCCCTGATTCCATATCCGCAACTTTTGGATTTTTTGTCTGTCTGTTTAATTGTGTTTGTTTGTTTGAAGTCACGCAAAAACTACTTAACCGATTTTGATGAAACTTTTTTTGTTTGATAGCTTATGATCTGACTTAAAATCTGGTATATAATTTGTGCTGATGAAGTCGCGGGTTAACGCTATTTATTAATATAATTGTAAATTATAGTACTCTGTGGTACTTTAATTTTTTTTTCTTTTTTATTGGTCTAGTAGGTATCCCAGACTACATTACATTACGAAGCGAATTCCATTAATAAAACTTTAGTAATGAACTAACGACCTAAGTTCAAATTCAAAGATTCTTTTTATTTCTTCTTAGTTAACTACTTAACTTTGCTTTTGGTTAGCGCAAAAGAGCTAAAACTTTTATTAGTTTCAGGAAAAAAAATTGACCCCAATCCAAGTTACCCGTGACATTTAATTTTACCTATGAGAATAAACATGACGTGACGTTCATAAAATGAAAAAACCTGGACACAGCGTAAATGATATTCCTGAAAACTTAACTCGCACAATCGTAATTACGTATCTACGACGACAGATAGACCGACGGCAATAGACGGTTTGTTCATAAATAAACACAATTAGAATGGGACGTCGTACGCATCCTTTCGTATCAACGTGGAGAACGGTTTTTTGTATGGATAAACCGTCGATTTATGTATCGTAACCTAAGGCAGATTGTGTATAATAACTTAAAAACGCACTGTCTGGAAATGTCGCTCTCATAATATATGGAGAGCTGCTTTACTGAGGTATAGCCGGGGTTTTTTCGGGCCTTGGCACAGATTACATAATAGTTACTTCCGTAACAGATACTGCACTCGATTTCGCGCGTTTTTCGAATTTTGAACTTTGCGCTTCAGGAAAAAACTAAAATGCGCCTTAAATCAATGAGCGACAGCCTGCATCTTGTCGATATCTTGCAAGATGCAGGCTGTCAAAGGTAATTACCGCAGCTGTCAAACGGGAGTGACAGGGCCTGAGGACGGGGCACTGCCTTAGGTGCTGTTTATACAGAAGAGACGTGTGGCGGTGACGGATTGTTAAAGTAACACCAATATAAACCTTATAGTACGTAGCATAGCTTCGATTTTTTCGTAAATGAAAATTGCGCTCGCGCCACCAGCCGCGGGAGTAATTCTCTAAACGACGCTATGCTATGTACTATAAGGTTTATATTGCCGCACCCCACCCGCGCCATGCCCACGCCACGTCTCATCTATATAAACCGCGCCTTAGGACCACCACTCATTCCCATCATTTGCACGTCCATTTCGGATGTAATCGTACTAATGTGTACCATGTAAGAATGCTGAGCTTCACACTATAAGAATGCCACTGGATACAGCAAATACCTCCTGGGCACAATCTGCAATGGCCAGTGTGAAAATCCTTAAATCGGCTTCGCACTCAGGTCGGTTGCTGCAGACTAAATTTATGCAATTGCGGGTACAGGGATCCTGGCCTAACACAGTGTGATTGCGGCGAGCCTACCCAGTCGACGGGTCATTTGCTAGAATGTCCCTTGTGCCCGAACACGCAAGTGTGTAAACAAGAGAGGACTTAAATACAGCTACACCTGACGCTATCAGATTCGCTGAATACCTGGCCAGTAAAATATAAAAACACCATCGTAGAATAGCCCAGTCATTTTACGGAGTTTCGTTAGTAGGGGTGGGGAGTAATTATCAATGAGACTTTTAAACTGTAACCGGCACCATTTAGTGACAAAAAGACTATATGAAAACATATTAAAAAAAATTCGCTATGCAACATAGAAATCAAAATTGTGTCTCCCAGAAGGCTTTTAACTTAATAATATTATTACTAATGCACTGATTTTAATTAGATTTGACAATTTAAATTATTTTTGAGCAATAAAATTGGCATCGAAATATTAAAAATGAGGTATTCATTAGAAAAAAACTAATGTATTTTTCAAAGCCTTTTAGGCAGACAAAAATATTAACACCATGATTGAAGTATGTATAATTGCAAAGGCTTAAAAATGAGCAAGAAAAAATTTATCATCAGAATTTTTAAAACGAGATAAATGCTAAATTTTAATTTTGGGGATGTTGCTGACGTAATTTTTTATTTTATTTTGGTACATTTCTAGACTCCAATTTGCTCTTAAATAAATACCGAAAAAAAATCAATTATTAATTAGACCAGGCTCAAACCGTAAAATGACTGGGCTAAAACCACTAACACCAAAAGGAGAACTGAATAAGCAGAATCATTGTGCCTACGTATTTCTTATGTTTTAGCAATTTAGGTTCAGTAATTCCTAGATATCGTAGCAGCTGCAGTGCTACGTAGCAGCTATAATGCTACGGCGTAGCAATGTTTTATGAATATTCTGTTTGTATCACTTAACAGAAGCTTAACAGTCTCTAATGTGAATCTCGAATATAATTAATATATTATATTAAATCTGCTACTGAACTGAGCTTGCCTTGTGGTGAATTTATTTTTAAAATTGCAGGTACACCAAGAATAAAGGCGATGTGGTGTCACCATGGGACGATGTGGTAATGCAATGGAGGTATGTTTATTATAAACATCATTTTAATTGTAATTTTGCACCAGTAAAACTTATATTTTTATAAGGAAGCAGGAAAATAAAAAAGTTACGGAAGAAACTTATTAAATATCAGCGTCAGGACTCCGTCACATTTTTTCATATTTATTTATATTTGTTATCGAATTTCCGCTTGAGTTTTCATCGAAATAATTGACTTCTGAGTAACGAAATTTCATTTTGGGAATATGGTAAAGAGAATGGTAAATTAAAAATTCCTGAAACTGACGGGCATTGTTCGGATTCGGTTTGGATCGTAGTAGATAGCGATCGATTGTCTTTGCTTATTTTCAAATGAGAGAAGGCGAGTATGATGTTTGTATGAATGATAAAACGCATACCTTGCAACATTTCAATTAGCTGAAAACATCAATCAATCAAAATTATTTATTTGTATATCACAGGTAATACAGAGGTAGAATAAACTTTGATAATGGTCGGGTTTCCGCTGTGATTCGCCAACAGGCATACAAAACAAAGAACAGCTCGGTAATTAACATTAATAAAACAAAGTCCTGATTAGAATTACATGCAATAACATTTTAAAATGTCAAAAGTATATAAACAATAAAAATATCGTAATCATGCATAACATTAATAGGTTACTAACTAAAAGATTAAATGTCAAAATAAATTACATGAAATATTGGTCAGTGTCATCAAAAAATTCCTTAATTGTGTAAAAAGTCTTGTGAGTGAGGTAGTCAAAAAGTTGATTTTTAAACTGCATGTAGTTATTACTGTTCCTTATATCCTTAGGTAATTTGTTGTATATTTTGGGGGCCATTGCAAATACACTATTACTAAACAGAGTCGTTTTGCTAGATGTGGTACATAGTTGATTGCAGCGACATAGTTGATAACATCTTGAGGCAATCTCTTCTTTCGTCAGTGTAACAATTGCATTACTCTAAGGTCTTGTTCAGGGAGACGCGGGGCGTCGCGCGGCGCGTTTGGCGACGCGTACAGCGGGCAATAAATCTATGACAATATGACGCGTGTGACAACGCTTCTGCATAAACGCTCTCATACAGGGTCTTCTTAATTGCCATTTGTACCATAACGTTCTTTTTATTCGTTTTTGTTACTGTATATTTTTGGTGTGCAAATAAAGAATATTTATGTTATGTAATGTTAATATGCTGACACTTTTTAAGGGGATGATCGGACCATCAAACTGAATAACTTTCTCTATGGGACCAACGTCGAATTCAAGAAAGAAAAATCAGCTGTCCCATGCATTCCGGCAGGCATACAACCGGCTCGAGTAGCAAGTTTGCCGTTTTGTATGGAACAGCTGACTTTTTTCTCGCTTTCGATGTTGGTGCCATAGAAAAAGTTATTCAGTTTGTCGGTCTGATATACAGGCTGTCCCGTAAACAGACGTCAACCCGGCGGATGCTGATAGGTTAGGTCATGACTAAGCAGAATATCAAAATTTGACTTTAGTAAAAGTGTCTTAGTTATCGAGATATTGACAGTTTTAACAAAGATACTGCATAGAACATTTGTAGACGTGGCACTCAAAATAGTAACTACGGTAAAGAGTTTCACGAATTTCATAAAAGTGTCCTTATCTCGAAAACTAAGAACCTTTCCAAAAGAAAAATGTTGACAGATTGATTGATTGATTGACTGACAGATTTTTTTATTTTAGTATATTCTGGTTAGGCATGAACTAACCTATCAGCATCCACCGGGTTGACGTCGGTTTACGGGACACCCTGTATATCATCATACGTTTCATTTAGCCGCGTACCGCGCCACCCAACGCGCCGCGCGACGCATCATGTCACCCTGATCGAGGCCTAAAGAGTGATTTTAATAATGATACTGAACAACTAAGGGAAATTAGCAAAAACAAATTTCAACTTTTGATACAAACGTTCGATCAGCTAATTGCATTCAATCAATCAATCAAATATACTTTATTTTACACCAAAACATAAACAGTACATTCAGTAGTAAGGCCATAGAATAAATACGTCACGTTTTTTTGCTAATTTCCTACAAGTTCTTTAGGGAAAGTTGTTCAGTATCATGAGTACCATCTCCCTTAAAAGTAATGCAACTATCTACAATTACACTTTTTATACTCCTACATTACCATGATCAATCTTTTAAACAATTGGAGTAAGATCTACAATGCCACAGCTAAATTCCGGTGCTACCACAGCTGTACCGAACTGAACAGTTTTATAGCTAAGGCCGGAATATTGGGATGACAAAAATCGCTCGACACTGTTATATTTTTTTCGCATTGTTGCAAAAAAAGAAAAGATCAACTATTCTATGCTAAACTATTGAATCGAACGCCTTTGTGCTTGGGAAAGCTCGTTAAGCAATTAGACCTTGGTAATGCCTTTATATGGTGGCATATGTATCAAGATAAGTCTAATGTCTTGGTACAGTAGTACCAGGTTTATAAATCTTACCGATGTACCTGCGCAGTTGACAAATTTTAATAGCGCGCGAAATTATATTGACCAATCAGGATGTGCCACCTTCAATCCGTTTACGCTATTGGCTAATTTGTTTTCGCGCCCTTTCCGCTGCTATCTGACTTTTGATTACTAAATGACTTCGGGTTTTGTTGGGGACTCGGTCCTGCTGTGCGCAAACGAAGATTGACGAGCGGAATCATTTTCCTGGTCGTACTGTACCGATTGAATCGGGTAGCTACACACTATGACCCCCAGATCGGTGAGAGTAGTCCCAAACCATTAGCATTTTTGAACGACCTAATTTTACTGGGTAAGGGTGTTAGGGGGTGGGTGGCTGTAACCTGCATGCTTCAATTTCGAGGCATGTATTGTACCCACTGTGCATTACTAGTGGCGACGGGCTCACTTCCCGTCACACTGGACAGAGTTTCGGTACTAGTGAAACGTGGATGTTCTGAGGTTTCAGAATATCTCTGACATTCAGAATCTCTATCCCCTCGGGGAATAAAGTCGTGAGCATGTACTATGCTATGCTATGCTAAGGGTGTTTATTCAGTGAACGAAATTTATTCTAATCTCATAATAACCTAATTTTCCGATAAAATTATCGAATTTTTTAACTTCATAATTTTTTTCTTCTGATCATGTTGTGGACAGGTGCCATTAATGATTACTCTTTTAAAACAAATGTAATAAGATCTATAATGCCACAAGCAAACTCTCGGTCCAACCACCGCCCGTTCTGAACCGAAACTACGGCGCATCTGGTTCCTTGTCCGTACAGTTTTATAACTAGGGCCCGGGGATATTGTGCTGACAAGCGCCGCTCGACGCCGTTATTTTATTTCGCTTTGTTTTTAAAAGAAACTTTCATGCCGAAGTGTCTCTTTTCTATCTATGTCGATTGTCTGTATGCAAGGGAAAATGTTGGATTGAGTTTTGTTAGAGGCTTTTCAAGCGGCAACGTTCTGAGCTTTTTAGAAAGTGTTGTGGTGATTAGTTTAGCAACACTTGTATCCCGTTGTCATGTACATGTACGTGCATGCTTCATATCTTTGCATCATAAACCAAAAAGATATAAAAACTTATGTCTTTTCGGTTTGATGATTATTTGATTGTTTGATTACCTAGGTATTACGTTTTTCTATCTGCTACTGTGCGTTTCGTTTCAGCTCATCTTAAAGACTGATTTTTGAATTGAAATGTTTTGGTTCCTCGTATGACTACAAAACCCTATAAAGATTGAAGAGTGAAATCTTCAAGTCAGATTTGATATATAACTACATATTAAATCAAACTGAAGAACTTTCTCTATGGGACCAATATAGAAGTCGTGAAAAAAAATCAGTGTTGCAGTGTTTTGTATGAGGCAGCTGTTTTTCTATTCTCGATTTTGATATTGGTCCTATAGAATAAGATTTTCAGTTCATCCACTTAAAATAGTTTCAGCTAATTTTGTTAGACCTTATATATCCAAAAAATATTACCTATGTGCCTAAATTAAATTAAATTAAATTTCTATAAATCAAAAGTATATTTCCTCAAATGCTCTTTGACAGATAACCTCATACAATTTTGTACAAAGCAGGTGTTTAAAAAATTTCAGAATTTCTTAGCTTTTCTACTTTTGCTGTATTCTTATCACAGGCAATTTAGACGTAATTTAAGACGACGAAGAGTTTGGAAATGTCTTACGAAACACCATTAAAGAACTTTTTATCGCGTCCAGCAAAAGCAGGTTAAAGTAATTTTATCAAAAAACCTTTCGGAAGCAGTTTTTATCTTAGCAAGTTTGAGAGTTCAGTCAGTATCTCATCATGGCTGCATTTAAACTAGTTACCCGTAACTGGCAATTCTCCAGAACGCCAACTGAAGAGCATATTCCTGCTTTTTGTTACTTTCCAGCGACTGTAGATGAAAATAATTATTGTGATTTTTTCCTTCTGAACGTTTTGATCATTTCATGTCTGTAGGTAAATACAAGAGACTCATAGTTGATGAGAGAGTGTAGATTTTCACTCAAGGCCTCATAAAAAGGCTAAAAGTCACCCAAGGGAGAGAGAGAGAGTGCTGTGCTAGGACTTTCCCTGCGAGATCGAATCAGAAATGAAGAGAATTGGTAAACTAAATGGGGCCGAAAAGTTCTCGAGTGGCGACCGCGTACCGGAAAGCGCAGCGTGGTTTTGCCCCCCACACGGTGGACCGACGACCTGGTGAAGGCGGCGGGAACCCGTTGGTTGAGGGCAGCGCAGGACCGGTTGTTATCGCGATCCTTGTGGGAGGCCTATGTCCATCAGTGGACGTCCATCGGCTGAGGTGATGATCATGATAGTTGATTATTTGGTAATGAACGCTAATTGGCATAGTTGTAATTTTGTCGGTTTTGTTTCTATTATATTTCGAAGAATGTGCGTTCGAATTAACACAGGGCGAATAGCACTATGAAGAATAGCGTAATTGGGGATGCAGCAGATACCCTGCATTAGTGATGCAGAATAGGCTCCCTTATTGTACGTGGGTTGACGAGGATGAATCCTTCTACTATCGGACAACGAGACAACAACATGTAGTGGAAATTAAACCAATCTATAGGGTGAAATTGATATCATTAGCATCCTTTTAAACTAAGAGTCTACCCATCAAACTGAACAACTTCCACTATGGGAGGAAACCGACCGGAGCAAAAAAATAATCAGCTGTTGCATACATTTGAGTCGAGTAGGCATTGCAGTTTAGTATGGAACCGATGGTTATTTTTTTGCTCCGATCGGTTTGCTCCCATAGTGAAAGTTGTTCAGTTTGATGGGTAGACTCTTAGTTTAACTGGATGCTAATAATATCAATTTCACCCTGTATATAGAATGATTCGCCTAAACCTTCATTATGTTATCCTGTAAGTGTAAGGCAAGGAACTTCTTCCCTGCGTCAGTTCTTGGTTAAGTTCTAGATCACTTTACTGAAGAACCAATTGTAACTTGACTGGCGTTAGGTAGGACTTGACAAAATAAGAGAGGACAGGTTTCAGGATCTTAGTGGAGGAATCGTACAAAAAGTAAGCTCGCTATAACGTCCAATTTATTTATTCAACAGCCCTCGAGTAAGGACTTTGCGTGGTTATTCGTAAATCTGATTTAATGTACGCTTCAAACGTATTAAAAACGTTCTTTTATTGTGTAACGGTACGCTTTTATTTTGTAAAGCTCTGAGCGTTATTGTTTTGGATTTTCTGAGTTTATGGACTGGGTTTTAAATTAAGGTTACCTACTCGTAACACCCGCATATACAAATACATCACGTTTCATCATTTAAATATTTTTCTTTAATAACTACGATCATGTAAGAAGACCTACTACAAACTAAATTAGGTACCTAATTTAGTTTGTAGTAGGTCTTCTTCTTATCGTGTGGGCGCAAGCCCTGGTGTCAGAGTTTCAGATCGCCTTACGGCCTCTGACGTGGTTTTTATGTAACGACTACTATCACCAGAGATACCGACACCAACGGCTTAACGTGTCACGAAATCATCTTTTTTTTCAGACAATCAGATGATTTAGCCTGCAATATCCTAACCAACTGGGGAAAAAGTCACATATCTCTAGGTGTCCCCCGTGGGAGTCAAACCCACAACCGTTTGGATACCTACAATTGTGGCTATATTGTTTGCCAGGAGATTTTTTTCAAATCTTTAATTTCAAATTTAATAAAATTCTTAATATTTTATTTATGTATTAAAATATATTGTTTTTCTTTTTTGTTATTCTTTCTTTCTGCAGAAGAAAACCAGAGATCTAATAAATATAGAAATCCGAGCAAAGACACAAAATTTATTTGATCCCAACGTTTATTATTTTTGTAACATGCCCCTTGGGACTTGAAGAACCCTTCACTACACATTAACAACAACAAATACTTGAAGTTTGAATATTGATCAAACGTTTCTGTTAGCAAAAAAATCAAAACTCTTCAAACGTTTCCAAGCCAAAAGCTTTTCCAATAACAAAATGTGAAGTCCACTAATTCGATGGCTATTGAATAATATTTTCGGCTCACTGTACCGTTAGGTCAACCTAACGAATGATCAAAGAACCGTGTTAGGGTTAATTGACTTTTCTATTCTTTTGTGACTCTATGGTTGAATATTGCGAATGAATTTTATGTTTCAACCATATAGAAATTACACGCTTCCCAAGTTTCAACTGTATTTTTGATTGCCAAGCAAAATGGTTCCTTTTGTTTTAGATTTGATAAAAACTTTGAAAATCCATTCATATTTATTTCAAATATTTATTTATTGCATTGTAATTTATTCATTCATATTCATATTCATTTATTGCATAGCCACATGGTTGTCTTAGATTTAAATACATTATTTATAGTCCTTTAGACATGTCGCACCCCGTCGTTGGGGCACTACAATATTTAAGAGAGAGTTTGAGATTACATACATCTTTACAAAATTCAAAATTAAATAAGATACATGTCGTAATTGTATGGGATCTTATCGTGTGTTATGTATGGGATGTTATTGTATGCTTTGTTTTTGTATGGGAAAATGACGCTTTTAGTATAAATACAGAGGAAGGAAGATAGTAGTCATTAAAATACCAAGATAGTGACCTTTTGCGACCGTCGCTTGCGCAGCCATATTGGAAAAATGGTACCGAAAAACATACTAATTTGTAATAATGAAATTTTTCTTGTTTCCATTTCCAATAGAGAAGTTAATAAAGCAAAATGTGTGTTTAGTTACTATCTTTGCATTAAGATAAAAAAGTTATAGCTAAATGTAAAAGTAATTATAAGACAATTAAGAAAATTTCAAAGTTTCAACTATTAAATGTAATGCTACTAAATTGTGTCGACTTCATAATTTACTTTGTTATAGTCTAAGTTTCAAACTCCTCCTAACAGATGTACTGAAACAGTTAAAATTGTAATTTGTTATAGCACTGAACATAGACAATCTGGCGCAATTTAGAACTCGCTCAGATTATGCCACTTTGTAGGTACTTTATTACTAAAGGCTTAAGCATAATAGTAACAGTGTCACGTATAACACAATTCTTTTTAATCATCATTAAAGGATAGTCCATGCTATGTTATTTTAGTACAAACTAAGTGGAACGCTGATTTTCCAAAGACAGCTTCTGCCATCTATCGGTTACGTTTCGAAGCACTATGTGTTGAACTATATCGGAGTAACAGCGCACTACACCTCACACGCTGCGCTGTAGTAGTGAGAGATTTCGCCCGTATCAATCACTGTCTTGTTGGTCTAGCGGTCTAGACAACCGGCTTACGATCCGGGTAGCGTAATCATCGATCGTCTTTTTCAATTTATTTCATAATGTGGCGCCCCCTAGTGCTAATAAGCGGCAACGCAAGTAGGACGTCCTAAAATTCAAGGCGAGCTACCTATATATATCCAATATACATATTAATCTATGGGATAGTCAGACCTGTGCCTTATAAGGCTAAGGCACAGGTCTGATTTTCATATGCCTCCGTTTATTGCCAATTTGCGAGTGTTAAACTTACTGCCAGAGAATTTTCAAGGCGGCGCCAGTGCATCAATAATGATGCACTTGTAAAATAATTGCAAGTACAGTATTCGTTGAATTTTGAATAGTTTGCAGAAGTCAACAGGATGTGATTCACGGGGACGATAAATGGAGGTCACTAATGGTTCGATTGCTGTAGAGGTATTCTCAACAGGCATATATCTTAGCTTGCCACTATTCAACGAAAGTATGGCGCTCAAGATGCAATAACACAAATCGCGGCTACTCATCCTTAGGTCTCCCTTCAGCCCGCTGGATCGACGACCTGAAACACAAAGGTGGAACAAATTAATGAGGAAGGCAGAGTAATGGTGCATTGGGATAGGGCCTATGTTCAACAGTGGACGATGACGATGGTAGGCTTATGATGATGATGGGGGTCAAGCATCGAAGGACGTGCACTGGTGTGTTTTCGAACTTTGTTGATCATGCTGTTTTGAACATCTAGGGTACAATATGTCACGTACTTAGAAATATGGTACGATTTGTAACAAGTTCTATCCATGTGATGTGTATACAGCTTAACTTTAGAATGAAATTGTCTAATATATTCACATTGTACAACTTTTCGAGGTGTGTAGTTTAGGTGAAGTTGGTGCTGGCAAGTATTGGCTAATTGTACCGCACGTTTCTAGTTGCGTTGAATTGAAATTATGTTCATACGTGTATTTATGGGAATTGTCAATAATTTTGCTTGTTGATATTACATTCACATTAAAGTAATAGGCAATAAGTAGCAATTACTGAATTTTCAATACGTTCAGCGCTCCTTAGATAGTCAGCAAGTCGCTTGGTGGTTGTCAAAATCCAACACGATGCCAAGTCAAACTCAATGACATGTGATCGACTCGGTAGAAGAAGGTAAGTCTTACAAGTTACAACACTATACTTAGTGACTTTATGTTTGTCACATTATTTATTTGCGCAAGTAAAAAAAATTCTTCTCTGTTTCCAAGGCTTTTAAATTTGTAGGGTTCCGTACCCAAAGGATGAAAACGGAACCCTATTACTAAGCCTGTATTGTCCGTCCGTTCGACCATCCGTTCATCTGTCTGTCTGTGGTCGCAGGGTTGGTAATCCCGCGAAGTTAGTAAAATAAATAATTAAAGATAAAAGAAAAAAAGAGAAAAAAGAAAAGATCAGAAAAAAGATACAAATAAGTTAGGAGGAGGAGGACAGGAGGAGTTTGTGGAATAGCGCATTTCTTTGTTCGCATGACATCATCGTATCGTTTCATGTCGAAGGCACCTTGTAAACGATACAATGTGTAGTGATTTATCGAGATCTACCTGACATGACGTATTCGATCAATTAGTTCTAAGATTATTTTCCTAACTTTTATTGTTTTGTGTTCCACAATTTCTAAGAAAAACTTCTGTTTGAAGATATGGCACAGAGTTAATTGAAGGACGTAAAGTTAAGCTCCGTTTGACTTTTCTCTCAATTCGCCTTGTTTATTATTGTTTTGTTTTAGTTGGTCGTTTCAATGAAAAAGTTTCTGTCATCTAACCACTTTTCCGGGAATGTCTGACATTCGAAATTACGAATTGAAATAAGAGTTTGTTTTTGGGGAGAGAAACTTTTGGGGAAAACAATCCGAACAATACGTTGAAGGAAGATAGTTTTCATCCCATTTTTCTGTTGTAAACAATACTTTATTAAGAAAGTTTGGGTAAAAGCTGAGAGAGGGAAAAATTGTATTGATTTCAATCATCAACACGTTTCGGAGCAATACTCATTTCGGAATATTGTGTCGAAAGTTAAAGGCAGACGAAACTTATTCTCTAGACTGCTCGATAGCTCAGTCGCACTGAACCTGCATGCTGTACCAAGGGTCGCAGGTTCAAATCCCACGAGAGGCAAATATTTATATGGCAAATATGAAAGTTTGTACCAAAGTCAACGTTGTTTGTATCTACAAGGTGTTACAAAAATACAAATAAACATTTAAAGGGATGGTTAAGACCATCAAACTGAACATCTTTCACTGTGGGACCAATATCGAAACCGCGAAAAAAAACGGATGTTCCATCATCATCATCATATCAGCAGATAGACGTCCACTGCTGGACATAGGTCTCCCCAAAATGAGGAGATTTTCATGCAATGCGTTTGCGATGTTCCTTACTAATCTACAGATCTACTCGAGCTAAATGTATGGGACATTTGCCTCTTGCGGGATTCGAACCTGCGACCCTTGGTACAGCAGGCAAGTTCAGTGCGACTGAGCTATCGAGCCGTCAGCATATTAAGAAGAACCCTGTAGACAGGAAGCAATGAAGTGAACAATTACATAGTTCGCAAGGACCGTAGAAGTTTTGTGTTCCCACGCCACTGATACAAGAAATATAAAAGTAAGAAACAAGTTTTGAAATACGAGCACTATCAGTCGGTGTGAAGTTGGGAGCCCCGGGCGTTGAGGCGCTCTCTTGTTAATATGAACTACAGCTTTATCTACAGAGTGTTTTCGATAACATGCGACTTGAAACCATTGAACCTTTGAAAATGTATAAGGTCCGCAACACACAGACGGAATTGCGATCCGGAATCCTGATTCAGGATTCATTGTTGTCAACTATGGTTACAAAAAATACTAGAGTGCTGTTTAAAAAAATGCCTAAAATAAAAATGTATCAAATGCCGAATGAATGACAATAATTGCATTTTTAAGTATTTATTAAAACAAAACCAACAATTTCTATACATGATAATTACTGTTATGTGATGAGGTCATGACGTTAAGAATGTTAAAAATAAAAATAAAATGAAATTAAAATTAAAAATAAAATGTGCGATGATGGTTTGTAAATTGTATCCCAATATTAATGCAACTATGTATATCAAAAGACTATCGATAGTTTTAACATTAGACATAATCTGCATACAAAATGGCATGAACCATTATCACACAAGCGGTTTTTGAGCGTAGGCGATTTCGCAACTATGCCGCAACGACGTCGCAACTGCACCGTAACGATACGGCATCGTTCCATCAACGCCTACGCTCAAAAATCACTTTAAATATGCCACCTAAGACATAAAATAATCACTAGATCCAGTGAAAAAGTATCTGAAAGCGGCAACACTCCATACGGAATCTAATTCCGAGTCAGGTTTATTCCGGATGTATGTGGCGGACCAAAGATTTACTATGAAACCTATCTTGAATTAGAGAATTCTGCCCGCCCGCGTAAAAGGCTATACAGGGTGAAATTGATATCATTAGCATCCTTTTAAACTAAGAGTCTACCCATCGAACTGAACAACTTTTACTATGGGAGCTATCCGATCGGAGCAAAAAAAATCTGCTGTTGCATACATTTGAGTCTCGCGACTCAAATATAAATCAAATATAGTCGACGCGCGAGTTCGCACTCGCGCGTCGACATTGCAGTTTAGTATGGAACAGCAGATTTTTTATTTGCTCCGATCGGTTTGCTCCCATAGTAAAAGTTGTTCAGTTTGATGGGTAGACTCTTAGTAAAAAGGATGCTAATGATATCAATTTCACCCTGTACATACAACAGCCAATTTTTGTGTCAAATCGGTTTACGTTTGGCTTCAGTCTCGCCTGATGGTAATTTATGATCCGACCGAGGTGGGGGTAGAGCATAATAACCTTTTTAAAATTGCTATCTCATTCCTTCAAAATTTTTACTAAAATCTGTTCGTTACTGGATTGAGAAGTAATATTGTTACAATAAGACTTACAAACACTCTGATTTCTAGCGTTCGTTAAGATACGTAAAGTAGTGCTCATACCCGGGCAACTGCGACGCGGGAAACACGTCGCCAAGCGGGATCGAGAAGAAACTCGGCCTCCAAACCGCGGCGCGACTGCGACGCGGGACACGAACTTCATTTGTTGATGACTAGTCATTGAAGCAATACTTCTTTAACTATTGTAGTGGTAATGCCATTTTCGTTTTAACATCAGAGTCTAACTAAATTGAACATCTAGAGTACTTTGGTACTCTTTGATAGTTTTATTACTTTTTGCAAGTTTCTAGAACCTACCTAGTTCTATTGTTTTTGTTAGGTTTTCTAGTTTTTGGTAGTTTTTAAGTTTTTGTTTGTTTTGCTACAAAAATCTACCAGAAATTACCAAAAGAACCAAAAATTTCCAAAATCTACTAAAAAGAACAGAGAACAACCAAAATCTAGGAAAAACTACCAAAAACGATCCAAATCTATCAAAAAGAACCAAAAACTACCAACAAGAACCAAAATGTACTGAAATTTAAAATTTGTATTTTATTTTGTTACGAGAACGTAACATTATACAGGTCTGACTACCAGACGCGTGCGTCCTGCTCCGCTGACGCTGCCGTATTCGTGGTCGCGTTGGTTTGGGCGACTTGGCGGGACGCCATAAGATTACATGGGCAGCGCCGCGCGGTAGACGCTCCCGCTTCACAGTTGCTTTGCTCGTGCGGGTTTGAGCACTCCTTTAAAGTACAATGAAGCTTCGAAATTAGATAGCGCAATTTTGCCCTTCCATTCATTGTCAAATATAATAATTTCATAATATTCATAATCATAATTATTTATCCACGTTTCACTAGTACCGAAATTCTGTCCAGTGTGACGGGGAGTGAGCCCGTCGCCACTTGAGATAACGTCGCAACGTGGATATTCTTAGGTTTTAGAATATTTCTGACTACCCCCTCGGGGAATATAGTCGTGAGCATATGCTATTATTATTTATTGTGTACATAATATACGTATAGGATTCGATTGACAAAAAAAATTTATACGTTTATTATGGAAACCATACAACAACGGCACAAACATATAAACATCCATGACCGAACCGGGATTCGAACCCAGGACCCTGGTTTGGCAGTCCGGGGTGGTAACCATTACACCAACCGGGTCGTCGTATATTTATCTTACACAGAAAGCCTCCAAATACAGCTCAAAATAAATGCGTCATAGAGTTTCAATTTGATTTCGATGTTTTTAAATGTTATTCTGAATGTTTTGAATAGCCTAGTAATTTACGGTTTGAGCCAGGACTAATTAATCATTGATATTTTTTTCATTTTTTTTTTGCACATTATTTAAGGCTTTACCATTATACATACTTCAAACATGGTGTAAATATTTTTACCTACTTAGAAGGTTTTGGAAAATACATTCGTATTTTCTAATACCTCATTTTTTTTAATTTCAATGCCTATTTATTTGTATCTATATATGTATTCTATATCGTTGTCTAGTCATCATAATAGTACAAGTCCAGGTACTTTAAATGTGACTAGATAATTTGTGTGACAATGTCAAAGATATTTATTCATTTATTTATTGTTCAGCTCAAAAAAAAAAGAATAAAAAAAAGAATAATGATAATTAACATTGTCAAATCTAAGTCAAATGAATGCATTGGTAGTAATATTATTAATTTAAAAACCTTACTCCCTACCCCGCCTAACAAAACTCCGTAAAATGACTGGGCTAGAAGATGTGTTTCCAAAAGATCGGTTTTGTTCATTATCATCCCTTAAACTTTATACCAAGTACCTCATTTTCTATCAAGTTTTGATAACACCATGTACCTAAATACATATTTCTGTCCCCCGCAGTGAAATTTTAAAATGCGAAATATGAGCGCGCGAGACAACGAGACCGTTCCAAATGTGAAATTCAGTGACAATAATAGTTGAGACACTTTTATCATCCACTATTCTTACACCGTATGTGAATTCTGAAAGCTTTCGATTTACTTTATGACTTTATAGCAGAAGGGATGTGATGACGAGGAGTGGTTGAAAGTCTTTTGGGAAGCGAATTATGAGAAATGTCGTTTTAGCTCCCTTTTGACTTTCGATTTATAGCTTGGGATAGGTACGCGTGACACTCCTGACACTCATGACCTCATGACACAGCAAGCATGAAAAGATACGAGCCGCCCGCAAGCGGGTGAGACCCGCGCGCCAAACCCGCATAATTGGAAAAAGGCCCTAAAACCTGCCACACGCATACGGAATTGCGAATCAGCATTACGACTTCGTATGGAGTTTCTTCTCCACAATTCCGTTCGGCATCAAATCCTATACAAAATAACTATCCTAATTCGGTTCGGAATTCCGTATGTAGGTATGTGACGGACGCGACACGTGACTGTGCGAGTCGGACGCACTCGCTCACAAAGGACATACATACATACATAAACTCACGACCGTAATCCCTTTCGGGGTGGTCAGAAACATTGCTACAACTACCAACTTTCTGTTAAGAATGTTGTTGTAGCAATCCTCACATTTAGCAATTTAAGTTTCAGGATGGAAAATTGATTTCAATGAAACTGTTATAGCTTGAAAGCCCGTTGGTCGACCTCAATTATATAGGGTTGTGGATATGCCCACCGTGCCCACAGCGCTGGATCCGGGCCTGAAAGTTATCCTATAAGTAAATGGTTTTGTTTACTTAATAAGTTTAATATCCATTTGCAGAACAGTAGTTACCAAACGTCCTAAACTTGTAGGTATAATCAGAGTACTTATCCCGTAGACCGGGCAAAGTTAAATGAGGAAGAAAATCTATGGGTTGTTTAGTTGATTCGGTCTAGAGCTAATTCTGAAACTACTTAATCTCGTTTCCTACCAAGTTTATGCGGGGACAGGATTACTCTCCGTTCAGATTTGGTTCAGAGTTGGGATGGAATGGAATTAATTTATTGGAGATAGTGATCAGTTGAAGTTTAGCTTGTATATAATGTATTTGTGTATATTGGTTTTCTGGTAATCTGTTGTAGTTTGAAATTATGGAATTTTGCGTGGAAGAGGAAAAGAGAAGAGGACTTGTATTGAATTACATAATAATGATTATTTGCCGCAATTTCCTGACATCCAGCAAGCACATTTGATGAATATAAAACAATAATCGGAAGACATACAGACATAGCTAAAGACTTTCTCATATTAATATTGAAATAATTAATTGGTTTAGTTTTGTAAGAGGAAACAGGGGAATACGAAATCGTGATGTCGATCATTTTATCTAGGTATAAAAATCAGTCTGAGCTGCAGTTGTCACTTTCGCAATGGTAGCTCGTTTGCTCGAGGACAGCGCGGCAGCAATAGATCTGTTAAAAAGCAATTCTTCAAATTTCTTGCCTTCCAACATTTTATAATAATATGGTAATATCCATTTCTTTCTTGCTATTTCATTATTAGTCCCGTACTAAAAGTAGTTGTTCAGTTTAAGTAAGCGTTTGAGGTTACACCCTGTACATACACATATGTACAGTAGATTCTATCAATGGACCTATTTAATAGCCAAACTAAAGCTTTATTAACAACAACTCACCGAAAACACAAAATTATCTAAACTAAACGTGAAAATGAGTCTTACGTACTTTGTAACACAAAGAGTTGAAATGTATATTTTCGTCCTTGAGGACCCGTTGTGTCCTAACGAGACCAAGCCTTTATTGTCCTCAGAGATATGCCGTACTTTTCCTAGCCTCGAAGGCATTGTGCAATTACCTTAGAAGCTGTGGTACGGATGTCAAAGAAAATTCGCTAGAAATTTTCGAATGTGACAGCGTGCTCGTACGTAATTTAGTATAATAGAGGTCCCTGAAGAATGTTTTTTAGGACTTTTTGTAATGGATCCAGACATTTTGTATGTACTTGGATGGAGGGCTAGGTAAATAATTATTATGACGGGTCCTTTGGAAATCTGGTAGGCCAGGCCCAAGCCCGCGTTTTGTCTCGTACCTACCTTCATATAGTGGACCTGAAAAAAATAGCTGACTAAAACTAGAATAGAGAATAAATATTACACTTCAATAATTTACAAGTCAATGAATTGAAAAATAGAACAAAACAAACTAGAAATGATATTTATTTTATTTTTGATTGATGGTCAGTAAAGAATGTTTGATTGGTCAAGCCATTTAGTGCTTCAAGGCTTTTTCTTCTTAATCTTCTCGCGGTTCATTATTTCTCAACACAATATTTAGCACGATCCTGTTTAATTTTATAACTTTGTACCTAATTTTATTGGAATGTAACCGGACTGTAATATAAATAATATAATTATAAGTAGTTAAGTAGTGCATTTGACATGTAAAATTATTTTTATGAAATAAAGGAATATGAATGATTCCATAATTATAATCTTTTAGTCACGCCTAAATATTTCCAATGTGGATTAAAAACATTTAAACCCAATTTTAGTCCCTTTGATTTTCGAAAAATCCTTTCTTAGTGCACCCCGAAATCCTCCATAGTACCTATATATTTATGTTTCTTTATTCAGCGGTTTATTTGTCTGTCAGTTAATAAGTCAGTTATGTATTGATTTATTGCTTAGAACTATACTTCTATACAGTAATACCTAGACTAGTCTCACTTCCGTAGCATGGCGTCCGACGGAAAATCCGCCCCGGAAATTGTACCGCTCTGCCTCCGACGTAACTCTATGAAACCTCTAAAGTTGAAACCTTCATAGCCGACATTAGCCGAGACGGACATTATCACCCAGTAAACCGGATTTAACGGCTACTCAGGTGCGGAGTGTTAGTGTTATAACATAGCTCGGATTACGGATGTCTTGTACGGTAATGTTGTCTCTGCTAAGATAATGTCGTGCAAACCTGCCCTCGAGCCAAGTGTGCTTTAATGTCTTCGTTATTTGCCATTGACATGCAATAAGGCTCGCGATGTGGAAAATAGTGTGGTCTTTCGATAATACAACGAGGTAGTGTAACAGTGTTCGAATGAAAGGCTTTGTGTATAAAAGCATGATAAGACCTGTACTAACCTATGGTAGTGAGACATGGGCAACTACGAAACGGCAAGCCCAAACACTTCAAGTCACAGAGATGAAGATGTTACGCTGGATTTGCGGGGTTACGAGATACGACAGAATACGCAACGAGTTCGTGCGAGTTAGTCCGCGACGTATTTAGATTGTTTCTTCTTCCCTCTCTCCATTACTGGAGGCAGGCAGTCAGCTCTGCATATCCCTGTCTATCTCTCGCCAAACGAAACAGCTCTTCTCTTCTCTCATTGGTATGTGTTTACCTATTTAGGTGACTATTAGCCCAGTCATTTTACGGAGTTTTGTTAGGCGGGGTAGGGAGTAATAATTAATTGTACTTTAAAACTGTAACCGGCACCATTTAGTGACAAAAAGACTATCTTAAAACATATTAAAAAAAAATCGCTAGGCAACATAGAAATCAAAATTGTGTGTCCCAGAAGGCTTTTAAATTAATAATATTAATACCATTGCACTCATTTGACTTAGATTTAACAATATAAATTATTTTTGAGCAATAAAATATTCATTGAAATTTAAAAATGAGGTATTTATTCGAATATACGAATGTATTTTTCAAACTTTCTAATTAGACAAAAATATTTACTCTATGTCTGAAGTATGTTTAATGGTAAAACCTTAAATATGTGCAAAAAAAATTTACCACCAGGTTTTTTAGAACGAGATAAGTAGTAGCTAAATTTTAAAATTGAAATTGTTGCTAACGTGATTTTTTTTAAATTTTGATACATTTCTATGCTTAAATTGACTCTTCAATATTATACCGAAAAAAAATATCAATTATTAATTAGTCCCGGCTCAAACCGTAAAATGACTGGGCTATATGTTGTTGAATGCATTGTTTTTGAGGACCTATTAACAGATTCGCATTTAGGCATGATGGGTCATTTCAATACAGGGATGACATCTGTATCACTTTTTCCCGTCCATTATTCGCGAACCACTGTAACAAACGTGGCTTCAAACCGTGTCGTCTTCATTTATCGAGTACGAACGAACTTCAAACTTAAAATGAAGTACAGGTTACCTATCTGTTTGAAATTTACTAATTTTTGACCGCAGTTTGGGTGTGTGTGTGTGTGTAAGTGTTATAAATTAGTTACTATCAAGTCTATCAACCTCACAAAAACTTCTTCGCTTTTACTAGAATCTGCTAAAAAAGGTGAGTGTGAATCAAAGAAAATCAATCAAGTAAATAGCTTCAAATCTATTGAACGCTTTCATTGTAACCAGGAACGTCGTAACCTTTTATAAAAAGAGCTTTTTGCGAAATAAAATATTGTGTGCGGTGTCGCAGAATTACTGTCGTTAATCAATATACTAAAAAGAAGTAGTTTGTTAACTAAAAGATAACGTAATATAGATAATACATCAAATTAAAGATTGAAAAATTTGTCTCAATCTTTAATTTGATTCGAAATAGCACAACATGGCTGTAACATGTTTAAAAATCAATAATATTTGAAATTAGATAATACATGTTACGATATCATCTACATCATAATAAATACCATCCATTAAAAAGAATCTACGGGCTCACTACCTGTCACACTGGACTGAGTTTGCACTCGTAGTGAAATGAGGATATTCTGTATATGATATTTTTAGAATATCTCCGCCTAACTTGCAGAGTATCTTGCTCTAGAAAAAAAAAATCTGAAAGCCGATTCACATAAAGAGCATGTTTCAACGCAGTGCACTGAGAAATATAATCGGTTTTTAAAGGGATGGTCAGAACATCAAACAGAATAATTTTTTCTATGGGACCAATATCGAATTCGCAAAAAAAAAACATATTTCAGTCGAGTTATGTTTACAATTTTGTATGGGGTTTTTAATGTTGGTTCTATAGAAAAAGCTGTTCAGATTGATGGTCTAATCATCCCCATAAAAAACAGTCAGCATAATAAGGAAGACCCAATATGTAACATTTATTTTAGGAGACTTACTTACCTCGAAAAATTGTCTTTGTACGAGTAAGTAGACTTTGGTTAAATCTACCTGAATTTGCCCAGCGCAAGCCCACGTTGAAATAAAAAAAAAATGTGTTAACACAACAAACTTTTTATTTTTTTTTATAATTAATATTCGATTTTTTGGACAGATCCATAAAATAGTAACATTAAATGAAATTATACACTTTCTAGTAAATTCTGCTAAAATAAATAGTTCTCACATTAAATTACTACATATTTTTCTCCGTGTATGTGTATGTATGAAATCACTTAATAACTTATTGAAACGTCAAATTAATGAGTCGTGCAAAAAGTTATCAATCCAGAAGTACGAACTTTTGCAAACTGGTAATGAAAGTGAAGCTTGAACAACATAAAACTGATTTGAATAAACAAGTTATTTTAACGTATTAGGGAGCTTTGTGTTTTGAAGGTGAGGTGTATGGACCCTTATAATCCGGAATTATAACACCCAAGTGTTGTTTTCGTACCTACAATGTCAAGTGTACAGTAGGTTTACGTACTGTACGTAGGTATACAGAATAACAGTCCCACTCAATTTAAAGTCCCTTCGCTTTTCGACTAAGTATACCTACAACTACTACGAAATAAATAGGTCTACTGATCTTTTTGTGGTAGTGAACTATACCCTTATGTATATTTCTTTTTATTCAATTTATTTTATTTCAGAACTATAATACAGTTTTATTACATTATTTATCTGCCAAACTGCAGAGCAGTATGTTGGCAGGATATTGTCTTCATTCAATATGAAATAACTTGCCAAGTGCGTGTCGGACCACGCGCAGGATAGGGTTCCGCAGTCGCCCATCATAATATAATAGGGACTTAGAAGGAGGCTTTTTGTTTAATACTACGGTTTAACGGCTAATAAAGTCTAAAAAGTATATTTTATAAGTTGGTCGACTATTACTCGTAAACTTGTAAAGCCTATTTTCTTTTAATTTCATTATATAAGGTCTAATAAAATTAGGTGAAACTATTTTAAGGGGATGATCAGACCATCAAACTGAACAACTTTCTCTATCGGACCGATATTGAAATCGCGAAAAAAAATCAGCTGTTCCATACAAACCTACTCGACCTAAATGTATGGGACAGCAGATTTTTTTTTCGCGATTTCAATATTGGTCCCATAGAGAAAGTTGTTCAGTTTGATGGTCTGATCATCCCCTTAAAATAGTTTCACCTAATTTTGTTAGACCTTATATATACTACTGCCTTGATTTTTTTCACACATCCAGAAACAAACGTTTAGCTGGCAGGGGGGGGGGACACTTGACTCTAACATAAATTTTCACTTTAAAGCTTAATTTTTCGCTAACGAATCCCTTAATCGAAAAATAGTTTTCCCATACCCATAATATTTTTAAACGAACTATCCAACGATACCTCATACCATGGGGCAGACGAGAAAGAAAAATTCCATTCCCACTACGCGTGTGGGGAGGGAGGTACACTAAAAACTCTAAAACTCTTTTAGAGTTAAGCTCGCCTTTGTACATCACGACTTGTTGTAATTTTTTTTTTCATAATTATGTTTTTGTGTACAATAAAGAATCTAAGAATCTAAAAATTTTTTTTCAAGATTTTATTTTACCACTTTGTCGGCGTGATGAATATGTATACGCATGTCATACTACAGCTTTCTAATACTTAAGCGTATCTGAGCTAAGCCGCTGACAGACGGACGGACGGACAGACGGACAAACGGACAGACGGACAGACGGACATGGCGAAACTATAAGGGTTCCTTGTTGACTTCGGAATCCTAAAAAGGAGTACGTAACTATGGGAGTGTCTATGCATTTTTCTCATCCATATGAATTTTAAGGTACACCATTTACAAGGTCAATTTTGTTTTAGCAAAGAAGACTACTAGAAGTAAAGTAGGTACCGAAAGTTTTAGCTATTTTTTGAAAACTTTGGAGTTGGAAGTAAATACGGTTACACAAGGTTCGTTCGTAACAAACAATTGGTAAAAAACGTAATATTTGAAAACAATTTTGTTTTAAATATTAATATGTTAAGTAATACTTAATAATGATTTACGAGTATCTCACTTCAAGCCAACGGTATTAAATGTTTTGAGTTGAAATCATTTCAAGGATTTTCAAGTATATACTCTACCTAATTAATTTAACGTACAACAAAGTGACTAAAATTTTCAACATTATACTGTAATTATCCATATCTATAGGTACGTACGTAGCTGGGTATATAACATTGTTTACTTGGCGTGGCGTGTTGTACATTAAAGATATTTTACAGAAATATTATTTTGGGCCTTTATGATTTGGGCGTTTCATGATGGAATGCGTTGAGACCATTTTTAGAATTTTTGTCGGTATATCTGTTTGTCTGTTTGATTGTGCACGAATTACTTAAAAAAATTTAAACCGATTTGGATGCGGGTTTTCACAAAAGCGTGGTGCTTAGTTTGGATTAATATTTATTTTTGTTTCATCGCAATCGGTTCATTCAATCATTACTTATGAGTATTTAAAGTCGGTGATCTGCTCGTAAGTAGGTAATCGCGGGCGCGCCATTAGTAAATAATAAAACTAGAAAATTTTCACTCAAGTAAAGTCACAAATTTTGATTAAACTATGCTTTTATGTATGTAACGTCCTTTTCCACGAATAGAGAAAAGATGTTACATATTGCCCAATCAATGGCAATTGAATTTATAGTTGAGGCGCAAAATTGGAGTATACAAACCAACTCAATTTACAAACTAGGATAACCAGTAACCATTTACTTTGTATAACAATGAGATCTTCTCAGATTATCTGCATAAGACAAAAGCTGTAATAGACTACGATGCATTAGTTGAGATTGTATTCACTTAGTTGCAAAGATGCAATTATCTTTTATCATAGGGTTAGTACAATTGTTATTGCTTAGTGTACCGCGGGATGATATTCTCCATCACGTGCTTGTCAGGGAGATACAATGGCATCATCTTTAAAAGAAGAAACTGACTGACTGACCGACATATCAACGTAGAGCCCAAACCGCTGGGTCTAGAGATTCCAAATTTGGCACGTAGGTTCCTTATGAGGTCCAGGGGTGCACTAAGAAAGGATTTATCAAAATTCACTCCCTTAAGGCAGTGAAACGGGGGTCCAAAGTTTGTATAGGGAAACAAGACTATTTTATTCGAAACTTCACCGGAGTACTCCTATTGAAAAATAAGTTAACACGTGTTTCAGGTTTTTTCAGAATTCAAAGTCTAGCTGCACTACGTCTGCTGAGTAGTGTGAGTAGGGGGTGAGTAGGGGGGGCGTAGGGGGTGAGTAGGGGGAACATAAGAGGACATGCGTAAGTGGTGAGTTGGGGGTGCGTATATTTGGTGCGTAGGGGTGTGAAGGGGCACGTAGGGGTGCGTATGGGTATGTAGGGGTTACGTAGGGGTAAGTATGGGGTGCGTAAGTGTTGAATAGGGGGGGGGGAGGTGCGTAGGGGGCGCGTAAGTGGTGAGTAGAGTGTTAGTGTAGGGGGTGTTCTTTCAGAAGTCACAAAAACAAGTCAAAAAACCCAGAAACAAGTCCTAAGTCCACGCGTACGTAGTCGCGGGCAACAGCTAGTAATGACATAAAGCTTCCATTTAATTAGCATTCGAGCAGGGTTGCCGAATGTATATGAATTAGGCATATAAAACGATTTAATTTTAGAAGTTTCGCCAATCAAGTTTTAATATTTTTTTTAAATAGAACGGAATATAAAAGACTATAAGAGCAGCTAATACGAACAAATAGAAACAATAATCAGTTTCTGGCTTTCCCGACAAACTACAAACTAGCTAAGTACTTGGCAGTCTTTGATGGCTTAGAATATATATTAATTTGTTCTACAAAACGTAACCTACAATGGAAAATCATGCCATAATTTCTGAATAGATATGAATTAGTTTAGTGCAATTTTAATTTTAGACGCTGTTACAAAATCCGTAAAAAACGAAAGATATCTAGTTTTTTTTTTCAAATATTATACGTTGATTACGTTACGTATATTTGAAAAAAAAAGTTTGTTGCTTTTAACTGAAGCCAAAGGGCTTGTTTTGTCTTACAGTATTATTTTTATTAGTATACAGCATTGGCACACTCGAATTAATAATTCTAATACCTAAAAAAATCTAACCAGGATACACTTCACAATCTTGTACAATCAAAACGAAAAGAGTTGGGTATTTTAGATACTATTTTTGCACATATAAGGCAATCATTAAAAATAAAATGTAAAAACAAAATCTTACTTTTATACGTAAACCCAAAAAAAAGTTAAAAGGCTAACTGCAGAATTATTGTAGCAAAGTAAATTTATTTTAGATGTGTAAATAAAGTATCCGTTACTTTAATATCAGTCTTTATAACATACCTAAATGTAGTTCTAGGGCTTCAGAATATCGTAATATCTACAACCTGCAAGTTTAAACACTCTGGGATGCAGACTCTTGGGGTATGAAATTCTGACTCCGTTATTTATTCAACTCGCCAGAGGGAATGGGTTTCGTAGAAATTTCGCAAACGTCAGTCTCTAGGAACACTTTAACGGAAAGAGACAATTTGAAGCTTACCTACGTAAGCATATTGAGAGGAAAAGAAAAGAATTGGCCCAAATTCCAGGGAGCTGGAAAAAAAAAGACAATTATAAGAGAGATGCCTACTGCAATGAGTGGCGGGATGCAGCACCGAACAGAAGGAAGGGTTTGGGGAGACCTTTGCCCAGCAGTGGGACAAAGCAGGTAAATAAAAAAAAAATAGAGAGATGCCGCGCAAGTGCCGCGGCCATGGCCGCTGAAATTTCAAAGGTGAGGAAGTACGAAGTTCTGGGAGTTACATGTTCTAACCATGTTCTAACTAGCGACTCTAGCACGAAATTCGATTTTGGCAATTTGGTATGTAATTTTTTTTTTCTTTTTTTATATTTTTAACGGATAGAAGACATCTAATTTAATTTATTTTTGCAATTCGTCGAGTTTATCAATACACATTTAATTTTTTACTGTAATTAAACTGTAATTTGTAAATATGGCAAAAGTGGTCGCGAAAACTTCATTCGAACTCAATAGAGCCGAACCTTTGCTTAATTTCAAAAAATTAAAATCACCTGCCTTCTCTTTCTTACTTAACTGGAAAAAGAAACAGCAACATCAAATGTCAAATTCTGACATATTGAATATATATTTTTTCTTAATGGTCAGTTATTGTTGATTTTTAGTTCAACTATGAGTTTATACGTCCTGCAAGTGAAGTCACGCGTCGGAACCGAAAAACGACGTTATTTTATTAAAAATATCTGTAAGTAATCCTATCATTTCAAAATCTCTGACATATAAAATATTGTTATAGAAATCGAAATGGTTTTCGATTCAGCCCTCCCTAAAATACTTATCGAACCGAATTGCATGAACATTTTCGTTTCAATGTCAACTCTATTCCAATGTAGTTGGGACAGAAACGGTCACAATATATTGAAAGTTCGAGTATAGGGCCAGATAGTAGGCTTTGAAACTGGAGTTTCTGGGGCCTAGAAGCCAAAAGATTGATTGAAGAGCTGTCGGCGCGTCTCAAAGAGACCACCGGTGACCGAAGAGCTGGCAGGTTCTTTCGCCAACGAACTATCTTGGCTATTCAAAGGGGTAACGCTGCCAGCATGCTTGGGACCATGCATGGTCTTGTAGGTATGCATCCGGCGATTTTTATTATTTTTGAGTGACTTAATACCTACACTATTTAGTTTTGTTGTTTGTAAGCATATGCTCACGACTATATTCCCCGAGGGGGTAGTCAGAGATATTCTGAAAGTTCAGAACATCCACGTTTGTTGTTTGTATTTTACTTATAAGCTAACATTTTAGACTGACTATTGGTATTCAAATGTAAAAATACATATGTAGTAAATTTAAAATATCGACATCGGTTAGAAGCACAAATTAGTGAGCCCGTCGTCGGATTGAAGACACAAATTTGCTTAAAATTCAAGCAATTTAGTAGGTTTTCGCTCCAATATTTTCTGTAACGGTACAAATTCAATTCAGTACGAGCTAGAAAATTTTCTATTATTAAAATTATATGTATTGGTTTGTAATATAGCTAAGTATATTATAAATACCAGTACTCATTAAAGTATTTCCAGTAATTACTTTTTATGAAAAGTGAAAGAAAATTAAATTTGACAATTTTTAATGGACATAATTAAATCCCTAGTAATTTAGCTTATGGATTGAAGGTTCTGTTACTGATAAATACTTAACTGTCTCTTATTTGATCTTTTATTGACAATAATTATAGAAGATTTCTACCAACGGTTTTATTATGCAGAGTTTTTGTGGTCTAGTGAACTATCACCAGCACCGCTTTATTCACTATTTCATTCCTGACATAATTATCTTAAGGGGTGCTTCAGGCCATCAAACTGAACAACTTTCATAATGGGACCAACATGAAAATTGCGACCAAGAAAGCTGTTGAGGTACATTTGGGTAGAGTCGCCATTGACGTTTACAATGAAACAACAGATTTTTTTAGCGATTTAAATATTGGTCCCAAAATTAAAGTTGTTTAGTTTGATTGTCTAATGCATCCTCTAAAGTATATGTAACCCATTTAAGATTTTACCCTGTATACCTAGTGGTAGCAGAGTTTCTGTTCCATCCGAAATGGTCAGTTGACTATTATTGGATTTCGACACATTTTCGTTGGTTTGTTTCAACGAACACAGCATATAAAGCTCAAATGTAGTCGGAATTATTTTGTACTTTTTAAAAGTTCGTTTTTAAGCGTAGAGGGTTTTTTTAAATTGTAGTTTTTGAAGACCTCAACTCCGATAGAAGGCAGTTATATTGTAGTAATTTTCAGTTAGGAAATGCTTCATAATAAAAATCGATGCACGTCGAGATAGTGATGGCCGGCCGGTAGATAAACGAAAGAAAACATGAGAGCATGACGTTCTTATACAGATCTAGAGTGGTTAGTAAACAATCTATTGAGCTTTGGTAGGATAAGTCCATAGATATCTTATATAACTGAAATGATTATTTAAGGTCAATGGAGTAGTCAGTCCCTCTTCTGCTGCACTTAAACGCATCAGTATGTAAACATTTCATTCGTTTTTCAATTACATTCTAAGCCATCGCGATGAGCTATAAGAATAAAACATTACGGGTTTTCGTAGAAGTTGTGGAAATCTTGAAATCTGATAAGAATAAACGCAATATTAACTCGATTGAGAAACTTCAAGCTTGTTTTTCTCGAAATTAAAAAACAGCCTATGTATAAGGATCTTATTATTATTATTTGGTTATAAGGGCATGGTCAATAACCTAATAGCTACTGCGACCTGGATAGATCTATTGTAGCTGTCACCCTAGACCTAAAAGTCATTTTCTAGGCCCACGGACTTTATGAACCGTGTTACGCTTTTGGAGGGGAGTTCCCTAATGTCAGTAGGTGTTATTATTTATCCACCTAGATGGCGACTCCTGCTGTGAATGAGCACTTCGCATTCGCAGAGAAGGTGTATGGGCGTTTCCTCTGCTTCACAGCAGAATCTGCAAGTGGGTGAATCTACAAGGGATAAGGAATAAAGGATCCTAGGTGTGCTCTCAAAAATGAATTATTTCAAACCTACCAAATACGTATAACCGTTACTTTCAGTCATTTCAACACCGCATTCCAAGAACCATTCCTCAACTAATTCACAACTCATTTTCAAACCGACAAAAAGAGTCACAAACGACTTCAGCCATTTCCGAGCTCTTAGGTAAACCGACCGCATTAAGAAGCATTAGTTCAGTAACAAAGGTTGCTATGACAAAGTGTCTTCCATCCGGGGTAGGGTAGACTAGAGTTCATTCGTGATAGCCTTACGAAGTATCCCTCAGAAGGTACGAGTTTTGAACGGCGAAACCTAAACTTATAATGATTTTAACAAGGATGTAAGTATGTGGGTATATTTTATTACTTTACCACTAGGCATTCCAAATAACTTCAATTGATTTCCTTAATGCATTATGGTAAATGAAGGAGTTATGGGTAGGATATATTTTATAGTCCTTCTGACACTTTTTTAAGGGGATGATGAGACTGACAAATTGAACAACTTTCTCTATGGCACCAACATAGAAATCGCGACAATTTCTGTCGCGATTAGCTGTCTCATACAAAACTGCAAACTTATTTGAACTAAATGTATGGGACAGCTAATATTTTTTTCGCGATTTCGATGTTGGTCCCATAGAGTAAGTTGTTCAGTTTGATGGTCTGACCATCTTTTTAAAAAAGTGTGCTATTGGCTTATTGCTTTCGCGCCATTTTCGCTGCCGAAGCATCCATACGAGTAAGTCTGTTATTCGAGTTGGAGCGAGATAGAGAATACCCGATTATGCACTGCTCTGCGCAAACGAAGATTGACGAGCGGAATTATTTTCCTAGTAAGCAAATACTCCCCGTTCATAATTGTGATAGTGTAGTATAATAATATAATATAATATTTTTATTGTGCTTAAGTAAATACCAGTTTACATGGAAAGGTTACACATAGAAAGTATAGTTTCAAACACGGCATTTAAATACATCAAAGGATATAGGCGGAGCTACATAAAATATTCAGAAGAATACTGTACTGTAAGCACCGACTTGGAGAACAAAAGGTATAGCATGCCAGTACGGAGTGTTTCCAGGTAGGATGTTACATTTTTACATTTAAAGCACTTAAATCTACTAATATTAAAAATAGTAAAATAAGTCTTAATTATTGTCCTCTTACCAGTGTTTTTGGTGTGTTGTGATGTATGTTTGTGTATAGTGTGTGTTTGTGTTGTGTTGTGTATGTTGCACGTTATATAAAGTGATTGCTATGTGAGGAAGTGATATGTTAGAGAGTCAGAGTGAGAGATAACGATAAGGAAAAATAAGGGAGATTTAGTGAAATACCTAGTTACGTTATTGGGTGCAATAGGTCTTCAGTTTGGTCGTATGTAAGCTGTTGGAGCCAGTTTTGGCAGACAATTTTACAATTATATTTATTCAGCGATGTGATAAACAAGCATTTATTGAATTCATTATAGAGGAAGGGGCCTAGGAAATACAAAAATCGTTTGCTGAAGGAGGTGTTGATCGAAGTAGTAACTTTATTAATGTGATAAACTGTTTTTCTTCGCAGTTTGAGAGTGTTTGATTACGATTGCAAAAATAAAATGTGTAACTCCCTAAAAATGATTTACTTAAATACCGATAGCGAAAGTAAAATGTGTTTGTCCTATTCCATAGCAAACGTCAATTTCTCCTCTACCCAAATGTATGGAATAACAGGTGTTTTTTTAATGATTTTGGCTCCATAATTCTGCCACTTGCTTGCACAGTTATTGTGCTTGAACTCTTAGCGACAGCCAAGGTGTTGGACAGGGTCCCGGTAGACTTGGCTGTAGCACGCGACCGGTAGCAGCGAAGGCGTTTTCCGCTGGCTAACGACTTAATGCATCGTCTCATATTCCTTTAGACATTTTTCTAGTCTTTTATGTTTTTGCGGTGTACGTAAGGTGTGCAGCTTTGTAAGGTTGAATTGTAGGGTTAATTTGTTTGATTGTTTTGTAAGTAATTTCATTTTAACCCCTTACGCAAAAAGAGGGGTGTTATAAGTTTGACGCCTATGTCGGTCTATCTGTCTGTCTGTCGGTCTGTCTGTCTGTGGCATCATAGCTCCCAAACGGGTCGACCGATTTCGATGAGGTTTTTTATGCCAAAAACAAACATTTAAAAAGTGAAAAATAATTCGGTCTCCTATTAGTTTTGATGTAAGCAAATGTACTTATATTTAATGTGCCGGAGACCGCAAGTGATTGTCGAATAAAAAAAAATCAATGGCCATTTCATAGCGGTCCCCTACGCATTAATTGACCTAAAATATATTTAAAAGAGTTAAAAGGTAAAACATACATTTGCTTACATCAAAAATAATAGGAGACCGAAATATTGTTCACTTTTTAAATGTTTGTTCTTGGCGTAGGGGGTTTTTTATTGAAGATATTTTATAAGTTATTGTGTCCACGCTAGCTTTCTAAAAGTCCAGTGGCTCCCACTTGCGTCATCCTAGGTAAGCAGTAAACTCCAGGTTAAGGTGGTTTCAGTCCATACAAAAGTTTGACGCACAATACGCGTAGACGGAATTAATAAAAGTAATATATGGAAAAATAGTATAGAAAATCTAGTTGCCGCGTCACAAATAACATTTGCAATTTATGATATAATTACGAAGATATAAAGTTTTTAAAATTTTGTATGAAAAATTTCCAAGCTTTATATCTTCGTAATTATTTTATAAATTGCAAATTTTATTTGTGACGCGGCATCTAGATTTTCCAGATTTTTTTTCCATATATACAAAGTTACTTATATTAACACCGTCTACGCGTATTGTGCGTCAAAGTTTTGTATAAAATTGACCCCTCTGCAACCACCTTAAGTTGGCAGCCCATAATTTTTTTGGATAGAAAAACCACTGAGAGAGCAGGAGCTTTTTCCCGGAGTAAATTCTAACCCAGTTTGACACAAGTTGGACCTACAATCCATGATACAGCCAATTTAAGAGCAATGCGTTTATAGGTGGAACATTCGCCAGTCTTTTCTCAACTGCACTGCAAATTTCTGCTTCTCCTGGAAGAACCCTGATGATATTGATTTCTCATGACTTTAGATAATATTAAAATTACTGAGTTCATTATTTCGATGTGTTTGTCCAATTATTATTCAATTTAATTAGCTTAAGATCTAGTCAGTGTCAAAAAGGTCCTCTACTTGTTGAACCTGTGACCTCACGCACGCCCTCCAAACTTGGATCGGGTTACGACCCGTGAAGTACGAAGTTAAGAGATATAAGTACCCAAAATAATAATAAATAGCTCGTAGCAACCTACATAGTTCTGACCCCGAACTGAAACTGCCAGACAGTTGCCTGGGATTAAGACAAAAACCGCACAAAGTTAACTTATAACTGAACCGGGACTCGAATCCTCTCTAGTAGTCTGACTCAGCGTGACAACAATCTTAACTACACAGTAGTCCATTGAGTTGATTGTACAGCAACTATGAGGAAACTCATTTCTTAAGCACGTGATGGATTTGATGTGTTCATTATATTTCAAACACATGCTCGTAGTCATGTCCCCTTCTTAGTGCTGCCTGGCCCGCCTTACTTAAGACCTGACGCATGCAGATAGTCTAAACGTGTGACGCGGGACATTTTGTGTTGTAACAACATCATGAAAAATAATATTATGTGTACCTATGTAGCACAGACAAACGCAACTGGTTATTTTCGCACAAATACGACATAATGTTATTGTGTTCCTATACGTTGACGATACAGTAAAAAAATCGTAGGTACTTTAGCTATAGTACTACAAGCCAGTTCTAATAAAAAACTTTAGGAATCTCCACATCGACATGCAGAAACTGCAATTGCCAACTTGCCATACTTTTCGCCGTTCTACTTTGTTACGATAGCACGAAGTAAAGCAATTTGAAAACCTTCAGACTACGTCCGCGGTCGACTAACGTTCTCGACTTCTAACAGATTTTACTTTTACAATTTAGTACCTACGCTGAATATTCTATTTTACCACGTTCACGACTTATAGCGACTTCTAGACTACTTAATTCAATGACAAATGAAATTCGTAACATTTACTTTTGAAGTTACATTTGAGTGATGTGAAAAAAGGGGTTTCTAATAGAATAAAGGATTCTACCTTTCTCAATATTATGAATATTGTACACCTGCGGCTTTATGCCTTCGAAAATGTTTAAAGGGTAAAGCTAAAAAAATAGTTTTCCAAACTTATAACACCTATTTTGACGTGTATCGTCTTTATCAGTAGGGGGTCACTTGCAAAAACCATATAACGAAATATGTTATAGCTTATTGCTTTGGAAGTATAGCACATACCTGTATTATTTAATTACCATTATTTATAGGATAGAAGCACAGTAATAAGCCATTACGTCTATTGATCTAGCGAAAGTAAAAAAAGATACCTATGTCTGTTGTTATATCTGGACTGCCCCAATTGGAGATAATCTACATAATAGAACAGTCTCTGCCTACCTCTCTGAGATAAAATTGAGAGTGTATATGTAAATAATTTGTTTCACGATAATTAGTGTTCGTCCTATCGAATCTATGACCTTTCTATTTAAATTGCCGTTTAGTTAGTCATGCAACGAGTAATTTTATGACCATTATGGGGCAAATCAAAACACAGTTCTGATCACCGCTTTCTGGGCAGACAGAAAATCAGAAATCTGTAATAGAATGTCCACATCGTTTTTATCGACATGAAAAGAAAATTAGTTTCTTTTCTTTTTAAATAAATAAATTCAATCTAGATCGCATGTATTATAAACGCCGTATATAGACGAGTTTGCACCCACAACTATAAAACTAGCTTAACTTTCTAGCTCCACCCAGTTAGACGGCTCCGTGTCAAAAGTTTCAACTTATTTATGTTAACAACTCAATTTTTGTGAAATGAGGTCGTTTATTTATAGCTTGTTTTTCTTGAGTTATCAGAGCTGCCCATGTCTGATCGTGTGGGTAGTAGGTAAATAGTTGTGAAACTAGTTAGTATTGGTATTTGCTGTTGGCTCGGTCCGTGCCTCGGTGTCTTTTTATTTCTTTGAGTGAAAACAGATTTTCTCAGTGATGAGATGAGAACTTATTTATCTAGGTAATGAGGAAAATAAAGCATTCTCTAAATACACAATTTTATCCAAATCTAAACCAATATAAAGGGTCCTTAATATGCTGAAGGTTTGTAAAGGAGATGATTGGACCACCAAACTGAACATATTTTGATATTACCAACGTTGAAATAGCACAAAACAATAGAATGTTGTTCCATGGATACAAAACTGCAGTCCTAAGGTATATGAGACAGCAGATTTTTCTTTATGACCTCTACAAGATGGTGTTACAAAAGAAAAAATAAACATTTAAAATTTTTAAGTTGTTGAGACCATCAAACTGAACAACTTTCACTACGGGACCAATATCGAAATCGCGAATAAAATCTGCTATCCCATACATTTAGCTCGAGTAGATTTGTAGTTTAGTATGGAACAACAATTTTTTTTTCGCGATTTCGATATTGGTCCCATGGCATAGTGAAAGTAGTTCAGTTTGATGGTCTAAACCACCCCCTTAAAGGTTTATTTTCACCTTGCAACCGATGGCCGATGGGACCGAAAAGTTCTCGAGTGGCGACCGCGTACCGGAGAGCGCAGCGTGGGTAGGTGGACCGACGACCTGGTGAAGGCGGCGGGAACCCGTTGGATGAGGGCAGCGCAGGACCGGTCGTTATGGCGATCCTTGGGGGAGGGCTATGTATAACAGTGGACGTCCATCGGCTGAGTGATGATGATGATGATGAACACCTTGTATATTAGTCCCCCAGAAAAATTTTTTTACTTTGATGGTCTGATCATCATCTTAAAAAAGCGTAAGCATTAAGTTTGACCCTGTATAATTTACTTAGACATTTTTTTGACCCTAAAAAAAAGGACAATGCAATGCATACTTATACCACAGAGTACTATAATTACTACCCTATACGTTTAGAATTAAATGCTACCAAAATATAAATTACCAAAAAATTTAAGATAGTCGCTTCAGTTCAACTCTAGCCCAGGCAAATTATTCAGAAAGTTACCTCGTTAAACCTCGCGGGACAGGGTAGGGCTGCCTTCTATATCATCACTATACCACAAGAGTCCGTAAATCCCGGATTTACGGAGTGGAAAGCCGGACATTGAGTCGTGTCTACGAAATTGAGGCAGGTTGTGGTAGGAAATGAGCACCAGCAGCAGTGGTTGTAGGTTATGAGGTTAAAATAAATGAAAGCAAAATGTTAATCGATAACTATCCGTATGCAAGGTAAATTAAAAAATAATCATTTCATAAATAATTCGTATAATACAAATTGGTAGTGAAGGTTTTCGAGCCCGTATTTTTTGTTTTGTTTGGTAAATAATTTCAAATGGTGTTCAGGATTAAAAAGTATACATAATTAATTATGCATCACCTGGCGACGGTGGTGGGAACCAGTTGGATGAGGGCAGCACAGGACCGGTGGTTGTGGATCCTCGGGGGAGCCTATGTCCAGCAGTGGACGTAAAATAGGCTGAGATGATGATGAATATATGAAACTAATACAATTTTCCCTAAGGAACTTGGGTCGAAAAACGACAAACTTTGTTAGACATTCCCATAAAAAATAGATCAGCTGATCCGCACTTTTTGTATGGGTGTAGTAAGTATACTAAACGATTTTCAAAGTTTTCGTTTGTCTGGTAACCAAACTTTAAGTTGTAAAGAGACAAATAACAAAATTTAATTATTATTTCCACACTTTTGTCCTGTAGAAAACTTTCCCCTCAAACAAGGAAACTAAGACGAATGGCAACCCTAGACAGGCGTAACTTTCTAAAAGTGAAACGCCAAGAACCTCCGCCAACTTGAAAATGGCCTTATATTGTTTGGGACTTAAGTTGTATTTATAACAGATGAAATGCAATGCTATGGTACGAGAAGTTTTGTTTGTGGAAGAGTTTGTGAAGCCTCAGCGCAAATGGGTGCTTGGTAACTCGGTCAGTAGCTGGAATAAGCACCGCGAGTTTCATACAGGCGTTTAAGTACTTACACCGTTGCTTTAAGTGGTATTATGAACTTTGTTATGACTAATGTTTGAATTACATTTGATATGCATTATTATGAAAGACCGAAAGCACAAGTTTTTAAGTATTACTAGAGGCGCCTGCGACTCCCTCATAACTTTTGATACAGTGCAGTGGAACGATTGCGTAGCAATGCCACGCAAAGCCCCTAGGAAGCCAGAAGCTAGGCTTCTGTGAAAACCTCATCCAAATCTGATCAGTAGGTAGTTTTTAAGTGATGCGTGCACAAACAACGTACATATTCTAAACACCCCCGATGATTTTTTTTGCAATTATGTCCAATGTATATCAATGTATATCCCCATGTCCAATTTTATTATAATAACTAGCGTTAACCCGCGACTTCGTCCGCACAAATTATATACCAGATTTTTAGTCAGACCATAAGCTATCAAACAAAAAAAGTTGCATCAAAATCGGTTCAGTAATTTCTGCGTGATGCACAAACAAACAAACACACAAACAAACAGACAGACAAAAATCTAAAAGTTGGTGATATGGAATCAGGGACACCTAAAAACCATATCATAACTTTTTTTTGTTAATATCTTCAATGTACAGACACACTTCTGTTACAGTTTTATAATAGAAAAAATAAAAGAAATAGATAGATATGTACATAGAAGAAGATAAACTAAGAATTTATTATTTTAAAGAAAGACCACCTAAAATGTACATACTGCATAGCGCGTTAAAAAATTTGGATAAGTCTGTACATATTTATGCAAAAAATTATGTTGTTATAATTTTTGAATGGAATAGAAAATACTTAGGTCAAATTAAAACACTTTTAATAAAAAATCAGTTTAAAAATATTTTTTTTTAGTAACGACACTAATTTTAAATCTGGCGGTAACAAATTAATACAATCTATTAATCGCACTGATTCCTGTTTTCAAAGATGAACTCACTTAGTCGACCAATATAGGTACAAATAATAATAATCAAAAATATCGAGTATTTACACCAATTTACTCCAATTTCAAAAATGCATGATCCTAATTTGAAATTTGTCGTAAGCACCATATTTTAGATCAGAGAGATCTATCAGCAATGTTTAGGTTAATTGCATTTCGGTGTAGTGTACCTACCTATCTACGAAGGTATATACGTATAGCGCAATACGTTCTCCGAGGTATGACAGTATAAAATATTGCATCACGTAGTCGGACGGTCAGTCAGAGATAGTAAATGTCTTGTCTCTAATGTTAGCAATATTTCAGGAAAGTAAAATAAATGTAGAAAAGAGCTTACATTAAAAATGGGCTGGTAATGAAATACACTAATTAATCTAGACAAAGTTACCGGGCAATGTTAGGTTTTTGAGGTTAATTGTTATTTTGTACAATAAATTTTCATGATAAATGTTTCACAGAATATAATATGATTCATGTTAAATGCTTTAAACATTATAAAAAGTTTTAATAATTTATTCGAAAGTTTTGATTCTTTTGAATCAATTCTTTTGGTTCTTTCTACAGTTATACAGGGTCCTTCTTCATATGCTGACACTTTTTAAGGGGATGATCAGACCATCAAACTAAACAATTTTTTTTTATGGGACCAACATCGAAATCACGTAAAAAAAAACCAGCTGTCCCATTCATTTGGATCGAGTAGTATGTTTGCAGTTTTGTATGGAAGATCCGATTTTTTTTCGCGATACCCTATATATTAAGGTTCGTAGAATTGCCTCCGTGGTCTAATGGTTAAGAGCATTGGCTCTCGACACGGAGGTCGTGGGTTCGATTCCCACGGGGGACACCTAGTGAAATGTCACTTTGTGCGTTTTCCCCAGTTGGTTAGGACATTGCAGGCTGAATCACCTGATTGTCTGAAAAGAAAAATGATTCCGAGCTTCGGATGGCACGTTAGGCCGTTGGTCCCGGCTACTATCTCTGGTGGTAGTAGCCGTTACATAAAAACCACGTCAGAGGCCGTAAGGCGGTCTGAAAAAACTCTGACACCAGGGCTCTGCCCACACGATAAGAAGAAGAAGAAGAAGGTTCGTGACTACTCTACCAAGCTGGCAAAGTAGGAGTTTGTGAAACCATGGGTCTATCCATATGGATATCATAAGCAACTAATCATTTAGATATTGCATCGGTAACATTATGTGGCATTACGTTAGCTGCATCCGAACCATGCTCTGAGCATAGCTCGTTCCCGTTTCATCAGATTCAGAGGGAAGCAGACGAGAGAGTACATCTGAGTTTAGTACACATCTTTGCACTTTAATATATAAGGTCTAACAAAATTAGGTGAAACTATTTTAAGGAGATGATCAGAACATCAAACTGAACAACTTTCTCCATGAAACTAATATCGAAATCGCGAAAAAAAATCAGCTGTTTCATACAAACCTACTCGACCTAAATGTATGGGACAGCAGATTTTTAGACTTTAAAATAGTTTCTGCTAATTTTGTTAGACCTTATATATTGCGTCTATAACTAAGCAATCGCTGTCGCTATACATAGTCGATATGGGTTATGACTTACGAGCTACAATGACTTTAACTTGACTTAACAATTACTCTCGCCGAAGCAGTATCTACCACGAACAACATAAAAAAAATTATATTCAGGTTGGTCCAGTCCAGCCTACCTGTGGTCCAGCCAGGCCAGATGGATTTTTTTAAATTCTTTATTTACCAGGACCAGGCCAGGAAAAAAAATAAAAAATCTTTTAATATAGATTAATTTAAAACGTGGCTTGCACTTGAGACCGATAAGTGAATACATTTATTTAAAACGAGCGTTAACCCGCGACTTCGTCCGAACAAATTATATACCAGATTTTAAATCAGATCATAAGCTATCAAACAAAAAAAGTTTCATCAAAATCGGTTCAGTAGTTTTTGCGTAATACTCGTTCAAACAAACAAACAAACAAACACACAAACAAACAAACAGACAAAAAATCCAAAAATTGGTGAAATGGAATCAGGGACACCTAAAAACCATATCGTAACTTTTTTTTTGTTAATATCTTCAATGTACAGACAAACTTCCAGTTACAGTTTTATAATAGTATAGATAGATATAACCTAACCTAACCTAATTACACTAAAAAAATATATTAAAAGTCGTGCACTTAAAATCAACCAATCGGACTGTTTTTTTGTTGTTGAGAGAATACAGTTAATAAAGTAACCATACGGCATTCATCAAAAATTTGAACAAAATTTTCCTCAAGATAGAGATTTTTAAGAACTGATTTTCCTGGTAGGTCTTGCTCTTTGAATATTTATTATAAGGACTAGCCTTTCTGTAGCTTTTTCTCTCAACCACGGTATAAGAACAATTGATCATGTGCATTTACATTAAATTTTATACCTAATATAATTGTTACCTCGCCCCCCGCAAAAAGTGGAAAAATGTTTGTTAGTACCTAGAATTACACGCGTAACTAGTCCTTATATAAGTAGTCAAAGTAAGCAATCTAAAAAAATATATTCGATCTGTTCTGGACCACACTGTATACACAATGTTTTTCCGAAGAGACTGAAAATGTATACCTATGTACAGATAGTGGATGTATAGGTCACACGTTCGTCACTTCATTACAAGTAATGCGTCCCGTCCACCACACATATATTACGTTACGCCTCGCCACGGGGTCTCTCGCCATGTGTCGACCCTGCCTTAACGAAGATTTAGTGACCTACAGCTACGCCACATGTGTGGAGGAACCATTATCTACGGTTTGTGAAGCTATGAGAACTTATTGATGTTCGTTGTAATTGTGGATAGCAATGGCAACATGTCTTGTAACATTTCTTATGTATACCGTACATCTATACTATTATAAAACTTTAAAAGAAGTGTGTCTGTACATTGAAGATATTGAAATTGAATAAAAATATATATATTTTTTATATATAAAAATATATTATATTAGGTATGTTATACAAGGTCTAACAAAATTAGGTGAAACCATTTTGAAGGGATGATCAGACCATCGAACTGAACAACTTTCTCTATGAGAACAATATCGAAATAGCGAAAAAAAAATCTGCTGTCCCATACATTTAGGTCGAGTAGGTTTGTATGGAACAGCTGATTTTTTTTCGCGATTTCGATATTGGTCCAATAGACAAAGTTGTTCAGTTTGATGGTCTGATCATCCCCTTAATAGTTTCACCTAATTTTGTTAGACCTTATATATAAATATTAACAAAAAAAGATTATTATATGGTTTTGAGGTGTCCCTGATTCCATATCACAAAGTTTTTTTGTTTGTTTGTTCGAGCATCACGCAAAAACCACAGAACAGATTTCGATGAAACTTTTTTTGTTTGATAGCTTATGATCCGACTTAAAATCTGGTAAGTATATAATTTATGCTGACGAAGTCGCGGGTTAACTCTAGTATTATAACAAAATTGTAAACTGGACGTGGATCTATACTTATGTATAGTATGGGGGCGTTTAGGACACGTAATGGAAAGCATTGAAACCATTTAATTAGAATTTTTTGTCTGTTTGTTTGTGTATGCCGTGGTGGTCCAGTGGCGAGTAACCTTGCCTGCAGTGCAGGAGGCGATGGTTCGATCCCCGTCCGGGCCGACTCGTACCAATGAGTTTTTCGGAATTTATGTACGATTTGTAACACCACTGGCTATTCGGTGAAGGAAAACATCGTGAGGAAACCGGCATGCTTCAATTTCGAGGCATGTATTGTACCTACGTCCATTACAAGTGGCGACGGGCTCACTCCCCGTCACACTGGGCAGAGTTTCGGTACTATAGTGAAACGTGGATGTTCTGAGGTTTCAGAATATCACTGACTACCCCCTCGGGGATTATAGTCGTGAGCATATGCTATGTTTGTTTGTGCACGCATCACTTAAAAACTGCTGAACCGATTTGGATGAAGTTTTGTGCAAAAATGCATAGGGCTTTTGGGTTAACATTAAGGCTTTATTTTGAATATTGCAATCGGTTCATACAATCAAAAGTTATGAATATGAGCGGGCGGCCTGCTAGTATAAAATAAAACTATGCCTCGTATTTAAGGGTTTATATTTTACGAGCGTTAACCCGCGACTTCGTCCGCACAAATTATATACCAGATTTTAAGTCAGATCATAAGCTATCAAACAAATAAAGTTTCATCAAAATCGGTTGAGTAGTTTTTGCGTCATACTCGTTCAAACAAACAAACAAACAAACACACAAACAAACAGACAGACAAAAAATCCAAAAATTGGTGAAATGGAATCAGGGACACCTAAAAACCATATCGTAACTTTTTTTTTATTAATATCTGCAATGTACAGACAAACTTCCTGTTACAGTTTTATAATAGTATAGATATATTTATATTTTTTATAATATTAACATAATATACTTTCTGGAATAAAGTTTGTTTGCGTAAATTGGATAGACAGATAATAAAAATGTCACAAAAGTGTATTTTGACTTAGGTATGCCAGACGAATATAAGCCTAAACTTAAATCAGTAATTTTAACGAATCAACAATAACAAACAAAGATTTAAACGAAGGCCCAATCTAAAACAATTAATCATTCTGTCAAAAACTTTGAATAATAATTTAATAATATCGTGACATTTATTGTAAAAGTTGAAATTCTTGTTGTCTTTTAGTGTTGACTGGGACTTCAAAATGAATGTAACAAGAAACTTTGATTGATTGAAATCGTTATTTTTGACGCTTATTATAAAAACTTTACTAGAAACTTACTAATTCGTAATATAAAACACAAATAAATGAAGAAAAAGGAACACTGTGGAAGATGATGGAGACCTATATGTCTAAAGACGGCCGGGTCGGGCTGATCAAGCTGTGATGTATGGATGTACAAGGTGATACAAAAATACAAAATAACATTTAAGGGAGTGGTTTAGATAATCAAACTGAAACAACTTTCACTATGGGACCAATATCGAAATCGCGAAAAAAAATCGGATGTTCTTTACTAAACTACAAATCTATACTCGAGCTAAATGTATGGGATAGCTGATTTTTTCTTCGCGATTTTGATGTTGGTCCCATCGTGAAAGTTTTTCAGTTTGATGGTCTGAACATGTTTGAAAATGTTTAAATTTTTATTCTTACTTTTGTAACATCCTGTATATTCATGGTGTGTTAGGGTTCTTAAAAATTTTACATGTATATTTGCAGCTTACGGGATTCGAACTAACTACCTTATGATTAGCAAGCAGGTTCAGTACCAACTGAGCCGAGCTGTGAGAGGCCTTTCATTATATTCCATGTTCGGAGTTATACAGGTTGTTACAAAATTAAAAATAAACATTTAAAACTTTTAAGGGGGTTGTTAAGACTATCAAACTGAACAACTTTCACTACGGGACCGACATTGAATTCGCGAAAAAAAACATTCGTCCCATACATCGAGCTCGAGTTGATTTGTAGTTTAGTATGGAACTTCGGATTTTTTTTTCGCTATTTCGATATTTGTCCCATAGTGAAAGTTGTTCAGTTTGGTGGTCTTAACCACTCCCTTAAATGTTTATTTGTATTTTTGTAGCACCCTGTATTCAAACAAAGTTTGACCAATTTTACAGTCTGCAAAAACTATAATATGGATTAAGTAGGCGTCGCGTCGCCGCATTATTTTCAGTACCTAACTCGATTGTTCAAAATTGCATCTAGCTTACTATTTTAATCAGCTCGAGAATCCGGATAAGTCGGAAAAAGTTTCCTTTGAGCTACAGAAAGATAGCTAAAATATTTTAAAAACCCGATAAGAAATGGTCTTAGCCAGTAGGTTTCTGTACTTATTTTTGTAAGAGGAAAAATTTATATTAAAATTGAAATTGAAATTGAAATTATTTATTTGCATTGAATAAGTAGGTACAATAGAGTGTTTTAATAATAATTAGGTACAAAGTTTCTTCTAATCAGCTAAATTATGTGGCATGCAAATATTCATTTAAATAATAATATAAGTGAGATCTAACTAAAATGCAAAAAATTCATTCAAGTCATAGAAACTACAGTCAATCGACCAATTGTACAATTCTTTTAAAAATAATTTATTTGACAAAGTTTTTATTCTATTTGGTATTTTGTTAAATAGCCTTTAATACACATACAATGGCAATTCTTTTTATATAACATAATTCTAGATCTGTTTTCAAAAGTAGATGAAAAGATTAACCTTACAAGACCTAGAACTGAACAACTTTCTCTATACATTTTGGGTCAAGTATTAAATAACAAAAATAATAATTATCTTTGACATTGTCACACAAATTATCTAGTCACATTTAAAGTACCTGGGCTTGTATTATGATGACTAGACCACGATATAGAATACATATATAGATACAAACATCCATGACTCGGGTAGTATTATAAGATAGGATTCCAGTTTCGTATGGAACAGCTGTTTTTTTTTTGCGATTTCGGTGTTGCTCCGATAGACAATGTGGTTCAGTTTGATGGGTAGACTCTTAGTTTAAAAGGATGCTAATGATGTCAATTTCACCCTGTTTTTAATAGGATAATATGGAAAATACAGAAAAAAAATAAAAAAAGTCGTAAAAACATAACAAAACAAAATAGAAACGTAAACGACAAAACACGGGACTACGAAAAATATCCATAAAGACATTTTTAGGCGGCCTTGGCCATTTATTGTTTTTACAAAAAACATTTTATAAAAACAAAGAGTAACATCCGATTTTAGAGAGCAAACAATAAAGGTATTGTTCCTCTTTATTTGCTTGGAAAATATTTGCTGGAATAACCAATATATTTTACCTAAAATGTCCGGAACAACTGATTCGTCAACGCCCGACATGTAAAATGTGAAATTATGACATCAAATTCATTTTGTTGCCGCTCAGAATGGGGATGGGGACAGCTTATTTTTCGAAAAATTGAAATATTCTTTGATTTAATTTTCTCTCTAATGATCCCCGAAGTATAAATCCTAAACAAAAATGCACTTTTATTTACTCTTCGCCTAAATTTTTACATTCAATTCAAACAAAGATAGTTATCCTAATTCAGTAAAATGACCACCAATTTCATCTTATTATTTATTTATTCATATAGACAACAATACATCATACATTTCACACCTTAGACAATACTGATAATAAAGAGTGACTTAGCTTAGATGAAGGTTTTTTTTAAATATTAGTATCAAGGCGTTGCAATAGCAATCCAGAATGACCAAAGAGGTCTGTGCCAGGATTAACAATTTTTCCATGATTAAAAGGACATGCAGAGTTAACGCAGAGTAATTATTATGAGTACTATTAAAACACACATAAAGTATAATCTACAATAATACAGTGAAACAAAAAGAACAATTGGTAGGAAATCATTGCAAGTGAGTTCAAAGTAACGAGGACGGACTCCGTCCCTCAGAATGGGAGCACATCAACTGAAAGGCTGGTTGTTTATCTAAACAATGTAAGATCTGGTACAGAGTAAGAAATACAGTTGTCCAACTAAAGTATCAGTATTAGTCTAAGATGTTTTTATATGTAGATGCGTTGCCCGATATTTAATTTTCGGGGGGAGAGGAATATTCATACAAAAACAATGAAAGAGTAAGTCCTGTAATAACTTTTCCATACAAATATTCGGATTTCTTGGTTTAAACTATAGAACGAAACTATAAAGTGACTTGCAAACTATTGTGGGCACATAATTAAAATTTGGGTTATAAATAGCAAAACCTTATGTTACATAACATCATCATCAGCCTATAAACGTCCCACTGCAGGGCACAGGCCTAACCTCAGGGAGGGTGTATGGGCATTAGTCCACCACGCGTGCCCAATGCGGATTGGTATCAGAATTTCTTCTTCAGTGTATGCAGATTTCCTCACAATGTTTTCCTTCACCGTTTGAGAGTATTTCGTACATAAGTTAGAAAAACTCATTGGTACATGGCATGTTGTCCGTGCGGATTCGAACCCGGACCCCCATAATTGGGTGTCTATACCTCTCCGCAACGCGCCACATACATAACATAACTTTAATATTTTAAGAAAAAAACTAGCTGTCCTGTAACTGCATCACTCGTTCATTTCAGTCTAATCTAAACTTTAGGGGTTAAGTTTGTGGCAATCCCTTCAAAATATTCTACTTCACAAAATTTAAATTACATTTGATGTCATAACCTAAAATTTTATATGCCCGGGCGTTGATGAAGCATTTTGTAATTTTTTTTAAAAATACAAATACAAATATGTTTATGAGCAAAAGAGAAATTCAGTACACATGATACAATGGACCCTGAATGCGGCAAGCCAGAATCTCGGGAATCCTCTACGATTTGTCAGGAAAAAAAGTACAAATATTTTTACTGACACAATACGGTTTTCATAATATTATTTCATCTAGTTTTATACACTGTGGTAACACTATCTCTGTAAATCGGTGGTGTGGTAGAAAAGATAGCCCTTATTTGTTAGATTCAACTCTCCAAGAGGCTCCTTTCAACAGGATCAGTGTGAAATGGCTTAGGATAAAAGTGATAAAGCGCTGAGCTTGTTTATAAATGTTGCATACGTTTATTGAAGTAAATTAGTTGATTCTTTAGCACGCTTATATGAGCTTCACCTTTTATGTGTAACTAACAAACTAAGTATATAAGAAAATCTAGGAAGCCGATTTTAACTGCCTCCATGGTCTAATGGTTAAAGAGCATTAGCTCTCGACATGAAGGTCGTGGGATTGATTCCCACGGGGGACACCTAGCGGTATATCACTTTGTGCGTTTTTCCCCAGTTGGTTAGGACATTGCAGGCTGAATCACCTGATTGTCTGAAAAGAAAAATGATTCCGTGCTTCGGATGGCACGTTAAGCCGTTGGTCCCGGCTACTATGTCTGGTGGTAGGCCCACCACACATTCCCACCGCTGTAACTCCTGTAAGCCAGGATCAACAGCGACGACCATTCACAACACTGGACAATGAAGTCCAGCGAGCCCGGGGGATGACTCTAATCTGTCTTGGAACCCGCAATGAATTAATCAAAGAAGATAGGAGGAGTAGGAAAACGAAATATCCGACTTCCCTCCATTGCAAACGGGAGACAGCAATAAGAAGGAAAAAAACATGGCTATTAGAGAGCCAATTCAAGAGATCATTTATGGCAGTGTTGAAGACACGACCGCAAAAGCACCAAAAATACAAAATAAAACAATAGGAAATGTACCAAAAATACAAAATAAAACAATATGTCTGGTGGTAGTAGTCGTTACATAAAAACCACGTCAGAAGCCGTAAGGCAGTCTGAAAAAACTCTGACACCAGGGCTCTGCCCACACGATAAGAAGAAGAAGAAGACCTATTTCTATTTGACGTATTATCGATTTGAAACTTTTCAATCGTAATGTCATTCACAATACAATAATTAGTTACTATCGAGCTGATTTGAAGATATAGTCAGGAGGTAGAAAAAAATTTGCTGTTTCATACATTTTGGTCGAGTAGCTATTGACATTTTCTATGGTACAGCAGATTTTTTTCACGATTTCTACTTTGGTGCCATAGTAAACATTTTTCAGTTTGATGGTCTGATGCAGCCCCTCAAGTAAATAACGCATTTAAGTTTAGGCACCTACACCCCGTCTACCCCCTTCTTGTTCGTGTATACCCCGTCACAGAATATATAAGAGTACAAACCCCGTAAAGTCGAAAGAGGTAAGTAGATATAATGTAAGTAGTCGTTAATTATATAAACACAGATTTTTATACCATTCGTAACCCGTCTCTACCAGACTTTAACAACTTGTTTATTAATCCCGACTGGCCAAAATTTCGTCATAAAAACACGAAATCTCGCCAAATATGTTTAGAACTAAGCTAAGCTATAAACATAAACAAATTTATATCGTAAACTCTCACAAATCATCTCAGCACTCTGCAGTGAAGGGGCTAACTTGGGTAATAAAAGGCTCAGCACGACGCGAGCAAATGGTCGTATGATGAAAACATGTGAACATCCGCATCCTTACTGTCAGAAATAAAATACATTATTATTTTATTGGTGGTCGTTTGTGAAAGCATTAGATTTGTAAATCACATAATTTATGGAAATGGATATTAGTTAAAACAGAATAATTGTACTTCTCCCTATGGCACAGTATAATAGTAAACCACTGGTGTAAATTTAAATGCGTTACATAAATTTGGGAATGATTAAGACCATCAAACTGGAAAACTTTTACTACGGGATCAACATTTAAATCTATCTATACTATTATAAAACTGTAACAGGAAGTTTGTCTGTACATTGAAGATATTAACAAAAAAAAAGTTACGATATGGTTTTTAGGTGTCCCTGATTCCATTTCACCAATTTTTTGATTTTTTGTCTGTCTGTTTGTGTGTTTGTTTGTTAGTTTTTTTGAACGAGCATCACGCAAAAAGTACTGAACCGATTTTGATGAAACTTTTTTTGTTTGATAGCTTATGATCTGACTTAAAATCTGGTATATAATTTGTGCGGACGAAGTCGCGGGTTAACGCTCGTAAGATAATATAGGTACCTACTTAAAAATTAACTAATGTTGAATTGAAAAGTAGTTTTAATTCAATTTAGGTAATACTTACTAAACCAGCGACTAGTGGTCAAAAAAACAAATCGTATTTGATTATCCAAACTAAAAATGATCCATTATCCATCATCATCATAATGATCCGACCCTATATCTACAGGGTGAAATTGACAACATTAGCATCCTTTTAAACTAAGAGTCTACCCATCAAACTGAACAACTTTAACTATGGAGACAGGGTCAAGAAATCTGCTGTCCCATACCACAGAATAAATACTTCATACATTTGACTTCAGTTATGTGTGAAACGGCAGATATTTTTATTTTGGCGGCCAGTGGGGTTTAATTGTTGTTGGATGTATGATACAGGGTGAAATTGATATCATTAGCATCCTTTTAAACTAAGAGTCTACCCATCAAACTGAACAACTTTCACTATGGGAGCAAACCGATCGGAACAAAAAAATAATCAGCTGTTCCATACTAAACTGGAATGCCTACTCGACTGTCAGCCTCCTGGGCACCTTGCCGCCAAGCGGCGGAAATTTCGAGGACATTTTTTATTTGTAAGTAGTATTAGTTTTGTTTTTTTTTTGTTTTTTCTTTAGGTTAATGGTTATGTATGTAGTGCTTTAATATAATTAATTAGAAAATAAGAATGTAATTTTTAAAACCTTCTAAATAGATAAAAATATTTATACCATGTTTGAAGTATGTATAATGGTAAAGCCTTAAATATGTTTAAAGAATTGAAAAACATGAGTTACTGAGATATATTTTTTTTTACTTGGTTTGTTTGGTTGTTTATTTTCCTTGTTTTTTCACAAGTTCGATTAGGTTAGATAGGTATCCAACCTACTCGAACTTGTGGAAAAAAAAGAAAGGATAATAATAAACAGTAAAATAGATTAATTGTATAGTGTTTATGTTAAAGAATGTTGTTATGTAAATAATTAAATAACATACCAATGTTAGATATTTCAATTATGTTGGTACTTCTAGCTGGTACCTACAGTCGTAAAAAAAAAGAAAGATAATTTAATTTAGTGCAAGTCTTTCGTTTATGAGGAAAAATACTATTTTCTCCTTCATAAACTAACTCATAAAATAGGTGTGTCGGTACAGCCACTCTACTAAAGATTTTATCCTAAAAGCTAGACTCGAGGTAAAATCTTATTAAACCCGGGTACACCTACATTGAGTACAGTCAGCCTCAAAAAGGTCACCTATGTCAATTTTTATTCCATTCCGTTGCTGGTATCCAGGGTCCTACTTAATATGCTGATATTATTATAACAACTTTCGGGTATTAGGGTGTTAGGGTAAACAGTTGCATTACTTTAAGGGGTGATTGTACCCATGATACTGAACAACTTTTCCTAAGCAACCTATAGGAAAAATGTAAAAATAAATGTGTACTTCACATACTAAATGCAATCAGCTGATCGAACATTTATATGAAAAGTCGAAAAAAAAATTGCGAATTTCCTATAGGTTTCTTTGGGAATGTAGTTCAGTACCTATCATGGGTACAATCACCTCTTAAAGTAATGCAACTGTTTACCTCACACCCTGTATATGGCATCAACATCGAAATCGCGATAAAAAATCTGTTGTCCATACAAAACTGAAAACCTTCTCGACTCAAACATACAGGTGGAAAAAAAAGGCCGTGGTTGGAGGGAAAGTACCCTTAATATTTATGATGGCAAATATTACTGAAAGGAAACATTCCTTTATTTTCAAATTTAATTAAAACTGCATTTAAAGATTTTTGAAAAATCATCTGCTTGAGCCGGGAATCGAACCGGTGAAATGTGAAAAAAACATCCTGTATTTTATGGTACCAACCGAAAGAGTCATTCATCAATTTCTTTTAAACAACATAGTATCTTAAATTATAGAAAGACCAAGAAAAATGATTTTTTCATTGTTAAACTTACTCACTATCTAAAGAAAATACTTTAAAGTATGTATTCTACGACTGAATTCTCTACGAGTCGTCTTTAAAAATCATTTTTTCTAAATGAATTCGGGTTTTGTCGGGGACACGAAGATAAAACGTCGAAGTTCTATTCTTATCAAATTTCAGTTCTAATCACATTGCAATACAATTACTATTAATTTGTGCTGAATTCCGCATCGCGTAAACTCTATGTAACTGACAGCCAGTAACGTCTGAGCGATCTGTCAAAACGGCTCTAACGGCTGTACCGCGATTAGCGCAATACCAAATGTGTCAAAAGTTATGGTTCGTACGTAGTCCCATAACGGTTCAGTCACCAAATATTTACCGCGATTGCGGCCCTGCTCTGCGCAAACGAAGATTGACGAGCGGAATTATTTTCCTGGTGGTACTGTACGCTATTGGCTACTTTGTATTTGTGCCCTTTTCGCTGCTATCCGACTTTGCACCCTTTGATTACTATATGACTTCAGGTTTTGCCGGGGACTCGGGCCTGCTCTGCGCAAATGAAGATTCGTACTGTAACGTAATGCATTTAAATTTTCACCTAAAACCAATGTTGTAGTTATGGGAAGGACGCTGACTGGAAGCGGGTTATTTGGATCAGTTACCACTGGTGACCTAAGCGTGATACCTGTCAACCTATTTCAGGCTTAACAGACAAGGGTACCTGTCACTAAATAAGATGCTTAAATACTAGATAGATCCGAATGTTTCGTCTAGGAGTAGTTTAAAAAAAAAGAAATAACCATTTAAAGTTATTTTCTTTAATTCTGCGGGAATTCAGGAAATTGTTTTATAGTGTACTGTTCTACCAGTATTCAATCTACACTATTTTGATCAATCTAAAAATTCTTTAATGAGGTGAGTAAGGGTGAATATTTATAAAGATTTAGCATTTAATATTATAGTACACTATTATTGGTTGTCTGGAAGAAATCACTTCTAGCTTTTAGTAATAAGGCCGCCTTTTGTACCCTTCTTGTTCGTGTATATTGTTGTTATTTTTTTGTTTATTTTGGTGTGCAAATAAAGAATATTTATCATATCTTATCTTATTATTATAATATTCATATGGTTTTAGTCCCTAAAACGTTTATACAGGGTATATCAAAACACCCTAGTAATACTTAAGGGGGTGCTTCAGATAATCAAATTGAATAAATGTCACTATTGAACCAATGTTAAATTCGAGAGAAAAATATCAGCTATTCCATACAAAACTGCAGTGCCGGCCGAATCGACTCAAAATTTGTGGGACAACAGAATGTTTTTGTTTATTTCTGTTCGTTGTTGTATCCGCAGTGAAAGTTGTTCAGTTTGATGGTCTAAACCAGTTGTTCAAATATTACTAGCATGTTTGTAATGTAAATCCTTCTAAAAGTAAATAAATGAATAAAAGAAATGTTTATTTCGAGCTTGCTATATTTTTATTTTTCAACAAATATACCTGAACTTTGCATAATCCTACATATTCAAATCCATTAAAAGATTAGCTTGTTTCATTTTAATACTTGTATTTCAAATTCAACATTTTAAAGCGAGAAATAGTTAGCACAAAAGTTAACACTAAACTGTTAATGAAAAGTACTTAAGTACCTCTGATAATATCAGGGTACAGGTGTTTCTACGAGCTTTCGTTATTAATTCACAAAGTAAATGAATGATTTAAAATGTTTCTCAGGGCCTTTTGCCCCATGAAAATAGACTCGTAAGTTTAATGGTTGTAATTTTAAATTCTATGTCACGACACCGTTAACTTTAGTGTTGTTTATTACTAACCTAAACTGTACAAATGTACTAAGGGGAAATGTCCACTCAAGGGAAAACTTTAAACTGTAACCGGCACCATTTAGTGATAAAAAACATAATAACAGAAAACATAATTATTTAAAAAAATCGCTACGTAACATATAAATCAAAATTGTATCTCCCAGAAGGCTTTTAAATTAATAATATGCATCAATGAACTCATTTTTATTAGATTTAACAATACAAATTATTTTCGAGCAATAAAATAGGTATTCATCATCAGCCTATAAAGGTCCCACTGCAGGGCACAGGCCTACCCTCAGGGAGGGTGTATGGGAATTAGTCCACCACGCGTGCCCAATGCGGATTGGTAGACTTCACATTCACATCAGAATGACATCACACGGTGACGGAGTGACACACCGTGTGTGCATGCGGTTTCATACAACTCCTTGCTTCACAAATAACGGACTGTCGTCTGCCGCTCCGTCAATGCGTCAGCGTGTGTGATCACACTTAATATAGCCAGAAAGATATAATATAACTTGCAAACCACAAAACCAACAAAACTGTTAATGTGTTGTGGCTACTGAGCTAATGAACATTTAGATCCTAATTGATTTGATCCACTGATAATTTTCGATTTAAAAATTATTAGCACAACCACGAAATTTAAGAGATAATTGGTAGTTTTAGCATGTTCCTGACCATTCAGACTAGGGTAAGGTCAAGAGCCGTGCCGTTTGTATATTCTTTACAAATAAGAAATATAGGTACCTATATCAAAACCAGGACAAACGGTTCAATGTACCAACAGTCGTCAGTGACTGAACAAACGACCAGTAACGAAGTGAGGTTAATGCTTTCTGGCATAGTAGGTTGGGATTTATGGTCCGGGAAAGAAGTTTAAGCCGTATGTGGTATTTTTTTAAATCTGTTTTTGGCTTTTCCTCTTATGAAAATGAAATATAGAGTGCTTATAATGGAGCGTATAAGATTAGACAAAAATTACAAAACATTTAAATTGACATGGATGGGAAGATTTTTGTAATAAGTTGAACAATCTTCAGACAATTTTCACAAAATGTACATTGACATTGACACCCTAGAAGATAGTACAAAATGCTGAAAATTGTCATCGTTTTTAAATAAGGCAATATTCAAAATAATAGGTAAACTTGGTCAGATTCAGTTGGCGGTAAGAAAAAATCAAAAATTTCGAAATCCAAGGTGGGTGCCATAGCAATTTCAAATGCCAAAGCAGCTTTTAAAGGTTCACTCAACGGACGGAAAATTTGTATCCGGGGTTTTAGGGATCGCTGATTAAGAATATGAAATCATTTTCTTTTTATCTTCTTCTTTCATGATCGTCGCTTTGATGAGGGTCGCCACACAAATTTCATAATTTTGAAATGCTGTTACATTCTCTGCCCTGTAGCCTATAGCCCTCAAAGGTTTAGTCCTATGACAAAAGTGTATACCACTTTTTGTGTAGGAAATATTGTCAGGTTTAATTTGTACCTACAAAACTTTTCGATACTACTTATAGATTCTGAAAAAACTTAAAAAAGTTCTAAAATGTAAAGGATTTTCAAGTATTTAACAATGATCCGAAGGGCATTTGTGGTGGAAATCTTGGATTTGTTATTACCCTGTCACCACTGCCAAAATATAAAAAAAAAACAGATTTTTTTTTTCTTTTTCAAATTGACTAATACAGCATTACTCAGGGAGCATCAACTGCTTATTACTGCGGACTATGGAGGGACCACACCAGTGACGGCGAAGCGCCCTGGTAGGTCTACCGAACCAGTGAATGAACTTAAGCAACCTGCCCAAGGGGCACCCCTAAGGGGTACGGACCTTGGCAATGGGCGTTGCTGGGACTACGCGGACTACGATTGGGTAGAGGGGATCGGTGAGAAAAAAATAGAACTACCTCATTTGATGTAGGGTAACACCTCTTTCTTGGTACGATTTCCATAGGGAATAAGAGATTATAGTGATAGTAGTAGTATTTAGTATTTGTGGATTTGTGTAAAATTTTTGTGGAAAAAAAATACAGAAAATATTTAAATAAAGGAATAGAAGTAACGATGGCTTAGAACTATGTACTATTACCTGTTCTGTGATTTGGGGACTTTCATTTTTCCATTAAAACAATGTACATTGTGTGGGAAATTAACAATTAAATATTAACTTATAACTAAACTAAACTAAAATATACAGATAAAATCAATTTAATAAATTATTACAAGGAAGGGGACACGACAAGAATTATGCTGCCTCTCTTACACTACTGGTCATTCTGATGATGATGACAGTGATGGAATCAATTATTTAATAATATTTAAGTTTACTACTACTTTTTAGTGCCAGCATTTTACCCATTTAAAATCACAACTAAAGTCAGGAGTCACGTTGCAGGTTCTGACCCGAGCACTTGTCTCGCGTGGATTTCGCGCGTCGTGTTTTTACCTGTCACGAGGCTCCTCAATTCTCAATATCTTCTTGTTCTTGACCAAAAACAATCTCTGAGATTGGGATAGATTCTCCCATAAACACTTGACACTGGCGGAAATGCAGTGCTAACGCACAAGCTAGAGTCCATTAATTATAAATTAAAAAAAACTATTGTCTACTGATAATAGTTTTTTTTTATAAAATTAATTTTTTTTTGTAAAGGTACTCCTTTACCTTTAAATAATGTCATGAAGAATAATTGCAAACACATGAAACAGTTATTTTATTTTATGTTGTCTAATCATAATTATACGGAGTGTAACAAATAACCTTGGTAATATTTAAAGGCGTGGCCCACCAAACTGAACATCTTTCAATTTCAATGATAGACTCAACATCCAGAAAAAATGAAAAGAGTCGGCTATTTCATAAAAAACTGTAGTGCTTACTCGACTGAAATGTAATGAAACAATTTTTTTTGTTCTTTACGGTCTTGTGTCCATAGTGAAAGTTGTATAGTTTTTAATCACCTCTTTAAATATTACTAGTCTGTTTTGTTACACCTTGTATAAGTGGGCTAGATTGGCACTTTAAATGGCACTAGATAATCTGAGTGACTTCCAAGACAACTATGTTTTCATTCTTTGTCTAGGGTTTCCTTTATTCTGTAGTAAAATGGATTGTTTCGTATCCCTCAAATTCATGAAGCTTCAGGATAAAGTTTTTATAGATTTCAGTTTTAATTAACTTCCCTAAGAGGTTTTACCAGTAAAAATTGTTAACTGCAATAATGTAATTATTGTTTTAATTGTTTACTTTATAGCTAACGGTAATCAAAGTTCATGGTTTAATTCTAGGTTATTATTTTAACTGAGGTTACGACGTCTAATAACAGTCATCGAGTATTACTCTATTATAACCAGGGTTTGCAATTTTTAAAACTAACTTACAATGTTAATTATTGAATCTTACTGTGGATATGACTTTGAATACTTGTAAAGTCATTAACAGTTAATAAAAATGTTATTATATATAACAGTTTAAATCCTAAAATTTTCATAATGCGAATTTAAAATTCTTTCACGTGAAATATCTGTGCCTGTAAAATAAAAAAGTATATATTAGTTTTCCACTCACTTAAGGGTTTGCTGGAAGAAAACTCTTTTAGAGTTAAGCTCGCCTTTGTACATCACGACTCACTGTAATTTTTTCATAATTATGTTTTTGTGTACAATAAAGAATCTATGAAGTATTCATCATCTTCTTTTTCAATTTATGTACAAGACGGGATGATTAAAAAATTTGAATAAATTAAGCTTGTTTCTTATGACGGATAATACTTGCATTATGTAATGTAATTCAATTGATGTTTATTAAAGTATATTTTATATTCACCATACTAACACACACTAACAGTTGAATGAATTAATGTGATCTGAAATTTAAATGATTATTATAAGCTTGCTGACAACAGAACAAATATATTGTTGTATGTTAGTTTAGTAGATGATTTTAATGTATATAACGAATACTGGTATACATCTTCTTGCAATGCGTCCCTCAAATTAAAAGCTGGGCTGCCTAGAATATTGGCGTATCCATATCATAAAGTACGTGAGTAATCTATAATATTATAAAACTGTAACAGGAAGTTTGTCTGTACATTGAAGATATTAACAAAACAAAAGTTACGATATGGTTTTTAGGTGTCCCTGATTTCATTTCACCAATTTTTGGATTTTTTGTCTGTCTGTTTGTTTGTGTGTTTGTTTGGGTGTTTGTTTGTTTGAACGAGTATCACGCAAAAACTACAGAACCAATTTTGATGAAATTTTTTTTGTTTGATAGCTTATGATCTGACTTAAAATCTGATATATAATTTGTGCGGACGAAGTCGCGGGTTAACGCTCGTTTCTAAATAAAACTACTTCGGCCCTGATTATAACTTATTAAGGAGGTCTACATTTCAAGGAAAGCTAACGTTTATTCGAGCTTAGTAGTTAGTAATATTAACGATAAACTTATTTATGTCACGATATAACTGTTATCGGTTAAGTACCCCAATATTGTAGGTATTTCACGACTTTCAGCCACATTATCTTAATTATGTTATAAAAACAGCTTTCATTTCACCCATTTTATGCAAAAAGATTTTTTCGTTTTACCACAGAGTACTAAAATTATTACCGTAAGTTCTGCTAAATCTGCCCAAAAACAAATTAGTCATATAAGATTGAGCTTATTCAGCTTTAACGTTATATAAAAGCCATATAAAAGTGAATTATACAGCACATGTCATATTTATGCAACCAGGTTATTCTGCATTTTAGTTACTCAGCACTACAGGCATACAATATACGTTCACTAAGCATTTCAGTCATATTAGAAGCGTTAACTCAGCGTCCTTATATGACTATAGTGCTATATAAGAAAATAAATATTTATAATTTATTATCTGCAAGGTCGCTCATCAATGTTTCTTCAACGCCATCTATCGCCATTTGGAACTACTTTTTCTTTTTAATGGCTTTCGGAAAATCCCTCATTTCACGCGAAGTCACGGGCAAAAGCTAGTTATGTACATAGGCCAAAAAGGGATGTAACCTTTAGTATTATAAGAGCACCAATTAGTATCGTATCAAAGTTGACTCCCCTCGTAGTATCCCCATCATGGTGTCTTGGAGAATGATGAATAACGGTCACATCTCTCGAGGGACATCGCGTCAATCTTTGAGTAATTGAGATTGAGAACTTTGATTTCACGCGGTTTGCGTTTTTGACGTAGGTAATTTTTTTTTTGTCGATATATGCTTTTTTACTCATAACTAATAAAAGTTATTTGCCACCTCAATATTTTTTAGTTGCTGTTAGTGTTAGTTTAAAGATAAATGATACGCCTGTAATTAAAATTCTGCAAAATTCCGAAAACAGATGTTCATACACACTTGCATCTTTCATACTTAAGTTTCATGTCCAATTATAAATCTACCAAAAGATTATGTACAATAGAGAGCAAAAAATATCACGTCGCAAGTCTTAAGGTGAAAAGTCACGGTAGGTTTTTTCTTTTTAATATATAAAAGCTTACAAATTAACGCAAAATCCAAATGTCGCCTACACATAATCAGTAACTAATAAAAAAAGTAAGAGCTAATTTGAGAGGTATGTTTTCATAATTAATGCTTTGTCAACAAAAATGAAATAGCCATTTAAAGAAAAAAAAATGTTCGTAATTTTTTTTCGTATAAGTAGATTATTATTATTTATTTAGGAGCTCGAGAAGCCTCATGAACTTAAACAGTTAGGTTTTTACTTACATTTATGGACAAGTGTTAGGTGTGGTTTAAGGGTTAAGGCCAGCAGTGGACTTTTATCGGCCGAGATGATGATGGACAAGCGTGTGTGTATATGAGATAGTTGAAAGGGATCAACCTAGAGCTAGACGTTTGTTATCATCATCATCATTCTTTTACCCATTTCCCATTATTTTGGATCGGTACAATATGTCATCCTGTTCCATTCATCTCTCTTAGCCGTCATTTTAGCACTCACTCCTTTCTTAAACATATAATATTTCATACAATCCATTCATCTTTTCTTCGGCCTTTCTCTCCTACCGCAGCAATCCACATTAATACTTAACACTAGACGTTTAATATCATATCGCTAAAATAACGGTGAGGATCCCCTTAAGGTTAAGGTACACCCACAGGATATTAGCGGAATCGTCTAGAAAGTTTAATAAAGCTCTCCCCGCATTTAAATCCTCGATTTAACTTTGTCCCGGCATAAGTCCTAGGATTAATGGGAAGACACTGGAAGTTGTAGTGATACTCTTGCCCTTTTTAATCAGGCTTAGCTGCACTCCAGTTTAATTAAATACGTCTAAATATAAGGCTGATACTGAACCTGACAATTTTTCTGCGTTAGTACTTATAATGATAAATGTGAACTAAAAATACAGGTTGTGGCTGTCATAATTATCTGCCTAAAAAAATCCACTGTCCATACAACATAATAATTATGGACATGAATGTAAATTTAAAATATTTTTTACAGATTAGAGATGAAAATAAGAATACCACAAAAAAAAAGGTTAATAAAAATAAATAGAGACTAAGAGGGTCGCTTTATCTTTCCAGCACAATATGGCTATAACAAGTTACTAACCAATAATAATAATAATTACAAATTTTATTCCTGTTATGTTTTTTTAAGTATATTTTTTCTAGCCGTTGCGTTTTTGTGTGAAGGCACACATTTTACCAGCGCATACTCGTACTCTATTTAGCTCTGAAAATGAAAATTTTAATAAGCACATGATCGTAATGAGAACCTTTCGTAAAACGAAATTCTACTTAGGTATGACTAAGCAATGAAGGCACGTAGGTAAAAAAGAAGCCAAACATTTGAGAGGTAATTAACATGCAAGGATTCAATGAGACCAAGCGAGTATATATAATGTAGGTATATTATACAAAGTATCTTCTATGTTAAATTACCTTTGGTTTTTAATTTTTACTAAGACCCTTTTCCCACGCATCGCTCGGAGTCGGCATCGCGTTGTCAACGCTTTGTCTTTTCATATATTTAGTATGGAAAGGCAACGAAGACTATAACAGTATAACATACTTTCGTCAGATTACCATCATCAACCTTAAATATCCCACTGTTTAAGAGGGTACCAGCAAACAATTTGGTCGTATTGGGCCCCCATTTATATGACTATTAGAGTTATAAAAGTTATATTACTGTTATTTTGTCATATACTGGTGCTTTATGCGTCGAATGTTTGGCTATACGACACCTATATGACCAAATTGTTAGTTGGGGATCCTATTGTGCTGCCCTCAATCGTATTTTTTTTGTTTCTTAGAATTAAAAAATATTTCCAAAAAACAAGAATGTCACATTGTAGTCCTGATTGGCTTTCAATTTATCGAAACATTACGCATTATTATGTTTTATCCTTGTAGTTATTATCTTTCGTATCGAGTTATAAAAACAAATCCCCAGTGACCTGATAAATTATTGAAAATCAGCAAAGACTAAAATGTGACATTCAAAGATTTTTTGGTCTATCCATAAAAATATTTGGTGACATTCTTGTTTTTAGGAAATATTGTTTAATTGTTTAGAAAAAACGATTGAGGGCAGCATAGTAGGCTCACTGCCCACTTAACAATCTGTGACCAGAAACTTATATATTTTTACAGAAACGTTGTAGTGTGGAGGATCCCACTGTAGGGCAAAGGTCTCTTCCCACTCTCTTTTGTAAGAGACGAATAAAAAACAATTGATAGATTAATTGTTTTGACTTTGATAAACGCTATTATAGGAGAACTCGAATTAGGTACATCCATCAAGTTTATTTTACTAAAGCAGTAATAATTTTGGTTATATCACGCCAAATGTTACGTGCAATAAATCAAGCTGCGTTTAGTTTACAATGAGGATTGAAACTGATATCCAGATGTGCTTTGACGTCCGTTTACCCAAATATATGTGACCATAGACCAATGTGACTTGAGCTTACTTATCTTACACTAAGTTGAGTTGTGAAGGTTAGAGATATCTTATTTGCAACTTTTAAATGCCTACCCAAAAGGTGTGCGCGATAGGGTATTCGACAGCATATAAAATATAGGATCTATTGATGACATCCGTATTGAATATGAATTTTGGAAACCAACTGTTTAGTCAGTTAAGAAAAATAATGGATATTTTAAGAGAAAATCGACAAAGAAAATATTGTTTTTCTCTACTTTAGTAACCTGATAGTAAACTACTGTGATTGGCTGAATGGTTGATGACGTCAACTGCATGTAGACACGTATATTGTCAAGAAAAGCGTTTTCGCGTGATATTCAATTAATATTTGTTGTTTTCTTTTTTTCTTGCACCAGATGTAATGGAACGTAAAATATACATTTTTTATAGAGTCCTTAAACATCAGTGATTAACACAGAACAGTACACCACCACAATATCCTACCATTCCTGCCCTGACACCTGCACGCGAACGGAGCTTATGGACGCTGCCGGCAGTGCTATCCGTGTGGCGAAATACTGGGCTGGAAAAATTCATAACGACTTGCCATCGACTCGATAGAAGAAGATAGAACAGTTTTTAAAAAACCTGTCAAATACCCTATTACTGTGACATTTTAGTTACTTGATAAGAATGTTCGTTTAAAATAGGCATTTGCTCACGACTATATTCCCCGAGGGGGTAGTCAGAGATATTCTGAAACCTCAGAACATCCACGTTTCACTATCTGTCCAGTGTGACGGGGAGTGAGCCCGTCGCCACTTATAATGGACAGTAGGTACAATACATGCCTCGAAATTGAAGCACGCAGGCTTAATCACTATGTTTTCCTTCACCGAAAAGCCAATGGTGTTACAAGTCGTACATAAATTCCGAAAAACTCATTGGTACGAGTCGGTCGGGACGGGGATCGAACCATCGCCTCCTGCACGGCAGGCAAGGTTACTCGCCACTGGACCACCTCGTTTAAAATAACTGATCTGAAATCTCGTTAAACGAACAAGATTATTCTAGAAACTGTAAACAACTTTAAAAGCGTTCAAACGTAACTTTCCTACGTTTAGTTAAAAATAAAATAAAACTAAAATTTCAACCGGCAGCCGCGTAGAATTTTAAGCGTACTTTGGCCACACATTCTAAAAGTTTGTTTAGAACTAACTCGGTCTAGGAAAAACTGAACAGTAAAAATGTTTTTCGATTCCAAATAGTTTACGTGTGAATTCTAAAAATCGGCCAAGTGCGAGTCAGTCTCGCAACTCAAGGGTTTCGTACCGACACACAAATTATATTTACCAAAAAAACTGTGTTTTCTCCAGAATTCTAAGAGCTATCCCGATTCACACTTGACCAGTGTTTAACTTTAGAGTTAGCTCTATAATCACACCAAGTTTGATGCTTGTATCTATCACCGTTTTTACGGTAGAGCAAAAACAAAAATCATTGAAAGAAACTTGTTTCTTGTATGGGGATTAGTTTTATAATATTTGTTAGCAAATCTGACATAATAGCACATATTCTATGAATTCACACCGGCTATTCCTATTTATGGTTCAAAAGGTACAGTGAATCTCAACCGGCTATATCTACTACGGTTCAAAAGATAACGGCCCTTTGAAGTTAGGATCGACGATGGACGGATGGACGGACGGACGGACGACGTAGGCATAGCAATAGAGTCCCGTTAGCACCCTTTGGGTAAGGAAGGCTAAAAAGATCGTGTTGCAATTACATACAAAATTTTACTACATACAACAAACTGCAAGGAGCTTACGGCCGTATCATCTTATCAGCCGACAGACGTCCACTGCTGGACATAAGCCTCCCTCAAATGGCCGTCTACTGTATGGAAATCGATAAGGTAGAGTCATTACATTCGACCCGTTCTCTAATCATAGCCGTTTCAGTTCTGACAAATTCAGGAGGGTAATGATAACATGGATATTTTTTCAAAGTTTAATATCTGTGTTTAACACATACTTTTACACCTGAATATATCCTGAGTCAATAGCGACGCAGTATCTTTAAGATCTATATCGAATATTTGACTAGATACAAAAAACTGCATTTCGCTTACGGCCGTACACTGTATGGAAATCGATAAGGCAGAGTCATTGCATTCGATCCGTTCTCTACTCATAGCCGTTTCGTTATGATTTGAAGCACCCTCATAAGTATTACTAGGGTGTACACCCTATAGTAACTACTTAGAAAATAAATAAATCGATAAGTATCTCACATTATCACACCAATTATCTGGCCTCATTTAAAGTACCTACCAGAATCTAGGCTAGACTTGCATAATGATGACCAGTCAGCGATATACAAGGTGTAAAAAATAGGCTAGTAAAATTGAAAGGAGTTATCAATTTTTTTTTTTATTTTCTTGAATTTGTCAGTTTGATAGTTTGAACCACACCACCTCTTTAAATATCACTAGCATTTTCAAATATTATTGATTTTTAAACATGTTACAGCCATGTTGTGCTATTTCGAATAAAATTAAAGATTGAAAAATTTGTCTCGGGCGGGACTTGAACCCGCACTTTTCCAAACCGGGGAACTAACCCTTAACTCCCCTCCCTCACGTCCCCTTAAGACGCAACAGATTGACAAAATTTCGTTCTCTGGGTAGTGGGCTCGGTGGCGAAATTGGATAACGCAGTTCCCCGGTTTGGAAAAGTGCGGGTCCTGCCCGAGACAAATTTTTCAATCTTTATCACTAGCATGTTTTGTTACACCCTGTATAGGTGCAGTATTCTATAATTAAACCATCATTGAATTGAATATGCTGCACAAACAGCTTGGTAATACTCGTGTTAGCGTAATGCTCATGCTACAAACTACTTAAGTGAGCTAAGTTAGTGGCTAAACATCACTATCACGTCTAATGAACATAGTTTACAACTAACAAGTTATGACTTGGGTATAAGAGCTATTTTCTAACAAATATTTCTGTTAGGAATCCTTGTCTAGTCTTATTACATTCTAGTCTTGCGTTACCCAATTTTATACACAACCACGAAATATATATGAGTACAAACACAAGTTCTAACGATATGATCGACACTAAAATAAAACTGTGGCGAAATGTCTGGACATATTTAAAAAAATAAAACGGGTCAAGTGCGAGTCGGACTACTCGGGCACGGAGGGTTCCGTACCTGACTACCATACAAAATAATTATTAACTTAGAAAAAAGTTTTGTTCTCTCCGGGACCTTTAGCACGGGACCGATTCACTCTTTGCCGGTTTTTATTATTTGCTGTTATACTGTAAAGCTTGTTCTATACTCACACCAAGTTTGTCGCTTGTATGTATTACAGTTTTTACGATAGAGCGAGAAGAAAAATTTTTGATAAAAACTAGTTTCTTGTATGAGGACCCCCCTTTATTTTTAACTTTTTTACATTTTTATTATTTATTAGCAAATCCGCCTTAACAACGCGTATTTTGTGAAAATCTCATCTGTCTAGCTATTACGGTTAAAAAGTTACAGCCCTAAATAGTTGGGACAGACAGACAGACAGACAGACGAACGGACGGACAACGTAGGCTTAGTAATAGGGTCCCGTTTTCACCCTTTCGATACAGAACCCTAAAAAAAAAGATATTTAAAAACTACCTATTCTAATGGTTCATAAATTGTGGTTGCTAAATACCTGTCTTATCAATTTCATCATCATGATCATAAAACTCAAACTCAATATTGAATATAGGAGCTTGAAGCCCACTTATTAAACGTCGAATTATCGTAAAACGTATTCATCATCAGACCGTATCCAACTACAGCAGGGCAAGCCTCTTCCCCATTGTGTCCATCCTTCTCGGTCCTGCGCCAATCATATCCAGGTCTTTCCGACGCTTTCCCAGATGTCGTCAACCCACCAGGCTGCCGGATGACCCACTTCTCTCTCGCCTAGTCTCGGCCACAACTCTGTCAAGGCTTTACTCCACCTGCCAGTTTACAAGCACGCAATCACAGCAAAATTTAAAAAACCTACTTTCGTTACAGTTCGTGCAAAGTTTTAATTAATCAAGAGCTAAATGTTACAAGGGTTTTTTTGCATACGTAACAGACTCTACATTAGTTTTAGACTTTAGAGGGTATCAGATTAAGGGTCATATTTCACTAGCCAAGTTAGTCGCAGGTCTAGGAAAAATTTTCAGTTCTAGGTATTTTCTACTGGTTCCTGTTTTCTACTTGAAAGCTATTGTATAGGTAACTAGCGTTATCCCGCGACTCTGTTCGCACAAATTATATACCAGATTTTAAGTCAGATCATTAGCTACCAAAAAAAAAAAAGTTTCATGAAAATCGGTTAAGTAGTTATTGCGTGATGCTCGTTTAAATAAACAAACAAATAAACACACAAACAAACAGACAGACAAAAAATCCAAAAATTGCTGATATGGAACCAGGGACACCTAAAAACTAAATCGTATTTTTTTTATCTTCAATGTACACACGGCGACACATCAAGCTATACAAAACCAACATAAGCTGGCCGTGCGTCGTTATACGTTACGCGACCTACGCGCGGCCAGCTTATTTTGGTTTTCTATATCTCGATGTGTCGCCGTGCGTACAGTACAGTTCCATAATAGTATAGATTTACATTTGTATAATGTGGTTAGTAAGTTGTAGCAATGTTCCTTTCCACCTGGTTAGGAAATCATTAGTCGTGAATTCCTTTAATTATGTTTCTATGTTTTTTTACGATCCATTACGTAAAAATGTTATCCAGAATATTATCTGGGACACATGGCTGTGATAAGACTGCCTGTGCCTGTAGGTAAATGTTGACCTTCGTATGAAATTGTAATTAGGAAAAGCGTGTACAAAATGCGACATGCTTAAAAGACGCCTGTAACATGAATGCATTCATAACCATAACATACCCTGCAAAGGGTCTTCCAGTATGCGGTCTCCTCTACAATAGGAAAATTACAAAAATCCCTACCAAGTCCCCGAGTATAAATTTAATTTTTCATTTTGCTCTGCTGTCGCGCACAAAGCGGAATTTTAATGCAATTTACTAGCTGCATTGTACCCTAGCTGGAGAGCTTGTGGCATTTTTTAAGTGCACAAGTGTTGTATTAAAGGTGTCACATGAAGTATAGAAAAAAAATAGCTGTAGTAAAAAGGTAAACTTTTTTCTCTACCCTTCTTTGTTCCAAGTGGGACTTTTCGTCTGATTTTTAATGCATAAAGTTTCAACTTAAATAAATAATAATTGCTCCAGACGCCGCTGTCTGGAGCTTCCATTATGGGGTTCAAGTGGGCCTGTATTTATATTACTTTAATCATGTGTGTTTACGATTTAATGTGAATTTGGATCAAATCTATGATTTGTTCCGGATTCGTCGTGTTTCGAAATTGTACTTATTATAGATACATTTTATCATTAATAAAAATATCCTTATTTCATAATTACCATCCTTATTAATTCGTCAACTCTGTCACCCAGCATACGCTTAATGTTAAATGTGCTAAAATGTTAGTAAGTACCTGAAATGTTAGTTAATATCTAGAAAAAAAAATTTAATCTTCGGCTCTGCTTCGGAAGAAACAATACCGAAAAAATTCAGAAAAAAATAAGTATCTTACAATGGACAGCTCTAATGCTGTATTTCTTTGTAAGTGGTTGTGCAATTAGATCTTTAACTTAAAAAATATATAACCTACCTACCTTTGAACAATGTAACAATCGTTAAGAAATCAATGAAATAAATAAATAAAATAATAAATAATGTATCATGCCACAGATCAACACGATCTGTGGCATGATACATTATTTATTAATTTGAAAGTTCCTTAAACAAGAATCTAGCGCATATCTTTAGTTAGACAAAAAATTTTAATGTCATAAAACCATTTTAATGCCATAAAATTGTGTTCTATTGTTTGTTATTTTAATCTCTGGTTTGTTATACGGCGTAAAATCTATTTCGACCGAATTGCATGGATTATTAAGATTGAATTTTATTAAAAGTAGTTTACTGTATTAGGTTACCTATCTTTTAGTATCACTTCTATACTTAATGTATCTTTGAACTCGAGAGCTGACCACGTCAAAATTTTCTAGTACTATTCGGATTGTTTCGTAACAGCAGTGATAATTCTTATGACATCAACGCCAGTCTGAATTATATTTGATTTAATTGTGGAGGACAATGTTATGGTTATAAAAATGCTTCAGCAACGTCACAAACTAAAACTAGAGATACTGGTAAATTGAACATAACTTAGCTTAACGTTTTTTATTACTTGTTTGTTTCAGTTGTCAGCGACATTGCTGGTGTTTCTACACCTTTCAATGCACGTCGTCGATGAAGGGCATGCTGTCAACCCAAGTAAGTAAACAGTCTACTGATTATTTTTTTGAATGAATGTGGTAGAACATAATGTTCCACCTTATCCTTATCTTAAGGGCTTAAAACAGAACCAAAACAGGGCCACTTTAATATCACCATACATTTGGACTGGCACTTACTAGAACAGGTAAGCACGAGCGGTATAAAGGACTGCACCATTGGCTCCAAAAGGAGGACTTCCAAGAGGGGTAAGGAGTTAAGTAAATTAAGATAAGATAAACATTTTATTTGCATAAGTAACACACACATAATATTACAGTTCACAACAAGTTTACAAAACAAGAATACAACGAAACATCAATAGAATAACATGTAATTTACTGTATGCTACAGCAGCAAATAGGTCCCAGCTCAACATAGACCTTGCCCGAAAGCAGGGTGTTGATTTTCAGATGAAACCTTTTTAGTAGTAGACGCTGTATGGAAGAAAGTGTAAATTGGTGGGGGAAGGGAGTGTGCGTATTGTAGTTATGTAGTACACCATACACTTTCTTATACTGTAACTGAACAACCACTCAATTTATATGGTCTTATACTTACTTGTTTGCCCTTTTCCTAGACTCAAATAGGTCATGATCATCATCAGCCTATATAAGGTCTAACAAAATTAGGTGAAACTATTTTAAGGGGATGATCAGACCATCAAACTGAACAACTTTCTCTATGGGACTAATATTGAAATCGCGAAAAAAAAATCTGCTGTCGCATACATTTAGGTCGAGTAGGTTTGTATGGAACAGCTGATTTTTTTTCGCGATTTCGATATTAGTCCCATGGAGAAAGTTGTTCAGTTTGATGGTCTGATCATCCCCTTAAAATAGTTTCACCTAATTTTGTTAGACCTTATATACGTCCCACTGCAGGGCACAGGGATATCCTCAAGGAGGGTGTATGGGCGTTAGCCCACCACGCGTGCCCAATGCGGATTGTTTGACTTCACATACGCATCAGAATTACTTCTTCAACGTAGCAGGTTTCCTAATGTTTTCCTTTACCGTGTATAAGAGCAATCGGTATTTCGTTCAAAAATTATAAAAAGTCATTAATAGGTGATAATGTTATCCGTGCGGGTTTGAACCCAGACCCTCAAGATTGAGTGTCCATATCTCCACGCAAGACGCCACCGGCACCGCTCTAAACAGATATGAAGTATTGTGCACTAAGTAGCTATTTATTACACTCCCATCTACCGCCTGCAATGTCTGCAATATTCCGGCAGATTTAGAAGCTACCTCCCTAATCCCCAATGTGTACTCCGTCGATGACGGTGTTAGGAGCGTAAACAAAATGAGAACCCTTGTTTCCTAGCCGTCTACAAAAACCCTCTCCAAATAAAAATCTACCTTGCATCAGCAACATTGAAGTTTGTTTTCGTTTATCAGCTGGTATAGAGATAAGGCTCAGAATGATGATTGTATGGCTAAGTTTTAAGTAAAGAAACCTTTTGCAACGTTTATCTTTGCTCAGTGGTTAGCGAATCGGAGACCCGACCTCACCTCTTTGGGTATTAAAGCGGAAAATATGCTTAACGGCTTTGTTATGATCAAGCTTTGATCAAGGTGTTTTCCGTTCGATGATTTGACACGTTGTATTGATATTCTATTTATGTTATCCTTGATATCCAAATAAATCATGAAAATCATTTGCAAAATGGCAACTAAAAACCACGTCAGAGGCCGTAAGGCGGTCTGAAAAAACTCTGACACCAGAGCTCTGCCCACACGATGAGAAGAACTACAATGAACTGGTAACAAAAGACTCGCGGTAGAAAATTGATTCTTTGTCTACGAATCTTTTAAAATTTCCAAATATTCTATCACTGCAAACCAAATAGCCTTCTTCATTGAATAAAAATATAAACAATACAACAGGATGTAAACGACAACTGCCAAAAAAAAAGCACCGCACAAACCGTTTGGTCCCACCGCTATCAGGATTTCGCCAAAATGGGTCAAATGCATTTTGTAGTGGCACAAAAAAAAACTTTTATTCAAGCGGTGTGTAGAGCCGAGTGCCGTTTCAGCTTTCGAGCAGGTTAATGTTCATCACAGGAAACAAGGGAGTGCGGATGGAAAAAAACAAAACTGAAAAGTGCTCTTTGTAAATACCGGAGAGTATTCAACAACTGGCATTTTGTGGGAACATTTTCAGATAACGTAACGGAGCGCTGTAGTATGGCTATGAGCAAGATATTTCTTGAGTTACTTTATCCATACTCTGCATTAACGGTTTATTTTGAAAGTAAGTCTGTTTTAGCATACGCTCACGACTATACAGGGTGTTAACTTAAATGCACATGTACTTTAGGGGTTGCTGTAATTAACACTATTTCTATGGGACCAGCATTTAAATCACGAAATAAAAACCAGCTGTTTTATACATTTGGGTCGAGTAGCCGTTGACGTTTTCTATGGAACAGCTGATTTTTTTTCGCGATTTCGTTTTTCGCTTCTTACCAACTGAAAGTTGTCCAGTTTGATGGTTTGAAGTAAGAAATGTAACATATTTAATTTTACACCTTGGTTTCCTCGCGTGGAGGGTAGAGTTATCTATACTATTATAAAACTGTAACAGAAGTGTGTCTGTACATTGAAAATATTAACAAAAAAAGTAAGTCTTATGTACAAGTTTTAACCAGAGATGTGAGTTGAAACAGAAATTGGTATAAGTATACGGTTGTCTAAAACTCATAGCTTTTAGTGATTAGGTTACCATAAACAACGTTATTTTGTATAAACATTCAAATATACCTAAATAAATTTGAAAATAGGAAAAGGTTTCTCTATTATCGATCACAAAAAACACTGTTCTCTATTACATAATAGCTGATCCACACGATATGATACGGCAATATTACCACTAGGTACAGTCAAGGGGCGATATAAGCGTATGATGGACATCCGCCGCTGAATAATGTATGAAGGGTCAGTGTACAGCCTCGCTAACAATTTTAACCTTGTGTTCATTGAAACAGAGTTCGCAACCGCTCAGCAACTTGTCTGCTGACTGTACCCTAGACAACCTTGTGGTGAGAGGCAAGAAAAAAAAGGCGATTATGTAGCACAGTTTCTCTAATATTTATTGACTTTTGATTGTTGTTAGTTAAGATTGGGAGAAGAATCATTAATAGAGTTCTTCTTCTTATCGTGTGGGCAAGCCCTGGTGTCAGAGTTTTTTCAGACCGCCTTACGTACTCTGACGTGGTTTTTTTTTATGTAACGACCACCAGAGATAGTAGCCGGGACCAACGGCTTAACGTGCCATCCGAAGCACGGAATCATCTTTCTTTTCAGACAATCAGGTGATTCAGTCTGTAATGTCCTAACCAACTGGAGACAAACGCACAAAGTGATATATCACTAGGTGTCCCCCGTGTGGGAATTGAACCCACGACCTCCGTATCGAGAGCCCAATGCTCTTAACCTCTAGACCACGGAGGCAGTTACGAAGTAGACTATTCCCCAGGGGTGTAATAAAATTTCATTAAAAAAATCTTTAGTGTCTTCTAGCCTCTAGCTTTAGTCCCTGTCCGATTTAGGCCCGATTCGACCAAAGGCGAGTAAATTTTACTCTTAGATTATGTCTAGTATTATGTGATTAAACTGATTTTGCGTTTTACCAACCCTAATCTATGAATAAATGGAGAGTTAATTTAAAAAGGCCATTTTTGACGATGTAAAGCTTATACCAAGACTAATCAAACGTCAATGTCACAAAATAAAAAAAAATTATAAAAAGAAACCTACCAAATTAAAACTGTATTACCTCACATTGCAATAAGTACGGATACAACGACCTCTTTCTTTAAGTGGATTATATATTCGTTTCTTTTTAGTATGGGTTTAGTGTGGTAGAAGGCAAATGAAGTTATTTCAGAGTGAACACTAGGAGTGAAATTGTTCCTTGTATAGTTACTCTTCCATAAATCAAAGATTGGTCGAATCCGGCCTTAAATTGATTTAATTTCAAGAGTAAATACAAAAGATTTGTATTCAACTGTTAAAGCAAAGGGTATTTTGTAAATTCAACACGTAAGCAGAGCGATTATTTTACGGTGTTTAAAAAATCTGTAAATTCAAAAAATATAAACGGCGGCAATTTCGTCAGCTCAATTTATTAACGGTTTAAAAGAAACTCTTGAGCCATTCCATTTCTCTTTGTTGAATATTACAAAGGGTTGAATTTCCCAGTCGCTACTGTGTTTTTATTACAAATTTTTCTTTTTCCAAATACTTAGTAATTTACCTACCTAAATTATTAAGACTTCCGCGAGGCTGTCTCGGTTGTTCTAATTCCTTTTTTTATGCAAACGACAAAATTATTTATTGAGAACCGCCGGTGGTTTAAAGGATTTCTTATTTTTGGTATTAGGTACATAGTATTTTTTAAAGAAAGTACCTAGGTATTGTTTGTGTAAGTACCTAGGTAATATCTTGAGCATACAAATCTGGAATAAGACCCTACTTAGAGAGATATATACAAACATTTTCTGCTTTTGTTTATTAAGAAAATAGCTTTACAAAACAAGTTATTGTCGCCCAGGTGATACATGACAGGTCTGTCTACCCCAGTCGAAGACAGGCATGAGTCAGAAATAATGTACCTACAGCTATTTATTACAGAAACGTTTTTATATTATACAGGGTGTTAGGGTAAACAGTTGCATTACTTTAAGGGGTTATTGTAGATACAGCTTTCCCTAAAAAATGTGTTGACTTTTCTAACAAATGTTTGATCAGCTGATTATATTTAGTATGGAAACTCCTAAAACTTTTTCGCGAATTTCCTATAGGTTTCTGTGGGAAAGTTGTTCAGTATCGTGGGTACAATCACCCCTTAAAGTAATGCAACTGTTTAGCCTTACACCCTGTATTATAATATGTATAGGTAATATAAAGTAGTAGTTTCTTTCTTATCGTGTGGGCAGAGCTTGAGCAGAGCTCTGGTGTCAGAGTTTTTTTCAGACCGCCTATAGCAGTAGTGAGTATAATAGACATTGCGTAGCTCCAAAAAAATCATTAATGCTATCATGAACAACTTTAGGTATTATTTAATTATTACATAGTTATTATTTAATTATTATAATATAGTTATCATACATTTTAATCTGAAGTTTTGCCTTTTTTAAATGATCGATCTTACTTAGATTCCGGGCAATAAATCTATCACTTTGTCACCATTAAATATAATATTTCAGACGGGCCCATTCTCCCAATAGTCTAGCCATCTAGCCTAGACTTTGAAACGGGAAATATCAATAATAAGATTGATTACCCTCTAGGCAAGATCAGTTTACCCAGTAAGGTTATGTTACCCTAGAAATGATAAGTCATTTTTCTTATTTCAACATTTTGATATAAATCGGGTTCTGTTTTCTTTACTAAAAACGCTTTATTTCTGTTTCCACAAGAAAAACATTTGCCTTTTGCTATTTTCTTTGACTCTAAGCGTTCACTTGATAAAAATGATGAATAAATATTGTTTGAAGTAATATTTCTACCTTGTCGACAAATAAGATCATTGGCCTAAACTGGTAGATAACCTTCAGCTTTTTTAATACCTAACAAAAGGACAGGTCGTTTTTTGTCAAAATTGTACTAAGGGGAAATGTCCATTCAAGGAAAGGGACGTAAGGGGAAATTTCCGTACAAGGAAATTGACGTACGAGGAAATGGCCGTTCGGGGAAATGGTCGTACAAGGAATTCGGGCGATGGACGTTTAGGGAAAACCACGTAACCGACCTGATCCTAAATGACATAAGATGATGTACTGTACACACGGTTACACATCAAGCTACGCAAAAAAGACATATAGGCCGCGCGACGTTATCTGGCTGTAAGGAAATGTATCATTTAAACTTTAAACCACATACTTATTTATTTATTTATTTATTTATTAGGTACTCAAACAAGTCACAATCAATTTTATAACATATAGTAACATGAAAGAAATATTTTAAGTCTAGACTGTGACTCAATTAAATGAGTACACAACATGAGTATAAAAAGTGAGATTTTGCTTAAAATTACAATACAAATTTTTATGTTTAAAATTACAATACAATTTTTAAAAGACCAAATATCTAGAACCAAACACCCGAACAAAAAAAAGAAAAATATTAATAATACAACAATAATGCTACAAGTTAAAAATTACAGTAATGAAGACATACTTTACCTATCAAACTGAACAATTATGAAGTTTTTAAAAAAAACTTTATAATCCAATATTTTCTTATAAGGATTAGCCCAGTCATTTTACGGTTTGAGCCGGGACTAATCAATAATTGCTAATTTTTTCGGTATAATATTGAAGAGCCAATTTGAGCCTAGAAATGTACCAAAATTAAAAAAATATCACGTCAGCAACAGTTCCAATTTTAAAATTTAGCTATTATCTCATTCTAAAAAACCTGATGGTAATTTTTTTTTGCTCATATTTAAGGCTTTACCAATATACATACTACAAATTTGGTGTAAATATTTTTGTCTACTTAGAAGGTTTTGAAAAATACATTCGTATTTTCTAATAACTACCTCATTTTTTAAATTTCAATGCCTATTTTATTGCTCAAAAATAATTTACATTGTTAAATCTAATTCAAATGAGTGCATTGGTATTAATATTATTAATGGCCTTCTGGGACACACAATTTTGATTTCTATGTTGCGTAGTGAATTTTTTTAAATATGTTTTAATATAGTCTTTTTGTCACTAAATGGTGCCGGTTAAAGTTTAAAAGTCCAATTTATAATTACTCCCTACCCCGCCTAACAAAACTCCGTAAAATGATTGGGCTAGAATGCTTGAAAAAAAACCTAATTTATAAACAAAAAACAAAAACACTTATTGCCGTCTAACTAAAGTGCGATACTTAGTTTTGCAGGCCAGTGTATTTTGTTTTTTGACTAGACTTTTACATTATGCAAGTAGGTCAAACTTGTATACAGTGTTGCCAGCCGGATCTTGTCAAAAGTAACCGGAAATAGACAAAAAAGTTACCTTTTGGTGTGAAAAGTAACATTTCAAATGTTACTTTCATATTTTTTTCCAGTAACATGGTAGGTATTAAAAGTTGATAGACAGATGTCGGTTGTATTTACTTACAGAAATATAAACAATTTAGTAGAGTTTTTCATTTTAAGCTGCATTTTTCATCCGATTGATTGATCGAGCGAGAAAGTGAGTCATTTGGTATACACATAAGTAATAGAGAGAAAAACGTGTTGTTAGGAGTTGCAATTGCTACGTTACGAACGTTTTGGGTTTTAAAACATTACAAAATATATGAAAAAGCGTTCCGTTTCACGGAAAAATAAGAATTTTAAAATTAATTATACAAATTTCGAAAAATCACCAAAAAGTTACCTTTTGAATCGTGTAACCTAAAAGTAACCTTGCAGAGCTAAAACTACCTAAAATGTTACAAAAGTAACCTTCTGGCAACACTGCTTGTATACTTTGTTTTACTCAGGTATAGTTGTATCACTCAAGAGGTGTAGTCTGAGTTCATTATACGAAAACTGTCCTAAATCTCTTGTTAATAACGAGCTAACTCCCATGTACTGACACGCAAAATATTAATACTCGTGGTAAAAAATTACACACTTAATTTAAGATTTTCGCACATTGGCTTAAAGGTGGTAATAGCATACACAGTTGCAGCAATAAGTGCATAATTATTTTGGTAACTGTAAAGCCAGCTGTCGTATGATAACCATTAACCTAAAAGCGTGTGGTGCTTCGACTAATGTGCCTCCAATTTAGACTAAGATAATCTCATCAAATTGTTGGAACAAGATTTAGCTTCAGTCATAGAGTCAAAACTAATACTGACATGAGTTTATGGACTTTCCATAGTTTTGTTGACATTTCAGAGCATACTTGCGGATGTGAGATGGGTTCATCCTGATTTAATAATAGTGCATCCCCTTTGTAGTTTAGATCAAGAGTAAGACTTGATAAACTAACAGTGTTTACCAGTGGAACCTTTAGTAACTAATTTGTTCATTAATGCATTAATATTGTTAGGGCTTCCGTGCAAGTTCTGCGATTTATTTTTAACAAGAGTTTTCCTGCGGCTTCGGCAACACGGGTTTCCGTCATCGTCGCGATACCATACCAAATTAGCTTTCTAACTGAAAAAGTTTCATCAAAATCTGTCTAGTAGTTTTCGCGTGATTCGCGAACAAACAAACCAACAAACATTTACATTTTCATTTTAAATGTAATGTAATGTAGTTTTTGGGTGATTTGCCAACAAACAAACCAACATTTATAGTTTTTTATTAATAGGTCTAGTACCTAGTTTTCCCGCAATTTCGTCCGCACGGGTTCCCGTCATTGTAGCGAGATAAATAATATAGGTACCAGATATTGACCCTAATCACAAGCTTTCAGGCACAAAAAGATTTATCAAAATCTGTCCAGTAGTTTTCGCGTTATGCGTAACTAATAAACAAACAATTACAGTTTTATAGTTTTATTTTATATTTTTATATAGTATAGAAATATCTAGTACAGATAGGCATTTCTAGTATTTCTACCACAGAAATAAATCAAGATAGAACGGTGAAGTGGGCGGGGCACGCGTGCCAACATTCTTAATGCGTCAAACGCTTACTTATTGGTCACAGCGTTGCCAACTTAACGGATTTCCCGTCATATCTAGCGGATTATGTTATAAAGAAACGGAAGAAATACTATTTTGACGGCTAACGGGTTTGTTGGCGTAATTTTGTAGCAAAAGATTTTAATTTCAATTATTTTTTACAAAATGTTTTTCAGAATCTACACGAAATTTTTGTTTGTAATATGGCAACTATTTCTTCAATATGGCAACTCTTAACCCCAAATAGTGACGATGATTTAGACAACATAGAATTAGATTCATTTTAAAGACTATTGCACTTTATTAAACTTCAATGAATATGTGTATTTGGTTTTTTATTTAACCTTTGTACCATTTTACATTAGGTATTTTGACGAATTTTACTGACGAGAAAAATACGCGATTTAACGGATTTTTAACGGAATTTCGTAATAAAGTCGGCGGAATCTCAAAACTATTGTTGGCAACACTGATTGGTCATTAGTCATTACATTACGCACTGAGTCGCGCTACGATAAACATCGGTGACTAATCAGAGAAAATACATTAGGTTCTCACCTGGTTCCTAACTGCAGCAACAACATTTCTGAGGCGACTCTGAAGACTTAAAGTACTTAATTTTAATTAAAAACGTTACTTAATGACAATTAAAACAAAAATTTAAAAATACACTGCTGGTCCAAAACCAGCACGCGCGGAACACAAGTAAAACAGTTAACAGGGATTAAGGGATTTTAACAGTTCTATCTTGACTTATTTCTGTGATTTCTACGCTTTCAAAATTCTCAAAAAAAAAACAAGTCCAACTACACGTTTTTTTAATGTATAATTAATGGACCCTTGCTTGTGCGTTAGCACTGCATTTCCGCCAGTTTTAAGTAGTTTATAGGAGAATCTATCCCAATCTCAGGGATTGCTTTTAGTCAAAAACAAGAAGAGATTGAGGATTGCGGAGCCTCGTGGCAGGCAAAAACGCGACGCGCGATAACCACGCGAGACGAGTGCTCGGGTCAGAACCTGCAACGTGACTCAACTACACGTTAATAAAGCTGTCAATTAAATTCACTGGTCAGCTTCTCTCATTAAAGTGCCATAGCTATAGCAATGTATTGAAAACCATCTTGTTAACCCTAATTCCAAGTGATTCCCGTACTTTTCCCGGCAGACAGTGGGATTTAGTGAAACAATTGAAACGGATACAAGGATGCCTCCGGGAGAAATAAGGGAAAATCTCGCGTAATAATAGATAAGCTTCAGATAGATATTCATTGATCTATAAAAATGTGTGTCAAATATTGTATGAATTTATTTTTACTGTGTTAAATAGTTTTAAAAACAATGCATTTTTTCATCTACACTTTTAAACAAACTAGGGTTAACCCGCGACTTCGTCCGCGCAAATTACATACGAGATTGTAAGTCAGATAATAAGATATAAAATAATAAAAAAAAATCATCGAAATCGGTTCAGTAGTTTTTGCGTGATGCTCGATCAAACAAACAAACAAACACCTAAGAACCATAGGAACCAGGGACACCTAAAAACCATATCGTAATACCACCCTGCATAAACATGAAAAATATAATATGTAAGTAACAATTCAAACCAATTATGAAATGAGTTTTAGAACGTGAGTTAATTATATACTTTTTTCTTACTTTATTAAACGGAAATATGGTTAATTCTATTATTAAGCACACTTCCTGGACCTCTGTTCCTGATTTTTCCTTTCCCCCTCTCTATTTTTCTATCTAAATTAATCCGGTACGTGTAGGTATATTTATGTTTTGTTGTAGCATGTATGATATATATTATATATTATTATTTATATGTTATTTAACTATGTACCTTTAATTATATGTAATATGTATGTATTTATGTATTTGTTGTATTCACTTCTTTTTCACCTATAATTTTGTTTTTTATAACACCGACCCGTTCTTTGTTATATTTCCTCTACCCTAAAATTGTCTGGAAGAAATAGCTTCTTAGCGATAAGACCGCCTTATTTGTACCATATTCAGTTTATGTTTCCTATTGTGCATTGTATTTTCTTTTGGTGTAAATAAAGTATATTTCATTCATTCATTTCATTCATTCATTAATTAGCTTACAATAAATTCGTTTTAACATAAATAGTAGACCAAAATAATTAGATCACAAAAGTGGGATCCAAATTTGAAGAACGGTGTTACGATTAAGTTTTATGAGGTGGTCCACGAAGAGAATTTACCGATGAGTTTAAAGGTCACTTAAGGCTAGGTGTCCCTAGTGCAAGCGTCTCTTTCTAACAAGCAAACTTTTGCAATTAGCCATCCCACTTCAACTGAAAGCTATATCGCAAATAAACGTATTTTTCATCAATATCTTTTCTCTTGGGTGTTTGGGGTAAAAACCATCGGGTAGAATCTCTGCTATAATTAACTACCTTTCAAATGATGGTATATTCAGAAGAAATATTGTATGGTGATTCTTAAAACTGGTTATAAATCTGAAATCCACCTTACTTTGGTCCTCATTTCTATCGAGAAAATTTAATAGAATCGAGTTTTCATCGGTTAGATTCACTGCAGAAAGAACGTATCTACACTGTTATTTAAACTATATATATTAAATATAATAATTTGGTTATCAAAAACAGGTTCGAAAACAGACAAAATAGGTTCCACCCTTTGTTAACTAATACCTATCTATCTACGGTAATCGAAATTCAATTGAATGTATTACAGTTCAATAAATCAGTACCTATTTATTTTCTTGTTAAAATTTTACAGCGAAGAAAATAATATCTATTTTTTCTGCGTCGATATAGGAATCTCCTTTTATTTCATAGCCATAAAATGATTAAAAGTACTCTATAATATTAGTCTTTATTTTCCACTCTGTTGCCCGCAACTTCGTTCGCGTGGAAAGATAAAAAGTACTAGACTATGTCCTTCCCCAGGGTATAAAATATTAAAGGGCCAAATATGACTGGATTGAGGTCAAGAGCAAACCCATTTGAAAAAAAATATATATATATATATAAAAAACGTTATCTGATTCCAAATCACCAATTTTTTTATTTTTTGTTTGTCTGTTAGTCTGTTTGTTTGTTTGTTCGAGCATCACGCAAAATCGACTGAACCGATTGTGATAATCTTTGTTTGAAAGCTTTTGATTTGACTTAAAATTTGTGCGGACAAAGTCGCGGGTAAAGGATCGTAGTCTACACCTATAATATTATAATCTTATTATTTCAAAATATTTAATTAAAAGTTTAACAGAACGAGAAATTTAAAACTACCACAGTAGCACAAATAAAAGGAAAGAAAAAAGGCGAGTGAATCCGATTATAAAACACAATATAAAATAAAATCAAAATCAAAAAATCAATGTAGTTTATTATTCACCAGATGGAATACAATAATTAAAAACGTTGATCGACTTCGAAAAATAGTACGACACCAGCTTTTTGGGGTAACCAAAAAGCTACTCATCACACTGGTTACAAAAAGTATTATTAAAATTAACTTAGGTTTAAAAAATCAAGTTCACCCTTATAAAAAAAAAGATAAAATAAATTGATTATTAAATTAAGATCGATAAGACCACCGTTAGCCCCTGGCTCCGCACTAGAATAATGTCTAACTAGTTTCATGTCAGCTTTTGTAGCAAGCGAAATAATGACCAATTAACTTTACGTAGTCAATGTCTCTCCTTCTTACATATTATCCAATATCAAATGACAAATTACGAACAGAATGTACTTATATCTTATTTACATCAATATACAATATTGAATATACAACAACAACAACTCACTTACTTACTTACTTATATTACAACATAAATAATACAATATTTATAAAACAATAATTTTTTAATTTTCTGTTCCGTACCAAAATTGGCAAAACTCGGTGCCTGTGTCTGTCTGTCCGTCCATCCGTCTGGCACAGGCATTTTTCTCAGAGATCGCAAGACAAAGGAAGCTGAAACATTTCATAAATGAAGTCAAAAAAAACTAAATTGTTATCAATGATCAATTTTAGGAGGTAGAAAGTTGCTCTTTCTACCTCCTAAAATTGATCCCAGTATAAAAATTAAGTTTTTTTAGAAAATTGAAAGCTTATGAAAGTGCGAGTCTAAATATACTATTTAAATTTTTTTATTAAAACTATGTTAACAAAATTTTCCTTACTCTGAAAAACTGCTGTTGCTGCCCTCATCCCTATTTGGAAAAATATAGCTATATAAAATCTGGTAAAAAATCATGAAAATCAATTAGTAATAACGTGGAGATGGCGGAAAAATTTTGAGGCTGGCACTAACTTGGATAGTTTTAGTTCTATAGCCAAAAAACTACCACCAGTGTAAAATGATCTTCAGTTACCATGTGACCACATAACTAAGTATCGGCTTATAGTGGTCGTTTTCAAAGACTTAAACAACTGGTAGTACAGAACACTAATTGCCCGAGTTTCGACTCGCACTTGGCCAATTTTTTTATTTCCTCTCTCATTTTTAATTCGCAGATGTCATTCTTCTTCTTTTTATCGTGTGGGCAGAGTCTTGGTGTCAGAGTTTTTTTCAGATCGCCTCCTCTGACGTGGTTTTTTATGTAACTGTATATGTCATTATTGAAATGGATGTTACAACTCTTAAAATACATTTGAGCTAACATAATTTAAAATAGTGGAGCCACGTGCAAACAGTAAAGTATCCGATACTCGACCGCCAACACGACTTATCAAAAAACAAATTACTGAAAAACTATCCTAAATTAAAATATAACTGGCTATTGCCCACGACTTCGTACCCGCAGACCACTGAAATATACTTTACGACCTATTCTCAGACCTACTGAATATACACACAAAATTTCATAAGAATCGGTCATGCCGTATAGGGGCAATTTTGTTACAAACACCGTCATCATCATAATCTCAGCCGATGGACGTCCACTTCGTCCGCGCTGCACTCATCCAACGGATTCCCGCCGCCTTCACCAGGAAGTCTGTCCACCGTGTGGGGGGCCTACCCACACTGCGCTTTCCGCTACGCGGTCGCCACTCAATAACTATTCAGCCCCATCGGCCATCGGTTCAGCGAGCAATGTGCCCCGCCCACTGCCACTTCAGTTTTGCAATTCTTTAGGCTATGTCAGTTACTCTGGTTCTTCTGCGGATCTCTTCATTTCTGATTCGATCTCGTACGGAAACTCCGAGCATAGCCCCCTCCTTTGCCCTTTGAGTGACTTTCAGCCTTTTTATGAGGCCTTAAGTGAACGACCACGTCTCTATTCCATATGTTATCACTGGCAACACACACTGATCAAAGACTTTCGTTTTAACACTGCGGTATTTTGTACAAACACCGTAATCGAGAAATTTATATATTAGATAGAAGATAGAAGATAGTCAACAATTTATTGACAGGCTTGAAGTAAAATAATAACTTTTATTAAATTAGATAACTTTTATTAAAATTATGTTTTTAAAAGTTTTATAAAAAGTTAAGAGACTAAAATTATTTCTAAATGAATTTCAAGCATTTTTGTCAAATAGGATTCTCATGGACTGAGCTAAATAGAACAAAACAGCTAAATAGAAACAAGTAAGGAAGAGATTGTGAAAAGTTTCAAGTTCCGCTCTAGAGCCATTGAACCCAATTAGAAACTTAAAGGGTCCTTACATCCCTATACTGCTATTGGACCGTGAAATTCACACCAAGTTGGGTACAGCTGTTAAATTTAACAAAGTCAATAGACGTTTGATTAATGCATGTGTGGTAGAAGTTTGTTTAAGAGCTTATTTGGATGTTGTCCAAGGTCTGTTTGAGTGAACATGGGATTAATTTGGTACGTATTGTTAACTTAGATGATAATTTACTATTTGTATGTCATTATGAGTGAAACATTATAATTATAGCACAGAATGAATTTATACAGGGTGTTACAAAAGTAAAAATAAACATTTAAAACTTTTAAGGGGGTTGTTTAGACCATCAAACTGAACAACTTTCACTATGGGACCAAAATCGAAATCGCGAAAAAAAAATCAGCTCTCCCATACATTTAGCTCGAGTAGATTTGCAGTTTAGTATGGAAAGTCTGCATTTTTTTTCGCGATTTCGATATTGGTCCCATAGTGAAAGTTGTTCAGTTTGATGGTCTAAATTACCCCCTTAATGTTTATTTGTATTTTTGTAACACCTCGTACATGGTGTAAAATTAAATGGGACACTTACTTATAGGGGTGCTTTATACCATCAAACTGAACAACTTTTACTATGGGGCCAACACTGAACTCACGACAAAAAATTCCGCTGCCCCATACAAAACTGCAAACATAACTCGACTGAAATGTATGGGACAGCAGATTTATTTTCGCGATTCCGATGTTGGTCCCATAGCGAAAGTTGTTCAGTTTGATGATATGAGGCACCCCTTTAAGTAAGTGTCCCATTTAATTTTACAAGAGCGAAGCCCTTAAATAAGATGATGATGAGATATGTACGTAATTCACATTCTCGGTAACACTAGCTTCTGTTAGTTACCTCTCGGTTGCTTTTTCGTCGTTTGATAGCAATCTCTTATAATTCATTAGTGCTAACCTATCAAGAGGACAGGACTCTTGTAGAGAAGAAATAATGTTTCTCTATTGATATTGATAAGATTTCTCGGAGAAACTATCAACTTAAAGGCAGGTAGGAAAGGAAGTAAGTGGGCTCTTGCCAAAACCACTCGACAGCCTTTGCTTCACTCGCATGAGGGACCATTACTCAGGCCCTCCTCGCGAGCTTCGGATTTTGGTTTTAGCTAACACTCTAGGGGCAGTACAGACAAAGCTGCGTGAAAGTGGGGTTTACTAAATACTCATTCTTAAATTGTACTAAGTCATTTCGTTAAAACGTGTTTATGACCAGTTAAAACTTCTTTTAACTGACATTGATTTTGATTCAGTCAAAAACTTGGTTTTGGCTTTGGTTTTGCATTTTGTTATTATTATTTAATTTTACACACACACTCCCAGCTCACGACCGTAATCTCTTTCGGGGTGGTCAGACACATTGCGTTTATTTCATTTTAGTAATGGAAATTGAATACTGTATTGCATTGTTACTTGATACATTTATTAATGTTAATAAATGTAACTGACTACATAAAACGTTGTAGCTCAAGTTTTTCATTATGCCGACCACCCTCAATGTCAAAATTAAAACGATAAAACAAACGGACAAGCGCGAGTGGCTTCAATGATAAATGGCCGACGCACTGACACGACATGACACGTCACGTTACCAACCAAGTTGAAGTTTCGAAATTTCCCGGTGTCCGCGATTTTGACGTGAAATTCAGTCGAGTTCATTTATAACTCGTATTAATCAAAAGTTTAGGTTACACTGTTTGGCTTCTGGCTGTTCGGTGTTGTTTTGAGTTAGTTATTAATTTAGACAAATATGTGTTTTGTTAGTTCGCTTGTTTAAAAAAAACAACATGCAAGTACCTTCGTACATACGTGTAATGCTATCCATCGAGTGTAAAGCAAAATGAGGTCTAATAAAGGCGTACCTAACTAAAGGTTTTAATGTGGTATCATATTATTAAATGTAAATTTCAAATTCATTGCATTCACAGCAATGTACTCTGAATTGTCATTGTCAACTGACAGTTGTCACGTTTATTAAATTGGGCCTAGTTCCCCAGTTCGTGAAGTTTATTATGTTATCCCCCTTACATTGCCGAAACGATATTGAAAAATTAATTGTCACCAGTCGCCACCGGGCATATAACCTAAAACTAAGCCTAGCCAGTAAATCTAACCAGAAAATATAACTCAAAGCCAGCTTAACTGAGTTCACAGACGATTAGCGTTAGCCAAGCCGTGGTTTCATCATCATTCCACTCCGTAATTTCTGTAAGCTTCACGAAAATACGATGCAACGCAAATGAGTTCGCGCGAAATTATTTAATGAACTCGGTTTTATGGGAGAGTCCGCGGGATATCGCTGTAATCTTTATCCCTCGGGAATAATACTTGGTGAAACGGGACCTGTTTATTTATTTACTAACCATCACATTGTTTGATGTTGAGAAACAAGTGGGTACCTACCTTTAAATAGAATAGAGGAATTTCGGGTAAATGTTATGTAACCTAAATACAAGGTGTAAACATAAATGCGTAACGTACTTTAAGGGTTCCTTCACATCATCAACTGAATAACTTTCACTATGGGACCAACCATAGAACATTATAAAAGGGGTTAGAAATGCAGGACCAACATTGAAATCGCGAAAAAAATACAGCTGTTCCATTAAAATATACAATCCTTCTCGACCCAAATGTATGGGACAGCTGTTTTTTTTTTTGCGATTAGTATAATGGTCCCATGGACAAAATTGTTCAGTTTAATGATTTGATCATCCTCTTAAAAAACCATTAGCATATTAAATTGGACCCTGTGTAATAGAGGAATTTTGAAAAAATACTATCAAACCAAATATATATCATATTCTTTACCTGAACATCTCTATGATAAAGAAGGTTTGTATCATTGAAGTTTGGAAGCTCCTAATGAAGGTTGAGAAAATTCAGAGATTCGAATCTATTTTTAGGTACCTAGATCAGTCCAGATTTAGAGGATTTAGACCCTCTAAGGTAACTACATAGAAATGTTAACAGATTTTCCTTTTTGTAAGGGCTTTGGCCTAATTGTCATTTGTTTTAATAGTCTTTACAATCGTCCGGAATTATGAAGATACTGAACGTAATGAAAACGAATCATTGTAATAAATTATATGAATATCCTTTAGCTTTGTTATAAACTGCTAAAAAAATAAATCTTCCGCAATCAATTCTGAAGTAAAAGATATGTTTTATCCCCAATAGGTTATCTAGGAACAATACCTACGGAAAATGTATTCAATGTGAGATTCGTAACATTTCAACAAAGCTTAACCTCGAGACCTCTTGGGAATACCTCGATATCAGAAGAACCAACTGCTGCAGAAATAAAAGATTATTGATATTGCTATGTCTTTCTTCCTTATAAGAAATGTAACGTACGAAATAAACCATGCGACAACAAAAATATTTACCCTTTAGCATGCCACTGAAACTTGGCTAAACATTTTTGCTAAACTCATTGCCCTAAATATGTCAAAAAATATTTTTGTGGGTACAAAATCCCCAGGTAATAAGCGAAAGTGCCGCGCCTCGGTGAAATTAAATATGAATGCTAGTGCGTAACTGCTCTTTTTTCCTAGTCGAAACATAATCCCTTTCTTTCATTCCTTTTACTTTTATGTCCCTTTTATTGAGGTTTTTACGACCGCTACAATAATGATTGTGGGCCAGAAATGTACTCAATTATTACTGAAGTGTCGTTGGCTATTACAAAGTTCTGTCTTTGTGGTGAATTTAGATGATTCGGTTACTATTTGATCCTTGTTTCAACACTGTTTATTTTGAATGGTGATCCTTGGATTTTAGTACAGAAAATTTTATTAAGAGCTTTGAACTGGAGATCGCTATTATTATCGTACGCCAGGGGCTAGACTGTAATAATTTGGTAATAATAAACTTCTGCGAAATGCAGCTTGCATTGATTGGATACCACGTAAAGCTGAAGGTCGAGTTCAATAGCGCCCGAGAGAACTATGTCATCCCTCTCTCACATTATCTGTATTCCGTTACACTCAGACTTCACTACGTTCCATTCCCACATGTCCCTATTTAAAGTAATTTCAAATATGATTTAACCACAACACTTTTTGACTTTGACTGTACTAAATTGAAACCAGTTTTAATTATGGAAATATCGTAAAAATATATTTTAAAATAAATCGAGTGATGGTAAAATCGGGTTCAGTTGGGACGGGGGCAGCTGGAAATGGGGAGAGATGGCACTAACCCCATTATCATACTACGAAGCACTTTCTAGTTTGAGTTGATGGTAGTGAGTTATATATAATAGTAGGTCAAATAAGAGTTTCACATCATATTTTAAAAGTAGTGGTTCTACAGGATGTAGGGAAAATATCATTGACCTTTGAACCACATACTCTACCCATCAAACTGAACAACTTTTACTATGGGAGCAAACCTGTCAGAACAAAAAAAATCTGCAGTCTCATACTAAACAAATATATAGCAACAAGTACTTACTTATATCGTTTAGTCTCACTGTACGTTTCGTTCCAGTACATACATATATATCTTCAGTGGTAGACTAAGAATCAGTTGTAGAAACGCTCATTAAAGTTAATCTTCCATGAAACCTCTTGCTGTCACTTTTTGTCTTGTTGACGCAGTAAAAGCTAGCAAGAAATTTAATGGAGGCTTAACATTAATGAGCGTTTCTGCAACTGAGTGTAAATGACACTGAGTATAGTTTAGAACCTAAAGTTTAGATAATTTGGGTAAAATAATGAATTTGAATATACTTTAGAGTGTTTTAATCGCAGTGAAGTACTCTATATTCGATACTTTTATTCATACAATCCCACTCACACTAAAATATTTATAGTGCTGACGAAAGTGCAAAAGAGACGCTTCCTGCAAAATAAAGCCGTCCAAATACAGAGATGTACCACTGTACTCCAATGATTAACCTACAACTAGATGCGACTCGAGTAGATGTATTATTGTTACCTAAATCATGGGATCCGATCCGTGTGAACACAACCTAACGCAGACCAACAAATGAATGCGAGTTGTCGACACCCCTCTCGCAAACAACATAAATTATGCAAGTCGTGTCCATTACATTCTTTATCTTTGGGACAATGTTACCAACGGCAACGTGCCGGGCGAAAATAGAGAATCTAGAGAAGACAAGGGAAATGGAAAACCGGACTTTAAAGGATGGAAATCCCGCACGGATTAAGGCTTTTCCGTGATTTAAATTTTTGCGACTTGCATGTTTATGGTTGCTTAAATCCTTTGAGAAGTAAATTGTAACTAAAATTGTACGACATAGATATAATTTACTAAGTTACTAAGACAAAGGTTTTGGTGGGTATTATTTATTTAATTTATTTCTTTATTTCAGAATCTTACAAGTAAGTTTACAAAAGAATTATATGAAAGTTAGGCTGAACTTGCGTCTGGCCTAATGGTCACCTAAAGTTAGGAAATGTACTAAGCATTATTATAACAAAAAATCGTTAAATATTTGATGGGAAATATTTAAAAAAATCTAGTTTAAAAAATAGATAGGATATAAAAACAAAAGCATTCATTCCATACAAAAAAAAATACAATTTTATAAAATTTATTTTTAAACCCCCATTCCCACAGGGCTAGAAATATATATGAAGGGATTCATAAATCAGACCAAATATTTTTGGTAAATGACTGATGATGGCGCATTGCTGACGTATCTTTAGCCTGGTTTTGGGCATTGTCTTTTAATATCGCCAAACTGCTGAGCAGTTTGTAGGCGTTTTGTACTCGATAATCAAATTTTTATTAAAATATTTTGTTTGCTATTAACAAAGCTATATTAAATTAAATTAAGTTAACCTGACATAAATGGTTTAAATTTTTTCTTTAGTTTACATTTTGTGCTCCTCTAATAAGATCGGGTATTTTTTACTAGTAATGCAAGGTTGTTAATAGTAATACAAATAAAAATAACAGTTATTAGAATAGAATTGTAGATAATTATTAGTTACGGATTTCATAACGTATTATAAAATTAATTATACCTTATCGATCCGCCAAAATAATTGTCAATTCTTATAAGAATGGATAGCAGTTTCATTTACGGACACTAAGGGAGCTGTTTTAATAGAAAATATATATATATTTTTTTAATTATTTATGGGTTTGCTCTTGACGTCAATATAGTCCTCAGGACGAAGATGGGGTCGAAGATGCAGCGAGCTTACCCAGAAGAAGCCTATTCGTACTTTAAAGGAATTCGGGTTGTAAGCGCTCGGAAATACTGACGCAGGCAGGGCGTTCCACTCCTTGGCTGTGCGAATTATAAAAGATTCAGAAAGGCGCTTGGTGCGGATATGTGGGATGTCAACCAAAAAGGGTTAATATCCCGCGGTGCGTCTGGAAGTCCGATAGTAGAAAGGGGAAGGCGGTATGAGTTCATGTACCTCTTGATTATATAAGGTCTAACAAAATTAGGTGAAACTATTTTAAGGGGATGATCAGACCATCAAACTGAACAACTTTCTCTATGGGACCGATATTGAAATCGCGAAAAAAAAAATCTGCTGTTCTATACAAACCTACTCGGACCTAAATGTATGGGCCAGCAGATTTTTTTTTCGCGATTTCAATATTGGTCCCATAGAGAAAGTTATTCAGTTTGATGGTCTGATCATCCCCTTAAAATAGTTTCAGCTAATTTTGTTAGACCTTATATAAAAACAATTTGCCATTTCGAGTTATTTTTTTTTAATTTGGGTACTTATACTTATAGAGATATCGTGCGCTCCCATATCTCTATAATGTCAAGGTAAATAACGTCATTGTGTATGCATAGATTTTGAACGTCGATTTTTTTAAGTTTTAGGGAAAATTAAAAAGTATACTTACATAAAAAACAAGTCGTCGGCACAAAAGAAGGCAACAAATAGATAAACCGCACTACATTAACCGTGAGTTGTTGTCAATATTGACTGTAGTTATAGCTTAATGCTAACTGCAATTGCTCCATTACCAGATAACAAGTCTAAATGGGCCGAGATGATCAATCGTTGCATACAATGTGCTCTTGCTTGGACGTGTTTTATTATAATCAATCAATTAATGGAAGTTCAGCAAATCACCTGGAGATCACATGAGAAACGAGAAAAATAATTATTGTAATAATAATAAGAATTGTTTGTAAAAATAAGGGTTGTACCTCATCTGCCAGCACCGAATCGCATTTTTCCGTCGCTCCATCCTTTTTTGTCAATCAGGAAAGTCATTTCCTAGGGCGAGAAAGATAGCGGGAATGCGATCGCACGCGACAGCACCGGCAATGCCGCGACCTTTCTCGCTCTAGCCAATGACGTTCCTGATAGAAAAGGATGCGGTGCTGCCAGATGACGCTCAACAACGTTGTTATTTTACACTCTTTTCGAAGAAATCAATGGTCTTTGAAAGTCACGTAATCAAATATTATATTATGACTAAGAGATAAGTGTACTTTTTGCAACCATCAGCTGATTCAGTGTTTATGGGGTGTAGAACATCTCTGTGATGGGGATGGACCAGGTCTGCCTGCATAACTTCAGTCGGTTTAGGAGTTACAGACGTTTAAAGGTGAGTAAAAAATTAACGATCAGCTGAAAGGCTGATCGTGACCCATAAACACTGAATCAGCCTTGCAGCTGATAGTTGCAAAAAGTACACTTATCTCTTAGTCTATTAGCCACGAAATTCCACAACCGAGCCGAATAAACAGAAATATCAACTCAAATCTCAACATAATTTTGTATCTATTCCAGTAAGAAAACGTTCACTGAACTGATGAATGGCCAAATGGTCCCTAATTGAATATTAAATGCGGCTGTCTACAGTATAGCCAGACGGCATGACAGGGGGTTAAGGTGGCCGAAAGTGCTCGTGAAAATGGTGAAATGGACCGAGCTCGGGATTACAGAGCTGACGTGACCTAAGTTCATTATTAAAATACTTAGAGCTTGCGCAGTGCATCTTATGAATTTCTGAATAAAGATACCAGTTCATAATCTTTATAAAAAGTTTGTTCGTGGCACGGGCAAGAGTCTTAACGTAGCGCATCGTAATTAATGCATAAGAAAGTTGACTTTATTGAGTTTATGTAATCTATATTAAAAAAAATCTGTCAAGAGCGTTTTGGACTCGCCTAGGATATGGTTTGGTAGTCATTGTATAAGGCCGCCAGCCTATGAGATATTCCGTAGCTTAAATTCCTTATAAATAGATGAACTTGAAACCAAAGCGCGATATAATTAAGTTAGATAGATAGATAGATAAACAATTTATTTGCATAAGTAACACGCCACCTCAATCAATCGAGTAGAAAAAAACAAATAATTATAACGAACATTGATGGACGTTGTATGATGTTATATTAGTATAGACTCTATACTAATAGAATCATCATCAACTTACTTAAAAACTACGCTCTTGTCGGTGGAGTAATCGCCATTAATATTATATTAATATTTAAGTATTTTTGAAATAGAACTGATTTGAAATACTTTCACTAATAGAAATCTACAAATATTAGCCATGTATATCACATGCCCTTGCGGCCGAATTTGCGGGAATCAGCTAGTCATTGAGTTTTTTATCATTTGCACCCCTTTCCTAATATGGACTGAAACTCCATCAATTAATAATATTTACTTTATATTACATCAAAACATAAGATAGGGATAAAAAGTACCTTCTACAGGAAACATACAGAAGGTACGAAACTCATCTAAATCTAGAACTAAACGGATTATTAATTCCAAGTAATCTTTTTAAAACGCTTTTAAAATAATTTGAAGTTATACGTTTCCTCTGTTAACTAAATAAATCTGATAGAACAGCTTCCTTCAGAAAGATTAAACTTTTCACTTTGATGGAATGCGGAGCGAAGTATGCACGGTGCCGGTGCACCAATAGTTAGATTTACATTTTTCCCGTACGAAACATTTTCTTCGTTCTTCCAACTTATTTTAGGCCAAAAAATATTTAGATTTTATTTTATACCTGCATGCATTTTAAAATCTAAATTTAACAAATAAAATGAAATTGTAAAATATAATTTCTCAGATCGTCCAAATCTAGGATTAAACAATTTTCTAGTCTGTCAGTATTATCATTATGATATTTATTTGGTCTCATTGTATTTGGCGCATAGTTAAAATCATCTTTCGTTCTTACGAACTTCTATCTGGGCCCCAATAAAAATCAGAACATGATTATAAATTACGAGCGTTAACCCGCGACTTTGTCCGCACAAATTATATACCAGATTTTAAGTCAGATAATAAGCTATCAAACAAAAATAGTTTCATCAAAAGTTTTTGCGTGATGCTCGTTCAAACAAACAAACAAACACACAAACAAACAAACAAACAGTCAGACAAAAAATCCAAAAATTGGTGATATGGAATCAGGGATACCTAAAAACCATATCGTAACTTTTTTTTTGTTAATATCTTACAGACAAACTTCCTGTTACCTTTTTATAATAGTTTAGATACACAGCTATTACACCAGAACAAATATTCGTATTCGTCACACAAACATTGGCCCCTCGCGGGAATAGAAGCTACAGCACTGAGCTTTGTAGATAGGTAGGTTTATTACCAATTAATCTATTAGACCGTAATCGTAACTCAACCGTAATAACTTCATAAACTAAATGAACACAGGTAATTATTTCACGTGCGACCTTTAAACTAACCATTATTTGTTAACTGACAAAAGGGACATCCAAAATTAACAATAACATGCCCCTTGACGGCATTAAAGCAATACGGGGTTGCCACATTAATTATTTACGTGATACAAGCCGAGCCTTAGATAGTTTGGCTGTCCAAAGTTTATGACTAAACTTTGGTAGACTTACACATTCAAACTACTTTGGATATATTCAGGTAGAACCCTGAATGAATTGATACGAGAAAACTATACAGGGTGTAAGTGACAGCCTAGCTAATACTGAAAAGGTGAACTCAGACCATCAAACTGAACAACTTTCAATATGGAGCCTACCTCAGGAGACGCGAAAAAATATCAGCTCTCCCATACATTTAAGTCGGGTAGGTACAGCAGTTTTGTATGGGACAGATGATTTTTTTCGCGTCTCCTGAGGTAGGCTTCATAGTGAAAGTTGCTCAGTTTGATGATCTGATTTCACCACTTCAGTATTTGCTAGACTGTCACTTACACCCTGTAGATTACACTGAACTATAATCATGGTTGAACGATACGTATTTAATTATCGATGATGATTAATATAGATGTCATATTCCAATGGGATTTGTCTTATGAAGTTATTGTCAAATATGAGAACATTTTTTAATGCGTGAAGAATAGAATGTCTTTGCGTGAAGAATTTAGGAGATTTGAAATGTTACACAGAAAATAATAATAATTTTTGTACACTTCATCAAACGTTTTTTTTTTTTTTTTTTTTTTTTTTTGAGATGACTATTACAGCTCTGCTCCGGGAGCAACTACTGCTTTTTACTGCGGGCTATTGGAGGGACCACGAAAGGTCACCGAGCCAATTGAATGAACTTAAGCAACCGACCTAGGGGCACCCAGAGGGGTACGGACCTCGGCTTAGGACGTTGCTGGGGCTACGTGGCGGACTGTGTTCATCGAACGTTCGCTTCTTAGCGATAAGTCCACCTTATTTTGTGCCTCATGTATTTTCTTTTCTGTATTTATATACTGTTTATGTTTTAGTGTAAAATAAAGTATATTTGATTTGATTTGTTGTGTTGGTAAAGGCCTTTCTTACTCCAATTTAAATGTCTATGGCTAAGATTTAAAAATCTTGAAAAATTGTCATCCACTGCTTTCTATTCTTAAGTTCTCGTAGATTGAAATGTAAGTTCATTCCTTTCTTAACTTTAACTACGATGAAAAAATAAAGTAATTTAAAATGTGAGGTTGGTTTTATGTTCTCATCTAGCCCCTAATGGGACAAACTAGTCGGAACTCTAGCATTCTCGTTGCATATTTTTTTATTTCATATTTTGACTATGTTGCTATTTAAAACTATGAACTATTTACTCCTATAACGATCCAAATCAAATTTAAGATTGAAAAATTAAGTCTCTGACGGGATGTTTTCATCCAACAACACAACAAACAAAAATTAATCAAACGCACAATAGGAAAAGGTTTACAATCGATTATATTTTAGACTTAAACACTACTTAACTTACAACTAATATTTAATTTATAACCACTGTTTAATTTTTCACCAACATAAAAGCTTGTGTCTCCAATTCAAATAATTAATTATATGTATGAAAAGGACGGATGATTAATAATAAACCGGTTTAAATCTCTTAGTTAAGTGAATTTGTGTTTGTTAACTAACTAATGTGTCGAGATTTGGACCCGTATATAATCTGACCCTTAAAACGCCTCTGAATTAAGATTAGTAGCGCATTGGTCTTGTAGTGTATGTCATGGAAAGGGTTTGGTTTAATGGTATTAAATTAAGATAATGATGCTGTTATTATTGTAAGATAACTTACGTCAAATGTCATTGCTGTAGGTACACTAAGCTTACCTAAACGTATGTAAATACTCGCTTATACTTCATAAATAAATCTATTTCGAGGTACAGAAGTACTATAAGGTTTACTTTAAGTACATTTATAGGATTTTAGATATTAGATATCATATATGGTGATTGCAGACTGTTGATACCCGTGGGTATCTCTATGCGGCTTCAATCGCGCAACCTAAAGAAATGTCGGTGGGGTCAATTCTTTGTCGGGATGGGAAAATGTTATAAAAGAAGAAACATATTACTCCATAATGTACTTAATAAAATCCTACCAAAGCATGATTTTCAAGGAAATAATATTTTGTATAAATGTGCAGTCAAATCAATGCAGTTGGCGGTTGGCAGAATTCTAATAGTTTCAAAGATTTACGTCAATAGGTTTCGAGACGCTGACGCTCTGGAGTGTGTGTACCTATTATTTGTAATTTTTGTATCTTAGTTTGTTCTGTGTTGTATTATTTTGTCTATTAACACATTCCAGGACAGTAACTGGCTATAGCAGTGATAACAATAAAAGTTCTATTGTGTCTCGTCCAATGTCCGCAAACGTGTTAAAGAGCTTATTTCTAATTTGGATGAATAAAATATCATTAATTCGTTCTGAGGCAAGGCCAGAAAATTGCTCTTAGATCTTTTATTTAAAAAAAATATTGACTGTGCCGGGTTAGTTTGTAATTCATCATCATCAGCTTATATACGTCCCTCTGCAGGGAACAGGACTACCCCCATATAGGGTGTGATGGTGAGTGGGTGTGTAATTAAAACATTGGAATACGGTTTTATCAGCTATAAATTAAACACAAACGCTCAGAGCAAACATCAACTGTATTTACCTTTTAATACGGTCTATGACACATTTTAACAAACTTATTGAAAATTTCGTCCCAAGTATATTGATCAGGAATCGTAGGTGCATCAACAAATGGATCCGCAGTTGTCGTTGTCCCGTCCCCTGAGAGACCACTCGACGAAGGGTACGAATGTGACGATATAGGCTGTTTATAGTTCCTCTCAAATATCGCTTCTCCTTCTGAATTCCAAGTTAATCTTTGTACTTCATTCTGCCATTTTACAATCACCGAAGGATACCGGTCTCCACTTTGAAGCGTTCTAAAATAACAGTTAAATGATAAACCTTGATTTTCTGGTGTCCCTTCATCAGGAGCTGTTCTGCCGTCACTCGAATAAATTGTCAGAAGCAGAATTATAAAACCTTTCATCTTGTCACTTTGGAACATCGTAGTCTACTGTGGATTCTCTTTAAGTAATGGCCGGGTAAACATTATTAGATAATGAGGGTAAGAGTCAATTGGATAAGTGCTTCTGATAACGATGTAGGTATAATATGTATAATGAGAGATTATTGTTGGCTATATCACGCAAAAAAAGAATTTCTTGTTATTTATACAACGTGTTAATGAATTAACGCAAAACTAGAAAGAAGTTTGTTTGGAATCGAGAGCAGAATCGAATTATCATTGTTTCAATACCTATAGGTAATTTTTTTCAAAATATTAAATAATTTGTTTGTAAAATTTTAAAATACTGAACCTGATCTCAACCCACCACACGGGCACACTCATCCTACTTACGATCGAAACAAGATTATTAAAATGTATCCATGAGTATGTTAGCGCTTTCATTCATTGCTGAAATGATAACAAATCATTCTTGCCTCAAAACTTAAAATGCGAATAACTTTTAATTTTAGCTATCGAAATAATGAAATTATTGTTTCAATCTAATTATTTTGGTATAAATCAGTTGGGATGTATGAGGTTTTGCGCTTATTCATTAACACGTTGTATAGTATTTCTTTTGGTATTTAAGTCGAAATAGTTTTCTTCTGAAGTAGACATAGCAAGGGAGCAAATGGTCCATGGGTAGGCATCCTAAGATGAAAACAAACTACTTTATACCAGCGTCCTTAGAAATTCAAGTTCCGTTCATGACTAAGCTACTGCTTCTCAAAGTTGGAACTTAGTTCAATAGGGAGATCAAAAGGAAACCTCCGAATGTAGGAAATAGTTTCTATTAGCTATGGTTTGTACTCGAAATGGTTCGTTCTATAAACGAAGTCCTTCAAATCAAGCCATTTTGGAACTTTTGACATAGACATACAAGTTATTTAAAGGGCCTTTTAGTAATGAGCTGTAGTTTAAACGTTTGGTTCAGTTCAGGATAGAAGTTTAACTTTGAAGACAGCTAAGGCAGCGTGCTGTGCAATCATTAGTTCTGTCATCGAGTTAAGATCAAATTAGAGCAAGGCTGTTGAAGCTAACTATGGTTAACTTATTAATACATTATAAAGTTTTTAGCTCAAATATAATTAACTTTTGAATATGTTGAGACTCGAGAGTTTCGTTTTTCAATGTATGTACGGTTATTAGTTTGCTTGTTTTGGCCCACAAGAGGGCACATCCGATTGACATATCTACATTAATGTATTTGTTCGGAAGAATATTCGTACCTATTCGGTAAATGGAGGAAAAGAAAATAGAGCAATGACGAAATATACTACCGTCTGCCACACAATTCACACACAACCTATACAGGTTTCCCACACAAACAATACATCAAACTGAACAACTTTTCCTATGGGAGCAAACCGATCGGAGCAAAAAAAAACAGCTGTTCCATACTAAACTGCACCCGCCGCCGCTGCCTTACTCGACTCAAATGTATGCAACAGCAGATTTTTTTATTGCTCCGATCGGTTTGCTCCCATAGTAAAAGTCTAAATTTCATCCTGTATATACGTCCCACTACAGGGCACCCTCACCTAACTACCTTCAGAGAGGGTGTATGGGCGATAGAATTTCATCAGAATTTCTTCTTCAGCGTATGCAGGTTTCCTGATATGACGATGTTTTCCTTCATCGTTTGAGAGCAGTCGGTATTACGTACATAGGTTAGAAAAAGTCATTGGTACATGGCATGTCGTCCGTTCGGATTTGAACCTAGACCTCAAGATTGAGTTTCCATCGCTCTCCGTAACGCGTCACCGACGCTCCACAACTATAGGTACCTACTCTATATTCGTGCAAAATTTAATCTTGATAGTTTTATTCAACGTTTTAATTGGTAGGTACAGTAATAATTTTTATGTTGACAGATAGTTTCCGGATAATGACTACAGTCCGAATAACTTTTAAACAAACGGCAAACATGAAATTCAGACAAAGAGTGTCCCTATTCACCAACCCTTTGAAAGCGACGTGGGTTAGGTTCAAGTGCATTGACTTGAACCTAACCCACGTCTGAATTTCATGTTTGCCAAAGATCATCCGGGTTGATGTTTCTGGGATGTCGTGACTTTAATTTCAACTATATACAAAAGTGATGAGCTTTAGGCGCACTCAACCATTTAGTAGAAACTTGTTTGTGTGTTTGTTTGTTTGTTTGATCGAGCATCACGCAAAAACTACTGAACCAATTTTGATGAAACTTTTTTTGTTTGATAGCTTATGATCTGACTTAAAATCTGGTATAAAATTTGTGTGGACGAAGTCGTGGGTTAACGCTAGTTATGATATAATATTTGTTTAGACATTTACCTCTTACTTTTATAAGACATCAATTGTTTTAGACCACACAGTCACAGATTATTCGATATTTACGTGACACAGTCAAGTGCAGAACTAAATGTATTTACCACGAAGAAAAGATTTCTCCATGGTATTTACCTATTACTGTTTCATTAATAGCTACCTATATAACATAAAACATAATTCTGCCTCAATATGATCTTATTATACCAAATGTTAACATTATACTTAATCAATTTTATCATAGTAATTACTAATAGAGAAAGTATCTTTATTTTCTCATTATTCCATTCCTTTCTCCATTCATTACGGATACTTTTCTGAACCGTCGAGCCTTTTCCGAAAATCCTCCCCCTATTTGTTCCACGATGTCCTTGATCCTTAATTGCTTCATCAAATCGATTTTTACTTAGGTTCATTTCAGGCTTCAATGAATGATATTAACAGACTTCATTGGTGTTGAAGAATCGATATGATAAAGGTCTATCTATATTACAACGAGTAGTATGGGCTAGCGCAGCGGCTTTTGCTCTGATCGGTTTGCTCCCATAGTAAAAGTTGTTCAGTTTGATAGGTAGAGTACGTCGTTTAAAAGTTAATGATACTTTTCCTTACCACCTGTATACATACACTGACCCGCAAAACTAAGTACTACACTTTTAATATTTAATTTTTTCTGAACTATAGAAATTAGAGATTTAAAATAAAAAACATTTTATAGCAAATGCTATCAGCTTTCTTTGTAAATATTATTTGTAAATTAAACTCTTTTTCGAGTCCTTTTTATTTCGAAAGTATATTTTGTGTACTGAAAAAGTTATTGCAATTTTAAAAGTGTGATACTTAGTTTTGCAGGCCAGTGTAGATAGACCTTATATCGTAACAGCGGAAGGGGGAAATAAGTTTGACAATTATTCCACCGATATTCAGTGACATTAGCGCATTGAAGGTTTGATGATAGAATTACGTATCAAGTAATGATGGATGGCTAGCCTGTCACCCATAAATACACAATAAACACAAATATTTACTATAGATGGTTATCAAAGTATTGTCTTATAATTAAAACAGTTGGAAATAATTTACTACTCAGAGAATTATTGGAGAGACGGATCTACCTAACAGAACCAAAAGGAATAATTTTAGTTCATGACTTGTTGTTTAGATACAATTAAAATCTGTACAAACGGAGATGCTAATTATTGTGAATGTTTCAGTGGGGAATGGAAATGCTTCTGTGGATTATTATTATGTTGAACTACGTTTAACATAGTTTATACTTACATGACAAACAAATGCATAAGCTTAGAATCATTTGTATATAAGAGTCATTATAATTGTAATGACGTGACATTACCATTGGCTTCATTAATCTTGTTTATAAGAAAATGTATATTTTACATCGGTGTTATAATTATAAAGGACGAAGAACACTTATCATTATTACATTTTTTATTAGTTTGTTTGTATGTATTTTTCTATATATTTGGCAATGATAATGAAGGCGCTAAAACGCCCATCACAATGAAAACAAAGTCGTAAACAGATGTAGTCAATTTGAAAAAAATACCTTAAAATTGAGATAAACACTAGGTACGAGAGATTCTTTTAATCGATCTTTGAAAGAATATTACAATTGACGCAAATTTCATTGTCTCTTTGTCAAAGATTATTGTAGACATGACTGCCACTGAAATAGCTATGTATGTCTCAATTGCTATAGAGGTAAAACAATTGTTAGAAACTTGCGCTTGCCCCTTATACAAATGTTCATTGTTCATATCGAATGAAGAGAAATGAAGCAGGAACAAGCTACCATTCAAGAAGTTAACAATCTCATCTTTTTCGTAAGTAGTCTTACTACGAAATTCAATTCTCTTGATCTAAAAAGTACTGCGTGGGTACTGGGGACTACAGAGAAATTACACGCTCCCCTGGTATCGGAACGCTCAGCGCTTCCTCCAGAAGGTTGACCGACGACCTGGTGAAGAAGGCGGAAACCCGTTGGATGAGAGCAGCGCAAGACTTGATCAAGATCCTTGGGGGAGGCCTATGTCCAGCAGTGGATATCTAGGGGCTGATATGATGAAGACTATGAAACATTTCCATCACAGTAAAAACACAATGTAAATAAAAGATTCTAACAACGCACATATCCGTACTTGTAGTGGGTAAATGCGGTGGTTGCGTACCGCAATCAGGTCGAGAACTCGAGATGTTATTGTTCATTCTAGCGAGAATACTACAAAAGAGCTCTGTACAGGGACTTCGAACAATAAAGCGGGGGCTGAAGCTTTTGAATTAATTTCGCTGCCTTGAATTGAGATTTCAACACCCGAAATTTCAATTATTTGTTCTCTTTGAAATTATTCGTTTGCTTTTCTTCTAAACTACTAAATAAAAAAAAAAAAAACCGCACCTTATGTTTGGTACGATATGGCGATTTGGAGTCAGGGACACCTAAATGCCATATCGTACCAAACCTTTTGTTTTGTAAATATCTTCAAGGCACATACACTTAATATTACCATTTATAATAATAGTTTAACGTAGAAGAATATGTCAGAACTCAGCGAAATGTTTCAAGAGGAGCGGTTGATTTTATGCTATTTCTTACTCAAATACAATAGTGTGCGATTTTATATTTTGTGCAAAATTATGACGTAATTGTACCATAACACACCATTGAATGTCCTGTCACCTTGTGCATCGGCATTCGCTGGTAAGGAGAGGAGGGCACCAATTCGTTTCTATAGAAAAAGTACTCGCGGTGACACATCAAGCTATACAAAATCAACAAAAGCTGGCCGCGCAACATTATATTACTTTTTAACCGACTTTAAAAAAGGAGGTTTCTCAATTCGACCGTATATATATATATTTTTTTTTGTGTTCGCGCACAACTTCGTCGTTTATGAACCGATTTTGATGATTCTTTTTTTGTTGGAAAGAAGATATTCCAAGGGTGGTACCATGATAAGGAAACCAGGATCTGATGATGGCATCCCAGAGAAATCGAGGGGTACCTTTGAAAATCGTAGTGCCGGCTAGTGTTTTTGTTAATTTAAAGCACTACTATTAAATTGAACTAATGATTTCACCACTGAAAAGTGTGAAATAAACAAAATTTTAACGCCATGGTGTCAAGCCAAGCCAAAAAACTAATGTAAGCCCTGTCGCGAATCGTGTCGGCTTGACAGCGACTTCGATAAAACGAATTAATGTTGTCACGATGCGAACGAAAAAGTCATCGGCTGCAATATTATTTTTTAACTATTTAGTTTTTTTTAAGGCGGTTTTAATTTTTTGTTAAAATTTGCCTACTACAGCTTATTTTGATTTTGTATAGTTTACTGATGTGTCGAGTCGCGTGGCTATGGGTCTCTCGAGTAGACGTCTTTCGTTCGGCTCGCGATTTAGATAGCCACGCGGCTTCGCCATTTTATGGCGATTTCGGGTGTGTGTTTTTGTTTAAAAACAGGACTTTGAGATCGGCATATCAATTACCGTACAATGAACGTTAACTTGAATTATACTAATATCTTCAACACTTGATAGTGGCGAAATCTTTAAGGAAACGCCATTTGTGTCGCCGTATATGTTCATTGATTCTGTACACACAATGTGTTTCATATTGAATTGGAGTCTTTAAATGAAAAATGTGTTTGACCCACGTCATTGAACTGAACATCTTACTAAGCGAATAAATAACGCTAAATTAAACAGGTTCATCACTTCAAAACCGTCTGTAAGTCAAATAAACACTTAATATACAATTTTATATATTTTGCTGTAACTTTATTTATGCTTAGGTACAGTCGCCATCAGATATATCATAGCAAACAAGGTGGTCAAAAATTTGTAAGCAGTTCTAATTTTAAATAATTTCTATACATACATATAACAATCAAAAATATCTGAACGCCTAGAACATACAATTTATCTACGCAGTCAGGGCGATCATAAACATCTGAACAGTTTAGGAAAAAGACATTCCTCCGTTGTTTTACATTTCAATTTTAAATAACATTGTAAAGAAATTATTGAAAATTTGCTGTTCAGATATTTATGACCAGTAAGAAATACACGTTTAGATATAATTGGTAACATTTACTGTAATTAATTAATTGAAAATTAGCATTGCTCAGAAATATTTGAACAACTTGTATGACTGTACAGCATTATTTGCAACTGGCTGCAAATTGAATTTGAAAGCAATTCATCAAAACGACAGACAGGTCCTACTTGAAATGTAATATCAAAGTAAGTTATCCCAAATTGAATTCTGTCTTTTATAAGCTTAAGCGAGTGAAAAGCGAAATTCTACAAGTTTAGTAAATATTTAAGTACTCGTTTTCAACTCATTGCAGAATTGGCAGAATTTAACAGAAGTCTTGTTTTAATTAAGCAAGTTAACTTAAGTTACACGAATAATTAAGACGAAGACTAGACAGTTTACTGAAACAATAAAAATAAAAACTTTAATATTGAACTTGGCAAATATAACAATTTAATATTAGATTTATGATTGAACGAAGAAAATTAAACATCATTTATTTTCATTAATCAAAACTGCCTTTATTAATTTTATTAAAGACAAATAAAGGAAGGTAAGTATGTACATTAAAAATAAATAAATATATTGAGAAAATAAAACTAACTTAATCTAAAATATGATGCAGGTTTGGACCGCGTGGGAGGGTAGCCAAGATGCTGGCAGCGTTTCCTTGCTGAACGGCTAACCTGATCCGTTGAGCGAGGAAAGCGCCAGCCCTTGGATCCCCGGTCGAGTCTACCAGGCGCTTTGCCAGATCTTTAAAAAGCGCCGGAGCGCTGGGAACCCAACCCGACTGCTATAACTGGTATTGGGTGCCGATACCCTTGTATTTACCCTTTATTAATTAGTTTCTAAAATTACTTGGACAAAAACCTCGAAATTTTGCGTTATTTAAAGAAAAATAAACGCTACAATCAACTTTAACCTGCATTATTGTTAATATTAAGGTCACTCAGACAATACCTATTTCCAGCTTCCTGGTCAGGAACTGATATAGGTATTGTCTATACCTTGTAGGGCACACTGCCCAACAAGCGGTGAAACATGATAATACTCCTTGGTGGTCGGTAATGATCGGTTCTTCTTTCGTAAATTCCCGTCTATGTTTTCGACGTTACTTTGTCCCTTTCTAAACCAATGACAAAAATTTTAAAAAAGTTTTTGTTAAATTTTTGTTCTGATCGAATGGGACACAAAATCGTTGGAAATATCGACTAGGTAGACGTCGAAGGTCGAACATTACCGACCGCCATGTCCAATTTTCTTTTTTCCATGCTTGTAAGGAGAAATGGCATCCTTTATGATTCTAAAATCCTTGTTCCTGGGTCACACCTGGGTCACTGATTGCTGACATTTCATACAAATGTAAAAAAGAAGAGTTAAGTACGTGCGATACTGTTGCTTTAGAGCGAGGCAGGAATCCGCATTTTCTATACTTGTTCCTAGCATTTGCTTAAGTGGAACCACGATTCAACCAGAGGGGATGAGGTAAAAAGTCAGTGAGAGGCAGGGAGTATCCGTACTATATGTAGAACTAGATACTCTTTCTTAAACTGTGGTGAGGCGTTTGATTTTTCTGATCAGACATTCATTTTCGCGATAATGTCTGTTCAATGGAGAATTCGCAGTAATCACTCTGTATTACGGGCTTGCCAACCGACAAAATTATACACAACCGTAAAGTTCATTATTAACAGCGATTCATTAATTTGATAGAAATTAATTAATTAACTAGACGTTCGATTCGATCGATCATACGCACAACAAAATGTATTGACAGTTTCGTTCGATACCATAAACTTGAGGCAATTGTTCTAGGGCTAATTATAATGTGCACTTCATTTTCTTTCCTTTTGTGTTGTTTTGGTGTGCTGTTAAGTTTTAATAATGTTCTCCTCTAGAAAACATCAAACAGTATACAGGCTGGTCGAGTTAAGGTGCTCCAAACGAAATGAGGTGAAGCAGTCCATCAAACTGGACCACTATATGGGCCATCATCGAAATCGAGAAATAAAGAACAGTTGTTTCATACAAAACTGCTAACCTAGATATTTTTTTCGCGGTTTCTATGTTGATCCCATAAAGAAATTTATTAAGTTTGATGGTCTGCTTCACCTCATTTCGTTTGGGCCACCTTAACACGACCACCCTGTTTATGTTACGAGTTTTTTAACTAGAGGAGTTCAAGATTATGCCTTGGTATTATGGATTTTACATTCGCACAGTAGCGTAATCTATTCTGTCTTTATTTCTATAAGAATTAGGTTCGAAAGTAAATTATGCTGGCAGTGGCATAACGATTTTTATCTACAGGGTGAAATTGATATCATTAGCATCCTTTTAAACTAAGAGTCTACCCATCAAACTGAACAATTTTTAATATGGGAGCAAATCGATCGGAGCAACAAAAAAATCAGCTGTAGCATACATTTGAGTCGAGCAGGCATTGCAATTTAGTATGGGACAGCTCATTTGCTCCCATAGTAAATGTTGTTCAGTTTAGTAGAATCTTAGTTTGAAAGGATGCTATTGATATAAATTTAACACTGTAAAAAGATAATAAATATAATAAGCATAAGCATAAGCATATGCTCACGGCTATATTCCCCGAGGGGGTAGTCAGAGATATTCTGAAACCTCAAAACATCCACGTTTCACTAGTAGGTACTGAAACTCTGACCAGTGTGACGGGGAGTGTGCCCGTCGCCATTAATATAATAATAATAATGATAATAGCGGTCTATCTAACTACCTCCATTTAAGTACCTAACTGTTCGTTGAACTAGGTCAGAGGCTTATTAAGGTGGCTTGAAAATTCTCTGACTGCAAGAAGACTCTATCTTGCCTCCTCCAATCTTAATGGTATAAGCCTCCAATTCGTAATGTGCCCACGTGGTGGAGAAGGGCCACCTCCCAGTTCTATTCTTTTTTTTTTAAATGGCTGTCATCTTGGTAGTGATGATTTTGCCAATATCTAGTTTAAGGAGCAATTAGTGCTTGACATTGTACGGTAATGGATATGGCGATCTCAAAGCCCTGTTTTTATTCAAAAACACACACCCGAAACCGCAATAAAATGGCGGAGCCGCGAGGCTACTTAAATCGCGAGCCGAACGAATGACGTCTACTCGAGAGACCTCTAGCCCCGCGACTCCACCCCCCTGTTAACCATAATTCGGAGGCCCTTTAACCTGCAGTGGAATCCAACAAGCTGTAACTTTTTTTGCAAGATAAAAATCGTATAGATCTACAGAAGCCGAATTAGTACCAAAACTAATCTGAATTCCAAATTAACATTGTCAAATCATAACTATAACAGTTATCTCAGCAAGTTTCGTCCGGACCGTCCGGTCGTACAAAGTCCGGAGTCCGGATCCGGCCAAGCGGTTCCAATTTCCGGCCACCAGAACTCAGACTAGTGATTATCCACTACTGCGATCCTAGCAATCACGTTTGCTTCTCATTTTGAACAGCTGGTCGAGATTGTTTTGTAAGTGATTTGAGGTTTACCACTGTAGTTATACCACAGTATAAGAAACAATATCATCTCAGTCGATGGACGTCGACTGCTGGTCATAGGCCTCCCTCAAACACACGATGACGTATTGACGGAGCGGCAGACGTCAGTCCGTCATTTGTGAATGAAGCAAGGAGTTGTATGAAACCGCACGTAAAACACACACGGTGACAGATTGACGCACCGTGTGTGCTCCTACGTGCGGCTTTACACAACTCCTTGCTTCACAAAAGACGGACTGCCTTCTGCCGCTCCGACATGCGTCGTCGTATGTGAAAAACCTCCCAATGAAGCAATATGGTAGTACTCAATCTATATGTTATGATATTAAATGTTATTAGCTCATTGTCTGTGGGTATCTCAATATTTTGATAATTAGGTACCTACTAACTTCTTCTTTTTTCGTGTGAACAAGAGCCATAACGTATGAGAATCAATTATGCTGCAGTGGAAAGATTTTGTCATTCAGCAATGTTTGTATCAAGGCTGACTTCCCAGGGTGTACCAGAAGAACTCAGGGAGCTCTTTTCTTGCACCCCCTACTACTGATACCCGTATTGAGTCCATACTATCCACGGAGGAAAGAAAGAAGCTGAGGTGTCGCTGTCGCCATTATATTAGGACATGACTTCACTCATTGGGTTTATTGTATGATGACTGCCATTCTTCTTGCTGAGAGGGGTTTTGTCAATAAATTCATTCATTCACACGCAAAGAGCAGCGCCAGCTACTCGGCAGCACGAGGGTTTTAGAGTGCGCAAAGGAAGGGTTCATAGATAGGTTTGTAGGTTAGCAAAATGCTTTGTGAGAAAATTTAACATGATCTTAGTAAGCCCAAGCCATGAATCCTGATATACCTATAAGTATATCATTTTTGTCTCATCAAGAATTTGACGATTTCACGACACGCCGTCTGAACTTAACTGCCAGAAACAGTCGTTCGAATACCGATCTTAACTCAAAGTGAATTACAGATCAACTTAATCCAACTGCCAAACTCGCAAATAAATAGCTCAGAAACGTTGGCACGATTAAACTTCGACTCAGCACAATAATTTCTCATCAATTCCCAATGCTCTATAATCAAGAGAAACATTCTGCCAAATTAAAATAGTTCCTTCGATCGAAGGGTTGGCAATTTACTAACTGAAATCAACCATGTTAATAGAATTTGCTTCTGATAACATCTAATGTCTGCCGGTCTAGTATAACTAGTTTAGTATAACCTACCGTACAAGTTTACCTTTAGGCCTTAAGATTGTAGTTCGGCAGGAAACTTCAGTTGACGACTGTATACGATCTAGATAATGGTGATCAATTGAACATCTTACGGTCAATTAGAAGGCTAATTTATCGTACGGGCACAGATAATATGCGGGGTTGATTAAATTTAATATGATAATGATACCTCAAAGACTTGTTAATATATTACCGTATTACGTATTTAGTCGGTGAAAGTTTGATAATTTAATTTGTTTGATAGTGTGAGCTTGTTACAAGTGGTGAGGTATTATAATAATATGTCTGAAACTATGACGACGATATGATCCAACTTGTAAACGTTTGACTGACAAGACTGAGTTACTATTATATTTGACAGCTATTTATAAAATGGCAAAATGCAAATGTTTTAGCAAACCAGAGAACAGATTTTGTGGTAGTCATGTTCATTAATAATAATATTGTGACATGAATGTCACGATTCTCTAGGAGTAATACAATATTGTTTAGTCCAGAGTCCAGTCCAGTCCAGAGAATTTATTTATAATTGCTAGACAATTGTAAATGTGGACAGTTGTATTAAATTTAATTTAAAATGATGTATTAATTTTATGTGGGATTTACTCACATGATACTCGAAAACTTTCCCCAAGGAACCAATGGAAAATTTGCAAATTTCTTTCAAATATGATATTGTTAATGTAATTGTATTAATAATATTATATATATGATAATTTATGATATTGTTAATGTAATTGTTTTAATTTTTAACTATGTCGTGTTCCTACCTCGAACTTATATGAGCGAAAGTCTGAAATAAATGATTTTTATTAATTAATTTAAATAAATGAATTTTAATTGTATTTCGTACGACAAGTACAAATGATTTATTAATAAGTTCAATCCCTTTTAAGTAATGTATCAATACTAATATACTATGTCCACATAGTACATTATACCCTGTAGAATAATTTGCCTACATTTAATTCACAAAAGAAGCTATTGGGATATGACTGTAGATAACCGACTTCAAAAAAGGAGGAGGTTTCTCAATTCGACCGTATACCGTAACTACATTTTTTTTATGTGTGTTCGCGGATAACTTCGTCGTTTATTGTAAAGATTTTTGTGTAATCTAAAAAAATATTCCCTATTTATATGTGTCAATCTTGTATATTACTAGTAAAAAGCAAAATGAATACGCATTGCGTGTTATTTTGAGTGCAGATTTATTATATGACGTCTACACCTGAGGGATGTTCCTTCATTCATCGAAAGATGAGTGTGTCCCCGGAGAAAATCCTATCAGTTTCATACCAAAGTTGAGGTTTATTTAAACAGGATTATTGGAGCCAAATAATCAGTTTCCAAGTGAATATTTTAGAATACGGACACTTTACATCTAGGTCAGCTTACATAAAGAATTAAAATTTCAATTTAGAAAATTGATTAAAATTGGTTTGCGAATTTAATCTAAGTACGTATTTGAAATGAAAATTTATCATAATAGACGATATTGCATTTCAGAAGCTCAGTAGATAAGTAATTAGATCGGTTTTTTCATTCGACGATTTATAATCTAGACCAAATTGAGTTCAGTGATATGCAAAAATCACTACGTAAGTCCACCATTGATGGAGGTATCTATAGAGGGATTTTCTCCCAACTTTTGAACATACCAGACCAGAGCAATAATTGGCTATTTGAACACAGAAGTCATGGGGAAAGCTAGAGTGGTAATAGGCAATGCCAATTTTGTTTTAATAATTCGACAACAGATTTATTACGCTGAAGAAGAAATTCACTTCGCATTGGACACGCGTGGTGGTCTAACGCCCATATAACCTTCTTGGGGCCTGTGCCCTGCAGTAGGACGTTTATAGTCTGATGATGAGATGAGATTCTAGAATGTAAAAATACCGTAACGAGGAATCTTTGCAGGCTATAGCGTGGTAGAATTTATTAGAAACCGGTGGTTTAATAGACCTAACCACCTGGTTTCTAGTACATTTCAATAATTTGCATGAATATAATAGCTATATTCTTGAATATTATTTATTTTATAGGAGACAAATAAATTTTCCTACCCAACAGCGAGTGAAATACCATTCGGAAATGTAGTATTATTTTTAGTACCGATTCCGTGTTATGAAACCTTTGACATCAGTGTCCTCTCCGCAGGTTGCACGTGCATCAGCTTCACGTCGACATACGGCAAGGAGCGGGGCACTTTCAGCAGCCCCGACTACCCGCGCCCCTACCCCGCGCGCCTCGACTGCCTCCTCTACACCTTCATCGCAGCCCCCCATGAGATCGTCGAGATAATATTCACTGACTTTGACATTTACAAGGAGCATCTTGAGTGAGTCACTTTCTTCTACTAATTTATGACTACTTGCAAGATACTACACGTGTTAGGGTAAACACGCGTATTACTCAACCTTCCCAAAAAGGAACAAATGGAAATTCGCAAAAAAGAAATGTCATAATAAGACCAAAGTTCGATCAGCTGATTGCTTTTAGTATGGAATTGTATGGAAATTCCTAATTTCCTATAGATTTGTTAGGGAAAGTTATTTAGTATCATGGGTACAATCAACCCCTTAAAATAATGCAACTATTTACCCTAACATCCTGTATTTCTGTTTCCACCACGTTATGTCATGTAAACCTAGATCAACGGCGACCTCTCATAACACTTGACAATAAAGTCCAGCTAGGGACGACTTGGAACTACGCTAGTACAAACATACTCCCATACTCTACTTATCTATGCTAGAAACCTCATCGAATTTGACCAAATAAGCTAGGAACAGGATAAACAGACAACCGACTTCCCTCCATTACAAGTGCCAACAGGAGGCGTATGTAATAAGAAAAGCATGGCAATTATTACTACTACATTTCTAACTTTACCTAATTTTAGACAGTTTACTTGAACTTTGCAGTCTAAATTGATATAAAGTAGAATACAGTGTCTAAAGAACTTCAGTTATAGTTTCGTGCCCATTATTTCACTTTTCAACTAAATTCCGGTTAATGTTAAATAAAATTCAGTGAACTTTACTGTAGGCATGCACTCATTTTTAACTGACTTCAAAAAAGCAGGAGGTTTCTCAGTTCGCCCGTATATTTAACATCAAAATAGGGGTTTTATCCTGCTTATATTTCCATATCCATTAATATACAAACATTGGTATGTTCTCCACTTATCCAATTCATATAATGTTACGTAAATCTGTCATAAGTAATTAATCTTGCTAGTTCCGACTTGGCAAAGGTTTAAAAAGAAATGGACAAGTATAAAACATAGATTAATATGTATATTGGATATAGATAGGTAACTCGCCTTGAATTTTAGGACGTCCTAATTGCGTTGCCGCTTATTAGCACTAGGGGGCGCCACATTATGAAATAAATTGAAAAAGACGATCGGCCGACGCGAGGATCGAACCTTAGCTACCCGGATCGTAAGCCGGTTGCCTAGACCGCAAGACCAACAAGACAGTGATTGATATGGGCGAAATCTCTCACTACTACAGCGCAGCGCGTGAGGTGTAGTGCGCTGTTACTCCGATATGAACCCTAGTGCACCACATAGTGCTTCGATACATCACCGATAGATGGCGGACGCTGTCTATGGAAAATCAGCGTTCAACTTAGTTTGTACTAAGATAACATAGCATGGTATACAAGAAAATAAAAAACCATAATAAAATAGTATAATTACTAATAAACGCAATATAAATAAATACACAAGAAATGTTAAATTGAGATCTATAGAAAACAATTTATTGATATGATATTGTTATTATATTAATAACTGCACATAATATTGTCCGTAAACAAACAATTATTATTAATATACCTATTAGTAAAGCCCAATATCATGATGAAAGTCAAATTTATTTACTCATAGAAGGAGAGTAAATATTATGTTTACAAACTGCAGCCATAACAATTTTCGCAATAAAACGATCACAGCCAATATTAAATTGAAATCTAATACAAACAGTAGGTAAACCTTTTGAATGTTTATTTGCAAATATTTAGTTACATTATTGCAGTGAGCGAGTTTTACTATATTTTATCTAAACTATTATAAAACTGTAGCAAAAAGTTTGTCTGTACATTGAAGATATGAACAAAAAAAAGTTACGATATGGTTTTAGGTGTCCCTGATTCCATATCACCAATTTTTGGGTTTTTTGTCTGTCTGTTTGTTTGTGTGTTTGTTTTTTTGAACGAATATCATGCAAAAACTAATGAACCGATTTTGATGAGACTTTTTTTGTTTGATATCTAATGATCTGACTTAAAATCTGGTATATAATTTGTGCGGACAAAGTCGCGGGTTAACTCTAGTATTTAATAAAACGGTTTGTTAATAACGTTACTCATACAATAAAATAGACGTATTTTAGTTACAAGCATTTTATTGCATCAGCCGTGTTAGGCTCAGAACAGACAACCGATTTCGGTTGCGTTTTGTTCTACCTGCCCAGCATATTGCCCACTTGTTTCGCGAATCATGGTGAGAAATCAGAGAGCAGTATAGCTACATACTATAGCAAGGCCGAGCTGTATTAATTAGGACGTTCTGTCATATTGTATTTCCATCACTGATGAGTCCTTTCACAAGTGGTCTTGACACAGATTGCGTTTTCTGCGAGCGAACAGAACATAAACGAAACGAATACTAATTTGGAAAAATTATATATAATATATGAAATGCAACCTCAAATATATCGAGCTTAGCGTTTAGCCTTAGCGCAAGCGATATTTATGTGACAGCTATAACTTGCTTTTATAGTTAACATAAATTATTGTGTAAATACAGATCCATATACGCCAATACTTAATCCTTTTTAGGAGCCTTCCTCAGACCACTGAGCTGGTTGCAAAACCTGGCGTAGTCTATCATGGTATGTCCACCTTTTTGGACAGTTGGTGCGTCATCCAGGGCGTAGTCAGCTTCCTTCTCCGTGAATTTGTCTCCCCAAGTCATAAGGTCATGTCGGATTCTATACAACAACAAAAAAAATGTTTAGTTCTAGTACAGGTATAAGAAAGTGTATGGACACTACCTGCTCCCCAAACAAAGTTTTACCTCACCTATAAATTGGATTATGCTGATACCCCAGTATCTTTTGTGTTTTTTGTTTAGTATAATTTAACATAACAGTAGCTCTAGAATATTCATGATAATAACTAGCTAACTATCGACAAAGTATGTTATGAAAAAAAATTTGGTGTTCCTTTTTTACCATAATCATGCATGCATGCATATGCTCATGAATATATTCCCCGAGGGGGTACTCAGAGATATTCTGAAACCTCAGAACATCCACGTTTCACTATAGTACCGAAACTCCGAACCATAATCATGATCTAATATTATACTTTAAAAAAGATTATAGGTACAGCTTGAAGATTTTTAATTATAATTTACGTCCCGACTAACAATTTGGTCGTATAGGTGAGGTATAGTCGTTCATCAGATGCATAAAGCACCAGTATATGACGAAATTACCGTAATATAACTTTTATATGTCAAAATAGTCCTATAAATGTGGGCCTTATACGACCAAATTGTTTGCTGGGGTGGAGCTTTGATAAGGTGGCTATTTTAAAAATATAAATAAGGTAGGTACTCTACTTTTAGCTTACCTATTCCTCTATTTTTGAAGCTTTCAACCGATCGTTTATTATTAATGGTCCGAAACGGAGCCGAATATAAATAGACAACGTTGCCTCCCTTATGTGAAAGAAAATCAATAGCAACAATAGAAAAAAGCTCTGTCCCATCTTATGTAGATGGTTTTTGAAATACCCTTCGTAAGTAGCAGGCTATATTCGTACGACGTCTTTAATACGACTTATGGAAGAGAAAGAAACGGATCACACATTTTCTAAATTGGGTTTTGTTGCTGTGACATCAGACACCTGTTGGTAAGTAATGACAACGCAGAGGATAAAACACGCTTACACAGGCCACATAGTGGTATATGTGCCCAGGCGAAGCCTATTCAATGTAGCCTTGAAACACAAACCAATAAGCTACAAGACGCCGCATAGGCGAGCACCTACGAGCTACGTTCGCCGAGCATAAGCAGTATAACTGAGCACACATCGCCGCACTCAATGCTCTAAATAGTGCTCGCTGTCCTCTCCTCCCTCCGCCACCTTTTTACGGTTTAGTGACAACAAGCCGTCACATTAGCAGTTTAGTCTCTTGCCTTGACAAGTCACTTTCCCTCTACTTCTTCCAATCGTGTGGGCAGAGCCCTGGTGTCAGACTTTCCCTAATACGTCACTTTCCAAAACTAGTCTGTTTCAGATCTGGTCTTGTGCCCTTCGTCTTTTTCCCAACTCGTCCGTTAACGACTATGACAAGAGGTAAAAATGTGCAATACTGTGCGTGCGAGACTTTTATACGCCATTGTCTATATTTTCTGCTACCTACGCTTCCTGCCATACGGGGGTGAGGTTAAAATTGGGGGTTCATGGAGTATCCATACTGTATGTATTATTAGATCTAGTACTACATAGTACATACAGTACTTATTTTAATATTAGTATTATATTATATTATAGCTTATTGGTATGTGCCTTAAAGACAGTACGTATCCAGGGTGGGATAGGTGGGATTTATCTCCCCCCCCCCCCCCCCCAAAATCAGAATTTTTGTATGGACAGCCCTTAATTTTTATAGGTATCCAGGGTGGGATAGGTGGGATTTATCTCCCCCCCCCCCCCCAAAATCAGAATTTTTGTATGGACAGCCCTTAATTGATAGGTGGGATTTATCTCCCCCCCCCCCCCCCCAAAATCAGAATTTTTGTATGGACAGCCCTTAATTTTTATAGTTTTTCAGTGACTATCGATACCTGCTTGCTAGAAGACTGAGAGGTTGTATACTGGGTCCTTCTAAAATAATTCTAAAGCAATATTTTAAGGGGATGATCAAACTAAACCACTTTGGTCTGATCATATATTCCAGAAGGTCCTTGTTATGCTAATTCAATGCGAGCAGTTAAGGACAACAGAAGAACAAATAAAATAAATGGTTAAAAAAGTGTTTTTCTTTTAGTAATTTGTAATGTAATAACGTAAGTAGATAAATAATTTGAAAAGTTAACATAACTTCGTTAAATTCCCAAGAGTTTATTTTGATCAATGCGTTAAAGTTCCACGAAAATCCCATTACGAATATTCTTAGCTTATTTTCGTGATAAAGTTTAACTTTTACCATTAACTTGAGCATGAAACGTATTCCAGAGATTACAATGTGTCTACACGAGAATCTGCAGGGTGTTTCTTTGAATTAATTCAAAGTTCATTTTAACATACAGGGTGTAAAATTGAATGCATTACAAATCGAACAGGGTACTCAAACTGAACAACTTTTACTATGGGACCAACATTGAAACCACGAAAAAGGAACCAGCTGTCCCATTTATTTGGATGTACTAAGGAAAGTGGTTGGAGGTGATGATGATTTATTGAGAAGAATTTATGGAAATATTTAATAAAGTAAATAAGCAAATAGACTGAGTGAATTAAAGATTGCTAATATTTGAAAAGCTATTTATCTCATTTAAAAGTTTGCGAACTTTAATAACACAACACACACATTCTCGCACGAGACACGTTGTAAGCCTACATCTCTACAAAAATATGAGTATTATGTAGATAGGTAGTTGATCTCCAGAAGTTATGAAAAGAAGTAAAAAGTAAGACAGACACATTTTATGATCTTGTATACGACCAAACGCTTTCGTATTCATCTTCTCGTCAAAATTTTGCTCTGAGATTTATACGAAAGCCTATCCGGCGGCGTCATAAAATAAAGATTGCATTGAAATTTTTTTTTTATAAACCTTCACCTACTCGAGATTTCCGGGAAATGGAAATAAGGATTTTTATTAAAATTATGAATTATTTTATCTACGCAGGTACTGAAGCTTCCATTGCTCAATGTACAAACAAGTATAACACAAGCAGATGTCTATAAACCCCATAAATTTACGAAATTTTTACTGAATCGTGTCCTTATTTTACAAAAATATTTTCCTAATGGATCATAAAATTGATTGAACACTACAGAAGTGAATCAGTCGGTCTTTTTATTAGCGAAAACCGTGTCAAAACCCCTATAGTAGTTTCTGAGATTAACCAATACAGACAGTCAGGACGACAGAAAAATGCGGCGGAGGACTTTAATTTAGAACATTTAAGGATTACGAAAAGAACGTAAAAGATCTTGATCTGTTTGAAACAAATATTTATTTCGAATCTACAGGTAACCGAATCAACTATTTTACTGATTCATTGCAAAAAGTGACGTTTTTATTGTCTACAGAGAATAGCACTAACCAAAATGGTTATGGTTATGGTATGGTCGTAGGAATCGACTGATCCCATCAGGTATCGACAACATCGATGATTACCATACTGCGTGGCTACCAGTGTTAGTCACGGCATACAGCTCTTCGATTTCGCTCTTCTGGGTTTCATGATCATTAGTTCCATGCATCCGTGTTTAGTGCACAAACATGCCCTAAAATATTACCAATATAGTGTAGATCTGATTTTTCTAAACAATTTACATGATCCATCGTTGTCGAGCATTCGTTTTAGAAGAAATTATTTTTATAGTCTCTATATTATTTCGAAACAAATAATCCTAGTTCTCAGTAACTTAAAAATCACGAACGACATGAATATATTACCGTTATGCAGTTTGGCATAAAATGTATCTGTGTCTTGTGAGAAATAAAAATAATTAAAAAATTAATTAAATATCATGAAACCGCTAATGAAATTGCAGACCACGTTGGTTTCACTATTAAACTAACGAAATATTTATTATTTTCTATTACTATCTAGTACACAAAGACATTGTATTAAATCATTGTCGTGTAGGTAAACCAACGAATAAGTCATGCCAAGCGAATACCAGAAAATGTAATTTAATCTTGATCCACATTGTTTATGGATCCCCCGAGAAATATGAGATTCGGAAGGTTATGTTATTTTTCCAGCTTTAATATCGTAAATAGTGATATCATTTTGCAGAAATTCCTAGCAAATAGAAACTAGAAATAGCTTTGACATAATATCGATGTCCAACAACAAAGTCAGTGAAGTATAAACAAAATCTATTGAATCTATTTTTGTTCTTTTCTGTACCTAGAATCGTTTCGTTTTGTATTGACGATATTAATACATCTATGTATAAATGTTGCATGGAAATCATCGTCAGCTCGTATACGTCCAATGATAGACGAAGGCATCTTTTAATTGCTATTTAACATAAGGAAGAGAGCGAGAGAGCATTCTAAAGATATAATTATACAGGGTGCAACAAAACACCCTAGAAATACTTAAGGGGGTGATTCAGACCATCAAATTGAACAACATTCACTATAGGCCAACTTCGAAATCGCGAAATAAAAATCATCTGTTTCATACAGAACTGCAGTACCGGCTCGACTCAAATGTATGGGACAGTAGAATTTTTTTATTTTTTTCTTGGTATTGACTCCATAGTGAAAGTTGTTCAGTTTGATGGTCTGAAGCACCCCCTTACGTATTACTAGAGTGTTTTGTTACACCCTGTATAGAAAAGAGTATTGCGTTACTTATAAAGTATTGTCAATTTCTTAAATCTCTAGCCCTAGACTGTGTCCACGAGAATTTCAGCGAAAAGTTACATTTACATAATAAATGACCTTGAATATTTAGGAATTACAGATTCAACTGTGATTGAAATGTTTCATTAAGTTGTATTTATATTAAAATCAGTCAAATAACGAAATAAGTTGACTAATGAGCACTAAAAGCACAAATTACTTTACAATACGCGCTTAATAAATCCCAACTTTTCAAGTACGTAAACTTGGAAGCCTCAATACCGGTGGGATTAGATAAGTTCGCCTATTCTCCCTCTACTTCGGGCTAAGTTATAACTTATTACATAGTACGTGATGATGTGAAATTAATTATTATTGGTTCTAGTTTACAAGTAGCTTTCGTACATTGTTATGAGTCTTGTCACAGAACTTTATTAATAACTACTCTACAGTTTTCAATTTTTTTTTTAACTAGAGACTCACTTGACATGTCAAGTCGGTCATTGTGTCTATCTTTATTAAGTAGACGAGCGTTAACCCGCGACTTTGTCCGCACAAATTATATACCAGATTTTAAGTCAGATCATAAGCTATCAAACAAAAAAAGTTTCATCAAAATCGGTTCAGTAGTTTTTGCGTGATACTCGTTCAAACAAACAAACAAACACACAAACAAACAGACAGACAAAATATCCAAAAATTGGAAAAATGGAAAAAACCATATCGTAACTTTTTTTTTGTTAAAATCTTCAATGTACAGACAACCTTCCTGTTACAGTTTTATAATAGTATAGATTATGAATCTCTTAATTACTACCTAAGTATTAAACTACTATCTGCAAATGAATGAAATTATTAATAATGGTATGTCGCTATTAAGATCTGACTATTCTACATTTTGGAAGGTTCTTTTCAATCAATATACAGGGTGTAAGTGACAGCCTAGCAAATACTGAAACGGTGAACTCAGACCATCAAACTGAACAACTTTCACTATGGAGCCTACTTCAGGAGACGCGAAAAAAAAATCTGCAGTCCCATACATTTGAGTCGGGTACTGCAGTTTTGTACGAGACAGCTGATTTTTTTTCACGTCTCGTGAGGTAGGCTCCATAGTAAAAGTTGTTCAGTTTAATGGTCCGAGTTTACCGTTTAAGTATTTGCTAGGCTGTCACTTACACTCCATTACAATTCCATTTTCCATACTAAAATTTTGACTAATAAAAAATCGATAAAGCATACTTTAAAAAGTAAATATAGTTGGTTGACTCAAATATTATTATGTTTATAGTTTTATTAATTTTGAAATGCGATAGTTGTAGAGTCATCAAAAAGACAGACAAATCTAGTTAAACGTAGTAGAATCAAGGGAAATCGGATAATTACTAACGTATCCTGTTCGATGAAGGGGATCATAAAAGAGCTTAATATTTCTCGTCCTTTTCCCGGAACAAAATCCTGTGAGATAAAGTTAGGGGTTTCCCGTCGCCACCTATAGACACGTAATAGACAGTGGGTACAACACAAGCCTCAAAATTGAAGCATGCAGGTTTCCTCCCAATGTTTTCGTTTACCGAAAAGCCAGTGGTGTTACAAATCGTACATAAATTCCGAAAATCACATTGGTACGAAAAGTGGTTGGCCTTCAGGCAGGCATAGTTACTCGCCACAGACCACCACGACTTCGCTTATTCCAAATAATAATTGCAGCAAGAGCATATTAACTATTCTATGACACCGTCTAACTAATATAGTGTACCTATAACGTATCTTAACAATCAGCTTTACCTATACGATGCTGTCGTGATGACTTGTCTGCATATATGACATTCCGTTGTTAATGTATGCCAACATGTCTAAGTATGTGCACGAGGTATGTACGTACCTATATATCAGACAACTTCCCTCGGCCACCAGATGTCGCCAGCTACGCGAGAGAAGCTACAATGCTATTAACAATATCAACTTGGCATTTTGCCTAACCCCTATTGTTACCTTTATCAATCTATTGCAGGGTCAGGAAAGCTGTGAGTGCAAAGTAGATATGCAAATGTAATTGAAGTTGACAAATAGTGGTATAGTAACAATTTAGAAAAAAATGGTGTAGGATGTATCAGGGTCACAGCCGCAATGGAGTACCTACCTAAGTGAAACGTCTTGTATTGTAGTAATGGCATCTATCTTCTAAATAATGGTAGTAACAATGCCGGTAGGTGCTAAACTTCCAAAGTAATAAGCGATCTTGTCATAACATTTTTCGTTACATATGGTTTTTGGAAGTATGATCCCCTACTGACTGAAATGACACGTCTCACGTCGAAACAAAATCCAAAGCTTTTTATAGGTTGTGTAGATTAACGCTTTTCTGTTTTAATTACCAAGGTATAATATATATATAGATCATCGGTGGCGCGTTGCGAAGAGGTATGGACACCCAATTATGGGGGTCCGGGTTCGAATCCGCACGGACAACATGCCATGTACCAATGAGTTTTTCTAACTTATGTACGTAATACCGACTGCTCTCAAACGGTGAAGGAAAACATCGCGAGGAAACCTGCATACACTGAAGAAGAAATTCTGATGTGAATGTGAAGTCTACCAATCCGCATTGGGCACGCGTGGTGGACTAATGCCCATACACCTTGAGGGTAGGCCTGTGCCCTGCAGTGGGACGTTTATAGGCTGATGATGATGATGAATACTTAATACATTTTCTCCTAATGTTTAGTGTATACAGTGACATTAGGCCACGTCAGAGGCCGTAAGGCAGTTGGTAAGGTAGTTGCTGCCTACACGATAAGAAGAAGAAGTGACATTAGATATATTTTCCTTCAGTTAAGCTGTACGGTAAGTTAGACACAAATTAAACCAAGCCAAAGGTTCAAAGGTTAGGATACTAGATTAATAAGAGGTTTGCGGTTTACATAACAGCGGTCACGCCAAACTCATAGGTCAATCTGTAGTTAACGTTACAATTCATACGGTGGCTACATGGTATATTAGAAGTGGGATAAAGTCTATATATACACAGACCTAACCTTATACACCCTGTTTGGGCGTTAGTCCACCACGCGTGCCCAATGCGGATTGGTAGACATTACTTACGCATTAGAATTTCTTCTTCAGCGTATGCATGTTTCCTCATGATGTTTTCCTTCACCGTTCGAGAGTAGTCGATGTTACGTACTATCGCGAACTTTTCCGCCTGACCACCACTACGCTCATTTTTGCTTGCATACTAAAAAATAAAATGAATTGTTTCCAAATATTAAATTATGCTCGAAATTACGGGAAATTTTTTTTAAGTGATCAGTTGGAAAAGTCCGCGATAGTGTACAATATAGAAAAACTCATTGGTACATGGCGTGTCGTCCGTGCAGATTCGAACTCGGACTACAAGATTGAGTTTCCATAGATCTCCGCAACGCGCCGCCGCGATGACATTGCTTTAACTTTACAGCAAGAGAAATAAAGAAGAGATTTTCAAAGTGTCATCAACTCTATGTGACATAAGCGGCTAAAATGAAAAGTCCATAACATAGAGTTGATGACACTTTGAAAATCTCTTCTTTATTTCTCTTGCTGTAAAGTTAAAGCAATGTCATCGCGGCGGCGCGTTTATGTGAAACAGAATAGAGGAATGAGGTCCTTGGTCTATGGTAACAGGATTAGTATCTACCAAGCATGAAGCGAAATAATACCTTTCTTCAGAAATATATCCAGAATCGTCTTTGTCCCATCTGGAGAGTGCTGCTATCAGTGTCTCTTCAGAATCAAGCTCGAGGGTACGATATCCGAGTAAGTTGACAAATCCATCGAAATCCAATGGGTTTGGTGCCTAGAAAAATTAAGGTTTAATTACATAGTTCTTCACCTAAGCTTTCTCGAAAAAAACAAATTTTTTCGTAGTCTGCTAAAAAAATAGTTTTAATTTTTTTATTAGATTTTACTAGATATTGTTGTAACTATATCAACAGTAATTATATATACAACAATTAATTTTCTAAGTAGAGTCAACAAAATAAGAGGGTCGTCACAGAAATTTGTTTTCCATGTACAATAATTACTTCAATAAACCCTCTCTTGTTGCATCTCAGCCGATGGATGTCCACTGCTGGACATACGCCAAGGATACACTTTGAAAATTAACATTTCCATAATATCACAACACCATTTTCCTCGAAATGCGTCTAGATTTAGAAGGCTCGTAAACTTATTTTATTTGCCGGAAAATTAAACCAATTTTTTTAAATAAAATGAAAAGGAAACGCGAAAATTAGGACATTATTCAAAACTGCCTTGTCAGTCGGGTTTATGAATGACATAGCTTCATAACAATTTTATAATTTAACGATATGCTTCCATTTTTACCTCCGATTTTATAATTGACAAAAAAAAAATCCAATCCAATCATACCTCCGTTCAAATATAATTTTGGAATGTGAAGAGATGCGAAATAAATGTTTTATTTTATATGTAAAAATATATATGAACCAACATTTGCATAATAATTTTAGGAAATATTTTGCTTTGACAGGGTGGAAATCTGTCCGCATGGGAGCTGTAAATTGTGTTTTGTGATCTGTGGTTTACACATTATGTTATTTTGGATGAGAACTGATTACACCGGAAGTAAAACTGCTACCTAGTGTTATTATTATTACTGCGGACTATGAGGGGACCACACCAGTGACGGCGAAGCGCCCTATTAGGTCTACCGAACCAGTAGCATCCCTAAGGGGTACGGACCTCGGCAATGGGCGTTGCTGGGATTATAGCCCAGTCATTTTATGGAGTTTTGTTAGGAGAGGTGAGAAGTAATTATTAATTGGACTTTTAAACTTTAACCGGCACCATTTAGTGACAAAAAGACTATCTGAAAACTTATTAAAAAAAAGTTCGCTACTCAACATAGAAATCAAAATTGTGAGTCCCAGAAGGCTTTTAAATTAACAATATTAATACCAATGCACTCATTTTAATTATATTTAACAATACAAATTACTTTTGAGCAATAAAATATGCATTAAAATTTAGTAAATTATGTTTTTATTACAAAATACGAATGTATTTTTCAAAACCTTATAAGTAGATAAAAATATTTATACCATATTTAAAGTATGTATTATGATAATGCCTTCAATATGTGCAAAAAAAATTAACTTCATGTTTTTTATAACGAGATAATAGCTAAATTTTAAATTTGGAACTGTTGCCGACGGGTTTTTTTTTTAAATTTTGGTACATTTCTTAGCTCAAGTTGGCTCTTAAATACTATACCGAAAAAAAAAATTAATTACTAATTCTATATTCTAAATAATAGATCATCGGTGGCGAGTTGCGAAGAGGTATGGACACCCAATTATGGGGGTCCGGGTTCGAATCCACACGGACAACATGCCATGTACCAATGAGTTTTTCTAACTTATGTACGTAATACCGACTGCTCTCAAACGGTGAAGGAAAACATCGTGAGGAAACCTGCATACACTGAAGAAGAAATTCTGATGTGAATTGGAAGTCTACCAATCCGCATTGGGCACGCGTGGTGGACTAATGCCCATACACCTTGAGGGTAGGCCTGTGCCCTGCAGTGGGACGTTAATAGGCTGATGATGATGATGATGAATTACTAATTAGTCCCGGCTCCAACCGTAAAATGACTGGGCTACTACGCGGGCTACAATTGGGTAGTAGGGATCAGTGAGAACCGGCGTAGACGCCAGAAGAAAAAGGAGGACTATTCAATGCATTTATAGTTGTATTTTTTTCAAAGTTTTATCGAAATTTGTATAGACCAAACCGACAATTCATGATGTTTTTAGACGACCGAACACTGGTCTGTCATACCAGTGTGAAGGTCATAGGTAAGTCACATTTAGACAATACCTTTTCCAGCTTCGTGGTCATATTCGTAACCACCACATGATATCGATTTGCAATATGGCATAACAAGAGTAAAAATTCTTACACTAGTCGACTTGCCACAAAGTCGATGGTTACAAGATCAGTTAATTATACAGGGTGTAAAATTAAACGGGGCACTTACTTAAAGGGGTGCTTTAGACCATCAAACTGAGCAACTTTCTCTATGGGACCAATATCGAAATCGCGAAAAAAAATCGCCTTTTCGATATTGGTCCCATAAAGAAAGTTGCTCAGTTTGATGGTCTTAAGCACCCTTTTAAGTAAGTGTCCCATTTAATTTTACACCATGTAGATAACATTGCATGTTATGTAACAATAGCACAAACTAGAACGATGGATGAATAAATTGCGACTAAACAAATAAGCTGTATAATCTTCATACCCTCTCCAGAGGTCCCGATTGATCGTCCCCAATACTTCAAAGACAATTTCCTTTACCCTCGTCACCGCACTGGATTGACACGAGGCTTACGCGTTTCTTTACAGTCCACTCAAATACTAAAACCCTTTACAGAAGTCGTATCATCTACGTAATAAATACTAAAATGGCTTGAGTCGTCAGTCTTCTTATGAGGAACGAGCTTTAGACAGCTTCGTATTACAACTCTTTCAACTTTACTAACAATACTTAGAGACTTAAAAGAAAAGCAAAGTTGTGCTAAAACCCTCGGCGGTGATGAATGGGATCGCGATGTTTTGTAAACGAATGAATTATTTTGAGGAAAGGAATTTTTCTCGCGCATACCGTTTTAATTTTATTTGAGCTTTTAATGGTTTGTTAACACCAAGGCAAACCGTTATGTAAATGTTCTATTGTTTGCATTAACATAGCAGAGAAACGATTTTTTAATGCTCAGTTCTTAGTTTTACAGAAAAATATATTCTTTTTTCTATTGTCATTGTAACTCGACTAGCTAGAGAGATATAGGGTGTAAATTTAAATGTGATACATACTTAAGGGGGTGCTTCAGACCATCAAACTGGACAACTTCCACTACGAGACCAACATTGAAATCGCGACTTCAGTTTAATTTTAATATAACTTTATTGATTGTCAAACAGCAAATTACTTAAAATCAATCAAAGGTCTCCAATCTAAATTATTTAATTAGGTCATTTTTCTTTTGAAGTACAGTGTTCTGTCGTTAATTTTTAATTTAAGCAGCGGCTGTAGATTGAAATTGTCTACGTTTTTTATCTAGGAATCAATATTATTTAGTTGTCTACACTAGACTGGACATAATGTCCTTCCAAACGTGTAATTGTGGGCGTCCAACCCAAAAGGGCCCTGTGGGGATATTCTAGTTTTTGAGATATTGAAGTTCTTGTGAAGACAGGTGAATGGAATTGCAATCTTTAGCAATGTTCACATAAGATTTAAAAAAAAAATTGACCAAAAGCTAAGATGTTTTTATATGTGGATACGTTGCCCGCGCTCCAAAATGGCTACGAAAAATCAAGGTAATTGCCCGGCATTCACATAGTCACGTGCCGTCTAGTGTACGGGCTACACGTCACTACATCGCGCCATTTTAAAGTGCTGTGATGTTAGCGTATAACGCATCTATAAAACGTCATTGCCAAGAGGCCTTTTTTGGAATACATTTTTATTTCTTACGATCAAGCAACTATTATCTAGTATCCGAATCAAGTTTTAACTCAATACAGCCTCACTGGACCTCAATGGCTTAGATGACCAAAAATAACACTGAATTAGTATGTGTTTCAGAATTATCAAAGGAGTTAAATATAAAAATAAATTAATTACTTCTGCAAGCATATTATGAACCGCTTTCTCATCAACAGTCTCTCCCAAACTGATCAAAGTTCCACGCAGGTCGTTATGATCAATATACCCATCACTATCCAGGTCGAACAGCAAAAACGCCTGGAATTTCAAAACATATTAATTTTACACCTGTTTTATTTCAGACAAGTCAAAACATGTCATAATAACTGGAAACATCGACTCAGCGTGACGTTGGAACCAAAAATAATTTGACTTTGTATGACTGACTCGACAAATTATTAACATGCTGGTTTATTTTAAGATAACATATTCAGTGCTAAGTATTTCATAAATTTATTGAAGGAACATACATAATATTTGCCTTTGAAGATTTGGTATGAGAAGAACGAAGCGCTTTGAGTTAGCGTCAAAGTGGCAAATATGATACAAAATTATTCAGGTATGATACAGTATTGATTACATACATACATAAATTCGCGACCGTAATCCCTTTAGAGGTGGTCAGAGACATTGTTGTAACTACCAACTTTCTGTTTACGAATGCAATAATGATATCCATAAAAACCTGTTTCTTCTGTAGAAAAATTGTATAGCTTTGTACAATAATAACCTTGTAGTCAGGTCAGCCCAAAGTGGACACAACGTTAAATAAAAAGAAACTGATAAAGCCAACATACTTAATTGTATTTGTAGATCAATTTTGACCAATGAGTTTATCTTTCCATTGCTTGGTTAAAAGACAATGCGGGTTTTGTATGGAAGGTTGGCGCCTTATTTTTCGACGTTGTTTTTAGCGCGGCCATCAACCAGACATGAATATTATAGATCCAAATAAAGTAACAAACAAATCTTGTTCTTAAATGTATATCCCTAAACTCAGTCCGAACGGAGATATAAAGGCTTGAAGTTGAAAATATCTTCATCACGTTTACTTCAAGCCTTTATTTCTCTGTTCGAACTGACTTTAGAGATATACTTATTTGTCATAAATTTTTGTTTGCAACTTTATTCTGACCAATAATATTCAAGTTTAATTGATCGCCGCGCTAAAATAGAAACGAAAAGAAAAAAGGCGCCATTCTTAGTCATTGGTTTCTATTACACTTTTATAATGTACAAATCAAACATGTAAATATTTGTGTACAAAGCACAATGCATAATTTACGGAAACTTGAAAAGGAACCGCTTACGCTTGGCCGATCAGAGGTAGGTATGGGCAAATTGACCAGCCCAATTGTAATGGAAATATTTCTTTGGAAATAAATCCATTTTTTGTCAGATTTTCTTTACAGCTTTCCTCATCTGGTTTTCCCTCGCCGTTTATGAGTATTTCGAAAAAAGAATTTATAATAATAAATTTTTTTTCATGTTCATGCTAGTACTTCGATACCTACATGGCAGCGAAGCTTAGTGTTGGTGGATTAAACACCAAACAAAAATAATGTTTTAAGTGCTTCATACCGTAATGTTTTCGTTTTTGTTGCGCTTTTTAAGATGCAAACAAATAACTTTCTTTCCTTCGCTCTTTCAGTTGTTAATGATACAGTGTGCTTATAAATCCTCTAGTCGTACCTCTTTGAGTTCAAACACTTTAGTTTCATCAAGATCTTCTAAAACTTTAGCCGGTAAAGAGAGCGCTTCACGGGCTCTCGAAGCAGATCTAGATCTTGATTGACCAGCTATCTCTGCCCCATTTTCAGATATTATCGAACTGTAGAGGGAAACAGAAATAGATCAAGTTAAACGGGACGTCATGTAACACGGAAAAAAATTCTGTGGCAACCCTCTTATTTTGTTTACTTTACTTTGTAAATGTAACGGTGTTGGTATAACTAAAATATACTTACATTTACAATTTTTTTAGTAAAGTCTACTAAAAAAAATAATCAGTGACAAATATTTTATTTTGTTTTTGTAAGTAAGAAAGAGTTCTAGTCACAGCTAAAAATTTTCTAAGTAAAGTCAACAAAAGCAGGGAAAATTTTTTTCACTTTTTAATTAGGTTAGGTTATTTAGATTATATTCACTGTACCTATAATATACCCACTGTACATATATATATTTTTTAATTATATACCTATGTTACTTAAATCTTATTGATTGAATTGTATGGTTTTAATTTATCATTTTAATGATGGAAATGTTTTTTAAATTGCGTTAATGGTTTTATTCTTCTTTTTTGTAATTTTAATTTAAAAATAATAATATTGAATTGAATAATTTTATTTTACAATTTTAATTATGTAAATGTATGTATTCCAATTTTGTTTGTTTATTAGATTGAATGCCCAATTCAACGTTTAATTTCACATATTCATTTTATTTAACTCAAGATTGCTGTGCCCTAACAGGATTCATGTTTGATACTTACTATGCCTAGCATTTAAGACCAAAATGTTACAACATGAGTGCAATAAATGAATCTATTTCTATATCGTAAATTTTGTAAATAAAGTCACCAAAATAAGAGGTTGTCACAGAATTTCCTTTAAAGTACGAATGAATAGGCTTCTTCTGGCTTAGCTCGCTACATCTTCGACCCCATCTTTGTCTTAAGAACTGGGTTGAGGTCAAGAGCAAACCCATCAGTAATAAAAAATTAAAAAATTAAAAATATATTTTTTTTCTGTGCACAAAACTTTTTTATTGAACGACTTGATTAAAGAGTGTAAATTCAAAGTTAATTTCGATAATTCGCAAATTGATTAGCAAATACGAGTTTATTGAAACATTCCTTTTCATCAATCCAATTTCAATTAGGTGGCTGTATAGATTAAAAGAATAAACATTCACCTTTTCAATTTTATAGCTTTAATTTCAAGCTCGACACCTATTCAATAAGTCACAAATAAAAACATTTTACGATGTCAAAATGGCCTTACGTAAGCCTCAAGCTCAGGCCGAGCGGAAATTAAAAATTACGTCAAAACGGGAAATTATTATTTTTTCAATTGAAGGCTTTATGAGGCAGGGATTTAAAGAGAAACGCCTTTCATTTACACCCGAGGGAATTTCCACTTTTCGATTTTTGAAAAAAACATCGGAGTCTTTAAGCAACAGCCTTTGTTAGGAAATTAATTTCCTTTGAATGACGGACAAAAGAATTCCACTAACGATTAAAGAAACGTTAATTTTTTTTTGCGACTATTCAATTTTAAATTAACGAGAGGTCAGGGTTATACAAATAAATAACTTACTCTCCTGTGGGGATTGACGAAAGTAGATTTTCCTTGAATTTTTTTATTTCATCACCGGCTGGGTTTGCTTCTGGCTTGCTACGTCGCCTTTCACTTTTCTTTTTTTCCTGAAAATGCACAGAAACTTTTTGATTACATGACCCCCAGTTCAAGCAAAAGAATAAGTTATTCTATGGTTCAAGTCTAATTTCAAGAAAGAGCCATGAAGTTCAAAATATGATATTTAAATTATATGAACATTTCAAACATTGATTCTTGAAATGTTCGTTTTTAACACAAGAAAATAAGTTTTCTATACAAATCCTTATGTTTTTAATAGTTTTATTAAATCGTGTCATAATATTTGTATGCAATAAAAACTTCTACATGAAAAGTAGCCGACCAAACCTCTAGATGACATCGGTAAAATAAATTGAACTTAAAAGTGAAAGACAGATAAAACAATAAGACAAAATAATTATAGTAATTATTTGCATTTATGAACATAATATACTTTTAAAGGGTGTAACAAAATACCCTAGTAATACTTAAGGGGGTGCTTCCGACCATCAAACTGAATAACTTTCAATACGCAGCCAACTTCGAAATCGCGAAAAAATATCAGCTGTCCCATACATTTTAATAGAGTCGGTACTGCAGTTTTGTATAGAACAGCTGATTTATTCGTGCATACATTCAAGACCATAATCCCTATCGGGGAAGTCAGAAACTTTACTGCAACTACCAACAGTCTTTTTCAATTTATAAACGTTTCATAATTAATAGAGACAGGGGCGGAAGCGGACTACAATTCGGGTCCAATAAGAATTTGTGGAGGCAAGATGGATTATTGAAACCTTAATTTATTCAATACTAGCTGGTGCCCGCGACTTCGTCTGCGCTTCGTCTGGACAATTCACACAATATCTTTATAAATTGTAGCCTATGTGTTATTCTGATGTATAAGCTATATTCCACCATCCATAATTACAAACTTTCGCTATTATAATATTAGTAGGATAAATATGGGGTACATAAAATATTAATATAGGTAAAAAAAACAATGAATAATGTAAGTAAAAACCCTATAAACAAAACACCTCATTTAAAGACTCGCCTTGGGGCGCCGTACCCAGGAGGCTGGCAGCATTCCCCCTCTGGATTGCTAGGCTTATCCGGATTGGATTGTTATTTCTATTTAAATCATCATCATCACCTATATACGTCCCACTGCAGGGGAGAGGCCTACCCTCACGGTGGGTATATTGGCATCAGTCTTGGACTACCAAGGCATCAGTCCACCACGCGTGCCCAATGCGGATTTATGTTTAAACATACATACATACATACATACATATTCTCACGCCTGTCTCCCACTGGGGTAGGCAGAGACAACGGAACGCCACCTGCTACGATCCTGACATACCTCTCTATATGTTTAAATAAAACAGTTAACTTTTATTTAGCTTGCCCGCAGGCACGTATCCAGGATAAGAGCCACCTATCCCCCCCCCCCCCCCCCCACCCCGAAATCCGAATATTTGTATGGAGAAGTGATTACAGCACTTACTTTTTCAATGTTTTTCTATGATATCCCCCCCCCCCCCCCCCGAAACTAAAGTCCCGCATGTACAATTGCATGTAAAATTATAATAAGAAGTTACCAAAACGGTTACAATGTAAAAGCGTAGGTATTCAAGTCACGGAAAATTATTTACGAAAGGGAATGAGTTTTCTAAACTTTATGTATGAGATGATTATCAGACAAAGCTATTGAGATTAAAGTTCATATTGCTAAAACTTTTCAAACCAACAAGTACTTCGATACAACAGTTCCAAATTTAAAATTAAGCAATTATCTCGTTCTAAAAAACAAGATGATACATTTTTTTATGCATATATTTAAGACTTTCCACATGGTGTAAATATTTTTGTCTTCTTAGAAGGCTTTGAAAAATACATTAGTATTTTCTAATAAATACCTCATTTTTTTCGATTTTAATGCCTAGTTTGTTGCTCAAAAACAAATTATATTGTTAAATCTAATTAAAATGAGTGCATTGGTATTAATATTATTAAGTTAAAAGCCTTCTGGTACACACAATTTTGATTTCTATGTTGCGTAGATTTTTTTTTAATACGTTTTCTGATAGTCTTTTCGTCACTAAATGGTGCCGGTTCCAGTTTAAAAGTCCCATTAATAATTACTCCCAGCCCCTCCTTACAAAACTCCGTAAAATAACTGGGCTATATTTCGAAAGCACCCGATAAAATAAGTTATTGCAAAATAAACATCTCACTTTCCGTTCCGGTGGCGGCGCTCCGTTATTTTCCTCGTCCATTTCTTCCGAATTATATATTTTTTTATCCGCTATTTCCCCAGTACTATCCCATATGCGTGGATTCTCACGACTGAGCCAGAGTACAGCAAGAATTATAACTACATAAATTTTAAGAGTTTAAATTTACATTGCATTTTCCGTCGGGTGAGATAATTATTTATTTCGGTTGGTTGCACGCAGATTTCGAGATTACTGGAGATGTTTTCCCCAACTAATTAATCTTAAGGCCGAAACTGTTCTAAGATTTCCAGGTCAACGGTTTGGTTGTGCTTCGTTTACATGTTTCCACTTGCTTGGTTGCTGGATGGATTGTTGAACCTTCTGTTCATTGTGGGGATTGCGCCTCTGTTTGTGTTTAATTGAATGAATATATTTGGTTTTAGGCATTGTAGCTTATACACGAATAAATGTACAAGCGTACAATGTAGTGGTTAGTTTCAACTTATATAAACAAAGCTATAAAAACCACAGCTCAGTAACTTTTATCTGTCAAAGAATTACACAGGGTGTAAAATTAAAAGGGTCACTTACTTAAATTGTAGCAATGAGCATCATGCTATGAGCAATGGCCAGAGGTTGCCTAAAACAGGAACGAATGGAAGAGCAGGTGCGCGGACTTTGGATGAAATAGGCTATTAAGCTAGGCTACTCAGCTGCTCTTCCACTCGTTCCTGTTTTAGGCAACCTCTGGCCATTGCTCATAGCATGATGCTCATTGCTACAATACATTAACTCAGTCGCTGATTAGTGATTACGTAGTTGGCTATATACTCGTACATATAAATTAGATTCAAATAAAAAAATCTTTTACAAAATGTTTGCTTTTCAAATGCAACCTCAACCTCTTTCCAATTAAGTAAATGCGCTCAAATTCGCATGTGCTCGATGGTACTTATGTCTGCGTTCATTAGGCACATTTTGTCGCCAAGTTTTGCACAGGTGCACGCTTGCGCACTGATTATCTTCTGAGATATTAAATACGATTAATAATGCATTAAGTAAACATTATCTTATCTTGATAGTTGTAGTAGGTACTCAATTTAGAATCGATTATGCTGTGTTGTTTTATGCTTAGAAATAGACCACACCTACAACATTCTTGGGTAGAAATACTTCCTTACTTAATCCAAGAATGTTGTAGGTGTCGACTTTGGAAAAAATGGTTCCTATTACAAAATTATGAGGAACACACAGACAGTCTTAAAATCGCATTCTGGCATGCTTTACTAATCTTTTTCAATGAAATTAAGGTTGCCGCAGCAACTAATGTACACACGGCGACACATCAAGCTATACAAAACCAACATAAGCTGGCCGCGCGAAGTTATAAGTAACTCGACCTACGCGCGGCCAGCTTATATTGGTTTTGTATAGCTTGATGTGTCGCCGTGTGTACTTACTGTAGGTAGGCTAGCCATTTGTTCCATCCTGAAAACCGGAATATGTTAAAAGATAGCGAATCTACAACTGTTTTAGGAAAGTTGTAAAAAGTTTCTGACCACCACTAAAGATTACTGTGTCTGTAGAAGACAAACTTAAGGAGCAATTCATGAAGAAATTTATTGATTGTTATTTGGCTAATTATTATTGTTGTTTTAGTCGCAGATTTGTGGCAATGTAACTCAAAAAGCAAAATTAATTACGATGCAGTAATCATTGTAAAATTTTGACTATTCTTTTTGATTAACGGATTAGGTACCCTGGAATGCCGGAACCTTACACCAAAATATATTTAGGCATAAACTTATTTAGTGATCGCTTTGTCTCTTACACTGCTCATACTGAGGACAGCGACAGCATGATATTTAAAAGTGTAAACCACCCTTAGCGTAAATTTTATTTTACGATCAAGCAGTAATATTATTCAGAGAAGTAGCTGTAGTATGCTTAATAGTAGACAATGAGAAAACAATTCCATTTAGACCTTTAATCGAATAGCAATAGTAAGTAACTCCTGGAAAGAATATTTATAATCAACTGTAAATGAAACGGTTTAGATAAATTCTAAATGTAGTTTACCCTAGAACGCTAAGAAATTGCAGGAGTGGGAGTTAAACGTTCCTCTGGCATCCGGATGCCACAATTTACGTAGATGCTAGTTAGTAAGAGTTTAACGCGATGTTCTAGGTTTTAGATAAAGATACAATTTATTTCAGTCTAAAACTCAGTAAAATTAGAACTTAAAATTTTTGTATAAACAGTTAATTTCTGGCTTTTTCTTATTCGATTCCATATCACAAATTATAGAAACTCGTGTACTAAGCTACATATTTAGACTTACAACCGGATTTTCGATTTTGACAAACGTACAGCTATACCTGCGCTCGGCCTGCGGCTCGTTGGGCGGGCAGATTGACCCCGGAGACCAGGTCCACAAGGTTCCAGGTGGGATGGTTCAGAGCTTCGCCCCTACGCAAAGCTCGGCTTTATTTAAGCTTGCTGCTATAATAGCCAGGAACTGTTCATATTAAAGTCTTCCAGAATTCAATAACATGTAGGTTATTGCTGATACCTATCAGCAATAGGCTATAGCGTTTCGCCCGAAAAAACTCTGCAAGAAATACTTACTCCATTGAATTATATACAAGGAAAAAACGAATAAGGTGGTATATTATATCCTAAGCTAAGTATTAAACATACAAGTTCAAGTGTATCTTAAATCATTCTGAGCATAAAATATAATTGAAATGGAGTCATACCAAATTGGTGGATTTTTTAGCATTCTATGTATTCCCCGAGTATTCCGAGATATTCTAAAAATGTAATTCAAAATTACCACATTTCACTAGCAAGGCCCAAACTTTGTCCAGTGGTGGTCCAGTGTGGAAGTGAGCCTGTCGTCAGTGTTGCTATTGAAATCCGAAATTTTGGAATATCATGTTAATCCAGTCAGCCTTGTCCAGGAGCGACTCGGTCTTTCGATTTTCAGTATATTTTGAAGGTTTGGTCAAATGTATATTCTATTCCAATGAAGCTCCGACAAAAACAAAGGACAAAAACGATCTCGACATAATTATATGGAAAATGGAAAGAAGAAAATGGACCAAAAGTAGAATTCGAACGTTTGCAACGAGACCGTTACCGCAAACCGCGTCGGTTGAACTACACTTTAAGACCTCGTCATTCGAATTGCCGTTCGTGACTACTGCCTCCAATACTCTTAACCTACTCTAAGACTTGTTTTACGACTTCCAGTTCCTAATGCTTAAGCAAGCCTATACGGGACACTGAAATGCTATAAACCCTCCAAAGTAAACTCGGCTATTTCAATGGATATGACCGATTTAACCAAATGCAAGCGATCTTTCTCTGAAATTGTGGCGAAACACCCGAGATTAATGGAAATGTTTCTTTTTGAGTTTTAAAATGATTCCTGTATTTTTAATTTTTTTAAGAGGATTCTGAAGCTAACAGTCTCATATTAATTTGGTGTAAAAAACGAGATCATACTTCAAATACAGGGTGCAATTGAAAACACTCGATAAACTTTTAGGGTTCAAACCTTTTGGAATAAAGTGTTTTTTTTTACTTTCCAGACAAAGTAGGCCCATGGTGCAATCTTTGAACTAATAAGTGACATTTTTGTACTAATCAAAAGATTGTTGAATGATTTAAAATGTCACCTGTAGTTAGCAAAACTTAAAAACACAATACCTACCCAATAAAAGGATTGGTCTGGGGACATGGAATTTTTTGGCAGTTCTTGATAATTATTAATGCTTGTTCATATTACATACATACCTACTGGGTCCTTCTTAATATGCTGACACTTTTTTAAGGGGATGATCAGACCATCAAACTGAACAACTTTCTCTGTGGCACGAACATCGAACGCAAAAAAAATCAACTCTTCCATACAAAACTGCAAACCTACTCGAGCCAAATGTATGGGACAGGTAATTTTTTTTGCGATTTCGATGTTGGTGCCATCGAGAAAGTTGTTCAGTTTGACGGTCTGATCATCATCCCCTTAAAACAGTGTCAACATATTAAGAGGACCCTATATACAGGGTGAAATTGATATCATTAGCATCCTTTTGAACTAAGAGTCTACCCATGAAACTGAACAACTTTTCCTATGGGAGCAAACCGATCGGAGCAAAAAAAATCAGCTGTTCCATACTAAATTGCACCCGACGCCACTGCCTATTCGACTCAAATGTATGCAACAGAAGATTTTTTATTGCTCCGATCGGTTTGCTCCCGTAGTAGAAATTGATCAGTTTTATGGGTAGACTCTTAGTTTAAAATGATGCCAATGATATCAATTTCACCCTGTATAACAGTATTGTTGAAAACATTCAAATTCAGTTAATTTCAGTCCCTTTGTTAAATCAGTACCTATTGTTTCCGTCAACGTGTTTACTGGTTTTATATATTTTGCATTTCGATGAATATTAATTTCAAATATGATACAGTATTTTCCTTTGTTCTATATAAGTACCTATCTTTGTTACCTCAACTGTTATTATGAGATTATTCAAAATAAGCGAGAATTCAAAGTCTAGGTATGATTCAAAAACACCTTCAGAACAAAATTTAAATCGATAGAGACAAAACGACCCATACAACATAGGGTATTAGGATAAACAGTTGCATTGCTTTAAGGGGTGATTGTACCTATGATACTGATCAATTTTCAGGGTAAACAGTTGCATTACTTTAAGGGATGATTGTACCCATCATACTGAACAATTTTCAGGGTAAACAGTTGCATTACTTTAAGGGGTAATTGTACCCATGATACTAAACAGCTTTCAGGGTAAACAGGTGCATTACTTTAAGGGGTGATTGTATCCATGATACTGAACAACTTTCCCTAAGAAACCTATAGCAAATTTGTAATTTTTTTTCGACTTTTATACAAATGTTCGATCAGCTAATTGCATTTAGTATGGAAAGACGACATTTTTTTGCGAATTTCCTATAGGTTTCTTTGGGAAAGTTGTTTAGTATCATAGGTACAATCGCCCATTAAAGTAGTGCAACTGTTTAGACTAACACCCTGTATAAATAGTTCGTCAACCCATTTCTATTTATTTAACATCTCCGTATACTATGACAAATTACGTAGACATCGTAAATTGTTTGCCCTTATTAGAAATTATTATATCTTCTAAAAGATGTGTCATTCGTAAATTTCAACTTTGAAGAATCCCGTAGTTACCTTGGTCAATATAACCTACTAATTAAACTTACTAAGCGAATAGTTCGTAGCTTATTTGTTAGTTATAGCAAAGTATTTTCGAGCCATACCCACCGAATTGCTTAAAAAATTTTAAAATTTTTCATAAACGTTAAACTCTCAAAAATATAATAGCCGTTTATGCCAAACGCGTAACGATAATCGGCGTAGTTTTGACAGTCGTTCCATTCAAACGAAAATCACTCCAAACTCCGAGTCAAATTGCCCGACAGTTAAAAACACAATTAGAGCTGCACGAACGATAACTGCGTAGATATATGACACACGAAATTGTCCAATTTGCGAGTTTTGTGACTCTTATACCAAATGCCACCAGCACTCGTTTGAACCGGAACTATTATCGAATATTCACTCGTGATATTCGGGAAGTCGCTCTCGTGTCATTTGGCGTAATTGTACAAGTAACAATCGCTTCGAGGCGACCCGTTTCGTCTATAACACTACCGCTATCTGACCATTCAAACATGACCCGTCACAACTGCTACAAACATCTCCTCTAGATCCTCATTCACTGTTATCCGAAAGAGGGTACGGAGGTCTTCCGGTACTGGTGGTAAGATATTCCGTTTCGGGACGAAGCCGTTTCCCTACTCATTATCGTTAACAAAAGGGTTGGACTCGATTTACATTTCATCGTAGTGTTCTCCGGACTTGTGTCCTCGTTTACAATATACCGTTTGTTTCATATCGACATTTCTGTACAATAATTAATCACGTATACATACCCTTTTAATAGGCTTCGAAGTGGCTTAATGAGGGTCGGTTTTCATTGAAAACGATTGGGATAAACGTTGGGACGTGCCTGAGCATAAGGCAGTGTTATTAGAAATGGCGTTCGGCTCATACGAAAAGCAAAGGAAAACACACATCTTTATGAAAATCAACGTTTTATTGTAGCAAGCGTAATATTGGAAGACTTATTGTATTGACAGAGAAGATGGATTACGCGTTTCCAATTATGCAAGGACTTTGAATAGGCCTGGATAAATCGAAAGATATATTACTTACGGATTCGTGATGTGGAATATGGAATTGTAATTTTCTTTTTCTGGGAACGTATGTACTAAACCCGTTTCAAGTTTTTTTTACACCTATTGTAGTTGTGACGAGTATTTGAACGTAGAAGGCGTTTTTTTTTCTTCATCGAATTCTGATAGTCAAAGCAAATTGATACTTGGCTTGGAAATGTTTATTTGGAGTAGAATAGTTTTATGAAATTGAAAACAGCTTTTGCGATTAAGTTGTGTTCCTTTAAGCATATGCATATGCTCACGGCCATATTCCCCGAGGGCGTAGTCAGAGATATTCTGAAACCTCAGAACATCCACGTTTCACTAGTACCGAAATTCTGTCCAATGTGACGGGGAGTGAGCCCGTCGCCACTTTTTCCTTTAAAGTAATCTAAAGAATGAAAAAATATTTAAAACAATATCAGTCATCTTATAAATTGCTTAATCCTATTAACCTTTAAGACCTTTAGCAGCATGCTTAGCAAAATTGGGTCTAAGTATAATGTTTTAAAATGAAATTTACAATAGACTTAATACGCACGTTGGCGTTGAAAATAATCGATACAGCCGTCTAGAACAATAGTCCAAATTACCAACTTCCTTACCCAATCGTACAATAATCTATAACGTTGGGTTACTGGTAAAACTATTAAGAAATTATCTTAATATGTTACCATTCCGAATTATGGTTTACTGAAACTATTTTTATCTCGATCATTAGTTTGATTAACGATAGTAGATGAGCATCACGGCATTATTCTTACAACTTTTGTGAAATAAGAAAGACAAATAGGAAACATTATTGCCCACCAGGTGGCTTAGTAGGTAGTAAATCTTCCTGCAAAGTTGAAGGGTCGCGTGTTCGACTCCATCAAAGAGCAAGTATTTGTGAGTTATGTAATTTTGCTATAATATATCGATTTTTCTTCTTCTTATCGTGTGGGCAGCAAGTCCTGGTGTCAGAGTTTTCTCAGACCGTCTTACGGCCTCAGGCGTGGTTTTTATGTAACGACTACTACCACCAGAGATAGTAGCCGGGACCAACGGCTTAACGTGCCATCCGAAGCACGGAATCATTATTCTTTTCAGATAAACAGGTGATTCAGGCTGCAATGTCCTAACCAACTGGGGAAGAAAGCACAAAGTGACATATCACTAGGTGTCCCCCGTGGGAATCGAATCCACGATCTCCGTGTCGAAAGCCCAATGCTCTTAACCATTAGACCACAAAGGCAGAATATATGATAATACCAACTAAAAACTACGCGGACATTTCGATTGGGACTATAATAATAAAAAATATGTAGGTATCTATTTACTAGCTGTGTAAACATTGCAATGCGATTTTTTGCCAGTATTTTTAAGCTCGGATCCTTCGCAGTCTTTCGAACAACTAACCACCAAAATTTCATCGCATTAAACCGATTGGTATGTGAAATGAACGCATAAGGGCCAAACAGATAGATAGACCAACAAACATTGATTTTTATTATGCAGAATATCTGTCCAGATTCTGATTGATTAGGCCTCTTTATACTTCACTGCTGGTTGATTATGATGATAATCGATAGTCTATACTATAGTGAATTTGAAATAGAAAAATAATACCCTATTATACCTATTGACACTTCAGAATCTAAATGAGACCTCATAAATAATGTATGGGCAATATGGGAATACTTCAAATCCGTTGCTAGGCCTAGAATCTAATATTGTCTAGACTAAAACCTTCGTGAATCTACTATCTTCGTAAATAAAATAAAAGTTTTACTTATTACGTTTGCCTTAACTTTGATTGTTTTTGTTCTTGTGGTTTCTTCAAAGTTTTTCAATGTCGTCTGTGTAGTTTTATGTGATAAGAACTAAATGTAAATAGATGTTTATGTCTTTAATGTTCGAATTATATCATTGAATGCATGTTTGCTATGCTATCTATGGGAAAAGAATGACATAACATAAATATCCTTTATTTGCACACCAAGAACAGACAAAAACAATTTTATAACAAAAATGAGAAGGGTGCAAAGGGAGGTCTTATCACTAAAAGCGATAACCTTCGTTAAAATATAATATGTCTAGATGGACATATAGGGTCCTTTATAATATGCAGAAATTTGTTAAAGGTGATGATCAGACCGTCAAACTGAACAACTTTCTCTATGGCACCAGCATCGAAATCGCGAAAAAAAAAATCTGCTGTTCTATACAAAACTGCAAACCTACTCGAGCCAAATGTATAGCACAAATTATTTTTTTCGTGATTTCGAAGTTGGTCTCATAGAGAAAGTTGTTCAGTATGATGGTCTGATCATCCCCTTAAAAAAGTGTCAGCACATTAAGAAGGACCCTGTAGACTTCTCTTTCGCTGATCGTCGATCAAACTAACAAGTAACACACTCATACTATTAGTGTACATCTTCTACTTAACCGTGGTCTCCACTCTAGAACTGATTAGATTTATATTGTTGTTCTTCATTTTGTAGTTCATATACAACATGTTAATAAATAAGCGCAAAAACTCATACACCCCAACTGATTTATAACAAAATAATTAGAATGAAATAATAATTACATTATTTTGATAGTTTAAATTTAAAGTTATTTGCATTTTAAGTTTTGAGGCAAAAATGATTTGTTATCATTTCAGCAATGAATGAAGGTGCTAACATACTCATGAATACATTTTAATAATTTTGTTTTGATAGTAAGTAGGGTGCATACTCACCCTAACCCACCCCACCGTGGGGTGGGTTGACATCAAGTTCACTAAATTTTAAATTTCTCAAACCAATGATTCAATATTTTGAAAAAAATTACCTATGTTGAAACCATGTTAATTCAATTCTGCTCTCGATTGCAAACAACTTTCTAGTTTTGCGTTAATTCATTAACACGTTGTATACACAAGTTCTTCACACAGTTGGAAAAAATACTATAACATTGAGACCCTGGCAATTGGAGCAATATTCACAACCAGGGCCTTTAATTTTGAACCTAGTCCAACGTAGCTATCAACGTCTGCAGTATAATTTGTATTTTTGGCAATTCATTATGACAATTACTGTTAAGAAGGTACACGTATAATCCCTGAATGCTTTTTCACAAAACATTTCAAAGGAAGCTAAAACGTAAATAAGTATCCGCCTTCAAAGTGTACCCACTAAAATGTGCAGGAATTTCCTCGAAAATACACGAAGCTTAGAGAGCTATCTCAAAAGCTCCCATCAGGAGCAAGGATAAGAATCAAACGTGAAAGCTCATAAAGTTTCAGCTCAAGCAAGAAAGGAACATATTAAAGCTAAATAAGCGACGAGGACCAGAGAAAAATGGTGCTCCAAGGCTTCCAAGGCAAGACGTTTTGGCTCAAGTCAAGATATTTTTTTATTATTCCCGCTAACTCTGCTGCAAGATACCACTGGGAATAGAGTGTTCATATTTTAGCTATAAATTTTGACAGAAGAATGAGTCTACTAAATAGCCCAGTCATTTTACGGAGTTTTGTTAGGCGGGGTAGGGAGTAATTATTAATTGGACTTTTAAACTGTAACCGGCACCATTTTGTGACAAAAAGACTAGGTATCTGAAAACATATTAAAAAAAAAAAATTGCTATACAACATAGAAATCAAAATTGTGTGTCCCAGAAGGCTTTAAAGTTTATAATATTAATACCAATGCACTCTTTTGACTTCGATTTAACGATATATTTTTGAGCAATAAAATAGGCATTGAAATTTATAAAATGAGGTATTTATTAGAAAATACGAATGTATTTTTCAAAACCTTCTAAGTAGACAAAAATATTCACACCATATTTGTAGTATTTATAATGGTCAATATGTGCAAAAGAAATTTACCATCAGGTTTTTAAGAACGAGATAATAGATAAATTTTAAAATTAGAACTGTTGCTGACGTGATTTTTTTCTAATTTAGGTATATTTCTAGGCTAAAATTTGTTCTTCTATAATGAACCAAAAAAAATTACAATTATTAATTAGTCCCGGCACAAACCGTAAAATGACTGGGCTAAAAGCTATTTTAAGAAGAAGCGTTTTAATATCAAAACAGTATACTAACAATAATCTTTGAAATAGACGGGTTTATAGTTTTAGTGCTCTCAAGAGTTTCTGCAAGTGGCCACAGTGTTCTTAGCACTTGAATTATGAGACAGAGGAAATTATAGCAGTCAATTAAGTTAATGAACAGAGGATAGTGCTAAAGTAAAGGGAACAAAGATTAAATTTGTGCAGAGGGAATACTAGAGGCAGAGTAATCGTAGTCTCTTGTTGGCGGGTCAGGAAAAATTGCGCCCGTGAGGCCCGGCTCGTTCCCGACGATTCTACATTAAAACCTTTGTTTTGTCGCTCTAAAATGCATACTGTTTTATAAAGTATCCAAATTATTTATATTCTGTTGCATGAATTTTGTTCATTGAAATACTTTTGCGTCCTGTTTTTAAATGTTTTTAGGGTTTTGTTATTGTTTGTTGTTGTTACGTTTAAATTTTTTTCAAAGTTATATTTTTCTAGAGTTAATCAGTTAATCTACTCTATACAGGGTGTAAAAGACAGCCTAGCAAATACTGAAACGGTGAACTCAGACCATCAAACTGAACAACGTTCACTATGAAGCCTACCACAGGAGACGCGAAAAAAAAATCAACGATCCTATACGTTTGAGTCGGGTAGGTACAGCAGTTTTGTATGGGACAGCAGATTTTTTTTCGCGTCTCCTGAGGTAGGCTCCATAGTGAAATTTGTTCAGTTTGAGGGTCTGAGTTCACCGTTTCAGTATTTGCTAGGCTGTCACTTACACCCTGTTTAGAGTAGATTAACTGATTAATTCTATAAAAATATAACATTGAAAAAAATTCAAGCGTAACAACAACAGCGTAGGCTCCATAGTGAAAGTTGTTCAGTTTGATGGTCTGAGTTCACCGTTATAATTTTTGCTAGGCTACACCCTGTATACTTAGATTGATTACTAGAGTTAATCTAACTCTATAAAAAAACACAATTAAGTGTTTCAAAAATTTTTAACCACGGAAAATATTTACGAGAACTTTCGAAAAAATATATTTTTCCAGAAGCGTCCTCTCTTTTGTTCTTTTAATGGTTCTTACATTTGGAATCTATAAGCGTCAAATATTTTTCAGTCGTTTAGAGAAGTACAGCGTGCAGGTAAGAATTAATTAAGTGCAGTTCTAGTTTGTATTATGCATTTTAAATGGATGCAAATTTGAGTCCAGTTGTAAATAAGCTTGAGCATTACTTAAGTGAGTTTTAAATAAGCAGGATTATATTATACCTACTCAAATAAATATATAAATATATCCGATAGCGTCTATAAGATATTAAAAAAAAACAGGATTGTAATACGACCGCGGTGATTGGAGGACCACGTTGATACTATACAGGCTATATCTATACTATTATAAAACTGTAACAGGAAGTTTGTCTGTACATTGAAGATATTAACAAAAAAAAGTTACGATATGGTTTTTAGGTGTCCCTGATTCCATTTCACCAATTTTTGGATTTTTTGTCTGTCTGTTTGTGTGTTTGTTTGTTTGGACGAGTATCACGCAAAAACGACTGAACCGATTTTGATGAAACTTTTTTTGTTTGATAGCTTATGATCTGACTTAAAATCTGGTATATAATTTGTGCGGACAAAGTTGCGGGTTAACGCTCGTTTCCAAATACAACGCCTGCGACTTCGTACACGCAGACCACATGACTTGACTCACACTACAAGGTGAAATTGATATCATTAGCGTCCTTTTAAACTAAGAGTCTACCCATCAAACTAAACACTTTGACTATGGGAGCAAACCGATCAGAGCAAATAAAAAATCAGCACTTCCATACTAAACTGCAATCTCGACGCGCGATTTCGCGACTCAAATGTATGCAACAGCAATTTTTTTTTTGCTCCGATCGGTTTGCTCCCGTAGTAAAAGTTGTTCAGTTCGATGGGTAGACTCTTATTTTTAAAGGATGCTAATGATATCAATTTCACCCTGTATACAGAGTGTAAGGAAAAGTATTATTAACCTTTAAATCACATACTCTACCCATCAAACTGATCAACTTTTACTTTGGGAGCAAATCTGTCAGAACAAAAAAAATCTGCTGTCCCATACGTTGGAATCAGAAGGTATTGCAGTTTAGTATGGAACAGCAGATTTTTTTTTGTTCTGACAGGTTTGCTCCCATAATAAAAGTTGTTCAGTTTGATAATAAGAATAATAAATAAAAAATGTTTATTTTTCTCACACTTTGGGTTTACATGATACAAGTTCATCAACATATTAGATTAGGGTAGTGTGAGACTAGCTCCTGAATCAAGTAGATCTTGGTGGGTAGAGTATACTCTACCATCGGGAAAGTATCATTAACCTTTAAACCACATATATGTGGTTTAAAGGTTAATGATACTTTTCCTTACACCTTGTATACTCACAATTTTTGATTGAATCAACCAATTGCGATGAAGTAAATCCTAAATGTTAATCCAAACTAAGTACTATGCTTTTGTTACAACTCCATAAAAATAGGTCCTATAGCTATTGCGTGATGCGTGCACACACAAAGAGATAACCAGAAAAACAGACAAATAGACATAAGTTCTAAAAATTGTTTAAATGCATTCCATTACGTATCCTAAACGCCCCTTATTAACGTTTTTGCAAATATTTTTAATATTCATCCACGCCAATATTACAATTTTAATTTTATTATACATATACAGGGTGTTACAAAAATACAAATAAACATTTAAGATTTTGAAGACGGTTATCAGACTGAACAACTTTCACTACACCAATATCGAAATCGCGAAAAAAAATAACGGATTTTCCATCATGATCATCATCATCATCATATCAGCCGATAGACGTCCACTGCTGGACATAGGCCTCCCCCCGAAATTAGGAGATTTGCCATTATCGCCATAATGCGATGCGTTTGTGATGTTCCATACTAAACTACAGGTATAGTCGAGCTAAATGTATGGGACCAAAGTTTTTTCTTCGCGATTTCGATGTTGGTCCCATTGTGAAAGTTATTTAATTTGTTGGTCTTAACCGCCCCCTTAAAAGTTTTTTATTTTTACTTCTGTAACATCCTGTATACTTAGAACTATTATGAAAATAGAATCGTCAAAGGGAGTAAAAAACAAATAATTCTTCCGATCACAATCAAAACTAAAATGCAGTATTACGTTATGCTTTAATGAACACTATTCAGTTTGAAGGCCCTAAACATCGTTCATAGATAAATCAAACCCTCTATTTATTGGGGGCAACAGGGGAAGGCCGGTTAAATGCCGTGATATATCTCTCGAAACTGCATTGGATCGGTCTAAACGATTTTTAAAGGGAAAACCGTTAGCCGTTCCAAAAATCAGTAGACTATGAACAGCCTGAACATGCCATATAGGTTCGAGTTTTGGAGCTGGTAAAAAGTTTTCTAAAAAAACGTCGTACGTCTTTGTTTCGTTACCATCAACATTTATTACATGCATCAAAGAATTTAGAAAAATATACAGGGTGTAAGTGACAGCCTAGCTAATACGGAAACGGTGAATTCAGACCAACAAACTGAACAACTTTCACTATGGGGCCTACCTCAGGAGACAAAAAAAATCAGCTCTCCGATAAAAAACTGCTGTACCTACCCGACTCAAATGTATGAGACAGCTGATTTTTTTTCGCGTCTCCTGAGGTAGGCTCCATAGTGAAAGTTGTTCAGTTTGATGGTCTGAGTTCACCGTTTCAATATTTGCTAGGCAGTCACTTACACCCTGTATTATCTGTTTAAAAAGGGCCAGGTCAGATCTACCCGAAACCGACGAGCATGCATGAAAGGACTTATGAATGTGGAGGAAGCTAGAGAGGTATGTCAGGATCATAGCAGGTGGCGTTCCGTTGTCTCTGCCTACCCCAGTGGGAGACAGGCGTGAGAATATGTATGGATGTATGTATTATCTCCATCTTTGATTAAATTAAAATAGCGGAGGATGGGTGACGTTCTTGCATTACGTATTTGAAAAATGAATCTGCTTTTTATGTACTAATATAGTAGAAAAATAATGCCATGTGATTTGTTTTTTCCTTTTGAATGATTTGTACAACAAGTTTTAAGCACGCGAAGGCATTGTGGTACCTTTATCCCGCCTAAAATAGAAAAAAGTATCTCAATCAAGCAATTTCGCTCGGATTGCGACTAAGTAAATTAGGCGACGGGGGCTCAATTTTTGCGGGCCATGCGCTATATGCTAGTCACCTATCTTGATATTTTAATGATCTCCCTTGGATAAGTTATATGTCAAGATTGACAGTCGAAGCTACAAAAACGTAGAAATTTTTTTTAACCAGTATTGGCGTCTAAACCCTATCCATACGGCCCGGTAGCACAGTCTGTAGTGAACCTGCCTGCCGTGCCGAGGGTCGAGGGTTCGAATCCCGCAAGAGACAAATATTTATATGATGAATATGAATATTTGTAACCGTGTCATGGATGTTTGTATCTATATATGTATGTATTCTATATCGTTGTCTAGTCATCATAATACAAGTCCAGGTACTTTAAATGTGACTAGATAATTTGTGTGACAATGTCCGAGATATTTATTATATACACGCACACAGACATAATTAGTATGGCGCCTCACGCACACCAACCTAAGAAAGTTGGCCCCTTTTGTTTTATACGGTAGAAGCATGCGGCTCTTTCTAGACATAATTATACTTTTTCTAAGTGATCTCCATAGATATATACACATCGACAGATCTAACCGCCCAACACTGTAAAATAACCGAAATTTCACATTATTCATATATTTTACCTTAAATAAAACTTTTCACACTTGATTAATGATACATTTATTTTCGAAAGGCTCACCTAATTTAATATTGTACCAAGAATTAAATTACAAAAATGAATTTTGAAGAAATTGAGAAAATGTAAGTGGGGCGGTTAGATGTATGAGTGAGTGTATTTTATAGTAATTTCAGGTTAATGATAAACTCATAGGGTTATTCTTCAATATGCGAGGACCACTTATTTTAAGTCAACTTAGAAAAATTTTATTCCGAAGGAACTAAAAACAACGAATAAAAATACGAGATGAGTGAAAAGACGAAGTAAACATTATTATATTTTCGTCAATCCGCATGCTTTTAGTTTTGTTAAGGATGTCAACAAAAATAAATTGACGTAACGTAAGAACACTGATGAACGAACCCATTTGTACAACAATTCATCCAAACCACTGTAATAAGAACTCGGATTCACTGCAAAAGTTTTTATTTCAAGCAAAAACCTTCATGGGATTAAAGTCGATTAGGGGTCTTCGTGAACTGGCAGAGTTTTACAAAAGTGCTTCCAACGGGCATGTAGTGAAATAAGAACGGTTTGTAAGTTACGTAAACACATGGAGATAATACTAAGACTGTTGGAAACGATTCCAGATCGAAAACATTCGACTGCAATAACGTTTTATGTCATTTTAGCCTAGTCTTTTTACGGAGTTTTGTTAGGAGGGGTGGTTTGTTGTGACCGGCTTTTCAAACAGACATACCTCAGATGCCATCAATTCAAACCACAACGACTTAAGGCTCTTAGTACGAGCCTTAACAGGACACTGCAAGTTAAACAAACACCTACACAGAATGGGGCTTGTAGACTCACCCACTTGCAGATTTTGCTGTGAAGCAGAGGAAACGCCCATACATCTCCTCTGCGAATGCGAAGTGCTCATTCACAGCAGGAGTCGCCATCTAGGTGGATACATAATAACACCTACTGACATTAGGGACCTCCCCTCCAAAAGCATAACACACAGGCCTAGGAAATGACCTTTAGGTCTAGGGTGGCAGCTACAATAGATATATCTAGGTCGCAGTAGCTATTTGGTCATTGACCAAGCCCTTATAACCAAATAATAATAATATGAGGGGTGGGGAGTAAGTATCAATAGCACTTTTAAACTGTGACCGGCACCATTTAGTGACAAAAAGACTCTCTGAAATCATATTAAAAAAAATCGCTACGCACCATAGAAATCAAAATTGTGTCTCCCAGAAGGCTTTTAACAGTTTAAACTTAATAATATGCACTTATTTTAATTAGATTTAACAATATAAATTATTTTTGAGCAATAAAATAGGCATTGAAATATTAAAAATGATGGATGGATACCCATTAGAAAATAATATACTACTGTATTTTTCAAAGCCTCTAAGTAGACAAAAATATTAACACCATGTTTGAAGAATGTATAATGAATGGTAAAGCCTTAAAAATGTGAAAAAAAATATATAGCTATCATTAAGTTTTTTAAATACTATATTTTAAATTTGGGGCTGTTGCTGACGTAATTTTTTTGTGTTTGGTAAATACTATACCGAAAAAAAAAACAATTATTAATTAGTCCCGGCTCAAACCGTAAAGTGACTGGGCTATTTGATTCGACTCGAAGGCACAGCATATTTTTGTTGACTCCATATTTTATATGAGTTTGAAATTGATATACCTACCTACTAATTTTGAGTAAGATCATAAAATATTCGTGTAACAAGATCATTGCAAAATATACCCTCATTTTGTGAATAAATGAAGGGTGAACCGGAAAACCCTTTTTACCTGGCAATTTTTCCACGTAGAAGTCTGACGAAATGTGAGTATGAAGGGTGCGGGGCACTAAAAGTCACCGCAGGTGGAATATCCGCCCTTGTGGCCTGAAAGATAAGCGGTAGAGGGGAAATACAGGAATTTCAAGAAATATTTTTGTCAGTTTCCATATTTCGAGATGTGAATCAAACATAGATAGAGTCAAAAGGAAACACTTCGATAAGCTATATGTCAAGATAGACAGTCGAAGCTACGAACGCGTCGAAAAAAATTGCAGCCAGCACTGGCCTCTAAACCACCAACCTAAGAAAGTTGGCTCCTTTTGTTTTATACGGTAGAAGCTCAATCTAGACATTTTGAAGTTCCACGAGAAAGAGATACAAATATAAATGTGACTTACCACGTGCTAGACAGAGTGGGAAGAGTTATGTCCATCATCAAGTGTACATTTTTTGTAGGCCTGAGAACTAATCAAACCAATCTAAGACCTAATTTACTAGTTAACACTAAATACAGATAAGCTTATTTCTTTCTTGTGCATAGGGTTTATACTCTGTAGGCTACATGAAGGTACGTAGTCTAAAAGTGATGACGATGTGCGAGTGAGTGCAGTATTGTTGTCTTCAATAATACTGATCGAGTTATTAAAACAAACGCTTGCAAAAATATCATCTATTATTATTTTGTCGATATTAATATGCTGATGGTTTTAAGGGAATGACCAGCCTAGCTACCATGCCACCCACGACAAAGCGTTTAAACGAGAAAAACGTCATGCGCGCTCTTTCTGACCTACGTAAAATAATAAAGATGGAGGCACATCTCGATTTTTGTCGTTTTCTCGGGGGTGGCATGCTAGCAAACTAAACAACTTTCTCTATGGAACCAACATCTTTTTCTAACTTCTTCACTTCTCACTTCAGCTCACTTCTTCGCTTAGCTCTAGTTGATATTCAGGAAACCTAACTGTGTGACAGTACTCCTCATAACCTCTGAAATTATTTTATGTTATACACCAAGCACTATCCATAAATAAACATTGTAACACCATTGAAATATTTTTAAAATCCCTTGAAATGCATATGTCGCTGTCTCCAATATTTAGACAGAAGGATGAAAAACCGTCAAGTGAAAACCGGTTTCATTTTTGCCCGTAGTATTTACGATGCCCTAGGGGCGGCATCGCGAAACGTTACTCATTTTAACACACACGTTCATAAAAATAAACACACATATAAACACGTGTATACACAGGTATTAACGTATGTTATAGCCGCAAACCCTTGGAAAAAATTGTAATGTTTTTATAAACATGCTTGATGTTCTGACCCAGTGAATCTAAACTATTATAAAACATAGATAGAGTCTGTAACAGGAAGTTTGTCTGTACATTGGAGATATAAAAAAAAAAAAGATAAGATATGGTTTTTAGGTATACCTGATTCCATATCACCAATTTTTGGATTTTTTGTCTGTCTGTTTGTTTGTTGGTTTGAACGAGCATCACGCAAAAGCTACTGAACCGATTGTAATGAAACTTTTTTTGTTTGATAGCTTATTATCTGACTTAAAATCTGGTATATAATTTGTGCGGACAAAGTCGCGGGTTAACGCTCGTACTATTATAAAACTGTAACAGGAAGTTTGTCTGTACATTGAAGATATTAACAAAAAAAAAGTTACGATATGGTTTTTAGGTGTCCCTGATTCCATTTCACCGTCGAGATTGCAGTTTAGTATGGATAATTTGCTCAGATCGGTTTGCTCCCATAGTAAAAGTTGTTTAGTTTGATGGATAGACTCTTAGTTTAAAAGGATGCTAATGATATCAACTTCACCCAATAACAATGTTTTTATGAAACAACATTTATGTTATGTTTCGTAAAAGAACGCCTGAAAAGTAAACTCTCAAAAGGCTTCGATAATAATCAGCGTTGCTACTTTTATTCTACTATTTTCGCAAACTTTTTGATGAACTCTTGTTGGCTAATAAATAACACAAAGCGAGGTACTGTAGTGGTTGTATAACAAAGCGATCGGTAGTTAATATTGAAAAGTATATTAATTTGTTTCCATTGTACCTTGGACCAATAGTCGGGGAAATCTACGGATTTTGGTATGGAGTAGGTTGCATTAATTGCACTTTAGGTGATAGTTTAAAATATTAGTGGATACCTGAAAAACATAAATTCTTAATAATTCCTGATTTTGTATTGTGTATTATGGAATAATTAACACATTTCCAAAACATTAAATTTAAGTATGAAAAAAAAATTGGAGACTGGTGATTTTGTACAGGACAGCTTCGTTCAATACGTTTTACTAAAAAGAATAATAATCCCCGGTTAATACACTTAGTAAATTTGAGTAGATATTTAATATTTTGTAAGTATAAAAAACATAACCTCAAAACATAATTATTTACTGTTTGTTTGTACATAAATAAGCCTTGTGATAATTAATTTTGGTGGTATGCTGGAAGAAATAAGCTTGCCCTTTGTACATTTATATCGGTTTTAAGGTTTCTCAGGGTCCTCAGCCTATACAGGGTGAAATTGATATCATTAGCATCCTTTTAAACTATGAGTCTATCCATCAAACTGAACAACTTTTACTATGGGAGCCAACCGATCGGAGCAAATAAAACATCTGCTGTTCCATACTAAACTGCAATCTGGACGCGCGAGTTCGCAACTCAAATTTATGCAACAGCGGATTTTTTTTTGGCTCCAATAGGTTTGCTCCCATAGTAAAAGTTGTTCAGTTCGATGGGTAGACTCTTAGTTTAAAAGTGTTATAAACTAACAGTTATATTTGTTTAAACACAATTTATAAAAGTTTATTGCAATAACAAACCGTATTATACTAGTGACGTAGACGACAAGTGTTCTTAGTTGAATCTTGTACATGCAAGTTATCTCTCTCGCAAACTACAAAAGTGTTATATTTATTTTGGTGATAATGGTGTGCAGTAAGTATTGTATGCGCTAATGTGTGCTCAGTATTAGTTACCTATTGCACGATAAGTTCGCTGTACCATTTGAAGTTTGTCGATATATCGGTAGTTAGAACCTCACTAACCAAATATTTACAGATAAATACATCAGTTTGGACTTTTAAATTGATTATCAGTGGTTACAAAATATCTTAACTTTTAACAATATATACACAGTATCCTAATATACAGGTTGTGACATAATTAATAAAAAAATTCCCTCATCGATGCCAATTATTAAAAAATTCCAACTCTAGTGTGACATTTGAAACATAGACTATTTTTTCAGAAGAGTAGTGTTTGTAAGTCATTTATACCTAGATAGGTAGTGACATCGCGGTGACCTTACGACGTATCTGACTGCCGTTTAGTCTTGAACTACCGGCATTCCGTAAAATAGTGCTGCGCTTCAACGATGACTATTTTATTATCGATAATACATTTTTCGGTAAATAATAATATTATGCTACGGTTGTCATACATTGTCAATAGACTCTTTAGAAGGGACTCTTTAACACCCTTTTTTCTTTAGGGGTATTCCGTGCTAAAACTAACTACTACTAAAAACTACTAAAAGAACAAACAAGCCTGAAAACCGTCTAGCCCACCCCGGGTCGAGCCAAACGTACCCGTTATGCTATGATGGATAGAAAATGTTCTTTCTGAATCGAAATTCTTTAAACAGACAGACGGACAGACGGACAGCGTAGGCTTATGAATAGGGTCCCGTTGGCAACTTCAGAGTACGATACCTTATAAATGTACAAATAGACATGACTTTGCTCTGATTTTTTTTTACCAAAACATTCATGAAATAATGAAATGTTAAATAGTGCGTGAGGTGTTTAGATATCTTTGAAATCCTCATTACCTAATGTAAACGTAATCTTCACTGACTTACTAACTTTGTCGACAGGCTCTAAAATCTCTAATGTAGTATTTTGCGAGAAAATTTCGTGTACTCGTAACTTTGATGAATGTTATCTCTGTTTTCGACTTTAGTAATAGGTGAGGTTATTATTTTAGCCTCGCATTACAAGCCGAGTGTTAACAGCTGCGAGCCTGAGATTTATGGCCTTGTTAAGAATTTCATGACGCACGCTATGAGAAAAGGTCCCTGAAAATGGTCCGGTTTCAGGATGTTATCCTTTCAAGTTAGAGTATAAACTAACACCTCTTATAATCATGGTCGTAATTACGAAAGAGGATGTAGTGACAAAAATAGAGAAAGTTATGTTGAGATGGTTTGGTCATGTGGAAAGAATGGATGAGAGCAGATTGACGAGGGCAATCTATAAGGCAAGCGTAAGTGGAAATGTTGGAAGGGGACGGCCTAGACGTACATATATGAACCAAATTGGCGACGTGCTTAAAAAGGGCCAGGTCAGATGTACGCGAAACCGACGAGCATGCATGAAAGGACTTATGAATCTGGAGGAAGCAAGAGAGGTATGTCAGGATCGTAGCAGGTGGCATTCCGTTGTCTCTGCCTACCCCAGTGAGAGACAGGCGTGAGAATATGTAGGTATGTATGTATGTAATTACGATTCTTCTTTTTAAGAAATATACTACAGGGTGAAATAGATATCATTAACATCCTTTTAAACTAAGAGTCTACCCATCAAACTGAACAACTTTTACTATGGGAGCAAACCGATCGGAGCAACAAAAAAATCGGCTGATCCATACTAAACTGCTCCTACTCGACTCAAATGTATGCAACAGCTGAATTTTTTTGTGCTCCGATCGGTTTGCTCCAATAGTAAAAGTTGTTCAGTTTGATGGATAGACTCTTGGTTTAAAAGGATGCTACTGATATCAATTTCACCCTGTATAAGCTAAGGTGTTTTGGAAAATCGAGAGTAGGCCCCTGACCTAGCTCAATGAAAGAGTACACCGTCATGTAACAGATCTATCCATCAGGAGTGCAATTTTTTAAGCGTCACATCTCTGTCAATAACATCGACGAGCCATAGAGATTTTTGTTTTCTTTTTTAATTTATTGGAAGCATTGGCAGTATTGCCATCCGCCTTAGGAAGTAATGCGACAAGCTCACCAATGTCCTTCTTGCATACATCAGATCGTCGAAGTTTTTATATGAGTTTGACACATGACATAATCATAGCGAATACCGAATTGACAGCTCGCCGATGTTTCAACGACGAATTTTAGGTTGTGACGATGTTTGCGCTTAGAGAATTGCATTGCAGGACCAACTGCTTAGCGTGCATACCAAAGCACGAAGGTAACTGTGTAATTTATCTGTGGAGACTTTTAGTTGGCAATGTTGTTTTATAAAAATGTTGATACCCTACTTATAATTAGTTAGTAAGTTTTCCTAAAATGAATAAAATGAAATAAATACCCTAAATGAAAAAAAAATCATTAGAACGATCACCCACTGAAAGAACGATTTCGGTAATCGGATTCGATTCCGAAGCTCCACTACGTCAACGAGCCCATCTTGGGCGGGATATAACTTGATTACTTTTTATCGTTAGGTATTTATAGGGTTCCGTACCCAAAGGGTAAAAACGGGACCCTATTACAATACGACCAGGAAAATAATTCCGCTCGTCAATCTTCGTTTGCGCAGAGCAGGCCTGAGTCCCCGACAAAACCCGAAGTCATTTAGTAATCAAAGGGTGCAAAGTCGGATAGCAGCGAAAAGGGCGCGAAACAAATTAGCTAATAGCGTACACGAATTGAAGGTGGCATATCCTGATTGGTCCATATAATTTCGCGCGCTATTAAAATTTGTCAACTGCGCAGGTACGTCGGGGAGACTTATAAATCTGGTACTACTGTACTAAGCCTACGTTATTCGTCCGTCCGTCCGTCCTACCTATTTAGGGCTGTAACTTTTGAACGGTATTAGCGAGACAGTTGCAATTTTCACAGAATATGCGGTAAAATTCCAGCGGATTTGTTAACACTTGTGAACATACAAGCGTCAAAACTTGATGATTATAGAATAGAGTAATCTCTACAGTATAATAACAAATACAGGACCTGCAAAAAAAACAATTATTTTTATGTTAGTTGATAATATTTTGTATGGTAGTGTGTTACGGAACCCTTGGTGCGTGAGTACCCTGACTCATCATATCAGCCATTAAACGTCCACTGCTGGACATAAGCCTCCCCCAAGATGCCCCCACCCACGGGAGGAAATGGGATGGTGCTATTCTTAGCCGACACCACACGGACACGGACCCCGACTCGCACCCAGATTTTTATTATTTTCCACTTCGTGATTTTAGCCTCCTTAAACCGGCCCCGTACCAAAGTAATAGGTATCTTCAACTCACATGGGACGCATTTGTGAGGGTTGACTGATTCTTGTTTAAACTTATTGTAACAAACAACTCTACGTTGGATTTCGCACGATAATCTAATGTGAAGTTTGTGAATGACCGATCTCTTGGGGATTTATGGTCGCAAATATACCCACTGTCCTTTGGTTTTGGAATGAAAATGGATGAGAAATGTATTATTGGGTAGAAGTTATTCAATTTTAGTTTTGTTGAAACTCGTTAGTGAATTTAAGGGACGATTATTAAGCTTAACTTCAAACTAGTTTTTGTTCGTTGAGAAGTCCTTGTTAAATTCAAATCAAATGGCTCACAAATTTTCTAGTATCAAATAAATTACATATTGCTTTATACAAAAACATTTTAGATCTTTTGTAAGAAAAGCATTAATTTCATTCAAATATATAAATATAATAGCACCATCCCATTTCCTCCCGTGGGTGTCGTAAAAGGCGACTAAGGGATCTACTGAAGGATGGGCAGCAGCATCCTCTGAGTACACACATTGATTCGATCCAACTGCGATCGCTAACCCGCCTGCCAAGCGTGGCGATTATGGCAAATCTCCCCCATTTTAGGGGAAGCTTATGTCCAGCAGTGGACGTTTAATGGCTGATATGATGAATTAGTTATAAAACTATCTCATAACCCATTTTGATTGAGATAAAATACAATATAGTTCCTTTTAAAGGCATGAGAAAATATACAAACAGCAATTTCTTACGCAATAAAAATATCCAGTTTATGCAAGTAAATCACAAAGCGAGTGACTGCTAATATCCTGGGAAATAAATAATGTTACGGTGTTTGCACAATATCCTTTTTCTTTTCCATTTTTAATGACAGAGGGGAGACAAATGTCATGATTTATCTACAACAGGGATAAAGAAATACAGGGCCCGCTTGCGCCTAGCAGGGTTATCGTTATTAACTCGGAACTAGACGCTAATTTGGAATTAAATTAGAATTATGTCTTGCACCATCCTGTTTTAGAGGCTAAACTTGTGTTATATTTAAACCCCCGATGTGGTAGGTTTAAGTCACTAAACTACGTGCTAAATGTCAAAATTGAGGCAACAGCTGTTTTTACAGTTTTGTTGTAGGCTCACGCAACTCTCTAACAAACAAAATTTATATTAAACGTGCACCGCGCCATTTAATTCCTTTGAACGGTTGCACACGTTACATACATTCTGGATAATTTGTCACGACCAGTTTTCAGTATGGAAGTCCCGACTCATAACGTAGTATGTTACATGCTCTTTGATAACATGAATGAACGATGAAAACGAAATGTCATGGCCAAAATAAAACAAATGAGACAGACAAATACAAAGAGATGCAGTGTGAAAGAGACGTGCATATATTATGTTCATTCATCATTCACTTTTTGTATTTTGTCGGATTACATAAACTCTATGGTCATTTAGGATGTTGCCAGCGAAAGATAGAGAACTGTCAGGTTTGTTAACTATGAACTAGTTTTCATTGGCGCAAGACAATCTTCGATAACACTCGTTCGATCTTTAGGTCGGTGCTGCTAAAGACGGGGTTACGCAATTTAACTCAGCATTTGGTGTAAGTGGGTCTTAAAGTTATATTATGAGGTGCTCGTTGACATAGTCGAGCTTCGGTATCGGAAACAATAACCAAAGTTAAACAACCCTGGTTGGTGCACGTTCATGGATGGGTGACTAACTAAATAGCGAAGTACGAATTCGTATATTTATCTGAGTATTTATAGTACTATTGTCAACAATGTACCCTTTTAGCTCGTATTATTTAAGCATCATCTGTCTTCATTAGTTCACATCGAACTTTCTTTAATTAATTGGGGATCGATTGCTTTGATGGGGAAAAAAGTTAGAGCTTTTGTTAAGAAATGTCCTTTGGAAGGTCCTAATTAGAACCTTCGAAAGTAGGTGTATTTCAAAGCTTGAAAGCTGAAGCTTTGAAGCTTTGATAGAGGTTATAAATACAGAATGCGTTATTAAATGTATATTTATTTTCATTGGAATGCGATTTATTTATAAGGTACTTCTTAATATGCTAACTGCGTCCGTGGTCTAATGGTTAAGAGCACTGGCTCTCGACACGGAGGACGGGGTTCGATTCCCACGGGGGACACCTAGTGAAATGTCACTTTGTGCGTTTTTCCCCACTTGGTTAGGACTTTGCAGGCTGAATCATCTGATTGTCTGAAAAGAAAAATGATTTCGTGCTTCGGATGGCACGTTATGCCGTTGGTCCCGGCAGTAGCCGGGTAGCAATAGTACAGAGATAGTAATCTCTGGTGGTAGTAGTCGTTAGATAAAAACCACGTCAGAGGCCGTAAGGCGGTCTGAAAAAACTCTGACACCAGGGCTCTGCCCACACGATGAGAAGAAAAAGAATATGCTGACAGTTTTTTAAGAGGATGATCAGACCATCGAACTTTGAAATCACGAAAAATATCTGCCGTTTCATACAAAAACAGCACCATGTCACGGACAGCAGATTTTTTTCCCGATTTCTATGCTGGTCCTGTAGAGATAGTTGTTTAGTTTTATGGTCTGGATCATCTTTTTAAAAACCGACAGCACATTAAGTTGAACCCCGTATAAAATATTGTATTTAAAAGCATACATTGCACCTTAGTGACCAGATAAAGCTGCAACTAATATATTTTTTAAATACAGAGGTAGATATTTTTTCTGTTTTCCAGGCTGCAGTTTAAAATCTGTCCGTGTATCTGTCTGTCTGTTTCGAAATACCACACGAAAACTAATGAACCAATGTGTCTCTTTTTGAAAATATTGGAATTTTTTATTCCGGACTAGAGGCGCCAGCAACTGCGTACGCGCAGACCACAGACTTTAAATACTCATAACTTTTGATTGAGTCAACCGATTGTGATAAAATGAAGCCTAAATTGTTAACCCAAACTAAGCCTCATGCTTCTGTAAAAACGAAATCTAAATCGATTCAGGCGTCTTTAATTAATGCGTGCGCAAACAAACAGACAAACAAATAAACAGACAAATAGTACATTATGATACAAGTGAGCAAAGTTGGTCATTACAGCCGAGGTGGAATTGCAGCATGAGCCGCCAGGCGAGTGCTGTATACTGGCCGAGGGCTGTAATGACCAACACTCACGCGTTTCATACTACGTTTTTTAACATATTTGCGAGGAAAAAGTGACAAAAATTTCGTAAAATACAACAATTTTACATACTTACCTAAATGTTTATATGTGTATACTTTTTTTTGCGTTCCGTTACTTTGGTTGAGGTAGCTAATTAGCAATGCGCGCGCAGGTCAACGAACAGGCAAAGACGATATTATTATTTTGTTGCAAACGACATAATATTAAAAACGTATTAAACTTAATATTTATGTATTTATAACACAAACTAATGTTAATTTGTTAACTAAAATAAATTGTTTGATGAAATGAAGCGTTTGTTTATCATATTTTAACTAAAACAGATTAATTTATTCAGAAAAAAAAATTTGTTTTACATAAAAGCTTTTTGCTGAGATTTAAAAACTAACTATAGAGAAAAAAAGTGCTGTAATGTAATCATTTTCGCACGCGTGTTCTATAAGCTGCATTATGTATCTAAAAGCGGTGCAATAAGGGCCACTTTACGAGCAAGTACGTTGAAAAAACTCTAAAAATGGTATCAATGCATTCCGTTACGTATCCTAAACGCCCCCAATTTTTTTCGCAGATATCTTTAATGTAGGTACCTATATCTACGCTAAGTTTAAAATTTTATTTCTGTAAAATAGATACCTATAGAATATACTTAAACTACGGCATTACTTTATGTTTGGCCAGCACTTAATAATTGTATGTTCATATAAACTCACCTTTAATATTACCTATGAGTTTGAAGTAAATGTAAGTAACAGCCGGCAATAAAAGTTTGTTAACATTTCTCACCTTTATTTCTATGAGAATAAAGTTCAGAACTGTTAATCAACTTGCGTTGCTAGCTGTACCAGAGTAATTTTCGCTCGCGTTACAAGTCCGTCTGCATTTGATTTATGCCTCATTAGCGAAAGTCTGTTTGATGAGAACATTTAGGTATGCAACTCAATATTTATGAGTTTTACAGTTTCATCTAATTACGTTGTAACTGTGCCGTACCAGATTTGTAAACAGGAAACATTTCTGAAATCACTTCAGTGTCCGCTCGTAGTATTTGACTTCAAAAGTTGAACGATATGGCCATAACTGAAAATTTATTTTATAAACACCAAACTAAAAACTTATACCGAGAAAAAAGTGAAATAGGTTATGTATTTTGACATCGTAAAGTTTGAATATTGGATTATGATTGAAACATCTAGATTGTGGAGAAGATTAGAAAATTAAAAAAAATAAAGCTATTCCCATTCATTCATTCATTCGACACGACACATTTGCTAACGACTAGTTTAAAACATAATCATCGAATTTGAATTATAAGGATTCCTGTTATGTATGTGGATGTATGAAGAGAGGAAGACCAAAGAAAATTATGAATGGATAATAATAAAAAAGTTGGCTGAAATTCACAGAAATGACGGGAGGTGAATGGAGGAAGAAGACATGCGCTGACCCTAAGTAATGGTATAAGGACAGAAAGATAATAATTATGATTCTTATTTATAGTTATTACCATTGATCTCTAGACGTGTGCTAAAGGAATGGGCCGTGAACCAAAGCCGTAAGCTCTGGTCGGATACACCAGGACTGAGGGATACAAAAGAACTTGTGACCGGTTTCTCAAACAGACATACCTTGGATGCCCTCAATTCAAACCGCAATGACTTAAGGCTCTTAGTACGAGCCTTAACAGGACACTGGAAGTTAAACAAAGACCTACACAGAATGGGGCTTGTAGATTCACCAACTTGCAGATTCTGCTGTGAAGCAGAGGAAACGCCTGAACACCTCCTCTGCGAATGCGAAGTGCTCATTCACAGCAGGAGTCGCCATGTAGGTAGATACATAATAACACCTACTGACATTAGGGACCTCCCCTCCAAAAGCATAACACGGTTCATGAAGTCCGTGGGCCTAGGAAATGACCTTTAGGTCTGAGGGTGACAGCTACAATAGATCTGTCCTGGTCGCAGTAGCTATTTGGTCATTGACCAAGCCCTTATAACCAAATAATAATAATAATATTACCATTGATTGTCATCATCATCATCATGATGATGACAATTGGTCATTCTGCTGTGAAGCAGAGGAAATGCCCATACACCTCCTCTGCGAATGCGAAGTGCTCATTCACAGCAGGAGTCGCCATCTAGCTGGATACATAATAACACCTACTGACATTAGGGACCTCCCCTCAAAAAGCATAACACGGTTCATGAAGTCCGTGGGCCTAGGAAATGACCTTTAGGTCTAGGGTGACAGCTACAATAGATCTGTCCAGGTCGCAGTAGCTATTTGGTCATTGACCAATCCCTTATAACCAATTAATAATAATATTACCATAGATTGTAAAAATATTAATATACTAACTTAATACATTGTCTATAAGGTGAAAATTTAAGACACATCAAAATAATTATAAGGTACGTTTAGTAGTTTCCTTGGCAAATAAAAACAAAGTCGGTGTATGATTGTCATATGCTCGGCCGGGTTTTATTTTTGTACGAGCGTTAACCCGCGACTTCGTCCGCACAAACTATATACTAGATTTTAAGTCAGATTATAAGCTATCAAACAAAAAAAGTTTCATCAAAATCGGTTCAGTAGTTTTTGCGTGATGCTCGTTCAAACAAACAAACACTTCAAACAAACAAACACACAAACAAACAGACAGACAAAAAATCCAAAAATTGGTGATATGGAATCAGGGATACCGAAAAACCATACCGTAACTTATTTTTTGTTAATATCTTCAATGTACAGACACACTTCTGTTACAGCTTTATAACAGAATAGATAGATAGATAGATTGAATGTAAAACGATAAGGTCAAGGTTGCTGTGTTTTACGTGTGGTAATTATTAGTAGGTACTAAAATGAGTTTTCACAGAACAATATAAAATTATAACACTCATCGTATAATTAATTTAATTAATTTCTGGAACCAATTTTATTTTAAAGAAGATTTATACAAAAAGTAACGGTCTAAGTCAAACTTTATGGTTCTGTATAGTCTGCCTCAAAACGATTATACTTTCGTACTACGCCTTAGGACGCCTTGACATATTTATATACTTTATTCAGGGTGAAATTGATATCATTAGCGTCCTTTTAAACTAACAGTCTACCTTCGAGCTGAACAACTTTTACTATGGGAGCAAACCGATCGGAGCAAAAAAAATCTGCTGTTGCATACATTTGAGTCGAGAACTCACGCGTCGATATTGCAGATTAGTATAGAACAGCTCGAGATCGAATCAGAAATGAAGAGATCCGCAGAAGAACCAGAGTAACTGACATAGCCCAAAGAATTGCTAAATTAAAGTAGCAGTGGGCGGGGCATATTGCTCGCAGAACCGATGGCCGATGGGGCCGAAAAGTTCTCAAGTGGCGACCGCGTACCGGAAAGCGCAGCGTGGGTAGGCCCCGCACACGGTGGACCGACGACCTTGTGAAGGCGGCGGGAACCCGTTGGATGAGGGCAGCGCAGGACCGGTCGTTATGGCGATCCTTGGGGGAGGCCTATGTCCAGCATTGGACGTCCATCGGCTGAGATGATGATGATGATGATGATGATGATAGAACAGCTGATTTTTTATTTGCTCGGATCGGATTGCTCCCATAGTAAAAGTGGTTCAGTTTGATGGGTAGACTCTTAGTTTAAAAGGATGCTAATGATATTAATTTCACCCTGTATACATTTATATTATAGGGACAGATTTCTAAGCCAGACTGTGCCTTTAAACAATAAAAGAACCCATGGAAGGCTTTGTTCAAGAGGATAAAAAAATAATCATATAAAAATCACACAATATTAGTTTTTTTCCGTCGTAAGGAAATACTATTGATGCATTCATTTCTTCTGCGGTACAGATTCCTCTCGTACTTGACAGCTTTTTCCATTTCCATTTACTTATATTCTTAACGAGCGTTAACCCGCGACTTCGTCCGCACAAATTATATACCAGATTTTAAGTCAGATCATAAGCTATCAAACAAAAAAAGTTTCATCAAAATCGGTTAAGTAGTTTTTGCGTGATACTCGTTCAAACAAACAAACACACAAATAAACAGACAGACAAAAAATCCAAAAATTGGTGAAATGGAATCAGGGACACCTAAAAACCATATCGTAACTTTATTTTTGTTAATATCTTCAATGTACAGACAAACTTCCTGTTACAGTTTTATAATAGTATATAGATATACTTATATAAAGTCTCTAAGTACTTAATATCGTAATTTACTTATATTCTTTTTCCAAATAAATCTAAATTATCTGTAGGAGTATTTTCTGAGGAAGGCGAAGCTCGATAGCCACCGGTAAATATTTGTGAAACAAGTGTTTGTTTTGGGTTCGGGATGCGTGTGTTTGTGTTTTTGATTGTCTTCCTTCTTATCTGAGCATTCGTGTTTTGGGTCAACTAATGTTTCTTTGTTTTGTGCTGTCTTTGACGTTTACGACGAGTTTTGTTTTTGAGACTTTTGTTAAAATAGGATTGAAGTAAGTATGTTTATCTAACCTTAAAGTTCAGTCAAAGCAACGCTGTCTTTTGTTGCAATTTTAGCTCAGTCATTTTACGGTTTGAGCCGGGACTAATTAATAAATGATATTTCTTTTCGGTATAGTATTTACGAGCCAATTTAAGCTTCGAAATATACAAAAATAAAAAAAATATCATGTCAGCAACAGCCCCCCAACGGGTAGCAATTTTTTTTGCAAGCTTTAAAGGCTTTACCATTAACATTATACATAATTCAAACATGGTGTTAATATTTTTGTCTACCTAGAAGGCTTTAAAAAATACATTAGCGTTTTCTATTGAATATCTCATTTTTTAAATTTCAATGCCTATTTTATTGCTCAAAAATGGTATTAATATTATTAATTAAAAAGTCTCCTTGATTTCCATGTTGCCAAGTGATTTTTTTTACATTATGTTTCAGATAGTTTTTTTGTCACTAAATGGTGCCGCTTACAATTTAAAAGTCCAATTCATAATAACTTGCCACCTCTCCTAAATAAAACTCCGTAAATTGACTGGGCCATTTCAGCGTGATCATTTTAACATGCATATGTTGTGTGTCGGAGATACAAATATGTAAATTATTTTTTTAATTTTTTTACGAAATACTATTATTGAGGAATGCTCAAGCCAAGCTCAAGTGTGGTTCCCGCTTAGAATAAACCACCTCAACTCTTCCTGTGGGTGTCGTACAAGGTGACTCGTACAGGGTTCTTATGCCGTGTTAATGAGGGCGAATGGCTAGCCACCTCCCACTTGATTCGTTATTCCATCCAGAATTGCTAAATGCTTAAATTGCATTCTTAGACAGAAAGTTTGTATTTTTAGCAATGTTTCTGACCACCCTGAAAGGTATTACGGTCGTGAGTTTATAGGATATGTTTTTCCGCCATCCTTGGGAGTTTAACGAGTTATTTTTTTAAGTTCACTGAGGTTATCATCTATACTTATTTACTCAGTTTAAAAAAAAAACATTCTATTTTGGACTGATTCTTGGCAGTAGTATTTAACATGAAGTTAAATTTCACCTACACTAAGGTAAGTGATGAACGGTAACAAAGTATAAATCTTCAACGTTCGTACGAAGCCAACAGATTTTCACGTAAGCCCAAAAGACATTAATAATACAATAACGCCGTCTGGCCACGGCAAACTATAATAACTTCTTCCTTACGGATTTATGCAACATGTTAGATTCACATAAATCCACAGTATGTGGGTTGCTCTGTTTTCTGTGCATCCGTTTCAAGCCTAGCTTTCGTTCTGAATTTTATCACTGTTATAGTCACTCGTATATAGTACCTCGTATAGCAAGACGTCACGAGTGGGATACAAAAAAACATGGATATTCAAAGTACCAGATTTAAAAACTCGTGCAGGGCAGTATAAAAAACCCAAGAAGAAGTGTTTTTTTACATAATTATTTTAGCACAGGCATAGACTCCAGTACATTAATATCGTTGTATTTTAGACGTGTTTTATAAATAAACAGGTTTACACAGTGCCTTTTCATAACAATGTAAGTGTAAGTGACAGCCTAGCAAATACTGAAACGGTGAACTCAGACCATCAAACTGAACAACTTTCACAATGGAGCCTACCTCAGGAGAATCGAAAAAAAATCAGCTGTCCCATACTGTTTGCCTTGTAATTGTTAACTGTCTCTTCTACGGGTCTGCTGGAAGAAATCTCTTCAGAGATAAGCTCGCCCTTTGTACATGTTTTCTCAACTTTGTGTATTATTATGTCCGTGTGTACAATAAAGTGTTATAATAATAATAATAATAATACATTTGAGTCGGGTAGGTGCAGCAGTTTTGTACGAGACAGCTGATTTTTTTTCACGTCTCCTGAGGTAGGCTCCATAGTGAAAGTTGTTCAGTTTGATGGTCTGAGTTCACCGTTTCAGTATTTGTTAGGCTGTCACTTACAACCCGTATATAATCATTTCTGACTCCTATTCTACCTAACTTTTTTTGGAAAATTCTTCTGTGACAGATTGAAGGATGGACGCACACCGACCGGAGTGATTCCATAAGTGATACGTTTTTCCAATTTTGTTACGGAACAGTAAAAAGAACGTAGTATACATTCAGCAAATTCAATTTAAGTGCTGTACAAACCCCAGGGAGCTTTCATTTAATCGTTCGGCTTCACTACAGCAATGGCTTGTACCAAAGTGAACGTATCATGCAATCTTTTACCATTCTATTTTGCATTTGCCACCATTGGAAACTGGAATTGTTTTAAACTTTAAACTTTATTGGCTTTTTGGAATCGATTTTATTGCTCGGTCGCGGTTTCGGTGGCTTAATTGAGGGGTTACTCGATTTAAAATATAACACGGACACAACCTTTTGGTTTACAGATTTATTGGAGTAATCTAGCCTAATATCGTATATCGAATGCGTCAACATTATGTTATTGATCATTTTGATTAATAGTAGATTTACACACCGAGGGCAGTAAAGTAAGAAAGGTCTCAGATCTCATGTATATCAATAAACATGTGAGTACACTCTTTTACTCCCCGACGGAGGCGGAAAGTGGCCACTTATTTTAGCGCAGCGGGACGAAAGTTGACGGGCTACGCCCGGAGGGGTGTAAAAGTTATTATGTTGTCCATATTTTCAATCATTAGGTACAAATAACATTTTAAGTTCCATTTACAAGATAGCTGCTCAAATTGTGTGCAAAACATATAAGACACCATATCAATAAGCTTTTAATTTTATGAATAAAAGGTCCTTGCAAATAGGCGTTTAAACCTTTCCTTCCATTAAGATTTTATTGGACCCTAATATTTAGCATAAAAACTACTTAACTTATACTTCGTGGAACTCATACTCGTACTTCATTACTGTTTTTCGTGAGAAGCAAATTTCTTATGAGGGGTTTTATTTCTAGCTGTGTTATTAAAATCTGCCGGGATCCCAATGTTTACTTTCCCTAGACGTATTAGTTTTCTTGTCTTGTCATGTAAGTAATTTGTTTTTTATGTTTAATTCAGCAATTCCTGTATAAGGTGCTACAAAATTACAAAAAAAACATTTAAGGGGGTGGTTTAGACCATCAAACTGAACAACTTTTACTATGGAACCAATATCGAAATCGCGAAAAAAGATTCTGATGTTTCATACTAAACTACAAATTTACTCGAGCTAAATGTATGGGACAGCTGATTTTTTTTTCGCGATTTCGATGTTGGTCCAATAGTGAAAGTGGTTCAGTTTAATGGTCTGAACAACCTCCTTAAAAGTTTTGAATTTTTATTTTTACTTTTGTATCACCCTGTATAAGTACGTCCCATTGCAGGGCATAGGCCTACCCTCAGTCTCCCTCTTTATTGCAGGAGTACCTTTAACTTAAAACCTTATTGTGCCATATTCTTGCAAATAAATAAATATTATCTTATGGTTCATAGGGTAACCACAAAATATAACTATTCTTCTTATCGTGTGGGCAGGTACCCTGGTGTCAGAATTTTTAGCCTTACGGCGTCTGACGTGGTTTTTATGTAACGACTACTACCACCAGAGATAGTAGCCGGGACCTAGGGCTTACCGTGCCATCCGAAGCACGAATATAACTATACTATCGCGTTATAATTTATATGCCGTATAAACCACCATATTCATATTCATAGCATATTCACAATAAATACCTCAGGTTTTCGTGAAATTTTTAAACACAATCACCTATTGGTCTGAAGTTAGAGGCTATTCTATTGACGTCATTGTTTGTAACAAAATTGTACCTTACCCTTCATAAAAAACGTTCATTTATCACCAGTTACCTTCGATACCCAAAAAAGGGCCTTCAATTTAGTGAACTTTCAATAAAGATATCTTCATTGATTTCAATGGGCCATAATATCCACCCATAATACCCACGACTTTATCGTGGGCCTCTCTAATATTTCCCCAAATTTATAGACGCACCCTTTGCGGTTCGGACAGTTCTTACCGAATATTTAGATCGGATTGAATTTATTTGCTGCATTCGTTCGTACTGATATTGAATCTTTCGACCTCTCATATTTCACTTTATCAAATAATATCAAGATGTGCAAGTTACGTTAATAATGTAACTACGTTTCCGTCTATTTGTGAGTAATATTATTCTTTGATATTTGATTTTGATGTCCGTGTGGGGTCGGCTAAGAATAGCACCATTCCATTTCCTCCCTTGGGTGTCGTAAACGGCGACTAAGGGATCTACTGAAGGATGGGCAGCAGGATCCTCTGAGTACACACATTGATTCGATCCAACTGCGATTGCCAACCCGCCTGCCAAGCGTGGCAATTATGGCACATCCCCCCATTTTGGGGGAGGCTTATGTCCAGCAGTGGACATTTAATGCCTGATATGATGATGATGATGATGATTTTATTCAAAAGTTCTAGCAGGATTGTGTAAAAATTTAAAATACCTATCGAAGAAAACATGTTTTTCACATAATTCTGCCAATCACGGTAATTTGCGAAACTAAGGAAATCATTAATTTTCGATTACCTTAAATCATAATAATACAGGGAAAGAAAGTTTGATTGCTTTAATGGGTGGAATAATGAACAACTTACCCAAAGAAACATAAGGAAAATTCGCAAAAAAAACGAATTTTCATACAAACTTTCAATCTGCTGATGTTTTTTTCGAATTTCTTATAGTTTTTTTAGGGAAAGTAGTTCAGTATCATGGATACAATCACCCCTTAAAGTAAGGTTTACCCTAATACCTTGTAGGAGATCACGATTCATTGACATTGTATTTAAATGTAACTCATAAACACAATTATGTTTCAGTTATTTTAGAATCCCAGAAGTCATTTTTTGCTTTCCTAATTTCACTTGTATTGTTTTCCCAGATGTCCAAATTTCTTTTACCATTAAAACCAGTCTTACTGAGCAAGTACCTATTCTACATACGTAAGAAAAAATAATTTGTTTATCAATTATCACATAATCGGATAAATACTGGAATCCTCATGCTTAAAAGTCCTTGCCTCAGTGTAACCTGAAGGTAAAAAGGTAATTTCGTTGAAGCACACAAAGTAGGATATTTGGTCCATACAAAGTAGGGCACTTGGTCTGTCATCTCCGTACGTATTTGAAGTACCTATACCTTACGTTTCATCAAAGTAAAGGCAATAGTGACTAGCAATTGTTTTAAGAGATTTTTCTGGTTTGAAATTTTAGCGTAAAGGCCCCAGTTCAACGTGCTACAAAAACATGTAGGAAAAATAAACAAAAACCACCACTATAAGGAATCTATCAGAAATCCTTGCACAATACCTATACAATTTCGCCTCAACGCTTGCTCGAGCGACGTAAAATACCTGAACCTAGGATCTTTGGCATGCCGATGGCTCAGGCTGGACGGAATGCCGCCTCGCATCAATGGGTGGGCTTGATCGGAATGTTTCCACCACAGCAGATTATGCTGTTCCAGAGGTTCTAGAGATTTTTTCTTGTTGTCTGTGGGATCGGATTTATACAGGGAATAGATTTGCCATGTGGTTTTGGCTTAGAATAAATCACAATTCTTCCTGAGGGTCTTTTATGAGAAGACTAAGTGGTTCAAGGTTTCTCATGCGGTGTCTACAGGGTGTAACAAAACACCCTAGTAATACTTAAGGGGGTGCTTCAGAACATCAAACTGAACAACTATCACTATGGAGCCAACATCAAAATAGCCAAAATAAAATCAGCTCTCCCATACATTTGAGTTGAGTCGGTAGTCGGTACTGCAGTTTTGTATGAAACAGCTGATTTTTTTTCGCGATTTCGATGTTGGTTTCACAGTAAAAGTTGTTTAGTTCGATGGTCTGAAGCTCTCCCTTAAGAATTACTAAGGCGTTTTATTACGCCTGGTATGGGCGAAAGTCTGTCACCACTTGACACGTCATTTTGTCCATTTTATACTAAACGAGCGTTAACCCGCGACTTCGTCCGCACAAATTATGTACCAGATTTTAAGTCAGATCATAAGCTATCAAACAAAAAAAGTTTCATCAAAATCGGTTTAGTAGTTTTTGCGTGATACTCGTTCAAACAAACAAACAAACACCCAAACAAACACACAAACAAACAGACAGACAAAAAATCCAAAAATTGGTGAAATGGAATCAGGGACACCTAAAAACCATATCCTAAATTTTTTTTTTGTTAATATCTTCAATGTACAGACAAACTTCCTGTTACAGTTTTATAATAGTACGAGCGTTGACCCGCGACTTCGTCCGCACAAATTATATACCAGATTTTAAGTCAGATCATAAGCTATCAAACAAAAAAAGTTTCATCAAAATCGGTTCAGTAGTTTTTGCGTGATACTCGTTCAAACAAACAAACAAACAAACACACAAACAAACACACAAACAAACAGACAGACAAAAAATCCAAAAATTGGTGAAATGGAATCAGGGACACCTAAAAACCATATCGTTACTTTTTTTTGTTAATATCTTCAATGTACAGACAAACTTCCTGTTACAGTTTTATAATAGTATAGATAGATAGATAGATGTGAGGATTGCTACAAACTACATTCCTAAACAGAAAGTTGGTAGTTGTAGCAATGTTTCTGACCAACCCGAAAGGGATTACGGTCGTGAGTTTATGTATGTATTTAGACATTTTGCATTACTTATGATACTAAACAACTTTTCTAAAGGAACATGAGGGAAATTCGCAAAAAAACGGCTTTTTATACAAACTGTTGATGGTTGCATATAGTGTGTATAGTTGTATAGTCCAAAATATTTTATTCGTTATTTCCAAAGAGTTTTTATAACCATAGAGTCATCATGTCATACAATAACAAAGCCTACAGTGCCACCAACTTATCTGTAGAATGGCCAAAGCGGAACTACTGATTCTATTATGAAAACGTCATTTTGTTGCTGTCAGTCGATGTAGTCTCTCATTCTTTGATACAGAAAGTGGCGCCATCGCTCATTCTACAGATAAGTTGGTGACACTGTAAACATGGCACATGTCTCTAATGTCACCTTTGTATGCATCAGTTATGCCCATCTGTCATACATTGCCGCTGACATTCCTGTCCTTTCAAATATTTTCGGTTACAAAGCAGTAATGTAAAACAACTTAGTGGTCCCGTTAATAGCGCACTGATGCGAAGTCCTCCTTGTATAGAATGTCATTGGTTATTTCTATAATTATGTCTCTTAGGAAAAGTTGTTCAGTATCATAGATAAAGTAATGCAACTGTTTACCTTAACACCCTGTATTCCTATAAATATTTTGTGGAGGACGTTGATGTGGAAAAGTACAGGATATTTGTAGTTACAGGGTGTAATAAAACACCCTAGTAATATTTAAAGGAGTAATTTAGTATAGATTAGAGTCTAGACTTTAGATTAGACCATAAAACTGATCAACTTTCAACATGGAGCCAACATCGAGAAAAAAGAAAAATCGGCTGTTTCATACAAAACGTACCTACTTGACTCAAAATGTGATAAACTGATGACAGATGTTTTTTTTTTTCGATTTGGCTCCATAGCAAAAGTTGTCCAGTTTTGATAGTCTAAAATTTAGACTCTAAATCATACCATTTAATTAATATGGGTATTTTGTTACACCATGTATACCTTGAACAGTGTTTTTATTGTCTTCGAATGAAAGATAAAATAAGATGCATACAATAGAAATACCTATATTTATTGTAAGTATGTCATTATCAAACACAATGCGCAAGTACAAAATAATTAACATAAAGAAATAATTAACATAAAGTGCCTAATTAAAATACATTGAGTGTTCTTAGTGTATTAGAGATTATTTAAAAACATTAATGAGTAATTATAAGTATTTATCGTATGGCTGATTCTGACACTTAAAAAAAAAAACAAAATTAAAAATTAAAACACTGAACATATAAAAACACTAAAAATTACAAGACTAGTAATTATACGTAGCATGTAGTAATAGATACTCTTTGTGACATAGCGTAGTAGTATAGTATAGTGATATAGCATAATAACAATATAGTGGAACAGCTCAGCGGTCGCTTCAGGTCAATCGAGCGCGGTGCGCGGGGGCCGGGAGGACTTCTGCCTACGCGCGTACCCTAGCAGCGAATCCAATTAGGGTACGCTCGTACCACTATTATTGTTATTACGCTATGGTAGTGTTTCTGTGGCGACCGTTAACCATCTCCAAAGTGGTGGTTAACCGCTTTAGTGGTGTCATTGTTATTATTGTGTGAATACGGGCCTTGTCAGACTTGGGTCTCTGCCACTGCGACCATCGCTGATCTTTTGTGATCGCTCCTTCTACAGTTACCTATTAATCCCTATTGCAGTTATGAATCACAGTCGGTTTTAGGGAGGTTTTTTATCTCATCTGAAGTCAGTATTCTGCCCAGTTGAGTAGTTCCAGTTCGTTTGTACATTAGTGGCCCACATTCATAAAGAATATGCAGGAGAGTTTCAATTTCCTCAAGGTCGAGTCGCTTAATTTTAAGTTGTGTATATTTTTGTTTAGTTTGCAGTGTCTTGTGTGTTACATTTTGATCACTTTCGAGCGATGGCGACTTTGGCTTACTAATTAATATCTTATTATAAAATAATGTTCCTATTTTATTTTTTATTTTTATTTGGCACAGTAACAAATTACAAACTAATACTCAATCTTTAAATATAACAAATTAAACTACATCACATTTGCACCTCAATTATGACTGCGCACAGCTTTCTAATTATATTGTTACGAATTTACTTAACGTGTTAAATTAAACTTTTAAACATAAGAGTACATGAATAATTGAATTTGACGATAAAATGAAAAAAACTTGTTACACACTAAAAACGAAAGTAAAAACTTAGTACACTATAATGTATTGTCTTATATATTTTCACATTTACACACTTTTAATAACACCTATGATAACTTAAAACCAACATTTAATTAGAATAAAAAACTAATTTTAAAACTACTAAGTGTATAAACATGGTATAAACTAAGAAATATTAGTAGTAGCAAACATGTCAGACAGTCTTTTGTTGGGAGTGGACAACAAGAAATTAGCAATTAGTCAAAACGTGCGCTTTGTATGAAAAATTGTACTACCTACGCGTTAATACTAACAAGCGACGTCATCAACATTTCATTACATTTTATAGTTCATACTGTTATTAAAAACAGTGTTCAAGCTATAAGCGAATAACTGAAAACGCAAGGTAAGCGTTATTAACCGACTGCGCCAGAAGGAGGGTTGTGTTTTTTTCTCAAACTTTTTTTTAGATAAAATTAAAATTTGATGCCTAAATAAGACCTATGCAGTCCACTGCCCTATTATTTTGACTGTTTGCTAGGGCGCTAGGGAACTCGTACTTACACCGAACTTTCAAACATTTACAAATAACTTTAGTGTTATTCAATATAGCATACATACATACATACATACATACATATTCTCACGCCTGTCTCCCACTGGGGTAGGCAGAGACAACGGAACGCCACCTGCTACGATCCTGACATACCTCTCTAGCTTCCTCCACATTCATAAGTCCTTTCATGCATGCTCGTCGGTTACGGGTAGATCTGACCTGGCCCTTTTTAAGCACGTCGCCAATTTGGTTCGTGTATGTACGTCTAGGCCGTCCCCTTCCAACATTTCCACTTACGCTTGCCTTATAGATTGCCCTCGTCAATCTGCTCTCATCCATTCTTTCCACATGACCAAACCATCTCAACATACCTTTCTCTATTTTTGTCACTACATCCTCTTTCAAACCACAACGTTCTCTAATAAAACTATTTTTCAATTTGTCCATCACAGTCACACCACACATACTTCTCAGTGAGCGCATTTCTACTGCGTTAATCCTACTTTCATGCGTCTTCTGCCATACCCAAGATTCACTTCCATACATCAATGTCGGGACTAACACTCCATTATGAACTGCCATCCGTGCCTTTTTGGACACGTGTTGGCTTTTCACAAAGGAATTCAGAGCTCCATTTACCCTATTTCCTGCTTTCACTCTTCTCTCAATATCACTCTGACACTTACCGTCTCTGGTAAACATGCAACCTAAGTACACAAACTCATTCACCTGTTCCAATTTTTCATCACCAATCATAATACTACATAAGGTACGTTCGTCATTATCATTCCTCTCTAACACCATAACTTTTGTCTTACTTACATTCACTTTCATTCCTTTCTTTTTAAACGACTCATTCATGCAAGTCACCATCGCCTGCAAGTCATTCGCCGACGATGCAAGTAGAACTTGATCGTCGGCGTACAACAGACATTTGACCAGCAACTCATTCATTCTTAATCCACATTCACTCTCTTTCAGCTCTTCCAAACAACTGTCCATGAATAAATTAAATAGCCACTAATTGTTCGATTGAACTAATGATAAAACTTATTTATAAGATCATTTTTATCACAAATCATATTTTTATGTCCTCATGCGTATAATACAAGCTAACCAGTCACAGCATTTCTTCTGCTATTATAATTTTCAGTACTCTTAGGGACATTTAACACGTCATTTTCATGGAATAGAGGAAGACCTTCCTGGCCCAACGTGGCTTCTGGCGCCTTATACGTGACATTGTAGAACGGGTTGAGGGGATGCAAGGGACCTACGGCAGTAACTGACATTTTGGCTTCATCAGTGCCTAGTTCATAATGAGTGCCATCACCTTTCCTTATAATCCTGTTTTTGACCTGAAACAACATTTGTTTGAATATAAGACCTTGTTCAAAAACAGAGCAAGAAGGCATTTTAATAAGAAAAAAAATATTTACCATTTCTGGTGAAGCAGTTTTCAAGTCGTAAGCCAGTCCTATCTTCTCAAAAAACCTGATGAAATCAGCAGAAGCGTTGAAGTGCATCGATAGTTCTGCTGCCTTGTAGTCCCATGGAAAGGCGTGATGGTAGTTATGCCAACCTTCACCTAAACTAATAAACGATACGAACCAGGACTCCACAGGTTGAATGTTCCTGTAAAACGTATGAGAAACAGAAATTATGGCGTCTAAAACTAAGTGGAAATACTTGTTTGTTGTCAAAACAAAATTATTGTTAGCTTATGAACTATGTTTTTTAACCTGTTTTTTCCCACTGCTGGGCAAAAGTTTCCTCTAAAGTCTTCCAAATAATATCTCTATAACATGCTGTATCCCTTCATTCCTTACACTAGGCGGCATCTCATGCTAATCGCACCACCTTTGCCGGGGTCTGCCTTGACCTCGACTACCAATTTTGTAAGTAATAATTTATTATTTATTTATTACAGAATTATAGGGAAGTTTTTGATTATCTTTATACAAATGGCTCGAGATAATTTCGGCTTGAGTCTGGCATACAGTCATGCTGGACGAATGAAAAATGTATTCATTTAATTGCAAGCTCGAGCATGTCAATGTTGTCAAGATTAACAATTTCAGTACTCTTTTAATTTAATTGCTGAATATTAATACTAAAATGCGAGAGTCGGTACATTAAAAAAAAACACTTTAAGATACTACAGGACTAAATAATTATACCTGCTATACTTTTCATTCAGAAAGGTTTTCGTGATGCAAACAATTTTTAGGTGATAGAAAGTAAAGATATTGTAATTTTAAATTACGTTTATTTTAAACCTAAGACACCAAAGAGCACTTCAGTTAAATGTTCTAACATTAAGATATCACTAAACTCAAAGTAACAAACAGTTAATCCTAAACTTCAAAATCAACAAAGATATCATCCAGTAACTGTGTCATTTCTTCAAAATTTTTTATCCACAAAGTTATAGGTTTTACTAACTGATCGTAGGGTCTTGTTCCATAAAGATGCGCAGCACTATTAACAAGCCAGGTTCCGTTAAGCTGTAAAATGTAGCGTAGGAAATAACAGCATAAGATGGAGTTGCGCCATGTATCTCCGAAGAAATGAACTGGCACCCAGGAAGGGAGTAAGATGGCGAGCAAGACGTATAAGTAATAGTAGTATCTGGAACACAGAAAAGATAATATTGCACAAATGGTTTCGATACTGCAAATCAACAAGATTCCATTTTTGTAAGATACGTGAGAATAAAGAGGCCTATACTGAAAGATTTTTCATCGCATGATCAGACCAACAAACTGAATAACTTTCTATATAGGACCAATGTCGAAATCAGCTGTTCCATACAAAACTAAATCATATTTTTTCGATTTTAATGTTGGCCCCATTGAGAAAGTTGACCAGTTCGATGGTCCGATTATCCTTATAAAAAACCGTCGGCTATATTAAGTTGCATACAATTTTGCAATAAAAGCCAATTTAAACACTACCAACTTGTTTGAGATACATTAATTAAAAGTAAGGATAGCTAATTGTTATGTACGTGTTTTTTTTAATTACACGTGCTTATACATTTATAAAAATAGAACAATAACAAAGATAAGATGAAACAAAAGGTTTAGCATGTATTATGAAGTCGATGCAAACGACAAGTATACAAGACTTGGGTAGTCAAATTTGCTGAAACTATTTTAAGGCAATGATCAGACAATCAAAATAAACAACTTTCTCCATGACGAAACCCAACTCCATATCGAAATCGCAAAAAAAGCAGTTGTCCCATACAAAACTGCAAACCTACTCGAATGTGCGGGACAGCTCATTTTGTTTCGCGATTAGCCCCTTGAAACAGTTTCAGCTTCTTTTATTAGTCATAATAAAAATACAAAAATATGAAAATTTTATAAGAAAAGAAATGGAAGGAAAGAAAGGAAAAAAAGGAGGAATGGAGAAAAGTTGAAAAATAAAGTTGATACATACTTCTTTTGATACATAACCATCCAATCAGCTTGTAAATCACTCATATCTATTTGTTTTGATAGCTCCATTACTTTTGGGTGCTTCTTCATCATCAACCATCCAATATGACAGAAGAAGAATCCTCGTTTAGAGTTGTGAGGATCACCGTCCGTGTCCGAATAACGGTGATGTAATCGATGGTCTCGAACCCAGATGAACATTGAATTCTGTAACCAGTATTTCAGAATGTACCTAGTATTTTTGTATTTTTTTTCTTTATTATTTCAGTTGGCCATATTAAAACCAAAATTGACGACCCGGTTGGTGTAATGGTTACCACGCCGGAACATGGCGACATTAACATCCCGATTCGGTCATGGATGTTTATATGTTTGTACCGTTGTTGTATAGTTTCCATAATAAACAGCATATTAGTGCTTGCTTGGGATCATTACAATGTATGTGCCTGTGAGCGTTATTTATTATCTTGAATAATATCTTGAATATCCATCTCTGATATCCAACTATTATCTCCATATTTCCATTACTGCGGTGTTATGTTGTAGGTGAGATCACCATAATATCAATCGAAGAAGAGTTCGATAACACACAGGGTGAAAATTTGTATACTTTACATATTTTAAGGGATGCTTTAGACCATAAAACTGAACGACTTTCACTATGAAGCCAAAATTGAAAACGACAAAAAAAACAGCTATTCCATAGAAAATGTGAACTGGGTACTTGACCCATTTGTTTTTCGGGATTTTGTGGTGGACTTCCGAGGATCCGCACCATAAATTTTCATAGTAACTAGTTTTGTCGCATCGGCCGTCGGCCACTGGCCACGCGCGTCAGTCGCATCGGCCGAGACACAACGAAATCCACTTTAAAGTGAAAAATTTCTTGATATTTCATTTCACACCCTGTATTAGTAAGTATTAACAGTAGTTACCTGTCCAGCAATAGTTTGAAATAAAACGAACATAGCTCGAAGAAATGGTGTGGCCTTGAAAGATTTGTGAGTATAATATCGATGAGCTCCAATAGTGATACTTTCACTTGCGAGTAAAGTTATTATGGTAACTGAAAATTATTTCATAATGTTATTTTAAAGTACGGCAAAATAAATAGCAGAAAGCACTTCACTTGTTCAATTATTTTAATGAATCTCGCATCTTTCTGCTATTAAATTTTTCATTCAAACATACCACGTAGGGAATCTTATGAAAGGGCTTTATGAGTATATTACAAATATAAAGAATAGTATATATGAAATATTCACTACTTGGTCTAACAAATTATTTGAAAGGGTCCAAAAATGCCTCAATTCAGAGTTGACTTTGAACCGCTGTAGATTCATCATCAGCCTATAAACTTCCCACTGCATGCGTCCACTACGCGTGCCCAATGCGGATTGGTAGACTTCACATACACATCAGAATTTCTTCTTCTGTGTATCCAGGTTTCCTCACGATGTTTTCCTTCACCATTTGAGATCAGTCGGTATTACGTACATAAGTTAGAAAAACTCATTGGTGCATGGCATGTTGTCCGTGCGGATTCGAACCCGGCGCCACCGACGCTTTTAGCTGTAGATTGAAAACTACTAAATGGATTTTTGTAAAACAATTATATTTCAAATGACCCAGGATATCATTTATATCCCGTCAAAAAATAAACAACCAGAAATATTACAAAATAAAAATGTATGTATTATACATCAATTTGAATACCAGTAAATTTTCTTGAGGCATTTTAGGACGTTTTCTAATAATTTGTTATAATTATTATGTTTTATAATTTTAATCTACTCGTATAGACTTTATCTTGCCATCTTTATGACGCCACAGTTTCTACCCCCACATTCTGAGCTATTGTCATCTCATATATTTCTAATCAGGAGGTCATACTGAACACATTGATACCAGACGACACCATATCCGAGATGACTTAATCGTATTCTTACTATTCAGTCGTTTCTATTCATTATGAGCGCGTTTAATACCTACAAATCAAGTATTAAAATAAAGATCTAGAACCTGCAACCTGCAAAACCGTGCTGTGCTTTCGTCCAATTAAACTGCCGAGATTTTTACGTCGCCACCAGCCCAATCTTTAATCCTTTCGTTTTGTTTTATGACATGTTTTTAAAAAGACTTAAGTATTGAAGATTTTAGGGCTACTGACGTGAAAATTGCAGTCTTTAATTTGATTTAAAATTGCCAAAACAGGGCTGTAACATGTTAATAATAAATTAATCTATACTTACCCCATATAAATCCTTTTAAACTTAGACCTCCGGAAAGTAAAATACCGAGGCCCCATACAGCACAGGCGTGCAGTATCAAAAAACCGATTGCATTTTTCCAAACTATTTTATGTTTATATGAATAGTCTGTTCCTATAGATTTTGCGCTGATAACTGAATTTTGGTCTATTTTTGAGTTTCCCTTTTCGCCATCATTATTATTATTTTGTAGTCCGAGAGACATTTTCGGTTTTAATTGTTGTAATGTACACTATCTCGAGTTTATCTCTTACTACTTATGATTAGAGTCCTGCTTGGGTATTTAAAGTCATGATTTACAAAATAATGAATAACAATGCTTCATTGTATTCTGTAGTAGGTATTAGGCAACAGCGAACTTGAACTTTGTGGGACTCTAAAACAATTAAAAGTACACTCATAGATCATCCATGTTTGTTTAGCAATCATTTTTAGGGTTCCATAGTCAACAAGGAACCCTTTTCGACATGTCCGTCTGCCTGTTCGCGGTTCAGCTCAGAGACTGTTAGGACTAGAAAGCTGTTATTTTGCATGGGTATATAAGTACCCAATACATTTATTAATCACTCCAACAATGAGATAAAATAGAATTTAAAAGAATATTATGATCATTCCCTACACGTGCATTGTGCTTTATTTATTTACCTTGAAATGTTATTGTAATACCAAATACATATATATATATATATATTTTTTTTTTTTTATTGTATTGTATTGTTTTTTTTTTTTTTTTGTAATACGTAAAGAGAAAGTTGTTCAGTTCGACCTAGATCGTCAAACATCAAGTAGAGTTGCAATTTTAGTATGAAACAGCAGATTTTTTTTCGCGATTACGAAGTTGGCCCTATAGTGAGAGTTATTCAGTTCGATGGTCCGATCATCCTTCTAGGATATTCCTCTTAAAAAAACCGTCAGCATATTATTAAGAAGGAACGAATTTAATGGGAAAACTATTACAGTAATAGTCGACCAACAAATTTCGGAAAATTTCGTACTTAGATGAAGTTGTTATAACCTTCCTACTTGTACAAGTATATTGGATACGGAACCCTATCATGGGCGAGTAGGACGTGCTCTTGGCCAGTTTTTATCTTGTTTAGGTAACGAAATAGGTTATTGAACTCATTGCAGATTTCGACTACATCGACCGTTTTTAGGGCTCCGTACCCAAAGGGTCTCGTGAACAGACGACCTAAAAAAGGTAGCGGGGAGCGACTGGATGAGAACGACCGAGGACAGAGTTTTGTGGCGCGCCTTGGGAGAGGCCTATATTCAGAAGTGGACGATGATAGGCTGATGATGATAACCCAATGGGTGCCAACGGGGCTATTTATAAGCCTACGCTGTCCTTCCGTCCATCCGTCCGTCCTTCCGTCCGTCCTTCCGTCCGTCCTTCCGTCCGTCCTTCCGTCCGTCCTTCCGTCCGTCCTTCCGTCCGTCCTTCCGTCCGTCATCCGTCCGTCTTTCCGTCCGTCCTTCCGTCCGTCCTTCCGTCCGTCCTTCCGTCCGTCCTTCCGTCCGTCCTTCCGTCCGCCCTTCCGTCCGCCCTTCCGTCCGCCCTACCGTCCGTCCTTCCGTCCGTCCTTTCGTCCGTCCTTCCGTCCGTCCTTCCGTCCGTCCTTCCGTCCGTCCTTCCGTCCGTCCTTCCGTCCTTCCGTCCGTCCTTCCTTCCGTCCTTCCTTCGGTCCTAAGGGCAATAAACGACAATAAACACAAGCGTGAAACATAGCATCCAAGGTAAAACAACAAATACTAAAAACCAGCCAAGTGTGTTTTGTGGACTTTTACAGGGTTATCCATTACTTACCAGACACCCTGTGTATGAATAACTCCTTGTTCAGTATCGTACTGTCATTGAACCAACACCTTTAATTAAGAACATAATATTGAATTGTATTCTACGTCTCCATTATATTATGTTGTCTTTGTCTCAAACATAAACAAGATTTTGGTTAATTAGCCTCAGTTTCATGTCATGTCTCGTTCTTAGTACCTGCTAGCTTAGAAATAGGTACTACGATAATGTTATCGTGGTACCTATTTCTAAGCTATTATATATTCCGAGGCTATGTTTCTCTCAATATCATCATAGTATAACCAATGATAATTATTTAATCTACATACTGGAAAAATTATATGCATTACATAATCAAAGGGCTTCAGACCATGAAACTGAATAACTTACACTACGGACCCAACAGAAAATCGCAAAAAAATTTCTGTTCTTCCATCTTCTTCTTATCCTGTGGGCAAGCCCTGGTGTCAGAGTTTTTTCAGACCGCTTTACGGGCCTCTGACGTGGTTTTTATGTAACGACTACTACCACCAGAAATAGTAGCTGGGACCAACGGCTTAACGTACCATCCGAAGCACGGAATCATCATTCTTTTCAGACAATCAGGTGATTCAGCCTGCAATGTTCTAACCAACTGGGTGTCCCCCGTGGGAATCGAACCCACGACCTCCGTATCGAGAGCCCAATGCTCTTAACCATTAGACCACGGAGGCAGTTGTTGTAATTGTTCCATAGAAAACGTCTATGGCTACTCGACCCAAATGTATGGAACAGCAGATATTTTTTTCACAATTTCGATGTTGACTCCATAGTGAAAGTTGTTAATTTTGACGGTCTGACACCCTATTTAATATTGTAACGTATTTAAGTTTACACCTTTATAACCTGTTATAAGATAAGGACTGGTTGGCAGTTGTCTATATACTATTATAAAACTGTAACAGGAAGTTTGTCTGTACATTGAAGATATTAACAAAAAAAAAGTTACGATATGGTTTTTAGGTGTCCCTGATTCCATTTCACCAATTTTTGGATTTTTTATCTGTCTGTTTGTTTGTGTGTGTGTGTTTGTTTGTTTGAACGAGTATCACGCAAAAACTACTGAACCGATTTTGATGAAACTTTTTTTGTTTGATAGCTTATGATCTGACTTAAAATCTGGTATATAATTTGTGCGGACGAAGTCGCGGGTTAACGCTCGTAATTCTATATAATTTAACTTTACATGGACATGGTGGGCAGGAATAAGAAGTCTGAAAGACGGAATTGCTAACGTTTTTTGAGCTAATCTTTTGATAATGTAATTTAAATTGATTTTAGACATTGTGAAATTAATTAAAAGGGGATCGAGCCTCCAGTGCTATTCGCTGTGTGCACAACACTAGCGCCACACTAGCGCGGCATACTACCAGAACTTTGTCGGACAGCCGTGAATTATCTACACTATTATAGTACTGTAATAGTCTGTGTTTGTTCGAGGATTCTACTAAAACTACTGGACCGATTTTGATAAAACTTTTTGTATTTAAAAGCATATTATTAGTCTTAAAAACTGGTGTATATTTTATTCAAGTACGATGACGGGAGCGGATGCAGATGAAGCCACGAACAAAATCGAATTTGTATCGGAATTTCTATTCAAACTTTTATCTCACTTTTGACAAACCAATTTTAAGTGAGCATCTATATACCAATAGAAACTTCCATGCAAAATTTTAAGTTTATAGTCTTTACAGTTTTGGAGATTTCGTGTTGAGTTAGTCTGAGGATTTACATAGGTTCAATCATGTTTTAAACAGTTTGTCCGATAAAAGTACAAATTTCTACCACCCCGGGCGCTGTGATCGATTTTACAGCTCCCACCACCCACTTCGCACAGAGCCAATAAATACAATAAAATAAAATACTGTTTCTTGGAAATGTCAAATAACTGATAAGAAATAAAAAAGAGCCGATTGAGGGCGGCTTGGAGCCCTCTTAATTCCTGCTATAAATTATAATTATAATATTAATTGAAACACGTACTCGTTACGATGACGAACATACACGTGCGAGGCAGTGTAAAAACGGCCTTAATTTTAAGATAACAAAAAGTACTGTACGCCATCGCGCCATCTTGATATAAACATTTTAGACCATCGTTCTATCAGACTTTTATCTCTCGTTCTAAATTCATCCGTATTAGAAATTGATGCATCTTCCTAGATAGAAAAGCTAAGATGGATATCCATCCACTCTAATAACTGCATTCAAGAATTTTCACTTCAGAATTTTTCTCAGAAAGTACCAGGCTTCCATAAGATTCTGAGGTATAAATTATGAATTCCAGTAACGTCACAGCAACGGATCTCTAGTCTGGATGCAGGATCTACCGGGAGGCACTGCGGAACCGTGATAGCGACGTGGATGACGTACTACCGGGATAATGTTGAATTCCTACGTCTAGTTATTACATTGTTTAACTGCATTACAATAGCCTCCGAATAGCCTTATACTTATACGTAAGTTCGTGGCACGAATCTATGTAAAATACTGTTATGTGTGTTAAACTATAAATAAAATAAATAAATAAATAAATATCTTGGACATTGTCACACAAATTATCTAGTCACATTTAAAGTACCTGGACTTGTATTATGATGACTAGACAACGATATAGAATACATATATAGATACAAACATCCATGACTCGGGTACAAATATTCATATTCATCATATAAATATTTGTCTCTTGCGGGATTCGAATCCGCGACCCTCGGCACAGCAGGCAGGTTCACTACAGACTGTGCTACCGGGCCGTCAAAAACTATGAACACACACTTTCATCACAACGATCTTCTTATCGTGTGGGCAGCAAGCCCTGGTGTCAGAGTTTTCATGTTCATCATTACGATTAAATATTAGCCCATACAGCCTCCTTCAGGGTAGGCCTGTGCCCTACAGTGGGACGAGTTTATAGGCTGATGATGATTAGGCATTTATACAAAAAAAAATAAGATTTAAAAAAATGGTGAGTCACGCGTAACAGATTGCTTATTGAGTTGACCTTTACAACTTCTTGTCCATTTTGTTATTTTACTATATACCTATCTGTATATCACACATTCAAGGACCATTGATGTTTTTTTAACTTTTTGTCTCCATAGCGAAAGTTGTTCAGTTTGATGATTTACCACCTCTTTAGATATTACTAGGGTGTTTTATTACTAACTTTTAAAGGTAGCGAAGTGGTAAATTTTTGGCGCATTTGATTGACATAGCTGAAATAAAATTAATTAATTCTCTTCCATCGTCTCCGCTCTTTCTATAAGACTATTTAAGGGTCTATGTCGAAAAATAATTGAAGCGAAATGGGCGTGTGATAGCTTATATTACTGCCTGATGCGTAATGAAAATCATGAAAGAGATAGATAGAGGGGCGGCCCGCGCGACTGAAACGACGCAAGCTTAAAACAAACTTTATTTTATTTTATTTTAAGTATAATTGATTGATTGATTTAATTGTCATTGTACTAATCAAAATTTGTAAAATATCAATCGCTTTTTTTAAAATCAAGTCTCGTGTTTCTATTTTTTTCACATAGCCTCAAATGTCTGCCAATGCCTAGCATCAAATAAATATTGTTTTTATCGTCACATATTGTAGCACTAAGCATCCAATGCACTTCCATTTTATAGTACAGTTCAATGTATTTGCATAAACAATGAGGCTTTGAAATGGAATGTAAACAGTTTTGTAGATACGGAGCAAAAGTTTGTTTTGATATCACTTGCGTTGAACATTGGTGGTGACAGTACGTGTTAAATGGCGTTTTATCAATTTAATTTAATTTAATTCTTGCTGTCTAAAATATTGATTTTAGCAGACTATTACTTCGAATAGCATCAACAACCCAGACGGGAGGTGTCAATACAGTGGGGGGCCCAGCCCTACCAATTTTGACCTCAGCCCCTCTTAGTCGTCGTAGAAGCGTGGCAGAAAATATAGGCATGATAATACAGGGTGTAAAGGACAGCCCTCCACAAACTGAAACGGTGAACTTAGCTTCGAAGTGAAAGTTGTTCAGTTTGATAGTCTAAGTTCACCGTTTCAGTTTGCGGTATAGTTTTAATGCTAGGATTAAATTTAGGTTTTCTATAGAAATCTTTGAGCCACTGCAACTTTGAAACAATATATTTTAACGAAAATTTTACGAACAACAGACACAGATATTTTTTTGTAGATAGTGTGTAAAAAATTTAATAGAATTAAATATTTAAATTAGAATTAAACTTGGTTTGAGGAGCGCTTTATTTTTATTTATTTGATTCACTTACAGTTATAACACTCATACAATCATTATGATACTTAACTACATCACGCGTTATTTTAACGGATAAGTATATAAATCTATACTAATTTGTGCAGTCGTTTGTTTGTTTGTTTGAACGAGCATCACGCAAAAAACTACTGAACCGATTTTAATGAAACTTTTTTTGGTTGATAGCTTATGATCTGACTTAAAATCTGGTATATAATTTTTGCGGACTAAGTCCGGGTTAACGCTAATAAATAATAATAATATAAATCAGAATAAAATTGTGTTTTCGGCCTAGATAAAATTATATTAAATATTTACCTAATCTATATTGAACTCAGAGAAAATAACAGCAACACGAATTCAATCATTTTATATACTAAAACTCGGAAGTCGAATAGTATAGTAATATGTACGTGTGTATGTATGTGTATGTATTACTATTATCAATTTTATACGCGGTGCTACTAAAATGATTCATTCTGAATCTTCAATCTATTTTGAACCTTACGACATTATAATTAGTACATATCTAATTTGGTATGGAACCGTAAACGACGAACAAGATTAGCCCGACCACCCACATCGCAGCTATTAATACCTAACCACCTGCGCAGATGACTCCTGAGTCCAGAATTTATGCCGATTGAATTTCTACCACTGATTTATGGTGGAAAATCCATTTGTAGGACGTTATTAAGTCAATTTATTTGAAGGTGAACTTAGAGAGAAAGTGAGAATGGAAGAGGGTCGTTTCAAAATTGGCACACACACACGTACAAAATTATAAGTACCTACCTTCTTTTGTTTTACTAATATTCATTGTTATTTTGACGATCTTTTCATTCATCTATACTATTATAAAACTGTAACAGGAAGTTTGTCTGTACATTGAAGATATTAACAAAAAAAAAGTAACGATATGGTTTTTAGGTGTCCCTGATTCCATTTCACCAATTTTTGGATTTTTTGTCTGTCTGTTTGTTTGTGTGTTTGTTTGTTTGAACGAGTATCACGCAAAAACTACTGAACCGATTTTGATGAAACTTTTTTTGTTTGTTAGCTTATGATCTAACTTAAAATCTGGTATATAATTTGTGCGGACGAAGTCGCGGGTTAACGCTCATTATATTATAAAGGTTTGTTAAGGTTATTTTAAGTGATGATTGTACCCATCATACTTAACAACTTTCCCAATGGAAATTGGGGAAAAATAATGGACTTTCCATACTAAATGTAATAAGAGCTCATCAAAGGTTTGTATGAAAAGTAAGTTTTGCTGATACCTGTAGTATATCGCAGACATTCTACAGGGTCTTAGGATAGATAGTTGCATTACTTTAATGGACGATTTTACTCATGGTTCTGAACAACTTTCCGAAAGGTTGTGCCTTTACTACAGGTATCATACAACTTTATTCATGCAAATCAAAGGCATAGGTGGGATTTTTATTCATGCAAATCAAAGGCATAGGTGGGATTTATCCCTCCCCGAAATCCGAATATTTGTATGGAAGAGTGATTACAGTACCTACTTTTTCATTGTTTTTCTATGAATATCCCCCCCTGTCTGGATACGTGCTTGTCCCGGCTCAAAGTTCCCTAAGATGCTGACTGTATTACTTCTCTGGATGGCCAAAGAAATGACCTGTCAAGTAACATAATTATTTAATTACATCATTAACTACAAATGGCAGAGTTATTAAATAAAATTAATTCAACTAATTAATTTACATTGCGAGTTACGTAGTCCTAGGACAGAAATTAATGTTGAATTGAGACGCGATATCCGTCCAGAATTAAACTTAGCAGATTCATTTGAATTTGGAAATACTCCCGTCCCTAGTCGGCATTTATCACGATGGTGACTATGTGACGTCATGTTACCCTTTGATTTATAGCTACGCCATCGCACACCTGCATTGTGAACCCTTAAGAGGAGGAAATAGATGGAAATGGGGTTTACTGACAAAAAGGATTCCGTTAAGGCTGCACCGAGCCTATTTTGCTGCCCGAATCGTATTTTTTTATTTCTTAACAATTAAACAATATGTCCAAAAAACAAGAATGTCACATTGTAGTCATTGCTGATTTTCAATTTATCGGGGCACTGCGGATTTGTTTTTATGAAGTTTGAGTTATTATCTTTAAAACCGCAAAAACTGGCCAATTTGGCAGTTGAAGCAAGATAATAATATTATTATAGTTTATAACTACAAGCATAAAACATAAAGATAAATTGAAAGCCAATCAGGACTACAATGTGAAACTCTTGTTTTTTTTTTAATGTTGTTTTTAATTGCTAAAAATACGATTGAGGGCAGCACAATAGGTCGGTACCCTCTTAAAGTATCGAAAAACCTTGAAAGTACTGTTTGCAAATCGATTTTTAGCATCCATCTACAGGGTATACGATAGAAAACAGGATAGAAAAGTTTTAGGGATTGGAACTGATGAAGAAATTTTCCAACTTTCTTTTTTTAACTTGAATTAGCAAGGGTAAAGACCGATGTCTAGATTCGATACATTATTTTGTAAAGAGAACCTTTCAAACATTGATTAAAATTAATGACTTCCTTGGGGAACTGAGTGGATAATGGTTCTTTTGTATCTGATGAAAAAGTAATTTGTACGATCCCTCGCCGACCGACCAATTAGAATGTGAAAAGTGGTTAGCGGAATATTTTTCGATTAATCATCATATTCAACCGAGTGGGGTATATTATAATAGTAGAGACATTGCATGGTACCTACAGCGACGTGCTAAGTCATTACCTGTTCGCCTTGTAATTTGAAATTCGTAGCCGAAATTCTCCTTTTGTTTTTGAGCTTGGAATTGAGAAATATAAATGACATTATCAAATTAAAAAATTAAAACCGCCTTCAGTTATTAGTTCGCCTTTATTACAGGCTTTTTCCTTCGCATAATAAGAACATTAATTTGTTTTATCGAAGTCGCTGTCAAGCCGGTACGATTCGCGACAGGGCTTACATTAGTTTTTTGGCTTGGCTTGACTCCGACTTCTATAAAGCAAATAATTAATGTTCTTATGATGCGAACTTTGACTATTTATTATAAGGACTAGCCTTGCGGTAGCATTTCCCCTCTGCCACGGTATAAGATCAATTAATCATGTGCATTAACATTCAATTTTACACCTTATCACTAAACGAGACAGCATATAATTGCGAAACAATAATTTCGAACTTAGAACGTTTGGGGTTCACACGAGACTACTTTTCATGATTTTTAACGTTCAAAATTAGAATCTAAAGTTATGGAAATAAAATCCAAAGTTGCGGATTTCATGTTACCTCGCCCCCCGCAAAAAGTGGCAGAAATGTTTGTTAGTAGAATTACACGCGTAACTAGTCCCTATATAAGTAGTCAAAGGATGCGAACGAAAAAGTCATCGGCTGTAATATTTTTTTTTTAACTTTTTAGTTTTTTTGAAGGCGGTTTTAATTTTTTGTTTATTTCACACTTTTCAGTGGTAAATTCATTGGTTCAATTTAATAGTAGTGCTTTAAATTAACAAAAAACACTAGCCGGCACTACGATTTTCAAAGGTTTCCCTCGATTTCTCTGGGGTAACATCATCAGATCCTGGTTTCCTTCATAGTCCCACCCTTGGAATATCTTCTTTCCAACAAAAAAATAATCATCAAAATCGGTTCATAAACGACGAAGTTATCCGCGAACACACATAAAAAATATATATATACGGTCGAATTGAGAAACCTCCTCCTTTTTTGAAGTCGGTTAAAAAGAAAGGCTTTGATGGAAGAAAAAGGTTTGAAATATGACAAAATTAATATTTTCTACTTACAACCTTTCAAGATTGAGGCAAAATCGGGTGGTGGTTAACTAAACACCATTCGATTTTGTCTGTAGGTACCATATTATGGTCTTTGGAGAGCAACAAGTTAATAAATGATAAATATCAACTGAAAATGCTAAACTACTCTTTTAAAACAAAACATAAATTATCCAGTCGGATAAAAACGGTGAAACTAAAAGGAACAACTAAAACTGTCTCATGTTAGTAAATCAAACTGAATCCTCTACTAGTAACACAGGATGAACTCCAAATCTCGAGTCGTTTTATCAGCCTTCAAAAGACTTAGTTGAAAATAAACAGGAATTGTTTCAAAAAACTATCGTATCGATTTTAAGTTTTCTATTTTACTATGTAAAAAGTAAGATATGATTAAAACTGTTGTAGTCGTGCTTGCCTCAAATAACAATCACTTCCAATCTTGATACTATAAAGGGTTCATTTTATACTCGTAGGTACTGTTAGTTAAATATCTCAGCTATTATAGAGATTTTAACTATAAAATATGCAAATCGAATAGTTTAAACGTATGAAGTGAGACCCAATAAATATCATCGAACGGCAAACTTTACTTAGTATTATCAGTATCACTTACTTAAGATTCGATTCACTCGTGAATTCAAGACTTTAAGTTCGATTCAAGCTTAAATAGAGAGATTAATAGTTTTGCAAACTAACCAACTTTCCTCGGGATCCGTTTGAATCAGTTCAGAATGTTGGTGTTACCCTTACCCCTTGTTAAGTTTGTGTTGCGAGCTACAGTCTTATTAAATTTTAATTATTCTGTTTTCCCTAAAGCGTCGGTTAGTCCAATTTTATTGGAGGCAATCGGCAATTAACTCTGAAAATCAATGGCTCGGTTGGTTTCTGATTGCGATTTTCAATGTACCTACATCAAAAACCACTGCGCATAATTTATTGATGACAAATACATATTCATGCCGTAGGTAATATGAATTGAAGCGTATATTTCGAAACTCTTTTAGTCTTTGCTATAATGGTGGCTTCCTCCATAGGATTTTTTTTGTATTATTTATTACGAGCGTTAACCCGCAACTTCGTCCGCTCAAATTATATACCAGATTTTAAGTCAGATCATAAGCTATCAAACAAAAAAAGTTTCATCAAAATCGGTTCAGCAGTTTTTGCGTGATACTCGTTCAAACAAACAAACACACAAACAAACACCCAAACAAACACACAAACAACCAGACAGACAAAAAATCCAAAAATTGGTGAAATGGAATCAGGGACACCTAAAAACCATATCGTAACTTTTTTTTTGTTAATATCTTCAATGTACAGACAAACTTCCTGTTACAGTTTTATAATAGTATAGATTAATGGACTCTTGCTTGTGCGTTAGCACTGCATTTCCGCCAGTGTTAAGTAGTTTATGGGAGAATCTATCCCAATCTCAGGGATTGTTTTTGGTCAAGAACAAGAAGAGATTGAGGATTGCGGATACTCGTGGTAGGCGAAAACGCGACGCGCGAAAACCACGCGAGACAAGCGCTCGGGTCAGAACCTGCAACGTGACTCCTTCATAGGAATTAATTTCAACTTTATTTTGAAAGCACAGTCATCTTTAGTGTCAAGTTTTAAATCACGTTCATAAGATACAAAGTTACTAAATAGTTCATCCTTACTAAAATTTTATTTTGGTATCAAATTGTCACCCAGACAAAAATTTTATGTTATTTATACATAGCATTACAAACGGAACGGATAAGTAGTTACCTAAAGAAAATAATGTAATACCTGATACAAAATATCAGACAAACGAATGAAAAACTGTTTATCTAGAATCGTAAACAAAATAGTAACAATATTTGCTATATACCTCCTTTTTTTTATCTCAGAAAATTCAGACTTTTGGTACAAATCGGCCGCCTCTTTTTGGAGTTATAAATATTTGGAGTTTTTAAGTGTGTAGTTTACACTGTCAATTTGTTTCGATTGTGTAGAGATGATGTTTAGGTTTTTCCTTCATTTGTTAACGTCTTTTATATTTGTATATAAATACAAAATTTATAATAAAATAAAAATATGTTTGCATCTACTTGAGGAAAGCCCGTCATTTTATAAAATGCACTACCTTGCATAAGAATGAAGACGAAGCAAACGAGAAAATACTGTGAAGATTCTCGATTCCTGCAAATTGAAAAATAAGTGTCAGAATCGAGTATTTGCACTTATATTTTCCGTACGAAAGAAATTTTACAAAAAGCTTCCGTTGAATTCCTTGTTAAGAACCTGCCAAAGAACGTTCTTTCTTACTTCCTCCTTTCTACCTTACAAGTTACTTTTATGTATTCTTATCTGATTTCTATTGCTGCCAACATGTTAGTAGCAAAAACTTAAACATTGGAGCTAAGCGCTAGCCTATCAAGCTATATACTAGCCCAGTACCAATAGTACATTCACATTAATATGCGGTATTCGCTACCATGCGATGTTGTGCAAATACAGTACTGTTTGATTTAGTGTTTACTAGTGTTTCGGATACCTAGCTTCATGTACTCGTGGTGCTTTAGACTTAATATCGGTCTAGACTTTGTTTATCGGATATTCCACCTTGATGATAACATTTATCGTCATGAACACATTATTGGGAATAAGATAATTTCTCTTACTGTGCATCTTTACTTTCAATTTGATTTTTCTATTGATGTTCTTCTCTTTTGTAAAGAAGTCATAATTAATTTCAATTGATTATTTCAATGATTGTTACAATTGTTATATTGTTGTAATTGTTATTTGTCATAATTGTTATTGTTGTCAATGACATTCTATATTGTTGTTGTGGTTTCTTTTTTGTTTTTTCTTTAGGTTAATGGTTATGTATATAGTGCATACATTTTATTTCATTTCATTTAAATAAACTTTCTCGGCGAGTGAGTGCGTCGGTGTCGCGTTGCGGAGAGGTATGGACACCCAATTATGGGTGTCCGGGTTCAAATCCGCACGGATAACATGCCATGTACCAATGAGTTTTTCTAACTTATGTACGTAATACCGACTGCTCTCAAACGGTGAAGGAAAACTACGTGAGGAAACCTGCATACACTGAAGAGGGAATTCTGGTGTGTATGTGAAGTCTACCAATCCGCATTGGGCACGCGTGGTGGGCTAATGCCCATACCCTCCCTGAGAGTAGGTCTGTGCCCTGCAGTGGGACGTTATGCCGTGCCATAGGCTGATGATGATGATGATTAAACTTTCTCAAAGGTTCTTTTAATATTTAATTTTTATGTTAAAACATCCGCTTCGGCTATGTCTTATGTTCGTTTGTCCCATGTCTTTTGTTTTCTTAAATCCAAGTCCCACCTCCCTTGCCAAAAGTTAGATATTCCGTGTCTAAGGACAGGAGATGACTATAAAGCAAATTCCCTCATTACGACGAAGTCCTACATCCAGACGTGGTTTTATTGCGGCTGATGATGAATGTGTTGAGTCTGCCGCCGGGAGACTAGCATAATATGAAAATGTATAACCGAAATGCGACGAATTTCCCTGTCAATCGGCAGTTCTCATTAAGCGACACACGTTGGCGCTTGCATTAATATTCACCTGCCCCGGAATTGTGTCAATGCAAACTGAACGGAAACCTGGTTTGATTTACCGTTTGGCATTGACGGTAGGGTAATTGATGGTATTCGTTGTTTGGTGTTTAGAAGAACTATTGTAGAGAAGTTGTTATACTTACTTGATAAATGATGATTAAAACTTTCAAGCTGTTATAACTAAAACGTCGTAATTTCGAAGAATTTTCATTGAAAGTGTAATGGAAATAATGAAGTAGTACTTTCTCATAATGCCGAAACAATAAGCAGTGTTTTTGCACGTAGTCACGTATTATGTATTGCACGTTATATGTTTCCGAGGTATTTATTACTATTTGTATTTACTCGCCGGGAGCAATAAAGCTTTATAACCATTATCGTATTATTTATAAACGAAAAATAGTTTTTCATTTAACAAGTGGACGTAAAGACTATGTTTATTTAAATATTGTTTTTTATTTATTTCTTATTTTTTTTTTATTTCTTTAAATTAAAAAAACAATTAGCGTATGATCTTATACTTTTCAATGCGGTTGGAAGATACCGACTATAATTTTATTACGAATCTCCTAAATGCAAGATTAAAATAGATAATTATAATAGGGTACCTACCGCAAGGGCCGTAAGACGGTCTGAAAGAACTCTGACACCTGGGCTCTGCCCACACGATAAGAAGACTACCTACTTAATGATTATGCCATGTACCAATGCGTTTTTCTGACTTATATCCATAATTACCGATTGCTCTCAAACGGTGAAGGAAAACAGCATTCGCTGTTGAAGAAATTCCGATGTGTGTGTTCTAAACCGTGTTGGACACGCTTGGTGGACTAACGCCGATACGCCTCTCCTTGAGGCTAGCTACTAATTTAATAACTTAAAATTTAATAAATAAAAATAATATTTAAATAGTGTATGCAGCACGCTCGGCTGCTTTAGAAAGAAAGCAATAAATATGGACAATCAATCAATCAAACTTTATTTTATACCAAAAATATAGTATAATACAGAAAAAAACAGACAGGAAATACAGAAGGCAAGCACACGCTGACAAGCTGAAGACAGTAAGTATACACTGCGACATGATTCCGACCGAAAAAAACGCATAGACTTTAACACGTAGGTCTAGGTATGCGGTTTAATACAGACGTCCTCCAGTTTACCACTGTAGAAGTTTAAAACTCAAAAACCTTAAGACAAAGGCTGATAAAACTAAAACCAGTAAAATACAAAGTCCCACCAACACGTTAGCCTTGTCGTCGTAACTTAGATGAGAACGATTGGGCTGTTTATGCCCTTAAGCGATACCCGGAAAACCGGCCCACTTTTACGGGAATTGCACATAATTGTACAATAAATTCTTTGTTGGAATTGTTTTGAAATTATGAAACTTGAGGGTAGAGTTATGATAGCGATTGTGGGTTTTAATTAGTTGTGAGTAAACATAAAATAAAAGCTAAAACTTTTATTTTATGTTCATTAACTTGTGCAAACTTCTGTAGGCGCTCTCCAAATAAAAGAATACAGTTTAGATGTATAATGATGAGCTAGTGAAATGCATAGATATTAAAAGTATTGGGTTTTAACTTTTAACACATTTTCTGGGTAAGTATCTTAGGAACTCCCAGTGAACTGGCAGCATAATATAGCTAAGAGCATGATGCATTTTGGATGCTATTCTTCTTTTTCACTACACAAAAAAGTCATTCGAAACGTCAGTGACTCCCGACTTAAAGCAACAGCAACGGATCAATGCATGATCCGAAGATGATCCGTTTATGGACAGGACTACAATAATAATAGTAGCCCTGTCCGTAATGGGAATTAAAAGTGTTTTAAATACCAACAGTCGTATATTATGACTAGAAAGTTTGCATAAAAACGGGTCTTGAGCAAAACATACCGTCTATCGAAGATACGTTTCGATTGATGATCGCAAGCGTGATTGATGACACTTATTCCGTCGTCGGGAGTAGGACAGTGTCGACTATTCGATTGCTGATCAATCACATCTTAATATTTTCTTTGTGTGCCATAGTTTTGACTGGACAAAAACTAAAATGCCATCTGAATACGGCGCGGCGGTGAGTTGATATACGAGTATGTATATGAGCAATGCTTATGCTTAATTATGCTTACAAGTAAAAAAAAGTATTTTGAATAATTTATCATTTTGAACTTACTCGCCGATGAGCATCAACATACTCTCTGAATCGTTTTGAATAACACCAAACATTGGAAGCAGAATTATACAAGGTGTAACAAATTACCCTCGTAATATTTAAAGACCATCAAACTGAACAACTTTCACTATTATGGATACAACGTCGAAAAAGACAAAAAAAAATTTGCTGGCCCATACATTATTTTTCATCAATTAGGCATTTTTTTATTGCAGTTTTGTATGAACAAATGATTTTTTGAATTTTATCTCAATTTCGGTTCAAAACACCCTATTAATATTTAAAGGGGTGATGATATAATTATTAATAGGTGGCTTGATTTACGTTAAACAGTTAACGAAACTAGTGAACTTTGGTTCGCAATGCTTACTAGTTTTGTGATAAAATTTACATGCAGTTGTACAAAAAGCTCTTCTAAAACTGTCATCTAAAAATTGACGTATTCGAATATTGATTATTAATTGATAAGTACACAACATACATAGGGAATCTGATAAAAAGTAGCATTGCGTCCTCCTTCACTATAGAAAATGACTAAGAACTCTACAAGACATACACAACTTAATTTTATTAAAAGTATTTCTGTATCAAAGAATAGTATATCCATTGTTAGATTCATCCTATTAACCGTATCTTCACGTCCCAAATACCGCAGTGTCTTAAAACGAAAGTCTTCGATCAGTGTGTGTTGCCAGTGATGACATATGGAACGTGGTCGTTCACTCAAGGCCTCATAAAAAGGCTGAAAATCACACAAAGAGCAATGGAGAGGGCTATGCTCGGAGTTTCCCTGCGAGATCGAATCAGAAATGAAGAGATCCGCAGAAGAACCAGAGTAACTGACATAGCCCAAAGAGTTGCTAAATTGAAGTGGCAGTGGGCGGGGCATATTGCTCGCAGAACCGATGGCCGATGGGTCCGAAAAGTTCTCGAGTGGTGACCGCGTACCGGAAAGCGCAGCGTGGGTAGGCCCCGCACACGGTGGACCGACGACCTTGTGAAGGCGGCGGGAACCCGTTGGATGAGGGCAGCGCAGGACCGGTCGTTATGGCGATCCTTGGGGGAGGCCTATGTCCAGCAGTGGACGTCCATCGGCTGAGATGATGAACCGTAACATAAAATCAATAAAATTTCCACAATCTTTTTTAGCTCATTTATTTTAAGCATTGTCCAGTTATATCCGAGTTTTTCCAAATCTATTAAAAGACTAGACTTTGCTTTTCTCTATTATTCCTAGATTGATGTCGGGATACTCAGAAAATGACAACAATATTGTTCTAGCCAACAATAACATTATTACTACTACTATTATAGGTACTATTGCGGACTATTCCGCCTGACCACCACACAGGCTCATTTTTGCTTGCATACTAAAACATAAAAGCGCTGTCTAGCCCCGCCCTATTGATGCATAGACCAATGAATGTGTTATGTTATTTAATTAAACAATTTAAAGGATATCGAAACAGGTTTTATTTTACTCGTTCTTCAAATCATAGATCACAGATCAGCCGTAGAGCCCATAGACTAAGTCACAAATAATCTATTTAAGAGTATGATTCGGATACAATCAACATCTATATATAACAGAATGAATAGTTTCCAAACAATAAATTATGCGCGAAATTATTCGAATTTTCTTTAAGTGATCAGGCGGAAAAATCGGCGATAGTACCTACTTGCTAGGCAACAGCTACAATAGATCTATCCAGGTCGCAGTAGCTATTATATATTTAGTCATCGACCAAGCCCTTATAACCAAAATAAAAAAATACTTGCTAGGTATCTAGATTGGTATCAGAAAATAGGCTGTTAGAAAAAATATTGTTGGAAAACAAAAATGAATTTCGAACTAGAATTTGAATTACTAGTCAAAGGACTTGCTGATTTTAATCAAACGTTACGAAACGTTTTTGTAAAAATGTTACAACATTTTATATTTGTAATTGTAAAGGCGTGTTCACACTGTCCGTTTATGGATCGTGTTCCAACGAATGGTCGGTAAGCTCAGCGTTCGGTGTCTGCTTTAGTTGCTAGCAGATTTCCCAGTTGTGTCGTTTGTCCTCTGTTTAAGAACCAAATACCTTTTCCCGTACCGCTTAGAGGACAGTAAAAGTTCTATTTTGTAAATCTTGTGGTGAATGCTGCTGCTTTTAGTTTGTTTTGGAAAATGCGCACGCTGTTTCGTAGATATTACGCCAAAATTATTACTAACAGAAAGCTACAGAAGATATAAGTTAATCTGGAGATTAGACTGAATTGGGACATTAAGTGTAGCGGTAGACTAGCGTGCGCTGATGTATTGTAATGTTGATGGTGATGATGATGTTATGGTGATACCGAACAGTAAGGGACTTGATATAGAAAGCGGAGAGTGCGCGCGCACGGGGCGCCGTATGTAATTCATTGTAATTATAAATTCATACAATTTAGAAAAATGCGGTCGGAGCGGGCGCCTTCAACAATTTCTATGGTAAGTCCCTAACAGCCAGTTGCACGTAAGTTCATTAAAGTCAATCCTCCATTAAATCTCTTGCTGTCATTTTTAACCGACTTCAAAAAAAAGGAGGAAGTTTCTCAATTCGACCGTATATTTTTTTTGTCCTGTTGACGTAGTAAAAGCTAGCAAGAGATTTAATGGAGGATTAACTTTAATGAACGTACGTGCAACTGGCCGTTAGTCCCTATACTATGGCACAGATTATTTAATAGCTATGACTATGGGGAGCAGGAATTTAAACGATTGCGTCATCTTTCATAATGACAATCAGTAAAAATGTTTTAAGACTAACATATTTTTTACTTCTTGCCTAACTAAAAGTTAATATAATTTGTTGATCACTCCAAAAGATAATTTTACTACTTTGTGTTATCAAACAGATCCAAATACATAGTGTGTCACTGCTTTAATCAACTGCAATTCAATTAAAAACCTAGTTTATTGGACATAAAAACATTAATGTGCGTCTTCAAAATCATTTTATTAGTCGTGTTGAGACGAGTGGGTGGGTAGAGACGACAGATTTCAATCTACAATCATAATAAAATATCAAAAGAAGGTAAACAAAATTAGTGTGTGACGCTCACGGTAGATTGCGGCTGACGTATGATTTTAGCAAGGGAAGCACGTGTTTAGCAGTATATCCTAAAATTATAACATCCTTGGTTTTGTTGAAATAACTGGTGCTCATTTCGTTCTTTTAAATCTCTTTATTATTATTTGTTTGTAAGGGCTTGGTCAATGATCAATAGCTACCGCGACCTGAACAGATCTATTGTAGCTGTCACCATTGACCTAAAGGTCATTTCCTAGGCCCACGGACTTCATGAACCGTGTTATGCTATTGGAGGGGAAGTCCCTAAAGTCAGCAGGTTTTAAATCTCTTAATAATTAATTAATTACACACTTACCGTGATTTAAAAATAGAAAACCATGAATGAATAGAGGATTAAAGGTGAACTATCATAAATGAGTTTCGGTACTAGGTACTAGTAAAACATGCATTTCTGAATATGGTCGTGAGCATATACATAGGTACATACATCTTAATGAAAAAGGTAACAAGGAGAAAGACCTTTCCTCCAACTTTTGCAGGTTACAACCAATTTACTTTTTCGTTCGTTTTATTTTATTCTACACGTAGTATTGCTAAATTTCAATTTATGTAGGTACCTCTAAGACTGGATCTGAATTATTAGGCTTTTTTGCCACTCTTCTTTCTGTTATGGCTATTTGAACAGCTCCATGCCCTTTTTTAGTTTCGCCAATGTCCGTCCGTGTGTCCGTCCGTTCGTCCGTCTGTCCGCGGCTTAATAATAATAATAATAATTTGGCATGGGTATACATATTAATCACACCGACAAAGTCGTAAAATAAAATCTAAAAAAAAATATTTTTTTAGGGTACCTCCCCTACACATGAAGTGCGGATGCATTTTTTTTCTTGCTTATCCCATAGTGTGGGGTATCGTTGGATAGGTCGTTTAACAATATTGTGGGTTTGGAGAAAATATTTTTCGATCTGGATCCGATAGCGAAATATTAAGCTTTAAAGCGAAACATTCTTTTAGAGTCAAGTGTTTCCCCCCTCTCCCAGTTAAACGGTAGTGGTTGGAGACGTAAAAAATTTACGAAAATAGTATAATACGAGCGTTAACCCGCGACTTCGTCCGCACAAATTATATACCAGATTTTAAGTCAGATCATAAGCTATCAAACAAAAAAGGTTTCATCAAAATCGGTTCAGTAGTTTTTGCGTGATACTCGTTCAAACAAACACACAAACAAACAGACAGACAAAAAATCGAAAAATTGGTGAAATGGAATCAGGGACACCTAAAAACCATATCGTAACTTTTTTTTTGTTAATATCTTCAATGTACAGACAAACTTTCTGCTACAGCTTTATAATAGTATAGATTATATACAAAGAATTTAAAAGGAAAACTAACACGACTAAGTAGGCTTTACAAGTTTACGAGTAATAGTCGACCAAGTTATAAAATGTACTTTGAGACGGTTAAACCGTAGTATAGAACAAAAAGCCCTTCTAAGTCCATATTATATTTTGACGGGAAACTAAGCGCGTGGCCCGACACGCACTTGACCGGTTTTTTTTGTACAACATAATGAAATATTGATTCTGCAATGTTTTTATCGTAACTGTTAGTAAATTTTATCTAGTCTCTGGAATTTTGAACTTTGTTAATTTTAGTGTTTTATGGGATATCCGTACAAATTTTTAAAACTACGTAGTCTTATTTGTCTAATTTGCCTGGGCTAATAGACCGGAAATCATTGTTGTTTTCTGTGTATCTGTACGGAGCCCCAAGGGGCTCGGTTTCGAAGCGTCCTTAGATTGGCGCTGTAAAAATGAGAGTTCAAGCCTTCTTCTCTGAATACTCGTACATACTGAATGAACATTTACCCACAGAAATAGTATTGCTATTCCTGACATTACCTGCTACTGCTACGTACCATTAATATGCATCAAGTGCAAACTAGCGTCCACTGCGATCGGTATTCGGCAAGCAAACAGAGATATAGCCGATCCTGCTCGGTATATATATATACGCATTTCTATTGGTCGATATTATACGCTTCTATTACTCGATTCGATACAAACAGGTACCATTGTGTTAAACAATAGTTGGAATAAAATTTATTGTAAGTCTTTGTACGATTGGTTCCGTGCCGGCAGTAACTGTTCGGTTTTATTCCTATTTCTATCGGCTTTGGTGTGATAGCCACCGAAATATAGCTTGTTTCGTAATAACACAGGTACAGCCAGCAGCAACATGTTGTATACACTTCTGTTCTACGTCGTAGTACTAAAGTGTATACAATTTATTGCTGCTGACTGTACCTACTATTTTTCCTCAACATTGACCTACTGACTACTGGACGTAGGGTCTGCGCTCAAAAGTGTCCAAACAAAAAAGCACCAAAACGTAAAAAGAGAACCAATTACGCGACAGTCTTCGTTTGATCGGCCGACAACACGCAAGCGCGGGCGCGCGGCGCGGGCCGTGCCCCGATGGGGGAGTGGAATGGTAAAGAATTTCAGCATTTTCAATGTTTTTATATGGTTTAGATTACTAATACACGTATTTAGGTTTAGTGTACGTAGTGTGTGTAGTGTAGTGTGTGCGTCTCGGACACTTTTTCGAGAATTTTGTACTAGACCAGGCGTCCATAGTATATTCTACGTCAATGTTCCTCAAGATAGTAAGCTTTTGCCTATTCTACATTCGCTGCTGATCGCTGTCGCAAAGTTTTACTATCCAAAGTCACCAAATTTTATTAACATTCCTGTAGATATTATTACCGCGAGTTGTTTAATAGTATAATATCATTAACTGTCAACGTGATAATATACTTTATAGATTTAAAAACAAAAAATCTTATTTAAATATATTTATAATTATACCAACCTTCACTGCATTTTAGACTCATAAAAACATTGTAATTTTGGTGGATTTTTTACTAATTCGCTAATATTCAAAGAAAAATATCTCGAATATTAAATACACATCTTTATTATCACATCAAAGAAGGTTATAATATTATTCGCAGAGGTTGGTTTACCTCAATTTTACCCGTGGTAGATACTCTTTCTTATACTGTGCCTGTGGTATACCTACCAATCAAAACATGTAGCCCAGTCATTTTACGGTTTGAGCCGGGACTAATTAATAATTTTTTTTTTTTTAGGTATAATATTGAAGGGCCAATTTGAAAATAGAAATGTACCAACATTAAAAAAAATCACGCCAGCTACAGTTCTAGTAAAAAATTTTGCTATTATCTCGTTCTAAAAAACCTGATGGTAAATTTTTTTTTGCACATATTTAAGTCTTTACCATTATACATACTACAAACATAGTGTGAGTATTTTTGTCTTCTTAGAAGGTTTTGAAAAATACCTTCGTATTTTCTAATAAATACTCATTTTTAAAAATTTAATTCCTACTTTATTGCTCAAAAATAACTTATATGGTTAAATTTTAGTGAAATGAGTGCATTAGTATTAATATTATTAATTTAATTGCCTTCTGGGACACACAATTATGATTTCTATGTTGCGTAGCAAATTTGTTTTATAATATGTTTTAAGATAGTCTGTTTGTCACTAAATGGTGCCAGTTATAGTTTAAAAGTCCAATTAATAATTACTCCCTACCCCGCCTAACAAAACTCCGTAAAACGACTGGGCTAATGTGCAAAAAAAAAATACTAAGTATTACGTTTTTTATAACAAGATAATATCATTTTTAAATTTGGAACTGATGCGGACGGATTTTTTTTTTAATTTTGGTACATTTCTAAGGTCAAATTTGCTCTTAAATACTATACCGAAAAAAATATCAATTACTAATTAGTCACGGCATAAACCGCAAAAAGACTGGGCTATACGCTTTCTACTTGTCTGTTGTTCATAGACAATTCTTTACCTACTCGTTTAAAATATGTATGCACAAAAGCAATAAATGATTGTGATTATGATTATGAATGTAACTTGACAATAAGATGATTCTTATCCTTCTGTATACAATTGAAAGCCTGCCTATTTGGATTGAAAATCAAAATTGTGAATTTTTGCAATTACATTTTCTACAAATTGAGCACGGCAACCATGATCCTTGATACACAAACATGAACTTTTAGCAAATATCCCGACGGTTAGAAACTCGGATGTTCTAATCAGTATGCTACTAACGCTGCGAGCTCAAAATTACACTTTTTCTTTTCAACGATAAATTCGATACTTTTTCTAACAAAAACCCCTCGTTTTTGGATGCCGCCAGTTGTAACCTTAGGAAGTTAGGAACTGCAAGTGGAACTGCTGTCGCCATGCATTAATATGCATCAGACGACGATCGCAGCAAATTTAATAACAAGATCTAGGCGTTTGTATGCAGGGTGGAAGCTGATTCACGGTTAGGTATTTGGATTCATTATCTAGTACAGTACGACCAAGAAAATAATTCTGCTCGCCAATCTTCGTTTGCGCATAGCAGGACAGAGTCCCCGACAAAACCCGAAGTCATTTAGTAATCAAAGGGTGCAAAGTCGGATAGCAGCGGAAAGGGCGCGAAAACAAATTAGCCAGTAGCGTAAACGGATTGAAGGTTACACATCCTGATTGGTCAATATTATTTCGCGCGGTATTAAAATTTGTGGACTGCGCAGGTACATCGGTAAGACTTATAAACCTGGTACTACTGTATAATTCTATTGAGAAAGGACCTTTTGATTACCTCCAAGTTTATGAACTGGGAAAACCATCGATCAATTTGTTGTTCCGTGTTCTATTCTATTTTTATTAAATGGCGTTTCCTTAAAGATTTCGCCAGTATCAAGTGTTGAAGATATTATTATAATTCAAGTTAACGTTCATTGTACGGTAATTGATATGGCGATCTCAAAGCCCTGTTTTTAAACAAAAACACACACCCGAAACCGCCATAAAATGGCGGAGCCGCGTGGCCATCGAAATCGCGAGCCGAGCGAAAGACCTCTAGCCACGCGACTCTTGTTCCGTGTTAGGAACAAGATTTAATATAACTATTTGTATAGTGCAATAGAGGGAGGCAGTTTAATTTTAGAAACTTTCCGTCTATACAGGGTGTCTATCCATCTAAAAAACGTGTCATAATATGGTGACACGTTTTTAAGGGGATGATCAGACCATTAAACTGAAAAACTTTCTCTATAGGACCAATATTAAAATGGCGAAAAAAATCAGATGTTCCAATACAAAACCGCAAACCGACTCGAGCCAAATATATGGGAAATCTGATGTTTATTTCGCGATTTCGAAGTTGATCCCATACAGAAAGTTGTTCAGTTTGATGGTCTGATCATTCCCTTTAAAAGTGTCAGCATATTAAGAAGGACCCTGTATTTGTAATAGCATAATATTATAAATTTGATAATTATCTGATATCGATCACGTTACAACTAATTAACTTAGGCCTAGAACAAGAAACTGTCTTAATTTCCACGTAATTGAATACGATCAGCTTCATCAGTGAAAGTTTTCATTCTCCCTGAAGTGGGATTTTATCACTCACTTGAGCTAAAAAATCAACAAACCATGTCATTGTCTAATGACAATTATTATCAAGACAAAAAGATGCAATTGCAATTCAATATGCTAAATAGCATCAACACACGGGCTTTCTGGTCAAAAGCTTTTATTTGCACATTATACCGTCTACCGAATAAGCAAAATTCCGATCCCTTATCCATCCGAGAATGCTATGAAGCATATTCTATGCCATTTAAATGAGCTAGAGGCGAAGCAGGAAACCAGTACATAGATCGTGCAGCGTGCTCCAATTTGCAATCGATATTGAGAACTGATTGAAATGAAATATCGGATGATTTTCCCATGTGATTTCGATCTGAATTATAAATCTATATGACGTATTCCATGGTATAGAAGGGATTTTCATGTCGTTAAAAAAGAATTTGTAACAAAATGAAATATTTTGTTAGTAAAAGACAACTGAATGTATACCTAAAAGAGAAGTACCTAAAAGGAGTCAATTTACTGTAGGCCCACAAACGGTTAGGTTTATTGATGGTCACTCTAAAAATATAATTTAATTTACTTTAGTAATCGGACAAAGATTAGGTAAAAATGCAAATGGAATTATGAAATAAATATGAAAAATGCACCGTTTTGACTTTATTTGCTAGGATTTTTTTTCACACACATGTAAAGCAATGCGTGGAAGAACATCTTAGATGTTAATACGAAAATAAAAATAAAAAATCGACATATCTTACCAAGACAAGATAATATGTGCCAACTGCGATTACGCGACACTCCGTTTAGATGAGGTATAACTAATATTACCACTATAATCTGGAGATTATGAGAAACAAATTGACAGGAATTCCGTAACTATAAGCCAACTATACGCTAACATTTTCATGTTAGCCTATTTCCCATACTAAGATAGAGGATCTTATTACAGCTTTTATACGAAAAGATTTGGGCTTGTTACAGTAGGGTGGACCCCTTAAGGTAGAACTGGTTTTAAACAATAAGGTTGTGTCTTGTGTGTACACTACATACAGTACATACTCAATCTGTAAATAGATAATGGGTACCTACAAATTGACCTAGAGATATTTGTCAATAATCACCGGCCACATCTCCAATAGACTACCAAATCCAACCAAATCCTATACAACTGGCTATCTCAAATCAACTAACTAATACGGTAGCTATTAGACAATCTGTGACGAAAGGATAATCCTTCGTAATCTGGAGGATAACCCGGCAGAATGAAGGGCCCGGCTGTTAACAAAACTAAAGGCAATCGAATTTCGCACTGCCAAACCACGCGGTCCGGTTATAGAATGGGCGAGGCTAAAAAAACAAGTGACAATCACTGTTAACACTCGCTCACTAAGCCTCCAATACAATCTACAAAGGGTGTTTGGGTAAACCGTTATGTTATTAGAGCATGAAAAAAACGTTATTTCTACTGACTTGTGAAGGTTGCTGGGATCAAATGGAAGAAAGCCACACAAAATCTGCTGTTTGAGAATCAGCGGGCGAGAGAGGCCCATCCAGCAGTGGACAAAATGAGAGCATAATATCGCTCTTTATAATTTGCATTCGTTAAATATGCATAATAAATAAGCATGGTAAAATTGATATAAATTTTCCATTATAATTTTATTAATGCCTCGAAAGAAACTTCAAGATCAGCCTACATACGTCCCACTGCTGGGCATAACCCTACCCTGAGTGAAGGTGCATGGGCGTCTCCACCAAGCGTGCCCAAAACGGGCTTCCCACAATCATGTATCGGAATTTCATCTTCAGCGTATGCACGTTTCCTCACGATGTTGTCCTTCGCCGTTTAAGAGGCAGTCGGTATTACATAAGTTAGAAACACTGATTGATCCAAGGCATGTCGTCCGTGCGAATTTGAACCCGAATCCTCATGGTTGAATATCCATACTTCACCGCAACGCACCGACGCTCTCTACTCTAAGCTAATTTAAAAAAGTTACATATCAATTATACAAGGTCTTACAAAATAGGCTGAAACTTTTTAAGGGGATGATCAGACCAACAAACTGAACAACTTTCTCTATGGAACCAATATCGAAAAAGCGAAATATGATGATAATATTTTTTTTAGTTTTCAATCCTGTTCAACAGATTCTACATTCATGCTGTATAAACTAGGTATAAACACGTTGTTGTCGTGAAAATATTTGTACCTCTCTCTAAAAATTTACAGAGTCTAGTGTAGTTCACGTGTAACATCCTGTATCTTGGTGCCACTATCGATAAATGCTATGCAAATTGAACGCGCCGCGTGTTCATGTCGGATGTACAAATGGCAAATATTCAAGTGTTGTTGTTTGTTGTCCACTTTTATTGCACTCCTAAACTACATTCTGGTAAATATATTTATACAAGATTTTAAACAAGCAAACGTGATCGAATTTTTTGACAAAATTAACCACTGAAAACCTTGTAGGCTTGCTACACACATATTCGGGTCGGCACATTCCCCAACTAACAATTTGGTCGTATAAGTATCTTATAGTCGAATATTAGACGCATAAAGCACTAGTATATGACGAAATTACTGTAATATAACTTTTATAAGTCAAAATAGTCACATAAATGGGGGCCTAATACGACCAAATTGTTTGCTGGGTCGGTTCGGCTTATTTCTTATATTGTGTATTTAGGGTTTCGTACCCAAAGGGTGAAAACGCCCGTCCGTCAAACTTGTTGTGATTATAGAGCAAAATCTACAGAATAACGGTGTGACTCGGTCTCGCGCTAAAGGTCCCGGAGAAAACAAAACTTTTTTCGAAGTTAATATGTTGTGTGGTGGTATGGTACGGAACCCTTGGTGCGCGAGTAGTCTGACTCGCACTTGACCGGTTTTTCATAAATATCATTTGCTAAGAGAAAAGCCGAACCGAATGTGCCGACCCGATTATGATGTGTATATGTAATTGCTCAGTTGCGTGTGTAGCACGCAACTGAGCAATTTTGATATTTACTGTTTGAAATAAGTATTAATTTTTTTTTTTTTCTTACCAATTGGCTACCCGCTTTTATGAGTTTGCATCAAGAACATTATATTCTATGTTTGCATGAGTAGACAATTACTGCTGATTTAGAAAGTGATTTTACGAAAATAAAACATAACATAACATAAAAAATGCTTTGTTGATATATAACATCATATAAACCAACAATTGCGGCAATTGATTCTTTTGATTCTGTAATTTTGTTACAACTTACAGAACGTAACTAATTACTTGCGAAACATGTGTGTCTAGCACGATCTATCATGAAATTAGTTGAAACATAAATATAAGGTCTAACAAAATTAGCCGAAACTATTTTAAGGGGATGATCAGACCATCAAATTGAACAACTTTCTCTATGGGACCAATATCGAAATCGTGAAAAAAAACAGCAGTCCCATACATTTGACTCGAGTGTTTTGTATGGGACAGCAGTTTTTTTTTTCGCGATTTCGTTATTGGTCCCATATAGAAAGTTGCTCAGTTTGATGTTCTGATCATCCCCTTAAAATAGTTTCAGCTAATTTTGTTAGACCTTATATTATAAACTTACTATAGAAACTTTGTCACATTCCAGAAGCACTAAGAAAGATGTCATTTCTCTACTATTGAGTTGGGTACTCTTAAAAAATGACCTGTCACCACCAATGCGAACGATGGACGGGCGAGGCGACGAGATTACTTATACGGTCACCAACACGAGTACACTTTGTCACGCTAATTATCTAACTAAGCTGTGGCCATGACACTTTTTATACATACACTAGAGTTAACCCGCGACTTCGTCCGCACGAATTATATACCACATATTAAGTCAGATCAAGAAGCTATTAAACAAAAAAAGTTTTATCAAAATCGGTTTAGTAGTTTTTGCGTGATGCTCAATCAAACAAACACACAAACAAACAGAGAGACAAAAAATCCTAAAATTTGTGATATGGAATCAGAAACACATACTGCCTCCGTGGTCTAATGGACTCCGTGGAGCATTGGCTCTTGACACGAAGGTCGTGAAATGTCACTTTGTACGTTTTTCCCCAGTTGGTTAGGACATTGCAGGCTGAATCGTCTGATTTTCTGAAAAGAGAAATGATTCCGTGCTTCGGATGGCACGTTAAGCCGTTGATCCCGGTTACTATCTCTGGTGGTAGTAGTCGTTACATAAAAACCACGTCAGAGGCCGTAAGGCGGTCTGAAAAAACTCTGACACCAGGGCTCTGCCCACACGATAAGAAGAAGAAGAAGGGACACATAAAAACCATATAGTAATTTTTTTGTTGTTAATATATTCAATGTACAGACACACTTCTGTTACAGTTTTATGATAGTTTAGATAAACTATCGACCGTTATTTCGAGATTTCTGGATGGAAAGGCTAGCCACCTCGCACCACTTGACACGTCATCTCATCCTGAAACTTAAATTGCTAAATGTGAGCATTGAATAACATTTTTACACAGAAAGTTGGTAGTTGCATGCATTGTTTCTGACACTTTTTATCTATATTGGAATAAACATAGTAATTTGCGAATGGGACATGTTGTGAGTGGAATAGTCAAAAATGTTGTTAGGAAGGATCGCAGTAGATGCAGATCAATTATATTTTTTTCATTCCTTTAGAACATAGAATGAAACTAAACCCCATCTGTATTGGTCATTTTTGAAGGTCCCTAGTTCTTCTTAGTCAAAGGTAACATAGATTGTATGGTAAAATATTGTTTGCTCCAGTGTCATTATACAGGGGAATAAAACGGTACCCTCCTATCCTCTTAAGCACCTTACCTCGTAATATTCATCACCTATCTATTACATCAGCCTATCATCGTTCACCTCTGCACATAGGCTATTCCGTTGTCTTTAGCTTTCCTCATCCAGTAACTCCCAGCTACCTTTCGCAGGTGGTCGGTCTAGAGAGTTATTGTAATAATAATTTAACCAGATTTCCATTATATTTGACCAAATGATGAATTTCCAATTCAGTTGATATAAAGTAAATCGTCGATACTAATTAGTAAAGATAATTGAATTATTAATCGTATTAATGAACTGGATTACGCGGATTCATTATTTTATCTGGAATTTGACAAAGGGACACAAGTTGCGTAAATTCAATATGTTATATTTTATCATAAGCTCATTTAATACAGCACAGATAATGTGAATTTATATTATAACTCTATTATTAAGACATTGTACAGGAGTCACGTTGCAGGTTCTGACCCGGGCACTTGTCTCGCGTGGTTTTCGCGCGTCGCGTTTTTGCCTGCCACGTGGCTCCGCAATCCTCAATCTCTTCTTGTTCTTGACCAAAAACAATCCTTGAGATTGGGATAGATTCTCGCATAAACTACTTGACTCTGGCGGAAATGCAGTGCTAACGCACAAGCAAGAGTCCATTGATTACAAATTAAAAAAAATGACATTGTACACCATTCGCAATGTAAGATGGAATGCTATGCGAAAATTGTGAACATGGCTACAAAAGAGCCCTTGTATATTAAGCTTGTGTCCGATTGCCCATGCACCCTGCACTGGGACATAATATAGGCTGATGATGATGATGACATAAGGAGATAAATAATCGTATATAACAAAGTATACACCTGCAGCTCGGGGCCACAACGTAGCTAAAGTAATTTCATAAAATGGAGACTCTAAACTATCTTTCAGCAGCCAGCTTTCAATAAACCATGGCGGAGTGACGCTAATGCTTGTTCATTTTGAAATATTACATCTTATGTGCTCTTGCACAAACCATCACCTGAATATGGCGTACGACGATATATTTTGAACCTTTATAAGCTCATCGGAAATACCTATTCGTTGTGAGAATTAATAATGAACTTACCGTGTGTTTAAAATAATTTTCTTTTTTTCTGTTGCAAACCAAGAATTTGCGACCTGAAAACTCTAATTTATTTAACAACAATATTATAAAAATACAATACGATACGTAATACAAAGAAAGTAAAAGTAAAACCAGAAAAATAAAAATATTTGTCGGACGACGCGCAGGGTAGGGTTCCACTGTGGCCCGTCACAATATAATGGGGACTTAAAAGGAGGCTTTTTGTTTTGTACTACGGTTTAACGGCTAATAAAGTCTAAAAAGTACATTTCATAAGTTGGTCGACTATTACTAAAACTAAGCGTCTCTGAGCTAAGCCGCGGACGGACGGACAGACGGACTTAGCTAAACTATAAGGGTTCCTTGTAGACTTCGGAACCCTGAAAACCAAGTAATTTTCTAATCTTTTTTATAATTAACAAGAAACAATTTAAAAATAGCAATAAACTAACCATAAAACTGTAATCGGTAAATAAGAGAAACTTTGTATGCAATTATTACAGTAAACTTTTCCAATACGTATCCTGGATCATTACTGTATTTCAGAACAATCCTAAATCGATTCTACATATTAATTTCTATTGTTCCAGTTGCGTCCGCGGCGACTATCTAAAAGTGTACTGGGAAGTCCAAGGTCCGGGACCACCTGGAGCCATCAGCGAGCGTTCGGCCTGGGCAAGAGAGCTGTGTGGCAGTCAGGCTGATGCTCCACCAGCTCTCTACTCCCCGGGCCCAGCGTTGGTGCTTGAGTTCCATAGTGGGATGAAGCAGACCAACGCTACCGGCTTCATCGGGACTTACAGCTTTGTTGATAGACGTGAGTTATAGTTTTATTTATCAGTGTAGGATAAAATTGTAAATTAATAATTAAATATTAAATCAGAGATACGTCGAGGTTTACGGTTAAAGTATCCAGCGGTTGGTTTACACCTTGTTTCAGCTGGTTTGGAACATTACAGCTGATTACATGACTTAACCATTTTATTTGAATCACATTTTTGAATTAATAATACCAAAGATTGAAGAGGGCTGACGTAACCTCAGGGTTTAAAGCTCCAAAAAAAAACAAAAGAATAAAAAAAAAAGATTGAAGAGTTTCACCGTTATACAGATTGTGAAATACGCATTTAGCGTTACTTATTGGTGTTACATACATAACATTGTGCTTCAGACCTTCAAAGTGAACAACTTTAATCATATGGAGCCAAAACCGAAATAGCGAAAAAAAATCTAAGTAGCGATTTGACCAAAATGTATGAAATAACAGATTTTTTTACGATTTCAAAATATGTTTGATGGTCTGAAGCATCCCATAAAATATGTAACGCATCTCCGTAGAAGATGTCATCACAAGAAGAAGAAGAACATAGTGATTTTCGCAATGGTTCAGCTCAAACATTTCTAAGGCCTCATTTACGGAGACGCGTGGCGTCACGCGTCGCGTGCTGCGTGGCTTCTAGCGGTGCGTCGGACGATTTTTCCGTTTACAGAGAGTCGGCGCGTGCAGCAGTCAGCGTCATCACACGCACAAAAACAAACATATGATAATGTAAGATTTTGTTTATGGAGACGCGGGGCATGGAGTGTCGCGTGAAGTGTAGCGCACGCGGCGGCGCTCGCAGCGGCGCACCTCTGCGGGGTAGGAAGAGAGAGGTGCGGGATAGGTGGTGTCGTCCTGCACAAGAAGCTGCGGTTGCCGCAGCGGACGACGACGCCGCGTAAGGAGCTGCGCCCGACGCCCCGTGCGGCGCTGCGACCGTCGCGTCGTTGCCATCCGCGGGCTCCGCCACAAAACACGCTCTATTTCAAACAACCGCTTGAAAAACCGCTTCTCCGTAAACGCACTTATACAACGCCATATGTTTGAATTTAGTCCAGGCGTCTCCGTAAATGAGGCCTTAGGCAGGTTCAAATCGGTTCAAATCCCACTTTGCACTTGTGTATATTGAATGATTAAATTTTTCGCAGTTCTTCTACACAATTCAACAAACATTTTCCTGAAAATAAAAAGTGTTTTCCCACCTAATACGCTTTCACATGAGTCGAATTTTCACAGATAAAAAATAGTTACAAGGGACAAAATGTTTCAGAACCCGAACGGTGATAAATAAATCACTGTCTACCCAGGGCTTTCACCTTCAATTTTTGAAGCTTCAGCAAGTTTTTTCCGATCTATTATTTAAGTAACTTACCGTTACCGGGAGAAAAAGTTTAAAAAATGTTAATTAAAAAAAAAGATACGTGTTCTGTAAAAGCTGACGTACTAACGTTGTTAGCAAACTGGCATATCCGCTCTAATGAACCGACTCTAAAACCTAGTGAAGGGAAGCCTTTGTTAAACACCGTCAGTATTTTCACGTGTGCCAATTTATCGTTCGATCGTCCTTTGTTCGAATCGAACGAGAGGATAAAGTGTAGTTGAACATCGGTTAGGAGCTCAGCTATCGATTGTCATACGAAGTCACTGAGAGCTTGATATGGCCATTACACCTGCAGAGGAAATTGTTTTTTATCACAGAGAAAAAAAAACTTTTTCCTATTTATTACAACTTCAGTTGACACAAGGCAGGGCTAAAATTGACATAAGTTTTTTTTTACACGAACCTATCTATAGCTTCAATACGTTTTATAAGTAGCATAGCGTGAAAGTTACATTATAAAGGGTGTTAGGGGTAAACATATGATTTTTTTTAAGGTATGACTACTAAACAACTTTTTCTAAGAAACGTACAGGAAATTCGTTAAAACTAATTCTAATTTTCATAAAATCGTTCGATCAGCTGATTGCGTTTAGTATAGAAAACTCGAATTTTTTAAGCATATTTCCTAAAGGTTTCTTAGGGGAAGTTATTCAGTATCATGGGTACAATCACCCCTTAAAGTAATGCAACTGTTTACCCTAACACCCTATACTATAAAACAATTTACTGTTATACTGAAAACTATTGTAGAACAATATAGAAGACAACTATTCTGTTAAGAATAGTTTTGTCAGTATTCTTTTGTCCTTATTGAAAGTTTAAATTACTCTTATTAGTGATCATTTACAAAACTACTGACAGACGTTGTTTTGTCTGAAAATCTTATTCGGACACAATACGGACATTTAAAAAAATCGAGTAGGCTGTATCAGGGACGCAGCCGTATTGGAATGCATTCATTCATTCAATAATGGTAACAAAATAATGCCGGTATCTAAAGTAAATAATACGCGATCTTGTCCTAATATTCGTTACATACTTAATGGATTTTGCAACTGGCCCCTTCGAACCGAAATGAAAGACGTTCCACGTAAAAGTAAAAAAAAAAACAAATTCTCTAGTGATACGCTTATTAACGAACAGCATTTAATCTCAAACTAAATAACAATCTCCATAAAAAACATCACATTTTTTTAAATAAACACGGATATTTTTCAACTCCCAACATTTACACACGTCGCCATCCATCACCAATAAATTGGTATCATCCACAGTCAATAACTGAACAAATTAGCCCATTAGGCTATCGATTCATCCATTATCGATTATCGATCCATTTGAAAATTATTCTGGAGTGAGCGTATCATCGTTTAGTGAATTTTAAAATCTTTTGTTTATTTATCATCATTGATACTCATATCTAAAACATACATACCATATGAACGGCACAATTTTTTTACGAAAATGTTATAAAAAAAATTGTTTAATTATTATTATTACTTTCCAGGATCAGGCATCTACTCTATTAATTTAGTTCACGTATAATAATTTGAAGTGCTATCAGTTTAAAATAACAATGTGCTTCTTTTTTTATTTTGTTTCTTCAATGACCTTGAAGGACAGTTTGATAACTTCACTCGGTTGAGAAAGGAATGTAGACTCTATGCAAAGGAAACATTCATTTAAATGACTCGAGTGAAGTTTGTATGGTTGAGTGACGTCACATTTTCGAGCGAGGTCATGCACATGTATGGTTAAATCCTCGATACCATACCTTACTATCCTGCCCAATAGATAAGTATTTACACTTAGTTTCATCCTATTGACTTAGGTATAAGCACACGTACACTCAGGTGTAAATTAGTAGTTTAACGCAGACAGGTCTTTATTAACTAAAGTTATAGTCAAACGTACAATCTGAGTCACTGTTACAGACGCAGTTAAACTTTGATGGATATTTAGAACTTTTGTAATCAATGCTTTATAATGTTTCTGCACAGGTTTCTGTTTAATATTAAATCGAATGAAGGAGTTACGTTGCAGGTTCAGACCCGAGCACTCGTCTCGCGTGGATTTCGCGCGTCGCGTTTTTACCTGCCACGAGGCTCCGCAATCCTCAATCTCTTCTTGTTCTTGACCAAAAACAATCCCTGAGATTGGGATAGATTCTCCCATAAACACTTGATACTGGCGAAATCATCAAGGAAAGGCCATTACACAAATCGAAAATCGAAATCGAATGTATAATATTATACAGGGTGGGTATTAAGGTAAACAGTTGCATTATTTTTTGTACCCATCATACAGGACAACTCTCGCTAAGAAAAAAATTCAGATTTTCCATGCTAACTGCAATCAGCTGATCGAACGCGTGTACGAAAAGTAGGAATTTTTTTGCGAATTTGCCTTTGTTCGTTTGAAAAAGTTGTTCAGTATCGTGAGGTTACTATTTACCCTAACACCCTGTAGGCCTCGCATGCCATCCCCGAGAAAACGATAAAGATCGAGATGTGCCTCCATATTTATTATTTTACGTATGCAAGAAAGAGCGCGCATGACGTTTTTCTCGTTTAAACGCTTTGTCGTGGGTGGCATGCTAGCCGTGCTGTTTAAAAACTTATTCAAGTTTTCCTTGTTAGTAACAAAACAAAATGTTTTGAACAATACAATGTTTGGAGTACAGTGCAGTGGAAAGAACAAGTTTTCACAATAGGTCAATGACATTCTATATGGGCCTCATCACGTCATACAATAACAGAACCAAAATATGGCGCATGTATCTAATGTCACCTTTGTATGCATCAGATGTCTTTGCAATAAGTTTATACAGGGTCTAATTGACAGCCTCGCAAATGCTGAAACGGCGAACTCGGACCATCAAACTGAACAACTTTCACTATGGAGTCTACCTCAGGAAACGCGAAAAAAAATCACCTGTCCCGTACAAAACTGCTGTACCTACCCGACTAAAATGTATCGGGCAGCTGATATTTTTTCACGTTTCCTGAGGTAGGCTCCATAGTTGTACAGTTTGATGGTCTGAGTTCACCGCTTCAGTATTTGGTAGGCTGTCACATACACCCTGTATATATTGTATTGATATTAACAAAACGTTGGTTGCTTTTCCCTGAAATAATATTATTTCGAATCAAATGGAGCGGTGGGAGAGAAAATTATATACAAACAACTTGTATGATTAGTTGTAGTACCTAACTATGGTACATATAACACTAGGAATTTTAATTAGCAATCAAAAACTTCACAGAGTTATGTATACATTTCGATTTCTTATAGAGAACAATTGTTGAAGGAGAGGAATATACACTCAATCATGGGGTCCGAGCTTTGACTACTTACATAGGGACTAGTTACGCGTGCAATTCTACTAACAAACATTTCTGCCACTTTTTGCGGGGGGCGAGGTAACATGAAATCCGCAACTTTGGAATTTATTCCCATAACTTTAGATTCTAATTTTGAACGCTAAAAATCATGAAAAGTAGTCTCGTGTGAACCCCAAACGTTCTAAGTTCGAAATTATTGTTTTGCAATTATAGGCTGTCTCGTTTAGTGATACGGTATAAAATTGAATGTAAATGCACATGATTAATTGATCTTATACCGTGGCAGAGGGGAAATACTACCGCAAGGCTAGTCCTTATAATAAATAGTCAAAGGGTCCGAGTTCGAATCAGCACAGACACCATGCCATGTACTAATGAGTTTTTCTAACTTATTTTTATGTACGTAATACCGGCTGCTCCTGAAACGGTGTAGGAAAACATCGTGAGGAAACCTGCATATTAGAAATTCGGACGCCTACCAATCAGCATTGAGCATACGTGGTGGACTGCAGGTGGAAAGAAGATTCTCCACATGTGGGAAAATAGGCCCCCAAAAAATGTTAGCGTATAGTTAGCGTATAGTTACTGTTATGAAACTAATGTCAATTTGTTTCTCATAATCTCTAGATTATAGTGGTCATATTAACTATACTTCATCTAAACGGAGTCACACGGAGTGTCGCGTATTCGCAGTTGGCTCACATCTTGTCTTGGTAAAATAATGTTGGTTTTTTTATTTTCGTATGAACATCTAATACGTTCCTATACACGCATTGCTTTACATGTGCCGTTTTAACAGTGAAAATTAATCTTAGCTAAAAAGTCATAACTGTGAATTTTTTATATTGATTTAATTACTCCGTTTGCATTTTTACCTTATCTTTCGTCCCATTACCATAACAAATTAAATTATGTTTTTAGAGTGTAATATACCATGAATAAACGTTACCGTTGGTGGGCCTAAAATAAATTGAAAGCAAACTGGGCTTATGTGATGCCACGCCACGTTATAAAAACTACTATAATGCAGCGAAGTCACGTAAGATGAATGTGTTTCTAAATAACGATTTTTCATATAATTATTTACTATGGAAACTGATGTCTTCTGATGGACGTGGCATCACGTACGTAAGCCCAGTTTGTTTGCACCTTCGCTCACAGACACATACATTGTAATGATCCCAAGTAAACACTATAGGCTTTTTAATAATATGGAAACCATACAACAACGGCACGAACATATAACATCCATGACTGAACAAGGATTCGAACCCAGGCAGTCCGGCGTGGTAACCATTACACCAATTTCAATTTCAAATTCGTCAAATAAATTGCCTCAATATTAACAAATATTCAGCTAATTAACAAACCCAATAATTTGTTCTCTTAGAAATCGTTCCCTAAGTGTATCCTTATAGCCCAGTCATTTTACGGTTTGAGCCGGGACTAATTAGTAATTGGTTTTTTTTTTCGGTATAGTATTTAAGAGCCAATTTTAGCTCAGAAATGTATCAAAATTAAAAAAATATCTCGTCGGCAACAGTTCCAAATTAAAAATGTTGGAATTATCTCGTTATAAAATACTTGATGGTAATTTTTTTTTTTGCATTATTTAAGGCATTATCATTATACATACTTCAAACATGGTGTAAATATTTTTATCTACTTAGAAGGTTTTGAAAAATACATTATTATTTTCTAATAAAAACCTCATTTTTTTAATTTTAATGGCTATCTTATTGCTCAAAAATAATGTATATTGTAAAATCTTATTCAAATGAGTGCACAGCATTAATATTATTAATTTAAAACTCTTCTGGGGCTCACAATTTAGATTTCAATGTTGCGTATAGAATTTTTTTTAAATATGTTTTCAGATAGTCTTTTTGTCACTAAATAGTGCCGGTTACAGTTTAAAAGTCCAATTAATAATTACTTTCCACCTCTCCTAACAAAACTCCGTAAAATGACTGGGCTATTATCTTTACTAACCGTCAAACTCGGCACTTTTGTTTGTACTTCCACCAAGTTCGTTCAACTTTTGTGTTAATTATTCTTATTAAGAATTCTTGCAAATCAAGCTATTTTCACACTTATTTACCAGATATCAACGGTTTTATTAGGGGACCGTTTGTGTGGAACGAATTACTTTTTAATTTGTTCTCGATAATGAGTTGCTTTTCGTGATTCGATTCTTTAGGAACGCAATTTCCTTTTCACTGGTTATTAATGTACCCCATATTGTTCTTGCTACAAAACTTTATAAGCTTTAGATTTCGTGGTTTGTATGTATTAATTACGAGCGTTAACCCGCGACTTCGTCCGCACAAATTATATACCAGATCATAAGCTATCAAACAAAAAAAGTTTCATCAAAATCGGTTCAGTAGTTTTTGCATGATACTCGTTCAAACAAACAAACAAACAGACAAAAAATCCAAAAATTTGTGAAATGGAATCAGGGACACCTAAAAACCATATCGTGACTTTTTTTTGTTAATATCTTCAATGTACAGAAAAACTTCCTGTTACAGTTTTATAATAGTATAGATTATTACCGTTCGTTCGTTTCGCGCCTTGGAGACCGATTGCGCTAATTTAAACCATCCGAATTCAATCCTAATCCTATGTCAGTTCTAATCACATTGTAATCCCAATATTATTCAACTGTGTTTAATTCCGTATCGCACTAAACTTGACGTATTTACTATGTAACTGACATAATGTCTCTAAATCATAAGCTCTAAGCATGGGATAGCTGACTTTTTATTCTGACAGGTTTGCTCCCATAGTAAAAGTTGGTGAGTTTGATGGGTAGAGTATGTGGTTTAAAGGTTAATGATACATTCCTTACACCCTGTCATCATCATCTTATTTAAAAGCTACGCTCTTGTCGGTGGAGTATTCGCCAATCCTGTCTCTTTTCTGCTAGTCTCTTAAGTTCTTGATCCCTTGGTGAAAGTGGTTCAGTTTGATGGTCTTAACCACCCGCTTAAATGTTTATTTTTATTTATGTAACACCTTGTATAGATACTAGACCCTGAGATATATGGACACCCGGTATAAGATATCAATACATGGTACCTACCTAGAGGTCCAGAGCAGGAAATCGAATTATCTGAGTTTGCGTCACAGTTCGATGCCCTCTAGACTTTATTACTTCGCAGCAATCGATAATAGTTCCTTTGTTTATACCTAGTCCTTTGACCTTTAGTCATATATTAGGTACCTACAAACCTAAGTCTCGTAAATGGAATGAATGGTAGGATCTCGATTACTCCAGGATCTCAACTCGTTTATTTTATAATAGGTTATATCACACCACACAACCACACACCACGGCATATACCACTGGTTTTTGTTGAAGGAAAACATCATGAGGAAACTGCGTGCTTCAATTTCGAGGCATGTATTGTACCCATTGTCCATTACAAGTGGCGACGGGCTCACTCCTCGTCACACTGGACAGAGTTTCGGTACTACTAGTGAAACGTGGTTGTTCTGAGTTTCAGAATATCTCTGGCTACCCCCTTTGGGGAATATAGTCGTGAGCATATTCTTATGCTTATGCTAATATCACATTTTGCAAAACGAAGTAAGCAACCACGAAACAAGAAATATTTTAGAAAATTCGAGATGCTCACGATTATATTCCCCGATTTTATAATTATACCATACCATATTCCGAAAATCAAAATTTCACTTGCACTGCCCAAGCTCCGTCCAGTCACAGTGTGACGGGTAAGTCCATTGAAAAACCAATTAACCCACAATATTTTTAAAAGACCTATCTAACGATACCCAACAACTTAGGATGGACGAGAAAAAAATGTCATACCCACTTCACGTGTAGGGGAGGTACCCTAAAAAAAAAATTTTCAATATTTTATTTTTTTATTTCACCTCTTTGTCGCCGTGATCAATATGGATACATATGCCAAATTACAGCTTTCTAATATAAAGCGTCTCTGAGCTAAGCCGCGGGCAGACGGACGGACGGACGGACGTGTAACGAGATAGGCTATCATGCTAGCTATTCGTTCGGTTCACAAATATAACATTAGTCAGATATAGTTTCTAAGAACATAAATCTAATAATAGAAATTAACTTTAAAAAGAATAAAAATCCTTGAATAAATTAAATAAGTGGGAAAGCCGCATGATCTAAGTAGTATGTTTTACGAAATAATACTAATATTGCATTATCTTAAGGCGAAACGTAACAACCTTATTTCTATAGTTATAGAGATCATTATCGTTGAAAGAATAAATATCTTCAGAATTAACTGGACACGACCTTATTTTCATCGAGTTAAGGTTCAATTTTGTTTGTTAAAATTTCGCCCACTTTGCACACTTCGGCCACTTTGCCCATATTGCCCATATCGACCACCTTTTGATGAGCATAAATAGGCGGGTTCGAGAGGGGGACGGGGGATTCAACGATTAACATTCTTTGAGCTCACTCGCTGCCGGTTGGTGTTTTGATTTTACTTAAATTTTCTACGTACCTACATTTGGGAGATTTTGTTGATAATTTGTAAAATAATTCAAGGGGAAGCGGTAAACTTTCTTCATTGATTTTTGGGATAAATTCTGGGGTTTTCATATCTTTAATTATTTACTAAATTCATTTATTTGGGGTTAATGTTTAAATTGTGAGCTTGAAGGGTATTACGGAACACGATGAAGTATCGTGGGTTATAGGCTCCTTTTACACCTTGCGGTGTTAAAGGTGAAAGCGCTTATAGCTTCCATTGTATAGCCTGGTCTTGTGGTGTGCCAGGGATTGTTCTTTACCGACATAACGATCTATAGCCACATAGGTTTCGTAAGCTGGGTGTATTGTTACGGGGTATCCCACCGTCGAAGTGGAGGGAGTCCTTTAGGGGGCCTTAGTACCTTATGCTCGGCGTGCGAAATCTAGTCCACTTAACATATGACACTTTTACTGTAGGGACCGTTCATATCACAACTTATGGCTTCGGCCGTGATATGAACATTACACATGGAATAGGGTTAGGTACACTTAGAGGGCTCCACCCTCGAACCTTTTAACTTAGCTAGTCAGAAGGTTTCTTCCCTAGACAATCACGGGGAGACCTACATTACACACCTACACAATTAAATGTAAATGTGAGGCCTGCCTCTAGTATTGCGGAATACTCTTACACCGGAGTGTTTCAAACCTTAGGGAAACTTCTTTAGACTAGGAATATTTTAGACATTGGTTAGTTTATTAAATTCACGTTTATTGTAGGAATAGGCTAGGATAGGATAGGTATCATGGCTACTTAGATTAATATTGGGGATAATTGATGTTAGAATTCATAGGAAAATAATATTATCTTGATCTTAATTAATTAGGGAGGTAATTTTAAACTCTAACAATATCTTCTCTTTACAATATTGGTTTTATAGTAGATTGGTACTAAGTTGAGAAATTAGTATGAACTTATCTTCAAAGCTGCTGACTATTTAATAGAGATTGTTAAGCATATTAAAGAAAGACACATCCACTGAATTTGCTCAGATTCATAGTTTATTTTCCTAGTATTATACTAACTGTCTCAATAACTCTGACAAACTGACTAGAACTACAAATAAAAGTAATCATTATAGTCCTCTATTTTAATATTAAATACTTACTCATACTTACTGATTTCATACTAAAGTTGTTGAATACTTGAAGGTATCACTGTAGAGGTTCTGGCCACATCTTCTCTGCAGTTAGGTCCCTAGTGACGTGGTAGTAGAATCCTTTTTTAAGGCCATACCCTATCCAATAGAGGTATTTGAGAAGGAACTTTATTTACAAGATTTACATAAGAAGTCCTAATTAAGAGATCTAAATATTAATAATATAACATAATAAACCTCTTGGAAAGGTCAACTTGAGGTCCTGATAGTTTTTGCTTGTCTTTGGGTGAGCAGAGAGCAGCCCGTAGCTAATCTCCATACAAAAATGATTGGAGACGTTACACTTCAAAAGATAAAGCTGAAAATATCATTAATTCTACTCATATTCCAAATGTCTACCAAATGATGACATTCACAACAAAAATATTTAATATTCTTCTCTGATAATTCTAGTATCCGGCCACATGGTTGGGGTCTCCCCTAAAAAACAATCACAATATTGTCTAAATCAATTTATGCTTACCATTTTCTTATGATATTTATCTAATTCAGACTTACGTCCTGTATACTTGGTTAGGATAGATATTATTCAGGATAGAATTATTTTGGGTACATTGCAAATAAGATCTAAGTCACTAAGTCCTTCTAAAAGAATCTGAGTTTCTACTACATAATGTGGGTTCCTAGACGATCACTTCTTCTGGCCAATTTTTAGTTAAGTTTAGATAATTAGGTAGATTTAAGTTTAGATGTAAATTAAGTCGGTTGTTATGAAATAGTTCTTTGGATAACTTAAGGATTAGGTATTACATATCATTAGATTATTTGAATCGATTAAACAAGATAGTCTTAGTTATATAATAAATAATATAGTAAGTAGTAGGTATATAGGATCTAGTATAGTTAGATAGGATTAGGGAGGGCAGTTACAATTTGGTGCCGATAGCCCAGGATTATTGAATTAGATTCAAATTGTTTCTTAGTTAGCATAGGATAATACAATTTAGTACTAGTACAAATTGAAGCCGAGTGACCAGTATGAGAGTTTTACCTTTGGTTGGTCTCGACCAGTATTCGTTACATTTCGTTGGCCGAGACCAAGATTTAATTACACTTAATATTCTGTAGATTGGGTTGAATAGGTTAAATAGTTAAAAGAATTCTGGCTTGTTACTATTTGGTTTGCATGTCCAAGTTTAGAAATATTTACATTTTGTTGGCAAATTTATTTGTCAAATTCTTTTCACTATTTTATGAATAGGAAATATAATTAGTACTAGTACATAGTGTTTAGGATAGCTAAAGGAGATTTATGGTTTCTGTTAAGTCCCTTATGGCATGGGTCGTGAAGTTAGTATTGTATGTTTGTTGTGTATGTATGTTAAAGTGGCTTGGCCACAATTTGTTGCCTCGTGAAATGGAAAGAAGGACTTAGTTTTGTCTATTTGTAATGATCAGACCCTCTAGCATGATGTCACAATTAGCGTGCGGCTCGACTATTCTCTATATAACATGTTTCGGTAATTGTGGTTTTCAATCTTTGAAAAGAGTGGGAATAATTTATTTTGTGTACATAGAAAAATGTCGCTCGTGTGTGGGGAATCATGCTAGACGTTTTAAAGTAAGCTAGTTGTAGGTAGGTAAAGGAAAACTCAAAGAATTCAAGAATAAAATGATTTAATTTTTACAATAAGATAAACATTGTACCCACCACCTGATATAGCACTACTTAAAAATAATTAGGAGTTCACTCATAGTTTCACTTTATCGCACTTTCCTAGGCAGGTTTTCTGATAAGACACTAATAGGAAATCAGTCACTTAGTCAAATGTTGGGTAGAACATGGTGTGATGGAATCTAGGCTTCATGCTATGCTATGTTAATATGTTTGTTTGAGGATTTAGTTTGAAAAGAAACCGTCTCGTTTTTGTAAGCGCGTGATGATGTTAGGTATTTCGTTGTACTTGCAGACGTTTTCTCAGTTCCGGGTTTTCCTTGGACTATTTCCGTAGCAATAAAGCAATGATTGTAACTTCAGTAGTAGTTTTTAGATCTTGCGGCCGCCATATCCAATGTTTACTCAATTGCTGTATTGGAGTTGGGAAACGGTGATTGGTTATGAATCAAGTTGTAGCTTTCGTGTCTTGATAGTTTTAGATGGTTTATTTTTCCAGTGAAGCTTCCATGGAAATAGTTGAATTTTTCCTTGTTGAATATAAACACTACGTTGTTGAATAATTTCAATTTTTAACGCCATTGTCAGGCCTATGACAGTTTTAGTTCCGATATTCCCATTGAGGCGCTGAAGTCGCATTTTCTTTTATGACATGAAACGTTATCATTGGTCAATGCAAGAACATCTTATAAACTTACATAGATAGTAGCGCCATAGTGGAAATTCTGGAACTAAGAGTAAATTTTACCGTCGCATCTGAAGCTTGCTACATATTAATGATCTGTGGTCGTAGGAAAGAATATCACAGATAACAAAAAATTTATGAGATTGTAGGAGACATAAGGAAAAGTTTTTATTCTAACGTTCGGACACAGTAATCGTGGTTTTTACGTTTTAGTAGCATTATTTACTTATGGATTTAAGAAATAATATGATGATTATGTTTCAATGATAGAGTTTTAAAAGTATAAGAAAAGGGGGGGTGTATAATTATTTGTTAAGTTAGTTAATATTTTATAATAACTAGAATAGTAAATATAGGGGTAGAAATATAATTATGATACCAGTATGCTAATATCAAGTGAGAAGGTATCTGGTGAAGAGATGTAAGAATTGGAGGTGAGAGTAATCCTACTAATATTATAAACGCGAAAGTTTGTAGGTATGGATGTTTGTTGCTCTTTCACGTAAAAACTACTGAACGGATTTCGATGAAATTTGGCATACAGATGGGCCATGGCCTGGATAACACATAGGGTACATATTATCCGGGTAACGCAGACGAAGTCGCGGGCGACAGCTGATAGATTAATAAAGTTGTATACGTGGGGGGGTGAGAGTGTATAGATTGCTGAAGTTGTAAATATGGGGGGGTGTATAGAATGAAATGAATAGAGTTTTGATGGGTTTGATTTAATAACTTGTTTATGATATTAATAGAATCTTTATTTACATAAGAAGTAATATAATTCTAAGAAATTGATGATTAAAGATACCGAGGTAGAAACTAGAAAATAATTTGTCATGCGGTCTTATGATCATGATAATAAATCAATGAAGATGAAATAGCTTTTAAGTAAATAAGAGATTACGGAAAAGGATGGAGGAACACGGAATTGTTACCAGCTGCATCTTGCTGTAGCTAGTCCACTGACTTTTACTCTAAAATCAGTCGGTTCTTTCAAGAGAGATTAATATAAAATCACAATAGTTGAAACACAAAAATCAACTTTACTTTTAGTTAGATGTAATGAATTCGTTTCATGGAGCAAAGTTCATGTGTTATTAATCTACATAATGCATATTTCCAAATAGCCTAGTAAGGGGTCACAGGGTTCTCTTTGAATGGGAAATCAAATTTTTGCAATGTAGGTATTACCATCATCATCATCTTAAGAGCTACACTCTTGTCGGTGGAGTGTTCACCAATCCTAATGGCTAATATGTATTCTCACAAGGTCTGAAAACATCAGTAAGTAGCTTTGGTGGAGCCTTAGATGTTATTTTAGGACATGAGGTTTATTGTGATTATTGTATGAAAAAAAACACTAAAATATAATAGGTGCAGTTGCTTATTTATTACAAAACACTAACTCACTCCTAAGGATTTATCAATTGGAATAATCTTAATTGGAAGTACCTAAATGAGTTAATGATAAGAAAAACTTACACATGACTGTGTCATTGTGTTTTATTAAGATGACTTTTAATACTTTCTTGTAAATTTGTCATATTAACTTGAAAAGAAGCATCTTATATATTCCATGGCTGAAAGCAGAAATCAATTATCAGATTTAGCTTTCCTTTTATGGTTTCAAAAATAAAAATCAATACGATTCCATAATCAAGGGGTATCTACCTAAGGCTTAGATAAATATAATAGTTAAGAGTCAACTTTAAAAAGTAGGAAATAATTCAGAATCTATTTTTGATATGAGCATGAATTTGTAGAATCAACTCTAATAATGGTAAATAATATTTGAGATAGGAAATGTAGGAAAATGAAATTTTCAACCAAAATAACAAGTTTACTTATTTAATTTATGTAAGAGAAAGGAAATACATTTAATTTATATTTTAAATTGGTAGGGTAAACTCACAAACTAATTTTTATAGCAGTTGTTTTCGGCATTCTAGTTTTCCTATGGGATCTAAAATAGTCATGATAATACAAACTAATAGAAATACTCGTAGTCATTATGATCCGAATCATCAGATTTAAATAAATTTAAGTAATTGTAAATTTAAAACATAAGCAGTTGTAGTATTATCATTGAATTTATATAACAGATCTGTTTCTGCAATCCTTAACAAGATTAACTAAGAGTCCTGAAATGTAGATTGTAATATGAGAATTGTATTAATCTAAAGGGCAGTTCAAAATCGATGCCATCAATGTTTCGATCTCTCCGTCAATGATTTCTTCATTTTTATGGATATGATAATCATATCATAGTTATTTATAGGTACAGCTCCGGTTTATAATTTTGACTGGTACATTGGTTTCCTGAGTCTGAAACAATAGACATAATATTATTCCTCAAGAAATTTGAACTCAAATATGACAGTCAAAATAATGCTTTATTGACAGGAGTTAAGGATGACTTTCAGTTAAAAGGTCAACATAGAATTTATCCTTAAGTCGTAGAGAGGGACTAAAAAAATAAACTATCAGCAGCGTCGCACGGCAATTCAATATTAAGCAAATTAAGATTAACTATAATTTAAAATATTTTTTGTACAACATGAACTACTTATTTTGTTATGTTTCATATATGGTTATTGAGTAGGTAGATATGTATTTAAGTTGGTTCATGCTTCATTACAATAATGCTGGCTGGGGATGGGTGAATCATACAGTACGCTAGAATTAAATGTACTGATAGTACTACTTTATAGGATACTAACGTTCCAGGTACTGGGATGAGTAGTAGCAGTCTCCGTTGTAGTTTTAGATTTTTCTCTGTTTTCACAGTTAGGTCTGACAACGCATGGTCTCCGCTCCGTATCTTTTCCTTCAGAAATTATGCTGGATTCATGGATACTTTCTTTTTATTCTGTAAATAATAATGTATACATAATGTAAGTAACTTGCGTTGAAATTAATTTAAGGCTAAAAAGATTTCTTAGTGGAAAAATCTTTGCCGAATGCGTGTCTGGAATTTTGCACTGGTATGTGAAGGATCAAATGGGGTCTCTTAACAATAAATAGTTCACAAGTTTACAAAATAATGACATAATTTATTGGTTTTATGTAAATCATCATCATCAGCCTATTATCATCATCATTATCAGCCTATTATCATCATCGACTGCAGAACATAGGATTCTCTTTAGGCGCGCCATAAGACTCTGTCCGTTTAGGTTGTCTATCTGGTGGACAGCAGGGCAGTCCACCCTACTGCTGCTAGTTCGCGGTCTCAGTTTCAGAACTTTGACACCACACCTGTTGTCAGGTCTTCGGCAAATCTGACCAACCCTTTTGCCATTTCAGCTTGCAAATTTTCCGAGTTATGTCGACTACTTTAGATCTCTGACGTATCTTTTCGTATCAGATGTGATTTCTCAGAGAAACACCGAACATAGCTCTCTCCAAACATATAATATGTAATGAAAAACAGTTTAAACAATTTGTCTCCCGGCGATAGATTTACTTACCGATATAACGACAATCCGGGTCTTCTTTTATATTAAGTACTCTGTCACACTTGTACGCGTTATATTTCAGCATAGTTTAGTCGGGGAGTTCATACACTGCTTTAGTTTTGTTTTTAGAGAAAATTTTTACGAAATACGGCGGTCGGCGGTTTGAAAATGTTTCGCGGAGGAACATTGTGACATTGACAGCAAGTACTCTATGATTGACAGTCGATGGTCGCATTGTTTATGGTTTTTACTTTTTTATCAATTTTTACGGCTCTGGATTTCTTCCTTTTGAGCCAATCTCAGAGTTCGAGATCTTTGAGATGTCTTTGAGTTTCAGATTATTTCTATTTTCTTGAATATGGTCTTCTAATTGAATTTATCTGTTAAAAGTTGTTGTACAGCTGACGGTGCGTGTGGCAATGCAACAATAGAAAAAAAGGATAGCGCTATATGAGATCTCTCAGAACTATTAGAGAAATGGTTTCATCCTCTTTCTTATACTGTGCTTCAGTTTTGGCCTCGGACAAAGAGATTTTAAAATAACTTCAGCCTGTAAGCGTTCCGCTGTGGATTGATGGACTTCACATGTCATCTTATTCTTCTTCAGTGTATGAGGGTTTCCTTACGATTATGTTTTCCTTCACTGTTTGAGAGCGATCGATATTACGTACATGGGTTGGAGGGACACATTGGTACATGACGTGTTGTCTGTGTATATTCGAATCCGGGATCCCCGTAAATAGGTATCCATGTTTCTCCGCAGCGCACCACCGACGCACTTTCTTAATTGATCTACATAAATTGAAAAAAAAAGGGAAAAATTTTGTTTACGGTTTAAAATAAAGATAGACGTTTCTATATGATTCAGATTGATTCTCGCGTAAAATTCCCTTGGAATAAAGTTGTGTCATGGTTGGATTCCTTCTTAGTGAATAACTTTATGTGTCCCAATGATTTTCTTTTGGTATATTATAATATCAATTGATGTGTTCATTAGAATGTAAAAAAAAAAAATAATTATAATAATAATAACTAAAGTCAACGGTTGTAGAGACTAGTTTCATTGCCTTTCCGAATTGACGAATGAAAAAAAAGGGTTAGTTTTGGGGAAAGTTTTGACGTTTTGGCTTTTTTTACTTTGCATATTGCTGAAATTATTTATCGAAAGAGAACAGTTTAGTTTAGTATTAAATTCATAGAAATTTCATGGCTGTGAACTGTTGCATTGTTAAAGTCGAATGAATCTGAGTTTGGGGAAGGATGAATATTATCTGTTTTATATTTGTACATTGTGGAGAAATGAAAGAGAAGTATAAAGTGAGTATGGAATGTTTTCAATCATGTTTATCATATGTAGCTGGGCGTTAACGGTGTACCAGACCATGTAGCCATGGGATAAGTTTATTTGCGCTTTGTTCTAAAGACTCCATACACACAACGAGATTCCTTAATGAATTGGTGTTAGGTTAGATGAAAAAAAAAAAAAAAGAATTCAGTTTGAACTGGTAGTTAAGGAATTCTCATACTCCACTGGCAGCAATGATATCTTCTGGGCGACCACTACACACTCTCCAAACAATTAATGATTGCAGTAGATGTTGGAAAGTTTCAGATAGGGTATGTACTATTCAAACGATGATTATTGGTTTAACCCTGATGAGGATCTGGATTATGGTAGAATGTATTATGGAGTTCTATTAGATTGAAAAATTGAATCAGATAGATTGACATAGTACATAATTCCTCTAATTGGCTAGTCTCACAACCTAGTTTCTGCACATGAACCAGATGTTTTAGTGAAGGCTACTAATTGATCTTGAATTTTATGTTATTAATTAGAGACTTTTCTCACTATTGGGATTGTTTCTTCTTTGGTTTTAAAGACACACCACACACAAAAAAAAAAAAAAAAAATACTTTGGGACAAAGCATTAATAAACTCTTTTCTTTTATATTTGTGAAAGATTTGAAAATATCTTCCGGCATCAGACCAGCAGTTATTTTCATGGGGGTGACTGTAACGAGATAGGCTATCATGCTAGCTATTCGTTCGGTTCACAAATATAACATTAGTCAGATATAGTTTCTAAGAACATAAATCTAATAATAGAAATTAACTTTAAAAAGAATAAAAATCCTTGAATAAATTAAATAAGTGGGAAAGCCGCATGATCTAAGTAGTATGTTTTACGAAATAATACTAATATTGCATTATCTTAAGGCGAAACGTAACAACCTTATTTCTATAGTTATAGAGATCATTATCGTTGAAAGAATAAATATCTTCAGAATTAACTGGACACGACCTTATTTTCATCGAGTTAAGGTTCAATTTTGTTTGTTAAAATTTCGCCCACTTTGCACACTTCGGCCACTTTGCCCATATTGCCCATATCGACCACCTTTTGATGAGCATAAATAGGCGGGTTCGAGAGGGGGACGGGGGATTCAACGATTAACATTCTTTGAGCTCACTCGCTGCCGGTTGGTGTTTTGATTTTACTTAAATTTTCTACGTACCTACATTTGGGAGATTTTGTTGATAATTTGTAAAATAATTCAAGGGGAAGCGGTAAACTTTCTTCATTGATTTTTGGGATAAATTCTGGGGTTTTCATATCTTTAATTATTTACTAAATTCATTTATTTGGGGTTAATGTTTAAATTGTGAGCTTGAAGGGTATTACGGAACACGATGAAGTATCGTGGGTTATAGGCTCCTTTTACACCTTGCGGTGTTAAAGGTGAAAGCGCTTATAGCTTCCATTGTATAGCCTGGTCTTGTGGTGTGCCAGGGATTGTTCTTTACCGACATAACGATCTATAGCCACATAGGTTTCGTAAGCTGGGTGTATTGTTACGGGGTATCCCACCGTCGAAGTGGAGGGAGTCCTTTAGGGGGCCTTAGTACCTTATGCTCGGCGTGCGAAATCTAGTCCACTTAACATATGACACTTTTACTGTAGGGACCGTTCATATCACAACTTATGGCTTCGGCCGTGATATGAACATTACACATGGAATAGGGTTAGGTACACTTAGAGGGCTCCACCCTCGAACCTTTTAACTTAGCTAGTCAGAAGGTTTCTTCCCTAGACAATCACGGGGAGACCTACATTACACACCTACACAATTAAATGTAAATGTGAGGCCTGCCTCTAGTATTGCGGAATACTCTTACACCGGAGTGTTTCAAACCTTAGGGAAACTTCTTTAGACTAGGAATATTTTAGACATTGGTTAGTTTATTAAATTCACGTTTATTGTAGGAATAGGCTAGGATAGGATAGGTATCATGGCTACTTAGATTAATATTGGGGATAATTGATGTTAGAATTCATAGGAAAATAATATTATCTTGATCTTAATTAATTAGGGAGGTAATTTTAAACTCTAACAATATCTTCTCTTTACAATATTGGTTTTATAGTAGATTGGTACTAAGTTGAGAAATTAGTATGAACTTATCTTCAAAGCTGCTGACTATTTAATAGAGATTGTTAAGCATATTAAAGAAAGACACATCCACTGAATTTGCTCAGATTCATAGTTTATTTTCCTAGTATTATACTAACTGTCTCAATAACTCTGACAAACTGACTAGAACTACAAATAAAAGTAATCATTATAGTCCTCTATTTTAATATTAAATACTTACTCATACTTACTGATTTCATACTAAAGTTGTTGAATACTTGAAGGTATCACTGTAGAGGTTCTGGCCACATCTTCTCTGCAGTTAGGTCCCTAGTGACGTGGTAGTAGAATCCTTTTTTAAGGCCATACCCTATCCAATAGAGGTATTTGAGAAGGAACTTTATTTACAAGATTTACATAAGAAGTCCTAATTAAGAGATCTAAATATTAATAATATAACATAATAAACCTCTTGGAAAGGTCAACTTGAGGTCCTGATAGTTTTTGCTTGTCTTTGGGTGAGCAGAGAGCAGCCCGTAGCTAATCTCCATACAAAAATGATTGGAGACGTTACACTTCAAAAGATAAAGCTGAAAATATCATTAATTCTACTCATATTCCAAATGTCTACCAAATGATGACATTCACAACAAAAATATTTAATATTCTTCTCTGATAATTCTAGTATCCGGCCACATGGTTGGGGTCTCCCCTAAAAAACAATCACAATATTGTCTAAATCAATTTATGCTTACCATTTTCTTATGATATTTATCTAATTCAGACTTACGTCCTGTATACTTGGTTAGGATAGATATTATTCAGGATAGAATTATTTTGGGTACATTGCAAATAAGATCTAAGTCACTAAGTCCTTCTAAAAGAATCTGAGTTTCTACTACATAATGTGGGTTCCTAGACGATCACTTCTTCTGGCCAATTTTTAGTTAAGTTTAGATAATTAGGTAGATTTAAGTTTAGATGTAAATTAAGTCGGTTGTTATGAAATAGTTCTTTGGATAACTTAAGGATTAGGTATTACATATCATTAGATTATTTGAATCGATTAAACAAGATAGTCTTAGTTATATAATAAATAATATAGTAAGTAGTAGGTATATAGGATCTAGTATAGTTAGATAGGATTAGGGAGGGCAGTTACAGACGGACATGGCGAAACTATAAGGGTTCCTTGTTGACTTCGGAACCCTAAAAACGTGTAGGTGCTACTTGCAGGTAGGGTAAATTAGCGGGATGTGAATGTCGGTTCTTTACGTAACTAGGTACCCCAAAGAAAAAGCTTCGACCAATCGCGCTAGTCACGTGACTCTCTCGCCCAATGTCTTCCAGAAATTGTCCACTAGCACGATTGTGTCGAACATTTCTCTGTGTGGGATATTTGCTCATAGCCCAGTCATTTTACGGAGTTTTGTTAGGAGTGGTGGGAAGTAATTATTAATTGGACTTTTTAAACTGTAAGCGGCACCATTTAGTAACAAAAAAAAGACTGTCTGAAAACATATTAAAAAAAAATTTTTACGCAAAATAGAAATCAAAATTGGCTTTTAAATTAATAATATTAATACCAATGCAGTCATTTGATTTAAATTTAACAATATAAATTATTTTTGAGCAGAAAAATAAGCATTTAAATTTAAAAATGTGATTTTTATTAGGTAATACGAATGTATTTTTCAAAACCTTCAAAGTAGACAAAAATATTTACACCATGTTTGAAGTATGTATAATGATCACCATTATACATACTTCAAACATGGTGTAAATAAATACTAAATTTTAAATTTAGAACTGTTGTTGACGGGATTTTTTTTTTAATTTTGGTCCATTTTTAAGCTCAAATTGGCTCTTAAATAGATACTATACCGAAAAAAAAATCAATTATTGATTAGTCCCGGCTCAAACCGTAAAATGACTGGGCTATCATGTATTGTGTTAATAGTTAGAAGTCTTTGTAAAGAGCCAATCAGTACTCAACCAAACCTATATTCACTTATTCTGCGCCTGCGCCTCGAGTCAAACCACGGAATATTATGTCAAAGCTAGAATGTTCTAATATATTTTCTAACTTTACGTTGGCGATTTTGTTTGAATAGAATCCGTTTAACCGCTAACTTCGTGAAACTTGCTAAAGTGAATGAGCGCAATCGTTTAATAGAATAAATTGATTAGTAAGGAACCTAACGAACGTATTTCTTTTAAAACTTTATATCACGTCGATTGCGATTTGTGGGAAAATGGCTCAATTTAAACTTAAATCGATTAATTACTTTTGCACCGGATCGTAGAAAGGACAATGCTAAAAAAACCAGGCTTGGCGCAAATGAAATGTATCTCAGATTTTCAGTATTAACGAGCGTTAACCCGCGACTTTGTCCGCACAAATTATATACCAGATTGTAAGTCAGATAATAAGCTATCAAACAAAAAAGTTTCATTAATATCGGTTCAGTAGTTTTTGCGTGATGATCGTTCAAACAAACAGACAGACAAAAAATTCAAACATTAGTGATATGGAATCAGGGATATCTAAAAACCATATCGTAACTTTTTTTTTGTTAATATCTTCAATGTACAGACAAACTTCCTGTTACAGTTTTATAATAGTTTAGATGTGCAATTAAATGCTACATAGGCGGCATCTTCGAAATCAGTGGCTAAATGTAGGAAATTGTGAGTACTTGTTAATGAGAAAGAGAGATAGAGATAGAGATAGTGGTTTAACAATGGCTGGATCTATCTCTCTTTCTCATTTACTCACATCAAAACATTTGAATAAAAATAATCCCTGCCAGTGGCATGCGGCATTGCATGTGGCATTTAATTGCACGTTAATACTAAAAACTGAGATACATTTCATTTGTGCCAAGCCTGGGTTTTTTTTCCATACTTCGTGAGCATTGTCCTTTTATACGATTCAGTGCAATATTCAGTAAGCAATTGAAAGCTTTCACTTTGATCTCGTTGGATGAGGGCAGCGCAGGGCCGGTCGTTATGGCGATCCTTGGGGGAGGCATATGTCCAGCAGTGGACGTCCATCGACTGAGATGATGATGATGATGACTTTGATCTATGATTGAAAGTGATGATTTATTTTTCATCTTAAATAGTGAAAGTGTAAGTATTTGATTTTTATTGAGTAAAGTATGTAGAATAACGTTTTTATGATCACGAGTATTTAATTTTAAAGTAGGTACAAATTTTTTTCCAGTTATATCTTTCTTTACTTATTTCGGGTCACTGTCTCGAACAGTAGTTTTCTCTACAATTTCTATCATACTCGAATATAGTATGAATAAACATACTCTATCAATCACTGAAACTATTTGTATGAAAATTTCATGCACTCTGAAATGCGATGCATTTGAAGGATGCAGTAGATATACGTAAGAGCATTGTGTATTTTCTATTGTATTACTGCTCACGAATGTTTTCCTTTTGAAGATTTATAGTTTATTCATCTTTTGAAATGTAAAAGTAATGTTTTATTCTCGTTTCTATCTTAGGTAGTACAATATTTGCTTGTAAATACGTGTTTAATTCGTATTATTGAAGATATTTTTTTTTCTTTTTTACACAACACAATTTTTATGAACCGACTTCAAAAAAGGAGGAGGTTTCTCAATTTGTTTCTCTCAACCGTATATATATATATATAATATATATATAATATATATATATATATATATATATATATTTTAAATATTTGTTCGCTGATAACTTCGTCGTTTCTGATTTCCAAGGGTGGTACCATAATAAGGAAACCAGGATCTGATGATGGCATCCCAAAGAAATCGAGGGGAACCTCTGAAAATCGTAGTGCCGGCAAGTGCGTTTGTTAATTTAAAGCACTACTATTAAATTACTATTAAACTAATGAATTCGCGTCGAGTTGGCATTGCAGTTTAGTATGGAACAGATGATTATTTTTTTTGTTCCGATTGGTTTGCTCTCATAGTGAACGTTGTTCAGTTTGATGGGTAGACTCTTAGTTTAAAAGGATGCTAAGGATACCAAGTTCACCCTGTATATAAGTTATAACAACACAGATAAGCTATTAAGACCGAATACCAGTGTTATAACAATAAATGTGGTACCTACATTTACATTGTTAATAAATATGGCAAACAAACAATATCTGTACTAAAATATTCTAAACTCATATAAACACTTCACCAAAACACATTTGTCTAAAATCAAAACTACAAACTACGCAAGCAACTTTGTCAGCAAATTTATTGACTCATCTATTACGCAAAATTTTACAACTTTACGACTTATGGCCTTTGAAATAAAGCATTTTCGAGCAGCAACAACGTTGTCGTTTCCAATAAAATCTTGTGGAAGCCTTCAAGTCAACTCAGACAAATGTTGCTTCAGGAGTTTTCACACCTGCGACCGTGTTATATGTCTCCGTCGTAAAATTACTCGCGGCTACAGTGACAATGATTGAAAGTATGGAAGATTCGAACTGATTTCTGACTAATGGAAGAAAAGTACTGAGCTAACTTTCTTTCAAAACTTTTTTGATAAAATATAATCAGAGTAGGTATCCGTGAATCCCTTGTACATGGTGTAAGTGACAGCCTAGCAAATACTGAAACGGTGAACTCAGACCATCAAACTGAACAACTTTCACAATGGATCAAGAAACGCGAAAAAAAATCAGCTGTCCCATACAAAACTGCTGTACCTACCTACCTGACTAAAATGTATAGGGCAGCTGATTTTTTTTCGCGTTTCCTGAGATAAGATCCATTGTGAAAGTTGTTCAGTTTGATGGTCTGAGCAGTGTTACCAGAAGGTTACTTTTGTAACCTTTTAGGTGATTTTTAGCTCTGTCAGGTTACTGTTAGGTTACACGATTCAGAATGTTACTTTTAGGTGATTTTTCATCATATCAATCATAATCAATTTTAAAATTATAATTTTTCTATGAAACTGAACGCTTTTTCATATTTTTTGCAATGTTTTATAACGCAAAACGTTCGTAACGTAGTAAGTGCAACTCCTAAAAACACGTTTTTTTCTCTTTGACTAATTTATACCAAATCTGAGACCAAATCACAAATGACTAAAGCGGGTCACTCTCTCACTTACTCGCTCGATGAATCAATCGGATGAAAAATGCAACTTGAAAAGGAAAACGCTACTAAATTATTTAAAAGTCAATACAACGAACATCTGTCTATCAACTTTTAATACCTTATTATTGTAAAAAAAAATGAAAGGTTACTATTACTTATACCAAATGGTACCAAAAGGTTACTTTTTTATCTATTTCCGGTTAGTTTTGTCAAGATCTGGCTGGCAACACTGGCTCTGAGTTCACCGTTTCAGTATTTTCTAGGCTGTCACTTACACACTGTATAGGGTGTAAAATGAAATAAGTTGCAAAATTAAACAGTGTGCTTCAGACCATCAAAGTGAACAACTTTTACATTGACATTTTGGTATTGATATTTTCTCTTCAGCCTAGACTCCATAGTGAAAGTTGTTCATTTTGATGGACCATTTTCGATATGTAACTTATTAAATTTTGTTCTGTTGTTTATCAATGTTACTTGTCTGTTGTTATATCTATCTAATCCACGATGACAAGATTTCTTAAAGTTTTGCCTTTTTTTTTACAAAAAAGACAACAATATTTTCACTGGTTGCCCAAAACAGAAATTATACTCATAAGCTGCCTTAAACCGGACTCTACACGACGATATATCGATAAATAGGATCGACTGGGCTTTTGCCGGACCATTCTATCGTGGAATACATGCATATAAAGCAATACGCTTTTCGCTGGCATCTTAGCGCTCTTTGGGGAAAATTCGGAGCTATATTATATTAAGATAGGAAAAGCATATCATGTAACAGTAATGTCGCATGTAAAGTACTTTGGTAAACTTGCAGTCTTCGCTGCTTTGTATTATAAAAGTATCATCTTCAGAGATCGTTCTGGAAAGAAGGAAGACTTTGTTATTAGGATTTCGTTTTATTTCATATAGAGAACAGGACAAAGCATTTAATACTTTCATCATCAACATCAGCCTCTGTATAAAGATATAACCAGTATAATTCTGATGGTCTTAGAAATCCACTGTTTCCCAAATATCTTGGAGATTTCATCAGCCGGTTGACCTTTCCAAGTTTTTGGTTAAGGTCCCGGTATTTTTAGAATCGGATTCGGATTCAGGCGGTTAGTATTTCAACACAGAAAAACAAAGTAAAATTTTTACTTTTTTAGCCAAAAATTATTAGGAATATTTGACGCTTTCTAGATGGAACAGATTTTGTCTAAATCTATTCTATTATCTTGTGCACGTATCACTTAAAAACTACAAAACCTATTTGGATTGGGTTTTCACAGAAGCACAGGGCTTAGTTTGGATTTACATTTAAGCTTTGTTTTATCGCAATCGGTCCACGCAATCGCTAAAGTTATAAGTATTTTAATGTCACGGGCGCCGCTAGTCAGTAGTAAAACTTTTAACAAACCACAACAACATTAATCATCAGCCAATCATCGCCCACTGTTGAAAATAGGCCTCTCCAAAGGCGCGCCACATAAACCTGTCCTTGACCTTCCTCATCCAGTCACTTCCCGCTACCATTTATAGGTCGTCTGTCCAGTGGGCAGCAGGGCGTGGGGCAGGGTGGGGGGGGGGACTACGCCTGCCAGTCCGTGGCCTGCCATTCTAGAACTCTGACACCCCATTGGTTTTCAGTTCTTCGGCAGCAATGACCAGCCCATTGTCATTTCAGCTTGCTAACTTTCTAAGCTATGTCAACCACTTTAGTTCTCTGACGTATCACATCATTTCTGATCTGTCAGAGAAACACCGAGCATAGCTCATTCCACAGCTCGCTGACCGACCTTGAATTGACGAACTAGTCCTATCGTCCATGTCGTATCGTAGTCGTATCGTATGAATCCACAACAACATTAACATAAAGTAATCTGGTGTAAGTCTGTGAAAAACCAGGGAGGAGACAGTGCGGAACTCAAACAGGATCAGGTCAGGCTTTGTAAGGACGGCTTATCGGGCACCTGGCTCCATGCATATTAAAGCTGCCTGCAGTTTCCACAACTTGGCGACTAGAGAGAATATTCTATTAGGTTACAAAGAAACTTGCTAAGATACGGTGTACAAATCTATAGTTAATTCTAATATTAGAAACAAGGGAGTACAATTTTATGTTTCTTTTTTTGACGTCCCGGTCCTTGCGAAGCTGAGGGTCGTAGGTCCAAATCCCATGAGGGGCAAATATTTGAGTGGTGTTTGTATTCCATGTTGTTTTTCTAGTCTTCATAACACAAGACTATACTAAATTATGGTTCTTTTGTTGGGCTTTAGATAAGATATATGCCAAAGTTCGTGGTTTTTCATCAGGATTTTGTTCAACTAAAATTTGTAAAAATATTGTCCTTTTCAAACATTGCCTTCTAAATACACAAGTAAACTTAAATAAAATGCCACATAATTGGTCCCCTTTTCTTTTGGCTCCTTCATTTTATTTAAGAGGATAGGTAGGCTGAAATGGAAATTTGGAGAATAGTTTACTTTTCCGACGGTATACCTATTTGTACGATCCACCCTTCCCACACAACCCACCAACTTGAGTGCGGAAGAGACAACTGCAGCTAGGGTCAATTTTATCTACGTAAAATCGACGAGTAGCATTTCGTATTCCCTTGTTTCGTCCTCCAAAACTAAACTGATTTTAATAATTCTTTCAAGAATAATATGAAAAAGACTTTGGCTATGTCTGTATGTTTTGCTTTTTTTGTTTATATTCGTCAAATTTGTTTGCTGGATGTATGAAAACGGGCGGTATAATTGGTCTTTTTCGAAGGTCCCTAGTTCTGACAGTAAGAAATTAATGCAAAAAAGCAAAACATACGGACATAGCAGAGGTGGTATGGTAACAAATTGTTTAGCTCTAGTGTCATTATCCAGGGACAAAATAGGGGAATAAGTTTGTGTGGAAAAAACAGTACCCGCCTATCCTCTTAGGTCCACGTGCCGAAATTAATCTGAATATTAAAATAAACTATAATTTAAGTACCTTATATTGATAACAGTGGGTGTCATTTACTTGTGCGAGATAAATATACTATTATCAAGTTGCTAATTATCAAGTTTCAACTTTGAACTTTAACCTCGGCAGTATAATTTCATTGTACATATCGTTTTTCAGAGTAATACCATTGTCACATTGTGTTATGATATGAGTCTACTGTTATTTATTTATTAAGTTACATCAACAGCAACAATACATTAACAGACTGTTAATAGTATTCATGATCACGTCCAAATAATTAGTAAATAGGTAATTAGGTTGGTACATAAATTGTTAAATAAGTGAGTTTATCTGTTACTTATGAACCCTTCCTATCAGACTATGTGAATACATACCGTAAACTCATCACCGTAATTCTTATCTGGGTGGTCAGAAACATTGATTTAACTAACTATATGTATAAGAATGTAGTTGTAGCAATGGTCATATTTCGCAAATTTTTCTTTGAGTTTCTTGACGGAATGAATGAAGTGTCAAATGGTGAGAGATGGCTAGGCTTATGCCCACGTAAACACGGCATACGAAACCTTTAATGCCTTTGTCGCCTCCTACGACATCGACGGGAAGAATTAGGGTTGTCCATTCTAATCCGGAACTACACGGCATCACAGTAAAACTCTAAAATAACGACAAATATGTGCAAGACCTTAGAATAATAGTATATTATAGACTAAATAGAATAAAATATTATGCCTGTTTTCTCTCATGACAAAGATTTTCCCAGCATCTTCTCAGCACGCCCATGGGTCAGTCAAGTGCCAAAATGTTAAAAATAATTGATTACGTCCGACTGAAATAAAGATAAAAAAATGGTTAGATAGACCACATCTTATAAAAGTAACCATCCATTTTGGTTCACAAATGTGAAACTGCCAGCGGAAGAAAATTAATGTTAATATTCTTAGAACTAGAACCTACACGGTGTAATTGAATAGATTCGATAAATTATCAGGGGTGGTTTAGACCATCAAACTGAACAACTTTTTCTGATGGGAGCAAACCTTTGATTATATAGGAACTAGTTACGCGTCATATTCTACTAACAAACATTTCTGCTACTTTTTGCGGGGGGCGAGGTAACATGAAATCCGCAACTTTGGATTTTATTCCCCATAACATTAGATTCTAATTTTGAATGTTAAAAATCATGAAAAGTAGACTTGTGTGAACCCCAAACGTCATAAGTTCGTAGTTATTGTTTCGCAATTATAGGCTGTCTCGTTTAGTGATAATGTATAAAATTGAATGTAAATGTACATGATCAATTGTTCTTTTACCGTGGCAGAGGGGAAATGCTACATAGTCAAAGAAGCAAACCTGAAATCACAAGAATTGAGAAAGCTCCTCCTTTTTTGAAGTATATAAAAAGAATTTGTCCTTCCAATCATTTCAATTTCAATCTGTAGAAACTGTCCGTCTAAACATATATTATTACAGCACCAAAGCTGTAAGGCCATTGTCATTGGTGTTGGTGGTAGGAGGTATGTACAATATGGCTTAGTATGGCAAGCCTCAAAAAATATGTAAGTGGGTGTAAATCTGCATAAAAGTCATTGGCTCTGACCTGTTTGAGACGACTTCATTTTTTTTACCATTTGGAATGTTACCTTTATCCTGTTAGGTACCACGAATCACGATACCACGACGTGTAAGTAAAACCGGCCAAGAGCGAGTCGGACTCGCCCATGATAGGGTTCCGTAGCATTTGAATTAGTAGAATAAGAAGAAAAGTAATCAATTAGTTTATCTTACCTAAGAGAAATTTTAGAATCATAACTATGCACCACTAGTTTTTAATTACTAACATAACTTTAAGGCCAGGTTATCAGAGTGCAAGCGTCTCTTTCTTGCAAGCAAGGTTGCAATTAGCCATCCCGCTTCAATTGAAAGCAGGATCGCAAAAAAACGTATTTTTCATCAATATCTTTTCTCTTAGGTCTAAGCTCAAAATTCAGCGAATTTCACTAGAAATATGTATTTGGTTAAGTACAAAAATAAAAAGTTAAATAACAGCATTTTAATCATACTATTGAAAAAACATAGCAAAAAGGGGTAACTTTGGGATGTTTTTCTATCTAGTAAACTTAATATTAGATTAAGTGTTGTTGAGAGCGATCACCTATCCACAAGATCTTTAAATAAGACGATCCTCCTCATCAATCCCTGATTTGTTTTCAGACTTTAAAACACTGTTTTTTCATGTTTCGTTCGTGTTAAAAAAACTAGTGCTTGCGGCCTCGACCGGATCATACTGCCTAAAGGGTGTATTCAGACAATGAAACACAAATTTCCCTTAGGAACATGGCATGGGTCAAAAAACGGGAAAACGACCCTATTTTTTACTTTGAGTGCAGATATCTCGAGGCAGAAGCGTTATAACGATTTATGGGAGTGTTGTTCCATTGGATAAGACCTATGTAATGACAATCTCACGATATATTTAAAAAATATATAAGGTTAACAAAATTAGCTGAAACTATTTTAAGGGTATACTCAGACCATCAAACTGAACAACTTTCTCAATGGGACCAATATCGAAATCTCGAAAAAAATATCTGCTGCCCCACACATTTGAGTCAGTTGTGTTTTCAGTTTTGTATGGGACATCAAATTTTTTTTTCGCGATTTCGATATTGGTCCCATGGAGAAAGTTGTTCAGTTTGATGGTCTGAGCATACCCTTAAAATAGTTTCCGCTAATTTTGTTAGACCTTATATTATTTTTCCAGCCCCCTTTTTGTCGAAAAAAATTAGAATTAGAATATGAAGAACATGACTACCTCATTTCTGTTTTGAGGTAACTTTTATCTGTCAACATGCCAAACGATTCAATAGTTGCAAAAATGATCGAATAAACGAGGTGGGGCATACAAACAGACAGACAGAATGGACGAAAGTATAATCTATAAGGGTTCCTTGTTTGACTACGGAACCCTAAAAATGATACTCGTTTCAAATAAAAAAAGAACTACAGAGGAGTTTATCACTAATAAAAAATATATATATAATATATACGCTCCAAAAATGGTAAGAATTAAAGGTGCACCAAAGGAATATCTTAGAGCAGTTTGGTCTTGATATAAACATATTGTGAACAATAATGTACTAACATATTACATTAGACTGTGTATCTAGTTCTTTTTTTACTTATGATCGATGACTGAAGGTCGAGATTTGTATGGCACTATAAGTAGGTACCTACACTTTAGTGTACTCTGTGCTTTTGTACGACAAAAGTAGGTATACGTATAGGTAGAGGCACCATTTTAAGGCTGACTGTAGGTATAATATACTATAATAAGGCCCATTACATTAAGCAACCGATCGCTATTGAAGTAACTACATCGACCGATTAGTATGATATGAACTTGGAACAGCTCAGGCAGCAATGTACTTCTAATTTCCAGCTTTCGGTTGCATAACCTGATGGGCCTATAACTAATGTATGTTCCACAGAACATTATAAGAGGGGTTAGAAATGCAAAGTAGCGCTTTTGCTTGGGAGACGGCTGACGCCACTTGTCTTCCCGCTCACGCTGCTACAACTACTTATGCCCTCTCACTCGCTCGCTCGTGTTATGCTAATCATTGCATAACCGTGTGGCACGCGGTCCGCGCCTACTTTGCACTTCTAACCCCTCTTATAATGTTCTGTGGTATGTTGTTCTCTTACCGAGGTAGTAGTAAGAACTCTCTTCAATCCCTGCCATCTCCTACTTAATTCATCACTGATGGTGTTTTTGATATTATTTGATACAGATTGTACATTAGGCATTGAGTTTAACAGGTCTGATATTTCCCTCTTATCCTCATTTTTGTTTGGATGCAAAACGACAAAGCAGTGGATCTGTAACATGTGTAACATGAAAGCACAGTTTCTGTCATTTTCGATGACAAGTACATAGTGTCCGACTGTATGTCTGTTTTGGCCAAAGCCGATTCGTCGACTCTTGCCATAACCATCGGCTGAAGACCAAGCCGAAGATTCAATCATTAGTAGAAATACTAGATCAAATTTCTAAATTGATGTCAATTAATTAAATGATGTAATTTAGCCCTACGAAATGATAATTTTCATGCGTAAATTAATTGCAATAAACGGTATATCAAAATTTTTTCTTAAAAGAACCTAAATATTTATATTTATTCGTTGAAATGAATTAAAACAGAAACATTGTAACATATCAGCATGTCTAGTATGCCAGCGTCATATATATAGCGCTATCACGCTTCCGCTCTCTTTCTATTTGCGCGCGACCGAACGAGATAAAACACGTAATATAACCGTGTCACGTGCGACGTGCTAGCCCAGCAGGTGGTTCAATACAAAACTTCGGCTTTGGCCAAAAATTCAGCTCATTTTGGCCGACACCGTATGTGTGGCCGAAGGCTCTTTTTTGGCCTAAGCAGAAGCTTCGGTCGGACACTACATGCACATCACAGCCACCGAATAGATACCCAACCAGAAAAACAGCCTCATACAAGCTTGAGGCAGCCAGTATGCGCTGCTTGCGGCGATACGTGATCGTTCATGAACGAGAATGAATGGCAGTTTGGCAGAAACTTCGCTGCGCATATAGGGTTGTAACGGCCGCTTGTATGAAGCTGTTTTTCTGGTTGGATTACCTCATCATCATTGTTTTGGTAGATTAGTCAGATAAAGGACCTTAATAAAGAATTTGATTGAAATACTTACGTTGATAAGGCAAATAGCCAGAATAACGAGAAAAACTTTGTTCATTTTACGTACACGTAATTTCGTCGAAAATGTACGTCCTTAGCGTTTAATATTGTTTAACTAAATAATATTTATTGTTTCTAAACTGAAGATCGATCTTACTGAATAGAATTTTCCTATGTTATCATAGGCAAACCAATCATAAATTATTATTAGAACTTTGATCTTGTTAAGGGTTTTGTCACTGAATAATTACCGTTGCCGTAAAATGGTAAGAATTAAAGGTGCACCAAAGGAATATCTTAGAGCAGTTTGGTATAAACATATTGTGAACAATAATGTACTAAGATATTACATTAGACTGTGTATTTAGTCGTAAGTCGCGACTAGTCTCGACTTAGCATAATAATTTATTATGCTAAGTCGAGACTAGTAATTTATTATGCTAAGTCGAGACTAGTCGCGGGCAGCGAATTTTCGATCCCCGCCCAAACCTCGTAGACAAATTACCTACTTTCGATTAGCGTTAACGACAAAAAACATAAAAAGTTTATGGACTTGACGTATGGTGACGAAAGCAAACGTAAAGATGTTTCAATTGCCACTTTAAATTAAAGACCTGAATAATACTAACAATTTATTATTTAGCAGCATAACTGTAACGCGTTAAATAAATATTACCTAATAATGCCCATACAGTAGAAGAAAGAGTATGGTACGGTGGGAACTTGCCAAAACCAAACATAAACCGCCCAAGACCCACACCCAAACACCCAACGCCCACCACCCACCACCCACCACCCACCACCCAACACCCACCACCCACCACCCACCACCCAACGCCCACCATCCACCAGGCATAGCTAGCTAGCTCCTAGAGTATCATACTCTTTCTTCTACTGTTGGGCATTATTAAGTCAAAAATATAAGCATTCATATGGGTAATTAATTGAATTTTTAAACGGCTGTAACTCTTTTATTTAACGCGTTATAGTTATGCTGCCATATAATAAAATGTTGGTATTATTCAGGCCTTTAATTTAAAGTAGATAAAAAAGTGCTACAGTGCTGGGCCCATTCTGCTCCATGTTCTTTAGATTTTTAAACTCAAAAATAAATAAATAATTTTAAAGGTGCAAGGATGACTGCTATATTTTTGTGATTAATCTTGATGCTTTTACGAATAAATTAATTCTATTTGATTTAAAGGTCGTATAAAAGCATCTTTTACTTATTTCATGATATGCACATATGCTTAGGATTATGACTTGTTTTACCTTTTAATCTTTCTATATTTGGTGTTTTTATAACTGTTATCTGTTTTATGTGCCTAATAAATAAATAAATAAATAATAACTAGTTCTACTTTTAACTTACCCTTAACGAGATAAGTTCTTAGCTTATGTTGTAAATAAGATTAGCGATCATTATAAAATAAACGATTGCTGAAGCAGATTCTGTTACAATATAAATTATTTTTGATTATTTAATAAATTGATTTTATATTATAAATAAACGATGCATCTATATTATTTACCTTATTTGTTTTCCTTAAACAATAAATAAATCTATTGGATTTTTTTTAATGCCACTGCCTGGTGTGTTCTCACTACATCTCACTTCCAGGTTTATTCCCAGGTTATAATAATTGTAAGCTTATTTCATCTCGTTCCAATAGAATTATCATAAGAAACTAACAATAAATAAACAAAAATACTATGTCAAAGATCTGCACTGGCTTCCCCGTGTAGAATACGGTATATTAAAATTAATATTAATATCAATAATAATATTGTAGTACATTATGGTACAAGTGTGTAATGTTGGTGATTACCGCTGAGGCGCCATTGAGAGCCTTGTCTTAAGAGAGCCGAGGACGGTAATCATCAATACACACGTGTATCATACGACGTTTTTCAACACACTTGTGAAGAAAATAATAATAAAAAATCATTTTATTTAGTAAATAAAAAGTTTATTTAGAGAATTTATTTGTACTATTGAATATGATCTTTTTTGTATCGAAACTTTTTTAAGAACAAAGCAACTCAAGAACTCAACCAAGAAGTTTAGATACCTAATATCTAAACTTCTTGAACTCAACCAATAAGAAAAAAACCTATAACTCACTTGTGAATAATAGTAATGAAAAAGTCACAGTTTGATTATAGGTGTCATTATTGTGCCTAATTGCGGTCAAATAAGGGCCATTTTATGAGCAAGTGTGTTGAAAAAATATTTATATTAATGTTAATTAGGTATTTAATTTGCAATTTTAGGTATTTAATTAAGTAAAACCGGACTCATTGCTCTAAAGTGTATTTTTATATTTTATTTTAGGGAAAAGAATTACCTACTCGTACATGAAGGTGCTACTGGGAATGTTCCTCCATTGAAAAGGGAAGATGTTCCGCCAGGCTATGTGTGAAGCCTGGGGACCGGCCGTGGTCCGACAGTTCTTAGTTGGTCCTTATATCGAATCTCTGTGATTATTTCTCCTGCGCGATTCATGTCTTGTATACGATTGTGAACCTTATGTTTAGCAGCTACCGTGTTACCAAAGTGACGTCGCAAGTTGTCTTACGTGCACATTTGCGAGTGCGACCGTACCGCCATCTGTTGGCTTCTTTGCTATAACTTGTGGGTGTTGACATCTGTGTCAAGTCCCCACACGTATGTATGACCATCCACACGATAAGTCAAGTAAACATTTTGCATACTCTTTCTTATACTACGGCATACGTCTACATTTCGTTATATAGCTAGTTAGGATTAGGACACAAACAAGACTCTTTTGAATATGTTTTTTTAGTGTTAATTGATCTTAATAGATTCATTCGTATTTAAAATAAACATTGATCAGGAATTTTCTATTGCTTTTCTATAAGCTCACATGATGGAAAAAGTATTTATTTTGATTACACAGACTCAATACAAACCTTTTATTTAATTTTAAATATCACTATGTCATAGTACTTAACTCTAATAATTTTAATAAAAATTTATGTCGCCTTCTTTTCTGGATGGATCTTTAGTTTATCAATCTGAAAAGAAATAATCAATTACATTTTAGTACGCAAATGAAGAATAAGTACTATTTAGTTTTTTTATATGATTAATGTATTCTCTAACCAGTTCTAACTTTAGAATATGAATATTCTTCAAAAGCAAGTCTAAAATTTTGATGACGAATGAAAGTTTAGTACCTAACCTTTCTGTTCTGTTCTAAGTCGGATAAACACGGCAGAACCAAAACACATATATATATATATATATATATATATATATATATATAATTATATATATATATATATATATATATATATATATATATATATATATATATATATATATATATAATTATATATAGGTATTTATGATAACAAATATCTATTTATTTGTTATGTACTTAAATAAGAATTATATGTTTATCTATTTATGTTAGGTATTTATATCATTGTTTTTCTTTTTAATTTTTCTTTGTAATACCGACCCGTATTCTTAGTTGATATTTCCTCTACCCCAAGGTTGTCTGGAAGAAATCGTTTTTTAGCGATAAGACCGCCTTATTTGTACCATAATTATTTTTGTGACCTGCTCTGTACTGTATTTATGTGTTTGGTGTAAATAAAGTATATTTCATTCATTCATTCATTATACGGGGTGTAACATATTTAAAGGGGTGGTTAAGACCATCAAACCGAACAACTGTCATTATGGAGCTAACATATAAAGAAAAAAACAGCAGTTTCATACAAAAAATCAACTTCAAAATGGGGCACTACAAGTTTTATAGATTTTTCGGCATTATCTCCAAAGTGAACGTTGTTCAGTTTGATGGTCTACACCACCCCTTTGTATAGCGTGTTTTGTTACACCTTGAATACTTAACAAAAGAATAATGAGCTAGGACTTAATAATTCATTGCAAACCAAAAAAACAACATACATTCATAACTCCTATTAAGTATAAAGGTGATTAATGTCTCAGGCACTTCACTCTTCAAACCTAAATTAATTACATTTACAATTCTTGTCATTTTTTGAACCCAACGTAATTCAATCATTTTGTTGTGGTCGTCTACAAAACCTTGTACACACGGCGACACATCAAGCTACGCAAAACAAACATAAGCTGGCCACGCGACGTTATACGTTACTCTACCAACGCGAGGCCAGCTTATTTTGCGTAGCTTGCGAATGTAGGCTCTTTTGTCACCATTTTAGCCGCCCCTACGTCGGGAGAGGCTAAAATGGTGTACCTTTTTATTTATAGTACTAGTGTTTAATATGTATGTTTGTTTGTATATTCGTTAGGTAGTGTTAGGTTTTTATTTCATTGTAAAATTGTTTCATTTTGTAGAGTCTTAAGGGTTAAGGCACGATGGGGCTGACGTAACCTCAGGGTTAAAAGCTCAAAAAAAAAATGATGTGTCGCCGTGAGTACTTGCACAATAATGTTAACTATTTTATGGATTTTGTTAAGGTACCATAACGAATAACACACAATTTTAGTTGCATATCATTACTTTTAGATTTTAAGTATCTTTCCCTTATTCCATTATTTGAGATTGGCGCAATATGCCTTCCTCTTTCATCCATGTCACTTTGCAATCATTTTTTATGGATGTTAAGTCTATTCGTCTTGAAAGAAATGCATGACCACATAATAATATAAATCGGTTTTAACCTTTAAAAATCATAAAAATCGAATATTACCGCTTGATCATATCCTGATTTTAACGCATCCGTTATTCTTTCAGGATTAAAAGTGTCTTTTACTTTATCTCCGAAGTCGTGAAATTGTTTCTGCACATTTTCAATAAAACCACCTGAAGATTGGCCTTCTGCGCCATCGCGTTTTACTTGTGCGTGAACCTGCGTGCAGGGATAAGTAAGAATTATGCCTAATTTCCATCATTTGTAAAGAATGCTATATAACATTCACAAATGAATGGTCGCCGCTGTTGATCCTGGCTTACAGGAGTTACAGCGGTGGGAATGTGTGGTGGGCCTATGCCCGCTAAAAAAAAAGCTATATAACAAACTGGCGTCCTGTCGATTATTTTATGTAATTCCAATTACACCACTAGTTCTTAATGATTATCAAAATTTTAAGGGTGTATTCACACAATGAAACTAAATAATGTTTCCTAAAGAACTTGTAAATGTAAATTCGGATCAGCCGATTTATTCTCTACTTAAGTTCCAAAAAAGGTTTTTCGTTTTTGACTCATGTTCCTTAGGCAAAGTTGTTTATTTTCATTGTTTGAATAAGTACCTACACTCTTTTGCTAGCTATTAAAAACTATTAGTGTCGCTAACAATGTTTTCCTTTGCCGACGAATCAGCAGTGTTACCAAATCGTAAACATAGTTCCTATTCAAAACTCATTAGCCCTACAGATTCAAAACTCATTAGCCCTAGTCAAGAAAAATCCGCTGCTGCGCTTTCATCGTGAAAATCAAGACAAAAAGTTTACTATCCCCACCAAGACTTTTTGCTCAATAATTTAAACTGAAATTTTTTTAACATTGAAAGTATTTTTGTTTAAAAAAAAATTCGTTACAAATAGGTAACAAAGTAATGTAAGACAATCGTAATAATATTGCATTGATCTCAAATTCATAAAAGTTATTCACTTTAAAGAAATTCAGTAGGTATAAGAAAATTACTTACGTGTAAAAGGCAGATAGCCAGACAAACTATAAGAACCTTATGCATTTTGATGATTTCAAAAAAAAACCACTGGCTCACTCGGCTACGAAAAAAACACTAGTTCGAAGTCTTTAGCATTCGCTTTTATGTATGCTGTGTTCGAAATTGAAGGCACTGGCGTCTAACTGGAACTGGAAAAACTTGACCGGTTGTTTTGTTATATTCTTGAGAGATAATAAACATTGCAATTTAAGAATAACTTATCATAACTGGTATTTCCAAGTATTGATTTAATAAATTATTAATAAGGATAATCAAGACAATAATATGGCCGTTAAAACTTTATTATTACATTTTTCTGATTCGATTTAGGTAGTTTTGTATTTAGTAAATACTGCTAAATTGAGGTTTGTTTTAATTCATTGGCTTAAGAGAAATAGGTTCAAGTGTCAGATAAAACAACAAGTTGGTCTGAGGCATAATCTAATAAGGTAAAACTCCATAAATCTGAAACCTTTAATATTTATGTCTGCAATAAAATTAACAGTTGTAGAAATGTTTCTGCCCACCCCGAAAGGTATTGTGTTCGCGAGTTTATGGATTTATAAGGATGTATGTTTAACAAAACCTTCGATTGGTTTTTATAATAACTAACTTGACTCTAACAAAAATTTTCACTTTAAAGCTTAATATTTCGCTAACTGATTCCTAAATCGAAAAATACTTTTCCCATACCCATAATATTTTTAAACCACCTATCCAACGATACCCCACATCATGGGGTAGACGAGAAAAAAAATCCATACCCACTTCGGGTGTAGGGGAGGTACCCTAAAAAAAATATTTTTCAAGACTTTATTTTACCACTTTGTCGGCATGATGAATATGTATGCCCATTCCAAATTACAGCTTTCTAGTACCAAGCGTCTCTGAGCTAAGCCGTGGACAGACGGACTTGGCGAAACTATAAGGGTTAATGTTGACATCGGAACCCTAAAAACGGTTCAAACATGACAAAGGTTTAATGGAAAAACCCAGATGTTTAGCCCTTGTTTGATGTATGTATATAAGTAGAAGTTAAGTACACACGGCGACATCAAGCTACGCAAAACAAACATAAGCTGGCCGCGCGACGTTATACAGTACTCTACCTACGCGCGGCCTGCTTATTTTGGTTTTGCGTAACTTGAAGTGTTGCTGTGTGTTCCTAAGTTTAATCTTATTCCTCACGTTTCTATTTATATTTATAAGGAATGAAAACAAAGGACATGATAATAAACGACTTCTACCTTCTAGATACCTTATTAATTTGGTATAATGTTTATGGACCAAGCTATCAGAACGATTCATGTAGACACGGCGACACTTCAAGCTATACAAAACCAAATAAAGCTGGCCGCGTATAAGTCGAATAACGTATAACGTCGCGCGGCTAGCTTATGTTGGATTTATATGTATTTCCGTGTCTACATTGAACTATTCTGCTAAACATCAAAAAGGTTAAGGTGTTTAAGGTTATATTTCAATTTCATTTAATGTGTTTAGATCAAATGATGCTGTCGAATTTTTTTGCTGTGACAATAAATCTTATTCAATTTCAATTTTCAATTTTATCAACACTACATACCTACTAGAACCAATACAACAAACACAAATGTCATGCATGAGGCACACATGAGGGTACGACTAGTGCAGGCAGGTGAAAGAGAGCGATAGGGAATTATTAAGAAAATGTGGAGAACGCAAAACAAGCTGGCCCGCGACGGCGACGTTATTCTTTAATACCTACGCGCGGCCAGCTTATTTTGGTTTTGCATAACTTTATTTGCCTCTGTGTGTACGAATAGCTCAATATGTATTAAGCAAGCTCTGTACCCGGGCTTTCGATTTTCGATATATCGCGACCGTGTCGGTCCAAACTTCATTGTAATAGAGTTAAAATTGGAACGAAAACATTCACGCAATTGCGAAGTTCAAATGTCCGGGTAGACCCAGGCTTGCGCAACTCTCTTACAAAAAAATGTTACGTTTCATACGTGCACCGGCGCGTTCCGCCTTTAAATACCTTAAATTTCTTTGAACACACGCACACGTTTCGTACATCCTGGATATCGGTCACGAACAAGGATTTTAAGGTATAGACAATACCTGTGCCAGCCTCCTGGTCACGACCAGTTTTTAGTATGGATGTCCCGACTCTTATAACGTAGTGAGTTCTTTCCTTCGGTAGTTAATTATTTTCCTATTTATTTAATAGCTAATGGCTGAAGCTATTTTATACGAAACTTTTGAATATCCTCAGTTTAAAATTTACGCGTAATTTTATAATCAATGCTAACCATTAGCATGGTTAGTGTCAATTTTAAATTGAGGATATTCAAAAATTTCGTATAAAATTTTAACCGAGTATGTTATCAGGTTTCCATAGTTTGTGACTTCGAACGCAGGGATATATTAATATTTAATTTGATTATGCATCCGTGTATCAAACAAACCTTTAAGTTATAGATATAGTTAGTTAGGATACAAACAAAACTCTTATAAATTATGTTTATTTTTATTTATTAATAGATCTTAATTAATTCTTTCGTGTTTAAAATAAACATTAAACAACAATTTTCTCAAATTACTTCTCTATAAGCTCACGAGATCGAAAAAGTATTTTTTTAATTATACAGATTAAAAAAAACGTTTATTTAAATATCCTAATAATTTTAATATTAATTTATGTCGCCGTGTTTTCTGGATGGATCTTTAGTTTATTGATCTGAAAAGAAATAATCAATTATATTTTTGTGCGCAAATGAAGAATGTTTACTATTTAAATAATTGTTTTTATCATTAAAGTATACTCTAACTCTAGAATATGAATAAGCAAATCTAAAATTTTTACGATGCATGAAAATATTTGTAACTTTACAACACTACGGATTAGTTCTGTTCTAAGTCCAATATACACGGCATGATCAGGCCTTGTACCTTTCGATTTTCAATATATCGAGACCTTTTCGTTCAGTACGAACTTCATTGTAATAGAGTTGACATTGGAACGAAAACGTTCACGTAATTGTGAAGTTCGAATGTCCGGGTAGACCCTCAGAACACAGGGTGTTTTGTTATACAGGGTATAACAAAACACCCTGGTTATATTTAAAGGGGTGGCTGAGAACAATAAACTGAAAAATAGCCACTATGAAGCTAACATTGAGAAAAAAACAACAGATTCATTCAAAACTATGGTACCGACTCGACTCTTTATGGTGCTGTAGGTAACTCTAAAACAATTAATAAAAATTATAATAAACCAGTCTTAGCACAGCTCTCGTGTTTGGTTCACGCGTCCCGGTCCCTTGAGATTTTTTTTTGCCCATCTCCATTTTGAAAATTGTTCAGTTTGATGGTCTAACGAAAACACACCTTTATATTACTAGGCTGTTGTGTTACACCATGTTTACTAAACAAAAAATAAAGGTCTAGAACTCAACTCAATTACTTACATGTATGTACTTTATTGCAAAAAACAAAACATACATTTGACTTAGACTTTAACCCAATTCACTTAAGGTGGTTGCAGAGTTGTCAATTTCGTACAAAAGTTTGACGCATAGTACGCGTTGACAGCATAAATAAAAGTTGTAATAACGTATTTTATACAGGGTAAAATTGATATCATTAGCATCCTTTTAAACTAAGATTCTACTCATCAAACTGATCAACTTTTACTATGGGAGTAATCCGATCGGAGCAAAAAAAAATCTGCTGTTCCATACTAAACTGCAATGTGTACTCGACTCAAATGTATGCAACAGCAGATTATTTTTTTGCTCCGATCGGTTTGCTGCCTTGCTTTGCTGCATAGTAAAAGTTGTTCAGGTTGATGGGTAGACTCTTAGTTTAAAAGAGTGCTAAGATATCAATTTCATCCTGTATAAGGAAAAAAAGTTTAGGAAATCTAGATGTAATAACATTTGCAACTTCATTTGCTGATGGTTTTTTTAAAAGGAAGATAAGACCATGAAACTTTAAAATTTTCTCTATGGTACAAACATCGTAATCGCGAAAAAAAAATATGTGTCCTATTCATTTGGGTCGAGCAGTATAGCAGTTTTGTATGAAACAGTTTTTTTTATCGCGATTTCGATGTTGATTCCATTGTTAAAGTGATTCAGTTTGATGGTCTGTACTAAGGTATGGCACATTAAGAAGGACACATCTACAAAACCTTGTACTTGTACAATTAATTATAACTATTATACCTTAAGAGGATGGGCGGGCTCTCGAAGTTTGAAGAAGAGGTCACTTTTTCGACAAATACTTAGGTATTCGTATTTGTCCGATCCACCCCTCCCGCACACCCCGACGACTAGACTTAGTTAAGTCTGTTAGCAAAATCTTTGATTTTTTTTATCTGCATAAAATGGACGAAATAATATTCAAGAATAAGAAAAAGACTTTGGCTATGTCTGTATGTTTTGCTTTTATTTGTTAATATTTTTTGTCACTTTTTTTTTGCTGGATGAAAGCAGGCGATAAAATTGGGCATTTTCGAAGGTCCCTAGTTCTTACAGTACATAATTAATTTATGCAAAAAAGCAAAACATAGGGACATAGCAGAGGTTACATAGATTATATGGTAAACAAATTTTTGCTCTAATGTCATTAATCATTATCCAGGGAGGAAAAGGGCGACGCTTTAGAGTGAAAAACTCGTAAGTGCAAAAGAGAAAATGTTTCAGGAGGACTTTTTTGTAAGTTCGGGAGTGTTTGCGAGGTTCCTATTACTCGTTATAGATGGCATTACGAGAATCAGATTATTTTATGAGTGAAATCGAGACATGGTTTGAACGTCGGTGGTTTGAAAATGGTCGAGATTTTCTTTCCAGAAACGTAATAATAAAAACATTCCAAAATTTCATTTCCAAGGTTTTCACTCTGAGGCGACGAGGGGAATACGTTTGTATGGACAAAACGGTACTAGTCTGTCCTCTTAATAAATAAGAATTCACGTTATATGACACCATGCAATGACGAACGAAGTGTTCCGCCAAATTGTGATACAATATTTTCTAATAGCTTTTATGTACGCATTGTAATATAACAATCAATCAATCATATATTTATTTCAAGTAACATGACTCACAATTTTGTTAGTACATACATAGGTTGTCTGGAAGAAATTTCTAGTTTTACGTTTTTTCATTATTAACACGTTGCATATCGTTGAAATATTAGAAAGTTGTTGTAATATATTATATGTTTATGCAAACTATTATTTTTAACATATTTATAACGTCAGTGATAAGTACTAACTTCTCCAGATTATTCTGCAGGGGAAAATTTTGGGAAGACGAATGCCTGGTAGAAGAAGGACGTCCTGGCTTAAAAACCTGTGTGAATGGTTCGATGTGGACAGAACCTCACTGTTCGGGGCTGCAGTCTGCAGGGTTCGAATAGCCCTATTGATAGCTAACCTTCGTTAAGAGATGGCACCACAAGAAGAAGAAGAAGATTTATAACGTCGTGCATAACATACGGTAGTACAAAAATGGTCCGGCTTGGAGGATATCATTCTCACGTACAAGTCACATACTGGAAATCCATCTGATATGGTACATATTTTTTTAATGATTTTGAGTATTTTTATACAAGTCTCTTTCCCTTAATTCGTTATTTGAGATTGGCGCAATATGATGTCTTCCTCTTTCATTGATCTCACGTGGCAATCTTTTTTATAGAATTATATGTAAATCATGACCGCATAATGTAAATATCCTTTTTATCTTTTAAAAATCATTAAAATCAAATCTTACCACATCGTAATATCTAGATCTTAACGAATAGTCAAATCTATCTCCGACCCCTTGAACTATTTTTTGCAAATCTTCATCTGAAAGTCCTGAAGTTTGGGCTTCTGCGACATCACCAACCTGTGTTTAAGTAAGAATTATGCAAAATTTCTTCATTACCATCGTTTGTAAAAAATATTAATATAAGTACACTAAAGTTAACCCGCGACTTCGCCCGCACAAATTATATACCAGATTTTAAGTCACATCATAAGCTATCAAACAAAAAAAGTTTCTTCAGTACGCATCCCCTTTCAACGATTTCATTCACACTTGCCTTGTAAATTTCACATGGCCATACCACCTCAACATGCTTCATTCAATCCTTGTCACTACATCTTCTTTCAGACTTCCTCTTCCTCTAATCACACTATTTCGTAAACGGTCCTTCAAAGTCACACCACATATACTACGCAGGGAGCGCATTTCAACAGCATTTATTCTAGATTCATGCTTCTTCTGCCATATTAACTCTCGCAATACAGTATTAATCTCAAATTCATTTAAAACTATTCACTTTAAAGAAATTGGGTAGGTAAATAAGAAAAACAGTTTACTTACGTTCAAAAGGCAGATAGCCAAACAAACTATTAGAAACTTATGCATTTCGTAGATTTCAATAAAACCACAGTCTAACTCGGCTACGAAAAAAAGACTGATTCGAACTCCTTAGCATTCGTTTTAATATTGTGGTCGAAATTAAAGGCACTGCATGGCGTCTAACTGGAACTGGAAAAACATGACTTGGTTTTTTTGGTGTATTAAATATATATATATTTTTTTTCCCTAATTTGGCCGGTTATTGTGACCGCCACAATAATTCTGCAAATGTCAGAGTGTGAGAGAGCCACGTAGCGCGTGTTAGAATATTAGACTTTATTTAATTGAATGATTCGTGAGTCGAGTCATGAGCCGTATCATGAGTTTGAATCTAAATTATTTATGTTAATCGAGTCATCTACATTTCATTTTAAGACTGGCAACATCTATTAAAAACCAAACCATTGTTGACAGTGTTTAGTAACTTATATTATGGTGAATCTTGTTGTAATTGTGATATTAATTATACAGTTATAATTACTCTCATTCTGTGCTAAAACATTAATGATTAATTGTGGCAAATCTAATGGATATTATTGTTGGTTTCTAAAAGGAATATATAAACGACACTGTCGTCTTGTCGCTGATTGGTCCGCGCCAATAAGCAAACGTAAGAATAACTTTGTCAACTAAAATGTACTTATTTGTTTGATAGGTTGTGTTACCGATATATTATTCATCCTAAAATCATAGTATAATTTGTGAAGTAATAATTATAATTTAGAAATGATTAAGTACGTATTATAATATTGTAAACAAACTTCATTTCCTGGATGGATTTGCCGCCATTCCGAACCATCGTGAAGAGTGGTGGTAAATCTATAAAAGAGGTGGTTTGTCATAAAAGGAGGAATTCTACCAAAGATCACAGAGGTGGTCCAGCTGCCCAAGTGTAAGTGTTACGCCATATTTATTATTTGTTCAGTTTAAGTAACTTGTGTTTGCTACCGTATAATTATGGTTAATTTATAATTCTTATGTGTGATCTTCTATGTGAAAGTTAAATATCTTGGACATAGTCACACAAATTATCTAGTCACATTTTAAAGTACCAGAATCTAGCCTGAACTTTTGTTATGATGACAAGACAACGAAATAGAATACATAAATAGATACAAACATCCATGACTCGGGTACAAATATTCATATTCTTCATACAAATATTTGCCCCTTACGGGATTCGAACCCGCGACCGTCGGCACAGCAGGCAGGTTCACTACCGACTGAACTACCGGGCCGTCAAATATGTGTTTTGGTTGTCCTATATGGTTGTCCTATATATAATTATGGTTAATTTATAATTCTTATGTGTGATTTTCTATAATGTGTTTTGGTTGTCCTATATGGAGTTTCTTTGTCTGGTTCTTCTCCATATGCCCTATGGTTTAGATAGGAGGACACTAGTGAACCAGAAGTAATGTAGAATCAAAGATATAAAATATATTCAAAGATGTATTAAGGATAGTCAAAGAATTAAATAATATTCGACTATTCTGATTCTGGTCTTTCATTTGAAATCATTTCTGTACATATACTTTCCTCATCCTCATTGTAGACCAGTGTCCTGAACTGGGGACGGCAGATGGGATGACGATGGTATCATGATAACCTTTCCTTTTCTTATGGGGCATCTGGTCCAACATACACAACATACACATACACATAATATGATAGGTTCGATACGATGTAGGAACACTATCAGAATATATTTAGCCTTGATGTGCTTTAATTATATTAAATTATATGATAAATTGATCGAATAGTTTATGAACCTAATCCTGACAATATGCCATGAATATTACAGCCCCTAGCTCTCCCTATAATCTGACACGCTTGAGTTGGTTATTATTTAAAATTGCAATACAAACATCTGATATTAGGTCATTGGGCTTTCTCCAAATACCGCAACCTGGAACAATCACATGCACGTTGGACAATAGGACAGCACAGAACATCACAGAAATAATATGAACACAACAACACAAAATGTAAGTATTAGTGTTAGTATAAATGGTTAATCATCAACATATTTACAATTTAATTTCATGTTTTTCAATAAATTTTGCCAAAAAGTTTATGACGGGAGAGTCAGTATATGAGACTAAAGTCTGGAAATTTAGGGGTCGGGGAATATTTTTGGGAAGGATGTCATAAAGGATGGGGGTGAATTTTGAACAATTAAAAAATATATGGCTTGGGACCCTCGTCTAAGCCACACTCACATAGAGAGTGATCCCTCACCCTGATCTATTTCAGATGGACCGGAGTGCTGCAATGACTAATTCGCAGTCTACAAATAGTGGATGTGACCCATTTTTTAAAAAGTCTGTTTTTAGAGAACCAAGGCTTTTGTCGCATATTCTCCTGTATGGACCCATAATATCGGCCCTTTACCTGACGAGACGTTTGCCATTCCTCATTCCAGGACATCAGCAAGGTATTAAATATAAGAAGAGACCATTTATGGCTCGCACTGTCAAAAAGTTATCAGATTTAATGTAGAGCCAAGCTTCTAACTCTACACGCCCTAACTCAACAATCCCTAACTTCACGAACTTTACACCTTAGTCAAAATCATTTCTCTAATTTATTCACTGTTCATTACTTTTCTGTTATATAATAGTTCTTGTAGTAACGAAACGGCCAAGCCACATGTTTTGACTAAGGTTAGTAAAATTAGGTATTGTAGAGTTAGGGCGTGTAGAGTTAGAAGCTTGGCTCTACATGAAATCTGATAACATTTTGACAGTGCGAGCCATAATTATGGTCTCGTCTTGACAACATTTTACATGAAAATGTTTTTGGCGGGATCTCACTTCTTTTTGTAAGTTACTTAGGACATTTTTTATTGTCTACTAATACTAGCTTACATATCAAATTTCAGCTTTCTAGGACTACAGAAAGAACCCTAAGAATTTTGGTGATCATCAGTGAGTCAGTGACGAAATCTGGGTTTTTATTCTGGGTTTACGAAAATTGAAACTTTATATGTTTAATAAGTCTACTATTGACATCATATTCCGAGAATTTTTTTAACTGTTATGATCCTAACCCAAGAGGGTTCTGAGGGTTCAATAAAACGACGAAGCGTTTCGAGAAATAGTGTAGGTTGCGCTTCGCTTGGCTCGTCTAGGCCTGCCGTGCCCCCAGATCTTGGACATTGCCACACAAATTACCTAGTCACATTTAAAGTTTTAGAATCTAGCCTGGACTTGTATAGAATCAGAATTGTTTATTCGAAAGATCCATAAAATAGTAACATTAAATAAAATTATAAATAAAGAGACTTAAAACTAAACTAACCTAGGATGTGGTGCAGGTTCGGTCCTTGTGGGAGGGTACCCAGAACGCTGGCCGCAACTTGTATTATGATGACAAGACAAACGATATTCATAACATCTATACTATTATAAAACTGTAACAGGAAGTTTGTCTGTACATTGAAGATATTAACAAAAAAAAAATTACGATATGGTTTTTAGGTGTCCCTGATTCCATTTCACCAATTTTTGGATTTTTTGTCTGTCCGTTTGTTTGTGTGTTTGTTTGTTTGTTTGAACGAGTGTCACGCAAAAACTGCTGAACCGATTTTGATGAAACTTTTTTTGTTTGATAGCTTATGATCTGACTTTTAATCTGGTATATAATTTGTGCGGACGAAGTCGCGGGTTAACGCTCGTATTATATAGATTTAAACATTCATGAATTGTGTACAAATATTTATAGTACAACATGGCTGTAACATGTTTAAAAATCAATAATATTTGAAACAAAAATTTATGAATTTATGGATGTTGAGGAAGCTAAAGATGTGTGTCAGAATCGTAGCATGTGGCGATCTGTTGTCTCTGCCTACCCCAGTAGTGGGACATAGGCGTGAGCATATGTATGTATGTATGTATGTACAAATATTTATATTCATCATTCAAATAATTTTGTCCCTTTCGGGATCTTCCCTTCTTTTCGAACCCGCGACCCTTGGCACAGCAGGCAAGTTCACTAACGACTGTGCTATTGGACCGACAAATTTACATTATCATAACTGGCATTTTCAATTATCGATTTCATAACTTATTGATAAGGATAATTTCAAATTGGAAACACAACATAAAAAATATGTTTATTTTATTTTTCTGTTCCGTTTTAGGTAGTTTCCCTTTCAGAGCCTCCTCACCTCTACATCATTTAAGTAGGTATACCTATTTTTGACTGGCATGTCCTTCATTATGTCATTGTGGTGCCTTCTAGGATCCAAGGAAGTCGCAATTCGAAAATCAAATTAAGAATTCGCACTGAATTTCACACTTATCTAATTAAGTATGATTTGTATAGCTTGATGTGTCGCTTGATGTGTCTTCGTTGAACTATTATGCTTAACATCAACACTGCATACTAGAACCAATACAACAAACAAATGTCGTCCAAAGAGCGATTTATTTAGAAACTGCGGCGATATCGCTACAAATAATGAGACAACGTTGTGTAGTGTTATATTTTGAGTACGTAGTGCATTAATATTTCAATGTTTATATTAGTTTAATTATTTTCCTGTTTATTTAATATTCGAATATCCTCCATTTTAAATTGACGCGTAATTTTATAATCAATGCTAACCTTTAACCGAGTGCGTTATCAGGTTTCCATATTTTATGACTTCGACCGCAGGGATAGGTAATACATTATACGAGCGTTGACCCGCGACTTTGTCCGCACAAATTATATACCAGATTTTAAGTCTGATCCTAAGCTATCAAACAAAAAAAGTTTCATCAAAATCAGTTTTTGCGTGATGCTCGTTCAAACAAACAAAAAAACACACAAACAAACAAACAGATTGACAAAAAATCCAAAAATTGGTGATATGGAATCAGGGACACCTAAAAACCATATCGTAACTTTTTTTTGTTAATATCTTCAATGTACAGACAAACTTTCAGCTACAGTTTTATAATAGTTTAGATTTTATTATGCATCTTCTTCTTTCGTGTCATGATGAGCTATATCGCATGAAAATAAAATTAGTCATGCTGTAGTGGAAAGATTAGCTATTCAGCATTAGATGCAATGCACTTTGGTTTAAAAAATAAAAAATATTTAATTTTTTTCATTTTCATTGTGTTTTATTTTGAGTTTAATTTAAATCGAATCTATTTCAGCGCGATGCGATACAGTAACAAATAATTATAGATATCTCTAAGTACCTAAACTAGTAAAATACATATAGTTTAGTGTATACCGGATGACATTGATATCATTAGCATCCTTTCAAATTAAGAGTGTAGCCATCAAACTGAACAAATTTTCCTATGGAATCAAACCGATAAAAGCAAAAAAAAAAAAATAGTTGTTGCATACATTTGAGTCGAGTAGTCGTTGCAGTTTAGTATGGAACAGCAATTTTTTTTTACTTTGATCGGTTTGCTCCCGTAGTAACAGTTGTTCAGTATTATCTGTAGACATTTAGTTTAAAAGGATGATAATGATATCAATTTCACTCTGTAGAGTGCAGAGTTATTAATGTTATTATTCAATTCTAATTTCTACCGTGATCATAGAGTAATGAGAACAATGTATGACACGACTCAAAAAGTCTCTGCTTTTCCGAGAGGGATATAATATTGAGCATAGGTGTTATATATGTATGTAATTTTGTACAATAAAAGTATTGGATTAAATGAATGTATAAATACCTATCATGAAGCAATTTTAAAACAGTGTTCTACATCTTTACTTGTATTTATTCATATAAATACTTGACCTAGTATTAGACCTACTAAACTTATAGACTCTCCGATCATAAAGTCTAGGCTAGTACAGGACTGCGTATCACAACTAAATGCTCTAGGCAATCTAACAATCAGCTTGTGCTACAATGGGTGCCAGGACACTCAGACATAGAAGGGAACGAAAAGGCGGACGAGTTGGCCAGAAGAGGAACAGAAAACTACTTCATAGGCCCCGAACCCGTTCTTGGAGTACCTGGCAGTCTAACACGCGATTCTTTGAACAAGGTCAGCTTTGGAGAGGCAATAAAGCTTTGGTGCAACACCCCAGGCATGGGCCACTCCAAAGCACTTATCAAAGGCTACAATCGCAAACTTGCGAACGGTCTCCTTGCCCTCAGCAAAGATCAAATTTGTACAGTAGCAAGGTCACTCACAGGCCACTGCAAATTAAATAAGCACATGCACACACTGAAACTAAGTGACACCACCGGCTGCAGATTCTGCAAGGAGGAAATGGAGACTCCTCTGCACCTCCTATGTGACTGTGGCCCCCTAATGTACAAACGTAGTACTCATCTAGGTAGGCAGGTTCTGTCACCAGATGAGATACAAACTATACCTATCAAGAATCTACTGCGTTTTCTGGCCGCAGTGGGGATTGGTAAGGAACTTTAAAAAAGGGCGTTCACAAAGGACCAGCGATGGTCTACGTGGCACAGGCTCAGCAAGCCTGTCAAGGCCCAAAAACCCCCCCTAATAATACTAAACTTTTTTGTTAAACTTTGTCTTATTTACGGCTTCAATATTGATCAAAGTAGAACCCCATAACATTTGTGTGCTTAACCTTTGGTATGCCGGAACGCGTATCCACGCGACGAAAACAATTGATTTCTATTGTCTCTGTAACTCCCGGCATACGAGAGGTTAAGTGTGAACCCTACCGTTTAAATCAGAAATTACACTGACCTGCAAAACTAAGTACTATACTTTTAATATTTAAATTTTTTCTAAACTATAGAAATTAGAGATTTAAAATAAAAAACGTTTTATAGCAAACGTTATCAGCTTTCCTGAAACTATTCTTTTTAAATTAAACTCTTTTTCGAGTCCTTTTTATTTCGAACGTATATTTTATGTACTTAAAAAGTTATTGCAATTTTAAAAGTGTGATACTTAGTTTTGCAGGCCAGTGTAGTTAAGGTACAAAGTAAACATAATGAAACGAGTTACCGAACATCTTTCGACGTGCTTATCAATTTTTGTCAATAGACTTGACCTCCCATTTTGACATAAAGAGAATGCGTACGATTACGGAGCCAGTTTGTGATTCGTAACTGGATTGACAAGTAGTATTTCCTTAAAAAACCCATTAAAAATGAATAAGCTTCTTATTGTCCTTTTGGCTGTCTGCCTTGTAAGCGTAAGTATTAATGTTATTTATACAAGTAAATACTTTGTTATAATAATATAAGTAAAATTTTGTCTTAATATTAAAGAACTCGATGTCAGCTCTATTCACACCACGGCTGAAAGAAATTCATTTTTTTTATTTTATCGTTTAGGAACTTTTGAATATTCGTAACATTATCAAAAATATGTATTATCAAAAAATAAACAGGCTCCAAAACTTAAAAAAAATGGAATCAATATTAGTTTGTCCCCCTAGAACAACGTTCGATGTGTAATTTTTATACGTTTTCAGGGTGGTTTCGAACTTAGTTTGATAAAATTGATTTTAATCTAAACTATTATAAAACTGTAACAGGAAGTTTGTCTGTACATTGAAGATATTAACAAAAAAAAGTTACGATATGGTTTTTAGGTACCTATCCCTGATTCCATATCAGCAATTTTAGATTTTTTGTCTGTCTGTTTGTTAGCGTGTTTGTTTGTTTGAACGAGCATCACGCCAAAACTACTAAACTGATTTTGATGAAACAGTTTTTGTTTGATAGCTTATTATCTGACTTAAAATCTGGTATATAATTTGTACGGACAAAGTCGCGGGTTAACGCTCGTATTTTATAAAACTAGGTATTAGATTAGGTACAATGTTTAGGACCTAAATGATTTTATTAAAAAATATGGGGTAAAATTGCACATTTTACGTAAAATAAATGAAAAATTATGCAACGTGGTTATACGAAAAAGCCTAGGATTTTGAAGGAAGATGTAGCGAGCTTTCCCAGAAGAAGCCTATTCACTCGTACTTTAAAAGAATTCGGGTTATAAGCGCTTGGAAATACTGAAATGCGCTCTGAAATTGCGTTACATGCATATAACGTCAATATTCAACCAATTACATATTTTGTAATTTTGTGTGGCAATAAAGTTTATTATTTCTTGACGTTACATTTATGTATTAACATAAATTATTTTTGAAATTCAAATTTTATGTGATTCTTTAGAAAATATGTCTTAACCATAACCGAATTCTACTTAAATTAATCATGAAGGGTTATTTTGTGACAAACAACGTCACAAAAAAACCAACTACCTATAAGTAAAACTTTATGTAATTCAAATCAAATATAACGTTAATACAGTTTTTGAGAGTAACGCGGTTATCATCATGGCGCGTTGTAACACTGCCGAAATATCGGGAACTCAAATATACCAAAACGCGGTAAGCACCCGTTAAAATATTTAATTCTAGATGAAATATAACGTTGTTTGAGGGTGAGCTGATGTCAGCTTATGTCGCATCTATAAAAACATTAACTTGTTTGTCATCATCATCACAATTCGCGATTGGATTAGTTTTAATTTATTTGAGCTTGGCTTGGCACCCACACCAATATTTTTTTTTAATTTTAATATTTCTGTGGTGAAATACTATCAGTTAAACACGCAAGGCGTAAGTACATCAACGCAGAGCAATTGCCGATGATTTATTGTCAACTTTTGAGAAGTTCCGAAGCGCATCATCAGATATTCAAAAAAAATTAACTGGGACCAACTCGACTCCTTTTAAGTCTTGAGTCTGATACTGTCTCTTTCATCGGTCATATTTAATAAGTCAAATATTTATTAAAATGCTTTTTGGCAGGTCCATGCTTTTGTTAAACGTGATGTCGAAGCAACAGGTGCGCCAAGTGGAAACGACTTCTTAGAAAAACCACTTTCTCTATAAAACCAAGGTCGAAATGGCAAAAAAAGATCAGCTGTTCCATATAAAACTCCAAACTGTATCAAACAGTAGATATTTTTTTCGCGATTTCGATGTTAGACCCATAGAGAAAGTTGTTTAGTGTTTTTTTGTATGTCAGCATAATTATTAAGTTGGACCCTGTATATGTATTTATTTTCCATAGGTCCATGCTTTTGTCAAGCGTGATGCTGGAGCAGCAGGTGCACCTGGTGCCTCTGGTGGAAACAATTTACTAGGAACAGCTCAGAAATCACTCCAAGACTTAGGAGAACATCTCAAGCAGGCCTTCGACCCTGAAAACTTGAAGCAGGGAGTTCAAAATTTGCAAACAGAAATTAATAAGGCTGTATGTATCATCGAAAAACTTTATTTTTATTTCTTTATTTAGATGTAAGGAAATATTATATTATGATAATACAGGTGCGGTTGCGGTGGTTGTATCCAATAATTTTTTCCGTTTACTGCATAATATGTAATATGGTTATTAATGAAGCCAACAAAAATAAAAGCATGAAAAAGAATGTTTTTGGGGTACTTTCCCTACACGTAAAGTAGGGATGATTTTTTTTCTCGTCTATCCTATGTTTTGGGGTGTTTTTGATTAGGTCGTTAAAAAATATTACGTGCGTTTGAAAACCGTTTCTCGATTCAGGGATCCGTTTGCGAAATATTAAGCTTTGAAGTGCTAATTAATTTAGAGGCAAACGGTTGTTTTTGTACATATCAAAAAATGAATGGCAGTCGTATATAAGGTTAAATCGAATAAGTTGGCGAAACAAACGCATTTGGTATCTGTTACTAAGTACAATTTTGCGTGATAGCGATTGCGTGATAATGACCCGCCGCCCGATCACATGATTTATAATCATAATAATTGATTCTGAGGTCAGTGTCCGCCTGAGCCACGCACACTGTACATAATTTTGTTAATCATCAATACCAATTATAAACATTGATAATGCAATTTGTTACCAAGTGCCCTGGTTCAGTTTCGCCAACTAATTTAAAATAACCATATAATAATATAAAGGGTCCTTCTTAATATGGTGACACTTTTTTGAGCGATGAGTGAATTTTTCAATGATCAGACCGTCAAACTGAACCACTTTCTCTATGGCACCAAAATCGAAATCGCGAAAAAAAAATCATCTGTTCCATACAAAACTGCAAACCAACTCCAGCCAAATGCATGGGACAGCAATTTTTTTTTTTGCGTTTTCGTTGTTGGTCCCATAGAGTAAGAGGTTCAGTATGATGGTCTGGTCAGCCCCTTAAAAAACTTTCAGCTTAGATGTACACTTATAAAATGTACTTCTAAGTTCGCATATTGTGTCTAGCAACTACGGAACCAAACAGTGCGCGTTGCCCGACACGCACTTGGCCGGTTTTTTTGTGTTTGTATGGAAAGACAAAACGCTGCACAATGCTGAAAGCGCTCTTTGTTAAACTAAGTAGGTACCTAAATAATCCACAGTCAAGTAATATAATATGGAATCTACTTTTTTCAGTTTGAAAGTCTGAAGACCGCGACCGCTGGAGATGGAGAGAAAAAGGCATAAACAAAAGTTAATACCTAAGTATTCCAAAGTGTAAACTGTTCTGTAATTTAAGCAATAGCTATGAAAAAAAAATTGTATGAATTTTATTAGGTACGTTGTACATTGGAAATAAAATACTCGTATGTATAAGTGAAAAGTGTATATTGATTTTTAACCATAACCATTATGTACTGAATTATAATGACAGCTTCCTTACTTGATTGACTTCCATACGACCACACAAGAACATCCATAAACTGAATGAAAGAAAAAACATTTTTTTTTTCAGATTTTTCAGATCAGTTATAAACTTAATATATAAGGTCTAACAAAATTAGCTGAAACTATTTTAAGGGGATGATCAGACCATCAAACTGAACAACTTTCTCTATGGGACCAACATCGAAATCGCGAAAAAAAAATCTGCTGTCCCATAAATTTGCGTCGAGTAGGTTTGTATGGAACAGCTGTTTTTTTTTCGCGATTTCGATATTGATCCCATAGAGAAAGTTGTTCAGTTTGATGGTCTGATAATGCCCTTAAAATAGTTTCACCTAATTTTGTTAGACCTTATATAAAGTTTCAGTGGTAAGATTAAATTTAAGATTTGTATGTAAATCTTTGAGCCAGTGTTACTTTGAAACTAAATACTTATACATTTCTCCGATAATCTGACAAACTGCAGGCACAGAGATTAGTTTCTAAATATTGTTATTAAAAAAAAACAATGAATTAAATTTGTTAAAACTATATCATTAGACTTCGTTTGTATGAAGCACACTAACGGATTAAACGCTGTTCCGGGCAATATTTTGCTAGTTTTTAGAGGCTATCTTCTCTTTATTTTCCGGACATACAAATTAATCAAAAATATAGGTAGCAATAATCATCAACTTTATTTGCTATGAAGTATGATCTTACAAAATTAGCTGAAACTATTTTAAGGGGATGATCAGACCATCAAACTGAACAACTTTCTCTATGGGACCAATATTGAAATTGCGAAAAAGAAATCAGCTGTCCCATACAAAACTGCAAATCATAACTCTACTCAAATGTATTGGACACTAGTTTTTTTTTCGCGATTTCGATATTGGTCCCATAGAGAAAGTTGTTCAAATACAAATACAAATCATTTATTGCAACCATAGGTTAATAATAAATAATAATTTTATAATTTGACGAGCGTTAACCCGCGACTTCGTCCGCACAAATTATATACCAGATTTTAAGTCAGATCATAAGCTATCAAACAAAAGAAGTTTCATCAAAATCGGTTCAGTAGTTTTTGCTTGATACTCGTTCAAACAAACAAACAAACACCCAAACAAACAAACAGACAGACAAAAAATCCAAAAATTGGTGAAATGGAATCAGGGACACCTAAAAACCATCGTAACTTTTTTTACAGACAAACTTCCTGTTACAGTTTTATAATAGTATAGATAGATAAGAATCCTTTGCTAGATCCACTTATCTCCTCACAGACAGCTAGGAACATTGCTAGACAATGATTCTTTCGCAGTAATACCAAACGACTTTTTAAAATTAACGCTGACGTCAAAGAATTTTAACGCCCTCTTACGCCTGCCATACATATACGGAGTCCCGATCCAGAATTCCGTATCAGAATAGGATTTCGGATGGATTTGCCCCTCCAGAATTCGGCTCGGAGTTTCAAATCCACACGAAATTCTGATTCCATCCGAAATAATTCGGCATGTATGAGGCAGGCCTCAAGGCTTTACCAGACTAAATGCCTAGCCACGGGAACGGGCGAACTGCAGCGCAGCGAGTAATATTTCAATACTCTACCCACGCCACCCTGCGTGGACAATTAGTGGATAATAGGACCAAAACGCTCATGAAAACGCTTGGCACACCGCAGTTTGCCCCTTCCTGTGGCCACCGGGACTAGTACGCCAACCCGCGATGGCGACATTTAACACGTCCATCGGTCAAATTTAGTCTTTTGTCTCATTCGCTCGCGCGCAAATAGAAAGAGAGCGGAAGCGTGATAGCGCTATATCACGCTATCGCGTGTTGACGTACTAGCCCGGCCCAGCAGACACGACTAACAATCGCAAACTCACAACACACGACAACAACACGCCGACACAGTAATCGATGTCCCCGCCGGCGGAGACAGTCGCGACCACTGCACAGTCCCTTCAATTCAGGCGCCTACAGACGCTATAGGCCAATCCCAGGCCGCTTCTCACCTATCCCAGCTACACAATCCGCCGCGTAGCCCCAGCAACGTCCTAGGCCGAGGTCCGTACCCCTCTGGGTGCCCCTAGGTCGGTTGCTTAAGTTCATTCAATTGGCTCGGTGACCTTTCGTGGTCCCCCCCATAGTCCGCAGTAAAAAGCAGTAGTTGCTCCCGGAGCAAAGCTGTAATAGTCATTTTCAAAAAAAAAAAAAAAAAAAAAAAAAAACGTACTAGCCCCGCTGGAGTGCGATTTTTGAACATCACACGTTGTAATCAGCCGTAGAAAAAGTCAAAATTACTTTGGAGATTATGCATTTTTCTACTACCGATTTGATCGTGTGATGTGATGTTCAAAAATCGCACTCCAGGCGGAAAACACGGCCCATTGGGGCGGGCGGGAAGCTGAGGCGGTCCCGCGCGCTGTTTTAATATAGGAAAGTCTATATGGCAGCGGTTCTCAAATTTTTAAGCCACGGAATACTGAACCAATCTCTGTTATTTTATGGAACCCCACACAAGCTAATTATAAATAATAATAGATAATGAAAAGCCACTGCCAAAAAATGGCGCCTTTTTTCTTTTCGTCTATTTTATTTGGGCGGCCATCAATCAAACTTGAATATTATAGTTCAGAATAAAGTAACAAATAAAACTTGTTATGGCAAGTAGGTAAGTACATTTTTCTAAACTCAGTCCGAACGGAGATATGAAGGCTTGAAGTAAACGTAATGAATATTACTATCAACTATAGGTATCTCAGTTCGACTGAGTTTAGGGATATGTAATAAAACGTTTTTTTTGTTACTTTATTCTGAAGGTCTTGATGGTCTAATCTAAACCACTCATTAATATTATTAGGGTACGTCCACATCTAGCAAATGCGCCGTTCATTTTATGCTTGTCTGTCGCACTCCTGCGCAGCCCGCGCGCCGGCTGTTTGCGCGCTTGCGACCCGTGCGCTTCAATCCCACTACTTACTGAGGCTAACAGTATGAAAGCTAACCGAAGTTTAAGCGCGCGAACTGGGCTGCAATTGCGGTAAATATTCGGTGATTGAATTCACTCTTGACAGCCGTTAGAGCCGTTTTGACAGATCGCTCAGGCGTTGGGCTGTCAGAGTTTACCGCGATACGGAATTCAGCACAGTTGAATATTAATTGGATTTAAATGTGATTAGAACTGAAATTTGGTAAGAATAGAACTTCTATGTTTTAACTTAGCGCAATCGGTCTCCTGGAGTGCAATTGCGGTAAATAAATCGCAACTGAACCAAGATTGGACCGCGTGCGAAGCTTAGCTTTTTACAAATTTGGTATTGCGCTAATCGCGGTACAGCTCATGACAGCCGTTAAAGCCGTTTTGACAGATGGCTCAAACGGTAAAGGCTGTCAGTCACATAGTAAATAAGTCAAGTTTACCGCAATACGGAATTAACACAGTTGCATAGTAATTGGATTGCAATGTGATTAGAACTGAAATTGGAATAGGATTGAACTTGTATGTTTGAAGTTAGCGCAATCACACTCCATCACTGCTTGCATGCCACCAACGACAAAGCGTTTAAACGAGAAAAACGTTATGCGCGTTCTTTCTGGCATACGTAAAATAATAAGAACGGAGGCACATCTCAATTTTTATCCTTAGGCCTACAGTAGCCCACGCATGCCACCCCCGAGAAAACGATAAAAATCGAGATGTTGAGCATGAAGTTTTTCTCGTGTAAACGCTTTGTCGGGGGTGGCATGCTAGCCGCGCTGCATGCCTCTATCATGAGTTGTGCTAAAGAGGCGCACCAAACAATTACAGTAAAGGCACGTAAACACAGCGACACATCAAGTTATACAAAACCAACATAAGCTGGCCGCGCGATGCTATACGTTACTCGACCTACGTGCGTTCAGCTTATGTTGGTTTTTTATAGCTTGATGTGTCGCCGTGTGTACAGTGCGTGCGCCCGATTTGGACGCACCTTTACACATTGCATTCAAGGTGTAAGGGCCAATCAGGAAGCTGTCATTATAATCCAGTACCTAGATAATGTTTATTGTTCAAAATCAATACTTGAATCAATAACATTCACTTTTCAATGACATTAATTTCATGTGATATCTAATCTTAATATAATTTATTCATAATTTGTTATATTTTTATCATAGTTTTCACAGATTTTTATTAAATTCAATAATAAACATATAAATAGACTCAAGTTACAATATAGTGTTGACTTAAAAGTATCATATTAAGTTTATTCTTTTTTTTCTCCACCGCCACCACTCTTTAGACTGTCAAGCTGAAAAAAGAAAAATTCATTATTACTTGACTGGGGAGTAATTAGGTACTTTCAAACGGACTATTTCATATTAAACAATAAAAATTCTGAGCCTTTACAAACGCAGCGCTTTCAGCATCGCGCAGCTCATGCTATGCCATGCTGCGCCATGCATATCATGCTACGCCATACATGTCATGCTATGTCATACTACGCCATACATATCATGCTATGTCATACATGTCATGCATTGGTGAAAACACTGCGTGGGAAACAGCTCTAGCAGCAAGAAAACAGAATTTAGGGTTGAACTTCATCTGGCAGCACGGAATCGCATATTTTCACGCTCCATCCTTTTCTATCGCTCAGGAATTTCACTTGCTAAGGCGAGAAAGATAGCGTGAATGCGTCAGCATGTGGCAGCACCGGCAGTGCTGCGACCCTTCTTGCTCTAGCAAGCGACGTCGAACTGAGCGACAGAAAAGGATGGAGCGTGAAAAAATGCGATTCCGTGCTGCCAGATGAGGTTCAACCCTCACACTGTTTCGAATATGGATTAGGAAATTACGATAAATACATAAATAAATATCTTGAACATTGTCGCATATGTTACCTTGTCCCATTTAAAGTACATGGGCTGCAATCGCGGTAAATATTCAGCGATGGAACCGTGATTGGATTACGTTCGAACCATAACTTTTTTCACAATTAGTATTGCGCTAATCGCGGTAGAGGTCATGACAGCCGTTAGAGCCGTTTAGACAGATCGCTCAGACGTTAAAGGCTGTCAGTTACATAGAGTTTAGCGCGATGCGGAATTCAGCACAGTTGAATAGTAATTGGATTGCAATGTAATTACAACTGACTTTTAAATTAGCGCAGTCGGGCTCCAGGATGAGTTAAAAACGAAAATGTTGTGGGACAGTATCTAGTATCTAATCTATACATTCATAGGTACAGGCATTCAATACATTTCTCACTAGATATCCATAAATGCCATTCAAGGTGTAAAATTAAATGCTTTAGATATCGTACTTCAGACCATCAAACTGAACAACTTTCACTATAGGGCCAAAATCGAAATCGCGAATAAAAAATCAGCTGTTCCATAGAAAACGTCCTTAATTTCACCCTGTAGTATGGAAAGACCAACAATTTTTTTGCTAAATTCTCATGGGTTCTTACGGAAACTTGTTCAGTACCATGTGTACAATCACCCCTTAAAGTAATGCAACTGTTTACCCTAACACCGTGTATACTCAAAAGCTGCAGCCAATAACCAACCATAATAAGTATTAACTAGTTATTGTATTATCATAGCCTATATAAATTATATAATTATTTCTTAATTATAAATTATTAAAAAAATGTTTTTAGTATGTACTTACAGCCTTGTTAATTTCCGTTTGCATATTCTGAAGGCCCTGCTTTATCTTTTCAGGGTCGAATGCCTGCTTGAACTGTTCTCCTAAGTCTTGGAGTGATTTCTGAGCTGTTTCTAGTAAATTGTTTCCACCAGAGGCACCAGGTGCACCTGCTGCTCCAGCATCACGCTTGACAAAAGCATGGACCTGTGGAAAATAAATACATATACAGGGTCCAACTTAATAATTATGCTGACATACAAAAAAACGCTAAACAACTTTCTCTATGGGTCTAACATCGAAATCGCGAAAAAAATATCTACTGTTTGATACAGTTTGGAGTTTTATATGGAACAGCTGATCTTTTTTTGCCATTTCGACCTTGGTTTTATAGAGAAAGTGGTTCATTATGATGGTCTGATCATCCTCTTAAAAAACCGTCAGCAAACTAAGGGTGTAAGAAAATGCAAATAATTATTTTTTGTTCTGACAGGTTTGCTCCCATAGTCAGTTTGACGTGTAGAGTATGTGGTTTAAAGGTTAACGATACTTTCCCTTACAATCTTTATACTAGGTGTTTTTTCTATGGTTTTTTTCAAGGGTGGTTTAAATTTAAACCACAGATTCAAACCATCAAACTAAACAACTTTTACCACGAAAGCAAACCCGAATTCGTAAAAAAAATCAGTTGCCTCATATAATTTGAGTAGGCATTGCAGTTTAGTAATGGAGGTACGGCAGTTTTTTTTTTGCTATGTATGGTTTGCTCCCATAGTAAACGTTGTTCAGCTTAATTGTGTGAATCACTCCTGAAAATTTCGAAACGATTTAATGTTGCGTTGTATAAACGGCCCTTGAACCAAAAGAGGAACTGGAGACAGTAGGCAGACCGCCTGTACCATGATCCGACAACATTGAAAGGGTGATGGAAAGTGTTTCGCATTGGATCAAGATTAGCTTAGGGCTAGTCTTTGATTAAATTGAAATAGCGAAAGATAGGTTGTATATCTTTCATTACGTACTCAAACAATGGATCTGCTTTTCATGTAGCAATGAAAAGTAATGCCGTATGATTTGTTTTTAAAGTGAAAACTTATTTAGCACCAACGATTTTAGAATCATTACAATACCTATGCCAGCTTCCTGTTTAGCACCAAGGATTTTAGAATCATAAAGGATGCCACTCCTCCTTACAAGCATGGAAACAAGAAAATTGGCCATGGCGGTCGGTAATGTTCGACCTTCTTTCGTACGTCTCCCTAGTCGATATTTCCAACGTTTTTGTGTCCCTTTCTATCAGAACAAAAATTGAATAAAAACTTTTTTTTTTAAATTTTTTTTCATTAGATTAGAAAGGGACAAGGTAACGTCAAAAACATAGACGGGAATTTACGAAAGAAGAACGATTTTTAACCGACCACTAAGTCATCATGTTTCACCGCTTGTTAGGCAGTGTGCCCTCCAAGGTATAGACAATACCTAGGGGAGCGCGCAATCTCTCTATGGACAATACTTAAGCCAGTTCCTGTTTAGCACCGATGTGATTTGAAACTCGATACTAAGTAGTTTCTAACTAAGAAGTTTTCACTTTGCTTTTACCGTGTGTAAACTCCACACATTTTTTTTCTTTTTGAATGATTTATATCTGGATTTATACAACGAGTAAAAGCACATGATGGCATTGTGGTCTTTATCCTGCCTAAAATTAAAAAAGTAACTCTACCATGCAATACCGCAAATATCGTGATTAACACTCAGTTGCAGAAACACTCATTACAGTTAATCCTCCATTAAATCTCTTGTTAGCTTTTACTACGTCAACAAGGCAAAAAGAGAGAAGAGATTAAATGGAGGATTATCATTAATGAGCGTTTCTGCAACTCAGTGTTAGTCAATTAGGTGACGGGGGCTCAATTTAGGAGGTCCATGCGCAATAGCTATAGGCTAGTCACCTATTTTCCGCTATTTAATTTAATCAAAGGGGCCAGTGACAAATGGAGCAATCAAAAGGAGGCCTATACTTTACAGAACCATCCCCTGTTAGGTACATACAGGCATAGGATGACAAGGCCTTGATTGACAGACTAATTACCTCGATGCTGCATTCCAGTCAAAACTTATACAGGGTGTAACAAAACACCCTAGTAATACTAAAGGGGGTGCTTCAGACCATGAAACTGAATATGTTTTACTATGGAGCACATGTCTTATTCATTTGAGTCGAATCGGTACTACAGTTTTAAATGAAACCGTTGTTTTTATCGTGATTTCGAAGTTGACTCTATAATGAATGTTGTTCAGTTTGATGGTTTAAAATACTGGAGTTTTTTATTACACCCTGCCTATACAATAAAGTAATTAATTTCTATTTTGTTTGACACCAAGTATAAGTAATTGCATTCTGTTGCGTCGTCGTCGTAAAAATCGAAATCCCCACCGTCCCCGAGGGGGTTCGTCGCGATCTCTGCCCACTCTTTTTCCTTCTGGCGCCTACAGATGCTACCGGCACATCGCTGGCCGATTCTCACCGATCCCCACTACCCAATCGTAGCCCGCGTAGTCCCAGCAACGCCCATTGCCGAGGTCCGTACCCCTTAGGGGTGCCCCTTGGGCAGGTTGCTTAAGCTCATGCATTGGTTCGGTAGACCTACCAGGGCGCTTCGCCGTCACTGGTGTGGTCCCCCCATAGTCCGCAGTAATAAGCAGTCGATGCTCCCTGAGCAATGCTGTATATGTCAATTCGAAAAAAAAAAACAAAGACTTTCATCTTAGGAAACTCATATTTCTTATTCTTATACAAGATTTTCATTGGAATACCATTTTATATTGTCAGATCTTACGACGAATAGTTTCTCGAAAAGAATTTAATACAAAGGTAAATAAAAAAACAACACTCACGCTTACGAGGCACACAGCCAAAAGGATAATGAAAAGTTTATTCATTGTGATAATATTGTTTATGTGCAAACTTGTCAACTGTTCGAAATGCTCTGCGAAACTGCAGTTATATGCAATCCATTTATGAACAGTTGAAAGGTCTTCGTTATCTATTTGTCATTGGGCAGGGGTCATGTTGTTCTCAATCAACTAATGAGTTGAAAGTAGATATCGTCCATCGATGCGGGGAAGTTAGTTATTATCTTGTTTTCTTATGATACCGGTTCGAAGTTCAAAGTAGTTTAGCATTATCAACGTGACATACTTAGGTATATAAAATAACCAGCCAAGAGCGTGTCGGACATACCCATGACAAGGTTCCATAGCACATACTCGTTCTTTGTTCAATAGAAGTTTTTTTCTGACACTCATTGCGCTACAGGCATTGTCAATGGTACGCCAAATTTTTTTTTACATTGAGCGCAAAATATCTCGAAACCGAGCAGTATAAGGACTTTATTTTGTTAAATTTTATAAGACCTATCTAACAACTCCTTACGCTATAAAAGAAAACAAAATGTCTTTATCACATTTATATTTTTGGGATATTATTGTTTAAAGCATAGATTAATATGTATATTGGGTTTAAAGGTTAGAAGAATTTCATTGAGGTTGAAGTTTGTGATTGGCCTAAAGCTGACTATATTGTGTAAGTAACTGGTATTAATAGCTGTACTCTCCCCAAATATAATAGTAACCATAAAAAAAATACATTTTCTGTCTTCTTTACGATTTTTTTATTAAGTGCAAAAATGAGAGAGTACCTACATAACTAATTGACGTGGGATAAACAAACAGACATAATGGTTGAAAATTAAAGGGTTCCTTGTTTGACTACGGAACCCTAAAACAGTGTTGGTTAGTGAATATTAACCCCAGCAGCATGGGTTAGATTCGTACCCATTAGGGTACGCAGCAAGCTGAAACTTAATGTTTTAACAGGTTATTTATGATTTGTAACCTATAATGAGTACAGCCCCAGCAAACAATTTGGTCGTATAAGGCACACATTTAAAGGACTATTTTGACTTTATATACTTATTTTGACTTATAAAAGTTATATTACGGTAATTTCGTCATAATTATACTGGTGCTTTATGCGTCTGATGTTCGACTATACGACATCTATACGACCAAATTGTTAGTTGGGGCATCTTTATATTGAGCCTACCAAAAAAAATGGAAAAACGGAACAACTTATTTTATATTATTTGAGACAAAAACATTTTACTAGGCTCGTCCCTTTAGTCCAGGAGCTTTTCAAGTATTTACTTAGGACAAAACATCCATTAAACAAATAATGATTCTGAAAGAAATTGTTCTTTCTGAGCCATTCAGTGTTTAGGCACGCAGTTGGTATATCTACTTTATGTTGGGTTATACATGGTGTAAGAAAAAGTATCATTTAACCTGAAACCACTTACTCTACCCATCAAACTAAACAATTTTAACAAGCGCAAAAAAAATTTACTGTCTCATACATTTGAGTCGAGTAGGCGCTGCAGTTTAGTATGGAACAGCTGTTTTTTTTTGTGCTGACAGGTTTGCTCCCATAATAAAAGTTGTTCAGTTTGATGGCTAGAGTAGGTATGTGGTTTAAAGGTTAATAATACTTTTCCTTACATCCTGTATAATAGTTAATAAGCTACAATAGGGTTCTTCTCAATTTATGCTGATGGTTTTTAAGCCCCTGACGCAAAAAGAGGGGTGTTATAAGTTTGACGGCTGTGTCGGTCAGTCTGTATGTGGCATCGTAGCTCCCGAACGGACGGACCGAGTTTTTTTAATAGAAAGCGAATTTTTGCAGAGTATTCCTAACTTTGTTTCATGAAAATTAGTTCAGCAGTTTTCAAGTAACTTTAAAAATTAAATTAGCATAGCATACTCATACATTGGGTACTCAGAGATATTCTGAAACCTCAGAACATCCAAGTTTCACATTAAAATACTAATTTAACAAACCTCCAACGGCTTACTTGTGAGAGAGGCGGTAGAGCTCTCTGAATATAGCTATATCGTCGGTATATTTCTTGATATTTCGGGTGCCTTTGACAACGCATGGTGGCCAATGCTTCTCCTAAAGCTCAAAAATAGAGGTTGTCATCGGAATATCTACTCACTTATTTATTCTTACTTTACGAACGGAGTTTCAAAGTTGAGGCTTGGTCACCATGTAGTGTCCAAAGTGCTGACACAGGGCTGTCCTCAGGGCTCTGTCCTTGGACCCTATTTATGGAATATAGGTTTTGATGATTTTCTGACACTTCCTTTCCCTCAAAGCTGCTCGCTAATAGGATACGCCGATGATGGTCTTCTGCTCATGCATTCCAATACTAGAGTAGGTATCGAAAGACTGGCTAGCAACTGCCTGCAGCAAATAACAGATTGGGGATACAGAAATCGTCTTCAGTTCGCCCCGCATAAAACATTCCAACTATTGCTCAAAGGGAACCTGAAAGTACCACCACGAATAAAATTTCAAGGCATTAATATTAAAAGTAAAGATTCTGTTTCCTATTTAGGCTTTCATTTGGAACGTAATTTTAGCTTCGTAAATCATATCAAGACAATAGGAGAGAAAGCCAAAAGTAATTTTTTGAGTTTAGCGCGTATTTCCACCTCGACATGGGGTCTTTGTTACAAAACACTTAAAATAATATATTCCGCAACATACCTCGGGTGCATGTGTTATGGAGCCCCCGTTTGGGCAGATAGGTCGGCTATTGGCGCTGCGCGCCGTAAGTTACTTCAAAGTCAACGTTTAGCCTTGATTTTCCTGTGTAAAGCGTATAGAACGGTCAGCACCGAAGCACTCCCCGTTCTAGCGGGGGTGGTTCCCGTAGACTTGGAAATACAACGCCGCGCGGCCAATTACTTTCGTTCAAGAAAAGTTAGTCATAACTTCTTAAAACCTCGCGACCGAAATAGAATTAGTAAATTATTTAACTTTGATTGCAACATCTTTGATGAACTTTTATTAGACTGGGAACTACGGTGGCAAGGGTCTACAAAGGGTCGACATCTATACCAATTTTTTCCATCTGTTCGCGATCGTCTAGACAAAGCGTGGCTAGAGGTAGATCACTGCGTAGCCCAATTTCTTACTGGACATGGTAACTTTAAGGGAAAGCTATTTTATTTTAAATTGATTGCGTCACCTTTATGTGAATGTTCTGTTGACAGTAACGAGTTCGAACAGACCGCTCATCATATTCTTTGGGAGTGTGAGCTCTGGTACGCCGAGCGCCAGACCATGCTTGACTCAATAAAATCGTTTTCTGGTGTCCCTTACTACATGGATCTTGTTGCGACTAGGGATAACTTCCGTGCGTTCAGATATTTTTGCCATACTTATTACTGGAAGCAAAATAGGTCATAGTTTCAGTACAATGTTAGGTTCCTATTGTTTTATTTTGTATTTTTGGTGCTTTTGCGGTCGTGTCTTCAACACTGCCATAAATGATCTTTTGAATTGGCTCTCTAATAGCCATGTTTTTTCCTTCTTATTGCTGTCTCCCGTTTGCAATGGAGGGAAGTCGGATATTTCGTTTTCCTACTCCTCCTATCTTCTTTGATTAATTCATTGCGGGTTCCAAGACAGATTAGAGTCATCCCCCGGGCTCGCTGGACTTCATTGTCCAGTGTTGTGAATGGTCGCCGCTGTTGATCCTGGCTTACAGGAGTTACAGCGGTGGGAATGTGTGGTGGGCCTATGCCCGATTAAAAAAAAAAAAAAACCTCCAACGGCAAAAACAAACATTTAAAAAGTAAAAAATAATTCAGTCACCTAAATATCTTTAACAGAGTAAAAAAGTAGAACATATAAATTTGCTTACATCAAAAATAATAGGTGACCGAATTATTTTTTTACTTTCTAAATGTTTGTTTTTGCCGTTTGGGGTTTTATATTTGTAATTTAATGTTATTAAGAGGATGATCATACCATCAAACTGAACGTAGGTGGTGTGAACCAAAAAGTATTTAGGTTTAAACGAATTTAGTAGTCGCTCTGTCTTTCACACTGCTCATACAAAAGACAGTGACAGGATTTACACAGAGTGTTACAGAAGTAAGAATAAAAATTGAAAACTTTCACTATGGGACCAACATCAAAATCGCGAAAAAAATAAATGTTTTGTCCCATACATTTAGCTCGAGTAGATCTGTAGTTTAGTATTGAACATCGCAAACGCATCGCATCATGGCGATTATGGCAAATCATTGGAGGCCTATGTCCAGCAGTGGATGTCTATCGGCTGATATGACGATGATGATGATGGAACATCTGATTTTTCTTTCGCGATTTCGATATTGATGCCATAGTGAAAGTTGTTCAGTTTGATGGTCTTAACCACCCCTTTAAATGTTTATTTGTATTTTTGAAACACTCCTCTGTATATTTTTTTAAACGAAAAAAATTCTATTGTTCCAAACATTTGGCTCGAGTAGGTTTGCAATTTGTATGGAGGAACAACAGATTTTTTCCCCAATTGCCCCTATTCCAATTTGCGTCGCTATAAATACATAAGATACTTTGTGGAATATTTTAGACTAAGCACCAAATTGAGCAAAAAGTTGTAATCAAATTGAGCAATTAGTTGTAATCAAATGGAGCTGCGGTTGAAGCATGCTATCTTATCTTAGTACAAACTAAGTGGAACGCTGATTTTCCATAGACAGCTTCCGCCATCTATCGGTTATATTTCGAAGCACTAAGTGTTCAACTAGGGTTCATATCGGAGTAACAGCGCACTACACCTCACGCGCTGCGCTGCATTAGTGAGAGATTTCGCCCATATCAATCACTGTCTTGTTGGTATAGCGGTCTAGACAACCGGCTTATGATCCGGGTAGCTAAGGTCCGATCCTCGTGTCGGCCGATCGTCTTTTTCAATTTATTTCATAATTTGGCGCCCCCTTGTGCTAATAAGCGGCAACGCAATTAGGACGTCCTAAAATTCAAGATGAGTTACCTATCTATATTCAATATACATATTAATCTATGCTAAGCACCAAATTAAGCAAAAAGTTGTAATCAAATTGAGCAATTAGTTGTAATCATATGGAGCTGCGGTTGAAGTGAATATCAGAGTAAATATTGCACGCATTTCACAACGAAAACAAGTTTATTAATAGTTTCATATTTTAAGTTACATGATTTTATTTATAAGCAAATACTCAGGTACTCCAAGGTCAGTTATCATCTTCTATACCGCTTTTCGTTGATGATTTCGTTAAATCGTCAAACTGAAAAAATAAAACATTATAAAAACAAAATTCTTACAAAGGGAAAAAATTTTAAACACATATAATTTAAATATGAGTAAACCAATCCGACTCATATGCTTATACAAATACGAGTGTTAACCCGCAACTTTGTGCGCACAAATTATATACCAGATTTTAAGTCAGACCATAAGCTATCAAACAGAAAAAAATTTCATCAGAATTGGTTCAGTAGTTTTTGGGTGTTGCTCGTTCAAACAAACAAACACACAAACAGACAGACAAAAAATCCAAAAATTGGTGATATGGAATCAGGGATAACTAAAAACCATATCGTAACTTTTTTTTGTTAATATCTTCAATGTACAGACAAACATCCCGTTACAATTTTATAAAAGTTTAGATAAGGCTTCGAGTAGCATTTAGTTTTTATTTCATCGTAATCGGCACACTTAATCAAAAGTTAGGAGATTATGCTTTTCAATGGTATTTGATTAATTGAATCAGGCGTTACTTTGCGGAAATCCATGACTAATATGTAGATGACACGATTGTATCAAGACCTCCGCTTCTAAGTACCTAGTAGACAAAGTTGTATTACGTTATGCAACACAACCTGCCCGAGTGTCGGACGCTCGGCGGAGTAACAACTCTGTTTCGAACGTTCGTCGGTCTAACTCCTGAGGATGCTCCTTGGTGGAGCGAAACACGTGTAGAGTAGAAATTATTTGGTGGGCAGGTTGTGTTGCATAACGTAATACAACTTTGTCTACTAGGTACTTAGAAGCGGAGGTCTTGATACAATCGTGTCATCTACATATTAATGGTATTTGATTTACGATATATACATATAAAATCAAACTGAATAATTTTCTCTTTAAGACCAATATCTAAATCGCCAAAAATAATCTGCTGTCCAATACATTTCAGTCGAGTTATGTTTGCAGTTTTGTATGGGGCAGCGACTTTTTTTTCGCGATTTCAGTGTTGGCCCCATAGTAAAAGTTGTTCAGTTTGATGGTCTGAAGCACCCCTTTAAGTAAGCGTCCCGTTGAATTTTACACCCTGTATGAAACTCTTTTCCCTTAGCCTCATACAAAACCCACGGGAAGAAATAGAGTGTGGTCCCAGCAAACTATTTAGTTCGCTGGGTAGCCCATTCACAGCCAGAACCATACAGGTTTACAAAACGATTGCAAGTGAAAATTGTCCTTTTAGTTATTTAACAAGTATACAGGGTGTAAGGGTAAACAGTAGCATTACGTTAAGGGGTGATTGTACCCATAATACTGAACAACAACAACCATTTGGTATGGAAAGATTTTTTTTTCAGAATTTTATGTTTCTTTGGGAAAGTTGTTCAGAATCATAAGTAAAATCATAATATTCAATCTAAGGTCTCCTAAGGTTCTAACCAACATCTGGCCTAATCTATGTACATTCGTCAATCAAATAACGTATGCATTCTTACAGCCACAGAACATTATAAGAGGGGTTAGAAATGCAAAGTAGCGCTTTTGCTTCGGAGACGGCTGACGCCACTTGTCTTCCCGCTCACGCTGCTACTACTCTTGCCCTCCCGCTCGCCTTATGATGTTATGCAAATCATTGCATAACCTGTGGCGACACGTTCCACGCCTACTTTGCACTTCTAACCCCTCTTAAAATGTTCTGTGCTTACCGCCATAGAAACTCGATTCAACGAATCGCCCACAGCACTCAATACGGGTTGAAGTTGTTTCGTGTTAACTTCATCCACTGCCATGGCGAGGCTCTGATCTATGCAGTTCTTGAAGTGCATCATATTCTTTTGGAAAGAATCCAGGATATTGGGTTGCTGGGTTGCAGTATCTCTTTTGACTGTATGTGTTTGTACCTTGAAGTAAAATTATTATTTTATTAAATCGAATAAATCATCATCATCATCATCATATAAGCCGATAGACGCCCACTGCTGGATAGGCCTCCCCAAGGATCGCCATAACGACCGGCCCTGAGCTGTGACCTCATCTGCGCTTTGCTTTGCGCTTTTCGGTATGCTACTCTGGTTCTTCTTCCCTTCATTTCTCATTTGATCTCGCAGGGAAACACCGAGGATAAATGTTATAGGTTATATTATAGGTTAAACTTGATTAAATTGTGAAATTTTCTATATCTTACATACATACGTACACACGGCGACACATCAAGCTACACAAAACCGTCATAAGCTGACCGCGCGTACGTCGAATAACGTATTGCATCGCGCGGCCAGCTTATTTTGGTTTTGTATAGCTTGACGTGTTGCCGTGTGTACATATCACTATCATAAAACCCTTTGGAGTGGTCAGAAATTGTACTCAAATTACTGACTTTTTTGCAGGCAATTTTGAGGTTTCGAGGGATTAATGTGTGATGTAGAGGGGTGTGTGTGTGTTATGTTTTCTAAATCTTGATATTTAAAAACATTTTTACCTTCGAAATTAGAATCATAAAATTTTAACAAAATCATATTATTTGATTAAACTGTCGGTTTATAAAATAAATCTGTGGCTTGGTACAAGAAGTATGTAAGTCGGTTAACTATGACAAGACATACGAACTTCTTGTTCCAAGTCTAGAACGTAATTCGATTGACTATAACTCCAAGCCACAGAAATAACGAAGTAAGTTAAAGTGTGTTACTAAAATTAAGTACATAAACAAAAACCGCAAAGTTTATATAATGAGCGTAATATAACTGTAAATCCTATAGAACAGTTTGTTTATTAGTAAATAAAATAACGTGTACATAATTAGTAAACAAACAAAAGCTAAACAAAAACATTTTTTTAACCTTTAATCATTTAATTAATTAGAATATAATATTCGATTAGATTTAGTTCGTTGATTAGATTAATAAAAAAAACAGTTTATCAAATAACAAAGTAACTTTTTTAGAATACTTGCCATATGCTCCAGAGTTGGGAAAGTGAGAAACTGATGATGATAAGGTGTTAAAAAATGGTAGAGCTAAAATATCTATACTATTATAAAACTGTAACAGGAAGTTTGTCTGTACATTGAAGATATTAACAAAAAAAAAGTTACGATATGGTTTTTAGGTGTCCCTGATTACATTTCACCACCTGATTTTTTGTCTGCCTGTTTGTTTGTGTGTTTGTTTGTTTGTTTGAACGAGCATCACGCAAAAACTACTGAACCGATTTTGATGAAACTTTTTTTGTTTGATAGCTTATGATCTGACTTAAAATCTGGTATATAATTTGTGCCGACGAAGTTGCGGGTTAACGCTCGTTGTAAATAAAATTACTGTTTGATAAAAAAAAAGTAAATTAAAACGCTAAATGATTGGTTCTGATCGAATCGACAATACATATTGTGTAAGTTTGAAAAATAAGGTTTTTAATCTATTTACGACCTTTTATACAGACTCTTGAACACCGCAGCCTATTGGTATAACAGATTAAATTTTTTTGCAAAAATAAGAAATCAATAAGATTTTGCATAAACAGTTTTATGGTTTGGGTTTGTCTGGTAGTTAAAATATTTTATGAAGAAAAACAATCTAAGTATTTTATTTTAATATATTTTTTTGTGTTATTAAAGTTATCATTATAACAAATAAAGGTTTTAGTAAAATTTTACTGTGCAAAAATACTTACATTAACAAACACTAACAAAACTAAGAACAAAGTAATATTCTTCGCAGACATCGCAAACGACTTTAATGTAGTCGAAGATGGCAACAAACTGTGAACTGGTCAATAGGCAACTCTTTATGTACCATTGTGTACATTACATATACCTGTACATTAGTGACATAGGTAATAACTTCCAAACATACAGGCTGTTCTGCTTAGGGAGAAATAAATTGATTATGATAACATATTTTTAATAAAAAGGTAATATTAGAGTTCAATAGAAATACAGAGGGTTCATATTTCAATTCCGTTACTTAGCTTATTGTGCTGCCCTCAATCGTATTTTTTTGTCTAATCAATTAAACATTTCAAAATAACAAGAATGTCACGTCGTAGCCCTGATTGGCTTTCAATTTATCGAAACATTATAGCTTGTAGCTATTATCAGTAAAACCAGGCCAAAAGTGGCCACTTTTGGCGGTTTTAAAGATAGTAATTACGAACATTATAAAAACAAATCCGAAGTGACCCGATAAATCGAAAATAAGCAATGACCTCAATGTGATATTCTTGTGTTTTTTGAAAAATATTAAATATTAGTTAAGAAATAAAAAAATACGAATGGGTGCCCCCAATTATCTGTTGTAAGTATTGTGCTGCCGCAAAATAGGCTCGGTGCAGCCTTAAAAGTGTTTTCTAAGTCACTATGATTATAATATTTACATAATAATTTCACAAACAAATTATGACAATACTTTTTGTCAAATTTTATTAACATTCGAAATGCTTATTGACAGTTTACCATGTCGGTCTGGGAGACAGTCAAAGTAACCAGAAGATTTTTTAAATTTTTTCTATCTACATAAAATATTATCTACACACCACCACCAATTATCAATCTCGAATCAAATCTCACTAGTTTATAACTCTTTAATGGCCCTATACTTTATTTTAAAAAATTTATCATTGTAAGTAGGTACCTATAATATTGTTTTCAAACGAATAAATAGGATTTTATATAGGATCAAAATTCTATGGGAAGTCGTCAGGATGTACAAGACAGGGATGCCTTGGAATTTTGATTTCTTCAGATGCTTCTACTGTGCTCACGTCATAGTCGGGGGCAAAACGAAAACCGTAATCTGCAGGTGCTGGATGACCGAGCTCTGTACGATGATCTTCATGTGAATCAGGCTCATCACGATATGCTTTCCTGAGAGGTTGACGTTTGGTCTTAGCGTGTTTTTCTTCATCAGCTAACATGCCCTAGAAAACATTAAAATATTAATCAATTCTTTTTGTCAGCAAATACTGACTGATGAGTATTAGCAAATTATTTAGAAAAATCGAATGATTCAAATTATTAAGTTACGGGTGGTTTAAGTATTGTAATTAATTGATAAACAAAAAAAATGCTAATATTATGTTTATTTCGTTTAAATTACGGTATTAATTATAGTATGGTTTAAAGATACAACATTACCTATATAGGGTCCTTCTTAATATGCTGACACTTTTGTAAGGAGTTGATCAGACCTTTTTAAACTGAATAACTTTCTGTATGGCACCAACATCGAAATCCCGAAAAAGAAATCAGCTGGTCCATATAAAACTGGAAACCTACTCGATCCAAATGCAAGTGACAGCTGATTTTTTTTCGCGATTTCGATGTTGGTCTCACAGAGAAAGTTGTTTTGTTTGATGGTCTGATCATCCCCTTAAAAAAGTGTCAGCATATTAAGAAGGACCCTATATAATATATCTACGCACTTCTTTACTAAAAAAGTACAACATAACTAAACTAAACAGATCATTGTTTAGTTAGTTGTTTTATTTATTTAGTATGAAACTTTTTTTGCACCTTGTGTCCATGCGTTTAACAGAAGCCAACTCATATTTCCTTAGCGTAACTGAGCGTAAAATAATTCAATGACAAATAAGATGTACTTTGAAACGAATGTGATATACTGTCTTAGCGCGGTCGTTTATCTCTCACAAAAAAAATGATATTAAGAAAGTGTAACTGCGGAAAAGGCCTCCCTTTTTCTTCAATCCTCCTGACGCAACGCAATATCTGGCCCTTTAGAAAACCACCCTAAATGTCAATCTACTCTTGGATTTACGTCCGTTTCGCCATCGGTTTTGTCAAAGCACTTCCGTAACTCATATGACCTATTTCTCCTGATATTTACAACGAATTTTTATACGCTGGATGTGCTGGATGTACAGTGCATGATCGGTTGTTGCGGCGATCTTTAGGGAAGACCCACTTCTAGTAGTGGACCTCTATCGGCTGAGATAACGATGATAATGATTTTTACGCATCGAAATTGTTATATGTATGAACTAAAAGATAGTTTGGAGAAACTCTAAAGTAGTTTGGCGGACGGCCATATAATTTGAGACCCAGACTTGGAGGTCCCGTACATGAATGAAACTTAGTAATACGTGTAGAGTGAAACCAAAATTTAACAAAAAGTAAATTTGTTGTAACCTGTAGAAGTTGGGGGAAAGGTATTTCTCCTTTTATGATACCTTTTGTATCAAGTGTGTGAAACTCATAATCTTTTTTATTAGATAGTCCACTCAATCTTCTACGCATTCATAGTGTTTATTTTAATGAACATTCACGATAACCGTACAATATTATGATAATGGAAGAAAACGAAATCGCACACACTATAAATTCAACCAAGCCAAACACGTTCCGTAACGACCAAAAAATACCTCAGTGATAATATTAATTAGATAAAAATAGGTGCCGTGGTTGGGTATTGCTACTGTTTTTTTGGATGATTTGTCTATTTTACTAGTAATTTCTACTTTTGAATCCGGACTTCTGGAGATGTGGAAGTTTTTTTTTTTAAAAATGCCTTAATTTTTTCTGTTTATAATAATTATGACCGCCGTCCTGAATGGCTTTTAGTTTTCGTAAAAAATGGCTAGGTCCAAGTTTGCCATTCTTCTTTAACAGAAATTTGATACCGCGTCAGCAAACCGCGTTGATTTAACTTTAAGACAATTTACAAGTACTTGTTTGTCTACAAAGCAAACAGCCTCGCTTGAACAGTAACTATATAAGTAATAGATCAAATAGAACTTTGCATCTTGTATGATATCATTTGCAAATGTACAATTTGTACAGAGCAATATTTTTGTTGACTCAGTCAGAGAAACAAACGAGTCACAGGAATATAGTAAATGTTCTTGTATAATGAGATCCAGCTTTTACCTTCGGGCTCACAACCTTTCACACTGGCCAGAGTTTGGGCACACTGCTAGTGAAATGTGGATTTTCTAAATGTATTGATCTGATTCTGATTCTAGATTTTGATGCGGTTCTTTTAATAGATAGAGTGATTCAAGAGGAAGGTTTAGATGTATATAATTGCAATTTCAAACATTATTGATTTTAAACATGTGACAGCTATGTTGTTTTATATAATTGCAGTAGTATTGGACCGGTGCGAAGCCGGGGCGGGTCGCTAGTAGGTACACCATTATGTTGAATATCTCTGACGGACCGTCATACTCGACAAATATAGTCGTGAGCAAGTCGTGAGCATATTATGCTTATGCTATGCTTTAGTTTAAAAGTGTTAAGCGAAGGAAGTAGGCATAAGCTTTTATTCCTATCATAAAAGAATCAATTGCGTCAAAACGATATTACTATTTGCCCAATTTGAGGTCGAAGAAGTTCGCATTGAACACAAATAAATGCACGAGTTGACTTGACTGTGTTTTCTCACCACAGCAAGCGACAATTTTACTATATATATATATATATATATATATTTTTTTTAAGTTACATATAAATTATCTGCTTCGATGGTGATACGCATAACTTCAATTCCAATTAATAAAACAGTATTTCCGAGCACTTACAACCCGAATTACGTGAAAGTACGAGTGAATAGGTTTCACTCCATGCTCCATCTGGGTAAGCATCTTCGACCCCATCTTCGTCCTGAGAACTCGATTGAGGTCAAGAGCAAACCCATCCGTAATGAAAAAAAATATATACGAAACAGTGTTAAAATACAGCATGCTGTACAATGTTTCAGGGTTATAAAAAGGTACATCTATCATGACCTACTATATTCTCGAGTGGCCTTTTTATTTTGTGGCATACCATTTTTATAATTGATGTATATAAGATAAAAACCAGAAAAATTTATCTCTTTACCCAGTCCAAATTTTTACCTACCTACTGGTTTTGTTCACGGCTTCGTCTGCGTTTATTTCATATTTGTTTTCTGATAAAATGAAGCTTATATTATCTTAGTTACCTTTAATGCTATATGAAAATAAATCTGAGTAGGTGGGTATCTTTGTTACTTTCCAGCTTTTCGAAAATTTTAACGTTTGGGCGTAATAACGAAAGGCACAAATACTTATTTCGACTACTGTAGGGTTTTTTTTTAAATATGCTGACGATTTTGGACCATACCAGTTTAGAACAGAACAGCGAAATCGCGAAAAAAAAATTCCATCATACTTTTGAGTCGAGTAGGTTTTCAGTTTTGTATAGAAAAGCTGTTTTTTTCGCGATTTTGACTTTGTTACCGTACAAAATGCAATCAGCTAATCGGACGTTTGTGTGAAAAGTCGAAATTCTTTTTTGCAAATTTCCTATAGGTTTCTTAGGAAAAGTTGTTCAGTATCATGTGTACAATCACCCCTTAAAGTAATGCAACTGTTTACCCTAATACCCTGTATAATATTAACATGCTAAGGAACTATTGGGTACAAAAGTATAATAAACCTGAGGAGAGTCCTGATTGATTATTCCCTAATAAGTCTTTATGTACAAAAATTATCGCTTACCAAATGGTGAACATAATCGGAAAGTGCTGAAATTCCCAAATGTTTCCATTGACTCTGATCAATTTGACTCAGCTGTGACATGATCGGCTCCAAGTTTTTGTCCATGCAGTTTGACATCTCCTCCACGATTCTTTCCAATTGAGCTTCATATGACTCATGTTCTTCTGGTACAGGGTTGGATTGTGACTGCAAATAATAAATGGGTCCTTAAGGTATTACTATTTTTTAACAGTAGCGTTAGGGTAGCGGCCACCAATGAAAGTAGTAGAACTTAAAACCTAAATAGCATGCAGCCTAGCAATTAATGTGATGGTTTTGTATGTATTTTGAACGATCCTCTTAAACCTATGTAAGTTTTATTATTGGCCGATAAAAAACACCCCGGTCATGCTCCCACACCGCTGAAGCAGCTGTCAAACCTTTCAATCAGAATATTTCATCCAATTCTAAGCTTTCAGCATCTTGTGTTTCAATGTCGCATTTTCGGACAAAAGAGAAGAGATGAAAGCCACAGAGTACTAAAATTACTACCGTTGAAAGCATAGAGAGCTGAGGCTCTTAAGAGGATAGGCGGGTACGGTTTTTTCCCATACAAACGTATTCCCCTGTTTCCTGTCTAGATAATGACACTAGAACAAAAATAAATTATACCATACAATCTATATTACTTCTGCTATGTCCCTATGTTTTGCATTTTTTCTTTAATTAATTACTGCAAGAACTATGTATCTTCAAAAGTGACCAATTTTACTACCCGTTTTCAGACATCCAGCAAACAAATTTGACGAATATAAACAATAAAAACAAAACATACAGACATACCCAAAGTCTTTCTCATATTATTCTTGAAAGAATTATTAAAATCAGTTTAGTTTTGGAGGAGGAAACAGGGGAATACGAAATGCTGATTTCGTCGATCTTATGTCGATAAAACCGGTCCGAGCTACAGTTGACTCTTTCGAACTCTAGTCGACGGGGTGTATGGGTGGGGCGGATCGGGCAAATACGTATACAGTCGGAAAAGTGACCTATTCTCCCAAATTTCCAGTTCAGCCCGCCTATCCTCTTAATGTGAAGTATTTTTCAAGAAGTAATACGGAAAGAACAATATTATTGTGTAAATTTTGATTGAAATATAAGCACAAAAAATACTCACATAACACAACATTAAAGCTAAAAACACAAAACTCAAAGAGTACATCGTGAAAGAGCTAACAACAAACAAGAAATTAAACAGAATTTAAATAGCACCTGTATATAAATACAGAAGATATCTTGTGTTCTGTAAGTAAATTGAAAAAGTCACGTCTCAGCAATTCTTGATAAAAATTAATCTACTGGACGTGAAAAAACTAACAAAAAAGAATTTGATGGTACTGTTTGATTTGTTTTATTTATATGTTAATTTGGAAGTATTGTTTTGCATTGTGTTACATTGAAAACTATACAGATTCAAGCTCTAGTTTAATGTAAAAAAACTAATGTATGTTACTCCCACAAAGGTTTTGAAGATAGATGAAATTGGTCACAGTAAAATTATATGGACGAGTTCCGCGTGTACTATTCTGCTAACAAACTTTTCTGATACTTTTTGCGGGTGACGAGGTAGCATTAAATACGCAGCTTTGGATTTTATTCCGCTATTTTAGAGTCTAATTTTGAATGTCAAAAATCATGACAAAATAGTCTCGCGTGAACCCCAAACAAGACTAGTTGTTTCACAATTATGGGCTGTCTTGTTTAGTGATTTAGTGATAAGGTATAAAATTGTATGCATATGTACATGATCATTTGATCTTGTACCTTGGCAGAGGGGAATGCTAAAGTAAGGCAGGTCCCTATTTAAATGGTCTATGTAAAATTGTTATGTGGCATTGGGCATATATCTAATTGTTAAAACTAGGACTTCAACTAGGATTCGGACCTGAAGCAAAAGTAGGTAGGTTTTCATACCTACTATATTTCTGGTGTATCTTCATCATTACAATTATTGAATTAATCCCATTCGTTATTTAGTTAAATACTCCCAACTCATGAAAATTTACATTCGATACGAATACTACACGATACTAAACATGAGCATTTGCAGAATACGTTTGATACTACGAACTAAAATATGGTTTACATGTATAATAAATAATAATATACAGTGTCAACTCATGGAAGCCCTTCTAATCTAGGTTTGTAAGATTTTGAAGTGAGTAGACTAGTTTGAGTAGAGATAGCTAGTATCAAACGTGATGAATTGAAAGCCAGGCTACCAGCGGATATAACAATATCAATATGAGAAAGGCGTGCTCACGTGGCTGCTACGTGCGAGAATATCTTGTTTAAGAAGATTGGAAGGTTAGCTACATGAGAGATCATCAACGCCAATAACGGAGTTGAATCAGGAGTAGAGAGTAGTACATAGATTAATATGTATATTGGATTGGCTTGAATTTTAGGACGTCCTAATTGCGTTGCCGCTTATTAGCACTAGGGGGACCACATCATGAAATGAAATAAATTGAAAAAAACGATCGGCCGACACGAGGATCTAACCTTAGCTACGCGGATCGTAAGCCGGCTGTCTAGACCGCTACACCAACAAGACAGTGATTGTTATGGGCGAAATCTCTCACTACTACAGCGCAGCGCGTGAGCTGTAGTGCGCTGTTACTCTGATATGAACCCTAGTTCAACACATAGGGCTTCGAAATACAACCGATAGATGGCGGAAGCTGTCTATGGAAATTCAGCGTTCCACTTAGTTTGTACTAAGATAACATAGCATGGAGTAGTATATTCCTTGCAGGAGTGCAATTACCTAAGCGTCACATCGCTGTCAAAAACATCGACAAGCTCACAAATGTAACATCCTTCTTGCATCCTTCAGTCGAAGTTTTTATATGAGTTTGACACATGATATAACCATAGCTAATACCGAATTGTCAACTCACCGATGATGTTTCAACGACGAATTTAAGGTTATGACGAATATTGCGCTTAGTGAATTGCATTGCGGTAACCATGGCCGAAATTGTTCAGGAGCACACAAAATTCTCGGATGTTAGGTTAGGTTAGGTTTATTGTAGGCTTTCAATTTCTAACCTACTTCGATCGCAAATGAAGAAACTTACCTACTAACTTAGTAAAGAGTACATAACAAAACGTGACAAACGTGTGATAATAATATGACATTAGGTATGGTTGTGACACCTAACAATAAACACGTTCGATGAGATAAGAAACTTCTCGCTAATTTGCGAATGTTTCTTAGAGTTAGTTAAAGTTACAGCTAGAACTAGATGATGATCGTTTCCAACACCAAAACATCATTACGACAATGAGTAAATACCCCACAGAGACAAGCGTCATAGAATTGCGCTATGATAGGTAGTAGTGTACCTAGGTAGGTGGTTGGCGCGGCAGTGTATGCGTAGTCATTTACTTTGCAAAAACACCTAATAAAATTAGGAAAACGTAAACTAGTTTATTATATCGCTATCATTCGGAAATTTCAGAAAATTGGGGTTCGAAACCTGTTTCCTGAGAGATATTCTAGGACATTTCTCGCTGCGTAAATGGAACATGGAACAAACGGTTTATAATTTTGACTTATTCGATACGAAAACGATCTGGTACTGATATAAAACTAGATCAAAAGCTACATCTTAAAAACAGACATAAATACGAGCTTACATATTAATACGAGTCAAACAGACAACCTCCCTTTTTGAAGTCGGTGAAAAACTGTTGTGTACGTTTAATTTAGGCCATAATCAAGAACAAGGTCGTGAACCCTGATGAAATCTAAACAAGTGAATACCCAACAAAAATATAAAGTTAAAAAGATAGCACACGTTTTGTTTATTAAACCCTTAATATCAAGGCTTTATTTATTTAGGGTGGGAATAGCTTACCATGCCATGTTGTTAATCCTTTTAGTTTTGCTTTTCTTGAAATTTTATCACGATATTTGGATCATGGTATACAGGGCTTTTTCTTAATAATATACTGATACTTGTTTAAAGAGATGATTGTAACGTCAAATCTCGGCTTCAAGGCTTTATTTATTTAGGATGAGAATACCTTACCATGCAATATCGTTAATCCTTTTAATTTTGCTTTTCTTTCTTTTTTAAAGATTGGCTTTCTTATAAATTGAGGATTACTTGGTAAATCCTAACACCCTCGAGTTTTTATCGATATTTGGATCATGAAACTTTCTTAATAATATACTGAGGTTTTTTTAAGAAGATCATCAGACCACCTATAATCAGCCGATTTATAGTATTGTATCATGTATGTATGTATCAGTATGTATCATCATCATCATCATCATTAGCCCGGTAAACCCCACTGCTGGATAAAGTATAGACCTCTACATTTCCACACCAACTAGAACCTATGTCATTCGACCATCTGCCAGTTTTTTATAGAACAACTTTTTTTCTTTGGGATTTAGTTAGACCCATAAAAATGTTCTTCAGGTTGATGGTCCGATCATCTCCTTGAAAAACCGTCCGCATAATAAAAAATATTGCCCTGAATAAAAAATTAAAAAAATCTGCGCCTCAACTAAAATGTATGGGACAGCAGATTTTTTATTTTTTCTCGATTTTGGCTCCATAGCGAAAGTTGTTTAGTTTGATGGTCTAAACTACCCTCTTATGTACCCTGTATTACTAGGGTGTTTTGTTACACCCTGTATAAGCGTAAATACACCATTTTCCCAAGATAGCCCAAAATCGCAAGTCATACAAAGTGAAATTAATGCGAACAGGCTTACGGAACCCGTTCACGTATTTAATATAACCGCTGAGTGTTCGAACTGGCACCATATCATGGAACACTCATTAACCATCATCATTCTCGCCGGATCTTCAATATTGTACCCCTCTTAGACTGGAATCTCCATCTTTTTAGGGATTTTCGTTAGTATCCTGTGTTAATATCATTAATGAAGTTATATAACACTGTATATAGAAAGAGTACGTATCTCTCAGACTAATAAACTGAACAACTTTCACTATGTAGCCTCAGGAAATGCGAAAAAAATCAGCCGTCCCATACAAAACTGCTGTACCTACCCGATTCAAATTATGGGACAGCTGATTTTTTTTTCACGTTTCCTGAGGTAGGCTCCATAGTAAAAATTCTTCAGTTGGTAGTCTGAGTTTACCGTTTGAGTTTGCGGAGGGCTGTCCCTGATACCCTGTATAATGTGGCCTCTTCCCCCCTCACCATTATTTGCGACAAGAGGCCTTTACCCTGAAGCTAGCCCTGAAGTGGAATCGTAAAATTTATAAGTAATTAACCTGTATTTACTTATAAATTTTACTTTATTTTAATAAGTAATTTAATTTCATAATAGTTTTCTTAAGATTGTTCTATTGGAGTCATAGAGATCTAGAGAGATGCCAACCAACGCGCTGAGTACGAAACCTAGTGTCGCATCACCACCAGTACCACGCGATAGAAAGTATTTTGTTAGCTTGAATGTGCTCATTATCCATTGCGATATCAGAACTCAACGTTCGAATAATCTTTAGTACTACGCAAGCATTGTAAACTATTTACACATAATACCTCGACTGGCTTTCAGTCTCATAATATATTGAGTCATTACAGTCGCGAGCAATATGTTCTGTTTTTGTGCATATTGCTGCGACACTGACCCCGCCCCCTTTTCACATATCCCTTTAGTTTTTGTGATCTGTGATTGGAGTAGTATAAGATTATAATATTTCAAAGAGCCATGGTCACCCTTTCACATAAGTATGGATATCACGTACTCATACCTCTACAGTCTACACCATATTCCAGAAACAAAGGATGTTATGCAAACGTAGTTAAGGTTAGTTTAGACGAGATGGTATATAAAATTCCTCCCGAGTTTTCTCTTAAGGAAATTGAATATTCATGTACAGAAAATGGGAGCGATCTATAAGCTTATAAAACTTTGTTAGCAACAAAGTCTCAAGATTTATTTGCAATCGATAGTGATTAACCTAAAAAATCTGTGCGATTTTTGAATCACTTGCCATATGGATGAACGAATTAGTCGATTGTGTTTAGGATAGCAAAGTATGCCAATAATACCAATGAAAAGTTACTAGACGTGCTTGAGTAAAATCCTGACGGTAAAAAGTTATTTTCACTCCCCTGGCATTCTCAGGGCAGTGATTCTCAAATTGCTAACGCCTATGTTGCTCTATCCCTGATATCTCATTATAGTTGTATTTAAAAGGCATACTGAACAAAACAGTATCCGAATAGTGACATAAATGGAAAAAAGGATGGAGGTAATAGAAGACAGACTACAAGCACTGACATTATGAGGGTGACGTGGTCTTCATAAATTAGCACAGAGACGTGACAAATGGCACAATCCATAGGAGGCTTATGTCCAGCCATATGCTGATATGGGCTTAGCTATTGATTGCTGTGGAATCCTAACCCGTGGTGAAGCTAAGGCACATCTCTAAAGCATGATACATCCATCTATTGCAGGGTACATACATACATAACTCTAATAAGTGTTTCCTGATAGGAAATAAAATGTGTCAGCCGGTGACCTGGCACTGAAAGATGCTCTGCTCAACTATCACGAGGTAGATGTATGACTTTTTTCATAAAGGATGGAACAACTGGTGACAAAGTTTATCGTTGTTGAAATCATTTGGGAAATCCCCAATTTGATATCTTTAGACTGAAATGATTATTATAAGCAACATGAATTTTATTATATTCAACTACCAGATTGTATTACTTTCGCAAGAATCACACAAGTTATTCCTGCGATTTTTTTCAGCAAAGAACACAAACTATTATTCTTACTCTTTCTAGTACAAAATTCTTCACAGAAAATCCATAACTTCTAATGTTGCTCTAAAAGTGTATCTCAAAGTTTGGAAGCCACTGTTTAAGGAGTTGGAGTTACTTAGCTTGAAGTAGAAGCTTTTGGTCTTAATACGATTTAAGGGCTTTGTCTTGCGAGTGTCACAGGCCACAGAAAGGAACAAGGAAGTCCGTGTTTCGAACAACAGCTTATTGTGAGGGTTACTAAACTAGATATACTTGGTGGCACTATAGTACTTTTCAGACGTTTGTAAGTTATGTCAGCGGTAGAGGAAGCGCAAATTTAGTATCATAGCGTATAAACTGTGACTGTAAATAAAAAAAGCGATTTAAACATTCAAATATTGTTTTCACTTTCGAATGACTACAGGGAGAAATTGATATCATTAGCATCCTTTTAAAGTAAGAGTCTACCCATTAAACTTAAAAACTTTTACTATGGGAGCAAACCGATCAGAGAAAAATATAAATCAGCTGTTCCAGTTCTTAACTGCAATGGTTCTACTCGACTCAAATATATGCAACAGCAGATTTTTTCTGCTCCGATCTGTTTGTTCTCATAGTAAAATTTGTTTAGTTTGTTGGGTAGACTCTTCGTTTAAAAGGATGCTAATGATATCAATTTCACGTATCACGTATAAGGTAAACGAGAAAACTTTTCTCTTGTATATAAAAATCTGATAATCTAAGATAAAAATGAATGTTTGTTTGTTTGTCCTTAAGAAGCATTTCAATGCATGACGGTTACAGCTACTAAGTACGGTTATATCGAACATTTGTTGTAGATGACATTTATAATTGAAACAATGAATAATTATGTTACATCAACATTCACTATGATATATTTGTTTGTTATGTTTTTCGTGATGACGTGAAATTATAGTATACATCATGATCGAAACAATTTGACATTTGATAAACAAATCATCATCATTTCATTTTAATCATTTGGTCATCATTCATTCGATTCATTCAACATTTTTTTTTTAATTTTCATCGAATCAAATCGAATTCTTCCCGGGAAAAGCTAGTTTAATTAATGAAGAATAGCAATCAATGTGCACATGAGAAAAATAAAAGTAACAGTTCAGGGATCTTCAGGATCGAACATAATCCGATAACGATGAGATTTCTCAATTAACTACCCGTCACATACACGTTGCAGATATCTCTGTGATATTTATCATTCCCTTACTTCTCATCTGTGAAGTTATTGGCTTCTAAGCAGTGCTATATAGTCACTTCTATGTTTCAAACTTATTCTGAAATGAAATAAACTATTAGAGATCACATTTCATTACTTCTTATTTGTTTACTAGCTTTTATCTGTGGACATCTTTCGCGTGGAGGTGCAATTAATAAAATATATCCAGTGGCTTTAGCATGATGCTGGTTCAAATTAACAAATATCAGAATATTACCATAGTATTACACACATACATAATAAGCTCATGCCATTGTCCCAAGAGGGTAGGCATAGACTACGGACCATAAACAATTCTGATACCTCTTCAGCCTCATAAAGGCGTAGTATGATTAATTTCATCTATCAAATCAAAAGCTCAGCAAAAGAGCTATGTAAAGTATAAACATCAAGATTTACTCCATACGTACTTATTATGTCTAAAAATGTTCCATATTTCAAAGAACCTGTCAGTTCAGTTTATCTTATGGCCTTATACGGTTGAAGGAAAAGCTTTATTTTGATTCTGACATCACAGCTAGCTTTCCTTCTACTAGAACGTTAGATTTCTGAAGGAATAGCTTGTCTAGAAACCTATTAAGTGTGATTCGATCTCGTTCAAGGGTTCCGCATCTTTATCTACCACAATTAATCTGGTATCTTTTCAACAACATTTTTACTGAATCTGTTTTTAAGAAAGTTAAAGAAGTCTCAATTTTGATGATCTTCTTTTAGCATCAGCACATTGAATAATTATGTATAGAACAGACAACGCGACCAAAATCAGTGCACCGCGATCAGCAGTGCGGGGCGCTCACTGGGGGCGTCGCGCCCACCACATGCTAAGTAAGTTAGAGCTAATCGGCTCAAACTGTTAGAGCTAATCAGCTCAAACGAGTTTTACAAAAAATTTTGTCTGGATGTCGCCTCTTGTACGTAGGTAGGTACTATATGGAATAACAAATCACTCATACTGTAGTAAAAGATTAGCCAGTAAGCAATGGACAATTCCAGACTGACGGCCCAGGGTGCGCAACACAAACTCATGTTTCGTCACTCGGGGAGGCTCTTTCATTGCACGCCCTTACTTTGACCATAATGATGTACAGAAACGAATGCGCGTCACACAAACGAAAGTCTGGTGATATTTTCAATGCTATCCTATATATTTAAATATATATATTAAAGTCGATGAAATTTTTCAGAAACAATCTAGAAACTAATCTCTAAGTTTGTATGAAGTCAGATTTTCGTTAAAATGTACAGTTTTAATGCTAGGATTAATTTAAGATTTGTATAGAAATCTTTGAGGCACTGTAACTTTAAAATTATACATTTTTACAGAAATCGGACTTCCTACAAACATAAAGATTAGTTTCTAGAATGGTTCTGAAAAATTTCATTTTCTTCAATTGGTTAGTATTGAAAATATCACCAGACTTCGTTTGTATGGAGCGCGCTCCGAATTATATTCCCTTAAGTGGAAGGTAGTAGAATTATATTCCCTTAAGTGGTAGGCAGACGGTAAGACTATCCTAGTCAATAAAAGGATGGTGGAAAGAAGAATAAAATAAATAACGATAAAGCAAGCGAAAAATTACGTTACCCGACAATTTTGTTAAGCAACCCTAAAAACGATCGGAGATCCTCAGACAATGTACACTGCGGCACGTGAAGCGCATTCAGGCAAACAGGAAAGTGTCTCGAACACAGGTGTGTTTGCGTTTCATTACCCGCTCCTTTAGATGGCGCCGTATATAGCTCCTCTGTATGTTGGTAACGGATATTAAAGTTCAATCTCGATGTTTTGCATGCGGTTGGTGGTTTAAATTTTAATTGAAGTTTCATGCTTGACCACAAAATAGTAATGTTGCGGGAAAAATGAGCTACATGCGCGCATATTAATTAGCAGATTTTACTTTCGAAAGTACCAATCACTAACATACACAAACAAGGCAAGATAAATAAAAGCTTGTTAGTAATAATATTAATAACTAGCGGTCCCTGTGACTTCATACGCGCAGACCACTGACTTCCAATACAGATTGCGATGAAATAATGATTTTGTGAAATCCCCATCCAAATTGGTTCTGAATTTTTAAGTGATGCGTTCACTAATAAAAAGAAAAACACACAAACAGATAAAAAGCCAAAAATATACTACGAAAATGTGAAAAAAAAATACCTACCCGATATACAATAATACCTTAATAATAAAATGTCACGCTAGTTAAGTAAAGTTACTTGGGAGGTATGTTACACCCTGAATAATCGTAAATTTAAAAAGAATGCAGTATGTAGGTATAGTTCACATCAATAGTACATTTCACGCTTCATTTCTTCTAGTTCTTACATTATTAACTTCGTCCCTTTTATATTATTCGCCTTCATAAATATTCTTTTACATGATTCAGTTAACTTATTTCAAACAAAACGAAAAGATAGCGTTTAATTATCACCAGTTTTCGTTTAGTGTACTGACGGCGTCAACGGTTGGTATATTGAAAAAGTAATGAAAAACTCGCGCCGCTTCGCTGAAAACTCAGTCCGTTATTGAAAAACTATTTCATTTCAACTGTGAGAAAATTTCTAGAAACTTCCAGAGCGAGATTTAAGGATTCAGCTGTTTAGTTACATAAAAATACGATTAATTAAAGCATTATGTTTTTTTTCAATTTCACACATTGTAATTCATAAGTTCAAAAGCGCTATTATGCCAAAAAGTTATTCCTCTCTACTTCAAAGAGTGCGAACCAGTCAAAACTGAACTCAGCAAACTGTTGTACAAGGTTGGGATAGCCCCTTAATGAAGCAGTGGGTACGGTTGTACCCACAAACTGCTGCCTGTAGGCTTTCCCAATGTTGGAACTTTAAATTTAAATGAACTGCTTACTAACAATAGGTAAAGTTTCACTGTTACTAACACTTTTATGGACTAACCGTCTGAAATAAAGAATTATTTATTATTATTAAAAAGGTTTTAGAGATTTTCCCCATGAAGCCTTTTGAGCGTTGCGTTGGAAATGATGCGGCGTTTTGTAATTCAATGTATGGGAAGAGGATTTTATGTAAATTTTGTATGAATTCAAATAAGTAAAGAAATACTCCAGTATTTAATTTACCTTTAAAGAGAATTTTCCATTTTGTTAAAGTAATATAGTTAAAATCAGATCCAAATGGTTAGACGGACGGTGAGTACGGACAGCCGGTTCACTATATCAAAATTTAAACTTAGTAAGAGCCCATTTCAGTATGTAAATTGACTGCGTAGCTTGGTTAAAAATAATGATTAACAATATAATTAATAATCATCGTCATTACCATCTCAGCCCATGAACGTCCACTGCTGGACATAGGTCTCTTCCAAGGATCGCCATAGCGACCGTTCCTGCGTTGCCCTCATCCAACGGGTTTCCGTCGCCTTCAGACCTGGTGACGGTCCACCTTATTGGGAGGCCTACCCAAGCTTTGCTTTCCAGTACGCGGAACGCGTAATTCGCGGTAACGAATAAACAAATGCATTCCACAATTTTTAAAAGCAACCTTCATTTAATTACAATTGAATACCCTCAACATTTCCAAGTCTCAGTCGTATCGAATCGGGTTTCAAATGGTTTTCTGCTATCGATATGTGGAAAATCGTACAGAGCTCGTTCTGAGTGTACTGACAATAGTGGTTTCGATGTCGAAGTACTTATATGATGTCAAATGCGATTCGAAGTACCTATCTTTGAAGCAAAATTTCAATCTAGCTTTTAAGGCTCACACAAGGCGATTTTACTTCGAATCTATAATTTTTCTTATTATTAAATGGCACCATAATTTTTTTAAAGGAGAATGTTTTTAAATTCTCCTGTAAAGTGGTTAGCTTTTGGGTGTATATTTGAAAAAGAGTGCTTTTGACTAATTCATCTGGACGTTACTTTTTTACAATTTGTCTGAATGGATCATCCCATTATTATGAGTATAGTTAATTTCTTCTACACTGACTATACTCAGATATATAAACAATCTAGACTCAGGTACGTAGTCCTAATACATTCAGGTCTAGTTCGATTTGCAGTTTTAAATGGGAAATCTGTTTTCTTTTTCGCAATTTCGATGCTCTTCTCATAGAAAAGTTGTTAAGTTTGATGGTAATTCTCTTTAAATATTGTACACTTTTTAAGTTATAGGTACATGAGCTTCTGAACCATGACTTCGTCCGCCTGGGTCGTGGTCGTTCCCCTTTAGGGTTAGATTTTCGAAAAATCCGTTCTTAGTGCTCCCCTACATTCTCTGTAGAGTATACAGGGTCGTTCTTAATATGCTGACACTTTTTTAAGGATCAGACCATCAAACTGAGCAACTTTCTCTTTGGGACCAACATCGAAATCGCGAAAAAAAAATCTGCTGTCCCATACATTTGGCTCGAGTAGGTTTGCAGTTTTGTATGGAAGAGGTAATTTTTTTTGCGATTTCGATGTCGGTGCCGTAGAGAAAGATTTTCAGTTTGGCGTTCTGATCGTCCCCTTAAAAAAGTGTCAGCATATTAAGAATGGAGCCTATATACATGAAACTGAACTTATTAAAGTTCAAATTTCATGTTTCTATCTTCACCGGTTTAGTCTGTGCGTTGTTTGTCAGTTAGTCACAGCACTCTTTTATAAGTATAGATTGAAAAAAGCTATTGGAAAATATATTCATTTGTCTTTTGCAATAGAGACTTCTTGTAAGCCCTATAAACCTAAAATTCCAATATACCGGGCGCGTTCACGCATTCAACTCAATATTCGAGAAGGCGTGGTTGTCCTTCGAATAAGCCACCACTTGACACGTTTAGTTCTCACATATTGGAACATTTCTCTACGAAATAGGATCTGAGAGAAAAATATTCCCTTTTTTCACCTGCAAAAGAGAACTCTGAAAAGATTATTACGACGAGCATTTCAATGCAAACAGATTGGAAATTTGCTCACGGAATAATCCTTTAACAAACAAGTTGCTTGCAGAAGATGCTGACTTTTGTGAACTTCCTTTAAACATTTGTTCAATACTATTAAATATAAATAAAACAAAGTGGGGTTAGTAACACCATTTATAACTCAAGAACGGCTGGACCAATTTTCATGATATTTGATTTGTTGGATTTGTCTCCGCCACGAATAACTATTAAAACATGGGAAAAATTTACGAAGAAAATACAAATGACGATAATTAATTTTCGCATACATTTTTCATTCATTCACTGATAACTCGAGAACGGTTTGAATGATTCTGAAGTAGCACGAAGTTCGCCGGGTCAGCTAGTAATTTATATAGGTACCTAGGTAGGTAAGGTACCCCGCCCCGTCAAGACTTTATCTACCTGACAGTTGACACAATACATAAGCAATTGTTACTGAACAGAGCCACAGAATTATATACTGCTAGTTTTTAGGGTTCCGTAATCAACATACATACCCTTATACTAGGTGAAATTGATATCATTAGCAACCTTTTAAACTAAGAGTCTACCCATCAAACTGAACAACTTTTACTATGGGAGCAAACCGATCGGAGCAAAAAAAATCTACTGTTGCATACATTTGAGTCGCGAACTCGCGCGTCGACATTGCAGTTCAGTATGGAACAGCAGATTTTTTATTTGCTCCGATCAGTTTGCTCCTATAGTAATAGTTGTTCAGTTTGATGGGTAGACTCTTAGTTTAAAAGGATGCTAATGATATCAATTTCACCTGTAGTTTCGCCATGTCCGTCCGTCTGTCCGTCTGTCTGTCCGCGGCTTAGCTCAGAGACGCTTAATACTAGAAAACTGTTATTTTTTATGGCATTTTTAGTGGGGATGAAATTTGTTTTCTCGCTTATCCCATGGTGTGGGGTATCGTTGGATAGGTCGTTTAAAAATATTGCGGGTGTGGGAAAAGATTTTTCGATTAAGGAATCTCTTAGCGAAATATTATGCTTTAAAGCGAAAATTTTTGTTACAGTCAAGTGTTAGTAATAACCCTCCTTCTGGCGCAGTCGGGTAATTAAAAACTAGTGTTGTATAAGAGTACAAGCAGAGTACAGATGTTTTGCTAGGGTATATACTATTTCGATAGCTATATACTATTACCTATTCTGTGGTAGAGGTTAGAGTAGCCAATGCGACTGTTTTTAGCGCGAATCATAACTCTTATGCTACTAAACACTCTTTCTTATACTGTGCATGCTATGTTATCTTAGTATAAACTAAGCGAAACGCTGATTTTCCATAGACAGCTTCCGCCATCTATCGGTTATGTTTCGAAGCACTATGTGTTGAACTAGGGTTCATATCGGAGTAACAGCGCACTAAACCTCACGCGCTGCGCGGTAGTAGTGGTCGATTTGGCCCATATCAATCACTGCCTTGTTGGTCTAGCGGTCTAGACTACCGGCTTACGATCCGGGTAGCTAAGGTTCGATCCTCGTGTCGGCCGATCATCTTTTTCAATTTATTTCATAATGTGGCGCCCCCTAGTGCTAATGAGCGGCAACGCAGTTAGGACGCAATTAGGCGAGTTACCTATCTATATCCAATATACATATTAATCTATGATACTGTGACAATGATACGCCCTGAACCATACCTGTACCCTAAAACTTATTCAGTGGGGTCCAGCTCGACCTTTTATAACAAATGATCATAGCTTTCCCAGCAATGAGGTGGTTGGAAGATTAACGTCCTAAACCTTGCCTGAACCCCAAAATATGTTCATTAGCGTCCAGCTCGACCTTTTATAAAAAAGTGATAATAGCTTTTTGACTAAAGATATGGTTGCTTTAAACTTCTAAAGTTTAAAGAGGTAACCTTTGCTTACACAAGAAGTAGACCCTAAAACAAAATTGAGTAGTGCCACTTGCATCCATAAATGGAACTATCAATAAAATTGATAAAATGTTTAACGATATGACTATAAAAAGTAACAGAAGTGAAACATTATACTTAGATTTTAAATCTGTTTTATTTTTGGTCCCATCTTGGAATAGGGAGAAATTTTTTCACAAAAACAAAGTTGCCCGTTTTAATTTTATATCAGATCGTAAAATTTTCATTTACCGTTTATTCCTTCAGGCCGCCATTAAAGCGTTAGAAATTAATAACGCAGAATTAGTGAGTGGATGGGAGGCCTGCAATTTTTTGTGTAAGCTTGATTTAAGTTGGGCACTTTGTCAGGCTGTTAGAAAAGGGTAGTGGGAAAATAAATATTTCTAGTTTCGACTGAAAGGTTGAAGGTAAAAACATTATTTGTTAAAAGCTTTAGTGAATCAAAGGAGATATATATTGACATATGCATTAATTATCATAGAGAATAATCCATCCAATTTTCCATCCATATAATACCTAGCAACCTTAAATATTACCCACTAAATATAAGCCAATTAAAGAATCCAATTATGTCACTTTTTTAAATAATAAAAAATTCTGTAGTACAGTACGACCAGAAAAATAATTTCGCTCGTCAATCTTCGTTTGCGCAGAGCAGGCCCGAGTCCCCGACAAAACCCGAAGTCATTTAGTAATCAAAGGATGCAAAGTCTGATAGCAGCGGAAAGGGCGCGAAAACAAATTAGCCAATAGCGTAAACGGATTGAAGGTGGCACATCCTGATTGGTCAATATAATTTCGTGCGCTATGAAAATTTGTCAACTGCGCAGGTACATCGGTAAGACTTATAAACCTGGTACTACTGTAAGTGGGTACTTAGAGTACCTACTTTAAATAATATTCTTATAGTAATTTAAGATAATGTAATGCTATAGTATAGTATATAATTGTTCGTGTGGTGTCGGCATAGAATAGCACCATCCCATTTCCTCCCGTGGGTGTCGTAAAAGGCGACTAAGGGATCTACTGAAGGATGGGCAGCAGCATCCTCTGAGTACACACATTGATTCGATCCAACTGCGATCGCCAACCCGCCTACCAAGCGTGGCGATTATGGCAAATCCCCCCATTTTGGGGGAGGCTTATGTCCAGCAGTGGACGTTTAATGGCTGATATGATGAATGCTATAGAATCCAGCATTAAGCAAATTGAAGTATCTTTTCTTATTTACTCATATTTAATAATCTCAGTTCATCACTTAGACTTGATAATATAAAGCTCGCCTTTAAAAATATATTGTTACAGCCAAAGCCGTATTCAGCCAATTAACCTAGAAAGCACTGAATGCCCATAATTTAATATTACTAAAAAAGAGGCTTTGCACCAACGGTAAAAGTTACAATAAAATGAATAAAGATTACTTTACGGAGGTGAAGACATGAAGTTTTATCTTTTATAAAAATGTTAGGCTATTTTTTTTTCATTGTTAAATGTAACTTTATTACAGGAGGATAGAAATTGTTTTGTTAAACACAGGTCTGGGTCGTTTTATACGATAAAAAGACAAAGCTTGTATACACAAAGAATGAGACTGTCTGGAACCAAAAATAGAATAGCCACTACTAAAATTAACACTTTATATGTGAGGAAGACAACAATTATTATAGGCTTTTTATTGGTGAAATGTGTCCGTAGACCAAATGAGTCAGTTTTTACACGCTTTGGGTCCATTCGTCAACCGTTTTCAATTAAAATTGTATACAGGGTCTTTCTTAATATGCTGACACTTTTTAAAGGGGATGATCAGACCATCAAACTGAACAACTTTCCCTATGGGACCAACATCGAAATCGCGAAAAAAATATCAGTTATCCCATACAATTTGCTCGAGTGGGTTTGCAGTTTTGTATGGAAGAGCTGATTTTTTTTCTCGATTTCGATGTTGGTGCCAGAGACAAAGTCGTTCAGTTTGACGGTCTGATCATCCCCTTAAAAAAGTGTCAGCATATTAAGAAGGGCGCTATGTACAGGGTGTTACAGAAGTAAAAATAAAAATTGAAAACTTTTAAGGGGGTGGGTGATTTAGACCAACAAACTGAACAACTTTCACAATGGGACCAACATCGATATCGCGAAAAAAAAATCTTTTGTCCCATACATTTAGCTCGAGTATGTAAGTAAGAGTAAGTCATGGCGATTATGGCAAATCCCCTCATTGTGGGGTAGGCCTATGTCCAACAGTGGACGTCTATCGGCTGATATGATGATGACGATGGAACATCCGATTTTTTTTTCGCGATTTCGTTGTTGTTCCCATAGTGAAAGTTGTTCAGTTTTATGGTCTTAACCACCCCCTTAAATGTTTATTTGTATTTTCGTAACACCCTATATATGTACAAAGGTAGTGTGTACCAAACGCCAGGCATGGTAACTCGCCAATGGATGGACCACCATGGCACTGTATTCCTGAAACTCAAAATATGCAAAGAATGGACTTTGATGATACTATTACACACTTGTCTAACTTTAATTAATTTTCGTTCTTTCCTTTGTTCTACTTACTAACATAAGATTGTTGTTCTACCAAAAGTGTATGTGAAAAGATGTTAGTATAACAAAAGCTTTCTTGTCAACAGGTCTATTCGAGACAGATGGCGTGCATCTTCCTGCTACGGAATGCGACTATCAGTTCAGCCGGTCGGGTAACCGTCCTACTCACGGACGCCTGTACAGCCCCCGATACCCGTCCATCTACCCGAATAACGTGCGGTGCTCTTACCATTTTCATGCAAGGTAATTACTACGCGTTTTATGGCCCTGTATAGACTAAAGCGGAGATGGACGGAGCGGAGTCCAGCCGAGCGGAGCAGAGATGTTTTCTGGCTTGTTGACAAGCGACAAGTCACTGTCCGCTGGACACCGTTCATATACGCTCCACTCCACTCGACCCCGCTTCCGCTTCGCCCATCTCCGCTTTCGTTTTCGCTATACTAATAAGAGAAATCTCTTATCGGCTCCGCTTGAACCGTACCTACGGATGCTTCTTTCTTATCGTGTGGGCAGAGCCCTGGTGTCAGAGTTTTTTCAGACCGCCTTACGGCCTCTGACGTGGTTTTTATGTAACGCCTACTACTACCAGAGATAGTAGCCAAGACCAACGGCTTAACGTCGAAGCACGGAATCATTTTTCTTTTCAGACAATCAGGCGATTCAGCCTGCAATGTCCTAACCAACTGGGGAAAAACGCACAAAGTGACATTTCACTAGGTGTCCTCCGTGGGAATCGAACCCACGACCTCCGTGTCGAGAGCCAATGCTCTTAACCATTATACCACGGAGGCAGTTGGATGTGTGTGTGTGTGTAGTTGTACGGATGCTGACCGGGTAGGAGATGGGTAAATTACGAAATCTTATTGATTGTTCAATATTCACCACACAGTCCACACATCTCTGCTCCGCTTTGGTGGATTCCGGGCCTAAGAAAAACACTGTCAAATCACTATGAATTACCAGCTTCATGTTTACATTTTCTTTTCAGACCAAAAGAACGCGTGAAAGTGGTTTTCGAAGAGATTTCCTTACAAAAAGGAGACATAAGGTAAAAGCTTAAGTTTTGAGTTTTTTTTTAGTCCTTAGCAAAGTATTTAGTTTGGAGGTATCATTACACTAATCAAACAGTACAAATACTAAGCCTATACCGAGTTTGAGATAATACCGGGCTCTGCGCGTACAAAATGTCCTGGAAATGCCTGATGTGAAGGGGTATATTAAACTATTTTCGGGATTTCCAGGCTTAAGAATAATTTGAGAATCTGGAGTCCTATTGTGAAACTTCCCGATTCAATCGGTTTCATATCGATACCTATGGTGTTTTTGAAAATTCTTGGCGATTCTGCTTAATAATTTTAGTTCATTAATTTCAGAAAAAATCAATAATCAAAATCAAAATATATTTATTGCACAATCACAGGTGTTAAATTTATTTGATTATTTATTGAAAATGGATACGATGATCACAGAAACAAAATATTACTTAAAAATTGCCTGGCACAGTAAAAAACGTTAGGTACCGATCTTGTAAACGATATAATCGGAAACATACACAATAAGCTATTATTGGTCTTCTTCTTTTGTTTTTTTTCTTCTTTTCCTAAAATGTCTCTGAGTTTTACTTGCTTGTTTCGTTTGAGGGACGACTGGTTAGGTTAGAGGAAATAGCCATGGTGCTATCCAAAATAAGATAGATAGGAAAAGAAGTCATCTTCTTCTTCCCCTCTATCTGAGGTGTGAAGTTTTTGCCTCAAAAGGGCCATCAACGAAGACAATATACAAGTCCGTGTTTTATTCAATTCGTTTGAAAATAGACTGCATAATTCAATGGATCTTTAGGAATTAGATTTCACTTCGGCTGTGTCAACCTAAAACACATTATACATTATGGGACAAAGTACCTGAAATAAAAATTTTATTCTTATTCTTAGGCCCGATTCGACCAAACGCGAGTAAATTTTATTCTTAGATTAAGTCTCCGGTTACTCTAGAGTAAACTGATTTTGCATTTTACCAACCCTAATCTATGAATAAGTTGAGAGTAAATTTTACACGGCCAAATTTGACGGTGTAAAGCTAATACAGAGACTAATGAAATGTCAATGTCACAAAATTAAAAAAAAAATTAATAAAAAGAAACCTGACAAATTAAAACTGTATAACCTCACATTGCAATAAGTATGGATACAAAGACCTCTTTCTTTAGGTGGATTATACATTCGTTCTTTTAGTATGGGTTTAGTGTGGTAGAAGACAAGTGAAGTTATTTCGAAGTAAACACGAAGAGTAAAATTAATATTTGTATAGTTACTCTTCTATAAATCAAAGTTTTGTCGAATCCGGCCTTATTATACTTTATAAATCCCCAATTCATCAACACGGTATCTTATTCGAAAATCTATTTCACACAAATGACCTCACAGCCTTACACGTAGAAATTTATTACTGAACATCCCATAAAATCACCGTTCATATCCTCTCTCTGGGCGATAAAACGGTGTAGGTACCCAGTCATAATCGAATTCTGGTTCTGAAATATTGAAATTATTTGAAGACAGTACTTACGTTAGTCTAGCAGCAGTAGTACTCGTAAAATCGATCGTAAAATCGTCCGGTCCATTTTAATGTTATGTTCAGACAGTATATTACTGGAGAATCTCAATTTCATACAGTATTATCTTCTAGTGTTCTGTTTTTGACTTAGATGAAGTCTAAAAAGGAATATGTGGCATTTAAATAACGCATTTGGGCCTGTAAAGATGCTAGCCGGAAACTACTTTGTTAGTTGCATCACAGTTGTGCACAAAACGGCACCTCGCTTTTACAGGGTGAAATTGATATCATTAGCATCCTTTTAAACTAAGAGTCTACACATCAAACTGAACAACTTTTACTATGGGAGCAAATAGATTGGAGCAAAAAAAAATCAGCTGTTGCATACATTTGAGTCGAGCAGGCATTGTAGTTTAGTATGGGACAAGTATATTTGATTTTGTTTCGATTTTGAACAGATTTTTTTTTTGCTCCGTTCGGTTTGCTCCCATAGTGAAAGTGGTTCAGTTTGATGGTTAGACTCTAAGTTTAAAAGGATGCTAACGATATCAATTTTACCCTTTAAAAGAGAGAGACTTACAAAGCTTCATCTGAATTGTATTAGCGTATATTTTACCATGTTTATCTATTTTCCATTAATAAATCAATTGAAGAGCTACCACGTTATAGTCACGTTATCTTCTCACTCAGAGTTCCGACCAGAAGTGATATTTCTGAATCATGAGATTTAAAATCATGACAGAATGAATACACAAACTTCATACTTTTTAGATCATTTTCGACAATTGCTGATTTTAACGTGTGAATTTCAAAAATAGCACTGCTGGTGCTGGTATGATATTATTACGAAACCAATTTTTTCCTCATTTAGATTTATGCAAAAACATGTTGGTTTTATCATGACTGTGTTAGCTACCTAAAATTACTATTTTGTAAAGCAAATATACAAAACTAATTATGAAACAATGATATTAAAGTGAAACAAGAATAGTTGAAACCGCAGCCTCGGCCGAAACTGCAATAGTTATCCCCCTATTCCAGTTCGCAGTCAGAGTTAGTATAATTGAGTTATGAATATACCAGACCTAGAGTTACCATTAATGAGCTCTGGGTATGAAACATTAATTATCTTTAATTGAGTAGATAATGCATTGGTGCACTATTTTGGGGCAATGTGATAGTTTATTAACTTTAGCTAAGTTATATTAAAGAATGCTTGGAATTCGCGTCGCTAGAGGATTCACGAACGGATGTGTTTCGCTCGTGGGTTACGTAGCTCCGCCATTTTATTTGTGGTTGTTCAAGTGTGTGTTTTTGTTCAAAAACAATCCTTGACATCACCCAAACATCAACTAACGAACAACGTCAAACACATTTTGCTATTAAAACTAGATATTGGCAACCGACACTACGATGAATAAGTCACCATTTTAAGATTCAATTAGAGTAAAAATAACGCTTGCATATCGGCAACTATGTTGCCAAGACTAACTTCAGAATTCGGTATGTAAAGTTTTTTCAGGTATATTTTTTACATTTTAGTTTTGTAGATAAGGCTAATTTGAACAACTAACTTCATTACTTTCGATATCCAAGCTATAGTTAATTTTATATAATTTTTCAAAGTTTTTCTAGTGATGACGTCATATCAGAGGCTGAATAAATCAAACTCTTTGCTTTACGTAAAAGAATTAAAAAGTTACTCCACTGACATTGACATTTTGAAACCAGTGTTGCCAGATGTGATTTCGGAAATTTCCCTAGATTCATATTTTTATCCCCCAAAATGATACATTTTGACTGTCTCCCCAAATCTCCACAAAACCGTAGACATCACTTTGCTTACCTACTGATAGGAACAGGTATTGAACCATGATAGTTAGTCAAGCAATAAATAAGAGAACACCTTAGTTATGTTGTTTTTACGACTATACATTGATTAAGAAAACACTCGAAATTGTCCACTTTGATAATTTTTCCCTACGATTTCATTTCCCCAGAGACCAAATTTTTACCCATAATCGCGAACAAATTTCAAATCTGACATTGACGTTTATGTGACGTTTGTTTTTTTTACCAAAGGCAACGGATTTAAGCCCATTCAGCCTCTGTTATGACGTCATGTAGAGGTCGAATGAATGTCAAGTATTTTTTGTAGGTATTTTTGTTAAAATATCCGCCATCTTACAATTGCATTTGAGACCCATTAGGGACTGAACGGAAATTTTATTCCCTTATAAAATGCAACTATCGTTTGGTACGGCGATAAATTAAAATGCTTTAAATCTTAACAGATTTATCTCAGTAGCTGTGAACTCAGAAGATAATATAATTTGGCTCAGAATAGATTCAGGACGTCATAACCAGTTGCTAACCAATTAGTAATATTTCAAATAGCTTATCATACATCGCAACTGCATCTTTAGCACAAATGTAGGCCTGGGTGCCACTGACAAATTACCTGGGTGACGTACGTCCTGCTCCATTTGAAAGTCGTTGCGTTACTTTTAATTTGAAACATACATTATTCTTCACCTATCGTATAGGCAATGATTGTACTTACCGTCTACCTATGATTCACAATAAAGAATATTTCTATTTCTATTTCTAATTAGTATGTATACAGAATGGCCACTTCAAATGTTTGTTTGATATAGCATACATTTTGTTGGAAACTGAGTAAAATTTGCAATTAAGGCCTTCTAAATCAACCTTGTCCGTAGTCTTATAGTGATTTTCTGTAGATAAATATCTTGGACATTATCACACAAATTATCTAGTCACATTTAAAGTACCTGGATTTGTATTATGATGACTAGACAACGATATAGAATACATATACAGAGTGAAATTGATATCATTAGCATCCTTTTAAACTAAGAGTCTACCCATCAAACTGAATAACTTTTACTATGGGAGCAAACCGATCGGAGCAAATACGAAATCTGCTGTTGCATACATTTGAGTCGCGAACTCGCGCGTCGACATTGCAGTTTAGTATGGAACAGCAGATTTTTTAAATGCTCGGATCGGTTTGCTTCCATAGCAAAAGTTGTTCAGTTTGATGGGTAGACTCTTAGTTTAAAAGGATGCTAATGATATCAATTCCACCCACTATATAGATACAAATATCCATGACTCGGGTCCAAATATTCATATTCATCATATAAATATTTGTCCCTTACAGGTCTGTTAACTAAAGCTGGCGCGTTGACCACTATTACACATTGCGCTTGTGTAGTGTACAACGTGTACAACGCACCCATTTTACTAAAAACTAACTCTAGTCTACACTTATGAATCACTTATTTGAAAATCATTTATTTTTAAACATCCTGTATAGTGAAATTGCATAAGTGTGAGTACTGTGAACGCGCCAGCTTTAGTTAACTGACCTGTACGGGATTCGAACCGCGACTCTCAGCACAGCAGGCAGGTTCACTACAGACTGTGCTACCGGGCCGTATGCAATCATGTAAAACAACAATGTTAGTACCACAGAATTGAGATTGGGATTTTTAATTAAGACCATACTTTTTCATTGTTAATTAAGATCAGGCGAAGTTTTCGCATACGTACCTACCAATCGCTGGCATTCTAGACCATTTGCCAGTCTAAAACCAAGGAAGCAAATTTTCGTCAGTTTTTCGTTTGTTTGCTACCTAGGTTTGTGTAGCATATCGTGCGTTTATGTACACTTAAAAAGTATATCCTGTGCTCTTAATTTGCGGGCGGACGTACGTTCGACGTCCGCTCGAAGACTAAGTCTCACTAATGAAGTTAATACCTAGTTCCGTTTCCAGCTGCCTGCGCCGTGCGGATATCATCAAGGTCTTTGATGGGAGAGACGCCAATGCGCCTGCTATAGCTATGCTGTGTAACGAGCTTACAGGTTTGTTTTTAAACGTAGTAAGACAACATTATTATAGACAGGGTTATAACATTTGTACCTACAGTGGACGGTAAAAGTAAATACGGGGAACGAGCAAAAGAGTTGGCTCGGCGGCGGAATCTGCGGAAAAGGCAAAAGAGGTTAAATATAAGGGTATCAGCACCCAATACAAATTCATAGCATTCGGTGTCGAAACCCTTGGTCCGTAGGGTCCCGGCGCCCAGGCGTTTTTTAAAGATCTGGCAAAGCGCCTGGTAGACTAGGCCGGGGATCCAAGGGCTGGCGCTTTCCTCGCTCAACGGATCAGTTTAGCCGTTCAGCGAGGAAACGCTGCCAGCATCTTGGCTACCCTCCCGCGCGGTCCAAACCTGCACCATATTTTAGGTTAAGTTAGTTTTATTTTCTCAATATTTTTATTTTTTTAATGTAAATACTTACCTTCCTTTATTTGTCTATAATACTATAAATAATTTCTCAGTAAGCATTATCGAAATTAAAAATGAAATCGATCCCTAACAGATCGACATTTTTAGATTTTAGATTAAACGTGAAAGAGCGTTAAAAACGATACCTACCATGCAACAATAAAATGATTAGCATGAATACAAAATCAGACAATAATTTTGAAAGTTTTTTTCGTCATCATTTACTTTTGATGTTGACTGTTCCTACCGAAATCATAATAATTATATCATTGCAAGAATATACGGATACAATACAGTCATAAAGATGACATAATAACCATATTGTTTTTTTTATATGATCGTATACGAATTAGGATGTGTTAAATTAAAAAACAATGACACCCTAACCACAGAGTACTATAATTACTACCGTAAACCTAACTAACATAGGTACAGGTAGGTACTTATTCGGGTACATTGTTAAAGTTATTGATTCTCTCTCCATAGTAACATTATCACTATACTACCCTACGAATAAAGATACTACCTTCCTATAAACCTCTGGAGTTCGAGAAGCGTATAAGGATTACGAGGTAGCAAGCTCACAATATGAACGATACTATTTGTCAAAGCATTGTTATCTTGTTTACTTACGTATAGTCGACATGGAAGATACATAAAGCTATCGAGGCAACAAGTTTAATATCATGACTCATGAGGCATGTTTGTTCATATAATCCTACTAATATTATAAATGCGAAAGTTTGTGTTGATAGATGGTTGTTACTCTTTCACGCAAAAACTACTGAACGGATTTCGATGAAATTTGGCATACAGATAGACCATGGCCTGGATTAACACATAGGGTACTTTTTATTCGGGTAACGCAGACGAAGTCGCGGACAACAGCTAGTATTGTATATTTTTAAAGTGTTTGAGTAAAAAACTCTGAAATTCTCATAATAACATAATATCTCCCTAGGTATGTGGGCTATGTTATTTTTATCATAATGAATGATCCATATATTTATGTAGTGATAAATAAACAATAAGGACACGTTGTATTTTGTGATTTTGTTATTGATCTCACAGTAAAAGTTGTTCAGATTGATGAGCCGCTAGAGGATTAAAGGATCGCTAGAAGTAGGAAGGAGACTAGAGAATATCGTGATCATTTAATTTATGATATTACTAGCTGTTGCCAGTGACTTCGTACGCGTGGACTTAGTACTTGTTTATGTGTTTCTTTTTATTCCCTTTTCCTGATTTTCAGACTTTGCCACCCTATTTCCCTCTTTCAGGAGTTGACTTCTGAAAAAACCTGAAACACTTGTTTACTCATTTATCAATACGAATACTCTTGTAAAGTTTCGAATAAAAAAATAGTCTACTAATCTTGTTTCCCCATACAAACTTTGGACTCCCGTTTCACCCCTTCAGGGGGTGATTTTGGAAAAACCTTGCACACCTAGACCTCATAAGAAACCTTCGTGCCAAATTTGGAATTTCAAGACCCAGCGGTGCGGTCTGGGCTGTGCGTTGACGTGTCTGTCAGTCAGTCAGTTTCTTCTTTTGTATTATTTAGATGTCGATGTTATACTCATAACTACCTATGCCAGCTTCCTGCTCATAACTTAGCTCAGCCGAAATGAATCTTGGTTTCCCCACACCAGAAGATGCTACCGTGCTAAACGCTACCGCTTGCGTGCTTTACGCTTGTTTTAGGCTTGTTCATAATTATAGATCTTCCCTGTTATCAGTCCAGCGGCTAGTACATGAGATGATGGACCGGGTGTTATCCATTGTCCTATTTACGATCATGTAACTGTGCAATTATCTTTCATTCTCTCTTCAAAGTCTGTCCGAGCCAGTGAAGTCGTGTCATTTACGTACGAATAACAATGAGCTACTCGTACAATAACTACGAAGATTGACGTTGCATGTTGGTCTACATCACTATACAAATTATGGAGTGAAATCGATTGCGTCCTATAAATAGACTGCATTCGATATAGTCAATATCACTTTAATGTCTGTAATTGTATATCAACAATATAAGGTGGACCGACGACCTGGTAATGGTGATGGCGGCAGGAACCCATTGGAAGAGGGCAGTGCACAAGCACGTATCCAGATTTGGAGGCCTATGTCCAGCAGCAGTGCAGTGGACGTCTATCGGCAGATTTGATGATAGTTGCTGTTATAAAAAAAATGTTTACTTCTTGTCTTCTGATTCCTCTGTACTTTATACTCGTTATTGAGGTTGGCGTTTTGCATTTTACGAAACCAGATAACCATCACCTATCCAAATAGACTTTAAAAGTCCATCCAGGATGAGAAAAAGTATCGTTCAAAAATCACATTCTCTTGTTGAATTAAAAAAAAGGCCTGAAAATGAATCCCTTGATCGGGTCTGATGGAGAATTATGCGGGCCATGTGTGCCATGTCCCTGACTCCTGGACAGCTCTTAATGTTGTATAAAGCTCAGGTCTGATCCTTTATGGAGTACGGCTGCCACATGTGGGATGGCTCAGCCAAGCGCCCGCCTCCCGTTTTTCTAATGTCGGACTTCCAGACGCACCGCGGGACGCAACCCCTTCTTGGTTGACATCCCAAATATCCGCACCAAGCGCCTTTCTAAATCTTTTATAAATGCCCTGCCGGCGTCAGTATTTCCGAGCGCTTCCATACCGAATTCCTTTAAAGAACGATTGAATAGGCTTCTTCTGGATATGCTCACTACATCTTTGACCCATCTTTGTCCTAAGGACTGGAATGAGGTCAAGAGCAACCCCAGCAGTACTAAAAAAAGGGGAAACAAACCAACGTGTCATATTTCTCAATATGTGTTCATAATAATATGTTTCAGAAATTACCTTGATTATCTTCTTCATACAAGATACTAAGACCAATTTCAAAGGCTTTTTTGAACACAAAATCAGTTGCATATTGAATATTGGCAATTGCGTTTGCCTAACAAGCTGTATAGCGACAAGTAGAAGTTTGCAATTTGTTCTCGCTTTCCGCATTTTCTTTGTGCAAAGTTAGGAAAATTTATTTGTTCACTTAAATAAAAGATGTTATAGTAAGTTTATCAAAGACTTATTTTATCTCTGTTATAACTAAACAGGCAAGAAAAACAGCGTTTGGGCATAGCTAGTGAAATTATGAATTTGTACCTACATTAAAATGAACTGAAAATAAAGCTTTATTAAATCTCAATAAGAACAAAACATTGAAAACTCTAGCTCCTAATCTAGAGGCCTGAACCCTAGGAGCTACACATTAATATGGCGGTAGTCACAGATAGTTGAATTATTATGCCTATTATCTCTGACTACGCCCCTCAGGGAATATTATAACCGTGAACAATAGAGATCAGTCTGTAGTTGTCTATCTATGGGAGAGTCTTACAAACAGCGAATCTTATCGAATTGGTCAAAACGTTTCACTAATTTCGTAAATATTTTAAGTACGATATGAACTCTCTATTCATCAAGGTGTCCACCGATTGGCATAAAAACGATCTCTCATATTTTTTTAGAATAAAGTATTTTAAAGAACCAAACAATGGTACAATTTCAATAGTTAAGATCCTCCGTGGTCTAATGGTTAAGAGCATTGGGCTCTCGACGCGGAGGTCGTGGGTTCGATTCCCACGGGGGACACCTAGTGATATGTGACTTTGTGAGTTATTCCCTAGTTGGTTAGGACATTGCAAGTAATCACCTGATTGTCTGAAAAGAAAAATTATTCCGTGCTTCGGATGGCACGTTAAGCCGTTGGTCCCGGCTACTATCTCTGGTGGTAGTAGTCGTTACATAGAAACCACGTCAGAGGCCGTAAAGCGGTCTGAAAAAACTCTGGCACCAGGGCTCTGCCAACACGATAAGAAGAATAGTTAAGATCAATCTGAACACAGCAAAGAACGATATAGGTATAATTTCTAGGCCAACAATTTCGTTGAGTGTACCTTTATTCTTTGGTTATTTTCGTATCGAATACACTTCGCTACACACGCGCCCGACTACACTTACATGCCCTTTTTGAATGAATAATGCCACGCCACGGCAGTCTTCCGTGTTTATGTAAAGAGTATATTCAAGTAAATAACATAGCCATTAATTTTACAGTGAACGTGACAAATTCTTTGTAATTTTAGGAGGATCATAAATTTGTTTGTTAGGTACGTAATACCGACTGCTTTCAGACGTAAAGAAAAACGTCGTGAGGAAACCTGCATACGCTGACGAAGAAATTCTGATGCGTATCGTATATGTAGTCCACTAATCAGCCTTTGGGCTAACGCCTATACACCCTCCTTAAGGATAAGCCTGTTCCTGCAGAGAGTCATTAGCATTCTGACACATCTCGTCATGATTTGTATGGAAATACGCAGTTATGACGTAACTTATATCTACAGGGTGAAGTAAAGGACTAAGAGTCTACCCATCAAACTGAACAACTTTCACTATTGTTCAGTTTGATGGGAAGACTCTTAGTAATGATGGAAACTCTTAGAAAGGATGCTAATGATATCAATTTCACCTCTGGCTCTCATCGTAAATTTATTATATTTCAGTCATTTTGAAAGATATTCAGAAATTAATTTCTTTTTAGTGTTTAAGATATCAAACAGTTTCTAAAAAGTTATAAAAAAATCCCTATTATTCTTATGAAACCAGGAAAATTTTTAGTGTAAGGGGATATCTCTTTGAGCTGCCAATTATTTCAAACAACACTCCAAATGAAATCACAAATTGCTTTTACACAAGGAGGACCCTCTTGAGAGTTCTTATCTATCTGAGGATGTTGAAATGGTCCTTTATTTCATCATTTTGTTTATTATTTTCGTATAAAAGAAACATTTTCTTGACCTTCTTACACGAATTATCAGAGTAGGAAATAAAGGAAAATCTAAAACCTTTCGGTCCAAAATCGGCAACTCAACATTCTTGAGTAACGTACAGAACTTATTGTTCATTTAATTTTCTTAGAGAAACCTAAAGAACGTTAGTAACAGCTTTATGCCATTAGCATTCTCCCTATACATATACATGAAACAATACGTCGCTAAGCTCCAAACTTGGACGACCACGCTGCGAATTAATTGACAATGTACACAATGCTAATAAGTGCTCGGGCATGCATGGACCTTGACCGATTTAAAACTATATTAAAAATATGGATTTTACTCTTATACCAATATGTGCTATAATATTCACTCGCATGTCTTCCATTAGAATAAGCAGAGGAAATAGAACGTAACCCGTTACAGACCTGACTTTATATTGCTTCGCCTTCTCCACTTCTCGTTCGTCTTTTCGTTCGGTTTCGTGTACATCATACAAACCTGTACCAATAGTGATTTAATAATGTTGCTTAGGCAAAACACTGGCCTGCCAGTACCACCTTTGGCATTTCATCATCAGCCCGATAAATTACAATGCAGGGCAATTAAATTACAAACAGCCCTCTTCGTCTTGCATTTTAAAGCACAGGGAAATGTAGGTATACGTAGTAGGTATAGGTTAAAAAATGTTACATGTTTTACTTAAAGATTGGTCATTGATAATACAATTACCAACATTTTGGTACCTAGCTGTATTATTTTCTTTATCAGCAACTTTGAAGCCTACCCATGAAACAGAGCTTGTTCAAAAAGTAACGATATCCAGACGTAGATCTAATAAAATTAATCACTAGTGCTCTTTTCTTAAAAATTTTATTAAACCAAAACTTTATCAACCGGTTAACATTTTATAAGATGGACTTTATAATATTATAAAGTCCATCTTATAAAATGTTAACCGGTTCGCTATCTTTAGGTACTGTACTATGGCGGGCGCTAACACTGAATGTATATTTGCAGGTATCGAAGTGTTGTCAACGGGACCATCGTTACTGCTACAATTCACTGCCAACTCTGCTACACCTGGTCAGGGTTTTGCTGCCACTTTCCACTTCCAGCCCCCTCCTGATTCTACTGCTGCTGGTTTGTTCAACCTATTAATTAGGCGTCTTCTGGGTTAGCTCGCTACATCTTCGACCCCATCTTTGTCCTGAGTACTGGATTTAGGTCAAGAGCAAATCCGTTTTTAATAAAAAAAAATTTGCTTCTAATATATCATTGCCTTAATGTTCCCCGGCTTATTAGGCATTTTATATCTTGCCTGTAGTGGACTTCCGAGGCTTTTCTCTTATAGAATTTCAGAGGACGAAAAACCATCTACACTAATTGACTTGACACGTCATCACAAGCTGCAAGTCTAAAATTATATTAAGCTAAAAAATTAACTTTTCTTTGTACTTCTGTATATTACTGTAAATAATTGCGGTGAATCGCCTGATATTTACTACGAGAACGAGAGGACTCCAGTAGGCCTCGCATGCCACCCCCGAGAAAACGATAAAAATCGAGATGTGCCTCCAGCCTTATCATTTTACGTATGCCAGAAAGAGCGCGCATGACGTTTTTCTCGTTTAAAAGCTTTGTCGTGGGATGATAGCCGTGCAGGAAAAACAACCACGTTTACAGATTTTTGACAAAATGATTGTGCAAAACGAGATGCAGAGAAATCGAAAATTTGAAAATGTTGTAAGTAGGGATATTAAAATACATAACTAAGGCTTTTAAAAGATTATGGACAAAGGTAGTCAAGGAAAACGATGGCAAGCAAAAATGAAAAGTGTTTTTAAAATGTGAACAATATTTTTCTGTCTGGAATAAATTTTGCTCCAATTCGTTGAAAGCGTCTTGTAATAAATGCGACCGATCCAGCTAAATTTGCGACTGCAGCCAACAAGGTATGAATAGGAATTTTGGACGCGGTCCAGGAGTGCCCTGGAAGTGCTTATTTGGGTGCTTGGAGTAATAGCAGCTCTAACGTATTTCTTTAGTAATTATTTATTTGACTTTAACACGCAACTTTCTAGTAATAGGTAGCGTGGTTATATCTTGTAACTTACGTTGGGATAAGTAAAAGACTGTATTTTCAATTCAATTTAAAAACTGCATTCGCAATTACTCGAGTCAAACGCTACTAAATTTATTGTACAGCGCCATCTAGTGCTTTTCTTTAGAACTAGAATAGTAAACTTGCTCTTCGTTTTCATTTTCCCTCGTCTCGGCAAAGTACACTCATGAAGCGTTTCAGTGAAAAGTCAACAGATGGCGCTTTTGACAAAAATTTACATTAGTCATATTTTTCAAAAATAATAGAGGGCGTTACGAACGAGTGACTTTGAATAAAATACCTCTATACTATTTTATTTATCTCTAAAATTCAATTTAAAATTTCCCAGCCCACAAAAACAAAATAATTATACAGATAACGAAACACAAGTAGGTCAGGTACAAAAACAAGAACGTCTTATCGGTAAAAAGCGATTTACTTTGTTACGCGCTACCTCCTACTTCATTTTGTAAAACTTTTCTTACCTATTTCTAACATTTTTATTTCTTTTTCAGATTCAGATCGCCTTCTCAAATTGAGCTTCGGAAAGGCATTCGAGTCACTTGGACCAGAAGTGAGCGCTACAAGTAAGTCGAACTTTTTCTTTGTTGGTTTTTCAGTTTTTGAGTTCCATATTTCACGTTTCCTATTGGGATTTCAGCTCAGTTCATAAATTTACCTTCGATGAAGGTTGGTTAGGAAGGTAGGTACATTATGCGAGCAATGTTTGAAAATAATGTTTGTGAAGATCGGACGGCGGTTGAAAGCTAAAGGTGGGGACAGTCGCGCTGCCGCTTTTTTTGTGCAGAGGTTGTCATTGGCCATCCAAAAGGGAAAGAGCCGGGGTTGCGTGTAATACATCCATAACCTCTTTACAAGCATGGAAACACGAAAATTGACCAGAGCGGTCGGTAACGATCGTTCTTCTTTCGTAAGTGTCCGTCATCGATGTTTCCAACGTGTTTACTTTCTATAAATGTTTGTCTTGGATTAAAAAGGGACAAAGTTGACACGAAGGAAAATTAAGAAAGAAGGACGAACATTACCGACCGCCAAGGAGTATTTTCATGTTTCACCGCTTGTTAGGAAGTCTGCTCTCCAGGAGTACAATACCTATGCCACCTCAATACCTATGCCACCTTCCTGGGCTAGACATTTGTGTGGGCGTTAGTTCTTAAATTGAAGATGCGTGTTGCAGTGTTGTTGTGAGATTGTATAGGATTAAGATTTTGACGAAGCATGTTACTGATTGGGATCCGGTTCATTTATTTATTTTTGACGAAGCCATGCTGCCCATATATTTAGAGAAGAGATACGTAACATATCAAAATAAAAAATTGCTACTAGTACCTACCCAAATTCTACAAATATGTGGCAGAATAAATCTAGGCCGACAATTTTTACGAAGCTATTAAAAGTAAATTGAATTTCGGAACCCAAAACTTAAATTGCTAATTCATTAACAAAATTAATGAAACATTAATAAAAAGTTTCTTGGAGCCGTCTAGACCACCGTTGCCTCCGTCGCTGTCGCAGGTGAACTGAGTTTAGTTTAAAATTGACAAAGTGAATAATAAATCGCGTGAAAGAGCTTTCGTGATGACGCTGCGTTGGTAGGTACCTAGACTGTTTTATTGCGAAAACTTACGCTTGTACTTACCTAACTATAACTATATATTATTAACCATATATACAATACATACCTACCTATATAGCCAGATTTGGTAGCCGTTACAAAAAATTTCGACTCTATGTGTGTCGACTCGTCTCTGATTTGTTCTCGAAACATTTTTGAATGGACCGGAGGCTTTACAAGTGTTTGTCGCCGCGACGAAAAACGAGGAAGAGTCGACACAGAAAAATTTGGTTGCACCGTTAAACCGCATCGTGGCAACATTGTACCATGTTATCACAAAAATAATGAATGGTATTTATAAACAACACAATAATAAAACTGTAAAAAGACAAAAATATCAAAAAAGTGTGGACAACGACAACACACAGTTAGTGAAACTTTTTCGATCGGAGTGTGAGTGAACCGACCACATATATACTAAACTCCACTTAGTAACTATGTGTGGAAGCAGTTACGAAACTGCGACGAGTTGTAAATACAATGTAGAGTCATGAAAATAATCCTAATCGGAGTTGCACAAAACTTTGCTACAAAAACCTGCCTATAACTAGTTATATTGAGAGTTATATTTAGAGTTGAGATTTACTATTATACCTAGGTATAATAAGACATGTAAACGCTAAAACATAGAAACCAAAAACAAAAACCAAAATAAAAACTACGCCAACTTCGGTAGTTTTGTTAAAGTTGCACAAAACCAGACTATCTACCTTAAAATGTCCTCAATACAACCTTTCCTGTTCCATCGTAGGAAAAGGTCCTTTTTATTACCACTTCACAGTAGCTTAGAGTGGTCTCAAGCCATGATTTACTACGTAGTTGAAAATACGGATTCCTAAAGATAGGTAATACTTTTCTAGTGAGCTACAAGGTATCCCTAATAAACCAGATTGAACCATTGAGTACCATCATAATTATTCAAAGGATTCAACTTACTTCTTTTTTTGTGTAAATTAATTCGTATACTTACTTACAAAATAATTTTTAATTATTTCAAAGAAAGAAAAGCCGCTCATAAATAAATACTTTCAATAAGTAGATACAACTTTGTTACCTTTGCTATAACTCTGTTCGCTAAAATTTCCGCTCTCACCGTAAGGAAAGAAGATAATTTCTCCAGCTATGGGAAAAGGGCCCACAAACATTTTTTTTTTTTTAATTTTCAATTTTCGTTCAACCGCGGTGTCTCTAGGAGACAACATAGAAATGTAACAAAAACATGGATCTATTCTATATAACTGGAAATAGAACAGTCAAAATAATAACACCATCCTATTATTGCGTTTTGCGTCAGTTGAGAAAAAATAACTCTTAAATGATTTTAAACCCTCTCTGTGCCGTAACGTAAGTAAAAAGATTTATCTCAGTAATTAAGCGCTCTATTATTTGAAAACTTCTTAAAGCAAGACTATAAATTTTAAAAGGGAGATTTACTTAATACTTTCAAATCTATAAGGATATTTTATGGTAAGTATCTTGCCTAACGCGAGCATTCTTTAGAAAAACTGATTACTGATTACTGACCTAAGTCACACAGATCTAAGTCACAGTGAAAATACCTAAGTATGTTCACTGAAAAAAATGTTTTTTAAATATAACCGAACTTTAGTGACTTCCAGACTGTTTTGTAGCACATAAACAATCGTTTGGTTATGTGCTACAAAACAGTTTGGACGTCACTAAAGTTCGGTTATATTTAACAAAACATTTTTTCAGTGTTATCTAGCAACCTATCTATGTTTTAAAAGACAAAAACAATTTAATTACTACTTTTAGGTATAGGTGTTATGCAATTGTAAGAGCTATATTATGTACTAACGTACACGTTAGGGGCTTTTACAAAGATTTTAGCACACCTTGACAAGGCATTATTAAATCTGTGCTATAATGCTATATATTTATTTCAGCGCAGCTTCTTTTTTCTCTTAAACTCATCTTTAAAATTGTATAACAACATTTGTTTATTTATAGACTAGAAAACCTTTATGGGAGAACCTGAAAAGTAAAGTAAAAGTAAAATCCTTTTCGATTTGAACGGATTGCTTCTAGACGAGTTTATTAACCCATTCACAGTTACTTGTCAACTCAATGGCCGCCTTGAATCACTAGAATGTACCTATTGTCTCTTATCTCGACAGGAGTGCGACTAAAGATTTCTTGCCCGACTTTTCTAGGCGTTCCGGGGTTAAATAGGTCACAAATGCTCTTTGAAATTTAACTGTGCTGGAAATGTCAAAGGCTCTCTGACTATTGGCGTTCGCTTGGAGCGCCTATGAGTATATTAAGTACCTGATTCTAGTGTTTTTAAGTGCTATTACCAATATCCAATTATAACATTGTTAATACTTTTGCAGTGTTTTTGTGGGCGAAAATGCTTAAATCATCAACTTCCTGCCCTTATCCTATTGCTTGGAGTCGGTGCAATATGACGTTTTCCGTTAATCTCTTTTATCCGTAATTTATTTGCCGCTTCAAGGCTAAAAGTAAAACATGCTACAACTTCACACTTGGTAATCTTTACAACATTTCTGACTACCTCGAAAGGGATTACGGTCTATTGATTATATACTATCAATTATAGTATCAGAGTTTAGATTTACTAGTATCCAAAAAAAAGTTTCCCTTAAAATTCCATATGTTTCCATCAATACGCTATTATAATAAGATACCAAAGGATATTCTAAAGTTGCCACACAAAAAGATTAAGTACGTAAACAAGTCCTCTGTAAAAAAGGCTACTGTAAACTCGATGACTGTTTGAATGAACAAAATGTCTGGTCTTGACATTGTTACTCTATGTAATGCAATATTGTATTTTAATTGTACTTTGTATATTTTGTTTCGTTTAAAAGATGTGTGTTATAGAGTTTTTGGCCGCATCGTCTCTCAACGGAACACCTTCCGACGCGGTGGTAGAGTCAAAAAATGACGTCAAAAATCTATCTATGTGATATTATTTTGAATAAAAACTTTTGATTTGGGTTGATTTGTATCATTCCAGTTCTGATGACCTACAAAATCCAGAATTCAGCATAATACCCTGCTGATCTATGTTCCATAATAGACTAAATCTTGCGAAATATGGTGTCATCGATCCACTGGCACCAAAGCTAGGCTCATAATTATCAAGGCAAGGCCAAGGCCTTGTCACTCTGTGAAGACCTCCTCACAGGTGCATGAAATCCAATAGTCGAGAAGAAGGCATATAGGTACCTAGTTTCTCTTTTTTATTGATTTTATTGAGATTGGTGTGTTTTAGTTTTTTATTGATATGGAACTAAAGGCAGCGATACAAAATACAATGGGAGTACCGTTAAAGAATCGGATCTTAATAATTATTTTATTACATAAGATACGTTAGAAACCCTCACCTTACAAATCCCCCCACACACTCTTTCAATTTGTTTTGCAAAATGCATTTATATAGGTATTTAGTTTATTTTTAAGGGTACTCAATCGTAGACCTCGCGTATCAGACTTGCCTCGTTTTGGTCCACCGTTTAATGTTATAGTTTTAATGGTATAATTTATTGATTATTCTGATTATGCATGGATCAGACTTTTTGACGAGAACTTAGAAAGTGAAGTCATATTATATCAGATATCTCTGTTTGAATATCTTTTTAATTAATTTAAAATCGTTTTGTTTTTCCTCAGTTACACCTAAGCAGTGGCGGATTCGCCCTAAGGCCCAGTAGGCCCGGGCCTAGGGCGGCCAATCGTGACAAATAATTCACAGATTATAACAAGAAATAACTAAAAGTAACTAAATATTCTAAAGGGTCGCGTACATTGTTTTATTTCTGATTCGATTTCGACAAAAGTTGGCAATAAAGTAAATTCATTATGTAGTCTATAATATGATGGATGCTGTTGGGGCGGCTGGTAGGTACTTACTACATGGCCTGGGGCCTAGGGCGGCCAAAACTGCAAATCCGCCACCGCACCGAAGGTTATGCGATGACGGTCACTGTAATTGTCAATTTGGTTTTTGTAGGAATACTGCCAAGTTCTGCCAGTTGCATGGAAATACTTTGACAGAATATTGACCATTATGGCACCAACGACATCTTTAGGTTTTTAAAACTCTCATAAACAGCTCATGTAGCACTTATTCTTATCACCAAAATTTTTGCACCAACCGATTGAAGGCAACTCCCTTTCACTTTCAGTGAGGGGAGGTATCTGTCCATATGCGCTGCAATGGCATTCTACAGGCCATAACTTACTCTTTATACTTTTGTTGGTACCTTAGAGTCTACAGCACTGCATACAAAAAATTGAAATTGATAAGATGACGTCAGCACATGCGAAACCAAAGAAATTGAACCTTATCAGCGCGTTATTTCTCTATGGTTCATCTTAGGTAACTGCCGGGTAACCAGAGGGCGATAGAGGGGGTGAGGTAAAAAGTTGGTGGGAGGATGGGAGTGTCTGTACTGTATGTAGTAATAGATACTCTTTCTTATACTGCGGTCTATAGTATGCAGTATCGTAAAGTGCAACCTGAATAACGTGCCACAGAATCTCTCAAAGAATCTCTTGAGATCAACCAAATAGATTTAATAATGACGTCGAAAAAATATTTATTAGTAGGTAAAAAAAAATACACATGTAGCGAAATTCCGGCGGTCCTCGCAAAAGGCGGATGTCACCTGATCCGTGAAAGTTTTACAAAATGTGGCTTTAAAAAGATTATATAAACGTAGGATTTTGCAAAGGAACACAGTCTACAATGAAACAAGTAACGCCGACATAATTATAAGGGTGGTAAATAAATATAACTGACACGTTTAGTTTCTACTAAATACCTACTATTGGTTCCATAAGATATAAAAGGGCATTATCGCATGGAACCGACAGTTATATTATATGTTTGCAGGTAGTACATACTTATTAAAATTAATTATACTTTAGTAAACATGACAATGATATCGACTGGTATACGTAGAGTTTTATCTACATAATAAAATAATGCAGTGTGACAGCATGCCTCTACAGGCTGAAATTTATATCATTAGCATCCATTTAAACTAAGAGTCTACCCATCAAACTGTACTACTTTTACTATGGGAGCAAACCGATCGCAAAAAATAGCTGTTGCATACATTTGAGTTGAGTACGCATTGCAGTTTAGTGTGGAATGGATGATTTATTTATTTGCTAAGATCGCTTTGCTCCCGTAGGGATGCTTATGATATCAATTTCACCCTTTATATACCACTAAGTGCCACTTCAGGGCACATGAGAACTTCTTTTAACGAATGAACCCTGTGAAGAAGTTCTACTTGTTTGCTCTTTGAGTAGTTTCAAACTGCCTTGATAGGTTACTGGAGTAGGTAAGAACCGTAGTATTATATAAGAACGAGCGTTAACCCGCGACTTCGTCCGCACAAATTATATACCAGATTTTAAGTCAGATCAAAAGCTATCAAACAAAAAAAGTTTCATCAAAATCGGTTCAGTAGTTTTTGCGTGATACTCGTTCAAACAAACACACAAACACACAAACAAACAGACAGACAAAAAATCCAAAAATTGGTGAAATGGAATCAGGGACACCTAAAAACCATATCGTAACTTTTTTTTTGTTAATATCTTCAATGTACAGACAAACTTCCTGTTACAGTTTTATAATAGTAGAGCGTTAACCCGCGACTTCGTCCGCACAAATTATATACCAGATTTTAAGTCAGATCATAAGCTATCAAACAAAAAAAGTTTCATCAAAATCGGTTCAGTAGTTTTTGCGTGATACTCGTTCAAACAAACAAACAAACAAACACACAAACAAACAGACAGACAAAAAATCCAAAAATTGGTGAAATGGAATCAGGGACACCTAAAAACCATATCGTAACTTTTTGTTTGTTAATATCTATAATATAAGAGCATTGGCTCTCGACGCGGAGGTCGTGGGTTCGATTCCCACCTGGGACACCTATTGAAATGTCACTTTGTGCGTTTTTCCTCAGTTGGTTAGGACATTGCAGGCTGATCACCTGATTGTCTGAAAAGAAAAATGATTCCGTGCTTCGGATGGCACGTTAAGCCGTTGGTCCCGGCTACTATCTCTGGTGGTAGTAGTCGTTACATAAAAACCACGTCAGAGGCCGTAAGGCGGTCTGAAAAAACTCTGACACCAGGGCTCTGCCCACACAATAAGAAGAGAAAGAGAAGGCGATAACCAGATCATCAAACTGAACAACTTTCTCTATGGGATCAACACCGAAATCACAAAAAAATCTGCTATCCCATACATTTAGTTCAAGAAGGTTTGCAGTTTCGTATGGTACAGATGATATTTTTTTCGCGATTTCGATGTTGGTGCCATAGAGAAAGTTGTTCAGCTTGAAGGTCTGATCATCCCCTTAAAAAAAAAGTCAGCATATTAAGAAGGACCCTATAGAACATATTCTGCGCTGCTGCCTCACAAACTAACATTAGCCGTTTTTATTAAAAGAATTCGATGAAAAATCTTTTGAGGAAACCAAAGCAGAAACTACCTCTATTTCCAATTTCTGATATACGTACCTGTATAAAAATACCGTTAAAAATTAATGTTTTACTTCCTACCAACGAAAATAGTAAGCAATTTCATTTCCTACCAATCGTAGCAAATTCAATCTTGTTTGTTAACACAAATAATAAATTATTCTCACATTCCACGTCGGCACAGTGTCACTACAGTACTTTATTCTGTACATGAAGTCCTCTGAATCTACCCTATACCTCTGATATAAGTGTGAAACTAGCTTGAACCGCGGTACATGGTTTGTAGGACTTACTATAAATGCATCACGGGAGCAAACGGCAGAGGCGTATAAAACATTAAACACTGTGCTAAATAAATAATTTAGCAAGTTGCAGTAGTCTGTGCACTGTTCAGCTTTACAGAATAGTCGAAAATCTGGGTTTTGTTACTCAGCTGAAGCTGAATTAAGTTTTACATCTGTAGAAGGCCAGTTGGCAACTTACACTTAATTTGTTTTTAGGCCTTCACCAGATTTAAGTAAGGTGCTTCTCACACGCACCATGTTTACAAACATATTATTTATTATTTGGTTATAAGGGCTTGGTCAATGACCAAATAGCTACTGCGACCGGATAGATCTATTGTAGCTGTCACCCTCGACCTAAAGGTCATTTCCTAGGCCCACGGACTTCATGAACCGTGTTATGCTTTTGCAGGGGAGGTCCCTAATGTCAGTAGGTGTTATTATGTATCCACCTAGATGGCGACTCCTGCTGTGAATGAGCTCTTCGCATTCGCAGAGGAGGTGTACGGGCGTTTCCTCTGCTTCACAGCAGAATCTGCAAATGGGTGAATCTACAAGCCCCATTCTGTGTAGGTGTTTGTTTAACTTGCAGTGTCCTGCTATGGCTCGTACTAAGAGCCTTAAGTCGCTGCGGTTTGAATTGATGGCAACCGAGATATGTCTGGTTGATGTGTTGTTTACAAACTTTTAAATTTCATTGTTAGCTTTGAATAAATTTCATTCAACGCTCTTTCATCATAATACATCTATAATATCTTTGTAAAAGATGACTTGACTTGATATTGACTTGTGTTAAAGTTCATAGCTGTTGATGGTACGAATAACATTTAAAAAAATTTTAGAATAATTATGTTTTATCGTTTTTATTCTTTTTATGCTGTATTTGTGTTTTGGTGTAAATAAAAGTATAATACATTCATTCATTCAATGTTTATAAACATTGAATGAATAGTTCATGAACATTTTGAGTTTCAACTTTTTTTTGTTCAAATACCAAAATATATTCAAAAATCATTCTTCATGAGTGCGATTTTTGAAAGTCAAATCAGCAGTAGAAAGATGCGTATCTCAATAGTAATTTGAACATTTTAAACGGATGAGTTCAACGAATGAGTTTCAAAAATCGCACTCATGGTAATAATTTTTAAAGTTATAAAATACTTTGATGTTGACTAGACGGGACCTGAAGCCGTAACCTGTCAATCTTTAATTTTATTTGAATCTAAACTATTGCAAAACTGTAACAGAAGTATATCTGTACATTGAAAGTATTTACTAGAGAAAGATTACGATACGATAGTTTATAGGATTCCCTGACTACAAAATAACTTAATCAACAATTTTTTTTTGTCTGTCTGTTTGTCACTTTGCCAATTTGTTTGTTTTTTCGAGCATCGCGCAAAAACCACAAAACCTATTTTGATGAAACTTTTACCTTTGAAAGCTTATGATTTGACCTTAAATCTGGTATATAATTTATGAGGACGAAGTCGCGGATAAAAGCTCGTTACCTATAAAAACAGCACAACATGACTATAGTAAATTCCATATAAACTTCAAAACATTTGAAAATGTTTATTAATGTTTGTTAACGTTCTTAAATTTATAGAAACTGAAACAAAATGTTACATTTCGTGGTCAGTTTCATATGAAAAATTACTACCAGGGAACTTAAAACATCGTCCTGTATGGAAAGTACCATTGCATTTCACTGAGAATTTTATACTTCCCAGGTGTTGTAAAATCTAGTCTGTAAATATTTTAGGTTAGCTCCCGAGGTCCAGAAGTCTGATACTCACAATTCTTTTGATTTACATTTCTGTTAGTAAGCTACATTGATTTACATATCAAATGGCTCTTTAATTTCTCTGAAGCAAAAGTACATCGACTCATGTTCACTTATTTTACAAATTCGGTGACTAAATATTTCATATCTGCTTAAGAAGGTAATATGTATATTTTATACAGAAAAGAATAAGCATTATGCTCACGACTATATTCCCCGAAGGGGCAGTCAGAGATATTCTGAATCGTCAGCACATCCACGTTTCACTAGTAGAACCGAGGCTCTGTCCAGTATGACGGGGAGTGATAGACTAAGAGAGAAGTGTACTTTTTGCAATCATCAGCTGCAAGGCTGATTCAGTATTTAAAGGGTGTCGAGCATCTCTGTGATGGGGATGGACCAGGTCTGCCTGCATAACTTCAGTCGGTTTAGAAGTTACTGATGTTTAAAGGTCAGTAAAAAATTTACGATCAGCTGCAAGACTGCTCGTATGATATTATTGTAGTATGCACTGTAGCTATGTGAACAGTACAAAAACTGACATGAACTGCCAGTCGGTTAAGGAGATACAGCCGTTCAAAGGACGGGCCTTTGAACACTAACTACAGTGCATACTACAATAATATCATACGATCAGCCTTGCAGCTGATCGTTAATTTTTTACTGACCTTTAAACGGCTGTAACTCCTAAACCGACTGAAGTTATGCAGGCAGACCTAGTCCATCCCCATCAAAGAGATGCTCTACACCCTATAAACACTGAATCAGCCTTGCTGTTGATGGTTGCAAAAAGTACACTTATCTCTTATAATATAAGAACTATTCCTAGAAATTGAAACATGCAGGTTTCCTCACAATATACCTACATAGAAAAAAAAATCAATGTCTCTCTGTGTGTATGTCCCTTATGCATTTCTAAACCGATCGTCTGATTGCGATAAAACTTTATTTTGAAATTTTATCATGGTTATCGTCATAGCACTTTTATTCCAGCAAAATATCCTAGACAGAATCTTAACTACCATTAAAAAAGTGACCCTGATCTTTTGTTTCATTCCCGGCGCTATATTTTTCATCATCATCATAATGCAATAAATTCAATCATCAATACTTCCGTCTAGTTTCTTAACCAGAATAATCGCACATGCACGGGGGTGACAGTGAGAAACGACATTATGAGAACGTTTTACTGATTAATTAATAATTTTGTTAGTTCAGGATCGGGTAGAAAATGATCATATTTACGAAACACTGCCAATTTAAGATATTATCTAGGAAAATATTATTGGCCCCACTGCTATTATTTCAACAATTAAATTGTCAAAATATACAGGATGTTAGGGTAAACAGCTGCATTACTTTAAGGGGTGATTTTACCCATGATACTGAACCGCTTTCCCTAAGAAACCTATTGGAAATTGATAAAACATTTTTGTACTTCCCATACTAAATGCAATCAGCTGATCGAACTATTGTATGAAAAGTAAAAAAAAATTGTGAATTTCCTATAGGTTTCTTTGGGAAAGTTGTTCAGTATCATGGGTACAATCACCCCTTAAAGTAATGCAACTGTTTACCATAACACCCTGTATATGTTCTGGCAACATTTTTATTTATGCCTACACATTTTGAAGCATTTTGATTTTTATTCTGACACTAGAGTTATTCACCCGCGACTTCGTCCGCACAAATTTTAAAGTAGATTTTAAGTCAAATCATAATAAGCTATCAAACAATAAAAGTGTAATCAAATTCAGTAGTTTTTGCGTGATGCTCGAACAAACTAACAAACAAATAGACAGACAGAATAAAATTTTAAAAAAAACATGTGTGCAGTTCAACACGCGGTAGAAGACCTTCAAAAATATTTAGTGTCTCTTTTTCTTTTGATCGACTTTCAAATCACAGCGATTCTAAAGAAGTTTTCACTTCTGAAAGGTTGATTTGGAGTCAGGCCACTGTCAAGGCAAAGAAACTATACTTTTACTTGTAAATATCTTCAATGTACACACTTCTATTACAGTTTTATAATAGTTTAGATAATTAAAATTGTACGACTACAATCTCTCGATACTATCGAATCTTGATATTCATGAACATACGAACAAATAAAAATTACTGTCATATCCTATACTTTTCCATCGTAATGGAATCAAATTACACCTACTCATAATTATTATTATGACACTGACACGCATTGGTATGAATATGGTCAGGAGTATTAAGTATATTCTTTATTTAGAAATTGTCGACACTTGACGTTTTTCAAAAAGTTACACCAATATACGATTATAATGTTTCAGAATGACGTTGAAACCGGTTATGTTAATAAAAACAGACGTAAAAGAAAAGCAAATATTCCCAAATCACTTATCATTTTCTTCACAATACCACAGTTACTTTTTGGAGTTGACTATGGATTCATCAAACTATTTAAAAAGAAGTTTCAAAAAGCGATAGTTATAAGTTCTATTGCAATATCTGTCTTAATGTTCATCGGTTTACTGGGACCCATATTAGATCGGTACAAGGAATTTTGGTTTTGGCTTAATGCATTAGAATATATTGTCTGGTTAGTGGCTACGCGTACTGTGAAGTACAAGATTTATGATTTTTTGCTCGAAATGGAAGAAATACATGAAATAACACCGCCAGAAAAGCAAACCATTAGAATGATCTCCTTAGATAACGTAATAGTTATCTGCTCTATGAAAATAATGATAATAACAACACGATGTTGGTATTCACTTCAAGAATACTGTATTAGGTATAAGTTCCCATACTATGCATTGTATATTGCATCATGTTTAGGTCTAGAGTTTTTTTCTACAGCAAAAAGAGTCATAGTGTATTACATTTACTGTTCTCTCAGAAGTATAAAAGAATCGTTGAAGAAGAAACCAAACAGCCTCAATATTGAAGAAAGGCGCTATCTAGCTTTAGCTGATTGCTATGATAAAATCAAACCTGTAAACGATTATTTTGTAAGTATAACGTTGTTTTTGTAAGTGTATTTGGTTAGATAATTCGTCATTACCTACATCGTCATCATTGTCAGCCTTTAATATTGTAAGGATACCTAGATCAAATCAAATATAATTGTCACCTTTCCGGGCGGAAAGCGTGAACTTTCGTTCCGCTGCGCTAAACGAAATTGCTGCTTTCGGCCTCCGTCGAGGTGAGAAATAGTATACTAACCTCGGGCAGTAAATAAGAAAGCCTCAGATCACATATTTGTTGACCTCGGCTCGCCTCGGCAAACAATTAAATGAGATCTGAGAAAAAATCCTCCTTTTACAATTAAGAAAGAGAAGAGTATAGATTGTTGGAATGGAAACAGTACACAAGACCATTGTTGGTGTTGGCATTAAATGAAATATGTTTATCAAAATGCTGGCTGCATTTTGATAAACATACACTGACGTCACGAAAATAATATTTTTTGTTAATGAGTATTACATAATGTACACGGTCCTTCTTAATATGCTGACACTTTTTTAAGGGGATGATCAGACCGTCAGCTGATTTTTTTTCGCAATTTCGATCTTGGTCCCATAGAAAAAGTTGTTCAGTTTGATGGTCTGATTATCCCCTTAACAAAGCGTCATCATATTAAGAAGGACCCTGTACAGACATTTTTATACCTCTTTACAGGCAATTATACTACCGATATTTTTTATACCTAAATTAATGGGTGGGTTATGGTACATGCTTTATTTTATAAAATTCAATGTAAGTATATTTCATTAATTTAATTTAATAATTTTCAATAATCACACAAAAGATTACAGACAAACATGATACGGCTTGTTATAAAAAGCAAACAAATTAGATCCACTTAAAACAAACTAAACGTACTTATTACTTCTTTTGTTTACTAGCTATAGTACTTGCCTCGAACTTATGTTGACACATCCAGTACTGTTGAACTAAGTCTGTGTATTTTTCTACGCATCTGTTATCAGGTCCGCCACATACATACGGAATTGCGATCCGGAATCCTGATTCAGGAGTCAGTGTTGTCAACTATGGTTACAAAAATTACTTAGAGTGCTGTTTAAAAAATGTCTAAAATTAAAATGAATGAAATGCCAAATTAATGACAATTGTATTTTTAGGTATTTATTAAAACAAAACACACAATTTATGTACATAATAATTACTATCATGTGATTAGGTTACGAATGTTACGATGATGGTTTGTAAATTGTATTCCAATATCAATGCAACTATATCAAAAGACTATCGATAGTTTTAACATTAGACATAATCTGCATACAAAATCGCATGAACCATTACCACGCAAGCGGTTTATGAGCGTAGGCGATTTCGCAACTATGCCGCAACGACGTCGCAACTGCACCGTCACGATACGGTATCGTTCCATTAACGCCTACGCTCAAAAATCACTTTAAAATATTCCACCTAAGACATCAAAAAATCACTAGATCTAGTGAAAAGTCTCTGAAAGCGGCAACATCCCATACGGAATCTAATTCCGAATCAGGTTTATTCCAGATGTATGTAGCGGACATTATGATGATGTTCCTAGTATTAGTAACTTACCCGCATTTGTAATTTTAAACTTAAAAGTACTCGTAGTTTTTATGAGAAATAAATAAAGATTCTTTAAACAGAAATCTATCATTAATTTTTATACTTTATATTGTATTCGTAATACGTATACGATTTACCGACGACTCAGTCGAATAAAACGGCACAAACAGCACAACAACAACAACATTGGATAATTCAATAATAGATTTAAAATCGACAATAAAAATAAGAAGTCATTCCGGTTCTTAAATGAATGATGTTTAACTATTCATAAAAATGCGAAATTTTTATAAACTTCTGAAGACCCGTAATTAGGGTATAGTGGCCGTGAGTTTGTGTATGTATGTAATACTCTTACACACTGAAATATTATTATGAAATTTATTATATTGACTGATCATTTTCAGGTAGAGTGGACTGAGTATGTCTTAGAAGTGATTTACTGTGCAGTTTTCGTCACATATATATTTGTACCTGCCTTCATTACTGAAAAGGTTAACTCCGAAGTAGATGCTATAAAATTGATTCTTCGGAAGGAGCTGCTGAATGAAAAAGGTAATTCAAACTAGCGTTTATCAAGTTTAATCCCAAATGTCAGTATTATGAATATTTATAATGAAAAAGTTTTGTAAAAAATAATAGGGTATTTGAAAAGGTTTTTAAAAACTGTTCTAAGTTAGTCACTGATGTCTAAGGACTCTATAGAAAATGTATATTTTACGTTCCATTACTTAATTATACTGCAAGAAAAAACTATAACAAAAATATTATTTAAATATCCCGCGAAAATGCTTTTCTTGACAATATACGTATCTACATGCAGGTGATGTCATCGTGACGTCACCGGCCTGTCGTCGTATTTTTCTTAACTGACTAAATAGTTGGTTTCCAAAATTCATATACAATACGGATGCCATTAATAGATCCTATATTTTACATGTTAAATACCTATTGTTCCAAATTAAGGACAGAAAAATGTTCTTTATGCTGTCTCTACAATCTACATATTAGCACAACTCCCGCTGGTTCTTTAATGGAGGAAAACGTTTTAAGGAAACCTATACAGGGTGAAATTGATATCATTAGCATCCTTTTAAACTAAGAGTCTACCCATCAAACTGAACAACTTTTACTATGGGAGCAAACCAATCAGAGCAAAAAAAAATCAGCTATCTAGAATATAGTCGTGAGAATATACTATGATCTCTCTGACCTCAATCTTGGTCTAGGTTCGAATCCGCACGGATGAAATGCCATGTATCAATAAGCTTTTCGGTAGGACGAAACACCTAGGAGGCAACTTTTATTTTTCATTTTTCGACTAGATTTACACAATTTATCGAAACCAAAGTCATAGGTACTTTAGTATTTTTGGATAGTTCATCAAGTGAAATCATCAATTGAATACACGATTGGAATTATCCACTAGATAGGAAATTCTCACAAAGATGACGTATTTTCTTGTATTTTTAAACATTTTTCTCGTTTTAGAAGAACTTAAAATAGTTTCAGATTTATGCTCACGTACACACGGCGACACATCAAGCTATACAAAACCAACATTAACTGGCCGCGCGACGTTATACGTTATGCAATCTACGCGCGGCCAGCTTATGTTGGTTTTGTATAGCTTGATGTGTCGCCGTGTGTACATATTACACCATTAGTTTATGTAGCGAAATCAAAAAAAAATCTATAAAAAGTACTTTTGTTAATTCTTTTTAATCGAAAATACGGCACACGCACACACTTTTCGGAGGACTGGGCAATCGCGTTTCTCATAGAAAATATTCGTCTGAACCTATGGCCCATTAAGTACGTATACCGACTGCTCTAAAACGGTAAAGGAAAACATTGACAGGAAACCTGCATACGCTGAAGAAGAAATTCCGATGCGTAGGTATGTAAAGTCTACCAATCCGCATTGGGAATGCGTGGTGGTCTAACGCCGAAACACCCTCCCTGAGGGTAGACCTGTGTCCTGCAGTGGGACGCACGAGTATATGGGCAGTGATGATGATGATTATGTATATTCACTGAACAATTTCGAGATAATTGTCTCAATAACAATATTTTCTATGTCAGAGATTATTAAAATGAAAGAATTACACATATTTATAATAAAATACCGTCGTTTTTCGATCCCCTCGTCACTCACGTCATCACAATACGTCACTCGTCGGACCTGTAAACTCCTTGGTAAACTTAAAATTAACTTAAAATAACTTGTCATTAAGAATGAAAATACATTTTTATAGAATTTGACATAATTGATGTTGCCGTTTCTGTTTCTAGACAGGTTCCGAGACAGGTGATTTTTTTTTTAATAAAGAAGTGGTTTACTCCATGGAGTTCGAATTATTTTCTCTCCACGGTTTTTGCATTTAGAGATCAAAATAATTTAAAAACTTTTATTTTATTGATAAACTCGATTAATCGCAATAACAATAAAATCGGTGTCTTAAAATTATGTCTTCTATCTGTAAAAAGAAAAAATGCAGCGAAAAAAATTAATATACCGAATTATAAACATTGACAATGCAATCTGTTATAATTTAACAAGTGCCCTGTTTCATAGAGGTAGGCGTAACTCGTGTCGACGCCCTTGACACGAGTTAGTTAGGTAGTTAGTTGTTTGGTTCAGATTAAAAAACTGATTTGCAATAACCTTATGTGATACTATCGATATTATACAGGGTGTTAGGGTAGACTGTTGCATTACGTTAGTATCATGGGTACAATTACCCCTTAAAGTAGGTAGGTAAGTAGGTAGGTAGTATTACGTGCACAATACAATATTAAATGTAATTTCTAATTCTATCTTTCCAGATTGTAATAGAATCACAGAATTGACTCATTTTCTGAAGTGTTTAGAAGTGCGTCGAATGGACCATCTCGTGTTACGTTTTATTCCGACGGATGTACAACTTTTATTATGTTTATTAGGACTGTGCACTTCATATTTTATAGTTCTTTTACAATTTACGCACCTCTATTACTAAATACCTACAAATAATGTTTTGAAGAAGTTGATGTGAATAAAAATTAATTATGGTAAGGTAAATAAGTAATGTAATAACTTTGACTATTTATTATAAGGACTGGCCTTGCGATAGCATTTTCCTTATGCCACGGTATAAGATCAATTAATCATGTGCATTTACATTCAATTTTATATCTTATCAATAAACGAGACAGCCTATAATTGCGAGACTTTCACACGAGACTACTTTTCATGATTTTTAACGTTTAAAATTAGAATCTAAAGTTATGGAGAATAAAATCCAAAGTTGCGGATTTCATGGTACCTCGCTCCCCGCAAAAAGTGACAGAAATGTTTGTTAGTAGGATTACAAGCGTAACGGGTCCCTATATAAGTAGTCAAAGTGTAATAATTATCTCAAATAGAAGACAATGTTATTATTTTGATTATTTTAATAATATCGTTAAATAATTATCTCAATAATAATAATTGATTTGGACAAAAACTATTGCACCATAATATTTAAATAAAAGTGTTTTCAATACACTTGCTCGTACTTGCACCGCTTTTAATTACATAATACAGCTTATAAAACACGCGTGTGTTATGCATGTTCATACCTATATCGAAGACATATAATAACCACCTGCGACGGCCCCACGAGCTGCCGACTCATCGTAACTTGATGCGCTTTGACATCCACCGCCTGGCCGCCGCCGGCTTCCGATTGTGTTGCATTTTTATATTCCACTATTCCACGTACCTAACTTCGGACGTGATTTACTTTAAAATTAAGAAAATTATGTAAAACCCTTTTTATTAAATATATATAGTTTGCAAGTTTTCGATCTACCTATTCATTTATCTCCACTGTAGCCACCTACATAATTGGCGCAGTCACGGAGTTGTAGAGTCAGTGCTAACTATCAAACATCGATATCCGCTACTGATCGTCGTGTCATCGGCTTATCTACAACCATTTACCTACGAACGGCTGGCTATCCGGAGAAAAAGAGGAACCCTATCAAGAAATCGATAGAACCAGGCTCCAGTAATCGAAGACATGCAGATTTTTTTGTAAGTACTCATACCCTATTGGTCGCTATTTCCTATCTAATTCCTTTCCTTTTTGTTTAATGTAATCTTACACAATTTTTCACCCTACTTCATAGCGAACTAGGGAGGATTCCCAGAGGACCCTTAGTTTAGATAGACGTCGTCATCTTCGCAGCGCGCAAAGAGACGCTTTTAGAAATCTTAGGCTAGATCCCATAGAAGAAAAGTTAGAGTCTATCATGGAGAATATAGATCTCGATACGATTCACAAAGCACTACGAAATGTGCCCGAATTTGATGGAAATCCGAACGTTCTTATAAGGTTTTTAAATTTATGCGATCAACTAGTTACATCATACATTAATCTCGCTCCGGGAAACGAGTTAACTAATTTGTCCTTGATGAATGGCATTTTGAACAAAATCACCGGTGCTGCTGCCCGTACTTTAGCCACAAATGGCACTCCAAACAATTGGCAAGGTATCAGAAATGCTTTAATTCATAATTTCAGCGACCAAAGAGACGAATCAGCTCTATATACAGATCTTTCCGTGCTAACCCAAGGTACAGACACACCGCAGGTTTTTTATGAGCGTGTGCTAAATCTTTTAAGTATGACCATGACATACGTTGAATTACATGAAAGCGTAAGTACTACTATTGAGGCCAAACGCACATTATATAAAAAACTTGCGCTGCAGTCCTATCTTAGAGGCTTAAATGAGCCCTTAGGATCTCGAATTAGGTGTATGCGACCTGCTACATTAGAAGATGCCCTCCAATACGCTCAGGACGAATTGAATGTGATCTACTTGCAGAACAAAAATAAGCCAAGTAGCTCTAAGAATGTGAATTTTGTGCCTACCCCTACTAGACCACAAAATAATAACTTTCTTGGCATGAATACTTCTCCACCATCGCCGCACCCGCCCTTTTTACCGATTTATAGAAACATGTCTCCTGTACCTCAAATGCAGCCTATCTATCGAGGTCCTTCACGCACTCAGCAGGTTTTTAGAGCCCTACCTTCATCTAATATGTCTACTGGATTCAGAATCCCACCCAGACAGCAGACACCTCACCAACAGCTGACTTATAATGCGCCCCAACCCATGAGTGGCGTAACTCACCCCGTAGCTCGAACGCTGCCGCCGACTAGGCCTAACTGGCGAAACTTTAGTAACCCACCCCAGAGTAGCTATTATAGACCTCGAGAAATGAACGTGAATGAAATGTATGACCCCTACAACTATTTTCAAAACGCGAATATTTCCGAAAATTACTTCGAATATGATAATCAGCCTCAGGAAGCGTATCTCTATGAACAGGATTACCAATCAGCTGATAATGACGTAATTCAGAATGGCGAATCAAATTTTCCCCTTGCTTTGGAGAACAGTGCCCCCGAATAGAGTTAAATATTCAAAATAAGCGACAACTTCCTTTTATACAGATACATAACCCACCCCTTAAGTTTTTAATAGACACTGGCGCTAACCAGTCATTTATAAGTCCCGAGGCCGTAGCTAAATACTTTCCAGACGCAGTTCTTGACTATGACCCTTTCATCGTAACTAATATTCACGCATCCACTATGAACCATTATTCAATTACGATCCCCTGTTTTTCCGAGTTCCTAGATCAGTCCCCGATAAAATTATTTATCTACAAGTTTCACGAATATTTCGACGGGCTCATAGGTTGTGATCTATTAGAGCAATGGCAAGCAAAAATCGACTTAGGAAAGCGATTATTTAGTACACAGTTGGCTAATAATCCTATCCATATGTACGTATCTGGCAAAGACAATTTATTTGAAGAAATAATTCCTGCGAATTCCCCCAAATTAATTAAAGTACCGACCACAATTTGTGAAGGTGAGATTTACATTAACGAGCAAATAATCTGCGATTGTATGATCAATGAATGTGTCTCAATATCACACGAAAATTTTGCCTATTTAGAAGTTTTTAACCCAACCCATAATGACATAATTTTTTCATTATCGGAACCAATTCATGCAAATATGTTTAACGAACAAACTGCACAATTTAAAGGCCATGACGACCGAACACGAGACGTGGTGTCACGTTTACGTACTCAGCATTTGAACGAGGAGGAAAAATGTAATTTAATTAATTTGTGCACCGAGTACTCAGATATATTTTATGTAGAAGGTGAACATTTGACTTTCACAAATCAAATTAAGCACAAAATTAACACTACAGATGAAATTCCGGTTCACAGCAAAACCTATCGTTATCCTCATGTACACAGAGAAGAAGTCCAGTCTCAAATTCAAAAAATGTTACAGCAAGGGATCATTCGACCCTCTACTTCAGCCTGGAGTGCTCCAATCTGGGTCGTTCCAAAAAAGACTGACGCTTCGGGTAAGACTAAATGGAGACTAGTAGTGGACTTTCGTAAATTAAATGACAAAACCGTCGATGACAAATATCCCATCCCAAATATAGTCGACATTCTGGACAAGCTGGGCAAATGTCAATATTTCAGTACCCTGGATCTCGCCAGTGGCTTCTACCAGGTGGAAATGGATTGTCAGGATATTCACAAAACAGGCTTCAATGTTGAGCGAGGACATTACGAATTCCTTCGCATGCCCATGGGACTCAAAAACTCCCCATCTACATTCCAAAGAGTCATGGATAATATACTACAAGACCTTCAAAACAGCATTTGCGTAGTATATTTAGATGATATATTAGTATTTTCGACTTCCCTTCAGGAACACATTGTTAATTTGAGAAAAATATTCCAGAGACTCCGAGAAACAAATTTCAAAATTCAGATGGACAAATCTGAATTTTTGAAACATGAAACTCCATACTTAGGTCACACCATCACCCCGGACGGTGTAAAACCCAACTTAGACAAGATTAAAGCAATTTTGAAATATCCGATGCCAAAAACTACTAAACAGATCAAAGGTTTTCTCGGACTTCTAGGATATTACCGTCGATTTATACCTAACTTTGCTAAAATTACAAAACCTTTAACTTCCTGTCTAAAAAAAGGCGCTAAAATCAACATTAATCACGATTACGTCACATGTTTCGAACACTGCAAGACTCTTTTGACCAACGACCCCATCCTAGCCTATCCTGACTTTACAAAAGACTTTATACTTACGACAGATGCCTCAAACTTCGCTTTAGGTGCAGTTTTATCTCAAGGTTCCGTTGGCGCTGACCGCCCAATAGCTTATGCATCTAGAACGCTTAACGACAGTGAGATAAATTATTCCACAATCGAGAAAGAACTTCTGGCAATAGTCTGGGCCACGAAGTATTTCAGGCCCTACCTGTTTGGTCGCAAATTTAAAATTATCACAGACCACAAACCCTTACAATGGCTTATGAACTTAAAAGAACCCCATTCCCGACTTACCAGATGGCGTTTAAAATTAGCCGAATACAATTTTACCATAATTTATAGAAAAGGAAAATCTAATACTAATGCAGATGCCCTGTCTCGCATCGAATTGAACAATGAACAAATGTCAATGATTGTTAATTCATCAGAAATCATAAGCCGCAGTTCTTCCTCTTCTACCCTAACAGCAAACACCGAAAATCCTATACACAGCTCTTCATCTACTCTGACCGCCCACACAAGCGCTGAAAATCCAATATTAGAGATTCCGATAAGCGAAGATCCCTTGAACAAGTTCAGAAAACAGTTGAAAATTAATATATTTTCGCACCCACCCCGAACTAGACCGACTATTACGAAACCTTTCGAAACCTACATAAAAACCTCTGTTGACATTTTTGAAAGTAACCTAGAAAAAGGTCTAATACAAGCAATAAAAAGTTATGTCGACCCCAAAACTCGTACTGCTCTCTTAATTCAACCTATAGACAAAATGTATAGTGTTGTACCAATTATCCAACGCTCATTTTGTAACTCTGCTATGAATATAATTTTAGTAAAACGAGAAGTAGAAAATGTAACCGTACAACTAGAGCAACAATCTATCATAAGAAAGTACCATGTAGGCAAAACAAATCACCGCGGCATTAATGAAACTTTTATGTCGTTATCACAGAGCTATTTCTGGCCCAAAATGAGAGATAGTATTACTAGATATATCAGTCAGTGTAGCACGTGCAGTTTAGGAAAATATGACCGCAACCCAGTACGTCCCGAGTTCAGTATCGTGCCCCCGCCTTCTCGACCGTTTCAGATAATGCATGCAGATGTATTATCAATTGAACAAGAAAAGTACTTCACTATCATAGATTCATTTTCCAAATATGCCCAGGCCTACCATATTCCCGATTGTACTGCTCCCAACATAGTCAAATCCCTTTTAAAATTCAGCACACATCATGGACTTCCTTTAGTATTAATTACAGACCAAGGAACAGAATTTGTTAATCAAGTTGTAAAAGAATACCTAGGTTTACATAGTGTGCAACATAAAACCATAATGTCGCACGCCCCGAATCAAAATGGAATGGTAGAGCGTTTCCATTGTACACTATTAGAACATTTGCGATTATTAAAATTAAGGTGTAAAAATGAAACCGCCAAAAATTTAATCCCCTATGCACTGATTGCTTATAATAGCTCAGTGCACAGTTTAACAAAATGTAGACCTTTTGACGTCATATCAGGCCATTTTGATCCGAGAGATCCCGTCGATTTAAAACTAACAGAAAGACTGATGCAGCAATATACACATGATCATCGTAATAGAATGGAAACTGTCTATCAACTCATACATGACTCTTCGCTCGCTGACCGTGAAAAAATTATGACTCGAATTAATGAAAACCGAGAACCCGACATAGAATATGTAGAGAACCAAGAGATTTTTATCAGGAACCCTGCCGCAGCCCGACAAAAGACGGCTCCCCGTTTTACATCCGATAAAGTGATTAGTAATTTACCAATACATATATACACTTCTAAAAATCGCGGTCCTGTTGCTAAAATTAGACTAAAACGGCCACTAAAGAAACAAAATAACTAAATTGTTACAGGTACTTAATGACCTTGACAACTATGGCTCGAGCTCAAGAGATACGTCTCGACAACCTCAGCAGTGGACCTGGCATTTTACCCTTTAAATTAGGAACAACCAAGATCATATCACATTACCACACATTCCTTCAAGACATTGATATTGATAACATACGAGACCACATCTTTATTTTAAAATCGCAATTATCTGATGTTGCCAATAAAATTTCGTCTAATGACCTTATGTTTTTTAAGTATCAAGTCAAATATCTTTACAGTAAGATAGACAAACTTATTGCCCAAATTGAGACATTTTTACCCTCCCGTATCAAAAGAGGTATATTCGATCCCTTAGGTACTTTAATTAAAGATATTACAGGCAACCTTGACCATAACGATGCTGTTCGATTTGAAAACGCTCTCCAAGTTTTAAATAAAAACGACAAAAGTATTTCTGAGATCTTTACAAAACACATAACTTTATATAAGGAAATGACCATGCAGCAAGGTCAAATATTAAGCGACCTCAAAAATAACCAGGGAAAATTAGAGAAAGCTCTTGCGTCCGTCATTAATACGACGGAAACTGATAACGAGCGAACTATAAAATACGCTCATCTTGCACAATTTTTCGTAATTTTAGGCGAAAATGTACAAGAGTTATCTAGCGAAATATGCAGACTTGAGAATGTTTTAGCTTTCAGCCGTACTAAATCTATGCATCACTCGGTTTTGTCCGTAGAACAGTTAAAAGGCTTGATAACGAAATTAAAAACCTTTTATAGCATCAAAGAAATCATTAGCTTAGATATTAGGTACTATTTTGATATTATTAGCTTAGGGACCTATTTTGCAGATAAAAGACTAATTATTGTTCTAAAATTTCCTATAATTTTTACAAGTTCCTTTGATCTTTATAGGTTATGCCCGACACCCAATCAGAATAATGAAATAATCCTTCCTACCTATCCATATATAGCGACCAACTCCCAGAAGTATGTTTACATAGAGGCTGAATGCCCGAAGGTTAATGCTTGGTACCTGTGTGAGCAGAAGATCGGACATCAATTTCGAACTCAACGCGATTGCATTCATAAACTAATATACCTACAGGAGATAGATGAAACGTGCAAACCCACGCCTATCTTTCTGTCTAAGGAGGCTCTGACGGAGCTTGATAGCCAAAACTACATATTATCATTTCCGAAACCAACCAAAGTTCAACTCATATGCAGCCAGGAACAACATAAATTGCTACAAGGAAGCTATCTCGCTCGCATCCCGCACAACTGCAAAATTAAAGCACCGGAGTTCACCGTAGTAAATACTGAAGATAAGATACGAGGGTCACCTATTGAATTAATGAATATTCAATGGCCAATACCTACCAAGAAGCGTTCTCAACCTACATTCAATTTGACTTCAATCGAACTTAATAACTTACACAACATTCAAAAACAAGTAAATATGGAACACTCGATTGAAACGGAGACAATAGACTTATCAGTTTACCATACAACAATTCCGCTATATATAATTGCATTACTTGGTGCAATCGTACTCGCCGCAACTTACTTTATTCGACGAAGAAAATCCGCTTATGATGTACAAAATAAGTGTGAATCATCAACACAAGGTGATATTCAATTATCAAATTTAAGTTCAGAAGAGAAACGAGCCGCGATATTTGCATTAAACATTGCCAAATAATCGCTCATCTTAGGGAGGGAGATGTTATGCATGTTCATACCTATATCGAAGACATATAATAACCACCTGCGACGGCCCCACGAGCTGCCGACTCATCGTAACTTGATGCGCTTTGACATCCACCGCCTGGCCGCCGCCGGCTTCCGATTGTGTTGCATTTTTATATTCCACTATTCCACGTACCTAACTTCGGACGTGATTTACTTTAAAATTAAGAAAATTATGTAAAACCCTTTTTATTAAATATATATAGTTTGCAAGTTTTCGATCTACCTATTCATTTATCTCCACTGTAGCCACCTACATAATTCGTGTGAAAATGTTTACATCATCGCACTAATGCGATAATGTTTTTTTCTATGGTTTGTTTTTAAATATCAGCAGAGATGTATAATGTAAAAAAATAATTCAAACTTTTTTCTGAATAAATAATCTGTTAATTAAAATATGATAAATAGATGTTTCATTTCATCAAACAATTTGTTTTAGATCTTTAATTAACTTTAATTTGAGTTATAAATACATAAATATTAAGTTCTAAACTTAATATTAAGTTATAAACTTAATATTAAGTTATAAACTTAATATTTATGTATTTATAACTCAAAATTTAATATTAGGTTGTTTGCAATAAAATGTCGTAGGTTGAATGTCGGCTAGTCATTGCATTTTCCTCAACCTGCACGTGTCAGATTAGAAGGAGGAGAGCTAGGGCTATAATATTCATGGCATATTGTCAGGATTAGGTTCATAAACTATTTGACCAATTTATCGTAGAATTTAATATAATTAAAGCAAATCAAAGCCATGATGCTGATAGTGAAAGCTATATTCTGATAGTGTTTCTACATCGTATCGAACCTATCATGTTATATGTATGTGTATGTTGTGTATGTTGGATCAGATGCCCAATAAGAAAAGGAAAGGTTATCATGACACCATCGTCATCCCATCTGCCGTCCCCAATTCAGGACACTGGTCTACAATGAGGATGAGGAAAGTATATGTACAAAAATGATTTCAAATGAAAGGCTAGAATCAGAATAGTCGAATATTATTTCATTCTTTGACTATCCTTAATATATCTTTAAAGTAGCTTCCCATGGATGTTTCTGAGCATACTGCTTTGATTACCATAATATTATAAGAGATAAGTGTACTTTTTGTAACCATCAGCAAGGCTGATTGAGTATTTATGGGGTGTAGAGCATTTCTCTGATGGGGATGGACTAGGTCTGCTTGCATAACTTCAGTCGGTTTAGGAGCTACAGACGTTTCATCGATCAGCTGCAAGGCTGATCGTATGATATTATTGTAGTGTGCACTATAGCTATGTGAACAGTACAAAAACGGCTGTCACTCCTAAACTGACTGATGAACCATGCCAGTTTTTGTACTGTTCACATAGCTACAGTGCATACTACATTAATATCATACGATTAGCCTTGCAGCTGATCGTAAATTTTTTACTGACCTTTAAACATCAGTAACTTCTAAGCCGACTGGAGTTATGCAGGCAGACCTGGTCCATCCGCGTCACAGAGATGCTCTACACCATATAAACACTGAATCTGCCTTACAGCTGATGGTTGCAAAAAGTACACTTATCTCTTAGTCTACAACTACTATCTCTAGAAATGATAGGCTGTTGTTTAGTGTCTTTGGGATTACGCCCGTAGACGATAGTACTATTGGGACTATATGTACTGTATTTGCACTCCACTGTATTCTAATCTCTATTGCAAGGTCCTGGTATTTTGCTAGTTTTTCCGAAATTGGTGTCTGCAAGTTGTGAGTATTAGGGATTGCAATATCGATTAGGTAAACTGTACTGTTATGTCTGGTCTATTGAAGTGAATAGTTTTGTCGGTGATTATTGTTCTATCCCCATAAAGCTTGTACTTATTATCTTCCAGGACTGTCATCGGTTTATATTTATAATATGGGATCTTTTTATCAATAAATTTGTATTCATAAGGAAGGTGTTGGTGTACAATGGCGGCAACCTGGTCATGTCGGTGTTCATGATCTGATTGAACCAGAGTTTTACAAGCTCCGGTAATATGTTGGATAGTTTCTGATGCGCTATTACAATGTCTGCAGAGATCTGTTTGTTGATTAAGGTCTTTGGTGATATATTTTTTGTAATTGCGTGTTGCTATGACCTGGTCTTGTATGGCCATCATAAAAGCATCTGTCTCCGGAAACAGTTTTCCTTATTGTTATAAATATTATTAAAATATTATTATTTAGCATAGTTGTTGACATTCAAATATTTTATTTTGGTTTACAATACAAAGTCAGCTAAATATTGTACGTCCGTGCTGCGGACTAAACTGTTGATTCTGTTTTATTTTATTGAAACATCTTTTGTACACAGTTTGAACAATACATATTCTTATTCTTATTAATACAAATTATTATTATTATAAAAAAATATAATAATAGATCATGCAAAATCAATACCTGCAATATAGGTTATAATTATTAGCTATTTAGTAATTACTAAACCAATCTCAAATTAGCGGCAATCACCTGTAAAAATGCTTGCTTCGTTTCGTAATGCGGTTTTTTTTAAAACGGTTTCAAGATGTATATACTACAAACATATTTCCTTTTTTTGTGGTGGTGGACGTCCAATTAACTGTTTTTCAATTTCCGCTGTTTAATGCTTGATTAAAAAAATATAAAACAGTTCCCCTGACTTACGAAACAGAACAAGTTAGTTTTTAAAACATCAGGAGTATATTAATTTATTATATACGATTTAGGTTTATGTAATTAATTGCTATGCCTTAATATAATAATGCGTAAAACGCTTATGCATAATAAAACTTATGGAAGATAATTATACCTTCAGAAATTAGGAACACAGAAATTATGCCTAACAATTTATTTCTCGTTATCGTTATGTGAAATGATGAATATGCCTAATTTAATTATGCCACATTAAATTATGTCTTCGAATTTAATGCAACCAAATATGGACCCAATGTAAAGACATTACTGCCCTACAGGAAATAGTAGACTGGCTAAGGAACAATAATTTGTATGTTACTAGCGCTAAGACAAAGCCATTGAATTTTTGACATAGGTATAATAGTTTGAATTTAAATTTGACCCTTAATAATAAAAAAATTTACATTATAAATAATACTTCGTTTTTAGGAATAATAATCGACAAATATTGTAATTGGAAAGAACATGTGAATAGTTTGTGTTCCAAATTGGATAGATATGTTTACGTATTAAATAAATTACGACGTGTGACGCCTAAAGAAGCAATACTAACAGCCTACCATGGACTTGTATCTTCAATCTTGCGGTATGGTATTGTTCTGTGGGGCTGCTCTGTAGACTCTGATAGAGCATTTAAAGCACAAAAGCGATGTATTAGAGCCTTATGTGGGGCGAACTTTCTTGACAGTTGTAGACCGCTTTTTATGGGGCTGAATATCTTGCCAATGCCCTGTCTTTACAATTACGAAATATGCAAATTTGTACACCAGAATGGTGGGCTATTTCCTAAGCGCGGAGAAGTCACCGAAAGAAAATTGAGAAAAGCGTATCGTAATAAGCTTGTACTTCCGCCACAAAACCACCAGGTGTATAACAAAAGCTCATACTGTATGGCTATCAAAATATATAACAGGTTGCCAAATATGCTTAAAACATTGAATACAAGTTCTTTTAAAAATCATTTACATAAATTTTTAATCAATAAATGTTATTACTCTGTAAACGAATATATGGTCGATGTTCTCGTTTAACCTAACAGACTTGATGTAAATTTTATTTTGTGTGTTTGTCTTCTGTTTTTAAAATTTGCACGCCATCCTGTGTGGCAGATTATGTCTTGTGCTATATCCTTATGTTAAGATCTTACTGTATACCACAATCTTGCAAATAAATAAATCTTATCTTATCATTGTTCTGTTACAGTTTTTTAATAGCTTAGATAATAAAAATTGTACCAAATACTATCTCTCGATGATATCAAATCTTAATATTCATGAACAAACGAACAAATAAAATTTACCGTCATAATAATTATCCTATGCATTTCCATCGTAATTGAATCAAATTATAGGTACACCTACTCATAATTATTATTATGACACTTAAACGCATAGGTCTGAATATGGACAGAGGAGTATTATATTCTTTGATGGTCAGTCTATTTAGAAATTGTCGACTGTTGACGTATTTCAAAAAGTTACACCAATATACGATTATAATGTTTCAGAGTGACAATGAAACCGTTCATTTTCAAAATAGACGTAAAATAAAAGCGAACATTCCTAAATCACTTATCGTTTTCTTCACAATACCACAGTTACTTTTTGGAATTGACTATGGATTCATCAAACTGTTTAAAAAGAAATTTCATAAGGCAATAGTCATAAGTTCTATTGCAATATCTGTGTTAATGTTCATCGGTTTAGCTGCACCTATGTTAGATCGCTACACGGAAATTTGGTTTTGGCTTAACTTAGTAGAATATATTATCTGGTTACTGGCTACGCGTACTGTGAAGTACAAGATTTATGATTTTTTGCTCGAAATGGAAGAAATACATGAAATAACAGCGCCAGAAAAGCAAACCGTTAGAATGATGTCTTTAGATTACGTAATAGTTATCTGTTCTACGAAAATAATGATAACAACAGCACGATGTTTGCATTTACTTCAAGAATACTGTATTAGTTATAAATTCTCATACTTTGTATTGAACTTGGTATCATCGTTTGGTCTGGAGTTTTTTTCTTCTGCAAAAAGAGTCATAGTATATTACATGTACTGTTCTCTCAGAAGTATAAAAGAATCGTTGAAGAAGAAACAAAACAGCCTCAATATTGAAGAAAGGCGCTATCTAGCTTTAGCTGATTGCTATGATAAAATCAAACCTGTAAACGATTATTTTGTAAGTATAACGTTGTTTTTGTATTGTCCATGTCAAATGAGGGACCAATTCGACTTTTGAGTTTTTGAATGCGTTTGGCTTTTGTAAAAGTTCTCAAACAATTGTAAATCTAGCCTCTAGTTTGTAAAAATAAGCACTCAAAAGTTACAATCAGTTTAAAAGATTGTCCCTGAATCATGACTGGAAGACGGCCAAATGGTCATAATCTCATAATCGAATAAATATTTACAAGAACTATAAATGACTATACTCTTAGGTTAGTTAGGTTTTTTTTCGTCGTTTAATAAGTTCATTTAAACGATTGCATATTCAGTACCTAGTCTGTAAAAGTAGCCACTGAAAAGTTACAATTGATTTAAGGTGCTCAGTTGAAACGTTTACCATAAATAAAGTTCAATTTTTATTGGAGTTGGAAGATAGCCATAGAGAAATGCGCAGCTTGACCTTTAGTAAAAATATTTTACTAAAGATTCGTTACTAAACATTGTCAAAACATTATCCGTTTTAGCACAAAATAATAATTGTATTTTCTGTAAGACATAGAGGACCAGGGTGACCACATAGTAGGACTTTGTTTTGGAAAAGTAAAAAAAAGTACTGTTTACTGTGATTAATAATTTTAATCATTATTTTCAATGATGGCTTAGGCAATCAATAATAACAAAATATACGAATAAACAAAGAACATTATGATTTTTATAAACTTTAGAAAGAAATTTTGTTAAACCAACTGATGCAGCAATGTAATTTAATAAATAAGTTTTCATAAAAATTGATTGGTTTGTAGAACTTTCATCGAATTTAACGCGCAAATCATACATTTTTATTCATTATTAAGCTTCATTCTCATTGGAAATGTTTGTTCGACAGTGGAAAACGCAATTCCCCGGTTTGATAGAGTGCGTGTTCAAATCCCGCCCGAGACTTAACTCGTTTAATGCCTTATCTGATAAGTTATTCATTAATTGGGCCCTTATTAAAAAAAGGTTACCCGGGGGGGCCGAAACGGTTTTCGTAAGTTCAATAAATCGAGCGTATGGCCAACTAAGAAACATACGCGCTTCGCAAGAGCCGACAGAATACTAATACATGCAAAATGTATGAGCGCGAACCACGGCGCCGTGTAGCCGGCCTCGCACTCCTCCACGGCGCCGTGTGTTCGGCCACACGCACCTCCACAGCGACGTGTAACCTTTAATTTGATTTAAAATAAAGACAGCCCAAGATCATTGGCTCTACACGGGATGACGATGTCGGCCAAGCCCTCTCTTTATTAGACCGCGATGAAAACCTACCCAAGACTTGGCTTAAAATGAGATAACTTTTTAACAGAAAAAGGGTCGTCTTGGCTACTTTTTACATGGCATTTCGATGATGTACAAAATGAAACTTACCCTAGATCCCAGCTGCCGAGCATACGGAGAGGATGAAGAGAGCATGGAGTATATTCTTTATGGCTGTTATGTCTTGGCGGCAAAACGCATGTGCCTCCTCGGAGATGGATACCCAAAACCGGGAGGTCTTAGGTTTCTTCCCCTCAATGGTATTGCCTCCATTATTGACCATGTATTTTAAGGGTGAAGAAAGCAAAAATTATTGGGGCTAACAAAAAAGATCCCACTGGGTCGCAATGTTGCTGGCTTGCCAGCCCCCACAACAAGATAAGATAAGATACGTGAAATGTTTTTGATGGGATTATGTTTATCAAAATGCAGCCAAGAGACGTCACTGGATTAATTAATTTACTGATAAAGATTATGTATTGATATTTTTGTACCTCTTTACAGGCAATTATACTATCGATATTTTTTGTACCAAAATTCATGGGTGGGTTATGGTATATGCTTTATTTTATAAAATTGAAGGTTAGTATAATTCATTAATTTAGTAAATTTTAATAATCACACACCGCAGATTACAGAGAAACATGATACGGCTTGTGACGTATGATATTAATGTTTATAAATTAACAAAGAACACAACAACAACAACATTCGATACTTCCCAACTAACAATTTGGTCGTATAGGTGTCGTATAGTCGAACATTAGACGCTTAAAGCACCAGTATATGACGAAATTACGGTAATATAACTTTTATAACTCAAAATAATCATATACGACCAAATTTTTTGCTGGGTTCATCAATAGATTTCAAATCGATAATAAAAATAAGAAGTCTCTCTTGTTCTAAAACTAATTTATGTCTAAATAAAATAAGATAAGATAATGTTTATTTTTAACTTTCCATATACACTTCTGAAGACCCGTAATTAGGGTTTGTAATACTCATATGATTTAATGACTTTAATTTTTTAGGTAAAGTGGACTGAGTATGTCTTCGAATTGATTAACTCAACAGTTTTCGTCACAAATATATTTGTGCCTGCCTTGATCACTGAAATGGTTCGCTCCGAAGTAGATGCTATTAAATTAATTCTTCGGAAGGAGCTGCTGAATGAAAAAGGTAATTCAAACTAGCGTTTGGACCTCAAATGTAATCCCTAACGTCGGTATTTTACTGAAAGAGTTTTTATAACAATAAATAATTGTTCCCAGTGGCGTAACGTGAGCGTGGTGCACATATCGATTTTGCTGCCCCCTCATCTTTATAAAAAGAAATACAAAATAAAACTGTACAAAGAAATTTTAAATACTCATAACTTTTGTTTCAATGAACTTTTAAACCACATAATTATTATTATTCTGTAAGTCGAATACGGATTGTTTTAAATTTTTAAATATATAGATTAAGATAATAATAATATTTTATTCATTTTATTTAATATTCTTATTTATCTGGAAAATCTACAGCGTTATAAATGTGATCATGGTAACTTAAAGTGCTAACAGAATGACCAATTTCAGATTTTAACTTTTATACAATAACAACTCTTCGGTCTTTTGTGCGCATTGATTGTTATATGTTATTTTTACTATAATGCATCTAGTTCGTAATAAAATTGTAACGCAACCGTAGAAAGACTACTTTCATCAAATACAAACCTTCGTAATTTAAATGGTGATTATATCTATATGTATTGGTATTCAATTTATTTATATATATCTGCATTAAATTTGTATTTTATGTAAAAAATAAAATAAAAGTAACGTTTTTATTTAAAATTTATTTGTACCTGTTTTAAAATATTTAAAAAAAAAACTTGTTTCAATGGCTAGTGAGCTTTCAATGGATTGTATTCGACTTTTACTACTTGGTGAAATTATCATTAGCATCCTTTTAAACTAACAGTCTACCCATCAAACTGAACAACTTTTACTATGGGAGCAAACAGATTGGAGCAAAAAAAAATCTGCTGTTGCATACATTAGAGTCGAGTAGGAATTTCAGTTTAGTGTAGTTTATGGAACAGCAATTTTTTTTTGCTCCGATCCGTTTGCTCCCATAGTAAAAGTTGTTTAGTTTGATGGGTAGACTCTTAGTTTAAAAGGCTGCTAATGTATCAATTTCACCCTGTATAATGTGGTTTAAAGGTAAATTATTATTTTCTTTACATCCTGTATTTAATTCACAATATACAAACTGACAAAAACTTTACCTTCGATATCAATTTATTTTTAAATTTACATCCACGCTAAGTTTACAATTATTTTATTTGGTGTAGGTATATGTATAAACAATCAATATTATATTACGTGTACTGCATGCACAATACGATATTAAGACGTATCCCCAACCGAACGACCTTGACCCTTTTAAAGCCGCCGCACCTCTACTAAACTAAATCATTTTAGTAGATATACCTACTTTTGACTGGTTTGTCCTTCATTATATCACTGTGTTTGCCTTCTAATCCAAGGAAATCAAATTAAAAACTCATAATAATTCGCACCAAATTTTAGAATTATCTAATTAACTCATTAAATAATATTTGATTAAAAACTTTTTTCTTAATAGCAATTTTAGATCTTTAAATTTTCTACCCAATGGTATGTGTCGCAAGTAAAAGTGACTTCAACTTATAAAGTAGATGCACATAATAGACTTTTTTCAAATATTTAGGTTTTCCTTTGAACACAGGTTTCATATGTATTTCATAGAATAATAGCAAATATACTTCATAGAAAATAAAGCCGAGATGTTTAAGATCATTGCTATATTTTTCATTATTTTGTATGTCTTTCAAATAACGAGAAACAGCTTCTAAAAACCACTGAAATATGGCCCAGCCCAGAGTCTACATAGTAGGATCCTCTCAAATGTAATTTCTAATTCTATCGTTCCAGATTATAATAGAATCACAGAATTGACTCATTTTCTGGAGTGTTTAGAAGTGCGTCGAATGGACCATCTCGTGTTACGTTTTATTCCGACGGATGTACAACTACTACTGTCTTTATTCGGACTCTGCACTTCATATTTTATAGTCATTTTACAATTTACTCACCTCTATGACTAAATACCTACAAATAATGTTTGGAAGAAGTTGATGTGAATTACAATTAATTATGGTGAGGTAAATATTGTAATGTAATATAATTATCTCAAATAGAAGACAATGTAATAATTTTGATTATTATAATTATATCGTTAAATAATTATCTCAATTATAATTATTGATTTAGACAAAAACTATTGCACCATAATATTTAAGTAAAAGTGTTTTCAACACACTTGCTCGTAGTTGCACCGCTTTTAGTTACATAATGCAGCTTATAAAACACGCGTGTGAAAATGTTTACATTATCGCACTAATACGGTAATGTTACTTTTTTTTCTATAGTTTGTTTTTAAATCTCAGCAGAGATGTATTATGTAAAAAAAAACATTTTTCTGAATAAATAATCTGTTCCAAATATTATTGATTTTTAAACATGTTACAGCCATGTTGTGCTATTTCGAATCAAATTAAAGATTGAAAATTTTTCAATCTTTAATTTGATTCGAAATAATCTGTTAATTAAAATATGATAAATAAATGTTTCATTTCATCAAACAATTTGTTTTAGTTCCTAATTTACCTTTAATTTGAGATATAAATACATAAATATTAATTTTATAAAGTTTTTTAATATAAGGTTATTTACAATAAAATGTCGTTGGTAGAATGTCGGCTAATCATTGCATCTTCCTCGACCTGCGCGCGCATAGCTATCTCAAAAGATTGATGTGAATAACAATCAATTATGGTAAGGTTAATGTTATAAATATAATATGTTTAATGTTATACACCGTGTTCCTGGGGTTATGCGTTAAGTTTGGCTCGTTATTGAGATCATTAATTTGATCTTATTTCACTATGGGACAAACATTGAAATAGCGAAAAAAATGTGGGTTTTATTCACCTACTTACATCTTTAAGGGTGTATTGGGACAATAAAACTAAACAACTTTCCATAACGAACATGGGTCGAAAAACAAACAAAAAATTTGGACCTCTCATGGAAAATCGATCAGCTATTCCGCACTTTTGTATGGAAGGTCTAAAAAAGTATTTTTTTCGACCCATGTTCCTCAAGGAAAGTAGTTTAGTTTTATCGTCTGAATAAACTCTTAAAGTTATGTTAGTGTACGTAATGAAAATCCAAAAAAGAAAATTTCAACTTAATTCAATGCTTCCTTCTGACAAACCCTGTATATCCTACATCCGTACCCTCCTTAATATCCCATCCCACACTACTGACTTCTATTCCTATTCCTTCACTGTCCATGCGGTCCGGTTCTGGAACTCTCTCCCATTTTATATAAGAGACTGTCAAACAATTGCTTCATTTAAAAAACAAATCAAAGATCACTACCTCTCTCTTTATTCAATAAACTAGTATATTTATTTGTTTATCATACTTTATTTATCTGTATGTATGTATGTATGTAAGTATATCTGTATCTACATATAATATTTATTTTATTAGTTAAATGTACACACTATGCCTGCCTCACTTTATATGCTCTCCCTCTTTCACGGGTTTGATGGAAGAAATCTATTTCGAGATAAGCTCACCCTTTGCAATTCTCTATTATGCTGTTTTCATTTATATTTTCGTGTGTACAATAAAGTGTTACAATAAATAAATAATGCTAGCTAGGTAGTTATTGATAGTGGAGATCTCTTTTCAAGTTCTGCGTTTATTTATTAGGACTTTAAACCTATATTATAGAATGCATAATTACTTTAAACAGGTTAGCTCTTCAAAACAACGTTGTTTTGTTTCGTACTTTGCTTCGACATCGTCACTCGCCATAAACTCCAGCTTTAAAGCGTTTTGTTACCTAAAGCTAACGTTCAAGCTATAACACAGTCTCGCTCGTGGTTTTCTAACTGACGTCTGACATTTGGAAATTCTAGTATAATTTAAAGTTATAATTTTGATCAAATCTGGTGAATTTCCCGCAGTGTTGCAGACCCGAGAGGCCAGAGCATTCTAGCCTGTATCTTTCATTCCTTAATCGCCATTCTAATGTTACATGCCAGGATTCCTAGACTTGGTTCTGACCATGACCTTGATGACCTTAGACGAGACATGAGACAAAATCACATGTCCACATGGGCAAAAGCTAAGTAAGTTATAATTTTGATCAAATCTGACGGAAATATTTAAAAGTAACATTTGCTCGCGACTTCGGTCGTTTGAACTATACCCATCATAATCATCTTATTTCTTTAGTTTCTGGCCGCATCTTCTCTACAACGATATTATCAAAAATATACAAAGTAAAATAATTGAAGATATGAAGATATTTGTAAAAAGCGAGCGTTTAGGATACGTAATGGAATGCATTTTAGAATTTTTGTCTGTTTGTTTGTGCAGGCATCTCTTAAAAACTACTGAACCAATTTGAGTGGGGTTTTCTCTAAACCTCTTTTCGTTTTCTTTGATCTCAATTGGTTCATTCAATCAAAAGTTGTAGTCAGCAATTTTGCACGCGCAGACCACCGCGCGTGCAAAATCGCTGAAATAATCGTGAAAAATCTTATGACTTGACTATTTAATCGGCATATTCTTGTTGTTGAAGTATTCGCCAATCCTATATATTTTCTGCAAGTGCCTTGACGAGTTCTTGGCCCAACATGACATTAACCTTTTCTTCCACCTGTGCTAGATTACTCTGTACCCAGGTCTTGCTCTGCATCTTTTAATGTATTTTTCACCCTTCCGAACGGAAAGCGTCAACATTTGTCCCGCAGCGCTAAACGAAGTTGCCGCTTTCCGCCTCTTTCTTCTTTCTTTCGTTTTTTCTGGTGTGTAATCTACTATATTACCTTCAAATAGGTCCTTCATAATATGCTGACGGTTTTTAAGAAATGAAATGAAATGAAATGAAATATATTTATTCGCATGAAACACGGTAACAATGATCCAATGATCTTAGATTAGTAGTTTTATGTACAGGCGTGTGTCACTGACGTATCAGTATGCAAAAATTATAATGAATAGAAAAGATATGAAAATATATGAAGAATACATGTCAAACTTAAACATACTTTGAAAATTAGAGTCGCGCTGCAAGTCTATACAATGTCAAGATATTCCTTAATACTATAGTAACATTCCTGAATAAGCCATTTTTTAAATTTTATTATAAATAGTCTGTCTGGTAGTTGTCTTATTTCTATTGGTATGTTAAAAATTGTCACATAATGTCTATACGTATATATAACGTATAGACATTATGTGACAATTTTTACTGTATAAACTACTATTATATCTAGGCATCATACGTTTGAATGGATCTCTGGGCCGCAATCTTACATTTATAGGAGGATGCGAGAAAAACTGCATATTATTTCTAACGAAATTACCAATTTCCATTATATACAATGATGTCAGCGTCAGTATTTTCAATTTTTTAAAGCATGGTCGACAGCTTTCAAGAGGTCCGATTCCACAAATGGCCCGTACACACTTCTTTTGGGTTAAGAAAACTTTATTTATATCGGTGGAGTTACCCCACAGTAATATACCAAGTCGCAACACAGACGCGACATAGCCGTGATAAGCGAGAAGAGCAGCATTTTCATTAACATTTCTTCTAATATGATAAAGAGCAAATACGAAGCGACTTAATCTGTTGCACACATTTTGTACATGGCTTTTCCAATTGCAATGACAGTCCAATGTTACACCCAGAAATTTCGTGTAATTTACTTCATTTAAGTTTTGACCATTACATTGTATGTTAAGTGTATGTAAGAGGATGATCAGACCATCAAACTGAACCACTTTCTCTGTGGGACAAACATCGAAATTGCAAAAAAAATCAGCTATCCCATACAGTTGGGTCGAATAGTTTTGCAGTTTTGTACAGGACAGCCGATTTTTTTTTCGCGTTTTCGGTTTTGGTCCCATCTAGAAAGTTCTTCAGTTTGAATCGTCCTCTTAAAAAACCGTAAGCAATATTAAATTGGACTCTATAGATTTAAAGAAATTGTCACGTCGTATCAAGAACCAGTACTTCCATATTTAAACTGTAATACACCCAGTAAATTTTCCGCAGACTGCATTTAATAACTGTGCACGGAACGTTTCGTCCTAACTATGCACTTTTGCTCACGATCGTACATATTTGTCGACGAAGGAAAATCTTCAGCTTATGCCAACTGGTTCAGAACATTTGAGTTTTGTAGTAATGTTTACCAATTTCAAGGAAAGCGTAGGTATACAAGGTGTTACAAAAATACAAATAAACATTTAAGGGGTTTGTTTAGACCATCAAACTGAATAACTTTCACTATGGGACAAATATCGAAATCGCGAAAAAATATCTGATATTCCATACTAAACTACAAATCTGCTCGAGTGGGTCCCATAATGAAAGTAGTTCAGTTTGATGGTCTAAACAACCCCCTTTAAAGTGTTGAATTTTTATTTTTACTTTTGTAACATCCTGTATACGCCTGATATCTCTAACCGTAGAGAAGATACCTTATTCTTAATTCCAAAAGAAACCTTATCCCTTAGTCACCAAGAGACAAGGTTTCTTTTGGAGTGAATTTGCAGATGGCTGTGTCACTATTACCACTAACCTAACCTAACACTCAGACATAGAAGAGAACGAAAGGGCGGACGAGTTAGCCAGAAAGGGCACAGAAAACCACTTCATAGGCCCCGAACCCTTTCTTGGAATACCTGGCAGTCTAACGCGCGATTCTTTGAATAGGGTCAGCTTTGGAGAGGGAATAAAGCTTTGGTGCAACACCCCAGGCATGGGCCACTCCAAAGCACTTATCAAAGGCTACAATCGCAAACTTGCGAACGGACTCCTTGCCCTCAGCAAGGATCAAATTTTTACAATAGCAAGGTCACTCACAGGCCACTGCAAATTAAATAAGCACATACACACACTGAATTTAAGTGACACCACTGGCTGCAGATTCTGCAAGGAGGAGATGGAAACTCCTCTGCTCCTCCTATGTGACTGTGGCCCCCTGACGTACAAACGTAGTACTCATCTAGGTAGGCAGGTTCTGACACCAGATGAGATACAAACTATCCCTATCAAGAATCTACTGCGTTATCTGGCCGCAGTGGGGATTGATAAGGAACTTTAAAAAGGACGTCCACAAAGGACCAGCGATGGTCTACGTGGCACAGGCTCAACAAGCCTGTCAAGGCCCAAAACCCACCTAAATAATAATAATAACCTACCCTAATGCGTAATTATTTTTGTCTGAATCTGTGATAGGTTGATTTTATTGGTGTGAGGTTGAGGTAGATAAGATAGCATTGATGCTTATTATTGCATCCATTAATGGCAGCAAAGCATCTATTCACCCCTACTTGATAAAATTAGGTCATAGACGTATCTATGACCTAGTTATACAAACTTGCTTAACTCTGTATTTATAGGGGCAATTTTATGTCAAGATATTTTTATTTTAGTTTATTACGGTGGCTTCTTATTATTTATTTCAAAGTACAACGGAATTTCGTCTTCGGAAAATAATCGGACTTAGTAACAATTTAAAACAGAAACTTAAATTTAAAAAAAAACATATAAAATAAAATATAAATTAAATAATATTAAAATAATATAATATTTATTTAAATTTAAAATAGTTGTTTAAAGTAGTTACTAGTAGATTGAAATGGTTAATAAAACAGAGGTTTATATTGAATTTCGAACTTTGAAGTACCAACAAAATCAGAAGATTAGTTTCAAACGAGCATTTCTCAGAGGAAAACGCCGCCATAGCAACTAATTACAAAACTGAATATTTAAAATGCTGAACTGTATTTCATCCAGATTTCAAGGTAATTTAAAATTCTTTGTCAAACAGAAAACTAAATGAGATTAGTATAAAACCTTTTATTGTATAGCAAAAGAATAACTTTTAATCCTGGGATATTGCCAAAACCCTACTAATGTAATAAAAGTCAATAGTTGTTTGTTCATCTCTCTTCTCGTTTAAAAACATTTATTGTATACAGGGTGTAAGTGACAGCCTAGCAAAATACTGAAACGGTGAACTCAGACCATCAAACTGAACAACTTTCACTATGGAGCCTACCTATGAAATGCGAAAAAAATCTGCTGTCCCATACAAAACCGCTGTACCTACCCGACTAAAAAGGTATGGGACAGCTGATTTTTTTCGCGTTTCCTGAGGTAGGCCCCATAGTGAAAGTTGTTCAGTTTGATGGTCTGAGTTCACCGTATCAGTATTTGCTAGGCTGTCACTTACGTATAGCTCTAATATAACCGTTGTAATTTTCCGCTTATTTAAAAGTAAAATAAGAAACACGATTGGATAATACACTTACATAATAATGCTCACGTATTAATCCCACGTGGGTAGACAGAGACCATGTCGTCACACGCCACGTGCATAATGTATGGACACAATCTATAGGTACGACTAAATGTTATGCAAATAGACAAACAAAAGAGCCACATATCATCGACAACATCTACTCAACTTATATACGCTAAATTCAAGGTTATCCAAGGGAATAGGAGAGAAAAACTATGTCTAGACTCTAGCCTGATAGAGCTTCTAGATATATCCATATCGTCGTGTCAGGGCTGTATGAAATCGTGGTATAATTTGTATTGAAAGGCTTTAATCGGCTGCGGCGCGTGCAGGACTTTTAAAATATAATGTGCTTGGATCTTGGCTTGAATCTTACTATGTTTTGACACGCCTGTCGGTAATTTCAAACTAGTGATTGCTAGATATTCGTGAGTGAAGTCTAGCGAACCCGCGAACTCTTTGATCCCACAACGAATTGAACATGATAGAAAAACAACTACCTGGATTCATTGACGAGTCTAGTCAAGTCAATCTTCAATGAATCCAGATTCGACGCTGTAGATCCTGGTTATACAGCAGTTACAATGGTTGGCCAATGTAGGCTATAAAAATTCTTGCTCCTTTTATACCTTCACATAATCTTTTCTGGCAGCTGCACGGTAAAAATATACGTGAGCCTCGTAAACAACTGGTTGCGTTGCCAAAATTACGTTTTACATCTATCCCGTCCCCAGTTTCACAGGAACAAATCCACGGCCAAAGACTACTCTCTACAAAGTTCTCTAAATAAGCAACGAAATCACGTAATGGTAACTATTTAATTTCTTTCTCTGATTATAATTTTTCTTTGGCAACTTTTATGAAAGCAAAATAAGTAGGGGATGATCTAAGAATGTATTACAGTCAGGCAGGCTTACCCTTGTATTCCTTTAGAAAATGGCTTTGCATTTTCTTTGCTGTGAAATTGCATTTTTCTTTAGAATCTACCTCGGTACCCTATTGTGCTACATGAACTATTATTATGTGCTAAGTCAGGAAGTCTAACCTAAGAATATTGTTAAAAATTCATAGTAAAACAAAGCTCACATATACATACGTAATACACGTAAATACAAAGCTTGGGGAATATAATTCGGAGCGCGCACCATATAAAAGAAGTCTGGTGATATTTTCAATACTAACCAATTAAAGTCAATGAAATTTTTCAGACACAATCTAGAAACTAATTTCTATGTTTGTATGAAGATAGATTTTCGTTAAAATGTTTGGTTTTAATGTTAAAGTGCCTCAAAGATTTCCATACAAATCGTAATCCTAGCATTAAAACTGTACACTAACGAAAATCTGACTTCATACAAACTTAGAGAATTGTTTCGGGATGTTTCTGAAAAATTTCACGAAAATATCAACAGACTTTGTTTTTATTCAGCGCGCATTTGCACTCTCGGAAAGGAAAACATCGTGAGGAAGGAAACCTGTATACGCTAAAGAAGAAATTCTGATCTGATGCGTACGTGAATTGTGAAGTCTACCAATCCGCGTTCGGCATGCGTGGTGGACTGATGCCCGTCCGTACACCCTCCTTGAAGTTAAACCTGTGCCCTGCAGTGGAACGTATGTAAGCCGATGATGATGCAACAAACCAGGCATGAAAATAGTGATAGGATGGAGGTAATTTCTAAATAGTATAAAACAAAGTCGCTACCCTAGTCTGTCCGCATCATTTCTGTTATACTTCTAAATTACGCAACGGATTTTGATACGGTTTTCACTGTCATATAGAGAATTTCTTCTGAAGCCGTAGCATGCTACACGTGATACGGTTTAGCTGTATAACGTCTTTTATCTCGTTCTTTCGAGCGCAAATAGAAAGAGAGCAAAGGTGTGATAGCGCTGTATCACGGTGGCATGCTACCCATGCTGGAAGATGTATGTTTATAATATATTTATTTGTATTATAAATCCCGGGCAAAGCTGGAGCGGGTCGCCAGTCACTAAAAATTAGCAGTTACGAACAAAATTGCTGTATCCCAGTACGTCAAAATAGTATTTGTTTGTACATTACCCTAGTATAGTAATGTAGTGCCAAACACATAAATTTTATGGGAGTAACATAACAAAGTTCCCCACTTCACTTCGGGTAAGTAGTAGAGATGAAGTTTCCTGTTGAAATACGGTAGTACAAGAGAGCAGAGCGGTTGCTAACTAGCAAAAACTGGCCATGAGGCATTGATAAACGTATACTAACTTTGGGCGAGAGAACTTCCAACGAACGCATTTTGTTAGGAAAGTTGAAAGTTTTTCTCGAACTCTAAAAGTTGAAATGCATCGATGTGTGGTTTTGATAGTTTGTTAGTTTGCTAGACGAAGTACTTATTCAAGGAGGTGAATAAGCTTATTTTAGTGTATGTTGTACGAGGAAACTAAGGTATAATTTATTTCATAAGGTCTAACAAAATTAGCTGAAAATATTATATAGTTGATGTTCAGACCATCAAACTGAAATACTTTTTCCATGGGATCTAGATCGAAATCTGCTATCCCATACATTCGGGTCGAGTAGGTTTGCGGTTTTATATGGAACAGCTGATTATTCTGTCGCGATTTCCACTTTGGTCCCATAGGGAAAGTTATTCAGTTTGATGGTCTGATCATACTGATCAAATAGTTTCAGCTAGATTGGTTAGACTTTATATAAAAATCATTTATTTTCAGCATAAACATTACCTAGAAACAGGCATTCTTAATTATGTATACGTACAATACTGTACAACTTCATTCAATAATTATGCAAAGCTTTCGGCCATAAGGCTAGCCATCTATCACCACTTGGCACGTTAATCCATCCTGAAACCGTTATGCAACGCCACTTGTCAGCTACAGGTCACCCAACTACAACTTCTTCTTGCTGTACCATCTCTTACCAGACTGGCTATCTTGAGGGCTTTTTGGGCCCTTTAGACTACAACTGAACTGTTGAAGACATTGCTGGTACTCTTACCAAACTTTGTGACCAATTTTCTTGAAATCCGAATTGTATTTTTATTTTTATTTATTTTATACAGGGTTCTTCTTAATAGGTATGCTGAGATTTTAAGGAGATGATCAGACCATTAAAAGAACCGTTTAATTTTTAATGATAGTAGACACATCACATAAAAATAGTTTTTTTTTTTTGTGACTAAAAGTGTTTATCAAAAAAAAATTTGACCTTTGACGTAATCCGAAAATGGTAGGTATGGAGAAAACGGTTGGAGAAATAGGTCACTATAATAACAAACTTAGATTCGATTCCTTAAACTTACATCATTTGAACTACTATCCTTTCTCTCAATACATTAACTCATTTTAAGAGATTGGGTACATATTCCTCCCATATTCTAAAGCTATACATGTTGTACATGTATGCTTGTAGGGTAGTTACCGCAATACGAAGTAACTCAGTCAGAAGCAAGCAGAGTTTATGACGCTATCTCAAATAGGAGAACGAATTGAAAATGCATGGAACGTGTCATTTTGCTTAGAACCTCGGTCCGCCATTAGTATGATTTGCTACTGAAACTTTGGTTCGGAGTAAAATGAATTGTTTTAATTTGGTTTTAATACTAATAGGTTAATTACAGAAGAGGAAATAATTCTTCTGTTGGATAATGTACCTGTAGTGACCTAAATAATTACTGTGTAGTCAAACCAAATTAGGGAATAAACTTTTTTTACTTTCCTCAGCGAGCGTATGATACAGTTTGAGTGTTAAACTCTATTTTTTAAGTAGCCTAAAAATGGTTTTAGCCAGCTTTCTAAGTCAAGTGATTTCACTGCCCGAGAAACAAATTTTATATATTATCAACGAATCTAGGATTTAACGAAGCAAGATTTTGACGAAACCAGTGTTTATTGAAACTTAGGATTTCATGAAACAAGGTTTTGATGAAACTAAGATTTGAAACTAAAACGTCTCGTCGCTACGTTTTGTGACTTATACCTAGTACAAAACAATAGTGCTTATCTATAGAAGAGAAATAACGTTTCTTGATAGTATCGACTACTTTAAATTATTAGTCTAACAAACTACGTAGCTGCGAAGTGATTCAATAAGTGGTTAGTAAGTACTCACCTACCTCCCTACCCAATGAAACTGCCAAAGTGAAGGATTGCTTCTTCAAAAGTTTACCATTTAGAACGCCTCGCCACAAGTTTCCTTAATAAAAGCATTTTACGGCTCAAATTTTAATTGAACGTCCAATTTACCAAGTGAATTGGTTATTCGAATCATATTTTTGTAGAACTAAGTTAGGAAAAGTCCGAGTTTTCTCGATTGCTTTGAATGTGCAATCTGAAGTCAGTTTCTGCAAGTGAATCGATAAACATTACAGGGTGAAATTGATATCATCGGCATCCTTTTAAACTAAGAGTCTACCAATCAAACTGAACAACTTTTCCTTTGGGAGCAAACCGATCGGAGCAAAAAAAAAATCTGCTGTTTCATACTAAACTGCACCCGCCGCCGCGGGTCTAATGACGACTCAATGTACAGCTGATTTTTTTTTGCTCCGATCGGTTTGCTCCCTATTAAAAGTTGTTCAGTTCGATGGGTAGACACTTAGTTTAAAAGGATGCCAATGATATCAATTTCAACCTGTATACAGGGTGTTACAAAAATATAAATAAACATTTAACGGGGTGGTTTAGACCATCAAACTGAACAACTTTCACTATAGGACCAATATCGAAATAACGAAAAAAAATTCTGATGTTTCATACTAAACTACAAAATATATTCGAGCTAAATGTATGGGACAGCAGATTTTTTTTTCGCAATTTCGATGTTGGTCCTATAGTGAAAGTTGTTCAGTTTGATTGTCTAAACCACCCCCTTAAATGTTTATTTATATTTTTGTAATACCGATATGGGCATATTGAAAGTTTTTCGGTTTTATGGTCTAAACAACCCCTCAAAAGATTCAAATTTTTATTTTTTCAAATTTTTATTTTTGTAACACCCTGTATATACCATTTAGTTAAATGGTCTACGCAGAAACAACATAAATTTAAACTTTTTGAAAACGTTAATAAAAGTATAGTAGGTACTTTATTTAGATTTACATTTTTATCCAAATTCATCTATTTCAATTTTAAGTTTCATCGAAAAAAAAGGTATAGGTATTCTTTTGTTTTTACTTTCATTTGTGATGTTGAAATAACAAAACAGTCTCACTTAAATGAGTACCTAAGTATAATTACAAGTACTTTAGAGTAATAATTTTCTTGACGATTATGTTTACCTGGGACTAACTATTCGGTTAAGTAGGTCCAACTTTGAGAAAGAGATCAACCGTCGAATCAAACTCGGCTGGGCAGCGTTCGGGAAGCTACGTAGTATCTTCACGTCCCAAATACAGCAGTGTCTCAAAATGAAAGTCTTTGACCAGTGTGTGTTACCAGTGACGACATATGGAACAGAGCCGTGGTCGCTTACTCAAGGGCATAAAAAGGATGAAAGTCTCCCAAAGGGCAATGGAGAGGGATATGCTCGGAGTTTCCCTGTGAGATCGAATCAGAAATGAAGAGATCCGCAGAAGAACCAGAGTAGCTGACATAGCCCAAAGAATTGGTAAACTAAAGTGGCAGTGGGCGGGGCACATTATTCGCAGAACTGATGGCCGATGGGGCCGGAGAGTTCTCGAGTGGCGCCGCGTACCGGAGAGCGCAGCGTGGGTAGGTGGACCTTCGACCTGGTGAAGGCGGCGAGAATCCGTTGGATGAGGGCAGTGCAGGATCGGTCGTTGTGGTGATTCTTGGGGGAGGCCTATGTCCAGCAGTGGACGTCGATCGGCAGATGACAAATTATCAAAACTTTTTTTTATCGTACCGAATGCGTAAATTTTCGAAATTGAACATTACAAAATATAGTCCACATCATCGTCATCTGCAAAATATAGTAAACGTTTTTATATCTAAGTTACTCGGTTATTCCACAGTGCTAATGGCCTAAACCACAACCACAAGCTTTCAGTTGTTCCACACAAAGCTTTTGTTTACCTGCTTTAATTTTAAACATCTCGATTACACGAGTTTGCTAACTATAGTACCTCTGCATACGTAGGGGAATTACAGAAACTTGCCTCATTCTGTTGACACAATTATATGTGCACAGGTTTGTTTAAATTTTACAACGTAAATGCTACTGGCAGACTATGTTTGTTCTCTTGAATACGACATAATTTTCGTATTGACATTAGAAAATGTTCGGGTAAGTATGCAAGTACTTACATATTTTATGTTGTTTGTTATTCTCTGAATAGGTATGAAGCAGATCGGAGCAGTTTCAGTGGTTTATCTAAATATGATATATAAGTTCTAACAAAATTAGCTGAAAATATTTTAACGGTATGCTCAGACCATCAAACTGAACAACTTTCTCTATGGGACTAATATAGAAATCGCTTAAAAAAATTGATTTCCCATTCAAAACTGCAAACACAACTTGACTCAAATGTATGGGGCATCAGATTTTTTTTCGAGATTTCGATATTGGTCCCGTAGAGAAAGTTGTTCAGTTTGTAATTATTATGACCGCCGTCCTGAAGGGCGTTTAGTTTTCGTAAAAAATGGCTGGGTCCAAATTTTCCATTCTTCTTTAATAAAAATTATAAGCCATTTAAAATTAAAAATAAACAAAAAGGCAAAATGATTCTCCAACATCGAGCACATCTCTAATCGGCTTATGCTAAGTAGAAGATGTGCTCGAGGCTGCCGTCTTGTACTTGTACATTTATAAGTATATGCTTATTCAGAATTTGATATGAAAAGTTTAGTTATTACCTAATAGAAGAAATTTCAGTATTTTGTATACATGAAACTACAATACATAAACATACATTATATAAACTACAGTCCAATATGTAACTGATGAAACTACCTAAGCTACTACTCATCGTAAATACTTGATAGGTTTAATTTTTTGTGGTAAATTTTTTATGGTAATCCTTCAGAAATAATAATATAACTAACATCCAAAAGTTGATACGAGTACTATGTTGCATGCATTTAAATTGAAACCTAAATACGTTTAGTAAAACGTTCAGAATGCACTGAATGCTAAACAACTTCATCATTCTGCATGCATTCGATCAACAATTGAACTGTCAACGTTGAATAGCAACTGACGGCACCATGACCTCACCTATTGAATTTATGCCAGCAACCAACATTCCGTACCTTGGTACATTGTCACTAAGAATTTAATCATTTATAAGATTTTAAGGTTGCAATAAGAATATACACAACTTTGATAAATGATTAATCTTCGCTGCAGCGATGGCAAATCATTTATCTAAGATACACAACACATTTTCAATTCTTCTTCTTATCGTGTGGGCAGAGCCCTAGTGTCAGAGTTTTTTTTCAGACCGCCTTACGGCCTCTGACGTGGTTTTTATGTAACGACTACTGCCACTAGAGATAGTAACCGGTACCAACGGCTTAACGTGCCATCCGAAGCACGGAATCATTTTTCTTTTTAGACAATCAGGTGATTCAGCCTGCAATGTCCTAAGTCCTAACCAACTGGGGAAAACGCACAAAGTGAGATATCACTAGGTGTCCCCCGTGGGAATTGAACCCACGACCTCCGTGTCGAGAGCCAATGCTCTTAACCATTAGACCACGAAGGCACATTTTCAATACAAAACTACCACTAGGTCTACAGACGACCCGGAGTACGATTTTTTATAGTCATAAATATTATGTTGAAGTCAGCAGTAGAAAATGACCTAAACGGTATGAAGTTTGTTTATTCATTCGGAACGAATCTGAATGAATCACACGATTTAAATGAGATTATTCTAATTAGTGTCATGGTTACCACACGCCGGACTGCCCAAGCAGAGTCTAGGGTTCGTTCATACCTTCTACTATTTTCAAAATCTATACTATTATAAAACTGTAACAGAAGTGTGTCTGTACATTGAAGATATTAACAAAAAAAGAGTTACGATATGGTTTTTAGGTGTCCCTGATTCCATATCAGAAATTTTTGGATTTTTTGTCTGTCTGTTTGTATGTGTGTTTGTTTGGGTGTTTGTTTGTTTGAACGAGCATCACGCAAAAACTACTGAACCGATTTTGATGAAACTCTTTTTGTTTGATATCTAATGATCTGACTTAAAATCTGGTATATAATTAGTGCGGACAAAGTCGCGGGTTAACGCTAGTAATGTATATAACTTTTACATCTGTGGATAAATATAATATTGATTCTGGTTCAGGACTTCAAATTAATCATAGCGTAATAATAGCATATGCTCTCGAATGCGCTGCGGGGGTACTAAATGTACCATATTCATAATGAAAGAAACTATTACATATTCAAACTATTCATTACGGTCCGCAACGAAGACGGGTTTATCCAAGTATTCATTAGTTTGAAATTAGTCAACTATGAGCAAACATGAATAGCTCAAACGATTTACAACAATAAATATCTAACAAAATCTCTATTAGCAACAATTTATTGCAATGGAATATCCGATTAGTCTCTTCCCAGGTCTAATTAAACATCAAAATATTATCATCAATCCAATCAAAGCATTCATCGATCAAGTGTGTTTAGGTTTCAACAATTTCAACCGACTGATATTTGGGTCACGACACAAGCACAGGCTCTCAAACTTTTCCTTGTACCAGTTATGTGTAGAAGAGAAAAATAATCTAATAATTTTTGAAGGTAGTGTAACACTTGAACACAGACCTCTATTTATCTATAGCGCATACAGTTAATAGAAGTCAAAACACATTTTTTCGGTGTTTGTTTACGTACCTACTTTGAAGTTACGTGTAGGTATTCCACTCATTTCTTAGCTTCTTACCCGCGACCGCTGTAGCACACTTTTCGTCTTTGATTTATTTAACTTATGGATTATTATTACTTATAACTTATTTTTGGATGTCAAATTGTTGCGTGTTTCTAGATAAAGGAAAAAAAATATATTCGCAAAGTTGGTGTTGCCAAAAATGAGATTAGGCAATCACATTTTTGTGTAAAATACAAAGGAAACATCTGATATTCTAAGCATCTATTGCGTACTGTATCATAAGTATTAAATTAACAGTCCGCTCCCGCTTACTACTTCAATCACAGTGGTAATAGCGACTAATAGTAAGCACTAGCGATCAATAAGCTTAATGTTACCTGTACCAAAAGCTATAAGCGTAGTTGCCATAGTCATATTGAGTACCATTAGACTTTGTCAAGTTAAGCTAGTGCAATCACTGTGTACCGTATATCAATCAATAAGCTTAGTGCATTCTGTACTGTCTGTACCACTAGCACTTTTTTACACTCTTTCCAAAAAAATCTGTAACAAATATTTTACTGTACTAGACAATTATTTGTTGATGTAAGTAAATTTTAGTTAAATCTACCAGAATTATATTTATAACTACAAGTAAAGTCTACTAAAATAAAACAGCTGTCACAGATATTTTTTTCGTGTGACACTTTGAGAACAGTTAGGTTAAATCATTGAAATCACTGACAATATCACCAGGTGTATTGTCTGGCTCCGTGAAAGGTTTATCTCTGGATTCAAAGGAAACTAACTACGACCGTTTCATGGTTGGATAGAGGCTGCAAGTTTGTTTGTGAAACGTCGCAACGGTAAATCTATACCTAGGGTAAGTCGGTATTGTTCGGTTAAACAGTTTGTTTTCTCTATAAAGAAAATGCAGCAAATCTGTAGCCTTTTCTAGAAAATTGCCATAACCGTAGGCTAAAAAAAGTATACAATACAATCATCATCAGCCTACACAATACGTTCCACGGCATAGGCTTAACCTCAGGGAGGGCGAGGAACTGCCTCCGTGGTCTAATGGTTAAGAGCATTGGGCTCTCGACGCGGAGGTCGTGGGTTCGATTCTCACAGGGGACACCTAGTGATATGTGACTTTGTGAGTTTTTCCCTTGTTGGTTAGAACATTGCAAGTAATTACCTGATTGTCTGAAAAGAAAAATTATTCCGTGCTTCGGATGGCACGTTAAGCCGTTGGTCCCGGCTACTACCTATCTCTGGTGGTATTAGTCAATACATAAAAACCACGTCAGAAGCCGTCAAGCGGTCTAAAAAAACTCTGACACCACGGCTCTACCCACACGATAAGAAGAAGGGAGGACGCATGGGCGTTAGTCCACTACTCGTGCCCAATTCGGATTGGTATACTTCATTCTTCAATTTCTTTTTCAGCGTGTGCAGGTTTCCTTTCGATGTTTTCCTTCACGTTTGAGAGCAATCGGTATTATATAAGTTAGAAATACATTGGTACATGGCATGCCGTCCGTGCGGATTGGAACCCCTCGTAATTGAGTGTCCATACTTCTCAACAACGCGTCACCGACTGACGCGACACTGTCGACATAAATAACAAGATGTCAATATGAAATAGGTATCCATGCATTTTTATTATTTACGAGCTTTTGACCCGCGACTTCAATGCCGTGGAATACCCCTTTATGGTTCGATTTTCGAAAAATCCTTTCTAGTACACCCCTACATCTGTAGAATATAAATGAATATATAAATTCCAAATTTCATGTTTTTCATCTTTCTATTTCTAACTTCATGTTTCTGTCAGTCCCGGAACTCTTTTATAAGTATAGATTTATTTATCACTATGATGCTTTTAACCTTAAGGCCGGTTGTTCTTTAAAAAAGCAGATTTTCCTAAACCGTTCCTAAAGGTATTTTAGTTCATCAACAGTCCACCAAAAGTATTAAAAAACGCTGATTTTTCAAAACCTTTTCTAAAAGCAAATACTTTAGTTCAACAGTCCAAAGTCAACCACTCCTTGAACACGTACGTCTATCTCATTAATTGTTCATACCTATTTAAACCCAGGTGCTGTAAGGGTGTTTTACACCCCGCAACTACTAAAACACGATTTTGGGTTTTGTCGTCATGTAACAGAGTGCGTCAAAAGCACCATAGTGCGAGTCGATTGTATGTGAGATCATTGTCTCATTTCATCAGCAAGTTAATAATAAATATCAGGGCGATCGAGCTTCCGTCTGCTTCCTTGTTTTAATGTGTGTGAATAAATATTCTTAGGGTTGAAAACTATCGAGATAAACTCTGAAAGTACAACATTATCTAGGTAAAAACAAAATGTCATCGAAGTCGTTAGAGCCGTTTCCAAAAAATGGTATATGTACAAGAATTGCTCTCTTAAAATTACTAGAGATAGAACTAATAGATAAATCATTAATTTGGGAATCAGATTAAAGATTGAAAAATGTGTCTCGGGCGGGACTTGAACCCGCACTCGTCCAAACCGGAAACCATTGATTTGAGATTAAAATTGTAATAAAATGTTATAAAAACCTTTGAAAAATTGCTCCCCGTTAAATTGCATTTTATAAGACGACGTACTCACTCTACCTCCTGATGAAAACACTGACAAATTCAAAATACCCAAAACGACGTAATTTTTTAGGCTTTACACAATAAGAGAAATCGCATCGCATCCAGCTTATGCGGATTGCGTAGTATCCGCGAATAATTTCGTGAAGTTCCCTTCACCGTTCAAGTCGTAAACAGAAAAACTCAAATGTTTTTATATTTATTTTTGCTTTTTCGTACTGTACCAGTTGGGCATCTGATCCTTTGAAATATTTGCTAGCTACGACCTTTTTCTTGTAGAAAAAGAAATTTGAAATTTGTAATATTTATGCCGATTGGAAAGAGGAATAAGTATTTCTTTTGAAAACGTCGATAATTTTACAAAGTTGGTTTTTGATGTAAGAGTTTCAGATTTCAATTTGCAACGTGTTTTTATGTTCAGAAGGTAAAACTCATTTATTCTTCAACAAGCAAATTTAAACAACAATAATCAAGAGGACGGCAAACCACCCATTATGGTAATAGCTAAAGTAACAAGAAAATTTAATTCCGCAGCAGATGCTTTTCCTTCAGGTATTTTATAATACATAAGCTTTGTTACCTCAAACAAAAGTCCCGTGCCAACCTTGTTAAAATAAAAAACCTTAAAACACACATTCAAGTTACTCTACTGCGCAGTAGTCCATTTCTCTCTCGAGCTGTGTAGTGCTACGAAAGCCACCCTGTTTCAGTCGGCCTTCGTTAGTCGAGTGTACTCGACCTTAGGCCGTATTCGAGGCCATAACATTTACCCGCAAAGATTTAAAACTTGAATATTGAAATGTGAAACTACGCTTTGATATTTCAAAGCAAATGTGGGATCAAAAGTTTGATTGAAGATAGTTAATTACCCAGTGAAAAGAAATGATCAAGACAAGATATCAAGGATTGTTCCTGAGTTTCGTTTCCATTTCCTTCTGCTGTCAATTAACTGAAACTATGGCGAAGAGCGCCAGTAGATTTATAGGTAAGTTTTATTGATATACATTGTAGTTTACCTTTAGTATTCTTCAAGTAAACGCAACTTTAACTTTTTGACGATAGACTTTACAAAGTCCTTGCTATTGACGTAAAGGAGCACACGCTAAAAGTTACCTATTCTTGAAACTTAAATAGCAAAAAAAAAATGCTTTATTGCCACAAAACAAGACAAAATCTTTAAATTATTAACTAATTTCTAAAACAAAAGGAACCTTTTAAAAATACATAATTATGTACCTACTTAAAACTGTCATATTAGGTACTTATTGTGGCATTAGCCGTTATATATGCGTATCAATTGAATGTTCTGTTATCGATTGTATATTTTTTTATAAATATATTACTGACAGGTATTGGCGGAATTGTGACAATAACCATAACCATAGGATATCAATCCAAATTGTAGTTATATCGTTTCTATATTTTCCAAAAGGTTTTTTGTGCTTTCCATATCCCTTCCTCGTTGAGACAGTCTTTGATTTTTATTAAAATGCTTTATGTACCATTTAATTATTATGAAAATATTTATGATTCTACTTCTTTGGTGTCAGGATGAGCTATCTCGCATGACAACCACTTTTGCTGTATTGAAAAGATTAGACATTCAGTAATGGTCATAGCGAAGCTGACTGTGACTGCCCAGGGTGCGCCAGACAAACTCAGGTTTCGTCACTCGGGGAGGTCACTTTCCAATAATCATTATAAGTGCTTCATAAGGAAGCCTTGGTTTAGTATAGCATCGCTTACCGTGCAGTATGTGGCAGTTTAAAATTGAAACGTTTTAGGTTTCTTCACGAAGTACAATGTAAATCTTGTACCTTTTGGAACAAAGTACAAAATTTGAGTGTAGCTTAAGAAGTACAACATAAATGAGTGTGGAACGTAATAAAAACGAGTATTACCGAGACCACCGCCTTAATGGGTTCTGTACTGGCCCGGAAAAATAGGTGAGATTACGTGTCTTAAGGAACTGTACAATGGTAGGTACTCTAATGATAATAGTATACCAAGTGTTACGACCATTATACAATAAAATCGAGATTCATTGGTATTATCTAATTAATTGAAAATTTTACTCAACTACGCCGATCATTTGATATCAAAATAGTACATTATGATACAGTCATGACTGTGAGCGAATTTGGTCATTACATCGCATCCGAAGCGGGATAGCAGAACGAGCCGGAGGCGAGTGCTGTATTATACGAGCCGAGGCTGTAATGACCAACGCTTACGCGTTTCATACGACGTTTTTAAACACATTTGCGAAGAAAAAGTAATAAAATTTAGTAAAACACAACATATTAGACAAAATAATATTTCTAGGAAATGGCGCTGGGCTCATAGAATAACTACTGGGCTCCTTTTTTTCGCGGAACGTGCCTCTGTTTGAGATAGCTATGCGCGCGCAGGTGGAAGAAGAGGTTATGACTTAGCTGACATTTTTTTGCAAACAGGATAATATAAAAAATGTAACAAACGAAATATTTAAGTATTTATATCTAACTCAAATTAATATAAATTTGTCAACAAAAATAAATTGTTTGATAAAATAAACGTTTATCATACTCAAATTAACATAGCTTATTTATTTAGGAAAATGGTTGAATTTTTTTTTAAATGAAATTGTCTTTGCTGAGATTTAAAATGAAACTATAGAAAAAAAGTTATATTACCGCGATAATGTAACATATTACAGCACGCGTGTTTAATAAGCTGCATTATGTACCTAAAAGCGGTGCAATAAGAGCCATTTTACAAGCACGTGTGTTGAAAAAATATATACTAGTGTTCTCGCAGCAGTTGCTAGGACTTTCATCTTACCTCTTCGTTGCAAAATTGATTTTCCTACCTTCTAATAAGACACGACAATTTTCCTGATACAAGGTCAAATATCGACGCGGCTTCTTGCGTTGTGAAAAGTTGTTCAGTTATTGTTTCACACGGTGCGGTAAATCGGTCTTTGAGTTAATTGATTTCTTAATGAAAACGACAGCGATTTTATCAAAGTTTTTTAATCGAGTTGGTCCTTAGGCTGCAACCAATTATAACAATGGATTCATGTAGGTACTTAGTATAGGATCCAATTAATAGTTTATTTAGACTTAAAAGATCCTGCCTAATCCGCCTGTCAGACTGGACAGATTCTGGGCAATGCTTAAAAAATATAGTATTTTGAATATAGCATGTATATTATTTAGAATATAATAGTGAGCATACGCTTACCCAGCTTTCCAATTCGAGAAGTTAGGTTCCTTTTGCAGTGTTTTTATGCGCGATCGAAATTCGAACTTCATTTAGGTATATTCTGCCACCTTCAATAGATATTGTTAAGACGCAACTTGTTGCAACTGCGTGTTAGAATAATTGTAGCAAAGTGTTTGATTACTCCAAACAAGAATATGGCTGTGAGGATTTGTTACTTAAATTTATGTAAACATTTTTACGAACCTGTTATTTAAAGACGAGCTTCAGTTTGAATTATGTCAACAATAAATAAAAGAATATAAATGGTCATCTACAGTCATTTAAACCTTTTCACACCAGTTTGGAGGGTTGTGACAGGCGTAAAGGGTGTCACCCTTATTTTTCCAGTTCATTACTTTATGTCTTTTGTAATGACACTTTACTATATAAGCATATGATAAAGGCCTTTTCATACGAATTGATTGAATTATCTGATACATTGCTTTTACTGCGACAAGATTTGGCAACCCAAACGCAATGTATGCTCCTAAATGCAATATTTCATTCAAATTGGATTTCGATGAAATTTTACAGAACGTACCTATAAATCCTACATCCGGATCTTGCACCATTAAGCAATTTATTAAATGTCGAATTTTATTTAAATATCTTAAAGCTTTTAAACTGTTCTTAAAAATGTTATTTGCTATTTTAGTATGATAAAAAAGCTTTGGTTATTAATAAACGATGCACGTAGGAACTAATTAATGGATCGAGCGTTGTAGTGATTATGCTGGCCCGCAAATAAATCGGTCTGGTTTCGGTGCGCTATTTATTTAATGTTCGTTTTGTAGCGATAATAAATAGAAATCATAATTTAGTCCAGCATTTTATATGGAAGACTATCAAGCAGTACCACTGACTAAGATTACCTGCGCAAGACGACAGCATCAATCTACCTACGCACATACAGGGTCCTTCTTAATATGCTGACACTTTTTTAAGGGAGGATTAGACCAACAAACTGAATAACTTTCTTTATGGGACTAACATCGAAATCGCGAAAAAAAATCAGCTTTCCCGCATACATTTGGCTCGAGTAAGTTTGCAGGTTTGTATGGAAGAGCTGAATTATTTTTCGCGATTTCGACGAATTCGAGAAAGTTGTTCAATTTGACGGTCTGATCATGCCCTTAAAAAAGTGTCAGCATATTAAGAAGGACCATGTATAGATGCGCTAAACGATGCCGTCATGCACCGAAAGCGCGTTTGATTGCATATGGCCTTCTCGTCATGTATTATGTATAGTTGCTAATGCTTGAGTACCTCTCTATAGAGGCACTAATTGCATTGTGATATTATGACGTGAAAACTATTTTATCAACTAAATAACTTCTTACATTTATGGTAACTTCTACATCATACTACTATAGGCTTTCTCGTTTAGTGATAAGGTATAAAATTGAATGTAAATGCACATGATTAATTGATCTTATACCGTGGCAGAGGGGAAATGCTACCGCAAGGCTAGTCCTTATCATGAATAGTGAAAGATAGGTATAGATTTTCAAAAATCATTACTACCTTTCATTTTTTGTCGAAACATTACTAATCTAATCCCGAAGTATCCACATTCGACGGTTTTAAAGACAGTTACTACAAAAATTAAAAAAATCGAACCAGCTATGACTATAACGTGACATTCTTGTTGTTTTTTTTAGGTTTAAAAATACGATTGAGGGCAGCACTGGAGGCTTGGTGTAAGCACGGAATATCTAATGTCCGCCACACACAGACGGAAATGCGATCCAGAATCCTGATTCAGGATTCAGTGTTGTCAACTATGGTTACAAAAAATAGTAGAGTGCTGTTTAAAAAATACCTAAAATAAAAATGTATGAAAAGCCAAACGAATGACAATAATTGCATTTTTAGGTATTTATTAAAACAAAACATAAAATTTCTGTACATGATAATTACTATCATGTGATGAGGTCATGACGTTACAGATGTTACGATGATAGTTTGTAAATTGTATATTAATGCAACTATATCAGAAGACTATCGATAGTTTTAACATTAGACATAATCTGCATTCAAAATGGCATGAACCATTATCACACAAGCGGTTTTTGAGCGTAGGCGATATCGCAACTATGCCGCAACGACGTCGTAACTGCACCGTCACGATACGGTATCGTTTCATCAACGCCTACGCTCAAAAATCACTTTAAAATATGCCACCTAAGACATCAAAAAATCACTAGATCTAGTGAAAAAGTCTCTGAAAGCGGCAACACTCCATACAGAATCTAATTCCGAATCAGGTTTATTCCGGATGTATGTGGCGGACCTATGGGTGTGAGTGACATACTAAATCTTAAAACTTTTGTAAACCTACCTTAATACTACGACCTTTTAGTTCCTATATTAATAGACCAAAATGAATGTTCTACTATGGACCAAAATGGACAGAGATGATGACAACATTAGGAGAGGATTCATTAATTATTTCAGACGCAGTGAGCCTTGCTGGCAATTTTCATAAAGCTTTAATTATCTCCGCGTAGAGTCCCCCTCTCTAAATATGACGTTATTTTGTATTTATAACAATAACTTAATTCACTCGGGACCCTTATAAAATTACAAAAAAATGTTTTTGTTAGAATTTTGTTTTCAAATATTGTCGTTGACATAGATTGATGTCCAATACGTCATGTATTGAACATCAATCTTGTAATTTGAATTGTAAACCTTAATTGGAAGATGGAAAATCGATTAATTCTAGTAATAGCTAATACTAGAACGTTTAATGGTAAACTATATACAAGAAAGTTCACGTAATATATAATCTATAGGCGCTGACATCGCTAGCATCTGACCATCAAATTAAACTGTTATTTAGCTGTAAGTTCTCCAATAAATAAAATAAAATAAATAACTTCCTAAAAGTAGTGGTTAGGTAAATATCACCGTTACAATGAGAACACTCTGTGCTCATCTTATAAAGGGTCCTTCTTAACATGCTGAAACTCTTTTAAAAGGATGATCAGACCGTCAAACTGAACAACTTTCTCTATAACACCAATATAGAAATCGCGAAAAAAAATCAGCTGGTCCATACTAAATTGCAATCCTACTCAAGCCAAATGTATGAATGACAGCCGATTTCGATGTTCCTCCCATAGAAAAAGTTGTTCAGTTTGATGGTCTGATCATTATGATATTTATGGGAATAAATAACATTAAAATGTGTCAGCATATTAAGAAGGACCCTGTATATATAAAAATGAATCACTATTTCCATTGGTCACGACATCACTCGAGAACGGCTGAACCGATTGCGATGAAACTTTGGTGGGTTGTTGTGCACATGGCAGGGAAGGTTTATGAATTAAAAAACTTACAAGTGTGTTTTGGTCAAAACTGATTCTGAGGCGGTACGAAGTTCGCCGGGTCAGCTAGTGTACAACAATTATAAACAACGAGCGTTAACCCGCGACTTCGTCCGCACAAATTATATACCAGATTTTAAGTCAGATCATTAGCTATCAAACAAAAAAGTTTCATCAAAATCGGTTCAGTAGTTTTTGCGTGATACTCGTTCAAACAAACGACAACAAACAAACAGACAGACAAAAAATAAAAAAATTGGTGAAATGGAATCAGGGACACCTAAAAACCATATCGTAACTTTTTTTTTGTTAATATCTTCAATGTACAGAGAAACTTCCTGTTACAGTTTTATAATAGTATAGATGAAGAGCTTCACCATAAATTAGGTTTTGTAAATCAGCGAGTAAAAGAAGTCCAGGTGGTTCCTTGGCTTCACTTGATGCACAAAACCGTATATTTCAGAGAACTCTTCTAAATTATATCTTTCTTTAGAGGCAGTATAGTCAATATCAGATATATCATAGCAAACAAGGTGGTCAAATATTTCTAAGCAGTTCTAATTTTCAATAATTTCTTCAAACATATTCATTCAAAAATATCTAAGCGCCTAGAACATCAAATATATCAACGCAGACATATGATCATAAACATTTGAGCACTTTAGGAAAAAAGACCTTAATCCGTTGTTATACATTTCAATTTTAAATAACATTGTAAAGAAATTATTGAAAATTAGCTGTTCAGATATTTATGACAACATACACGTTTAGATATAATTAGTAACATTTACTGTAAAGAATTTATTGAAAATTACCACTGTTCAGAAATATTTGAACACCTTGTATGCTACGATATATCTAATGGTGACTGTACAGACCATCATACTAAACAACTTACAATATGACCAACTTTTCTGCAGTGTCCACAAGAGCGAAACACTGTTCAAAGCTAGTTAGTAGAAAGTAGAGCAGAGACTTATTAACTTATTTAAATAAGGAAAAGTGTGAAAACTCATGAACCGGCTATATTCATACTTTTTCTTATGTTAATAGTTGAAAATTAAACTCATGAAAAACAATGTTGTATGCTAATTTTGAACTTTATTGCTAAAACGGGATCAACATTGTAATTTCATTATTTCAAATTGTTAGGTAAGATTTACCTCGGTATCGTTAATTATATTTATGTTACCATTTCTATTAACTTAATGGATTAGGTTTCAAAACGTTCTGTTTAATTAAGACTTTGCCATTTTAAATATGATTCATGATCCTGAGTCGTGACATGACATGACTTATACAGGGTGTATTTATTTATTTAATACTATTAGTTACTACAGGGTGTAACAACACCCTCGTAATACTTAAGGGGGTGCTTCAGACCATCAACCTGAACAACTTTCATTATTATGGAGCCAACTTGACTGAACAACATTCACTAAGTACCTTACTATACTTGACGGCCCGGTAGCACAGTCTGTAGTGAACCTGCCTGCTGTGCCCGAGGGTCGCGGGTTCGAATCCCGCAAGGGACAAATATTTATATGATGAATATGAATATTACCAGAGACATGGATGTTTGTATCTATATATGTATTCTATATCGTTGTCTAGTCATCATAATACAAGTCCAGGTACTTTAAATGTGACTAGATAATTTGTGTGACAATGTCCAAGATATTTATTTATTTATTTATTTAAGTGACAAGCTTCGAAATCGCGAAAAACATTAGGTGTTTCATACAAAACTGCAGTGCCGACTCGACTCAAATGCATGTAATGGGACGGCAGTTTTTTTTTTATTTCCAAACTGGTCAATTAGTAGAAGTAGTTCAGTTTGATGGTCTGAAGCACCCCCTTAAGTATTAGGTATAAAGATATACAGGGTGAAATTGATATCATTAGCATCCTTTTTTGATAGTCTACCCATCAAACTGAACAACTTTCACTATGGAAGCAAACAGATCGGAGCAAAAAAATAATCAGCTGTTGCATACTTTTGAATCGAGTAGGAATTGTAGTTTAGTATGGCACAGCTGATTAATTTTGTGCTCCGATTGGTTTGTTCCCATGATGAAAGTAGTTCAGTTTGATGGGTATTTATTATTTGTGTATTGCGATGGGTAGACTCTTAGTTTAAAAGGATGCTAATGATGTCAATTTCACTCTGTATTGTACCACTGTCGTTGTTTTTAATAATATACCAATCTCGATTTTATACTTAACGGGACAGATAGATAAATCACTGTTTATTGTATAAGTCCCTAAATGAACATAATGCTATCGATAACACTCGATAGAGCCACTAGCTACAAACTTAGGTATTAACTAAGGTGAGAAACTATTTCAAAGTTTGACTAACGGTCGCAGGAAGTGGATGCCGAGAGAGCCGCAAAATCCTGCCCTGCACTAGCACGATCGTTAAGATCTTAATAAAGTCCCTAGAAATGACATGAAAAGGCCTGAAAATAATATCCTAACTCCGATGTTTTTTAAAATAAGTGGCGACGGGTGAACTATACCAGTCATATAGGACAGAGTTTCGGTAATACCAGTGAAACGTAGACGTTCAGAGTTTTCAGAATATCTCTGACTACCCTCTCGCGGAATATAGTTGTGAACTCTATTTTACCTCTACAGGGTGTCCCGTAAACCGACGTCAACCCGGTGGATGCTGATAGGTTAGTTCATGCCTAACCAGAATATACTAAAATAAAATAAAAAATAAAAAAAATCTGTCAGTCAATCAATCAATCAATCTGTCAACATTTTCTTTAGGAAAAGATTCTTAGTTTTCGAGATAAGGAAAGTTTTATGAAATTCGTGAAACTACCTTACCTTAGTCACTATTTTGAGTGCCACGGCTACAAATGTTCTATGCAGTATCTGTGTTAAAACTGTCAATATCTCGAAAACTAAGACACTTTTAGTAAAGTCAAATTTTGATATTCTGCTTAGTCATGGCGTAACCTATCAGCATCCGCCGGGTTGACGTCGGTTTACGGGACACCCTGTATATTACCTGAAATATACAAATTTTGTGCCCGCACGCTGCTGTTGTCTGTAGTAATTTGAGATTCAAAAACTAACTATGTTATCATCTATTAAAGTTGCATAGCAACAGTTGAACATTTATGTTATTGACTTAAATATTTGAAATGAAATTAAAAACGTTTATTTCAAAGAAATTAAGATAGATCTGGTCAGAATATTGAATTACAGAATCCATTAGCTAATAGCTGTGCTAGTGTCGGATAGGAGCGCAATGCAATGCTCTCAGAATAAATCTCACTAAAATCAAATTATTCGAGCGATTCCAAATCTAATAAATTTAAAGAAGCAATATTACTTAAAAGCCTGTGAAATAGATAAATTGATTCCAAAATAGAAGACAAGGTAGTAGATTGCGTTTACTACTAAAACATACTAAGAGTTAACCCACGAATGATAAAACTTAAAGTGTATATTATTGATGCCCATTAAAATAGAATGAAACTCGCAATCAAGGGACTAAAAGCTCTTCTTCTTTTAAGAAGCTTTATTTCAATAAGATTTTTCGTTATCCTAAAAAGGAAGGATAACAAGCTTGGTTGTGAATTTTCGATGTCAGCGAGGCGAACCGACGACAGTGGTTCGACAATCTCGTTTCAAACTTTTAGACAATGGTAGGTAATGAAGTACAGATCTTTGACTGTCCGATAGTGCTTAAAAATACTTGAAGTACACCTACTCGAGTGCAAGAATTTGCGGTTGAATTATCAACCGAGTTGACCAAGTTCGGACAATTTTTTTTAAATATTTATATGGAAATGAATTCTCTTACCAAATCTGTCTATGCATTGTTGTTTGAAATGAAAGCTAAACAATTAGATAGGATCCAACTTCTCGGCGATGGAATTTTTTCTCTAATTACGAGTACTATTTAAAAAATGTGGGGTGCGGGATATTCTGTTTTTAAATTTTTATTCATTTCTAAAAGGTACAGAACAAAATGTTGCTTTGCGAAAATTGGATCCTGTAGGTTTGTTTGCCGTTTACGACACCACTCTGTATAATTTTACAATTATTAATTATGATCTTTTCAAGAAGAACTAGGTTATACCGTCTGACTATTTCCTTTTGTAAGAACGTCTGTTCGGTCATTGTACATTAAAGCTCTCACTATAATTTTTTGGCAAACAACTTTAATCGTAGCAGCCTACAGCACTTTGTTCCATTGATAAATAGCATGTTGTTAGGATGCCTAAATAACATAGCATTTTGCGTAGTCACGCAACTACAATTTACGATCTAGCCCATGCCATAGTGATGGGTACCTACACTAGTGAGGTATGTTTGAGGTACTCGTCGAGGATAAAAGAGTTTCACAATTCAACTTTGAACCAACTCATTCATCGTCTCACTTTATGAGTGGCGAGCGCCTTGTAAACTTTGCTAGCTAAACTTCCGTCGTAAGTTATTTAATATATTACTTATTACTTCCAAATCAGTCATTAAAACTGCTAACCTAACCTCAAATAAATGAGGTTCTTTCATTCTCATTCAAGGGTGTATGGAACAGCTGATTCTTTTCATCATCTCGAAGGTTGGTTCCAGAGTGAAAGTTTATCAGTTTAATGATCCGAATCCCCGTGTTTCAGTATTTGAGAATTGACCATCACTACTAATAGAACCAAAAGTGTTCTTCTAGCTCGTTCTCAGAATCTATTTCCTCGTATTTTATGCGAAAGTCCATAGTTTACGGCGGTCTCGTTTTGGGGTCGTAGGCTTTTAGTTATGCATGGCCCTACGTCCCAGACCTTTGTTAATTATGACATTGGCCGTACACGACACGAAAATTGGATATTTAGCTTTGAATGGGAGATTTTGCATCATTTTATTAGATACTTCGGTTTTACAATAGGGACTTTGCTTTAGAAAATCGTATAAGTGATTTATTACGGTGTTTTCGAAATACAGTATTCGTAATCAAATTTTCGCGCTGAATCACAATGTCTTTTGTAAATTACTATACTTTACTTATGCGCGAATTCTAATCCCAAAGGGACAAAGTAAAATTGCTTCTGTCCGTTTAAAGCAGAGGCCTAACAAGAAAAATTTATCTTTTCAGAAGACACAATAAAGTAATTAGGCTCCTTTTACAAGTCGGTAAAAACTTTTAGCTACACGATGTTCCGGCGAAGTTAGGGGCAAACGTGACTTTGCAACTTTAAACGGGGATTTTGGTACCAACAAGACTGTTTTTAGTGAAGATTTTTAGCTTGTTTGCTTAATTTGAGTTGTGCATTTACCTTGACACACTGTTTCGTTTGATAATCGTTACGGAATTCTGATTTTCATTGAGTTATATTAAGATACTTTAACAGTAGGTGAAGCACGGATGTACTGCGTCTACCTCTCTAATTTGAGCTATATTTCCAATGTTCGTACATAAATTTTTAGGTGACAAAATATAGTTATAATAAGTAACTAGGTACAAACGTTAGTTAAAAGAATGAACCTCAAAAACTAGAAGTATTATGATACTTTTGAATTAAGATATTTAACGAAAAAAAATATTGACTGAGAAAAATACAACAAATGAAAATGTAATTATTGTATGTGGATAATAATTATGTCGTAATATCCATAATACTTGTATGCCTTATAATAGTACTGCTGCATCAACAAATATGCAACAAACAGATGCAATTGCAAGAAAAAAAAGTGCAAACATCCAAGTACCTACGCATTGCAAAACCAAGTAACTTAATAATTAACTTGGGCTAATTTAATAAATAATTATAATATTATCATGATTCCCGTCATGACCAGTGTGATTCCGGCTTAGAACGGACCACCCCATTTCTTCCCTTGGGTGTCGTACGAGGCGACTAAGGGATAAATGTTTCTTGTCCTGTGTTTTTGTGACTCGTTATTCCATCGTGAAACTTTCAATATGTTAAAGGTGAGCCTTGCTACAGCTGAATGCTTAAAAAAATTGTTGATGGTTGCAGCAAGGCTTTTGACCACCCCGTAAGGGATAATATAGTCGTGAGTTTATGTATGTTTTATCATGATTGTGTTCTTCTATTCACTATAGTATTTTATTCTGTTCATTTAGGTAGTGTTACGTGCACAATACAATACAATTGCTGATTTTTCTGACGACCCAGTTGGTCTAATGGTTTCCACGCCGGACTGTCAAACCAGGGTCCTGGGTTCGAATCCTGGTTCGGTCATGGATGTTAAATGTTTGTGCCGTTGTTGTTTGGTTTCCACAACAAAAAACCTGTTAGAGCTTACGTGGGATCATTACAATGTATGTACCTGTGAGCGTTATTTATTTATTTAAAGTTCATCTAAATTTTACCCTACTTGAATAGATTAAGCCATACCAGTTTATCCTATGGTGTAGCGTATTTATACTAGTTTCTCCTATCGGGCTTAGGACTTACATAATTATAGATAGTAAACCTATATCCTTCCTCTACTTATAGTTTAATACAGAAACAAGCAAGAATGTTAGATTTAATCGTAGGTACATAAAAGGATAAAAGAGAGAATGAATGTCGTACTTTCATCACAATGTTTACAACTATTCACGCAAAAAATATAACAATATGTACTAAAATAATGTGCGCTATGTCAGCTATTCATGATTGCACGAGATATACGAAATGTTCTGAATTGTTAAGCTTTATCTCTCTGTCTTTACCCAAGCGGCTCATGGTGGTAAACAACATCATTTTTCAAAGTTCCACACCGAAGCGTTTTGTACGAATTTTGAGCACGTAAAAAGAGAGACATGAAAGATTGTGTTTAATTAACAAAATGCATTTTTATAAATTTTCATACTTTAGTCTAGTAACTATTCATCATTATTATGACCAATCCCGGTAAACTCTTAGGGTAAACCCCACTGATGGGTATAGGCCTCTTTATTTCCACGCCAACTAAAATGGCCTATGATAGTCTCATCCTATGATAGACAGTAAGCTGGTGGAGACCAAGCTTCATAGCCTAGCCCACCACCGCAGAGTAGCCTGCTTGTCGGTCTTCTACAGATTGTACTTCGGTGAGTGTGCCCAAGAGCTACATGAGCTCATCCCGCCTTCCCCTTAGAAATTGATATTATTAGCATCCTTTTAAACTAAGAGTCTACCCATCAAACTAAACAACGTTCTGATACGGACCATCTGCGAAAAAAAAAACGTTCCATACAAAACTGCAAACCTACTCGAGCCAAATTTATGGCAAAGATGTTTTTTCCGCAATTTTGACGTTGGTGCCTTTGAAAAAGGCTTTCAAGTTTTATGGTCTTATCATCCCCTTAAAAAATCGTGAGTATTGTCAGGTCACCTAATAGTCCAGTCATTTTACGGAGTTTTGTTAGTAACTACTACCTGTAACCGACACCATTTAGTGACAAAAAGACTATCTTAAAACATATTAAAAATATTAAATATAAATTAATAATATTAATACCAATGGACTCATTTGACTTAGATTTAACAATATAAATTATTTTTGAGCAATAAAATAGGCATTGAAATTTAAAGAATGAGGTATTTATTAGAAAATACGAATGTATTTTTCAAAACCTTCTAAGTACACAAAAATATTCACACCATGTTTGTAGTACCTATGTATAACGGTAAAGCCAGAAATATGTGAAAAAAAATATACCATCATGTTTTTTAGAACGAGATAATAGCTAAATTTAAAATTTGGGGCTGTTACTGACGTGATTTTTTTTTTAATTTTGGTATATTTCTAAGCTCAAATTCGCTCTTCAATATTATACCGAAAAAAAAATGTCAATTATTAATTAGTCCCGGCTCAAACCGTAAAATGACTGGGCTATAAACTGATTATAATTGCAGTATCCTAACAATAAACTGTAATGTTTCTTTGTACATACCCCAACATAAACATTACTAAAAGCGTAGATCTTTCTTAAACTGTGCTAAAACGGAGTCTTACTACAACTTCACAGTAAAAAATTATTACTTATTAATTATTATTATTCTTATATACGTACAATCAAATATTGCCTTGCATCGGACCTTTGGACGTCTTGCGTGCCCCTTTGAGACACTTTTATCTAAATGCAATAAGATGCACCAATCTTGGTCTGACTTGTCTTATTATTATTAAAACATTTGTAGCAAAGTTAAAGATACATCCCACTGTAGGGCAAGGTCTAACCTCAGGGTTAGTCCAACACGCGTGTCCATTGCGTTCATTCATGAACGACATTCGGTTCGATATGGTTCACGGACATTTTCTTTTTATACTAACGACATAATCCTTTTCAGGTAGTCAGGAACATTACTAAAACCTAGAAATAAACATTTTGACGGGTTCTTACCGCGTTTTGGTATATTCGGGAACTGAAATATACCAAAAAGCGGTAAGAACCCGTTAAAATGTTTATAATAACCGCGTAACTCTCAAAAACTGTATTACTAAAACCACCTACTTATGCGAAATGAACCATTTTATATGTAGAAAGATTCGAATTTTGTCAGTTTTACCTTTCTGTTACAATTTAAGCTATGTTTTACCCTAACGACCACTCTCGTTTATTTTTTGTCCGTAATTGCTGTCTAACAATGAATGAACTTGCTTTTTTACTGGTTTAATCGTGGTGTATGTTTTGTCAGTTTCGTATAAACAATGTTCCTTCTTTTTCGTTCTTTTTAGACCGAATTGTGAAATGCTTGTGAAATGTTAATTTCCGCGATGATTTAGATATTTATTAAGTGTTATATATGTGGTTCGGAAGACACGTTGAACAGTTGCTCTCGGATCAGATGGAAGTTTTTTCGTTAAGCCAGGTCAGGTGTGGTGGGCCTATGCCCGAAAAAAAAAAACCAGGTCAGAGGCCTATGAAGGCGGCTTGAAAACTGAGAGCAAGTTGATCACTAAATTGGCTCCACCAAAACGCACTGGGCCTGCGTGGTGGATTATGGCTGACTCCCTCTTGCCCTGCAGTGGGATCCTACGGGCTTTGACTTTTTTTAATAGTATCGAACGCGTCAAATCAATACAAATTGTAGTTCCAGTCACAATCCCGACAGCGGTGTTTTTTTTATTCTTTTATTTTTTTTGAGCTTTTAACCCTGAGGATACGTTAGCGGTGTTGCGACAGTAAACTACGCGATTCCCCATCATCAAAATGACTTTCAAGTTTCAACTTCAGAAAGGTCGAAAATACCTAAGCCTCGCATACTTTATTCCCTTTTCATTTAATAAGGGAAATGACAAGCCAGTTTAATTCTAATTTGCTAAAAGACTCCACAATGTTACTTTTACTTATCATTGTTGCTCTGTAATTGTATTAATTTAGAGACTACAATAGCAAAATTCCTTTTTGAAATTTCAGCTTTCATGTTAGAATCTGGTAAAAGACACACAAATTAAATAAAGAGATTCAGTTTATTTCATTAGCGATAGCAAAAAGAAAATTCTAACGTGGAAATGTGTCTGTTCTATTGTTTATTAGATTTATTAAACAAGCACATGTTGGCATAAAGTTTTGTTTTGTGAAACAACGAATGCCAGGTGAAATAGAGAACATTTTCATTTCATTTGCTCACTTTTGGTTTTTTGTCGTGAATCTTGTTTAAACATTTTTGATGTTACTTTATTAGTGTTTACTTCACTGTACCATTTTCAGCTTCGGTTACATTAACTTACCAACTACTGGACGTGGGGTCCGTGCTTAAAAGTGTTCGAACCAAAAGAGCACCAAAATGTAAAAAAAGAGAACCAATTACGCGACAGTCTTCGTTTGATCAGCCGACTAAAAGCACGCGCGGGCGCGCGGCGCGCGTCTTGATGGGGGAGTGGGATGGAAAAGAATTTCATCATTTTCAATGTTTTAGTTGGTTTATATTACAAGTACTTAGATTTGTGTAGTTTAGTCTCGGTCACTTTTTTCGAGAATTTTGCTTTAGTCCATAGTATTCTACGTCAATGTTCGGTTATATTTTCAACATGAGTTGATACTCGGTGCCTTGGGAAAGGAGCATGCTCCAGGAAAACGTGCCAATATTTGTGTACGTTGTGTGCGGCCTCCTTTTGGGACTACATTTATTTCTAACAGCTTTCATACTATAAAACGTCTCTCGAAATGTGAAATATTCCAGTTTACTAAATTCTCTCGCCTTTATTTCTATAACGATAAGGTTTAAAAGTAATTAGCAACGTTCATTGCCGACTGTACTCTGAATCTTGCGAAATGGGAAGAATTATTTGTGAAAAATCAAAAATTGTTATCTGGAGATTTTTGAAAGTCTGACGTTCAAATCAACAGAAAGATGCATCATCACTATATTTTAACATTTTCTACTGCTGATTTCAACGTATGACTTTCAAAAATACCACGTACGGTTTTGCCTTTGCCCCGTAAAACGGAACACTTGATCAGTCTCGTCGATTCGTATATAAAATGGCGTATATTCAGGGTAGCAATAATTAACATCTGTTCTATAACATATTTCTTCAAATAGGTATACCTATTTGTTGTATTTGAACTTTGCCACAACAAAAACTTTTACGCATAGACGGAAAGCTTAAGAAAATGTCATGTAAGAAAAGAACATTTGGAGTATTTCCAAGTTCTTAAAAGTACATCAATTAAGAAGGTCACAGGGTTCAAGTTTGTCTTCTACTCTTTTGTCTCATTTTCGTCTGGTAAAGTAGATTATTTTGATTCGCAATTATCGCCTGGGGCATAATAACAGTCATTACCTAATTTGGTTTTGGATTGTGCTTAGGTGGAGGTGTAGCTATTCGTGGAGTTAGTTTCGATGAACGCCTAATTGACGTGGCTTTTAAATCGCGTAGACACGGGAAACGAAAAACGGGAAAATTTCCATACAAAGCTAGAAGACCGATCAAAATTGCTAAGCTATAGCTTTGTATTGAAACTTTAGACAGTCTCACTATTGCGTATGGGTATTGAACTAAGGTGAAGAGTATGACGGTATAGAAAAAAACGGTAACTTGGAAATTTAAAAATTTAAGTCAATTTTTTTTTTAGTTCGGCGGGTTGTGATCTTTAAGACTGAGGTTTTTATATCTAATTTCGTAACGTACAACAATATCAAAACGGAAACCTTTTTTGTAATTAGAATGACCCGTCTATCTGAAAGCAATTTGACCACAACCGTGTCTTCAGCAATCAGCAATCCCAATCATAGAGTATGGCCAGCTATTTCAGGTTTATTCTGAAGACGAGGTCTGTTGGGGGATTTATCTAGCCCCTTTGATTAAATTTAAATAGCGGAAGATAGGTGACGTTCGTGCATTATGCACTCGAAAAATGGACCTGCTTTTCATGTACTTACGAGTGAAAAGTAATGCTGTGTGATATGTTTTTTCTTTTTGAATGATGAAGACGAGGCCTGTTTGGGGATTTATCTAGCTCTTTTGATTAAATTAAAATAGTGGAAGATAGATGACGTTCTTGCATTACGCACTCGAAAAATGGACCTGCTTTTCATGTACTTACGAGTGAAAAGCAATGCTGTGTGATATGTTTTTTTCTTTTTGAATGATAAAGACGAGGCCTGTTTGGGGATTTATCTAGCCCCTTTGATTAAATTAGAATAGGAAGATAGGTGACGTTCTTGCATTACGCACTCGAAAAATGGACCCGCTTTTCATGTACTAACGAGTGAAAAGTAATGCTGTGTGATATGTTTTTTTCTTTTGGAATGATGAAGACGAGGCCTGTTTGGGGATTTATCTAGCCCCTTTGATTAAATTAGAATAGGGAGATATGTGACGTTCTTGTATTACGCACCCGAAAAATAGACCTGCTTTTCATGTACTTACGAGTGAAAATCTTTTTGAATGATGAAGACGAGGCCTGTTTGGGGATTTATCTGGCCCTTTTGATTAAATTAGAATAGGAAGATAGAAGATGTTCTTGCATTACGCACTCGAAAAATGGACCTGCTTTTCATGTACTTACGAGTGAAAAGTAATGCTGTGTGATATGTTTTTTCTTTTTGTAAAACTAGTTTTAAGCACAAAAAGGTACCTTTGGTACCTATATCCCTAAAATCATAAAAATCAAAAAAGCCTAAACCATACAATCAAAAAAGTATCTCAATAACGCAATGCCGCTCGAAGTAAATTAGGCGACGGGGCCTAATTTATGCAGTCCATGCGCGATGTTTTCCTATTTTAATTTAATCAAAGTCTAGCCCAAATCTAGTTTGAATTTTGTATTTGCAAATGCCTATGCCTGTACATAAATATAGATACAAAGTTGAAAACCAAGAACTCGTTACTTAAACTTGGCTGCTCACCATAACATCTCGTAACTAAGAAACTACTTACGAGTAGATGTGAAACATAAATTAAGAGAATTATGAGAATGAAGTACAACTTTTCAACTAAAACTGACTTAGTTATGGCCATAATAATTTAGGCGAGATTTAGTACCTATAGTCACCCAAGTATGAAGAAGGTGACATACTATAAGTGATTTTAATGTTTACATGCCAATTTTAAGGTGAAATATGTTGAAAAATGTTTTAATCATAAATGTACGTATCATATTTCAAGCAAATAAATAAATGTCTTGGTCATTGTCACACAAATTATCTAGTCACATTTAAAGTACCTGGACTACTATTATGATGACTAGACAACGATATATCATACATATATAGATACAAACATCCATGACTTGGGTACAAATATTCATATTCATCATATAAATATTTGCCCCTTACGGTATTCGAACCCGCGACTCTCGGCACAGCAGGCAGGTTCACTACAGACTGTGCTACCGGGCTGCCATAAATATTATTCTATTAATAAGAACCTTGTCATAAAAGCTTCAGTAAATAGTTTGCTGTGAGAAGATTCTATGGTAGCCTACATTTCTTTTTACCCGACTGCGCCAAAAGGAGGGTCATGTTTTTGCTTTACGTCCTAGATAGCCAATAATATTGGAAAAAGAAATGGATTAAATTATGTTAATCATTCTTGTATAACGACGTGTATCCAGTGTGTAACAAAACACCCTTGTAATACTTAGGGTGATGTTTCTTATCATCAAACTGAAGAACTTTCACCATAGAGCCAACTAAAAAATAGCGAAAAAAAAAACGGATGTCCCATACATTTGAGTTGAGTCGGTCGGTAGGTACCGAAGTTTTGCATGAAACAGCACTTTTTTTCATATTGAACGGCTCCATATTGAAAGTTGTACAGTTTATGGACTGAAGCACCCCTTTAAGTATTACTAGGGTGGTAGCTAAATACGAGATACCTTAGTGGTTTCGTAGAACATATAAGGTAGCTTGTCCTCCACAAAAAGACTGTAAAAATGTCTTGCCCCTAAGCACAGATTATTAATAAGTTAGTACTACGTAACCCTAAGTCACTTCGTACGATACCCACGGGAGAAATCGTATAATCTCTTTTTTAAGCCAGGGAAAGGGTTAAAGGTATAAATCCAATATAATAATACATATTAAGAGGATAGGCGGGTACCGATTTATCCATACAAATGTATTCCCCTATTTCCTCCCGTGATAATGACACTAGAGCAAAAATGTTTTCACCATACAATCTATGTTACTTCTTTTATGTCCCTATGTTTTGCTTTTTTGCATTCATTAATTAGGTACTGAAAGAACAAGGGACATTCGAAAATGACAAATTTTACCGCCCGTTTTCAGAAATACAGCAAACAAATTTGACGAATATAGACAAAAAAAAAAGCAACGAACATAGTCAAAGACTTCCTCATATTGTTCTTGAAAGAATTATTAAAATCGGTTTAGTTTTATAGAAATTTTAGAATACGAAATGCTAATGATAAAATCGGTCCGAGCTGCAGTTGTCTCTTTTGCACTCTAGTCAGCGCGGCTAGACAGCTGAGCTATACAATCGGAAAAGTGACCTATTCCCCAAATTTCCGTTTCAGCCCGCCTATCCTCTTAAAAATTATCGCGAAAATACATACCCACCATTATACAGACGTGGTATACACTTTGGATCCATTAAAATCTTTCTGAATTTTCTATTGGCTTTGTCCACGTCCATTAAGCTTTATGGTTCGTTCTCTTTGTTAAAAAAAATTTACTGCAATAATATTAGTTTATGGAAAACCTCGGTTTTACTTATAGTCAAAGTATGCCATACATATCATAGTTGCATGGCATAGTTTTCTCCTATAGTTTTCAGTAGGTAAATCAAAATAGAGCGTCTTTTTAGGGCTCCGTACCCAAAGGGGCCCTTTTCATAAGCCTTCGCTGTCCATCCGTCCGTCTGTCCTAACTTTAAAGGGCTGTATCTACTTAACTGTAATAGGTAGCGGGTTGAAATTTTCACATTAAGTACATATATTTTGGATTTTCTGACAAATAACAAAAAATACAAAAAGTAAAAAATTAAGAAAGGTGGTCCCCATAACATAGGAAACGTGTTTTTTAAGGTACAAACTGAACAACTTTCAATGGAGCCAACATTGAAATCGCGAAGAAGAAATTTGCTTTTACGTACGGGTTGAGCAGCCCGCCATTGACGTTTTCTATGAAACAACAGATAATTTTTTGCGATTTCGATATGGCTCCATAGTGAAGGTTGTTTTGTTTTGATGGCCTGAAGCACTATAAACTATGACAAATTTAAATTAAAACCCTAATTATTTTTAAGGACTTGAGTGTTTTTATCAAATCATCATCATCAGCCTACCATCATCGTCTGACTGAACATTTTTTTTCAACACGTTCGCGGACAGTGACCGACTATAGCAGTGATAACAATAAAAGTTCTATTGTGTCTCGTTCAGCGTCCGCAAAAGTGTTAAACACAAAAAATAAAACATATCTTTTTATATCTGTGGGTGATAAAGTAACTTCAGTATATGCCACTACTGCCATATAGTTCTTCCTAACGAAAATGTTTCAACTAAAGTTATTAAGTCCCGTCTTCAAACAAGCGAGTATCATATCCAAACTAAGCAACCTCTGCAGACTGCAGATTCAGTCTAAAAACCTCAATTATCCAACTTTGCCCCGAAAATTGTCACAGAGAGAGAGCTAAACTCAAACTTGAGCTAAAGTTGAGTTCCCAACGTCGTTTGCCGCAATTGTAAAATTAGTTTCTGGCAAATTAGATTTAGTTGAACTATGTCCAAGACGTGCGCTCTATTAAACAGTGGCTTTTATTATGTGAAATTAGTGCTTATTGTTCGAATAGTTAAAAATGATAGCCTGTGTAATGTTTGATGAAACAAAAACTCAAGCAAAAACTAAGCGATTTCTCTGTCTAAGGCGCGCGCCAGCATTCTGGTACCTGAATTTCCTATATATCGTTGGCTGGACTAGGTATCCATCTAGGATGTGAATTTAAATGCGATACATACTTTAGGGGGACCAACATTGAAGGAGCGAAAAAAAAATTTGTATGGAACAAACAACCGAAATATTTTTCTTGATTTCGATGTTGGCTCCATAGGGAAAGTTATTCAGTTTGATGGACTGAACCCCTGTTTGATATGTAACGCATTTCATTTAACACCCTGTATATATTTTTTCATAAATAGTACCTCAGAGACCTCATTATTTTCGAGAAAGATGCAAATTATACGTCTGCAGTAGGTCTCGCATGCCACCCCCGAGAAAACGACAAAAAACGAGATGTGCCTCCGTCTTTATTATTTTACGTACGCCAAGAAGAGCGCGCACGACGTTTTTCTCGTTTAAACGCTTTGTCGTGGGTGGCATGCTAGCCATGCAGTTCATGTTGTAAAGGTATCCCAAATCTAAAAGACTAACACTAGTCAAAAAGGCTCTCAAAGTCGGCTAACAAGAAAATGCAACAGATCTATTTTAAAAGGAACATGCGATATAGTGAAACGTCTCCGCAAAGCTCTAAAATGGTTGTCAAGTTCTGTACACAAGACGTTGTTATGACAAATCTAGTTAGAGAGCACAACGAAGCGCTTTTGTGAATTTATGCCGTTTCAACATCTCTCTTTTTGCTAACAGTAATAACATGAACTGTTAAATCAGTCGGAAGATACATGGCCCTACTAAATATGCCAGACCATCGATCTGAACAACTTTTTCTATGGAACCAACGACGAAATCGATAAAATAAAATCAGCTGTTCCATAAAGAACTGCAATCCTAGTCGATCCAAATGTATGGGATAGCTGGTATTTTTTCGCGATTTGGACATTGTTCCATAGAGAAAGTTATTCAGTTTGATGGTGTAAACCGTCAGATACATACATACATAAGCTCACGCCATTGTCCCATGGGGGTAGGCAGAGACCACGGACCGCCACACGCTACGACTCTGACACACATCTTGACATTCATTCATTGCCTGATTGACATTCATACATCTTTTCATGCACTTCCGTCGATTAAGGGTTCAACGCACGCTATACCTACAAAATTATGTATAAATAGGTATTACCTCTGAGAGCCTCGGTGGCGCGTTGCGGAGAGCTACGGAAACTCAATCTTGAAGTCCCGGTTTGAATCCGCATGGATGACAATGCCATGTACCAATAAGTTTTTCTAACTTAAGTTCGTAATACCGACTGCTCTCAAACGGTGAAGGAAAACATCGTGAGGAAACCTGCATGCGCTGAAGAAGAAATTCCGATGCGTATCCGAAGTCTAACAATCGGCATAGGGCACGCGTGGTGGACTAAACCCCACCTTCTCTGAGGGTAGGCCTGTGCCCCGCAGGGAGACGTATATAGGGTGTGATGATGATGGTGAGGTATAAACCTCTACCTTTAGCTCACAGGAAATTCAGTTCGACTAACTTGTGGACCCATCGCAACACTCAACTATTTTTTTCCTAGTGTCATTCCCTTGTTGGGCAAGCTCCCAATCTTTTCAAATTATCGTGCATTGTTGTATCGTTTTCCGGGTCTGCCTGCCCTGACGTTGAATTTAATGTTTTTTTTAATAAATTCTCTCAGAAAATACCCAAATCCCCCATCCGTCGTGGAAGAGCACAATATATCGTTTCTTGATTATACAGGGTGTAAAAGTAAATGGGACACACTTAAAGGCGCGCATCAGACCATCAAACTGAACAACTGTCTCTACGGGACCAACACGGAAATCGCGAAAAAAAAATCCGCTGTCTCATACAAACATAACTCGACTGAAATGTATGGGACAACAGTTTTTTTTTTAATTGACCCATTCAATGTTACACCCTTTATATTTTTTATTTTCATTCTTTAATTTGATTTATACACTGTTTATTTGTCCAATATTCAATGGAATGCATACGAATGACGTGCAAAATGAGCATACCATTAACGCTTCAACCGCTATTTACAATTTGGGCCCCGATGCATTTACTGAATTGCCCGTATTTACCTATAGAATGAACGACCACTACATTTACTGTCAATTAAAGGAAATTTCATATTGAAATACCTCTGCTTTTACTGTATAGAGCTCCGATACAAATTATACGTAGAAACAAAAATACTAACTTTTATCAGATACCACGATCTCATCAAGATTTAAGAGGCTCGTCATAACTCCGCAGAATTGTACACTCATGTTTAACTTTTCCCATATTCTTACTTTTGGCTCCAATAAACCACTCCTTAGTTAATAAGTCATGTTATGGCCGAGGTCCTTCACACGCTTAACTCAGAATTAGGGTACATAGATAAACATTACAATATGTGACCAAAATTCGCAAGTGTATGCAGGGTGAAATTTATATCATTAGCATCCTAAACTAAGAGTCTACCCATCAAACTGAACAACTTTTACTACGGGGGCAAACCGATAGGAGCAAAAAAAATCAGCTCTTCCATACTAAACTGCAACGCCTACTCGACTCAAATGTATGCAACAGCAGATTTTTTTTTTGCTCCGATCTGTTTGCTCCCATACTAAAATTTTTTCAGTTTGATGGGTAGACTCTTAGATTGAAAGGATGCTAATGATATCAATTTCACCCTGTATAAGTACAACACACAAAACAAAAACTATAAAGGTCAAATCTTAGTAGGTACGTACGGCGACAAATCAAGCTATACAAAACCAAATTAAGCTGGCCTCGCGTAGGACGAGTAACGTATAACATCTCGCGACCAGCTTATATTGGTTTTGTATAGCTTGATGTGTCGCCGTGTGTACATAAACATACGGTCATCATTATGTCCATACTTATTCTCTAGGCCATTTTTGTACATGAGCACACTGGCCCCGCGCTCCATGTGACCCCTTATTTCCTTCTCCTGTTCTGTTCTATTGACTGTTGTTAACAAACATCTGTCTTAGGGGCCACATTTATCTTAAAGTGCCTAGGGCCTCAAATTGGTATAAGACGGCTCTGCCTATTTCTAAAAAAAAATGCCTACTCTTTTTTAATAAACTTAAATATAAGAGAGAAGTAAAGATAGCATTTCACATAAAATTTTATTACTACACTCAAGCAATAAATTACTAAGATCTAGCGTAGCGTAGCGCAGGTTACAGGATACTCATCGCGCTAAATAAATCTCCACTGAACCGTGATTGCATCGCGTGCGAATCTCAACTTTTAAGACATTCGGTATCGCGCTTATCATTTTGAGTTTGACAGCCGTTAGAGCCGTTTTGATAGATCGCTCAGACATACATTAAAGGCGGTCTGTCGCATAGTAAATAAGTCAAGTTTAGCGCGATACGGAATTCAGCACAGTTGAATAGTAATTGGATAGCAATATGAATTTAGGATTGAACTTTGATGTTTTAAATAAATGAAAATAATAAATAACGCTTACAGGAACATACATTGAAATTAAGCCTTAGGCTTTTTGATGTGGGAACCATATACAACAACGGCCCACACATATAACATCCATGACCGAACCGGGATTCGAACCCAGGACCCTGGCTTGGCGTGGTAACCATTACACCAACCGGGTCGTCGTAATTAACAATATCCCTGGACCCGTAGTTGATTTCAAAACAAACTTTACAATATCAGCCTTAAAACAAAATGAATAACGTGAAAAATGGAAAAGCCTCCCCATTCAATAGGTAAACGTCAACTAGCGCGATGTGATGGTGCGGGTAATCCAATTTGAAAGTTGTGCCCGACCAGGCGCGCCTATCCAGACCCCGCGTCATAATTAACTGGAGGTCGGGGACAATTCCCATGAATAACTAAAGCCTCCGTGACAAGCCCGCAACAACTGTTTTCGAAACGCAGATTTGAAGCCAGGTAACGGAATGTCCCGAGATAGCAATTTGTAACGTTTTGTTTATTTAAAATCGAGATCGGAACGTTAGCTGAACCATACTGACGGAGCATTAAAATCTATACTATTATAAAACTGTAGCAGAAAGTTTGTCTGTACATTGAAGATATTAACAAAAAAAAAGTTACGATATGGTTTTTAGGTGTATATCACCAATTTTTGGATTTTTTGTCTGTCTGTTTGTTTGTGTGTTTGTTTGGGTGTTTGTTTGTTTGAACGAGTATCACGCAAGAACTACTGAACCGATTTTAATGAAACTTTTTTTGTTTGATAGCTTATGATCTGACTTAAAATCTGGTATATAAATTGTGCGGACGAAGTCGCGGGTTAACGCTCGTTTAAAAATAAAAGCGGGATCTAACGCAATACTACTATACACATACAACCATCTAACTTGTTTTGTCCTAAGGCGCAAGTATGGTCCAATTTCCTGTTGTTCCAAATTGATATACTTACACATAACGCCATCTTCCAATTTTCAAAAGCCCTATTGTAAACAATGAGAAAGTGAACAGCAATAATGTTTCGATGGCGTAAGGTCCGCCACACACAGACGGAATTCCGATCCGGAATCCTGATTCAGGATTCAGTGTTGTCAACTATGGTTACAAAAAATACTAGAGTACTGTTTAAAAAATGCCTAAAATAAAAATGTATGAAACGCGAAACGAATGACAATCATTGCATTTTTAGGTATTTATTAAAACAAAACAAACAATTTCTATACATGATAATTACTACCATGTGATGAGGTCATGACGTTCCGAATGTTACGATGATAGTTTGTAAATTGTATTCCAATATTAATGCAACGTGATGCAACTATATCAAAAGACTATCGATAGTTTTAACATTAGACATAATCAGCATACAAAATGGCATGAACCATTATCACACAAGCACACACAAGCTATTTTTGAGCGTAGACGGTTTCGCAACTATGCCGCAACGACGTCGCAACTGCACCGTCACAATACGGTATCGTTCCATCAACGCCTACGCTCAAAAATCACTTTAAAATATGCCACCTAAGACATCAAAAAATCACTAGATCTAGTGAAAAGCGGCAACACTCCATGAGGAATCTAATTCCGAATCAGGTTTATTCCGGATGTATGTGGCGGACCTATCATATGTATACATTTGAGTGACTGAGTAGTGACAAGAATTGTACCATACTTGCGCCCAGAACTATAGTTGTATGAACAATGAAGCCATAATAAGAAACATTGAATTGAATAGTTGTATAGTTGTACCTATACATGTTCCTACTTAAAATGCTGACACTTTTTTAAGGGGATGACCAGATCATCAAACTGAACAACTTTCTCTATGGGAGCAAAATCGAAATCGCGAAAAAAAAATCTGCTGTCCTATGGCTCAAGGCTTGTAGTTTTGTATGGGAAAACTTATTTTTTTGTCACGATTTCGATGTTGGTCCCATAGAGAAAGTTGTTCAGTTTGACGGTCTGATCATCCCCTTAAAAAAGACATATTTTAGGGACCTATTTATCTAGTGTCTTGTAACAGGCTTGAGAGAAAAAAACAAAATGCAATCACCTACAATGAAATATACTTGATCGCTTTCTTCAGAACTTATCGATGACAGTTTTAGGTTACTGAAAGATTTGGAGTCGTAAAGTCGAAATATCAGATCCATCTCGCACGATTAATGCCCCGGGGAATGTAATAAGTATTTGTTTAAAACAACGTTAGATAGGTATCCAAAGAACGAATAAAACGAAGTTGAAGTTTTAATGGAATAAGGAAATCCAATTCAATCGGCACCTGTAGTCTGTAGATGTGCAATTAGGTAGATACATCTCACGAAGTTTTATTAAATATTGCTAAAGGTTAAACTAAGTTTGCACTTAAAGGATGTTTTCTTGAGTAGCTATTCTTGGATCCAATAGGAATGTACTGAATAAATATTCGAAATTGAATAATAAAATCTTAACATCGAATTCCATCTGTCTTCAAAGGAACTGTGCGAAGGAAAAGGAACGGGAATGGAACTCTGACTTCATTTTACAAGCTGTCGTCTTAGTATATCCTTGCATTTTCTATATATACGATTTAAACAAACTCGATTGCATGGGAAAAATAGCGCAAACCTAAATGCTTTTGTTATTTCGTTGCTATCTCTATCCGTGAACATTTCAAAGAAATGCAATGTGCAGTGCTAGATAGACTTTATTTGCCATCGCTGTATGTGTATAACCAGACTGAATATAGAGTCAGTACATTATTATGCTTACTACTAAAATATGGGTAATGCAGCTACATTAGGTACGAACTACGAACTTTAAATTGCACAGCAGTCCAAAAAATATCCAGGTTCATCTCGTACGTAAGACGTGAACCAGAATCCCTTATAAATATTTGAGTACAGTAGAGCCGGGATATTTGCTTGTGCCAACGAACAGAATGTAGCTTCGGGCAATATCGTTGAAATTTCAAAACTGGGGCCTTAATAGAATTTTCATTTCAGCGGGAAATTGCTGAATAGAGTACCTATATAAGACGTTTCATATTTAATAATTTAAATGAATAGCTTTACGTTTGTTTTACGAAAACCAATTTGCGAATGTATAGAATGCTACTAAAGTAAATGGGAGTTAATATTTAGCTTAATTCAGTTACAGACAGGTTCCCTTTACATCTGTAGTGTTTGTATAGCCTGCAGCTAGAACCAAACGAGGCGGAAACTCATTACGGAATTAACAAACTTAGTTTACTTATGTAAAGGACTGTAAACGTGAAACTTAAGTACCTACCATCTTTATGGCGCTGACAGTTGTAAAGCTACTATACACAAACATGAGATTGATAATTACCAAAATATGCAAAACATTCACAATTTACTCCCATGCGCACGGAAAGCCGAGTTACTCGGAGTCGTATAAATAATTAATATGTTTTTGCACACAAGTAGAGGAACACTTGAAGCTTTGAAGCAAAGCTGTTGAAAATTTAAAACGGTACACATGTATGGAAGCCTAAAGGCGTTTTCAGTGGTTATGAACCCACGTACAAACCATGTGAAACAAGCTTTATTACGACATCGTGTCGTAATTTAAAGATTGAACGTTCAAATAAAGCTGATAAATGGGCATTTCACATTTTCACACGTGGAAACCACTATTACCAATGCTTGGTAGTTTTGCAACGAAATATTGGCCCGGGCATTGCAGGTACCCAGTGGAATGTTAACATTCCGGAGGCTTCCTATTTGGCAGAAATTTAGTACAGTGCAGTTGTGCGCATGTTTATGTGAGTGTTGTATTTAATTTAAATGTCCTGTTTATTCGCCGTACACTGTAGGTACTAGAGAAAAATATACTGCTGACCTTGTTAACATTTTATTCTAATCAGAACGATTATTCGTCTACATCTACTCCTACAATTGTCCTCCAACCAAATGATAGCGTTTTCCCAAAAAAAAGTACTGGGTTGGTCGCTTTTTACGAACGTGTAATAAAAATGTCCCTACAGTGTCAATTACGCGACGGTGTGAGAAACGGTTTTATAGGAAGTTAAATCTCGTTAGATTTTACGCGGGGTTCGTTCGATGTTTTTGTTTGCCGAGAAATTTAATTTTTCATCAAATTACTTTGTGAATGCGCTATCTGAAATGTCTATGCCACGTATTTGTTATTTAAACGGGTCAAGTGTTTTGCAGTGCGCTTCGATGTCCCGTACCGCCATTTTACCCTTTTCAGTGGCTTTTCCTATATAATACAGCGTTCTCTAATCCCAGAACGTTTATTCCTGTGATAAGGAAGGGAAACAGTGGAAACTTACCTTTATTATAGTAGCGTTTCAGTTGTGTGTTGATTTTAGAAATTATTTACCGTTAGGCACTTGCCTATCGTGTTTATTTTGTTTATGAAACTACGTATTGACTTAGGACAAAATTACCTTTAGAGGAATACTGATATTATGAGCTGCCACGTTGTAAGAAACTCGACTTCCGAATAGGAAAAGGTAGGTAAGAAATTGTTTTGATGCAAAAGAATACTTTGACATAACTCTATTAGAAAACTCGTGAGGGTCTCAAAGTATGTAAGTTATTCCCTGAAGAGCACAGATTAAACGAATATGATTGACGAATATGACCGCAGAGAGTAATTATTTTAATGTAACACCATTTATATTACCTGTGTTGACGAATAAACAATTTTGTATTTGTATTTAATTTTGAATGTCTCTTATGTCAAAATGCATACGTTCGTGACCAAGGATTTTAGAATCATAAAGGATGCCAATTCTCCTTACAAGCATGGAAAAAAGAAAATTGGCCATGGCGGTCGGTAATGTTCGACCTTCTTTCGTATCTCCGTAGTCGATATTTCCAACATTTTTGTGTCCCTTTCTATCAGAACAAAAATTAAATAAAAACCTTTTTTTAAATTAGAAAGGGACAAAGTAACGTCGAAAACATAGACGGGAATTTCCGAGAGAAGAACGATCATTACCGACCACCAAGGAGTATTATCATGTTTCACCGCTTGTTAGGCAGTGTGCCCTCTAAGGTATAGACAATACCTATGCCAGCTTCCTGTTCGTGACCCTACTGTGGGACTCAACTCACGTTCAAAATACGTCTGTAACTCTCGGCCTATGATCCCGATGATGGTGTTATAATGAATCATACTATGGTCATACTTCACCAGTACACTTTGTTTTCCCCAAATATCGATAGGAGAAAAACATATGAATTAATTTTGTACCTATATGATATCCTATCGCGTGAATTTGAGTCTCAAGGAATGTCTATTGACTATTGTCAGTCTGAGTAAGAAACACAATTTCTTTTTTTTTCAAAAGGGTCATATGTACTTGTCGACACCTTAGAGTGAAGAACTTTTAAGTGCGAAAGATAAAATTTTTCAGGAGGAAGAAAAAACTGCGTCCTATAATTTTTTTTTAGTTCGGGAGCATTTGCGAGGTTCTTATTACACGCTATTGATGGCATTACGAATACAGTAGCCTACTGTATTTGTAATGCCATCTATTAGGCCTACCATGAGTTTTCACTGTACAATACTACTGTAGTTGCCTACTGATTATTTTTTGAGTGAAATCAGGACACGGTTTGTAAGATTTTCTTTCCAGAAACGTACTAATAAAAAAATACCAAAAATTTCATTCCCAAGGTCTTCATTCTAAGGCGACATTGTGTAAATGTAAACGTAGAAGTGTAGTGTTTTGTATGTGACCTAGATAACCGTTACTGACAACTGAACGACGCTTTTGGGGACTCACAACAATGGGAAAAGGTACCGTTTATGTTAACTTGTTAGTGTGGGAGGATTGTGGTTCCTTTTGTGGCAGAATGGTGATAAAATGTTTGAGATGAAATAATTGAAATTAATAAAAAAATAAAAATAGCATAGATAGGTGCAATACGACAGTTGAGTATTCCTGCATTAACTTTGCTTCCACTACAACTTCTGAAAAGTGCATTTGTTATAGGTTCCGTTCCCTATTACCACAGTTTAAGAAAGAGTATCTATTACTATATACAGTACGGACACTCCCTGCCTCCCACCAACTTTTTACCTCACCCCCTCTATCGCCCTCCAGTTACCCGGCAGTTACCTAAAGGTTCAATTTCTTTGATTTCGCATGTGCTGACGTCATCATGCCAATTTAAATTTTTTGTATGCAGTGTCCGGGCTGTACTATTACAATATTTAGGGCAACTAGTTAATATCACAACACTAGAATAAAAGAATTAATAAAATCATCTTCACCTAAAAAAATTAGGAACCGAGAAATCGTCCCTATCGTGATCAAGACACCTCGTGTTTTATGCGTAAAAACAAGCAATCTTCATACGAACTGGTATTTGAGTAGAGGGCTACAGAAAATAGAACCAGTAGAATAGAAATAGCATACATACATACATACATATGCTCACGCCTGTCCCACTACTGGGGTAGGCAGAGACAACAAATCGCCACATGCTACGATTCTGACACACATCTTTTGCCTCCTCATCATCAGTGTTGGCTTCACAGTGAGAGTGGTTTGCTTAATGTTCTGAAGCACCCCTTTAAATATGTCCTCACCATGTACACACAGGTTTTAAGCAACAAGTAGCGATAGAACATAAATCGTTCCGGTCCCTGTATAATTAGAGCATAGCATATGCTCATGACTATATTCCCCGAGGGGGTAGCCAGAGATATTCTGAAACCTCAGAACAATTATCTTTGATAAAATTTAAATAGCGGAAGATGGGTGACGTTTTTGCATTACGTACTCGAAAAATGGACCCGCTTTTCACTTACGAGTGAAAAGTAATGCCATGAAATTTGTTTTTTTTTTCTTTTTGACTGATTTATACAACAAGTTTCAGCACGCGAAGCCATTTTGGTACCTTTATCCCGCCTAAAATCAAAAAAGTATCTCAATCACGCAATGCCGTTACTAAGTAAATTAGGCAACGGGGGCTCAATTTATGCGGTCCATGCGCTATAGGCTATTTTAATTTAATCAATAAAAATAAAAAATTTAAATAAAAATCATTTATTTGAGACTTTCGCCCATATAAATTAGGTAGGATAGGAACACGAACACAATTCAGAATAAAATTACATAAAAACAATGTCAATTATTACTACTATATAAATATAGTACCCACTCTGTTCACCAGTTTGACCCAGTGAGCCAGAATGGGACAGTCAAATTTATCAACAATAGCGTTCAGAATGGTGTTGGTGCTCCCCCGAGTCCTGCCCAGCAGAGAGGCCGTCTTCTTCCGCATGATCGCGTGGAAGCCATCAGTACGCATTTCCGCGAACATGGTCGACGCGCTGCAGAAGCGTGGGAGCCTCAACTGCATCCTGAAGGCGTTGTTATATTGGACACGCAAAGCATTGTAGGCTCGTCGCGTATACTTAACCCATAGGCTGCTAGAGTAAAAAGATTGGCAGTATGCTTTTACCTCGGTCGAACATCGAGCAAACCTACGAGCCAACATGTTGCTTCTTACCGACAATGCCCTGCGTTCCCTTTCAATGTCATGATCATCTTTCAGATCATCCGTCAAAATACTTAAAGCTAGTTACTCTATTGAGACACACACCAACCAACATGTATGCAACATCAATGCTGTAGATACCTGCGTACGGTACCTCAATATCTAAAGGTATTAATTTATAATCCACGCGCAAATCGCAAACATAATATTTTATTCAGCCACAATTAAGATTATACCTACCTAATCAATAGTTAATAGGTTTAATTCGCTGTAAAATTTAATCCGCCAGGTAGGTATCAAAGGGGGTGTTTCAGACGATCAGACTGAATAACTTTTACTATTGGATCCAACATCGAAATCGCGAAAAAAGAATCAGCTTCCCATAGAAAGCGACCGAAATGGAACAACAGATTTTTTTGCTATTTCGGTGTTGGCTCCATCGTGAAAGTTGTTTAGTTTGATGGTCTGAAGCACCCTGTACAATATGTTATGCATTAAATTTATACCCTGTAAAATTAATAATAAATAGATATCTTGGACATTGTCACACAAATTATCTAGTCACATTTAAAGTAACTGGACTTGGATTATGATGACTAGACAACAATATAGAATACATATATAGATACAAACATCCATGACTCGGGTACAAATATTCATATTCATCATATAAATATTTGTCCCTTACGGGATTCGAACCCGCGACCCTCGGCACAGCAAGCAGGTTCACTACAGACTGTGCTACATGGCCGTCAATTTAGTTAAGTATTATTATTATTTATTACAATAAATACTACTATGGCTAAATCAGGGCACTTCCGTAGGACAACCAACACAGATTATGCTCTTAACGAGAGACAGCATAGATTATTGTGGCTTTAAGTATTATAGGTTGTAAATAAATCATCTAATGTTTTGGGTTGTGGTTAATGCACTTATAATCCCCGGGTGTCCCCAAACTAGACCCCGATAATCTGACTGCTAATAATTATTTCTTTCTTTGCGCTCCGCTCAACACAGAAGAGGGAATCCAGCTTCTAGCCCAGTCATTTTACGGAGTTTTGTTAGGCGGGGTAGGGAGTTATTAATAATTCGACTTTTAAACTGTAACCGGTACCATTTAGTGACAAAAAGACTATCTTAAAATATATTTAAAAAAAAATCGCTACGCAACATAGAAGCAGAAGGCTTTTAAATTAATAATATTAATACTCATTTAACTTAGATTTAACAATATAAATTATTTTTGAATAGATACCAGACTTACATAGATATGTACAAACAGTAACTATGGATTTTTATAAATTAAATTGGTAGATACCTAACTTTTATACTAAGAACGAACGGCATACAAATAAAATTTTAAAACCTAGGAACGAATAGAAAAGTTTAACATTTTTAATTAAAAGAGCAGAAATATCAAACCGGTCGTACATGACATGACCTAATTTCCAAATATATCTGTATTTATTCTTGGTAGTTAGCAGCTTCTTGAATTTTTAATGTCATCTAAATTGAACGAAAATCTATTAATTACTATATAATATGGAGTGGCGAAAGTTGGTCAACTATAAACTCTTAATATATTACCTACATAATATGTACCTACCTATCTACACTACAAGTAGGTATACAATAATTGGTAAGTATTGGGACCGAAAGCATCCGAAAGGTAGGTTGTATTATAGGTAGGTAGACTAGGTCGGTACCAGTTGCGAATGATTCTAAAATAATTACAAAGTGTTGTAATTACCATATTGTGACAGTTTTCATTGATCTACATAATACCTAGTAAGTATGCACTAAAACATCGTCCTAGACTAAAACAAAGTTCTGTTCCAACATAATATAAGAAATCATACATCTTCATTTCTTCACTTCTCAAGAGATTCGAAGATGTGCATTCAAACTTCATTCCTTCTCTAGAATAGCGTTTCAGGGAAAGTTTTGAAGCAATCCCTGCTCCACCTTGTCATCAAAGTTTATAAGTTTTTCCAGACGTTTTTTGAACAATCGCTAAGTAAACCTTTCTTTATTGTCTGGTCCCCTGGTCTCCTCTAGATGGGATTACTTAGGAAGTTAAGGTGAAGGTACGCTACATTTCTGTCGGGTTTTTTGTTAACGTAAAACACACATAGGTAGTCATCAATAGAAATGTATGAGAACCTTGTCACAATCCGTCATAAATCATAATGCTTCACAAAATAGATATAGGGCTGTTGCATACATTTGAGTCGCGAACTCGCGCGTCGACATTGCAGTTTAGTACAGAACAGCAGATTTTTTATTTGCTTCGATCGGTTTGCTCCGATAGCAAAAGTTGTTGAGTTTGATAGGGCTAGGGCAGTCCATAGTCGAGTGTAGAATTTTATGTAAATAAATGAGGTCCTGCTGTTTTCTCCTTACTTGGAGAGAACAAATGTTAAATTATAGTAGCCTATCGGAGTATGTGCTGTGTCCCATAGTGAAAGTTGTTCAGTTTGATGGTTTAACCACCTCCTTAAATGTTTATTTGTATTTTTGTAACAACCTGTATACAAGGTGTTACAAAAATACATGCGGTGCTGCCAGATGAGATTCAACCCTAAACCACCCCCTTAAATGTTTATTTGTATTTTTGTAATACCTTGTATAGGAACAGCTTTTTGAAGTTATCAAGGCGAAAGAGGTGGGTTTGTCAACCAATTTCCAATACCAAAATAACCATTAGACCACGGAGACAGGGTGAAATTGATATCATTAGCATCCTTTTAAACTAAGAGTCTACCCATCAAACTGAACAACTTTTACTATGGGAGCAAACCGATCGGAACAAAAAAAAGCAGCTCACCCCGTGGATTCATCATCATTAGCCGATAGACGTTCCACTGCTGGACATAGAGGCCTCCCCCAATGATCGCCACAACGACCGATCCTTGCGCTGCACAAGGAGGGCATATAGGGCAGAGGGCATTATACAGAGTGAAATAGATACCATTAGCATCCTTTTAAACTAAGAGTCTACCCATCAAACTGAACAACTTTTACTATGGGAGCAAACCGACCGGAGCAAAAAAAACAGCTGTTGCATACATGTGAGTCGGGTAGGCATAACAGTTTAGTATGGAACAGCAGATTTTTTTTTTTGCTCCTATCCTGTAAAGGTTGTTCAGTTTGATGGGTAGACTTAAAGAATTTAACCCTCGGTTGGTCGCGCATTGATAATAACGTAGTTGGTCGCGTGGGGTTTTTAAAAACCCCAAATTTCAAAAGCATACAAAACACTCAATATTTATCATTTTTTAATTTATTTTATCATATTTTATTTATTTATTTTTTTTTTCACCTATTTTAGATAAATGAAAAAAACTAATTTTTTTAAAGAAATATTTATTTGTTATCCCTCAAAACTTAAAACTACCAAATAGGAACTTAAATTTCAGTCTTCAACACATCAAATAATTGGTAACAAAATCAAATAATTGGTAACAATAGTTGGTCGCGTGGGGTCTTTGAGAGCCCGCGCGCCAAAAATACGTCTATATCTCACGGCGTCGGCGCGCACACTGAACACTGAACAAATAATCACTATACGTTGTGATTATTTGTTCAGTGACACTGAAGTTAGCAGCGATCTACGCCAACTATAGTCAAACTTAGGAAGCTACCTAACGTTTCGCGTTGCTATGCCAGTTTTTAAAGTAGGAAATTTGCAAATTAAAAACATCTAGGCTTTTAAAGACCCCACGCGACCAACCGAGGGTAAACATCAAGTTCTTGTTCTTAGGGTATATAGACTCTTAGTTTAAAAGGATGCTTATGATATCAATTTCACCCTGTAGATTGTTGATTGTCAAATAAGTACGAAAATAAAATATAGATCAATTTTTATGCTGACTGTATCCAATTCATAACGTGTTTTGGCGCCAATATGTAAATCTGAAGACGTATGAGAGAAAGATCTTTGCGTGATTGCCTTCCATATCTTTAGTCCGACGACTGAATACGAAATAGGGTTGATACAAAATAAAGCAAAGCCGATGTGTATTTTGGTCAATGGATCGATGGCATTTTTTTATTTTCGCAAACATAAGTGAAACTGTTTGCAAAAAAAAAACTTAAGTAACACCTACATCTACAGGGTGTAAAATTAAATGGGACACTTAATTAAAGGGGTGCTTCAGACCATCAATCTGAACAATTTCTCTTTATGGGAGGATTATTTAATATCGAAATCGTTAAAAAAATCTGCTATCCCATACATTTTAGTCGAGTTTTGTTTGCAGTTTTGTATGGAACATCGATTTTTTTTTTCGCGATTTCAGTGTTGGTCCCGTACTAAAAGTTGTTCAGTATGATGGTCTGATGCACCCCTTTAAGTGTTCCATTTAATTTTACACCCTGTATAAGTATTTAAATGCAATATGAAAACTTAAAAAAAAATTATGCTTGACTTCATCCTGCATTCATTATACTTAAATTGAAAATCCATGATACGTTTTTACTTGATTCAGTAACCTATAGGTATGTACCAATACCTACTATATTAGGCACCTACCAAAAGTCCAAATGGCTTATTCATCTGTAGAAGTGTCCGATAGATGCAGTTTTTCTAAAATGCGGATACTTACGTATACCAAAACACAGAAACCTGCTGATTACTTAGGTACCTACCAACATAATACAATTCGCAAAACAATTTCTCTATGTGTTGGACGGTGGAATGTTAGTAGTAGACTAGTATTTATTCTGTGGTAGTAGTTAGTAGCACTATTCGAGAATAGCTCTTTTAGGCCGGATTCGACCAAACTTTGATTTATGTAAGAGTAACTATACAAGGAACAATTTTACTCTTAGTGTTTACTCCCAAATAATTCCATTTGTCTTCTACCACACTAAACCCATACTAAAAGAACGAATGTATAATCCACCTAAAGAAAGAGGTTGTTGTATCCGTACATATTGCATTGTAAGGTTATACAGTTTTAATTTGCTAGGTTTCTTTTTTCTTTAATTTTTTTAAATTATAATATGCGACATTGACATTTCATTAGTCTTGGTATAAGCTTTACACCGTCAAAATTGGCTGTGTAAAATTTACTCTCAAATTATTCATAGATTAGGGTTGGTAAAACGCAAAATCAGTTTACTCTAGAGTAATCGGCGACTTAATCCAAGAATAAAATTTACTCGCGTTTGGTCGAATCGGGCCTTAGACGCACAAAATATCAATCTACAATTCAATTAACTATGATTTTCATTCAATCAAATTGATCAAATTCACAAGCCACCCGTGGGAATTCTCTGCTTCTGCTGTACTCGCCTTGGTAGCCTGGGGCAGGCCGCTATAGTAATAAATAAAAAGTCAACATGTGACCTGTATTGTGCCGGTGAAATAGCTTAACTTAATGGTCTAGTAAACTACATCATTAATTCAGATCTCGTGGAAAAGCAGCTGTGACGATAGAGATGCCTTCTAACGATACTTTAATATCATTCCCAAGTTGAATATGAGTGAAAACTAACTTTGAAAAATAAAGCTTATCCTTATGCTATGAAACTTCTAACATTCCATATAAGGGTAGAGTTTAAAGAATACATTTTCTCCTCCATTAAAAACCTACCTAATACACTGAAAACATTAAAAGTTGAATCATGGAGACATGTTGCAAGTCTGTTAGGGGGCGGTCGCGTATCGGCTCTCTCCGGCTTGCACGTGGCTCCAACTTTTTGTATTTATTAGTTCAGATGTTTTTTTTTGTCAGTTTTTTCGGTTTTTATAAAACATTGCTTGAGATTACAAAACTAGCAACCGATGTTGCGTCTTTCTAACTATTTTGTATTTGATTAAAAATTAGTGTACAAACTAGTAGCTATATTTCCGGTTCCGGCAAAAACCTACAATTTGTATGTTTGACGAGCAATGAAGGCAATAGTAAACAAAACCAGAAAGGGGGCAAGTTGCGAAAAAATGGCTATCTCGCCTCCCCCAACGCGACTGCCCGCGGGACTGTCATTTTTCATCCAAAGCGTAAAAACTGCATAAGATCCAGTCGCCCTATCTTAAGTTATACAGGTTGAAATTCTTCTTCTTCTTATCGTGTGGGCAGAGCCCTGGTGTGAGTTTTTTCAGACCGCCTTACGGCCTCTGACGTGGTTTTATGTAACGACTACTACCATCAGAGATAGTAGCCGGGCCCAACGGCTTAACGTGCCATCCGAAGCACGGAATCTTTTTTCTTTTCAGACAATCAGGCGATTCACCCTGCAATGTCTTAACCAACTGGGGAAAAACGCACAAAGTGACATTTCACTAGGTGTCCCCCGTGGTTATCGAACCCTCGACCTCCGTGTCGAGAGCCAATGCTCTTAACCATTAGACCACGGAGGCAGGGTGAAATTGATATCATTAGCATCCTTTTAAACTAAGAGTCTACCCATCAAACTGAACAACTTTTACTATGAAAGCAAACCGATCGGAGCAAAAAATAAATCAGCTGTTGCATACATTTGAGTCGAGTAGGTATTGCAGTTTAGTGTGTAGTTGTGGTTGTGGAAAAGTGGATTTCATTTTTGCTTCGACAGTTTTGCTCCAATAGTAAAAGTTGTTCCGGTTGATGGGTAGATTCTTAGTTTAAAAGGATGCTAATGTTATCAATTTCACCCTGTAGAACCACTTAAATTATGTATCACACAATACGTGGCAGAGACAATTGATACGTAAATAGTACCTGTTGTACAATTCGAAACTGACCCGCAAATGCTTGTAAACTACAATCAATAATCCCTTGAGACTAATACAGACTTTGAAGTAGATATCTCTATTCATAGATGTACCTTTGTATTTTATTTATTGATGTGACACTGCAATGCAGCATCTTTGCCGTTTTATAGGCTGTTACGTGTTATGCGATAGCTTAGATATTAATTCTTTTCCGATAGCATTCTTATAAAAATGTAATTCAAAGACTTCTTTAATCTGAGTATTGATCTAAGTCTAAGGTTTTCATATGCTATGCCACAGATAATAATACATAATACTATACTCAAATTCAAAAAAAAAATTTTGTCTGTGGGAGCGCAGCGAAAGACCAAAAAAAATCTTTGTATACCTACCTATTACTACTATTAGTGCAAAGGTTTTGAGTTAGTTCTCGGTAAGACCGTACAAACACATTTCGTACCGTGAGATTTTACGAGGCGACTAAGGGGAAATATTTTTCTTTTGTAGGGTTTTAGTAATCAAGTTTATGTACTAATTAGGTAATAAAGTCTATCACCACTTGACACCTTATTTATCCCGAAACCATAGTTATGTACCAACAGTAGTTATTCTTAGTATTTCTGAGGACAGAACCGTAAATGTTTACAAGACTATATTGTGTTTAAAAACATATTTATTATCAAAACAGTAGAATAATTAACTTATGGTTAATAAAAATTGATTCCATTTCGAGATTTAACAAAACTTACAACCTAATTATAATTAAATAATTATGGCTCAACAAAAACCGCGTAATTTTCCGTTTTACATAAAGCGACTTCATTAATACATTTTATCAACCAATGTCTAGTAACATGCCTGACGTTTGAGGATAATTTTTGATTCAACTTCTGCATTTTCCTAAATTGTATAACCTTTTCTTTGTGTACAACAAAATCAACATCAGTTAATCGCAAAGACTTAACAATAACACCGCCGTATGCGATCCAATGTCTTTCGAAATGCCTTCTTTCTGACTCTGGAAAACTAATAAAATCTGGATAGAAACCTAACCGTTTGTCCAAAAATGGATCTGGCAAAGGATTTTTTGGTAACAGCCGAAATTTTATATCCTCTTTTGAGTCTATCTCATCACCTTTTGTACTAGAACTAGCGTCGTCGGACCGAGAGCTATCCAAATCTTTTTTTTTTATTTTCTTAAAACTCGACGCCTTGTCTTTGGTGACAAAACTGTCTAAAGTTTTTACTTTTTTATCCTCTTGCTTGGGACTCGCTTTCATTTTCTTTTTCGGTGGTTCAATCGAATCAGAAGCAGTAGCAGCCAGTTTGTTTAGAAGGGAGACGTCGGTTTTTTCTTTTGAAGTTTTGTATAGATGTTTTAACTCTTCCAAGCTAGTAGCGGTCTTCCAATCCTTGTCTTGTCTTATTCTGGTTACTCTTGGGAACCTAACTGATATTCCATCGGCTGTGTGGATGTTTGCTTTTGTCAACTCTGTGCCTGAAAAAAATATTTTTTAACATATTAATAAAAATTATTGCCAAAGTACTATAGTACATTATAATGTGGTAGTGAAATTTTAAATCGAAATCTGTGTCTAAACTTTTAATTTCTGTTATTATTGCCCAAGTCAGCTGGCACTGCATATTTAGAAGGCTGATTCGGATATTCCACAATGCGACAATATTGGTAAAATTCCTTAATGTAGAATGCTACGTAACCAACCACGATTCCAACCTCAGATAATTGAGATTCTGGCATGCCTAGCTGACTGATAAACCTATTGTGTAAGTACGTGATCATAGTAAGGAGAGAAGAGGATGTGAGTTTATATTATTCGTACAAAAAGACACTGCAGGCATCATTAATTGAAGGTGTCACTCTTTTGAATTTTATGGAACATCAACAGATCTGTTTTCATTGATGCAATGTATTGACGTATTGATGCATTAGGCCAAAATAATAATTTGTAGAATAGAGTGCAAGATACAGGATGTAAAATTAAATTTAAATGCGTTACATAGCTTAAAGGGTCTTGATATCGTCAAACTGAACAACTTTCAATATGGGTCCAACTTATAAATCGTGAAAAAAAATCTGCTGTTTCATATATTTGGGTCAAGTAGTCTTTGTATTGAGTATAAAATAAAACCTACCAGTGATTTCCCAAACCGGTTGGTTTTTTGGATCAGCAGCAACAAAATCAGGAACCATTCCTTTACTGCAGTCCAGCCAGGAAGGAACCTTTGAATATTCTTGTGATATCTTCACCATCAGTGGTCCTAATTCTTTTTGTAGCCTTTCTAAGGTGCCATCGTCATGGCCAGTGTGCACTTTTGTCACTGTTACCCATCGGTCACGATGTTTATCGAAACATCCCATTAGGAACACTGACATCATTCCACCTTTTTTGCCGGTTCCTGGAAAGAGAAAAATGTATATTATGGGTTAATTGTAAACTATACAAAAAATCCCGTGGTTGTGGCTTAGAATACACAATCTTATTTTTTTCCGGGGTGGTTCTTGGAGGCGACTAAGAGAAGATTTCTTTTACAGTGTTTTTGTGTGCGAAAGACTTGCCACCTATCATCACTTGATACATACATACTAAAACCTTCAATGAGCAAAAGTTGAGCCTTGCCACAACAATCAGGAAGCTTAAAAATATACTTATTAGTAAAAGCAGTGTTTCTGACAACTTCGAAAGGGATTATGGTCGAGAGCTTTCATTGGTGGATGCAAAAAAAAAATTATATGACTTACACTCAGTTGCAGAAACGCTCATTAGAGTTAATCCTCCATTACATCTCTTGCTAGCTTTAACTACGTCAACAAGACAAAAAGTGACAGCAAGAGATTAATGGAGGATCAACTTTAATGAGCGTTTCTGCAACTGACCATAAGACTGATATTCTTTTCATAGGTGCTTAACTTCCAAAAGCCACAGTAACATAAACATCATCAGCCTGTCACTGTATAGGCCTGTTTTCGACCACAGCAGCATCCTTCAAACTTGTCTAGTCTACAAAGACATTATACAGGGTGTTAGGGTAAACAGTTGCATTATTTTAAGGAGTGATTGTACCCATTATACTAAGTAATTTCCTCTAAGAAACCAATAAGAAATTTGCAAAAAAAATGTGTACTTTCCATACTAAATGCAATCACCACATCAAACATTTATATGAAAGTAACAACAATTTTTTGCACCTTTTCCTTTTTTCCTTTGGGATAGCAGTTCAGTATCGTGAGTACAAATCACTAATTAAAGTAATGCAGCCTAACACCCTGTATTATGTAATTATTTAATTACATAATACAGGGTGTTATCTATAATATAAACACACTGACTTACCAAACCAAGCGCCAAGAACTACTAGATCAGCCGTATCTGCCATGGCTCCGTCAAACAAATAATCTTTCTTCACTTTCAACCAATGTCTTTTACCAGGCTCGTAAGTAGACTCCAGGTCTTTTAACACAAGACCTTCTAAGCCGAGTTGCAGGACCTGAAATTACAGCATTTTTTTATGATTAAATTAAATGAGCATCAATTTTTGTAATACAATATATTTCTATTCTATTCTATTCTTTCGGATTTATAATATAAGCATGGATGGGGGGGCAGCCACAGACAGCAAAACACAAAAAACATTTTTACATTTTAACCATTATACCAAACTAAAGATGCTTTTTACTTTGAGACACAATGTAACAACTGTTTATTGTTCCAAATAAATAAATTAAAGTACACAAATAAAGTTAAGAGGGAGTGAGCCATACTTCACCACGCTGACCCTGTGCAGATTGGTGGAGGTCCAAATAAATAAAATAAAAACATATATTACCTCTGCAATCATCTTCGCTAAATCAGAAGGCTTCTCAATTAATTGCTGCTCAGATATCATAACATGATTTGTAACTTCTACCATATTGTCTATTAATATTTGTCTTCTCTTTCTTATAGGAATATCGATCAATGCTTTCCCATTATAATACAGACAATCAAAAATAAACAGGCAGACTTGTGCATCTTTAAACTCCGATTGTTTATGTATACCTAAAGTACCGAACGGTAAAGGCTTACCCGTTTTCACATCAACCATTAGAACTTCTGCATCTAATATCAGATCAACACCTTGAGGAAATGCTTTAGGTAAATAATCTTTAAAATGACTGACTTTATGGGCCATCACAGGTTTTAAGGCACGCGAGAAATATTTAAACTCATTTCCCTTCTTATGAACTTGTACTCGTTCTCCATCGTATTTAATTTCAGAGAACATACCATTTGGACATTTCTTCATAGCCATTTCTACAGACTTGCACGCTTCAGCCAGCATCGGTAATACGGGAGTCATAAGAACTATTTTAGCTTGAACACTCGTCTGCGACGCATCTTTATGTTTTACGCTGCTGTTTTGAGACAAAACTCTGTCTAAAACCATGTTTAAATCTCTGGACGTTTGAAAAACGTTATAAGCATCCGGGTGGACTCCTTCCAGAATATGTTTAGGTCCAGCGTTGATTCGTAAATCACCTTTGATTAGTCTTATAATCATTTTCATGTCTTCTAAAGTGCATTTCTTTACTATTTTCTTGAAGTGATAAATTTGTTCCTCTTCTTTGGTTAATTTTGAAAGATCTTCAAGGAAGTTTTCTACGTCATGTATTGTCAGAGAACTCACCGTTGCAGGTTGGATAGACTTTGATTTGGAAAAGAAATCTTTTATAGTATTGGCAACATCGCCTTGCTCTAAATGCGTTAACATGTCATCGTGGTCCGTATTAAAAATTCTTGAAAATAGCTTCACAAGTTGTTTACTTTTTAAATTGTAAATTCTTTTTGTAACTTGAGGCAAAAGGAGTTTGCACCATAAAGCTAAATCACCTTTGAATGTGTCACCATCAGATCCTTTTCTAAAGAAATTGTTTACAGTTGAAGTTTTATCCGTATACGCATCAACTCTTGATATTTTCTTACACAATTTGGAAAACATTGAAAACATATTATCCTCCGTTTTAACAGGTGTCTTACTAGGACTGGCTTTGACTGACGTAGCTGAAGAATCTTTACTTTTACTAGAAGAGAATGATTCATTTTTGATAACTTTAGCTGTATATTTACCACTATTTTTTTCAGCATAATCTTTTTCCATGTCGTTTATTTTCTTCAGTAAAAATTCCTGGTCTTCTTTATTCAAAGCCTGCCAGTTGCCGATGTCGTCTATAGAATCTATGCGTTTTGTGGTAGGCCTTTGCTTCAGAAGGACGTTCATAAGGCAGTCGACATGGTGCCAGGATTTCATTTGCTGATTCTCGCCGTACGGGCTAGCTACAACCTTGGCAAGTCGTAATTCACCGCTTGGACAGTTGCTCTTGCATCCTTTGCAAGATGCTCGCCCACCTTTAGCTCGGTCAACGAAATAAGGCGTAAATTCCGTCATGATTACACAAGTGATTTGGTTTCCCTTTTTATATGATTTAATTAAACAACTTTATGCGTGTAAATACGGTGGAACCGGTGGAACATCACATTTTTGTCAATTTAGTTTACTACGGATTTTGGACACATGTCCGTATTTGAAACATATGGAAACTAAAATCACAAAACACAAAATATCAACAGAACACGTACGACACGGCGAAAGTATTAAATGTCACTTTGACACTGAACTGACTTTGACTTGTGACTTGACTTGACAGTTTGACACTGGCAGTTTTCGAATAGTGGTGGGCATTTTGTCAATTCACGCGTATTTTAATGTATTACTCAGTTGCAGAAATGATCATTAAAGTTAATTCTCCATTAAATCTCTTGCTGTCACTTTTTTTCTTGTTGAAGTAGTTAAAGCTAACAAGCTTAATGGAGGATTAACTCTAATGAGCGTTTCTGCATCTGAGTGATAGTCTTGTAATAAGGGGGGTGTAGTAATAAGCTTAAAAAGTAGTGAGCGTTTTTCCCACGGTCTTCAAGAATATTTCAAAATAGAAAAACCTATCAAAAAGATGCCGCTTGCCGATCCCGACGCCTTCGTTAATAATGAAATATTAAATACCTATTAATTCATATCTATTTCGTACCCAAAACTAAAATAAAACTTTTAAATACAGTGAACACGGTATAAATAAAAACATAAAGCTAGTATAGGACTTGTACTTGCGATATCGCGTACGTATAAACACAAACTATGGTACAACACTAGGACACCGTGTCGTTCCGTTCGACGCATGCGTCGTTTCCATCCAAGTAGTCATTGATTTTACCAGAATTTTACAAAAGAAAAGAACATTGATTCTTTACATTCCAGCCGGGCTACTAAACACGGCGATACAAAACCAAAATAAGCTGGCCGCGCGACGTTATACGTAATGCAACCTACGCGAGGCCAGCTTATGTTGGTTTTGTATAGCTTGATGTGTCGCCGTGTGTACGTCAACCCTCGAAGGCGTGATGTAGCGCTATCACGCTTCCGCTCTCTTTCTATTTGCGCGCGAACTAATGATGTAAAAGACTAAATTTGACATGATGGTTGTGTTAAATGTCGCTATCGCGGGTTGGCGTGCTAGCCCCGCATAACGGTGGAATAGGTATCTAATGATGTTAATATATTCATTGAGGAATGGACATTTAATAACAAACCTATTGTAGATTAATTTATTGTTCCCGGTGATAAAATAAAATTCCTAAAATACTGATTTGAGAATTAGAATGATATGATCTAAAAATTATTGACTTATTATTCATTTTGATTTAACCATGAATGTTTCCTCTTTCCAGCTTCATCATGTCACCAAGAGTTCAGCAGTGACGGCACGAAGCATGGCACCCTCACATCACCCCACTTCCCCTCTCCTTACCCCCCTAATACACATTGCCACTACGAATTCTTCGGGCGGGGAAAAGAGAGAGTTAGATTAATTTTTCAAGATTTCTATTTGTACAAATCTGCGGATGGTTCTTCCGAGTAAGTATTATGAATACTTACCTATATACTTACAAAATTAATTTAACATTGCTAGAAGTAATAAAATCTCACCAGCCCGGCTAGCATGCTTCGCACGATAATGCGACAAAGCGAAAAAAAATTGTGTGCGCTCGTTTAGGGGTACGCAAACTAATCTTTATCTTTTCTCGGGGGCGCGGGCCGGCAGCATGCTAGACACACAGGCTCATTCATTGTAGTAAGATAAGATAAGATAAATATTCTTTATTTACTCTTAATTAATCCAAGCAATTCGCAAGCACAAGCACGTATCCAGTCTTTTGTTTCGGGGGGGAACGGGATATTCAACGAAAAACCAATGGGGGGCGGACAAATCCCACCAATTTCTCCCCCCCCCCCCCCCCTGGATACGTGTTTAAAAGAGTCTGGATCCAAAAAGTCGATAAAACAAATAGTCTGAACCAAACATTCGAGTGGTACAGAGGTTTGTGTGAAACAGCTGATTATTTTTATTTTTTCTCGATGTTGGCCTATAGAGAAAGTTGTTCAGTTTTATAATCTAAGTCTATACCACCCGTTTAAGGTGTTTGGTACACCTTCATATTAAAGGTACCTAACAATAACTTTTCTCTGATTCCAGCTGTTCAAACGTGGACTCACTCCAAGCGTTTGTCAACGTGGACGGAAGATTAGAAAAAGTCGAGACGTTTTGCGGCGTAGACCTTCCTAACCCCATTATGTCGAATGGACCTAAACTAATGCTGGAATTCCGGGGCACTCACTCCTCAAGATATTCAAGAGGATTCAAAATATCGTATTCATTTGTAGAAAGTTAGTATTTACATTTGTACTCACTACCATAGTCTTATAGGGAATAGTTAGAAACCACGAAGGGAAAAAAAAAAGTTCTTCCTCTCCTCCTAGAAACATTTTACTACAGTTTGTAGTTTAGTTGTACTCTTACTGTACAAACTATGTACAGTAATATGTATGCTCCATGTATACTCTTACTATCTAGCCACTTTTGAGTATTACAGTAAAAACATAGCATGAATTTTCTACTAACGCGCAACTCGGCCTTTTTCCATATTACCCGTCGCGGCAAGCGCGACTAAAAAGTGCGGGAAGAGGTAATTTTCCATGCAGCAAAGGTGCGTCGCGCCTAAGTAGAGAAATCATACTAGGGCTTCAGCAATAATAAGCATTTCCTATTTAAAAAGTTTAAATAGTAATTTAATAGGAAGTGAAAAATAAAAGCGTTTCGTGACTGATACCTAAAACCTATGTGATGTGATGGAAATTGGAAACTTACCTAGATTGAGAGAATATTACGAGTACGAAATACCTATAGTTTATGAGATTAGAGAAAGATGTAGTGTATCTGCTGATATTAGTGTAATAGAGAGGAATACCTATTGAAGTGGTTCAATTTAAGGGGAAAGGATGAGTGAGAGTAAATTTGTAAAAGTCTATTTTGAATATAAAACCGAAAGAGACGTGTAGGGCTGGCATGCCACGCACGACAAAGCGACAAAACAAGAAAACCGTCATGCGCTCTCGCTTCCGCATACGCAAAGTAACAAAGAGAGAGGCACGTGCCAATTTTTGTCGTTTTCTCTGAGGTGACATGCTAGGCTAGACCCTTTTGCATAAACTACCTATAGGTATAAATGTGGATTGGGCACGCATGGTGTACTAATGCCTATAAACAATTCACCCTCAACTCACCATGAGGATGAGTAGGCATGCGCGCAAGTAGTGGGCACGATAGAGGCCAATGATAATGTTTAATGAAACAATTGGAACAAGTAGTGGAAAAGGGGTCTCAAAAGTGCTATTTTGAATATCACACTTTCAGCATCATGATTGTATGATGCAACGCATACCTAATCTCCATAGTACATATCCTGCTGATTTGAACGTGCGACTTTCAAAAATACCACTCCTGCCTAGCTAGCATGCCACCCCCGGGAAAACGACAAAAATCGAGATGTGCCTCCATCTTTATTATTTTACATAGGCCAGAAAGAGCGCGCATGACGTTTTTCTCGTTTAAACGCTTTGTCGTGGGTGGCATGCTAGCTAGGCAGCATGACTAGAATGCCACCCACGACAAAGCGTTTAAACGAGAAAAACTTCATGCGCGCTCTTTCTGGCATAGGTAAAATAATAAAGATGGAGGCACATCTCGATTTTTATCGTTTTCTCGGGGGAGGCATGCGAGGCCTACTGCACGGCTAGAATGCCATCTACGACAAAGCGAAAAAACGAGAAAAACGTCATGTGCGCTCTTTTTGGCATACTTACGTCAAATAACATAGATGGAGGCACACATTAACGTAGAATACTTTGGACGCAGGGTCTAGCACAAAAACAAGTGTCAGAGACTATACTACACAAACCTAAGTACTTGTAGTAATATGAACCAACTAAAAACATTGAAAATGTTGAAATTCCCTTCCATCCCACTCCCCCATCGGGGTACAGCGCGCGCCGCGCGCCAACTGAAGCGAAGACTGTCGCGTGATTGGTTCTCTTTTTACGTTTTGGTGCTCTTTTGGTTCGGACACTTTTAAGCGCGGACGCTACGTCCAGTAGTTGGTAAGTCAATTGAGGAACATCTAGATATTTATCGCTTTCTCGAGGCTGGCATGGCGAGGCTTTGTTAAGAAATGGATTGTCCCGTTCGAAGCCGGAAACCAGATGGCAAAATTTATACCTAATTGCATAACGTATTATACGTTATTAGTGAATTTGATTATTGATTGGCAGAATTGATTGAGGTTAATCAATCAGTGGTTGGGTAAAACTAGTTGCTTAATTAATATTACGAAGCAATTAAAAAAGCTTTATTGGTACCTATTATAAATGAAAATGGAAACCAGTTTTATATTTTGTACTATTACTCTAAAATTTAAATTAGATTTGGTCTGGCCCATCAATGTCTAAAGACACCCTTCTATCTCATAATGGACTATTACACTTCTATTCCCATTTGATAGGTGAACTTTACGAAGTCGCTAGTAGAGTTAACCCTACAGTTAACACTGTTAATAATTTTTGTGTGTTATCGATGTATTCTGTCATAAAACAGTACGTCTAGTATGATTTCTCTACACTCGCGGGACGCGCCTTCGCTGCATAGAAAGTAATTTGTTCCCGCGCTTTTCGGAGAGCGAAAGCCGCGGTTGCCACGACATGTACGCACGACGACACATCAAGCTATACAAAACCAACATAAGCTGACCGCGCGTAGGTCGAGTAACGTATAGCATCGCGCGGCCAGCTTATGTTGGTTTTTTGAAAAAAACCGAGTACGTGTAGAGAAATTATTGTATGCACTTTGTTTGCGCTGTAAGCCTGTGGTTGTCCAATAAGGAACCCTTATACGATTGTCTAGTTCATTCGGTTCTTCGTCCATCTATCTTTCGTTATCCCAGTCTGCCGATGCTTCATTATTTTAGTATTTGTAAAGTTGTCAACCGAAATCCATGTGTGAGATAAAAAATGTTGTTAGTAGGTATATGAAAAAAAAACCCCTATAAATATTCAACTCTTTGTAATCTATGAGTTAATACACACACACACACACTCTCACACACACACACACACACACACACACACACACACACACACACACACACACACCACAAACACACACACTACATAAACACGCACACATAACTCACACTAGTTTCTATCAATTCACACCTTTATTAAGAGGTACGCTTACCTGTTATCCACCTGGTCCAGAGTCGGAGAGGCTGGTAATCTGTAATACATATTGCTTGGTACGGATACCAGTCTCTCACAAAGACAAAACTCATAAATGGAATATGTACTCTTTTCTTGTAACTTTTTTGCTGTCTGTGTGAGAGATCTAAATAAATATTTTTGTATTTTTTTTGAAAATAATATCTATGTACACTTAGGTACCTTGCAAAGCAATTTAGGTAACTAAATGCAATACCTACCTACCTGTTGAATTCGATACAAAAAATCCTTCAGCACTGAACTATATTATGCGATAGTCTTGCTTAAAGCTGCTCTTTATTAAAAGTACCTACCTCCTATAAATACCTTTAATATAAAATAGCACCAGCAAAATAATCATAATAACCCTAACCTTTCTCGTTTCAGATTTCGGCATAAGCACAGGGCGTCAGCTCAAAGAGTTTCCTTGCGCCTTCGTATACAATAGCACGGAGTCTCACAACGGCACGTTTGCTTCTCCTAACTCTCCTGGCTCTTACCCCAGGGATACAGAATGTACATACTTCTTTCACGGTGGCGAGACTGAAAAAGTTCATCTTCACTTCACTAAGTTCGATATTGAGGGGGTTTTACCGTAAGTTTGTCACTTTATCTTTAATTAAACTTCATCGTCGTTTCCCACTAATAAAGTATCTGCGGTACCTGTATCCATTACTAAAAAATTTTAAGCCCATGAAAGCATAGTTAAAATCAAAGTTAAAATAATATCGATGAACTTACTGAAGTTCGTTCTTCTATTTCTTTCTTGTGACACGAAACTGTCCAAAGAAGTTATCAATTCGCTTACACATTTTAAACTAAAAAAATATTAAACTATTATAAAACTGTAAAAGAAGTGTGTCTGCACATTGAAGATATTTACAAGAAAAAGATTACGATACGGGTTTTAGGTGTCCTTGACTCAAAATCAAAGTATTTGGATTTTGTTGTCCGTCTGGTTGTGTTGTTTGTTTGGGCATCACCCAAAAACGCTGCATGATTTATTTTAAAATCTGGTACAAAATATGGTTTCCTCCTCCTTTAAAATCAACTAACGCCACACTTCATAAACGTTATGATTTTTCCAGATGTGAAGCTTCATCGGCGAGCGATTACGTAGAATTTTCAAACCACATGACTGAAGATACTAGATTTGGGAGGTACTGCGGCCTGATGAAGGAGTTCCACGTAGAATCAGAGAGAAACTTTTTCAAAGTCACGTTTCGTTCAAATGATCGATTAGATGGCGCTGGCTTCAAGGCAATCTACCAGTTTCTAGAAATTACCGACGAGTATCAAGCTCCGATACAAGATGAGGCTTCGAATTCTGTGTGTAAGTAGAAAATTGTGCATCAATTCCGTAAATAGTGCAGGTAATTTGGAGCACAGCCCAAGCAGTCGTCAAACTATAAACCTTCTCGTCTTGCGATCACGTGACTCCCGCCGCTGTGAGAGACTTGTGCATGGATTCAAAAGTTACTACGTTGGCTTGAGTGGGTATAATTGTGACAAAAAAACGTCTGTAATGTTTCTTCCTACGCATTTTAATGTTATATTGGCTATTGAATAAACTTACTCGGCCAAGACGACGTTATGATGTCTAAAGAACCTATGTAGTAGCCTAACAAATGTATTCTATCCCACGGCTGGCTGGATAAAGGAGAAGACTTCGCCCTCCTAAAAGAATTCATGATTTGGGCTACCAATACCGCTACACACAGTAATATTTTGCAAAATTTGTTTTTTTTATATGAAAATTATGTAAATGGTGGGCTGGTACCTTGCTTCCCCCTTTTCCCCTTAAATATTAATCTTGAAATTAAAACGTATCTTATTTATAGGGCAGGTAGTAGGAGGTATCTGGGAAAAGGTACAAGAAAGAAAATTACCGACACGTAGGTATCGTCGCTTAAAATGGTCCAATGATTTCAGTTCCAATATAAATGTGATACTGACACAAGCGTTAAATCTGGCCCTGTACCCGGACTTTCGATTTTCGATATATCGAGACCGTTTCGATCTGAACTTAATTTTAATAGAGTTAACATTGGAACGAAAACGTTCACGCAATTGCGAAGTTCGAATATCCAGGTACAGGGCCTGATACCGACAAGCGTCGAATACATCGCAAAAATTCCTATCGACGACGCGACAATAGCGTGGTCTTCTTTACCCTTATATTTTTCTCTGTTGATTAGGTGGCAAATCTTTGAGTTTAACTTGCCATCGTGACTTCAACCATCAACATTATAGATATGTACATAATTTTGGGAGGGTCTCTTCTAATACGGATTTTTGCCTTTTTCAGGTATACTTGGACATTTCCTGATGCTGCTCACGATCTCCTTAACGCAATTGCATCACCAACTATATCATTAACTAAAGTGATATTAGATTAATTACTAGCCTATAATCCTGTATATTTTGTATTATAGTATGTGCCATACACCTGTAATTACTAATTATACGTAGAAACGCAATATTTTCTATAACATTGTATTTTCGTTCGTTTTTTCTTACCAATTAAAGCAATACAATATGTGACACAATAAGATTTATTCATAATGGCACGTTAATTAAATTAAAAGATTTAAAATAAAATTATTTTGTTGAATTTAATCCATACCCAATGAAATATCAAAGCTGCGAATGGCTGCGATACATATATTCATAATCGGACTTGCAGGATCAGGAAAGACAAAAAACCAATAAAAATAAAGAACATCTAATCATTACGTCAGTAAGGCTAGCATGCCACGCACGACAGAGCGACAAAACCAGAAAACCGTCACGCACGCTCGCTTTCGCATACACAATGTAACAAAGACAGAAGCTCGTTTCGTTTTTTGTCGTTTTCTTGGAGGTGGCATGCTAGGCCTCCTGGGCAGACTGTCACGAATCACAAATACCTATTCCTATTTGGCTTTCTGACCATTTCTGAGTAGCAAATATAACTTATTTATCAGGAAGATATTATACTACACTGACCTGCAAAACTAAGTACTACACTTTTAATATTTCAATTTTTTCTGAACTATAAAAATTAGAGATTTAAAATAAAAGTTTTATAGAAAATGTTATCAGCTTTCTTTGTAACTATTCCTTGTAAATTAAACTCTTTTTCGAGTCCTTTTTATTTCGAAAGTAATTATATTTTGTGTACTGAAAAAGTTATTGCAATCTTAAAAGTGTGATACTTAGTTTTGCGGGCCAGTGTATTTTACATATCTTGGACGTTACTCAAGCTGTTCTAAGAATAAGTGAGAGTAAAGTTTTCCAAATATTTATTTCTATAATTCAAAATAGCCTTAAAATTTCGTTGCTATTTGGAATGGAGTATCGGTATTTTATTGATAACATAAAAATAAATTAGGTAAGTACCAAATATTCTCTGAAAGTACCTATCTTACCATAGTGTTTGTGACTCGTCAGCGTCATGCGGCGGCTGAAAGGATTTTGATCGTTTAGATGTTTTATTATGAAATCACTTATCATAACAGCGCGACATAGCAATGTCGCGCAGAGCAGAGAAAAGGCGTGGGATAACGTTGACGCGCGTATCTATCATGCTAGGTCCATGGGACTAACACATTTCCTTTTTTTTTATTTATTTCATATAAAGGAAAATACAATCGTCGATTCAAAATCATGATCGAATGATGCATAATCTCCATAGTAGTTTTAACATTATCTACTGCTGATCCGAATGTGTAACATTAAGAAATCGCACTCCAGGCCAACGACACCACAATACAGCGACATGATAGGTAGTTAAACTTTTTATTTCAACTTAGGTACGAAGTTGCGAAGTAAAATGTAAGTATAGGTATAATACCTAATAATAAAATAAGTATTTCGTTGAGAACTGAAAGACTGACATTTATTTTTATTCTTGTAATTTATTATTACAAAACGCTAAGATGTCAACCAGCACAGTTACACCGGCGTGCCATAACAAAGAATTTCAATTAGTCGCGCTTTGTAAATGCATATAATTCTCGCAGACATTTCTTCCTGCCCGCACCCGGTTAAACTTTACCGCGTTGCATAATCAAAGAAATGAATGTTGTCGCCCGCTTCATTGCTTGTCTTGTCTGCAAGCTCGCGAGAGTTGTACGCCCTCGCGCCGACAGGTGTGGCGGCGCTACTATCGCATCCCGTTGGCCCACTCGCGCCCCCCTCTACTCTCAGTCCGAGTTCGTTCGCCGCTCTCTTCGGTACCGGTCGGTTGGTTGAATAACTTTTGACCCGTGCACGCGCGAAACTTTTTTTTACGAAATAGTAAAGACAGTGACAGTTGTTGGAGCTAAATTGAATGTTATTAGTGCGATAAAAGTGCAGAACGGAGTTTTGTTTTTGATAACTTATAGTGTTGGATCCGTGTTTGTACTGTGAGTGTGGTTGTGGTCACAGGTGTCGCATTCCAAGGGGGACGCCGACGCAGCCTCCGGACCGGGACAGTAGGCAGGTGGGCAGCTAGAAAACCCTATTTAACTGTAAGTGCTAATACAATTCATGCTTTTGAGGCTGGCTTTTGTTTTTCAATTAGCATGGTAGTTTGTGTCTGCTTAAGCATGTTTCCAATGGCTGTTTGAAGTTAATAATCTTGGTTTACGATTAGCATAGACGTAAAATTGGAATTGCAGCCTTTTGAGCCTTTTGAGAAATCTATGAAGAGATGTAGGTTCATGAAGCATGTAGGTGATTTTGCATACATCTGACTTACCGAACCTCTTTTTTAAGGTAGAATTAGTACCTATTAGTAAATAAGTAATTATTGTTCAATAAACTGTTGGCGGTAATAGTGAAGTCATATCACAAAAAATCTAGGTAAATACTTTTCAAACTATTGATCATCATGCGTCATTCCTCATCATTGTGTTCAGAAATAAATCTTTTGTTTTTTTTACTACTGACTTTTTAAACAGGATTCTTAAATTTTAAGTTTTTACCTTCATCCTTAGAGCAGTTTCGGACTACGGGTCGGAACCCGTCAAAAAAGTATGGATCTTAATGGATTTTGACAATTGACAGTCACATTCATAATCCTATCTCGGATGGAATGTACACACATAAATAAATATGGCCATGTGGCCAAAATCCATCAAAATCCAAACTTTATGACGGATAAGGAGTGCGATTTTTGAATCTCATACGCTGAACTCAGCAGTTGAAAATGTATGGAGATATGCATCATTCTACTGCTGATTTGTCTTTCCAAAATCGCTCTCCTGGAGTATGATTTTTGAAAGTCAAATCAGCAGTAGAAAGATGGGTATTATTATCTCCATAGTAATTTTGACATTTGCAACTGCTGAGCTCAGCGAATGAGTTTCTAAAATCGCTCTCCAGATTCAGATCGGACATAGGCAGTGCGAAACCGCTCTTATTTGAATCTCTGAAGGATAAAAATGGTGTTTACAAAAGAAGGGCAGGAATTTTGTGCTGTTATGTTTGTAAGAAAATTCCAGGTATGTAGTTCAACGAGTTTCCTAGCGCACCTACCTATAGGTATCGTATCGTCAACGGGCCTAAACCACCCTAACCCTACCCATCGAAACATCATAAAATAGTTATATTTAGGAATAACAGAAAAGCTGCTCTTTCAAATGCTATTTCAAATAAAAATCAGCGTAGGTTTTTAATACCCGGCAAACATCAATCAAATCAATCAATCAACATTTTTTATTAAAAATAATATCACATAAATAGCTTGACGTCATTTTTTGACTCTACCCCCGCGTCGGAAGTAGGTTCCGTTGAGAGAAGATGCGGCCAGAAACGCTACAACACACATCTTTTAAACAAAACAAAATATACAAAGTACAATTGAAATACAATATTGCATTACATAGAATAACATTGTCAAGACCAGACATTTTGGTCATTCAAATAGTAATCGAGTTTATAGTAGCCATTTTTACACAGGACTTGTTTAACATAACATCTTGAGCAAGACCTTGACTGCGAAGAAAAAATAAGAAGGAGAAAGCACTACTCACCCCCGCCCATTTTTCAAGATATTTTTCTTGTACTATAGGTAAGTACTTGATGGATAGGCAAGTCATAAATTGTTAAGGTATCTAATGGATGTTAAATCATTTGCTTAAAAATTCTTGTGGCTTCTGTTTTGTGTGCCAAATACATGACGTAGTGTTTGTACCTATTACATACAATTTTGCTAAAGCCTGCATGATGCATTAAGATACCTACTTACTCCTTTTCGAAACAGTACTACCTAGATCCTTTTTCATAAAGTGCATAGGTATTGAAACTCTATTACCTATCTAGATCCTTTTTCATAAATGTTGGTACCTAAGTACTTGCAGAATTCTCGAAAACAACCCAGGTACGTATACCTATATATTGTTCCTTATTCGACTGTACTTTGAGATTGAAAGGACAATAGCATAGTCAATTTGAAGTACGAAAGTTCAATTCCGGACAAAGTTACGGAACACTTGCGGTAAACAGATTCTAGCACAAGAATAGTTGGAATGGTTAACAACAAAACTAGTAGGTAACCTTACCTATTGTGTATTCTGTTTTACCGTTATTAAGACGACACCGTTACAGAATCCATAATTATTTGTTTATCCTACATTCTAGTGACAATATTTCAAGTCTCACATGCTTCATCAAAATGGCACAAGATTCAAATCTGCAATAATTTGCTTGGTCAAAAAAAACATGCAGCGTTCGCAGTGATTACATTCCCTAACTTTAAGGGCCGATTTCGGCATACATTGCTTGCTTTGATCGCTACATTTTAAAATAGAGAGAACAAATCCGGCAATGTATGGCGAAATCGGGCTCGACCAACTGCAAGTGTAATCGTTACTTTAGTAAAATGTCAAAAGCAAATCAAGCAGGAGAAAATAATAATCTTCATAATCAGATCAGACTGACGCACACACTCTCAATCAAGCACTACACATGGGTCTCTAGAGTGCACCATCTTCTCGGTGTGATTACTGTCATACATAATACACGGGTAATTAACTTGATCACGAGGTCTAGTGTAGGTAGGTCCTGCTTAATTATATTGAAGTAAAGGTCTTCGCAACCTTTACCTCAATACAATAAGTAAGCGGACTTTGAGATGAGACACGTTGGAAAAGAAAAACGCAGATTTACATAACAACACACTACCACACAACTACTCAATTTCAGCTGATTTTTACCTACAGGCACTAATTTTTAGCATAGCGTCAACCTATAGTTTACCTCAAAACAACTGGCGGTTTGAAGGTAGGCAGGTACTCAAAAAACTGTCGCATTCGATATGTTGACATTACGTTAGAACCTACCTAAATTAGTTCTTCCGACCTTTTGGTGCGCCCTGAGCGGTTGAGATATAGGTATTTATATCTTCATCCTCCTGCCCTTTATATCTATCATTCCATTTATATTTAGCTGTAATTTAGATTTAGATTACTTGAACCCTGTCTCCATTACTAAAGACAGGTTGTAAAATTAAATGCGTTGCTTATCAAAGTACCTATCGACATTTTCTATGGAACTTTTTGAATTTTTTAGCGATTACGATGTTGAAATATGTTCAGTTTGATAGTAAGAAGCACCCAGTTCGATATGTAGGTAACGCATTTAATTTTATACTGCCAAACCGTTTATTCTAGATTCTAGGCAAATCTCTGATGTAAAATTACAAAACTAGAAATTAGTACCTGAAGCAGCAATTTATTTTAGTGCGTGTTTTAAAAATAATAGTATCAAGTAACAAATTTGTTTGGTTTGCTGGAAGAAAACTCTTTTAGAGTTAAGCTCGCCTTTGTACATCACGACTTGTTGTAATTTTATTTCATAATTATGTTTTTGTGTACAATAAAGAATCTAAGAATCTAAGAAATTTAAAAATAAGTCAGCCTGTTAGTGAGACAAGTATAGAGGAAACAGGTTAAGTTACCTATCTTATTTTCTCGTACAAATAACAAAATACATGTAAATGTGACCTTTGCTAATGATGAGACCGACAGCCACCTTGCAGTTGGTCTTGTGAATGGTCTTTAATTGCGGTTTGAAGTTAATGATGACTAGACGTACTATTAATAAAACTGTATATATAAGCATCTATCGTTGTAAAATGTAGCTTCTGCATATCCTGTTTTGTATTAGCATGCAGATGACCTTTTACAATGTAGAAAACAGTTAAGTAAGTAATTTTAATGTTTCTTTTATTGAAAGAGTAGATAGGGTAGTCTATAACATACCTGCTTAGAAAATTCTATGCCAGTATTTTAGATTTAAGTTCTGTACATAATTATGCAGGTTTTGTCTTCCAGTAGGACTGTCATAAATTCCAAATTCCAAATATTGAATTTCTTAATCTTCACAAAGACACTTCTCTGAAATATGCTTCCGTAATAAATAATTTGACAATAACTATCTGAAAATAATCTTCGACATCATTATCCTTTCGTTAATAACTTGAAAGTTTTTTTTTTAATTTAGGCAGTAAGTAGAATTATATATATTTTACCTATAACACACATACGCCTACTTCCGATGAATTTAATGAAAACTTAACGACGTTTTAAGAACTCCATATATCTCCATTTACGGTGCATTAACCTAAAAATAACAAATCTGTTGGGAAAACGCTATTTTTTGTCAAAACAAGTTTGTTTGCCAACCAGTTTTTGAACATCATCGACTTTGAAAAGACATCACATTTGTAACGCTAGGTTCTTTGCCGCTTTTTTGTGGGTTTCGACTATCAAAATATTTTATCGGCAACTTTATTTTACAAAGATCTTTACCGTACCAAATCTATTATATTAAGTCGGTCAAGCGTGAAAATTTGGTTACCCATAAATTTTTTGGACTAACTTGATAGGCTGTTGTAATTTTATGCAGAAATTACTACAATTTATTTTCTATTTTTATACTTTTCGATCAACTTTTATATGTTACCGTCGCGAAATTAAAAAAAAAATTCTTCTTATGATGAATAGTCCGTTGATACCCAAGAACTTTAGAAAAATACAATCGATTAACTCCACAATAATTTGCAATAGTTTCCCATCCAATAGAATTTATCTTTCATTTCCCCTATAGCTCTGGGTTCTGGCTAATTGGTATTAGACTATAATCGCTTTGAAGCTAGTGCTAAATCGATTACAGGATGAGTGCATAATGAAAGGTTAAGAAGGAAGTAAACGCAATTACACATGAAATAAGTGTTCTCGTAAATAATCTGGAAGGAATAAGGCTTCAGAACGTAGATAAAACAGGATAGGAAAATTGCAAGTGTGTGAGACCTTTTTAATGTCCTGGACTTAAGAGGCTATGTGAAAAAAAAGGATTCTTCAAAGCGTCATGTATCATGAAGTAGGAGTATATTAGCGGATATGTGTAAATTGAAGTTTTGATTAGAGCCAAAACACGATTAAGACAAAAAAAAAAGAGATTAATATTTTAAAAATTTTGATTAGAGCAGAATTGAACTTACATAAATAGTACAATCACAATTAAATAAAGTTTGTTTTACCCTTGCGTCGTTTCAGGAGCGCGCGCCGCCCCATCTCTTTCTCTCGCATCAGACAGTAATATAAGCTATCATACGCCCATTTCGCTTCTATTATTTTTCGACAGGAATCTTTTGTTGATCTCAAATTGCTTGGAAAAAGGATAGAGAGAGAGATAAAGATAGTGTATCCGGTCCGGTCATGGATCTTATGTTTGGCGTTGTTGTCTGGTTTCCATATTAGGAGCCTCTTAGTTAAGGAACAGATCAATGTTACGCCTGTGTGCCTTACAATTATTTACCATGTCTTTGGACATATTTTGCAGAACTGTTAAGGTAGTGTTACAAGATGATGAGCGAATCATATCTTCTGTTAGGTTTCTATTGTGGTATTGTACCCTGGAAGGGAATGCGGTCGTGGGCTTTGTATATATTATGTTAAAAGTAGAAGATAGAAAATTCGTGCAACACAAAGATGGTTAGAAAATGTTTCTTCGAATTATGCTTAATTAAAATTAAACATAAAATAAAATAAAATATACAATTATAAAAAAAAAATTATAATACTGGAAGTCAAACTATTCTATATAAATGTATAAAATCTTGAGACGCAAAATATCTGTGTAATTTTAGTATGTATGGAAGAGCGGAGCCTCCCCACGCAAGCATTATCATGCTCAAAAGGAGACTCCAATCACTAATTATTGTAAAATGTTAATTTCTGTGAATGAAATAAAAATGTTATTTATTTATTATTATAACTGTAATTTTGCCAATGTAGCTATTGTATTATTTGTTGTATTATCTCTGTCCTTGCTCTATTTGTACGTATTCTAAGCTTGAACAGTTCGTGTTAAATAACAATAGGGGTGATTATAAATTCGTTTCTAACACTTAGTTCACACGCTTGGGTCTGTTAATGATTGATTAAAGGCGTAACCTTTAGCAGTCACAGTTAAATTAATAATTTAACATTCGTTTTATTTTTTGATGAAAGCATAAATCCAGCCTCAAGGTTTATCAATAAGCTGTGGAGCACAGTATCCTGAAATGATGTCATACACTCTAGAATTCAAAGAAAAGACGTCGCCACCACAGCCGCTACTCTAAACTATGATTGGTGTGGTTATGTCTTTCGCATATAAAACTATCAAAAATATCAACTGATATGAGCAAATATAAAAATCGGCATCGAAGCAGACCTAAGAGAAGGTGGCAGGACGATATCGATGACTTTTTAAAGAACTGGTCCAATGAAAACCAAAACTATTAGGTATAATGGATTGAACTCAATGAGGCCTTTGTTGAATATTAGATTGAGGCAACAACGGCTGATATAATAATCCTAATAAGTAGTCAAAAGTTATATTTGATGAGTTCTTGTTTTGCAAAATCATTCTTAAAGGATGAGAACTAATTTGATATTACGACGTCGATAATTTATAACATTATAACAGAAATTACGCAGAATTGTAGCTTAATAATTCATTCGATAATATCGGTGGATAGCGAGCCCACAAATCTCCATTTAAGTCGGTAACCGAGAAGATAACATCGCAATGCTCAGCCATAGTAAAAAAAAAACCTAACCCTTTTTATGAATATGGTAAGAAGAAATCAAGATTACATATGGCCCGAGCAACTGCAATATCTAATTTTCCTGTTTCCTCTACAATAAAGTTTGAAATTGCTTGACAAATTTTAATATGTAAGGACAATGACGCATTTTGTTTCTCTTGTGTGACTATCGTTATTCTGATAGTGTGCATATCTTTTATTGCTATTCGGTCTAGTAAACCTTCTTCTTGTTCTACGGTGAAGTATGATGGTATTCAAATAGGGTACTTTTTATATTCATGAAGACTTAACTAAAAGCAAAAAGAAATTAAAGAACGAATAAAGCCTGATACTTAAAAACGGTGAAGGAATTTTTATTTTGGTAGACACACATCAGGTAAGTTTTCAATTTGATAATTTGCCTCTGTTGTTGTAAGTTTAGGTTGTAGGGAAAAGTATACTTATTTGAATCTAACATTCAAATAAGTAGACACACAAGTAGACAGGAATTTTTATTTTGGTAGACACACATCAGGTAAGTTTTCAATTTGATAATTTGCCTCTGTTGTTGTAAGTTTAGGTTGTAGGGAAAAGTATACTTATTTGAATCTAACATTCAAATAAGTATGTATACCTTTCTAGTATTTTCTGAAAACAGATGATTCGTTACAATCATGTAGGTATTTATATCATTCATCATCATCTCAGCCGATGGACGTCCACCGCTGGACACAGGCCTCCCTCGTTGGTCCATCGTGTGGGGGGCCTACCCACGCTGCGCTTTCCGGTACGCGGTCGCCACTCGAGAACTTTTCGGCCCCATGGGCGAGCTCTGCGAGCAATTTATATCATTAAGCTATTATACTTTTTCATAATGTACCTTCATTTTATGGTGAGTTTAAATAAGTATCTAAATCAATATTTTACATAAGAAAGTGTAAAGTTTGGTGCAAAACATTGAACAATTAATTTAAAAAAAAATATATCTGGAATGTTTCAACCGAGATAACTTTGTCTTTTGTAACATAGACTAACTAACCCACATGGTTAACTGTAGAATTGCGAGCACAGATCAAGATTGTCGCAATCAAATTGTTTTACCTTACCTTAAAGTTAATGTAACCTGCTCTGGAATGCAGCTAAGGCCGTTGCAGCCTTTGTCAAGTAACTTGGACGAAGGGCTTTATTTATCCAATGTGACAGCTCTGCGAATTAAACTATTCTATGGCGAACACTTGAATAGGTACACAATGTTGAATAAGGATGTTGTGAATTAGAGATTTCGGTAACGAATACGGATATTTTTCTAAATGTCGGTTTTGGTAACGGATTCAAATACGGATATCGTTTAGTATTTGTCAAAATGGGATCTGTTTTTTTTTGCCTTGCCCAACGTTTAAGAATATTAATTTCTCAAAAAAGAAATACAGGTAACAAAAATAATGAGTGTAGTAAAATCTTTGACTATTTATTATTATAAGGACTAGCCTTGCGGTAGCGTTTATCCTCTGCCACGGTATAAGATCAATTAATCATGTGAATTTAAATTCAATTTTATACCTTATCACTAAACGAGACAGCCTATAATTGCGAAACAATAATTTCAAACTTAGAACGTTTGGGGTTCACGCGAGACTACTTTTCATGATTTTTAACGTTCAAAATCGGAATCTAAAGTCAATAAAATCCAAAGTTGCGGATTTCATTTTACCTCGCCCCCTGCAAAAAGTGGCAGAAATGTTTGTTAGTAGAATTACACGCGTAACTAGCCCTTGTATAAGTAGTCAATGAGTAAAATGTAAATGTGATTATACGATTTTTTTTAAACCATGACCATGATTAGCATTTTTCTAAATTCCAAAGAAACAGGTTGATATTTTGTTTCAGTTTGTCGCGCATATCCGATATTTTCGGTTACGGATATGGATGTCTGTGCATAACTGAAGTCGATTTGAACACGAACGAAGGGAGAGGATGACAAATTGGATAATTAGTTTACAATCACGATGTTGGTTTGTTTGTTTGCAACGCAATAAAACTTACAATCGATTGTCATTTTACCTGTATCTTTTATTAGAAGGTTAATGGTATGTCTAGATGCCCTGGGAAAAATCTAATCAGGTTAAGAATAGAATTGTAGACTTATACTTATAATCGAATTTTCAAGCAATCTCCTACCTCTGGAGGCTGTTTAGAATTTCGGACCATCATATTACGTTACCAGGCTCTCACCTTCTTTGATTTTTTCCACAAAATACCGTGGTACAATACAAGTATCTCCCTTGATTGAAAAGAAATGTGATGAGAACAGGTAAAACTAGTGAATAATATAATATGTAGACTTTATTATTTAACAAGATTAAACTGTGTTGGATTGTAGGTAGGTACTCGATAAATCTTGTAAAGAGCAGACACGCAGCTGTGTACTTCGTTGCGTACTGACATTGCCGATAAGTGTTTAATAATGTTCCACCAATTAGCTTGAACGGAATTTTCTGACCTCATTATTATGTCACCTGCATAATTTTTAATTTTGTTTTTGAAGCAGGTGGGGTAGATAGAGGTCTAGTGTAAAAAAATAGTGTGTAGAAAAATACAACTTCAAGAGTCATGAAGTCCTCTATCTACCCCACCTGCTTAGGTGACATAATAATGAGGTCAGAAAATCATGACCATAATTCCTTGTAGTACTAACATAAATTCACGACCATAATTTCTGGTGGTCAGAATCCTTGCTACAACTACCAACCATCTTTTGAAGCGTGTAGTAGGCTCACTTTTAGAATAATGAAGTTTTCAAAATGGAACGAAGTGGCTAGCCTTTCCCCACAAAAATACTACTTATGAAGAAACTGTATCGCTTAATCGTCTCGTATGACACCTACACAAGGGTGGTCCGTTCTATGCTGGAACCACATGGCTACGAACTATCCTAAAGTATGTAATTTAGAATCTAAAAACCTTTACACAACGCCGATTGCTCCTTTTGGATATTGTAATGGCATTCTTTGCAACCGAATGCTTTGAGTCTGTCCAATGGTTTAATAAGAAAAACGACCAAAAAATATAAGTTGGTACAGTATTTCAATAAAACGTGTTTGATAATTCAGCATAAATTTTTATTATAACAAATTCGCTGAGAATTCACTAAGCACTTAAATTGTTGTTCATGAATTATTCGAAAAGGTGATAAAGCAAATACGGCAAATGCCAAGTAGGTCTTATTAATGTGATATTTACTACAATGTAACATTGTGTTGCTTGTTCTCGTGACTGTTAGAAGCATTATTACTACAACTAGTTGTATCTGACGTAAGCTCCGAACTTAATACCGTTTAAAGACAATGCTTAGAATCTAGGCGGGTGGGTAAATTATTTTTGACTTATAGGGACATAATAGAAATATCTTGGTAGGTGGCGCAGTCTTATGTCAATCTGAGTTATGAAATGTTGCATTTTCCGTGTTTTATGTGCAGGATAATAGAAATACCGAGATTGATATCTAAGGTTTGCCTTATTTAGAAAATAATAGCTCGAAGCGACTATAGCCGTAAAGGGCTACGAATCTAAGATGCAAAGGTCGCGGGTTCTAAAGGTTTGATTTCCGTCAATGTTCTATGGTTGGTCATCAGGTAATGTCATGTTATCCGGGTCTCTTCAAGGTGAATAGAAATCTGGGCTGACCTTTGCCCTGCAGTGAGATCCTACGGGCCGAAACTTCATCAGTAAATATACTAAATGGCACACGGCAGGGCAGTAAAAGCCTCTTCTCCTAAAAGGTTTCAGAACATAATGTATCGATTGGTGGTAGAGGGGTATAGTTTATCCTTTAAGCCTTTTGCTCATTAAAAAAGTAAAACAATACCTTATCCCTTAGTCGCCTCCTACGACGACGTAAGAAAACACAGTGATCCTATGAATACCTGAATAGCATAAATCGCACAGTAGCTCATGTTACACATTTTAAAATACTTACGAAAATTTTCGTAATCTAATAGTTCGTCTCTTTTGTTGTCGTTTTGAAGCGTACTGATCCCAATCACGAGCAAAATAGGTGTTATTTTTGAATACTCCAATTATCGAGATCACAAATCTGTTCGGAATGTACAGACAAAGCTGAGATAGTTGTCGACCTCAACACCGATCGAGGACATGGAATAAGGACGTACACTTTTATAACACCTTTGTGTTCTACGACTCCATTTAAATTTAAAATATTCCGACAATTTAGACATTGATCAGTCTATCAGAAATCATCAACTTTCTTAAAACTCTCTTTCTTCTTGTAAATGCAATTTTAATCTATTTATTTTATGTTCCCCTCCCATCTTGTTAATGGGTCAAGATTTACCGGACTTTTACATATTGGTTTCTTTACTTGATTGGATAAAATTGTATTTTTGAGGTTTTTACATCAATCTTCTGTATTTTTTTCACTGTATTGTTGTAAGTCAATGACATGGACAAGATGAAGATCATGTCAAATGACCATGTTGTACCCACTCCTGTAATGATCGGAAACTCTGCGCTCGAAGTTGTTGACGATTATGTTTACCTGGGACAAACTATTCAATTAGGTAGGTCCAACTTCGAGAAAGAGATCAACCGTCGAATCCAACTCGGCTGGGCAGCGTTCGGGAAGCTACGTAGTATCTTCATGTCCCAAATACCGCAGTGTCTTAAAACGAAAGTCTTCGATCAGTGTGTGTTGCCAGTGATGACATATGGAACAGAGACGTGGTCGTTCACTCAAGGCCTCATAAAAAGGCTGAAAGTCACCCAAAGGGCAATGGTGAGGGCTATGCTCGGAGTTTCCCTGCGAGATCGAATCAGAAATGAAGAGATCCGCAGGCGAACCAGAGTAACTGACATAGCCCAAAGAATTGCTAAACTAAAGTGGCAGTGGGCGGGGCACATTGCTCGCAGAACCGATGACCGATGGGGCCGAAAAGTTTTCGAGTGGCGACCGCGTACTGGAGCGCAGCGTGGACCGACGACCTGGTGAAGGCGGCGGGAACCCGTTAGATGAGGGCAGTGCAGGACCGATCGTTATGGCGATCCTTGGGGGAGGCCTATTTCCAGCAGTGGACGTCCATCGGCTGAGATGATGATGATGATTGTTGTAAGCCGACCAATTTTCCTTTTAGTTGGTAATATATTATTTACGACTCAGCGCAAATTACTTTTTATGTGTCCTTCGATTACTATAAATAGCACCTCTTTCTCTTTCAAAATCGACCAACATATTTTTTCTTTTCTTGGTCTGGTTCTGGTCTTTATCGCTATCGTTTGTCATCTTTAGTATCATCTATATTTACTTGATCTTTATCTATATCTTTATCTTATTCTTTATCTTTTTTTTTAACTCCTATTTCAACGCTAGAGGTGAAAATATTAGCAATGATCAAAGTAGTCTATTTCTAATACTGATTGGCGTACCTTTTATAGCATCGTGATTATTTTAACCTTGTACTTATCACGTATTGTCGCTGTCAAACACTTTATTGATGTTATGACAAATGAATTATTAAAAAATTGATCGTACATTGTTTATGACGGAGTTAAAATAACCTTTGCAACAGGTACTTTCAAATTTGTATCACCATTCTCTATCATTGAGAATTATACATTCGATAATACTTAACCTTTTTATTAACGAAAAAAGCTAAACAACTGCAAGTTACATAAAGAGCTGGATAATTTTTAGGTTAGAAGCCATTAAATCAATCAAGACCAATTGTATTGTTAGATTCATCGCAGCATCCAGTAGATTAGACATGAACACATTTTTTTATTATAATGCTCATTTTATTTTAAAAAATCTAAGGAGATAAACACATCAATCGTGCAAATATTTTTTTCCTAAAAGGAATGATTCATACCATACTATTCAATGCTAAGTTTTCAATAGATAAAGTTTTTGCTCCCAAATAATTGCCGGTCCCTGTCAATAGCCCTAAGGTACCTCATTATTGCTGTGCAATCTTATTTTATCGTTCTTCCATGAACCATTAAATAGGGAAAAAATATTACACTTTAATTGGACGTAACTTCTCTCTAATTTATTTGCTTCGGACTGTATTGAAAAAGTTGACTGTCACTGGTACCGTGATGAAACGGATGGCATCATTGGGCTGATTCAATGTGTGCTTCATCTCTCTCTGACTTAGCTAAACTTGTTTTGCTTTCCTTGTCTGGTCTAACGTTGCACGTCTCTTGATTAGTACGTCAACCTGTCTGAGGTGGTTTGAAGTTTCTCAACTACAACTCAGTGTGGCACAGAGGTAGTAATATACATTGAAAAGAGCAGGTAGTATTGTGTCCACCTTTACACAGATTTATGTGAGTAAATACTTGGAAATGTTTTAGCGATTCTATGCGTAGACACTAAGAATCTGTGGGAATTTCTTTGCAACTTTAATGGCTTTTTGTGGTTTAATTAATGCACGTCTTTGTGGCCCCTTGTTCCCATCACAAGTTGCTTTATTGTTTGTATCTTCGTGTTCCAATGGCTAACAAAGTCCATTGCCTAACATTATTATAGAGGAATTTATAATTAATAATTTATCTTTGTTTCTTTTACGTTTTGTTTTTAATTTGTATCTCATTGACACCATCTTTGCCAATTAGTGTCGTTGCCAGAGAATTCGCATTGTTTTATGGTTTTTCGTTTTTGTTAGTATCGTTTAAGTATTTAACTAGTAAGCGTGTCTTGCCATTATCTAACGTTTGTTAGAATATTAGACATCAACGAGAGCATTTTCCTAGCACTGGATTAAAATATTGTGACAAATTATTTTTGTAAAAGTTTGGTTTCTTTCTGTTATTTTTTATATTTATTTAATGGTGATTATTCTTATCCAATAAATTGGTTCTCATATATTTTTTAACTAACTTCAACTTGTTTACTGTTGTTAAATTAAAAGCAGGAAGCAGTATAATTGTTCGACAGCAGTTTCTTAACGTTCCGTCTCATTAAATGCGAGGTTTACTTTACTAGCGGAACATCTTCATTTTCTGAGCGTTCGTTCGAATAAATTATAAACAAGGGAATTCTATTAACACAGACGACAAATGACGTTGTTCACAGCCCATCGGACAGGAAAGTTATCGGTCGTCAATCGTTGGTCAGTTCTGCTATAGAGCTAGGAACAAAATGTAATTGAAATAATTGATCAGTAAAATGTTAATAATTTCCTGATCTTCTTTTCATCTCATCTCAGCATGAGTTATATCGCATGACAATTGCTCATACTGTAGTGGAAAGATTACGCAATTGGTCGTATTCAACATTGGTCTTACCGAGGCTGACTCCTGCTGCGAGATTTCTGATTGAAAGTGAAGTAAGTAAATCTGTGTAAAAATCTTGAATAACCATGTTTTTGACTGCATTAATTTTAAGTGTAATAATTAAACTAGTTCAATGAAAATGCTTTTTAGATTTGATGATGTCGGAAATTATTAATTAGGTCATGTCATATTAGTATTTAATTAAGGTATTGGGTTATTTTGAACTTTCTAAATTAACTAAATTTTACTCTCTCCAGAAAAATGTTTAGTTACCTATAAGTATATTAATACTGCCATCCATTATAGGAATAAAATATAAGTTTTGCTTATGCACCTTCGTCTATACACAATTGCACATACCTTTGAAAAGAAACCACTAAAACAAGGATGCAATTACAGTTTCAAAACCAAATCAAATTTCCTCTTGTCCCTTCTCCAACCGCAAAAGCTCTATCCTGCGGCTTCTTTTGACTGCGCCCGCGCACCGTGTCATCCCCTCTCCCTTGAATCTCCGGTACCATGCCTTTTGTTTGTTAAACGCGATACAAAACCAACACGTAAACGGAATAAGGCTTGGTCACGTTGCTCTTTTTTTTTCAATAGTATGCCCATGGTCCTCGTAGGTAGTTTTTTATTCAAAACTGGACCTTGTAGCGTGCTTTATTGGTACGAGCAAATAAAACGTGTTCTCTGATAATAGTGTTGAGTATAGTTATCGCTACAACTTTTCCTGTGTTGATACAGTTGTTAACTTTCTTTGTTATAGACTTTAGGTTATGTTGGTCACTTTGTAAAGAAATTTTTGACTTTGATATATCCTGTAATATTTATTTGTAGTCTACAGTTGACACTGAAAAAAATGTTTGCAATTTTTATTAACCAAATGTTTGATTGGGTTACCTATCCTATGTTCTGCAAAACAGTTTGCGAGTCGTAATAAAATAACAAAAGAACTTGTAATCGTAATTGTATGGAATGTAACAAAAAAATTTAATTTTGCGTACAATTTTTCATTCTGATTATCAATTCCATACGATTGCTAATTACTATATTACTTTTATGCTAGTAAACTCGTACTTGTACGTAATCAGAATCACTTATAAATGCTGGGCCACACAGAGTGTAGCTGCAGAACGGGTGCAGACCGGCTGCAGGCCGGCAGTAACTGTAAACTATGGAATTATATGCGAGGTGTCACCGTCCGGCGCGGCTGCGGAACAGCTGCGGAACGGTAGCCGCAGTGTGACACCTCGCATATAATTCCATAGTTTTCAACTGCTGTCGGCCTGCAGCCGGTCTGCACCCGTTCTGCAGCTGCACTCTGTGTGGCCCAGCTTTAAATGGCGAAGATGTTTCTGCTTTTAAATAAAATTACCCAAAAAAGAAAACTTTGTCTCGCTGATATAAAAGTATTTACAATAGTTTAGGTAACGAGTTATTTTGAACTTAATATTTATTTATTTACTCGCACGGGGGACAATCCCTACTACGTTTATAGATATACTATTTTTTTCATTTGCTTACTTTATTTTATTTTATTTTAGTTTATTTAATTTAATATTGTAGTTTTAAGCTCCCCTTGAATGTTAAACTGTATAAATCTCTATCTTCTTTATGTCCTGTCCACTATTATATTTTTGTGTTTTTTTTTTAATTATAATTAATGGACCCTTGTTTGTGCGTTAGCACTGCATTTCCGCCAGTGTCAAGTAGTTTATGGGAGAATCTATCCTAATCTCAGGGATAGTTTTTGTTCAAGTAAGAGAAGAGATCGAGGATTGCGGAGCCTCGTGGCAGGCAAAAACGCGACGCGCAAAAACCACGCGAGACAAGGCCTCGGGTGAGACCTGCAAAGTGACTCCATTTTTGTGTTTATTATAAATAAAGTTCCTGTATTTAATATGCTAACTTATTTCTCTTTAAAGAAAATCTCTTACACTATAGTCCGTTATAATTATAACGGACAACTTTTAATATCCGTATTCATAACCTATCACAGCGTTCCTATCTAACCATTGCAAAGGCAATTCACAATCGTAAATCAGAAGTTTATTTTAAAAAAAAAGGTACCGCTGTACTGATCTAGTATAAAAGAAGCCGTTGAACCGAGTAATGGATCTTTGAATCGTACTAAGCTTGCAATTTAATGCCATTAACAGTTTGATACCAATAATCATAGTTTGAAAGCCAGATTGGCACTTGAGTTTTGATTTTAATTCTAGCTTTTTGTTGCATTATCAGGTCAGTTTTTGAAATTACCTAGCGGTGAACTAGATTTTTTTTTTCTTTCTCAACTTTTGGATAACTCTGTGAGTTGTGATATGCGTAACAAACCTGAAAAGTGTTTTAAGAAATTGATATCTAACAAGACAAGCAAATTGTTGAAATTGCGGCTATTTATACAGGGTGTAAGGAAAAGTATCATTAACCTTTAAACCACATAATCTACCTATCAAAATGAATAACTTTTACTATGGGAGCAAACTGATCGGAGCAAAAAAAATCAACTGTTGGATACATTGGAGTCGAGTAGGTATTGGAGTTTAGTATGGGACATCTGATTTTTTTTTATCCGATCGGTTTGCTCCCATAGTAAAAGTTGTTCAGTTTGATGGGTAGAGTATGTGGTTTAAAGGTAAAATGATAATTATTCTTACACCCTGTATAAATTAATAGCAAGTAATGGTTTTTCAGTTTGCGTAAAAAGTTCATTTGGCTAATTTAAAAGTTGTTAAGTCGTGAGTTTTTTTCTCATTTATCTATTTCTTATTTTTTCTGACTTAATCTTCTAAAAGTCGCATTATTATGATAAGACAATATTTAAATACCTCCATACAAGTCACAATTGCATAGCTGATTAAAAAGGTTAGGTCTTTGTTCAGTGTCTACAAAATTTTTTTTATTTGATGACAGATTCTCAATTTGTACCCAATATCCAATACCGTTTATTCTCGATCTTTTTCAATCTGTAATTTTTTTATTGCCAATGAACGATGATGATTTTTAATAAACAAATCAAGTTCGATTTTTACAGCTATTACTCGGTAACATCTTCGTCATGATCACCGTTATAGTTTTACTACTTAATTATAAAGTATAATGTCTTTCATTTATACGTGAAGTTTACTATCATTTCGATTTTCACCGACATTTATGACTGATCAAATTATAGGCAATTCAATTTACATGAATTGATGAATGATTCTGACTTAACATGCGAAACGCTTGCTTATAAAATAGAGAAACTAGGTTATGATGATGATAATGTAATGGTCGATTTTGATTAAAGCGGCTGCTTTATAAAAAAAGTTGCCAGGTAAAGTAAGGTGAATTTAAGGACACCACAGCTGCTTTGTCTCGTGTTTCCCTTCCCGAATCTGAAGAAATGGGAAATCGCTACGATTTATTGTTACTTAACTTATATTATAACTACATACATACACACATAATATATATATTCTCACGCCTGTCTCTGACCGCATCTTTTCTACAGCGACAACACGTTCCGACGCGGTGATATAGCTTTAAAAAGTTTAAGTTTGTCTCCCGATGGGGAATCCTGACAGACCTCTTTCGCTATTCCACATTAATTAGTGTCTAATGTATACTTTATTGTTTAATTCAGATTAAATGGCATGCATGTAGCACATGCTCACGAATATATTCCCCGAAGGGATAGTCAAAGATATTTTGAAAAAGCATCAACGTTTCACTAAGTAGTGCCAAAAGTATGTCCAGTGAGCCCGTCGAATTAAATGTTTTGATATTAAATTAAATTTAAATTTTTAGATTTATTTCCTGCAAAATTTTCTTGGCGCTTAAAATGGTTTGATTGTTGGGTCTTAGAAGCTGACATCATTCGGAATGTTTTGAATACTTTCACGAGCCACCACACCCATGTAGGCGAAGCATTATTTAATACTGAAGTAATTGCTTAGATCCCTATCATTACTGCGTGGACGCTGGTATAGCTCCCGGCAACGGACCTCATTTTTGTGGATGTTTTTGAAACGGCTAAAAAAGTTGGATTAGTAGGCGTGGGAAATTTCGAGTTTCGGATCTTATTATCTCTTGAATATCTCTATCGGATGAGGTTTTCAATTGCTCTCGAATCAGATTGGTTTGCTGGTTTTGTTTTAAGAATCTTGTTTTACATTTCTGGGTTGGTGCTTTCTCTGTATTCTTTTTCTTGATCTTAATCAATTCAATTGTGGTTTTAAAATTTTTGTCTTTCTCATCGAATATAAAATTCAATTGAGAGGAACTTCCACCCACTTTCCACAACGCATGTATCTGCATGGTTTTATGTTTGATTTTTAAAACGTATTGAAAGGAAACATTTCTTTTGATATTTCTGCAGTTCGCATACGCATAAGCATCTATGGTATTGGAGCTGTGAAACCTAAATCAAATTTCAAATCAGGAATCACATTGACTAGGGTGTTATTTTCCGAGCTACTTTTTCCAGGCTGGTGCGGAATCAAATTGCAGTTTGTAGTTTTTGTACCTCAAAGGGAACGAACTATCAAGTCATCCGATACGCATGCGTCAGACCTCCGGATGTGGATTGTATCTCCGTAATACCATACGGCTGACGCGACAGTTGAATCCACACAAGACGGTCCTGATATAGCTCTTAATGTCAACGTTGTAAGTATCTAAATATCTTGATTCACATGACTTAGTATTTAGAAGAAACTAGAACCAGTTTGGAAGACAAAACTTTTTGTCTCATTTTTATCTGGTCCCATTTGTTTATGATCACTGGCGGTTATGGTTATTATCATTAGCTGCAAGCAATTTTCGTCTGTAGAAGCTTTTGTTTTTTGACCTTGCGATTTCAGAGAACCTTTGAAATTCATGCTAATGATGCAGATTCTATGTCCTTTTTTGGTGCCGAATTCCGAATTTTTGTTCTATTTGTGTACTCGTATTCATTAAGCTTTGCATAGATTTAGCTGATACTTTTTGTTGCCTCGTAAAATTGACAATTCAAATTAAGTTTCTCCACTTGATTATATATGTATATATAAATTGATCCCTATTTCCCTTGGTCACGACATCACGCGAGAATCGCTGGACCGATTGCGATGAAACTTTAGTGGGTTGTTGTGCACATGCCAGGGAAGGTTTATAAAAAAAAACTGCCAAGTGTGTGTCGGGTAAAACTGATTCTGAGGCGGTATGAAGTTCGCCGGGTTAGCTAGTAATAGATAATTTCAGGTTTCTGCTAAATCTTATAGATGTTAAACCAAGCTTCGATCACATTAAAAGCATTTAGCATCATTGAAAGTAAAGTTATTGCAACCATCATCATCTTCGTCATTTGTTATAGCTTTTCAACCACAGTTCACATGTTCCATATTCCATGTTCACATGCATTAAACGCTATCCTAACGCCATGCCATCGCCATCAATCTTTCCCGCGGAACAATGGTGTTCGTGTTTTGTTCCGTTTTACGCTCTCGTCGCGAATTTTTCAAGCCAAATTGTGCTCGTGTAAAAAGCCCATTTAGAATCGTTCTGATGCGTATGACTTTCGTTTTTATTGTGCTTACATGAACTTTTAATTTAAATAGCGTGAAAGCTCGTCGACTTTCTCGATAACATGAAATTGTCATGTGATTGTAAGTTATATTCAAATAACAGTACCTAATGTATATTCAAATAACAGCGCCATTACAGAAAATTTTCAGTTTCAGTTCAGAAAAGTTTCAGTTTTTTAGTATAGCATAAACATATCTAATGCGTCAAAACAAATATTGAAAACTCACGTCATACGATACTAAAATAATACCATTCAATATGTTAACATCACATTTATAAATTCGTATTTCCAAAATGCAGTCGTTGACCTCATTTTATAGCTTTAATGAAAATACATAGTAAAGGAATCAACGTTTATCCGCTCATAAAATCATTAGAATACTTTAGCAAATAGAACGGATCCATACATTTGAATGGATCTATTGTTTAAAACTCCCACGAGTTGAGTGTAACGGAACGTTACAGCTAAATAGACTAAATAGTAGTTAAAATGTAAATACGTATTACGTGCGAAAAGCAAAAGCCGCTAATGCGACACATTTTTGCGTGAGAAAGAATATATTTTACTTTGTGATTCTTATTTAATTAGTAACACAAATAAAATTACAGTTACATTTTGAAAGAAGTTTAAACAAACTTTGAGTAAGAAATCAAGACGATCTAACAATAGAAACTAAAAGCACTTAAATAACAATCACAGCATTGATTACATCAATCCATTTTAACAATTAATATAGCCATTACGATGTCAACCATAAATGGAGAATCATCCAAAATAAAAGGTGAAAGTTCACGCTTTTGAGACGAGAAAGTGAAACTGAAAACTGTCACAGAGGCGAATAAATCAAAAAGACCGACTGCATATATTTATTGAATTACGACAATCGCCTTTGATAAATAAAAGTTGCGTAAAGGCAGCAACAATTTTTGCCCTTTAATCTTTCGTCATATTTGTAAGTTCCCTGTGAACAAATTAAATTAGTCTTGACTTTTTTTGTGTTAATTTATCACTTGGTATTTGGTTTCACTTGCTGAATACATGTTTCCAATTTTGGGTGTCGTTTTTCCTACGGCTGTACACATTTAAAAAAAAACTTTATTTGATTAAAGTCCTTTTACGGCATTTTGTACTCGTTCAAATTGTTGTTAATCAGTTAATGATGAATATGACTGTCTTGATGGACTTGAGTCATAATAAAATTGTTTGTTTAATGATGACATTAAACATAAGAATAATGATCGTTTAATGTTACTTCATCTTCATCGTAACATTTCATAATCTTTACAATTTCTTTATTGTACTCTTTCCCTCATATTTTTTCAACAAATCCAAACAATATATCCAAACACTATGTGTCTAATAAAGTTGTTATTAAACACTATTTTACATTCATTGTTCTTGCATAAACGTAATGACATGTTGTTTCCACGGAATTATCGATCCGATAGAGGCTTTCGTAAGATTCAAATTGTATGTCATTTCGTATGCGTGCATTGGTAATTTTCCCGCTTATTTATGTTTGAAGTCTTAAATAATGTCTCTTTTGAGTACTAATTGAATAAGACGAGATGGATTTTGTTTCATGTATTTAATGCTGTTTCTATTTTATTTCCTGATTTAGATTATTTTTTATTTATGACCATATTGCAGTTCTGAACTCGGATGTTGTTTTTATCGATACGAATTTAATGGTATCCGATTTTTGTAAGGAATGCTTATTTTTCAGTTACATTTACTTTACTCATTGAAATTTAAGTAACCAAGGAGCTTCCCAAGAAGCTTTTGTTCATAAATCATAAGAAAACCATTATTCTTCAGTTACTCCCAGACAGTGCAATGAAAATTCAGCAGAAAAACTCGCAAGGAACTCGTCCTTATTTGATGAACATGATTATTCTACTGCCACTTTTGCCCCATTCTCTGCCAATACGTCGGAGTGAGGTTGACGCCAACAATCTGATTCCCTCACGGCTGCTAAGTTTATCGCTTCCGCCTCTATGGCGCCGCAAATGCAAGTAAAATGTAAGTAATAGCATGCTTTTATCTATGGCAAAAGTGCCGCCGGAGCCTCGCGTGGTGTTAGCAAGGCTTGTTAAGTTAGCTTGTAAAGGTTTGGGCTGTAAGAGGTTTGAGAATGAAAATTGTATGATGGTTGATATAAATTCTAGGGCCTTTGAACATTTAATGATGTATGCAGAAAATCTGTTTTCTCCATTTTGAAGTGTGTTCCCATTCTAATTTAAACATTATTTCTCTTTCAGGTAAGTGCTTTTCTGTCATTATGCTGTAGTTTGAGGTGTAAGTAAGGTAATACATTAAACCTATCAAAACATAAGATCGGCAATTTGCCCGACCTATCTAGTTTCCTACATTCGCACAATTTAGTTATAATGCCACCATTCACTGCCATAACGTTTATTACAGTCACCGATTCACCTACTTCGCCTAATGCGTCTTTGCAACATGAAACCCTCATAAAATTTATCTATTATGCCTTGTTACATAGTCTCGACATGGCGACTTTAAATTGATTCAGATTCTATGAAATTTGCATTAAACGTTACATGTTATAGATCCTGGTTCACATTGTATACGTAAACTGCATCAGATTGGTACCAAGAAATTACTTTATCAAAGCACAATATCATTATCCCTCAACAGAGTAGGCAAATCTTCAGATAAGTAGGTACACACGACGACACATCAAGCTACGCAAAACCAAAATTAGATGGCCGCGCGTGGTTAGGTTAATGTATAATGTCGCGCGGCTAACTTATGTTTGTTTTGCGTAGCTTGATGTGTCGCCGTATGTACACATGTTTTGAAATCGCACTCTCTAATCACAGTTATCTTTTTTCTTATAAAGTCATTTTTAATTCTGGCAATACCCATAAGTAACATCTCAATCTAAAGCTATGATATTATCTAGTTCAATTTTTCCATTGTTCTACAAAATAACCTCGACATTGCACTCGTCTGTTTTGCATTGCACATTCGTCTATGCAACATAATCTTGTCTATCTGGTAGTCGTAGCACGTGCTCTAGCTGCGTTGACATGCATGCCATGCTCTGCTTGGGTGAGATAACATCGCGGTGAAACATTAGCCCTTGATGTGTCTATAAGGATATTTATCTGGACCATTAAATATATTTATTACCTTTCTCATACATACGTCTTCAGTCTCTTCAGGTTGAGTGTGGTCTACAGATGTGCGTTCAATGCCTTGGCGTTTATCATTTACTAAATTACTATACCTTAATTGTTTCATGTATTCCCATAATGACCATGTGATTAGTTTCTTCTCTTCTAATTATTATCTATCTATCTCCAATAAATGGATATGGTTTCAAAATCTTACTCTGTTTAATATTAGTAATACATCATGTTTTTGTTAGTGGGCCGCGTCCGTTACGGTGTCTGATTGTGCATCGGGTCACTGCCCGTGAACTCATGTGCATTTCCTCTCTTTACTGGTTTACTGGTGTACCTTCATGTTTGTGCTCATTTTGGGTGTTTAATTACTAGTGATATCTTGTTGCTTTTAATTATTATTGCATTTTATTTCATCTATAAATTATTATACAAGTTAGTTATTCTTACAGATGTTAGGATTTGTTTCTACTATATAAATACTGTGTTTATTGCTGATATCTTTATTGTACTATTAATTTTAACTATCATCTGCCTCATTCATAATGCATGTTCTTTTACTGGTCGTTTACTATGAAGTTTATTACACTATGTACCTTTTTATGAGAGTTGTACAAAATGTAATCTTGTCGCAATTTACTGCCCGAATTACCATCGAATTTGTTACTGCAACTTCCTAGTGATCGCGTGCGAAGTCAGGCAATCAACCACTCATCTGCCTATGGTGAAACTTGCGCGCGCGCGACCTCTGACACTACATCCAAGATGGCCGCCCAACTGTCAAACTAAATACTCTTACTTTCCTTATCTACTAACGAATCGTATTTACCGTTTTGTTACCGCTTTGGATGATCTATTGTAGCGTTAGATTCACTGATATCATTGTGAAATCTTTTAAAAAGAATTAGCTCTTTTTGTTGTGAAATGAATGGCTACTTTTGACTACCGATGAGGTCACAAGATGTTCGCATAGTATCACCGTCATTCTTTTCTTTCGCGATGATAAATGATTAATTGTACATTCATTATTTATATGAGTAAGCATTAATCCATAATCCTGAAATTTTCTATTAGAGTAGATTATAATAAGCATTGCTAATTTATAAATGATTGCAGCACTATTGTTCTGGACCATTCAAACGAAGATATGGCGTGTTATTTAAGATCGTAAATGTTAAGTAGCGAACAAAATTGGTTGGCATATTCACTTTTTGTATTGTTAATAGCTGACAGATGCTTACGGTAATGTGAATAGTACCTATACACTACATAAAAGTCACCTTAAATTATGCTTCATAGTTTGGTTTTTGCTTATATCTTCCGACAGCTGACCGAGGAAGAATCTCTATTCTTCCTCGTCTAAGACCTAACCAAGGAAAAGTGAAGATTGCTGTTTTTGCTTTGACTTTGAATAATTTAATTTAATAAAAATAATGGTTAGCTTAACTGACAGATTGTTCGTCATATTTCGTATGAAAGATATGTCAAAATAATGTTCTGTCAGATAGAATATCAAGAAATTATTCAGAAGTGGCCAACAGGCCCCTAATCTACCATAATTGTAACAAAACACTCAAATAAATGACAGAGAATTTCGTTAAACATCTCAAAAATAGCAGATCAAATCACTAAAGACGCACGAAGTGCAACTGACAGTAAAAAAAAAGGTATTCCACAAAAAATTTTTAAATCAGACCACCTAAGTTAAAAGCTATTATGGTTACATAAAGGTAACTGTTTATAATTAAAAAAAAACTTCTACCTATCAACGCCATTAGATATCAGACAAGTCTGCATAATATTACAGAAAAGTTAAAGGAGTTTTAAATAGCTTGTTAAAATTTACAAGCCTATAGACTTGATCGAAAGATAGTTAACAATTTCTTATACCTATTCTACAACAGCTCAAACGTTGAGCGAAAAAATCGTGAAGAAACTGGCAAACGATGAAGAAAAAATTCTGATGCGTATGTGTAGTCCAAGAATCCGCATCGGGCACGCGTGGTGGACTAACACCCATAAACCCCTATCCTCTGCCTGGTACGCCTTCCTTGACTTTGCCCTGCAATGGGACGTACATAGGCTGAAGATGATGAATTTATACTAATAACTTTTTCGTGGATTCCCTGATTTCTGCAACAATGCAATTCACTAAGCGCAAACATCGTCACAACCTTAAATTCGTTGTTGAAACGTCGGCGTCGGCGAGCTTTCAATTTCATGTGTCAAACTCATATAAAATCTCCGACGATTTAAAGGATGCGAGCTCATCGATGTTTTTTTTCAAGGAAACACCATAACAGTGCGCAGAGTAAACGAAGCTTAATATGTTTACATGCGCCAAAGTTTCTAAATTGACATAAAAGAAAGTGGCATAAACATAAACTCAATCCGACACCTAAATTGTCAGACATACATGAAGATAAATTGGTAGATACAAAAACAGATATGTAGAAAAAGAAGACTAGTTAAGAAATCAATAAGAAAGAAAAGGACAGGTGTTGCAACTTTCAAGTCGGGGTACTTAAATGTTTAATGCAAAACAAGTGACTTGCCCGAGGTTATATGGCAGAGTAACTACAATGTTTCTAGGGCTGTTCTCTGACACTTTTAAGATTATGTGTCATCTCTCATGGATTTTTGAAAGACTTATATACAATGACGTTTTACAAATAGACGCCTCATACGCTAACATCACTATACTTTAAAATGGCGCGATAAAGTGACGTGTAATCCGTACACTAGACGGCGCGGAACTATGTGAAAGCCGGGCAATTACCTTATATACCTTACCTTGCTTTTTTGTTGCCATTTTGGAGCGCGGGCAACCCAACTAAATATAAAAACATCTTAGGTTATATAGATAAAAACCTAGCAGATGTTGCCATTGAAGAAATTTAATATAGAGTGAGAGAGTACAAAAAAGTTAATTTCAAACCCTCACCCACAAACAGAAGATTAATTATAACACCTTGACCTCAAAAATTTACCTATCTAAGCATAAAGACAAAATATGTCGTACGATGTTATAATGATGATGACAAATTCACAGTAAAATTGTGGTGGCATCACAGAAAATTAAGCAATCATTTTTGGGTGTTATGGACCATAAAACGGGCAGGACCATTAGAGAAAGTTTGAATCATTGAGAGAAGTCTAATTTCAACAGTAGACATTAAAAACAACGATAAGTATAAGATGCCTATTTTACTCCAGTATTGCTGTTTCGTATGATAAATTGTGTGACGGTTTTGAAATTTCTAAAATGGCAATTGCACAGTCATTCGCGTGGTTTTATCCATCTAAGGTTGGCAGTAGTTCTTTGACAGGCTCTTATTGTTGGTTGAAATGTTGAACAAGTCAAAATAAATAAGCATTCTAAATACAGCTTAAACTGTTTCGTTAAAACTTGATTGTCATTGTATTTGCACTGTTTAGCTAATATCGAATGCAATTCTAATGTAAATGTGACAGAATTATGAAGCAAAAGGATTAAAATCAATTTTATTTAGCGTCTACCTAATGTACGTACTATTGTACATTTTTGTCTCTTACCCTTGGTACAGATACTCTTTCTTATACTGTGCCTTGGTATAATTTTAGTCGGTAAGTGTATTATAACTTAAAATGTGTAAATACATACATAAACCCATATCCCTTTTGCGGAAATCACAAACTCTGATACAAATAACAACCATATTTTAAGTACCTATCTGTGCAGATATAAAGAAATACTAAATATAGAACACTATTTTCCAGATAAGTTTTCAATAAAATAGCTGAGTCGTGTTATTATCATCAAAAATACTAAGAATTCCTAGTTGAAGCATAATGATACAATGTAATCTCTTCGTAAACTACCAGAAAACTAATTTTCTTAGAATAAAAATGTAAACATACTCGACCGTAAAGTTAATTTCATTCAACCCTTGATCTAAAGTTTTGTACAACATACCATTACTTAGTTTATCTCGTTCAAAACACCAGTTGTACTTGTACCAGCCCTGCTATCGATAGTGGCGTGTGATTTACTAAAAGACACACCGCCTATAGCGACACAGTTTCTAAGAAGATCTCAAGATTAAGCCCCCGTATAATACTTACGTTTATTACATTTAACTTTACCTTAAACAGTATGAGAACCAGTGCTTATAGGTTAATCGAATTTTGAAACTGTAATTGGCAATTGTTTGTGCTATTTGAATTGAATTTCTTGATATTTACACAGGGCATTTAATGTGGCTACAGGCCACGGTAGTTCAAATGTTAGACATTTATGTTCTTAGCCAGCAATTGTAATAATATTAGAGATACAGACAATATAATAATGTGCTTTGATATTAGTATGGCCTAATAAAACATATATTTCAGAATTTGCCACTAAAACGGGTAACTTGTTTTATGCATCAGATTATACATAGAGATACAAAATAACATTGTAATAAAACCAAGACAGTGTCTATCTTTTGTTGACAAGCCTATGTTGGTAAGAAAATAGCCAATGCGATTTGCCCGCCCTTGTATTTTGACTTCACCCAGAAAGATGTTCCAAAGTTTAGATCCTGGAGAATTAACGTCGCCTCCAGGTTTGATCTCGGAAGAGTTGGAGGGATAGCTTTCCCTGTCTTGAGTTTTCCCTTTCTTGTACATCCACAATGATCAGTGAATGGAGCTGACTGAAGACATGAATGCATGGAAAATAAAAGAGCTAGCCTTTGCCCAGCAGCGGATAAAATAAATTAAGAAAAGTATATTTCGGAACACTTGCAAACACAGAAAGATGTGGATCGAATAATTTTAAACATTGGACTTCAACATATTTCCACCAGCAGTAATTTTTGTGTAAACAGCAGTTATAACTCACGCAGAACTCAAATATTTAACCTTTGTAAAAATATGGTAGACGAGACGTTTCTTAGAATATTTTTCTTGTTTGTATTTGGCCGAGCAAACCGATAGAACAAAGATTTGTCTGGGAAAATGCTTATAGCCACCAAATCCAATACCAAGCATGACCTGCATATCCAAGATACATTGAATGATATATGAAAACATTATGAATCACTGACAAATTTCCATGCCTTACGGTCGTAGATACTAAATAGATTCCGTTATAAAATCCCTTTCAAGCCGGCCTATAAACTCGATTCTGACATGCAAGTTCCCGGTTTAAAGGTGTAAATCACATTAATGCACTTCCTTTGCTGTCAGCTCTCATGCGTACTTCGTAACATGTGCATAATTATGTGGATAGACAGTTTCCGAGCGATTCATCAAAATTGCACTCGCACTAACGCATAATATATTTCTCACCGAAATAATATCTCTGCTTCCGTTTGATGTTTTAAAGGAAATATCAGTTAACCTCTTGTGGCCTTATCTATACATATGCAAAAGTTTCGTGACTGACTGACTCATAAACAACGCATAGCCTATACCACTGAAGATAGAAATATGAAATGTGAAAAACATTCTTCATGTCGTGTCTTATCAAGAACTCAGAAAGGCACTTGCGGAAAAGATACAGGGTTGGCGACTACTCCACCGACAAGAGCGTAAGTAAATAAGATGATGATTCTACAGAGGATGTATGGGCGCTCTAAGAAAGGATTTTTCAAAAATCAACCCCAGAGAGTTGCAACAGGGTGTTGAAATCAACGCGGACGAAGAGGTGGGCAAAAGCAAAAGAAGAACATGGTTGATAAAACATAGTGCTGTGAAGAAATATTTGAATAGCTCAACTACTAAAGTCAATAATTCGCAACATCCTCGATGTAGTTGGTTTACCGTTTTGTGTATACTGTGAATTGAGGCCTTAAAGTTGATCGCTCTATTCACGACACAAGCAAAATTACGTTCTCATTTACATTCAAACATTCGGTTCTCTCTACTTAGAAAGAATCACCAATACAATGTTTGCTGTCATCAATACTATAATCATAAAGACTTTCTTCTTGAGCAAACTCTTCATTTGAAATTCCCATACCTTATTAGCTTTAAGAAAATCAAATAGCTACTCCTAACTGTTTACTCAACGACGGACACTAAATACTATTCTCGTATTCTGTGCCCATCTCTCGTCGTATCCCATAAATTATCCCTTTGCTTCTATACGATACCAGATGCGCTTGCGCCAGGTACCGTTTCAGTATAATTTAGGGGCTTTAGCGAAAGCGTGCATCATCTAAGACAAGTGATTTAGTAATTTTTTTTTCTGATAGAACAGCTCTCATTTAAGCAGCACTTTTTTTATTCACAACCTAATTATTATTATGATCATCCTGTCATCGTCTTGTCCTAAACATAGACCATCGCAAGGTGCGCCACAAAACTCGATCTTCGGCCGTCTCCATCCTTTACTGTCGCTCCCAGCTTCCTGTTAAATAATTATAATTAGTTATCTTAAAATAGGAAACTTAACTTGATTGGGCAAGCAAATCAGAGGTCGTAGCATGATGCGCGTGATAAGGCTATATCCGCCTTTTTATATCTCGTTAATTCGTTAGCGTGTAAATATAAGAAGAGCGAAGGCGAGATTGCTCTATATCACGCTGTCATAATACGGCCGCTGGTATCATGATATTAGATCATCACTATTTAAATTCAAACTATATGTTGGACATACACATTTAATTGTTTTATGTACGTAAACGTTTTTGTTAGCAACTCTCCCGCTAACAACTTTTCTCTTAAATCCAAAATCATGTAACTTGCACGCCCATTCGCTGTCAAGCGCTACATTGCAATAGGTGTGCGGATATTCTGGACTGGTTAATGTATGTCCGTTATTAATTACAGCTTTGATAGCAATAGTAGTATGTACGTTCGACGTCAGGTAAATTCACAACAGTTGGCTGCACTTTGCCCACTGGAGAAACATTGAGGGCTTAGTTAAGTTCTGTGGCAGGGAAAGATTACTCGCTTTATTCTGGCTTTCGAATACAAATAAGATAGTTCCGTATGCAATTTGATATTTCGCTGCATGTAATGTGTGAAAATAATTGTGCGAATGAAAGATGCCAAGGTTACGTGTCAGGATCGTGATTCTTGGCGCTTCCTCTCGATCAATTTTAACAATTTGAACATGCAAGAGTGGTATGGTTAGACTTATGTTGCAAAACCATATATCATAAGCAATCGTGATATTTGCATGCATTGAACTGTATCAAATAGTATTATGTCACAGAGATTTACTGTAGAAACGCGGATGTCATCAATGCGACGTCGTTTTGCACTTACAAGTGTGTAATTGAGGATGAAGCGACTATTGTCAATGACGACGACCGGGATGAGTTTAATTTCCATGTAAATACAAATTGGTATTTTGATACTCCAGACAACAGCAGAACGTATAAGTTTGACAAAAGCCTTCTTTTGTTACATGATTGATGATTTGATTAGCAGACCGCTAATCAAAATCAGGTAATCCAAGCATGGTTGTGAACCTTTTGACTGGTAATTTGGAAATAGTCCTTGTGAGCGAATCGGCAGAATTATAATTAAAATCTTTTAAGTAAAGTTTCTTTTACTGATTTTAAGAATATTCTCATGGAATATGATCAATGTAGTTATATGTTAGGGTGTTAATCTCTCTCTAATATTGGAAAAATTCAGAAATGGGCCGGAACTCAGAAATGTTTCGTCGCGGGTCTCCAAGATATAAAAAATCGATGTAAGCGAAAGATTGTTCAGTTGACAACATTTCATTTTAAGAATGGTACCAAAATTAGAAAACCATTTGGAGATTATGTGATTCAAAGCTTATATCAAAATTATCAGATTTTTCTATACATTATTTCTCGAGTTATTTGAAAAATACTGAAAAATTAAATAGAGCTTGAATGAAATTTTATTCCTTTGCCTTCTTGGCTTTTCTATTGTATTTGACAGTTTTTATTTTTAATTTTATTGCGGCCAAGGTATTATAGCAATTCATCCTAAGTTTTTCAGAAAATTCAAAATTAAATTAAAAATAGAAATATCGGTCAGAAATAGTAAAAATTAAATCGGAGAAATACGTATTTCTTATTTTTTTACCTTTTTTATATTTTTCATTAAAAACAAGTGGTTAAAAAAATTTTATGTTGTCAATTACCATAATAATTATGTGATATAAGTTGTAACAGACTAGTGAAACTATCTACTTCACACATTTCACTATGATTGTAAACCACGCGTGAATGATAATTTAATATCATTGCATTCAGATGACCATTGCGAACTTAGAATCGCCGTTAGCAAGGTTGTTTGTCAAACGTGGCGTATGCAAAACCATCTACGGTTCCTTAAGTTATGTCTGTCGTTTGGTATTTGCGAGTTTATCTGCCGCATGATTGAGTAGTTAAGTAACTGTACCTACTGGCATACTGGTATGTTCTACTCCAATAGTCCAATCTCAAGGTTTAAACAAAAATCGAATTTATAATTTCTATATCTTGAAAAGTCGAATTCTTAAAACAACATGGAAATGGATATTACAGTATTGATAGAATATGTAGTATGTATCTTATCTTATCTTATCTTGTTGTGGGGGCTGGCAAGCCAGCAACACTTCGAGCCAGTGGGATCTTTTGTGTTAGCCCCAATACTTTTTGTTTTCTTCACCCTTCAAATACATGGTCAACGAAGGAGGCAATACCGGGGGGAAGAAACCTAAGATCTCCCGGTTTTGGGTATCCATCTCCGAGGCGGCAAATGCGTTTTGCCGCCAGGACATCACAGTCACAAAGTACATGCTCCATAGTCTCCTCATCCTCTCCGCATGCCCGGCAGCTGGGATCTAGGGTGTTTCATTTTGTGCATCATCGTGCCTGTGGCGTAGTGCCCAGTGAGGGCTCCGACAATGGCACGAGCCTTGCTTCTGCTATTATTATATGAATCTTGAGACCCGAGTTGTCACATTGCTGATAAATTTTTTGGAGTGTTGTAGGCCTGTCTTATGATTTTTTTCTAACCGACCTAAAAAACTTTACATACCTTCAAATCTAAAGAATATTATGTATATAAGGTCTAACAAAATTAGGTAAAACTATTTTAAGAGGATGATCAGACCATCAAACTGAACAACTTTCTCTATGGGACCAATATCGAAATCGCGAAAAAAAAATCAGCTGTTCCGTACAAACGTACTCGACCTAAATGTATGGGACAGCAGATTTTTTTTTCGCGATTTCGATATTGGTCCCACAGAGAAAGTTGTTCAGTTTGATGGTCTGATCATCCCCTTAAAATAGTTTCAACTAATTTTGTTAGACCTTATATAACGTCGAGGATAATCAGGTTCAAATCCAATTTTTTTTAGTTCTTGCTTTATATTTTGATAGTTTTGTTGTTACTCACCCTATAATATTTGCATGCGGATAAAGGATGCTGTCTCAGTATCTGTCACAGTATTGTGAAAGTTAGTGTAATTCTTGCAAATTGCTACTAATTTGGTTAACCGTGTCTTATCATATCACTTTTGTTTGTTTTTTTCTAACCACAGTTATGTCACTGAATATTTTCGCCATTTTACAACAACAAGTACCAGCTGTTCTTACGCAGTGGTAACCTAAATTGTTAAGTCCTCAACGTTTCTAGGGTATGTGTAACCGCCATTTGCGTTTTAGGCTGAGATTCAGCGACGATTTATTAAAGTTTTAGCTTAAATATTCCGTGGTCTTAGTTCGAACTTCCGTGTATCGAAATCCATACATTTTCGACCCTTCTTATTTGGAATAATCTCACGCTCAAAAGACGTATCTGAATCTTGACCTTAGAGGTTTGCCCCATAGAAAATAAGTATAGCTAATTACTTTTGCTACTCGTCCATGCATTTATTATGTATTGTTACAGCTATTTTGATATTAACTACTACTAAAAGCACTCTAATACTAGGCTAATCTCTTCGGTCAACGCTTTCATATAATAACAGTATTTCATGTAAACTAAGTTCGTTAAGTCAATCATGAATAATTTGTACTGAAATCACATAAAGATAACTGCTCTAACGCATAACTTCTAACGCTTACTAATACGTTGTTGTTATTTAGTAATAGTTTCTTTGTATCAGTTAACGTAACAGTTTACATTCCGCAACGATGTATTAACGTTAGTCACGGTGACGTATACGGTATAACGATTTTCTGCACTCGCTTTCGAGATCACGAGTTTTGCTTTCAGAATCGTAATGTTCATATTATCGTATATATATCTTTACGTTTTCACACTTACCTATATGGTTAAGAGGCGGAACATTTACATGATAAAATTGGTGTTCTCAGTATTGTAACAAATGTTTTGGAGTTTTAATGTATTTCGGCCGGTCGAGAATTAATTACCTTTTTTGATTACCTGCTGTTCTTAATTATGCCATTTGGGTTGCTTTTGTTACTTTAAAAACCTGAGTCGTATTTAAGAAAAAACTTTGCGTCCAACCGAAAGGTAACTTTAAAAGATATCTGTGCCTGTAGTGTTGGTATTTTGAGTTCTTCAGTTGTTTAGGCTGTGCGTTGTCCGTCTGTCAGTCAGTCATTTCGTCACTGATCTCTTTTACAAGTATAGATAAGAGAGTTCTAAAATATGACACTTGTATTACGATTCAATATAAAAAATCATAACCGCATCAATCTATGATCCCCACAATAGAGAAATATAAATAGCCTCATAGCCCTTTATTTTGTAATCAGTCAGTACATACAAACTTTATATTGTTGTCTGTGTTTGAGAAAAAAAAACAGAAAGATATATAAGGTCTAACAAAATCAGCTGAAATTATTTTAAGGGAATGATCAGACCATCACTTTCTCTATAGGACCAATATCGAAATCGCGAAAAAAAATCAGCTGTCCCGTACAAAACTGGAAACATAACTCAACTGAAATGTATGGCACAGCTGATTTTTTTTCCGCGATTTCGTTATTGGTCCCATAGAGAAAGTTGTTCAGTTTAATGGTCTGATCATCCCCTTAAAATAGTTTCACCTAATTTTGTTAGACCTTACATAGAGTCCCTCTTTATATGCTGACACTTTTTAAAAGGATGATCAGACCGTCAAACTGAACAACTTTATCTACGGTAACAACATCGAAATCGCAAAAAAAAAATCAGCTCTTCCATACAAAACTGCAAACCTACTAGAGCGAAATGTATGACAGCTTATTTTTTTTCGCGATTTCGATGTTGGTCCTAAAGAGAAAGTTGTTCAGTTTGATGGTCTGATTATCCCTTTAAACATATGTCAGCATATTAAGGGCCTATGGCGAAAAATAATTGAAGCGAAATGGTCGTGTGATAGCTAATAATTACTGCCTGATGCGAGAGAAAGAGATGGGGCGCGCCTGAAACGACGCAAGCGTAAAACAAACTTTATTTAATTGTGATTGTACTATTTATGTAAGTTCAATTCTGCTCTTATCAAAATTTGTACAATATCAATGTCTTTTTTTAATCAAATCTCGTGTTTCTATTATTCACCGTTTAGCAGTTCCAAGCGTTTATAAATAAAAACGGAGGCTACTTTGGCTTGTTTTTCTATCGAGAAAATGTGTCTTAATCGTGTTTTGGCTCTTGTCAAAACTTCAATTATATGTTCAATTTACACATATCCGCTAATCATACTCCTACTGTTAGTACTTCATGATATATGATGCTTTGAAGAATCCTATTTTTTTCACATCGCCTCTTAAGAGAGACGCTGTATATTTAGTTTGACTTTCTTATCAATCTTATCATTCACGCAATCGAATAAATTTCACATTCATACATATTACAAGCATGATTTTAGCTAAGCACCTTCCATTAGCACGCCTATAAAATATTAAACGTCACATAAAATTTGCACAAATGATAAATAGCATAAAACGCAGGTAGAAACGAAGACATTCCTAAACAATGCTAATGTTCATTTATCATTGTACCGATCATTGGAGGTGTATCAATAAAATAAATCACGTCATTTCCTCGCGACAAAAACAACGACAAAATTATGCAAGATATATATCTTATAGCAATAAACATAGAATTTATTATGATGCGCTAATCTACCGTATGGCTGCGGCGCACTGTCTCCAAAGAACTTCCAATAATGTTATTCAGACTCTCCCAAAACTCATTAAATTCACCTAAAACAGTTTCTAAATCGACACTCGTAAAGTCATGAACTCCAAACGTGCCAATACTTCGTTACAAATTTTAATAGAATTGCCATATTAGTTGTGTCTCTATCGCACTAGCGCCTCCGATATTTGTGTGACAGAGGCGAATAACTATGGCGGTCCTATTAGGAATTGAACCGGGTTACAGATATCGCCGCGGTACTCGTATGCGCAGTCCCGTTACTTGCTCACCTGCGCCCGCGCTTCTCTAGTTATGCTAATGGTTAAAAGCGGCTAGCTCAATACCACGAAATACAGACTACAGAAAGACTCTTTTCCACAGATGCATGAACAAGCGCACACATTAGACCTCGCCAATAGAATTTCTTAACAAATATTCCCGTGACCGTTGCAATACTTGCAAGAATGCTGGGACTTTTGTGTGCGGTTTAGTCACGGGTTTATTTGTAGCAGACCATCTGCATTTTCTTATTTCTGGGATTTTGCATTGGAAAATAAGGAAACGAGTAAACTGGACGTATAGGAGAATTCATTGTATTACTTTAAAATACTTGTTTAACAATGGTTTCACTGTTCTTGACTGGCTACATCTTTAGTAGTTGATAGCGCATAACAATAGTCGGTAAATAACGAAATAGTGCTCATAAAAATACCATAAAGTCGTTGAACTTTATACTACACGCAAAAAATCATGCAACATTAAAGTACGTGTACAAACCGCGTAGGCAAAGTGGTTTGGGTGCTGTAATATTATTTTATTGAATATCCAAAAGTAGTTTTTGATTAATACTTTCATACCTCACTCAACCTCACCAACATTCAAATTATATGGGAGCTAATTGTGCATGACTTTTTACCAGATACGATATCTGGGGATCGGTCTTGATCCAACAATTTGTTGATTGGAATCTGACATAGTGCGTGATATAAACTTGATAGCGCGATTCAGGTTCAAGACTTTCCGGAACATCTATGGTCTTTTTCGATTCAGTGACTGAAGCTTTTTCTAAACGTCATGCAGATGTGACTTTTTCGGCTTATATTACATGCTTAGTATAATGTAACCTTTTGACACATCGCATGTAGCCAACTTCATACGCAAAATGCGTGCAGCTCGCATGCGGACTCGAATGACTGGAAGAAGACCGTTCAACACAAAATTATGGCCACTTTGTTCTACTATTATACTATAATATAATATATAATAATATAATATACTATACTATACCCGTTTTTTCAACCGACTTCAAAAATGGAGGATGTTTCTCAATTCGACCGTATATATATATTTTCTTTATGTGTGTTCGCGGATAACTTCGTCGTTTATGAACCTATTTTGATGATTTTTTTTGTTGGAAAGAAGATATTCCAAGGGTTGTACGTATAAGGAAACCAGGATCTGATGATGGCATTCCAAACAAATGAATTTTCTTATGATGCGAACGAAAAAGTCATCGACTGCAATATTATTTTTTAACTCTTTAGTTTTTTTGAAGGCGGTTTTTAATTTTTTGTTATTTTACATACATATGCATAACGTAAACACATCTTTGAATTGTTTATACTAAAACAAGAGTTTTGTAATATTTTTGCATAATCAATTAAATCTGACATTAATACTCACATTAATCTGTATAAAAATATGATTTGTAGCTATTTTGACACCTCAAGCTTTTATAACCGTAGGCGTAGGTATTTTATCTACCATTGTAATTTATTAAAATAATTCTCGACATATGGAAAATACTCATGGTATCTCTGCGAACGGGACAGTGGGTGGACGTGAAACTTAACTGAAATCGATTCGTAAAACCGTGTTTGAATCGAATACCCGACCTGTGGGTTAACTACGACCGTTTTGAATAAGATGTTCTTACAAACTAGGAAATTCTGTTTATTCTACTGCTGCATGTAGGTACTCAAACTCGTTTATTTATGACTCATACAGCAATTTATACGGTATTCTTAAATTGGTAAGTACGAGTAATTACAAGCTTTTTCTGACGCCCCCTATTTTAAGTGTTAAGTAGTTTTCGCAATTTTATGTTTATATTATTATTTTTTATTCTTATCGATTGTTCTTGACGATAGTGTAATGTAATTTAATGACACGAAGCAATATTGTTAGTGTATTTTCTTTTATATTATGAAATAAATAAAAAATAACATTCATCCCATCTTTCATTGTCAATTCGTATTGTTTAGCTATTAATTTAGAGCCTGAAAAATATCGACGATTGGGAAAAAACACCTGGTCATCACCTATACTGGCGAGAATAAAACTTCGCGATTGCCACTATACCGGCGGGAAAATTCCAAATCATCACCAATAATACTTAATCACCACTGGTGAAATTTTTTTTTTAATTTGGTACTAAATAGGTACTAGGGAAAGTGTGGATATATGACATTCTAATACCAACTTCGGGCAGTTTCACGTTTTAGTGATGGAATAACGTAGGCATTACACTGCAATGAAGTGTTATTATAATTATAATATACGAGCGTTAACCCGCGACTTCGTCCGCACATACCAGATTTTAATTCAGATCATAAGCTATCAAACAAAAAAAGTTTTATCAAAATCGGTTCAGTAGTTTTTGCGTGATACTCGTTCAAACAAACAAACACACAAACAAACACCAAAACAAACACACAAACAAACACACAAACAAACAGACAGACAAAAAATCCAAAAATTGGTGAAATGGAATCAGGGACACCTAAAAACCATATCGAAACTTTTTTTTTGTTAATATCTTCAATGTACAGACAAACTTCCTGTTACAGTTTTATAATAGTACGAGCGTTAACCCGCGACTTCGTCCGCACAAATTATATACCAGATTTTAAGTCAGATCATAAGCTATCAAAAAAAAAGTTTCATCAAAATCGGTTCAGTAGTTTTTGCGTGATACTCGTTCAAACAAACAAACAAACAAACAAACAAACAAACAAACACACAAACAAACACACAAACAAACAGACAGACAAAAAATCCAAAAATTGGTAAAATGGAATCAGGGACACCTAAAAACCATATCGTAACTTTTTTTTTGTTAATATCTTCAATGTACAGAAAACTTCCTGTTACAGTTTTATAATAGTATAGATAGATATATATACATTCCCAGTCTGTTTTGTACAACATCTCTATAATTCTATATGTTATTTGGTTGGCGGTATAATTTCATTCTTAAGTCTGAAACAATTCCGGATTTATTATTAAGGCATTGAATATCAAAGTAATATCAGACCAATTACGTATGCGCACATGAAGGAAGTTACACCATCAAATTGGCCTATCGTCGATGGCGATAGCAAATCAGATAACGCTAATGAATGGTTTTCAAATTGGACAGTGGAATTCATTACATTGCACAAAACGTGCTATTGTGAGAGACCTACTATAGCTACTGAAGACGCCATGCCTGATTGAAACGTCTTAATGAACACCCAACATCGATTGTCGTATCGAGTACATCTTGCATCGACTCGTGAAATCGATCACGGCCGCACAATGGTGCGGTTCGATTCGTGATTTGTAACTTTTTGTCCGTCGCGGTTTTTTAATGTGTAACATTGATTTATTGTCATGTTACAAATGATCCTGTTATGTGATGAACGATGTGTGCTGCGCTGATACGAGTTTATATCTTATTTTAAATAACTACAATACGAAAAGAAGAGTAGGTACTAAGGAGCACATCGGGTTCTTCCTTGATTGTGCGACTAAACTTTTTGTCTTTCATCTCTAGCGCCAATAGATGTCTTCGATCTTTAAGCCATGTCAAGGACTCTATGGATTGAAAATACCTTAACACTGGTAATCTTCGGGTTATTATTTTATTTAAAAAAAAGACTAGTATTAATTGTGTATAAGTAAGTAGGTAATACCTACCTAATAGTACCAAAAAAGAGTTATCAATCTGTTCATGAAAGATAATAATAATGTGTTACATAATTTTATAATGTAATAATTTTCGCCAAGTATTCATATATCTCTATGTTGTTTCGATTCTGCTTTTCCTTCACTAGTTTTGAACCTGCTACATACATACGTAATACCGAATCAGGATTGGGATTTTGTACAGGATTTGATACAAACCACCAACGGAATTATGGAGGGGTAAAATCCATACGTAATCGTAATCTTGATTCAGAAGATCGGATCAGAGTTCCGTCCGTATGTTTGTGGTGGTCCTTATCGGTGATAAAATAGGCTATATGTAATACATTCACGTTCATAACACTCGATACATCCACAAAAACACTGACCCAATTTAATTTCCCGTTTTTCACTTTCATTCGATGCTTTCATCGGTAATTCGATTAGCGGTGTCACATTGTTCGGTTCGAATACACGAGTCAAAGCTATCTTCGTGGCCCGCTAGACACGATTATGGGCGAATTTCGTGGTTCGTGCATTCAAAATGATTATAGTCGTAGGAAATCGACGCCTTGAAACGGGGTCTATTTATGAGAATTCGGGATTAGAGAGCTTTCATTATTGATACGTGACTTGTTCTCGATTATTATACTGAAATATGTAATTTAGATTTTAAGATCATTTTCCTTTTATGGTATTTGGAATAGTTTATTTCATTTATTTTAATTCAGAAAGATAAACGAGATAAAATACACAATTTTTTTTGGGATTGAAATAAATTAGATTTAAGACATGTATTTTTGACACGGAATAAATGTCGTATAATGTTTCCAATTATTTAGTTTGGTGATCTAAACTAAGTACATAAACTGATGGAAGATGGCGCCATAAAATATACTTAGGTATATAAGTTATACCTTAAACATAACGAACACAAAACTGTTTTGCCTTTCATCTTATATAAATAACGATTCGATTAACAGTATATTTCATCTCATCTCACTCTTAAATATAACCAGAAACATAAACATCTGTCGTAAATATTCAATGTGTAAACTTAAATGCGTAACATATTTCAGGACAACCATCAACCTGCACAACTTTCATTATGGAGATTTCAACATAGAAATCGACTAATAAAAACGTTGTTTTATAGAAAACAGTGGAGGAAACGGACAAGGAAAGCAGACCCCGTTACCCAGCGGGACTATAGCTAGGAAGACGATGATGATGGAAAAAGCCGAAGGCTCTAAATGAATGAAATAGCTTTTTTTGCGATTACATTGCTTTGGATCTAGTAGAGAAAGTTGTTCATTTTGACAGTCTGAAGCGCCCTCTAAAATATGTATAACGTATTTAGTTTATGTACACCTTGCATAAATACTTAGTTCCTACTACTTTATCATCAGAATTTGCTTTTAATTCAGTTTAAATACGAGTATGTTTAACCAAAATATTTCTGTATAATAACTGTCTCATGAATTTCAACCAACTAACAAAATTAATTATCCAGATTCCTAAACGTTTTTGCTAAAATTTAAACGCAAACTATGAGGAAGCCATTAGCAATAGTTTCGAGTTTTTCTTGTATAGTGTAACCGTTTATTACGAAGTCTCGAAGTTGGGTGCGGTTGGTTTTTATATCGCCCAGTTTACGATAGATCTTGTTTGCTATTTGTGCAAATAGGTTATTTAGTTTTATGCTGATGGTGATTTATAGTCTACATATATTGTAATTTGACTATTAACTACGTAGCTTTTGTTTCTTATTACTATTCATGCTTCAAGTTTATAAGGTTTCAATTTCAGTGGCTCATGTATTCATAGTGCTTTCAAAATGTTTCATACCTACCTCGTTAAAATTTTTGGTTTATTACCTTCAGCCAATCACTATTCCATTTGTTTTTCATATTTTACAACTACCTGTAATCACTTTTTATACAGGGTGAAATTGATATCATTAGCATCCTTTTAAACTAAGAGTTTACCCATCAAACTGAACAACTTTGACTATGGGAGCAAACAAATCGGAGCAAAAAAAATATCTGCTGTTGCATACATTTAAGTCGACTAGGCACTGCAGTTTAGTATGGAACAGCTGATTTTTTTTTGCTCCGATCGGTTTGCCCCCATAGTAAGAGTTGTTCAGTTGATGGGTAGACTCTTAGTTTAAAAGGATGCTAATGATATCAATTTCACCCTGTAGATTTGTCTTTACTTTTGGTATTTTACTACTATGATCTAGTAGTCGAGAACATCTCAGATTACATAACGGTTAATCAATATCACATGAATTACCGTTAAGAGAACTAAACAAGAAATAGAGAAAATTCTCAGCATCATAATATATTCTTAACATAAGTCCACAAAGAAGTCAGTGATATCCTATACTTAGGATCAAACGCAGCACATAATAACAACTTCCGTGCGAAGGTAGCGATTGATACTACCTTAATAAGGTAGTTTAAGTCTCAATTTATACAATTCTTTACCAATGTAAAGCTGTACCTTTCTATCGAGACAGACAACAGTAAATACTAAATAATTACAGTGTGTACTCTTCGACGGAAACTGACGTCCAGGCAGGCGTCCGGCGGGTTAGTCGTCAATCATCGTGACTCGTTCGGGAGATGTCGTGTTGGTCTGAGCCCACCCAACGGGCGCAAGCGCAGGCGCGCGCATAACAGTATCAATGCAGATTGATTAATCTTTTAAAGCTATTAATAATACTTTTGAAGGTCACATTTCCATTTAAGATTAATAAATGCCAGCATTATGCAATTACAGTTTCATTTATCAGCAAAGGTTTTGGAAAGCTACGAAATGTTACAGAAAATTTATGGCGGCACCTATATGTTTAAGTCTTTACCATTCGCCTCCAAAACCTTTACGATAAATCGTAATACGTACGTCCTGTGTGTTCGCATTCAGTTCATATCTTTACATGGTTTATGGGTTTGAGCCTAAGGCGACAGCCAGATTAGCCTTTTCGAATCTAGGCCGCCCACCTAGGGTAGGACTATAGCTAACTAGAACAAATCATCTGACGATGTTGTCTGTTAAGGGACATACCTGTTTGTTCACTAACTGGAATTTATGGTGAGTCTAAAAGCTTTAAGAAGTTGACTGCCTCTTATAGATTTCCATTACATGGTTTTTTCTTCATTTATCGATCAGAGTAATTTGAAATGTGAATGTTAACTGGAATAGGTTCTACACTCATAGTTAAAGTTGCTATTTTATTGAAAGCATAGTTTTCAAAATTTCAAAAAGTGTTTCTTTAAAATAATAAAGAGGGAGAAGATGATCAAAAAGATGCCAACATCTTTTGATTGAATATTACATTATTTACGAATAATTTTAATCTAAAATATGAAACTGTTTACGTCTGACATGGTTGTATGGGCTCGATCCCTTGGCCTTTAAAAAAAAGTCAGGCACAGTCTTGACATGATTTTGACAGGATCTTGCCTTCGTCTCTATGGAGCGATAAGCATGTCATCTGTAGAGTTTTTTAGGAACTGAATTTAAAAAAGAAAAGAAAAACGCTCATTAGATTACTTCACACTTGCATGCACATCCTTACGCTAGTGTTAAAATCAAGTAGATACTGCAATTGCTAAATTGGGTTACCTCTTCAAGAATACCGGCTTTTTTGATCCATTCCTCGGCATCTCTGTCACAGCATGATACTTTGTTTATAGTGCAAGCTACAGTTTTATAGCCTGGCCCTTTGAGACCGGTCCTAACCGGCCCCGTTTCGTTTCAAAGAACGCGTGAGCGGCAACAAAACGGTATGACGGATTTGCTGCAAATACATTTATTATTTGCCGATCTGAGCCTTTGGTGGCATTTGCAATTTGCTTTATTGACGTTTGTTAGGTTGATGTTTGGTTATTCCTGTATTTGTTTTTGAACGGGTTTAGTTAGATAGTCCTTAGATAGTCCATTATAATAAGAGAGAGAGCTTACCTATTTATATCACGATTTATTTCGAAGTATGCATTTCCCATTGCTAGCAGATTTCTCTCCACATTTATCATCTTATGTAACCTATATTTATTTAGTTTTTTATATATGAATTGCTGTTTACAATTACAACACAGATTCGTATTTAATTTGACGTACGATGCATTTTTATCCATATTTTTTACCTAACCTACGTCTTATACAGAGTCCTTCTTAATATGCTGACACTTTTTAAGGGGATGATCAGACCATCAAACTGAACAACTTCCTCTATGGGACCAACATCGAAATAGCGAAAAAAAAGTCAGCGGTCCCATCCATACATGGCTCGAGTTGGTTTGCAGTTTTATATGGAAGAGCAGATTATCGCGATTTCGATGTTGGTGCCTTAGAGAAAGTTGTTCAGTTTGATGGTCTGATAATCCCCTTAAAAACGTGTCAGCATATTAAAAAGGACCCTGTATAATGTCACGATTATAGTAAGTATGCATTTCCCATTGCTAGCTGATTTCTTCCCACATCTATCGTCTTATGTACCTACCTATATTTATTTAGTTTTTTATTTATGAATTGCTGTTTACAATTACAACACAGCTTCGTATTTGATTTCACGTACGACGCATTTTTGTGATTTTATCCATATTTTTTACCAAAACAACGTCTTATATCCAGTTTCATATAAATGACAATAATCCACACGTATGTTATTCTTTTTTAAAGCCTTATAAATAACGTTAACAACACCAATAACAAAGTATTTTTATATGTAAATCGTTGTATTGTACAGAGGTCATTTGCCTCTGAATTAACGTGCGAATAGGTGGGTCATCTAATTTATTCTTGTCAGATGTTTCCTAGTTAGGTTTACATTGTTTGTAACCAGTGTAGTTAATACTATGACACTAATAAAATATTGACATATATTTTAATTTAAATACATGGAACCAACATGAATAATATTACGGCTAATAGTAAAGAGTAAGTTCAAGATTTGTATTTTTTCTAAATAAATTAGTTTTATGATTTTTTATTTATTTTATTTAATCCCACAAGGACCGAACCTGCACCACATCCTAGGTTAGTTTAGTTTTAAGTCTCTTTTTATTTAATACGTATTTTTCATTTCAAATGACAGTGCTCGATTCGAGTCGTTTTATGTACAACATTCAAAATAGCATGGTATTCTAATCATAATTATATCTTTTATTTGGAATATATATATTGGAATATGATATTTGATTGAGATTAAATAAAAAATATTTACTTGTCGAAGAAAAATGAAAATTTTCAAAATGTCAAAATAAGCAACGTAAGTAAACGTAATAACTGAGTAGGCCTTCTCAGGTAGTAACTATAGTAATATGTGGTAATGAATTGAGTTATTTTGTATTGCTATTTCGTCGTCTAATAATAAAATAAATAAAATAAAAATCATAACTTATGTAAGTTAGAGGTAGGAACATAGTTAAAAATTAATACAATTTACATTAACTATATTATTAATAATGAAGGTCAGATTTTTATTGTTGAGACCAGTTCAGATTTATCGTTACATATTTTCAAACGAACACACTGATACCAGAGACATTCTTTTTCATAATCGGTGCAAGACTTATTGCTTTTGGCCATTTTTTTTCCAATATGTATAACCGCCAAGAAATATGGACTGGAACGTGTAGTGGCCCGAATAAATACCTGAAAGAATAAAACAAAGATGTAATTAATAAAAAACAAAAAGGTTACGATCATTTTGTCCCAAGAGATGTGATCCGACGCGCGCCTGTGCCATTGACCCACTTCAACTTTTTGTTCAGAATAACGGACCGACACACTTGCTCGATGTTATATTGATATAAGAAGAGAACCAATGATTACGGACTATCGATTTTTTGATCGTGTCGCATCGCATCTCGAAGTTTTTAAAGAAATAAACTTGGGAAAAAGATCAGGGTGCCGAGAATGCTTCATACATTGAGGTGTCTTACTTAATTATCTGTCTTTCCCAATACACGGTTCTCCGACTTTGGGAGTTTGGGAGTCGATCATTTTTGTATACCATGTAATCAAATAAAGTTTTTTTAAAGAATTTACAAAAGTTTGAGGTCCTGGTGAATCAGCAAAGTGTTATGATACGCTAACGTCAGCCAAGGAAACATTGAAAAAAAATCGGTCTTAAAAAAGAATACTCAAAGTGTTCAATGTAAAGAAATTGTCGAAATAAAATTTGCTAATGGATTTAATTGTTGACTTAAATACTGTCCGGTCTGAAGAACACCGTATCTGTAGCCAACTACCATTCACCGGCATATTTTAAAGACAAGATAACTCCATATCGGAGATCAAGATTGGTGATTTCCTCCTTTTGGTCGGTTGTCATTTTCGGATTTAATTATACGTAGTTTGGTATCGATCAAAGCGATTATTTGAGGCAATTCTCGACGAATAATGTCGTAGACTTGTGTTACGGTTAGTTATAAATTTATAATACGGTTTATAGATTATTTTACATATTTTGGCTTATAGGGCTAATTATGTTTTTACCATAGATTGGAACCGTTGATTATTCGCATTAACATTTTAAATGTGTGTCGAAGTTTTTGATTATAATGATTATGATTTCAAAAGTCGTTTTAGATTATAAACTTTTATTATTTGCCGTGTGGTTCCCGCTTAGAATAAACTATCCCATTTCTTCCAGTGGGTGTCGTACGAGGTAACTGGGGATAAAGTTGTCATAAGTATGTGGCGAATATATATAGTAGCTATATAGCCACTTATCACCGCAATACTCGTAATTTCATCTCACCGATCGGCGATCCCCGCTACCCAATCCGCTGCGTAACCCCAGCAACGTCCTATGCCGAGGTCCGTACCCCTCTGGGTGCCCCTAGGTCGGTTTCTTAAGTTAATTCATTTAAAAAAAAAATACAAAAATATTTCTTTTCAATGAGCACTTAATTTACGTTTAAAATTGTCTCGGTAGACCCTTCGTGGTTCCTCCAATAGTCTGCAGCGCGCATTAGAAAGCAGTAGTTGCTCCCTGAGCAGAGCTGCAATAGACATCTAAAAAAAATACGTAATTCTATCTTTGTTACAACAGCATCTAATAAAGTTGGTAATTTTCGCAATGTTTCTGACCACACCGAAAGGGTTTATGGTTGTGAGTTTATATAGGTACCTACGTATGCATGTATTCTATTCTTTGACTTGTGTAATTTAGTTTTATTGTAAAACCCGATTACAACTGCCATGATCACGGGATGACTGAAGAACCGCAGGTAGATTTATAAGAGCAGATAAATCTGTCTATCCTCATTCTTCTTCGCCATTACAATTATTAATTTTAGCTTAATTAATAACCGCATTAGTCCCAAAAACTATAATATTGTAAAACGTTGTTTTTACTGTCTAAGATACAATTCTCACTTTTGTCGCAATACAATTATGCGGCTAAGCTCAGATAGCTCAGTTGCGCAGTTAGGAAACCTGACCACAGCAGGTAATATTACTTCCAACCGAAACGTCCTAAATGCCACCCTTATTACTCTAGAAACAAATTTTATTCAACACTATTACAGCTCATTTTCAAATGGAAAGCAATTTTGAACTACATTACTTGTCTTAGAATAGAAAACTAGTTCTATTTCAAAGGCAAAGAGAACGTTTTCTTTTGTCGTCGGAATGATGGTCGATAACAGAGCCCTGTGAGAAAGAGCCGCTCTAAAAACCGCGGATTCGTTTACATCCCACAATATAATACAAATGTAGGAAAAAGGCTTAGATATGTAAAACCAGACCATTAAGTCGGCTTCTATGAAACATTAAACCTTTGGGAATCCTGGTAAATAATCTTGATACTTGAATTCAATGGAGTAAGCCTTTTTTCATATTTTTTTGCTAGATCGTTTATTGTAATTGCTGGTAATTATCGATGCCCATCGATAGCGTTAACGAAGATCGTTAAATGGATAATTATTTCCAGTATGGTGTTATTGTTTTCTCTCAACGATTTTTAGTGTTTCTATGAAACACTTACCTACTTTTTATTGAGTTGATATACTCATAGTAAATTTCGACTTCAGTGACTGCTAAATTACAAGAGGTATGGAATATGTTCATGACTATATTCACCAAGGGGCTGGTCGGAGATATTCTCAGAACATTCACGTTTCACTAGTAGTACCAAAACTCTGTCCAGTATGACGAGGAGTGAGCCCGTCGCCACTTGTAATGGACAGTGGGTACAATACATGACTCGAAATTGAGGCATGCAGATTTCCTCACGATGTTTTTCCTTCACCGAAAAGCCAGTGGTGTTACAAATCGTACATAAATTGCGAAAAACTCATTGGTAGGTACGAGTCGGCCTGGACGGGGAACGAACTATCATCGCCACCGCGATCACCACGGCATAAATGTATCATTACATTATCAATAATGCCAAGCGTGGCGATTATGGCAAATCCCCCCATTTTGGGTGAGGCTTATATCCAGCAGTGGACGTTTAATGGCTGATATGATGATGATTATCAATAATAATGCCTATTGCCAGAGTTTTACCAATCGATCATTGTGCGAATTGATAATTTGTGTAAACAGAGAATTGTACAAATCGCGAAACTGTACAAACGGCGATGCTTTCGTTCTATGTTTGACATTGTTCGACCCTCAATTGTCAAATGATTCTCATAGTTGATTGTGTTTGTATTTTGCATGTCTATTGCCCTAAAACATTCAAGATGTCAGATATAGGCTTCTCATGCAAATTCTATTAGATTGTCATCAACTTGCAAAAAGAGTTCAATATTAGTTCACGCTTTGATCGTCCATTTGAATAGAAACTGCATGTTTACGCAAAACATGATAACAGTTTGTATAGAATTGTACAAGATTATTTGAAATAGACGCGATTTAATTTGTGTTTAGAAGTGCTAGTTTTTACTCTTAAGTACTTATTCTATTTCGTATATGGACATGTCAAATAACTATGGAATGGAGATTATGCAACATTCGTATATGAATTAGAAGGTGTTAATATTGAAAAATAGCAGTCTTGTACAAACAATTTTGCGTTCAATCACGTTTCTTTTATTATGAGAATACCAGAAATATTATATTTAGTCATTTGCAGATTCTATGATTCCAATGTTTAATTAATTTTAGAATCCATTACTCTCTTTAAGTTTCTCTGAGAAGTCTAATTTTGCTGGTAATTACGGCTAAATGGTTCTAGACTCTTTAAGGTTGATGACTATTTATTACCTAACTTTCAAACATCTGACGAGATTAATCACCATACGTGTATTAAAATATCGTACGCCATTACGGTTTACTTTTAAATAATGTGTTACTTCTCTGACCTCTTAAATGACCTTTAATGGATGAACAACTTTAGATTTACCATCACAGAAGTAATTAACATCTTAAGCTTAGGCTAGTGAAGGTAGAAATTAGATTGTGTGTAATTTCACAGTCTGCAAGTTTAATATTGTTTTGTTGTGAGCAAGAAGTCGTATGTCATAGTTATAGAACAAATTAATAATGCCCATGACTGACAAACACAATTGCAAAACGGTAATTATGCGGTAATTATCATTTGTAAGGTGTTGGCATGTATTTTAGAGGTTAAGTTTTCTATTCAGTATTGAAATTTTAATTACATAATCTGTTTTTAATTAAAATATGTTAGCAAAAAGTGTTGACAAGCATCGCAAATCTATACTTTGGCTGTCTCATATTTCATAGAATTAGGAAAAATGGTACGGTCGGTCGAAGGTATAATTATAGTTTTTAAATATATTTGTTTAGTAGAATACCTTCATTACACACCGATTTTTACCATTCCAGTGTAAAAAATAAAAAGATAGACCAATTTTGGGAAAACTTGACACGAAGATTAGAATAGAAGAAAATAGAATTCCGCGCCCGACTTAAGTGGCTCCCGATCAAACGTCATAGGGAAGCTCACATCCTTAACCTTCTCTACTCCATCCTCTTCAATCCCATGACCCCTAATTACCTCAAGGAACGCTTTGTTTTCTGTTCCTCCACCACTGGCCGTCATCTGCGTTCCTCTGAAAACCTCTCCCTCAATATGCCCATCCACTCCACTAATTTCTACACCTATTCCTTCTCCGTGCATGCCGTTCGGCTTTGGAACTTGTTGCCAGAGTCGATCAGACGTGCACCTTCCTTGAATGTTTTTAAGTCGAAAGTTAAGTCTCATTTCCTTGATCACTGAACTGACCCTCGATCTGTTTTCCGTAGGTACATCTTTTCCTATGTCTGTGGTTCATGTTTTCCTATAGTATTTTGTTGTGTAGTACGCGTATTTATGTATGATGTATGTGTGTATATATATATATATTTATATGAGTATATATATTATACTATATATGTATTTATAATAGGTTTATTTTGTATACTTACTTTTTGTTTTTACTAATAACTGCTGATTTTTGATAATTTTTTCTGGAAACACCGCCTACCTTTCTTCTTTTCACCGTTTCCTCTACTCTAAGGTTGTCTGGAAGAAATCGCTTCTTAGCGATAAGACCGCCTTATTTTGTGCCTCTTGTATTTTATTTCTGTATTTTACTGTTTATGTTTTGGTGTAAAATAAAGTATATTTGATTTGATTTGTTTTGAAGATTATCAAAATCCAGTGTTTACAAAATACCAAAGGAGGTTAATTATTGTGACATAAAATTATGTCTTAAGGATAATGGACAAGGACGAGGGTAAAGGTTATAACAAAACAAACAATATGAGGGAATCATGATTTTAATAATGCAATAATCACGTTTTAAGCTAACATAGCTAGGGAAATAACTTGGGCACGATCTTCATAACGTTAGACGTTAATCAAGAGCATTCAAGACTGCACAGTTAATCTACTTCCTCATTTACTAAATTATATGTGAAGTGCTGGAAATTTATCAAGATCCTTTGTGTATCTAGGTATTACAATATTGCTTTTTAAATCCATTTAATAAATTGTGTTTCTTCTCCTCATATCTCTAGTACAGACTAGTTGGCTGACTTCTCTACGAAGTATTTGCAGGTACAAAGTTCTTCTGATTCTTGGATACCATGTTGCCAGTTTCAATTGATCTGTGCTAGTTATTTCTGATCATTTTCTGATACTTCCCAGACTTGACTTCTATATTCTTGCACCATCTTCTTTTTGTAGTGCAATCTCCTATCAGAAGTTGGCTATCATTAGGGCTACTCGGACCCTGAAGTTGGAGACGGCATAGCCCTGAAAACTGATGTGTTATTTATATCGAACCATTCACACAACTTCTGAAGCCAGGAAGTCCTTCAACTAGGCATTCATCTCCCCAAAATTTTCCCCTGCAAAATGATCTGGAGAAGTAGGAATTTTTCACTTTTCATTTTGTCCGTTAGTGAAGACTATTTGTGACGGTTTATCATACAAGACATAAATTTTCATAGCTATAGGTCCAAAATTAGATATGAAATTTGTATTTTGACAATAGTTAAGTGCACGTCGTATAAAAGGATTTATTAAGGACCAAATGGAATTGTTTACGTTAGTGCTTCGTGTTTGTGCTGTAATTGTGATCACGAGTCCACGACCGAAACGCTCGTTTGATGTGGCTTTGTAATATTAACATGTTTAACAATTTCGGTACACAAAACTGGAACTTTATCATCATTTAGCTGACGATGGAATCTTGAAGATTGTTAAGCAGCCAGTATAAATACAAAATATTTATTGAACCAATGTGTGATACTGGTTTTTAGGATACTTTATGATAAACTACATTAGATTCTCTATACATAGCACATTTGAAGTTTAAAGCTGTGATCGCACACTAGGCTTGGTCGGTGAGGATCAGTAAAAAGCTTGGTTCGGACTAAGAATGTACGTTAGTCGAGTGGTTGTGAATTAGAAGCGAAAATAAAGCACTCGCTAACAATGTATAAACAAACTAACATGCTATTGACAATTCTGTACGATGAAAAATAGGCTAGAAAATTCCTACTTTGACTATACGGTTCCATTTGAAGATACAAAAACATATTTTATTCTTAGTTTATTCATAGCTTTTCTTAAAATGCATCTCGAAATATTTTTTCGATTTACTATATTGTATTGTATCTTAAAACAGTTAAGTTCATAAACCTCTGAATAATTTATATCAGATTTCAACAAATATGTGATTTGAATTTTAAAAAAAACTTTACGAGACATGCACAAAACTTTATGTTCTTTAAAAATAAGACCTTCGCACACGTGCAAAGGCTTTAATGTTTTGTGCTGGCAGAGATTTCATACATGATTTACTGAGAATTGAATTACACAAAAGGAAAAATGATGAAAAACCATTCATACACGCCACGTTTTTTAAATGTCTTTGGTAATATAATAAGTTGAGATTGCTTCTTGTCAATCGTTTGCGTTACCAAAGACACCTTTGAGAAGCTTTTAAAGCCATCAACATCCACTTAAGGTACGAAAGCAATTTCTATAGAATTTATTGATAATTCTATTGATTACTGCAGCTATAAATTTACAGTTTCTAGATTCCGTATGTCATAAGATTTTCTATTACGAGTTTGAAAACTCATTACGTGAAGGTATTTCTTGGGTAAGATTTCAAATGTCATTATTTACTCTTTTGAGTGGACTTCGCTTTCATAGGATCCTCTAGCTAGTGTAGATACCTAATAAGTTATGTATAAGAAGATACGTAAACTCATTTATGAGGAGTAGTAAATAATACAATCGAATTTTGTAGCTTTATCGTCATTGTAGATTTAATACGAACCCTGCTTTTTCTATAATAATAAATATTAATTATTGTATGCCATGGGTTAAAAACGACGATGGCTGATTAAATTAATGTATTACTACTATTTTATGTAGGTGTTGTGTTAACTATTATTATATTAAGAACTAGAGTTAAGTATGAACTAGAGTTAACGTGGAGAAACTTCTCAAAAAAAAAAGATTCTTTTCTTCTTCTTATCAAATTTTTGCTGATACTTAACTAAGTATCAGCAAAAAATACAATGCGGGTTTTGTATGTAAGGTTGGCGCCTTATTTTTCGCCGTTGTTTTTGGCGCGGCCAGCAACTAAAATTGAATATTTTATTTCAGAGTAATAAAGTAACCAACAAAACTTATTAACATGTATATCCCTAAACTTAGTCCGGACGGAGATATAAAGGATTGAAGTTGAAAATATTACCAGTTCAAGCCTATATATCTCAGTTTGGACTGAGTTCCGAGATATTTGTAATAAAAAGTTTTGTTTTTAACCTTATTCTGAACTATATAATATTTAAGTTAGATTGATGGCCGCGCTAAAAAAAGAAAAAAAGCGACATTTTAGTCATAGGCTTTTGATAAACACAAAAAAAAGTTCCGTAACTGTCCGACTGACTGAATGACAGACAACGCTGAAGATAAAAACATAAAAAAAATTATTCCACATAGGATGTTGGGGTGTACTACGAAAGGATCGATATCCTTATTCAACGCGGACGAAGTCGCAGGCAAAAGCTAGTTATGAATAAGTTTATTTGAATTATCTCTTTACAGTTTAAGCCGAATATGTACAATTTAATCAAACACTAAACTTTAGCCTTTATTGTTCTCAGATTCAAAGATGGCGGTGCGATTATGAGGCCGAACAACAAACAACTTTAGGTGAGTCCAGAATGTAAATTCGTTATGCAAACAAACATGTTTTAAGGCATAAGAACATAATGGGTCTATTCTGGCATTTAATCGTCAATCTATATGGATGAATGCCCTGTTGGTAAAGCGAAGGGTGTGGCTGACTCAAAATGCATGCAGAATTGGTCCACGACTCCACGTCCCACGTTTCTTTGTCAAAATAAAGACATTAATTATTTTGACGAGAACGGTTGTGACTATTTAGAGCATTTGGTATCTATGCCGTTGTTTAAAACATTTTTCGATACACATTTTTTCTTGGTAGATTTCTGAGAAATCTTTAGAATTGTTGTTGTTGTATCATTTTATTAATACACTGCATATATTTAGAATTAATAGATGTCTACCGGTTATATTAATTAATTGATTATGTGATGCAAAAACAAAATACTACCCGTCGCATAACATAACGTAACCTTTAACAGGTAAGCGCTAACAGTTCTTAAATTACCATTTGCATCATTGATGTTACCGCCATTTTATAAAATAAGCGGCAATCTACTTCTACACCATATTTTGTTTAACTTTGAAACTTTGGACGTGGTGATTTCAGCGTGAAGTTATACGTACAGACAGCGCTACGTGGGAAAGGTTGACAGTAATTTCCCTCAATTTCTAGAAACATTACGCTGCTTATACGCAGCATCGCCTATGCGACGCTGAAAGCCCACGCACGTCCGAAAAAGGTTAAAGCTCTCGGAAAAGTAATGGGAGGAGCGACCACGACACTCTCCGGGAGCCAAATCAGATTGTCGAAACATTCTATGACGGTTATCGTACGAGATACGATTTGATATAGGCTCCTTCTTAATATGCTGACACTTATTGAAGGGGATGATCAGACCGTCAAACTGAACAACTTTCTCTATGGCACCAACATTGAAATCGCAAAAAAGAAAATCCGCTATTCCACACAATAATGATCTGATCATCCCCTTAAAACACCATCAGCATATAAAGAAGGACCGTGTAGATATCTGGAAAAGCTGATTTTGCAGGATGATGCCTTAGTTTGATGGACCGAACCACCCCTAAAAATACAGGGTCCTGTTCGGATGGTTGTTTAAGGGGATGATCAGGAGTGCAATTCTCTAAGCGTCACATAGAAAGAAATAAAGAAAGAAAAATCGTTATTCACCATTAAAGGCACACACACAAAACAACAGAGCACACACATCGCTGTCAAAAACATTAATGAGCTCACAAATGCAACATCCTTCTTGCATTCAGATCGTTGAAGTTTTTATATAAGTTATACACATGAGCACATGGCATAAACTTAGCGAATACCAAATTGATAGCTCGCCGATACGTTTCAACGACGAATTTAAGGTTGTGACGATGTTTGCGCTTATAGAATTGCATTGCATTGCATTGATGAACAACTTTCTCCATTGGACCAGTAACGAAATCGCGAAAAAAAGGGCTGTCCCTTGTGATTGCAGTTTTTTTATGAACCAGCCGATTATTTTTTCACGAAAAGTTGTTCAGTTTGATCATCCTCTGAAAATACCGTCAGCATATTAAGTTGGACCCTGTATAAAAGGTGAAAACACCCAATCATATTATCTACATACATACAGCTGTCGACGTCTCTGATAAGACAGCCTTCCTCATAAAGGCAAGCGCAGACATTTCGAGACCTCGATCGGTTTACGACCGGGCGTATTCGTGAAATGTGACGTACATTGATCGTAACTTACTGTTCATTTCAAACACAAATCCCTTTGAAACAAGCCAGTTTCATACTTACCACCAGAACATAAGAGTCCTGTCAAGGGGTTATGTTCAACGGGCTACACAATCGTGCGATTGGAATGCTAAGTCGTGTCGAAATCGCGATTCACTGATTTCTCAACGATTGAACGCACTCTTTGTCATAGCTGGTTTATATGCTTGTTCGCGACAGGTGGTTATTGACTTACTGTATTGTTTGTCGAAAAGCGTAAGCACAGCTGCATGGTAGCCAAGTTCGTTGGAATCAGGCTGGCAAATTCAAATAGTTTATTCTGTTTTAAGTTACTATATATAACATGAGCATTCGCTTTGGGTATGGTGCAAAATACAGATTGAGTCCGTCTAACAAATGGAGGTAGCACAATTCTAGTCTAGGCATCACTCTGTTGTCTGTATTTTTCTGTTTTTTCAATAGCAATTTCATCGTCTACTTTACTTTCAATGGTAGAAACTGTTACAGGAAGCACTTTTACATTACAGAAAGCATTTCTATTCAAAAAAGCATGCAGAACGCAACAAAGTTAGCTGTTGCATTCATCAACATGGGCTTTTCTATCCAGCTAGATCTTTCAAGCAACGTCTGTTTAGATTAGACATCGACCTGGCCTTTGTAAAAGTCATATTATGAGAAACAGGATGCACTTTTTTGGTCTTTTTGGTCTATACATTTTCGGATTCATTATCTTGGTTGAGAATTTTCCTACTTTGTACATTTGTTTTTTCACAACTTCATGAGCTTCATTTTTTAAGAGCTACATGAGCTCATCCCGCCTTCCTCTTTCTACTATCGGACTTCCAGACGCACCGCGGGATATCACCCCTTTTTGGTTGACATCCCGCACCAAGCGCCTTTCTGAATCTTTTATAATGCAAACAGCCAAGAAGTGGAATGCCCTGCCGGCGTCAGTGTTTCCGAGCGCTTACAACCCGAATTCCTTTAAAGTACGATTGAATAGGCTTCTTCTGGGTAAGCTTGCTAAATCTTCGACCCCATCTTCATCCTGAGGACTGGATTGAGGTCAAGAGCAAAAAAAAAAACCTGCCTATCCGAGGTGCCCTGAATCTCAAATTCACATTCTTTCAGAAACCAAACGCAAAATGCAAACGCTTTTTCGTCTTTAAGGGTCTTTGTTTTGATTTTGGTGTGGCACAAAAGTTACACACGATCTGCAAATGACGGTGCAGTTATCTGGTGTTACAAATTCAGCCTCCAGCCTTTACAATAGTCTAGTTGCAAGGCCCAGCGTGTGTATTTTATCAATTGACTTAGCCAAGTGGTTACGTTTGTTGAATAACTAATGTAAAGTGGCGTCAATATGCCGTTGGCATGTTTTCAAACACTGCAGCAAGATAGGCTGTAGTCCTCATAAAACTGCTTTAAAATAATTCTTTGCGTAATACCTACTTTGAACTCAATAAATTTTGTTGATTACTATTCTAAGCTCGGAAGTCTCGTCCGTAGTAGATAAGGACAAAAAATAAAGAAACCTTAATTATATGCTAACATCAATTTTAGAAATACTTTTACGAAATCTAGTTGGTTTTTGCTATATTGGTACTGTCATTTTATACGAGTCATATTGTCTGCTAGTAACGAACACAAAATAAGCAAAGTTCTCAATTAATTGCCAAAACTTTTTTGCGTTCATAACTTTGAGAAAAAGCAGGAAAGAACACAATATTATAATACAGGGTGTAAGTGACAGCCAAGCAAATACTGAAACTCAGACCATCGAACTGACCAACTTAAACAATGGAGCCTACCTCAGGTAACGCAAAAAAAAAAAAACAGCAGTTCACCGTTTCAGTATTTCTTAGGCTGTCACTTGCACCTTCTATATTGGTATAGCAAGAAATAAAATGATATTGATAGTTATTATAAGATCTCCCGCAGTACGCATAAAAAAATTGTTACTTATTTATTCATTGTTAAAATTAAATAAAGTTTGAGATCAGAGATCACAGCACAGCGCACTCAAAAAAATTCAAAAATAAATACTGTTTATGCATTGACATTTGACTCGGTCCATTTGCTTTATAATATGAGTTAAGTTAATATTGCGTAAGCATTGCGTGATTGGCTGTCTAATGCCTTGAAAGTGAATGTGGATAATTTGAGCAAGTTACAAAAAAACGTTTCGTGCATTAGCGCTGTGAAGCGTATGGTTTACTTACGCGTACTTCACTGGACATACCTAGTGGTCAAACCAATATACTCGTTTTGACATATATTATGAACACTAGATCGTGCTGTTATGTCATGGTAATAGTCGCGTCCAAAGTAGCACCTTCAGTGTCACAATTACAAGATTCACCATAATAAGTTACTAAACACTGTCAACAATGGTTTGGTTTTTAATAGATGTTGCCAGTCTAAAATAGAAATGTAGATGACTCGATTGACATAAATAATTTAGATTCAAACTCATGATACGACTCAAGACTCGACTCACAACTCATTCACCTTAATGAGAACTTCTATTTCTAAGTATTCTGAACAAGGTTTATTTACATACAGTTTTAATATTCTAACACGTGCTTATGCTCTAGAGTGGGTAGACACTGATGGCTGGATTGAATAGAGGCTGATGATGATGATGTATTGTAATCACAGAACATTATAAGAGGGGTTCGAAGTGCAAAGTAGGGGTGGAACATGTCGCCACAGGTTATGCAATGATTTGCATAACACCATAAGTGAGAGAGAGACAAGTGGCGACCGCCGGCTCCGAAGCAAAAGCTCTACTTTGCATTTCTATCCCCTTCTGATGTTTCGTGATATTTTCACTTTTTAATTTTTTCAACAAAAACTGTATTATTATTACTCTGCAACTGGTAAAACAATCTAAGCTGTATTTTAACTACTAAAAGTAGCGTTCCTATATTGCTTATCCGCCTTCAATAAATTCCATCAATCTTACTAACTCTATTTCTAAATAAACTGTCTCATTGAATACCAAATTAACGTGGACCACACGTAAAACTGCACGCTACTCTGAAATCACATTAAGTAAATCTTTAACAGAAACATGGCCCTTTAGAGCTAATAAGGTCTTATACAATGGCAATACTAGAGTTGGACGTCTGTGGATGAAAATACGAGCGTATTTTTCAGGCGTGAACGCTAAGCTTTGAACTTTGCTTTAGTGCTGTACTCCGTAATTTAAGTTCAACTACGTGAATTAATTCCAGTTAGTAATTTTTAAGATGTCAAAAGTGCAATGGCAAATTGACTAAAGAAGGATGATGATGATTATTATTATATGTATGAGATAGACACGAACTGCACATTTTTCACAATAAAAAAACAATTGATATATTGACTAAGATAAGATAAGATAAATATTATTTATTTGCACACCAAGAACAAAACAAAAAACAAACTAAATAAAATACAATACTCGTATAATTTACAAAAATACATCGAAAAAATACAAGAATAACATTATAAAGCGGACAAAAGAGTACAAACGGGGGTGATTATTTTAAGACACATCTTTTGTAATTTCGTATGTTAGATAGCGAGTTTTCAAGCCAAATTTATTTACTTTTATTACAAATATACTTTTATTCTCTGATTGAGATGAGATGGATAATTGTTTTAAATCCAGTCGACGCGGCGGTGCAGCCCAAATTGTTATCCCGTATGTTTCCATCATCAGGTTTACTGGGTAACGGTACGAGGCAGTTCTGGCCTCGTTCCGAAGTGATAATGCTTCTGTACCACATAGTTGATTGGAGTAGGGAGCAAAGGGAATTTATAATTGCATTGATAAATTTAATGGCGAAAATCTATTGAGTACAACGGGAACTCCAGTCGTGAGAATTAAATTATGAAATTTATTACAGCTTTATAGTTTACCTTTGCTTAGTGTTAGTTTTAACGTTATTTATTTTATCATAGTTCTGTGATACTAATAATAATTTATTATGTATATTTATTATTAGGGGGGGTTTTTGGGCCTTGACAGGCTTAGCCTGTGCCACGTAGACCATCGCTGGTCCTTTGTGAACGCCCTTTTTTTAAAGTTCCTTACCAATCCCCACTGCGGCCAGAAAACGCAGTAGATTCTTGATAGGGATAGTTTGTATCTCATCTGGTGACAGAACCTGCCTACCTAGATGAGTACTACGTTTGTACATCAGGGGGCCACAGTCACATAGGAGGTGCAGAGGAGTCTCCATTTCCTCCTTGCAGAATCTGCAGCCGGTGGTGTCACTTAGTTTCAGTGTGTGCATGTGCTTATTTAATTTGCAGTGGCCTGTGAGTGACCTTGCTACTGTACAAATTTGATCTTTGCTGAGGGCAAGGAGACCGTTCGCAAGTTTGCGATTGTAGCCTTTGATAAGTGCTTTGGAGTGGCCCATGCCTGGGGTGTTGCACCAAAGCTTTATTGCCTCTCCAAAGCTGACCTTGTTCAAAGAATCGCGTATTAGACTGCCAGGTACTCCAAGAAAGGGTTCGGGGCCTATGAAGTGGTTTTCTGTTCCTCTTCTGGCCAACTCGTCCGCCTTTTCGTTACCTTCTATGTCTGAGTGTCCTGGCACCCATTGTAGCACAAGCTGATTGTTATTGCCTAGAGCATTCAGTTGTGATACGCAGTCCTGTACTAGCCTAGACTTTATGATCGGAGAGTCTATGGCTAGCAAGGCTGCTTGGCTATCGGAGTTAATAGTGATATGTTGATTGACGTAGCGCTTGCTCAAATTAATTTCAGCGCAGGCTGTGATGGCGTATACCTCCGCCTGGAATATGGAGGCGTAATTGCCAAGATTTTGGGTCTGCCTTAATCTTGGGTTTTCGCCGTATATTCCACTGCCGACGTCATTGCCTTTCTTGGATCCATCTGTGAACCAGGTTAGGCAGTTGTCTTTGACGGACGTTTGGCTCTCAAGCCAGTCATCCCTCGAAGGAAATGTAACAATGTAGTTCTTGGTGAAGTTGTATACTGGCGTCATAGTGTCTGTGGTCATCTTTAGCACTGGGAGGCACGTGGCATCCTCCTGCAGGCTAATTAGACACTTCGACTGCCAGTTACGATTCTTGTTTGGGTTAACTCTTAGTATGCATGCCTTCGCTTCCCTTTGTGCAAAGATATGTAGCGGTTGGAGGTTGAGTAGTGCATTAAGAGCTAGCCCAGGGCTGGTGGACATCGCGCCTGTTACAATAAGGCACGCGGTCCTTTGAAGGCTACTGAGTTTGTCTATTGTGGATTGTTGGAGGGTCTTTTTGTACCAGACAGCTGCGGCGTAGCATACGATTGGCCTAACTATGGCAGTGTAAAGCCAGAGGGCTATTTTAGGGGTTATTCCCCATCTAGTCCCTGCTACTCGATAGCTGATGCCGAGCGACGTCTTGGCCCTCCGGATGACGGTATCAATATGCGTATTCCAATTGAGGCGTTGGTCAAAAGTAACGCCTAGGTACTTAACAGTTTTGGAGAAGGGTATAGTTTTTCCATTGAGACGGGGGACTCTTAATTTTCTGAGGTCCCGCTTGTTCGTGAATGGTACTATGACGGTTTTGTCTGCGTTGACAGACAAAGTGTTCTCTTCACACCATTTCTGTATGATATGAAGAGCTCTTTGCACAAGAGAGGAGACTGTGTCTAGACACGGTCCTCTAATGATTACTACAAGGTCGTCGGCATACCCTTGGGTGGGTAGTCTTTCTTTGGCCAGTAGATGCAAGAGTTGGTCAACCGCGACTGACCATAGGAGGGGGGATAGTACTCCTCCCTGTGGACAGCCTCTAGTTGTTTTGACTGCATGGATGTGACCATTCAGCGTTAGTTTTGCAGACCTGTTGCGGAGCATTGACTCTATCCACCCTATAGTGGTCCGATCTACCTCTTTGGCAGTTAGTCCACTAATTATGGTTTTTGTAGGGGTATTGTCAAAGGCTCCTTCAATGTCCAGGAATGCACAAAGGGCAATTTGCCTGTCCTCGATTGATTTTTCGATCTTGTCGACTAAATCTATCAAGGCGGTTTCTGTTGATTTGCCCTTTAGGTAGGCGTGCTGATCTTTGTGCAATGGGTGTGTCCGTAAGGCACTTTCCCGTAGGTTTTGATCAAGTACCTTTTCCATAGCTTTCAGCATGAAAGAGGTGAGACTTATAGGCCTGTAGGACTTTGGTTGGGCATAGTCCTTTTTGCCTGTCTTTGGTATGAACTTAATTATGACTTTAGTCCATGGCTCAGGTATAACGTTACACGCAAAGCTGGCTCTAAATAATTTTATTAGAATTGGAGTTAGAATTTCCGCGCCTTGTTGTAAAAGACCTGGGAATATTCCATCATCTCCAGCTGATTTAAAGGGCTTAAAGGTCTTAAGCGCCCATTTAACCTGGTTAGGTCTGAAAATTTTTGACGCTCTCCGCCAGTCCTCTGAGTGAGGCCTTTGTGGTGCGTGAGCGTCTTTGTTACCCCTTCCACTTGTGAAAGTGTTTGGGTCTGTTTCACTGATTGAGCCAGGAAAATGGACCGCTGTGAGCAGTTCCAGGGTCTCCTTCTCAGAGCAGGTGAAGTTACCATCAGGCTTTCTGAGAAGGCCTAATTGGTTCTTTGGAGCTTTTGCGAGAAACCTGTGTAGTTTAGCTCCTTGAGGAGTTTGATTAACTTCCTCACAGAACTTCCGCCAGTTTTCTCTCTTGGCTTTTTTGATTTCTCGTTTGTAAGTTGTTAGAACGGACCTGTAGGTGTCCCAACTACACCTATAGGATTTGGCTTTATTGAAAAGCCGACGAGACTGGGTTCGAAGTTTTTCTAACTTACGATTCCACCAGGGAGTGTTCCTTCGTTGCTTTGGTTCTTTCAGAGGGCAGCTTTTGTGGTAGGCGTCTAGGATGCCGTTGTTTAGAATAAGTACTGCCAGTTCTAAGCTTTCAGGATTTTTGATTGTTTTAGGAAAGTCTAGTAGGTTCTCCTTTATGTATAATACAGGCTGTAAGGAAAAGTATCATTAACCTTTGAACAACATACTCTACCCATCAAACTGAACAACTTTTACTATGGGCGCAAACCTGTCAGAACAAAAAAAAACAGCTGTCCCATACGTTTGAATCATGTAGTTTAGTATGGGACAGCAGATTTTTTTTTTCTGACAGGTTTGCACCCATAGTAAAAGTTGTTCAGTTTGATGGGTAGAGTATGTTGTTCAAAGGTTAATTATACTTTTCCTATAAGTGGTCTGAGGACTAAAATTAAGAAAAGAATTACTACATTTCTTGTTGGACGTTTTCTGAATTGTAAACAAGAATAACAACTGTATTTTCTAAAGATCCTATCCCGTTCATAATACCCGTAGGGCTATTGTGTAAGTTTCCGATTACATCGTTTACAAGATCGAAAACGTATTGTGACTGTACTTTTTAAGTAGGTAGGATATATTGTGTTTCCATTATCCTTGTCTGAAATAAATTAACTAAATATTGAGAAGCAGAATCGCTAAGAACTGCCAAAAAACAATGTCGATGTCCATGTATTTGTTTTGCTGTAAAATAAAATATATTTGATTGAATGTCGATTTGATACCGGGCAGTTACACATAAGATTTCGCAATTGCGTGAACGTTTTCGTTCCAATGTCAACTGTATTACGATGATCGATGAAGTTCGGACTGAAACGGTCGCGATATATCGAAAATCGAAAGTCCAGGTACAAGTACAAGGCCTGCTTAGTTCGTATGATCGTAAATCGAAGGATGTGTACGTTGCGACGCTCTAGTTTCTCTATGAATCACAATCTATACTATTATAAAACTGTAACAGAAGTGTGTCTGTACATTGAAGAAATTAACAAAAAAAAGTTACGATATGGTTTTTAGGTGTCCCTGATTCCATATCACCAATGTTTGGATTTTTTGTCAGTCTGTCTGTTTGTTTGTGTGTTTGTTTGTTTGATCAAGCATCACGCAAAAACTACTGAAACGATTTTGATGAAACTTTTTTTTAACTGACTTCAAAAAAGGAGGCTTCGGCGAGGCAGGAGGTTTCTCAATTCAGTTTGATAGCTAATGATCTGAATTAAAATGTGGTATATAATTTGTGCGGACAAAGTCGCGGGTTAACGCTAGTAATTTATAAAATAGAAACGCATGTAGGCTTAACACAAGAATCTCCAGTTTTTCGAGTATAATCTTTCGCGTCACAATAAAGTCTTCATTTGAACTCATGACCTACATATTCACATCTCTCTTCCTACCTAGATAACAACGTGAATAAACCAGATAGTTTCTATGCCAGACCTTTCGTCTGTGCCAGCGTCATTTAATTCTTATAAGGTCGCTTTACATCTTCATTTCTACTACAACGTTTCATCGTACTTAATCGTCACTAAAATATAGCCGATGTCGTGTGAAAAGGTTAGTTAATAAAGAGATGAATAAAGTTTGCGGTGCTCTTCGTTCGTATAGCTAGAGGTTAAGCTCAGGCGCTTTTCAAAATCGGTGTTCAGCAGCTCTAGCATGATGTCTCGCCTTCGCTACATGGAAGATTACTCCTTCCCGCGCCTTTCAGTCGCGCTTGCCGCGAGTAGTAGTATAGAAAATATGCTGAATTCCGTATCGCTAAATTTGACTTACTTACTATTTGACAGTCTTTGATGTCTGAGCGATCTGTCATAATGGCTCTAACGGCTGTCAAATGATTAGTGCGATACCGAATGTGCTAAAAGTTGTGGTTCGCAGGCGGTCCAATCCCGGTTCAGTGGAAATTTATTTAGCGCGATTGGTCTCCTGGAATTGCTACCTCCTGGAATGTAGTAATTAACGTCCTGCAACCGTATTATACAACGTGTTAATGAATAAGCGCAAAACCTCATACACCTCAACTGATTTATAACAAAATAATTAAGTAGATTGAAGCAATAATTTCATTATTTTTATAGTTAAAATTTTTAGTTATTCGCATTTCAAGTTTTGAGGCAAAAATGACTTGTTTTCATTTCAGCAAAGAATGAAAGCGCTAACGTATCATGGATACATTTTAATAATCTTGTTTTGGTAGTAAGCAGGGTAAGTGTGCCCGTGCGGTGGGTTGACATCGGGTTCAGTAAATTTTACAAAAAAATTATTTATAATTTTGAAAAAAAAAAATACATATGTTGAAACCATGATGATAATCTTGTTTTGGTAGTAAGTAGGGTGAGTGTGCCCGTGCGGTGGGTTGACATCGGGTTCAGTAAATTTTACAAAAAAATTATTTATAATTTTGAAAAAAAAAAATACATATGTTGAAACCATGATTCTGCTCTCGATTCTAATCAAACTACTTTCCAGTTTTTCGTAATTCATTAACACGTTGTATATATCAAATTATTCACGAGATTGTTAATCAATCGACCAAATGCTTTTTTGTGTAAAAACGTTTTCATATTTTCTCGACGCCTTTATTTTTTATATCAAAATAGATTGTTGATTATAAAGTTTATATCTTTTTTGATAGCTTCACAATTAGATTGACTATCAACCGTTATAACATTAAAATTAACCGTTATGGTTACATCCAAACCTCTTTAACTTGTTTTCGAAAATTCTGTTGGTCTTTCTCATCAACTTACTCTTTTATTGATAGACTATCATTGATTTTATTGCTATTTATCGAATATATTTAGCGTATGATTTATGGCCCCTGTAAAAATATGTAGAATAGTGTCCGAAATATTGTAGTTCTCATTATGATTTTTAGATAATAATATGATGTAATACAGGAATCTGTATTACAAACATTTCAGGATTATTGGCACGAAATCTATACTATCTACATCTAGGTATACTTACTAATATTATCCAATATCCAAACTGTACTTTGGATGTAGGAGGGAACCTCAGAAACTACTAATACGATTTAAAAAATTATTATAATATATACAGGGTGAAATTAATATCATTAGCATCCTTTTAAACTAAGAGTCTACCCATCAAACTGAACAACTTTTACTATGGGAGCAAACCGATCAGAGCAAAAAAAAATCTGCTGTTGCAAACATTTGTGTCGCGTACTCGCGCGTCGACATTGAAGTTTAGTATGGAACCGCTGATTTTTTTAAACGTTATTTATTTATATTTCACTAATTTTAATAATGGACCTTCACGGTTGATATGGTATTCTAAAGGGTATATTAACCGTTAAACAACGCTGGCGAGGCCGCGGGCATAGCTAGTAGTATTTATATTCCAAACAACTATTAAGAATCATTATAAAAATTGCATTAAATGTTTTATTACACAATTTATTTAGATCCATTATGGTAATAGAATAAAACCTCTTTTAGTTAAGAGTTAATTTATATCAGCACGATAAGAAGTAATTCAATAATAAGTGTAATTGGCATGAAATTGAATCTTGTTAACAATTGAATAAAATTTAGATTGTTAGTATTCTTACACAATGACTATATTTCTTCACATTATGTTGTACGATTCTTGTTCTCATAAAATGCACTTCGATTTTGGAATTACATAAAGAGATTGGACTGGATATTATGTTTAATAATAATTACTTTCTCTCAACCTGTTTTGAGTTTAATGCAGTCTAGATACATGATATTGTGAATATTAAGAGTTTTAAACTTTTTAAGTTAATGGAAGTGTCAGCTCCACATTTGCGACACATAAAATGCGATTATGTAATCAACACATTGTTTTTCGGCACATTGACGGTATTGTATATATATCTATACTATTATAAAACTGTAACAGAAGATTGTCTGTACATTGAGGATATTAACAAAAAAAAAAAGATATGATTTTTAGGTGTCCCTGATTCCATATCACCAATTTTTGGATTTTTTGTCTATCTGTTTGTTTGTTTGTGTGTTTGTTTGTTCGTTTTTTTGAACGAGTATCACGCAAAAACTACTGAACCGATTTGATGAAACTTTTTTGTTTGATAGCTAATGATCTGACTTAAAATCTGGTATATAATATGTGCGGACAAAGTCGCGGGTTAACGCTCGTTGAGTTATAGTTCTATAGTCACAATAAAGAACAACAACAACAACAAAAAAGAGCTAAATAACTTCATGAAATAATTGTGCGAGAGATACACACACTTCTGTTACAGTTTTATACTAGTTTACATTCTAGTGCAAATATGTGAAACATACGTTGAATTCTGATACATTTTTTGTTTTCACTTGCATACAATTTATTTTTGAATTACCTACTAGAGTACCGCTTTTTTGACGTCATCCCATAAAGAAAGTTTGCTTTATAATTAATACTACTCTTAAAACTTTACATACTGGTGTGACCGGTCCAACGTGTCGTCCCAAATTTGGCAGAACCGTTGAACACAACTGCCACCGCTACAAAACACAGTAAATTGCTGGTATTGTAACTATGCAGTTTAACTGAATGTTATTTAATTAATTGAATCAGGCGTTACTTTGCGGAAATCCTGACTAATATGTAGATGACACGATTGTATCAAGACCTCCGCTTCTAAGTACCTAGTAGACAAAGTTGTATTACGGTATGCAACACAACCTGCCCACCAAATAATTTCTCCTCTACACGTGTTTCGCTCCACCAAGGAGCATCCTCAGGAGTTAGACCGACGAACGTTCGAAACAATGAATGAATGTTATTTTAAACGTTTAAATACAAAAACCTGTTAACAGATTGATTGTTGTTTTCATTTGCCTAAATTAATCTTTATTCGATGGTTCGATTTAAGCATAGGTCGATCAGGAGGAGGTCATTGTGGAATCAATTTGTACGATTTGTAACACCACTGGCTTTTTGGTGATGGGAAACATCATTGTGATACCTTTTGTGCTTAAATTTTGAGTCGTGTTTTGTGTCCACTTCCCATTAAAAGTGACGACACGGGCTCACTACCCTTCACACTGGAATTTTGACACTTTTAGTGAAATAGGGATATTTTGAGGCATGATATATTAAGCGTACGCGTGAGTAGGCCCTCAAAAGGTGGACCGACTACTTGGTGAAGGCGGTGGGAACACGTTCGATGAGGGCAGCGCAGGACCGTTCGTTGTGGCGATCCTTGGGAGAGGCCTATGTCCAGCAATGGACGTCTATCGGCTGAGATGATGATGGTATATTTAGAATATCTTTGACTCACTCTTTCTGGTAATAAAGTCGCAAGAGAAATCTTAAGTCTCGCTCTTAAAGTTTTCAAAACATGTTGGAGTTTTTAACATTTCGTTTTTGAGGACGATGGTTCAGATCACATCACCAAACTGAACAACTTTTATTACAGAAGTCAAGACATTTTGTGAGACTAATTGCCTTGTTAAATATTCTGTATATCACATAAAACCTCATTTGCAACACTGCATTTTATGCATCACTTTACACGTATATAATTAATACAATTTCTTGCATAACCGATCATTTAGTTACCTCATTGATTTTTGCATTTACTTAACATACTTAATTGCATTAATAACGTGAAGTTACCAATTCATACGCAACTTATGCCACAATCGTATATTTTTTCATTTTACAGCTTGAACGTTGAAAACTTTCGTAGTTCTTTTAGCGTACTATTTATTTTCATAATTTAAACTCTGTAAATATTTCATGATCGGTATTTGAATGTCTTTATTTAAACAAGATACAAATAAAAATAAAAACTCACAGCTGATTGAGTCATATAGTTGGTTTTTTACAGGCCGCGTTCCCTTTGAATTGCTAAATTAATTCTTTGGATAAAGTTGCCCCTAGAACGTCGGTGGCTTCGATGAGAAGCAGAGGCTATGTGAAAAAATAGGATTCTTCAAAGCGTCATATATCATGAAGTACTAACAGTAGGAGTATGGTAGCGGATATGTGTAAATTGAACATATAATTGAAGTTTTGACAGGAGCCATAACACGATTAAGACACATTTTCTCGATAGAAAAACAAGCCAAAGTAGCCTCCGTTTTTATTTATAAACGCTTGGAACTGCTAAACGGTGAATAATAGAAACACGAGACTTGATTTAAAAAAAAGAGACTGGTATTTTACAAATTTTATATTATATTATTTGATAAGAGCAGAATTGAACATACATAAATAGTACAATCACAATTAAATAAAGTTTGTTTTACGCTTGCGTCGTTTCAGGCGCGCGTCATTTCGACATAGGCCCTTAAGTAATCGTTTCAAAGATCGGGCTTCAGGAATTGAATTGATTCATTTTCTAGTGCTTGAATTTTCGTTGTAGTACAAGCGCTTACACTGTTATATCATCATCATCTTCCTAGCTGCTGTCCCGCTGGGTAGCGGGATCTACTTTCCAGCACGGCTAGCATGCCACCCACGACAAAGCGTTTAAACGAGAAAAACGTCATGCGCGCCCTTTCTGGCCTACGTAAAATAATAAAGATGAATGCACATCTCGATTTTTATCTTTTTCTCAGGGGTGGCATGCTAGGCCTACTGGTCTGTTAAACACTGCGCTAAACCACAAAGCTAAACACTGTTTTACACATACATACATGTATGTATATTTATTGTATTGTATGTCTGTATTCTTCGGGATAAACAACGTTTTGAAATGTCATGGTTATCGATTCGTTTTTTGTGCATAACTTTGATTGGAATCATCTCGTATTGTGATCTTAATAATGGAAGATAATTGTTTTGATTCATTTCGCGGAAATGTATTAAAGTAATTTGTCTAGACTCCATTTGTTATATTGATACTACCTAGTTAAATAAGATTAGTTATTCTATGCTAGTTGTTCAAAATAGACAAATTAAATTGGCTTTATTATTAATCATGATTTGATCCATACACTGCTTTAGATGTATTTCTAGTATCGTTTTGTTGTTAATTCCTTTTCTTTTTTCGTGCCAATTTGAAAATTGTTTAGCCTAGGTTAATTTAACTGTCACGAAGGCAGCCAAGTCCATAGCTTTTATTCCTGTACCTAACCATCAAATCTTTGGCGAATGCATAGATATATTTTGTATATTTGTTTCTATAGCCATTCCAACTTATGTATTTACAAATGTCAACTCAAACATGCACATCCCTAACCTTTCCAAAGTACTTACTAAAGCAAATATCTCTATCAACAGATGCGCTGCATAGATTGCACTCCCAATCGCCCGCGATACGGCCTCTAAATTCCAATCGTGGCGATTCTCGATAAGCTATACGTAAACGATCTTGGTACCGTTCGATGGGATATCGTTAAATTATCGCTCACGTTTTGCTACTGAAGTACTGATCCTATTGCGGTACTTGGAAAAAGGCTCGTTTTACGCAGATTTTCGTAACAGCTGCATTTGTTTGATATGTACTTTGAATTTGTGAAAAATGTTGATGAAATTTCGATTGATGTTTTGTACTGTTTGACTATGTATTATAAGGACTAGTCTTGTGGTAGCATTTCCCCTCTGCCACGGAATAAGATCAATTAATCATGTGCATTTACATTCAATTTTATACCTTATCACTAAACGAGACTACCTATAATTGCGAAACAATAATTTCGAACTTAGAACGTTTGGGGTTCACACGAGACTACTTTTCATGATTTTTAACGTTTAAAATTTGAATCTAAAGTTATGGGAATAAAATCCAAAGTTGCGAATTTCATGTTACCTCGCCCCCCGCAAAAAGTGGCAGAAATGTTTGTTAGTAGAATTACACGCGTAACTTGTCCCTATATAAGTAGTCAAAGATGTTTTGTGATCTATTAATATTAATAAAATCAATGCTAGCCAAAAACTCAAAGCTTCTCTCTTCATTTCTTGAAAATAGAAATCTCAAAATTGAGAAATCTGTCAGAAATCCTAATATCATTTAGTTGAATGAATTTGGCATCGTCAGTATCCTTATTAATACATATGTCACACGCTTAGGTACAGGTTTATGCAAATGAAGGTTAACGAGCGAGGGCATCCTTGACTTTGACCGATCAACATTTTTGTACGAGCATTATTACGAATACCTACCTAAAATTCTAATAATATGTAGTCGAATTATTATTTTACAAATTAAGTTATCTCGTAGTTTAACCACGATATTTCGTGTCTATTTCAAATGTCGTTTATGAAATTTCGTACAATTTACTATGGTTAAGCATTTAATGATTTAGGATTATATCACGGTTTCGTAATAGGTACCCACGGTTCTAAAATAATTCAGGTTCCAAGTTTGCAACTCGAGAAGGACCCAAGAGTAGATGGAGCGAAGAGTTGAATATCTTCCTAAACGGTTGGAGTTCGAGTTAGGATAATGAGTAGAAGAGGGGAGGTCGCAGTGGGACACAAAATAGGCTAAATTCGAAAAAAAAAAGGTAACACGTGAGTAGTTTTAAGTATGAGTTAAGTGAATTGTCAACGAAAAGGTAGTTATAGTAAAAGGTACATAATTTTAGGAACAAATGCAGCGAATGCTTGAGAAAAAAAAATCCTAATCAAAACTAACACATAGTGATATACGAGCGTTAACCCGCGAATTCGTCCGCACAAATTATATACCAGATTTTAAGTCAGATCATAAGCTATCAAACAAAAAAGTTTGTTCAAAATCGGTTCAGTAGTTTTTGCGTGATACTCGTTCAAACAAACACCCAAACAAACACACAAACAAACAGACAGACAAAAAATCCAAAAATTGGTGAAATGGAATCAGGGACACCTAAAAACCATATCGTAACTTTTTTTTTGTTAATATCTTCAATGTACAGACAAATTTCCTGTTACAGTTTTATAATAGTACGAGCGTTAACCCGCGACTTTGTCCGCACAAATTATATACCAGATTTTAAGTCAGATCATAAGCTATCAAACAAAAAAAGTTTCATCAAAATCGGTTCAGTAGTTTTGCGTGATACTCGTTCAAACAAACAAACACCCAAACAAACACACAAACAAACAGACAGACAAAAAATCCAAAAATTGGTGAAATGGAATCAGGGACACCTAAAAACCATATCGTAACTTTTTTTTTGTTAATATCCTCAAAGTACAGACAAACTTCCTGTTACAGTTTTATAATTGTATAGATAGATTGTTACTTAACTTTGAGTTTTCCATATCAGTAAAGAAAATTATTTTATTTCAAGTTAACAACTGTCACATTGAAGCAAGCATTCTTGAATCAGTGTAAAATTAACGCAAAATAACACGGTACCTAGTAAAAGTTTCCTGTTATCAGAAATAACAATGTTCGGCTTTCTAGTAGGCGTGCCTGATAAAATTGGTGCAAACTGGACGTTACAGTTATTGAGTTAACAACGTCACGGCTGTTTCGTGCTAGGCTTCCTGTAATAAGCATGCTCGACTTACATGATACTATACTAAAGTGATTTATGGGAAGAAACCGGTAAGTATAGGTAAGTCTTGTTATCTTTATGCTTTATAACTTGTCCATCTGCTTGATACTAGGATTGCTATATCAAGAGTAGACGAGATTTGAAGCAGTTGTGATGTATTTTAATACGTTCCGGGACAGTGACCGCGTATAGCCGTGATAACAATAAAAGTTCTATTGTGTCTCGTTCACTGTCCCGGAACGTGTTAAACTCTTAACACGTTCCGGGGCAGTGAACGTGTTAAGCTGTTCTTTACACTTCATGATTTTTTTTCTACAAATGAATTTAAGCTAATCTTAAAGTGTTTCTTTCCGCTTAAAAACTGAACAGAATTTAGGGATTTTTTATCGGTAGTAGCTAGTATAATAGCTGAAAATATCTGAAATCTATTTCGCTAAAAAAAGGTTAAATCAAAGAAAAAATGAAAGTTTTTTTATACCTATCTGACAAACGCATATTTAAGGTGGTTGCAGAGGGATAAATTTTATACAAAACTTTGACGCACAATATGCGTAGACGGTTTAATATAAGTAATTTTGAATAGGTATATATATATATATATACTTTCAGAATATCTCTGACTACCCCCTCGGGGAATATAGTCGTTAGCATATGCTATGCTATGCTATGCTATGCTATATATATATGGAAAATAATAGTTTAGAAAATTTGTCACACAAATTATATTATAAATTGCAAATGTTATTTGTGACGCGGCAACTAGATTTTCTGAACTATTTTTCCATAAATAAAATATTACTTTTATTAATTCTGTCTACGCGTATTGTGCATCAATCTTTTGTATGGACTGAAACCACCTTAAGCTTAAAAAACATGTTTAGATAATTTTCTAATTCTAACTTAAATTAAACATTAAAAAGTTGAACTTACGCACCATCGATCTAATATTACTATGTAAATACATACTGCTCTCAAAACGGTGAAGGAAAACATTGAGAGGAAACCTGCATTATGCTGAAGAAGAAATTCGCAGTGTAGTCCACCAATCTACATTGCGCCGGCGCCTGTGCCCTGCAGTGGGACGTAGTATAAGAAGATGAATGAAAAATGTTAAAATAATAATTATTATGATGTCACTGTCATCAGTGAGAAGTGTGTACAGGGTGTAAGTGACAGCCTAGCAAATACTGAAACGGTGAATTCAGACCATCAAACTAAACAACTTTCACTATGGAGCCTACCTCAGGAAACGCGAAAAAAAATCAGCTGTCCCATACATTTTAGTCGGGTAGGTACAACAGTTTTGTATGGGACAGGTGATTTTTTTTCGCGTTTCCTGAGGTAGGCTCCGTAGTGAAAGTTTTTTAGTTTGATGGTCTAAGTTCACCGTTTCAGTATTTCCTAGGCTGTCACTTACATCCTGTATAGTTTAATTTCCAAATGTCTCACGGAACACTTAACCACAAATCGTGGCCTCTTATTTCGAATTCTGTTTAAAAGTTCACGAATTTGTTCCACATAGTCCATGACTGGTAAAATAAATATATACTTAGTAATATCACATCTTTTGAGAGAATAAGAAGAGACAAACGAAGTTTTGACCTATATTCAATAAAAAGTAAAAAAAAGGTTATCAAAATAATCGAGAAACCCATATCTTTGTCAGATTTCCGTTAACATTTTTAGTTTCTTCTATAATAGTAAGTAACTTCGTTTTGTATGGAGCGCTTTATCAGGAATATCCTCGATATTTTTTTATAAAAACGCATCAAATCAAATTGACGCAGGTATTCAAGTTATTCGATTGCAATCAACACGACACGATGCACTTTCCTTATTTCTTTAAGATATATGATATGAATACGTAAATTGATATTTGCACCGAGACTCAGATAAATTAGGTAATGGTAGTTAGTAGGTAGTGTAACACCCTTCCTACTAACCTATATATATATTTATATTTAACTCGTCTAGTTATTTATCATACTAGATAGCGGCCCGTAGATGTGATCGTCTAGTCTAGATATTTAGTGACCCTTTAAACGTTGTGTAAGTTTGATTTGGACGTCTATAGTTATAGATAGGACGTGTATCGCAAAGAGAAGTCGGTTAATAAAATCCGTAAAGTATTTCTAAGTAAATGAAACCCGTGGGAGGTTAAAGCTTGTATAAATGTAAAGAATCAGTTTAAGAAACGCTTGCTAAAAATCGAAAACACATTTTAAAAATACTCAGAATAAGACATTAATAATATTAGAATAGCTTGTAGAAACCATGCAAACTTAGCTCGATTTCTTCACTCAGGATGTTCCAACTCGTATCGCGTAGTTTTCTTTCTTCTTGGCCAATAACACTTTATTTCACACTATTGTCACTTTGCTATGTTAGTAATTTACATAAAGAAAATAATATATTGCCCTAGCAGACCCCCCTACCGATAGACCTGGGTGAGACGAACATAATTTTGTTGACCTTTGACTAAACAAAATGAGAGCGAGAGAAAGCAAGGAATTCGTCCTTTATTGCGCAATAATAATAGTTTTATAGTCACGGTCACAAATTGATATTTGTCTTGGATGGGGGATTGGTCGAACAACTATACCTATTTTTACACACATTAACAGATTCTCCGTGTCCTCCGACTCGGTGTGCTGGACAAAACCTCCGACGCAAGGCGATCTAGCGGCTAATTAACCCTAATTTAACCACAACAAACATCACTCACTTGCCGCTCATCACTATGCTCCTTTCATCAACTTACACGCAAGCATACGTGATATGGTTCGCATACGCTGCGCGATTGGAATTTAGTTTATTATTTGATATTTAGTCAAGGAAACGAGAGCTTGTGTAATGTATTTATTTTTACAAACGTTTCCCGACCGAATCTAGTTTGAATAGAAGACTTAATGCATCCACAATTGGCATCCGGGCCTCATACGTGACGGAGTGCAACAGGAGTTATTCCAGATCTCAGAACAGCAGATGTGGACAAGTTTACCTGTGGATACTACAAATCTCGAGACAAACCAAACCCACGTGAGACTTCACGATTTCGATTTTAACAAGGAAGCGTGAACACAACTGAATTTGACAGTCCTTTCATCAACTTATTCGCAAGCATACGTCATGATATGGTTCGCATACGCTGCGCGATTAGAATTTAGTTTATTATTTGATATTTAGTCAAGGAAACGAGAGCTTGTGTAATGTATTTATTTTTACAAACGTTTCCCGACCGAATCTGATTTGAATAGAAGACTTAATGCATCCACAATTGGCATCCGGGCCTCATACGTGACGGAGTGCAACAGGAGTTATTCCAGATCTCAGAACAGCAGATGTGGACAAGTTTACCTGTGGATACTATAAATCTCGCAACAAACCAAACCCACGTGAGACTTCACGATTTCGATTTTAACAAGGAAGCGGGAACTGAATTTGACATTACCTGTTTAGTCATTATTATGTTTGTTCGAGAGGTAGTTACTTTATCTTGGCAGGTTGTATTCTAAGCAATGGTATAAGGTAGTGGCAACTTCATAAAAGCTCACGTTGTGTTCTGCGACAAAATATTCCGATCATTTAATTTAATATTTATTTTTACGCAACACGCAAATTTACGACGTGCGACGATTATAACGCGCGGTTTAAATAACACTCGTTCTTTCACACATTATCTAAACCTATCCAAAAGTCAAACAAGTACATGCTCAAAATAAAAGCTCGTACTTCGGGAACAGTTAAACTGTAACGCGTCAAAAGAAGGAAACCAAATTTCTAAGGTTACGAATGCTAAACAACAGGCGTCGATTAAATTATACAGTAAATCCGTCCTGGGTCAACCTTAAGAAAAAGAAATATATATATAAATTATAAATTAATTAGATTTCACCCTGTAATTCGCGTTAGCATTTATTTTAGTCCACACAATGCACACCCGCGCGCTTTTAGGGTTTTGCCCGTCTCTCGCGATAAGTTTCAAAACCACGCACTATCTTCACAGCAAGTATGCAAGTAGATCGATAGATCTAGTCTAGAAATTGCGCGCGTGACTCTCAATCTCGACCGTTCCGATCCGCGTCCAAAATTACACTCCCTGTCTCCGTCACGTAGTTTAGTTTCTTTTCCTAAATTGCAATTGTTTTTGTGGCCATAAATTTACTAATTTATTACTCTACCTATTTGGCTATCCGAATGCACGCATACGCACATGTGGCTTCAAGTGCACCCCTTTTTTTTATAACTCACGCTGTGGACGACGAGTATTTGCAGATTCTTAGAACAAAGTATTCCTTTAAGTATTTCGTGTCAACTTTAACAAATTTATTACTGGCTTTCGACAGATAAGTTCACATTACAATCTCAACAAAAAATGCAGACTCTCAAACTAATGCTGACCCTTAATTTTATTTAGACAATGATTTTAGAGGAAAAAAAATATATTTTAGAGCCGTTTGCTTATGTTAACCACGTATGTATAAATTTATAGAGAGTAGGTAAGTATAACTCGTTACAGTAGGTAGGTAGTAACTGTAGCCTCTCAAAATAGCCTCTGGGATAAAGTTGTGTCTCACTCACCATTCAAAAATAAAAATTATCTACCTATAATTACGGATTCGGCTTTCGTTATGGAAAAAAAAACTTTTCACCGAATTACGTAAAACTATAACGATACACAAAAAGCAAATACAAAATACCAAATTATTTATTTCAATGAGCACTTTAAATCAAATAGGCACATTTAGTTCATATATATAGTTTGGTCACCCAAAGAGCAATGGAGAGGGCTATGCTCGGAGTTTCCCTGCGAGATCGAATCAGAAATGAAGAGATCCGCAGAAGAACCAGAGTAACTGACATAGCCCAAAGAATTGCTAAATTAAAGTGGCAGTGGGCGGGGCATATTGCTCGCAGAACCGATGGCCGATGGGGCCGAAAAGTTCTCGAGTGGCGACCGCGTACCGGAAAGCGTAGCGTGGGTAGGCCCCGCACACGGTGGACCAACGACCTTGTGAAGGCGGCGGGATCCCGTTGGATGAGGGCAGCGCAGGACCGGTCGTTATGGCGATCCTTGGGGGAGGCCTATGTCCAGCAGTGGACGTCCATCGGCTGAGATGATGATTTAGTTCATACAACAAAGAATAGTTATTGCAAATTGACATCACAGTATTTAACAACAATAAAAAAGATTTACAATTATCCCCCACACTAGGCTAAGCCTGGCAAAACGTGACGGGAATAAAACCGCCTTCAAAAAAACTAAAAAGTTAAAAAATAATATTGCAGCCGATGACTTTTTCGTTCGCATCATAAGAACATTAATTTGTCGCTGTCAAGCCGGTACGATTCGCGACAGGACTTGCATTAGTTTTTTGGCTTGGCTTGACACCGACTTCTTATAAAACAAATTAATGTTCTTATGATGTGAACGAAAAAGTCATTGGCTGCAATATTATTTTTTAACTTTTTAGTTTTTTTGAAGGCGGTTTTAATTTTTTGTTAAAATTTTGTTTATTTCTCAATTTTCAGTGGTAAATCCATTAGTTCAATTTAATAGTAGTTCTTTAAAGTAACAAACGCACTAGCCGGCACTGATATTTTCATAGGTTCCCCTCGATATCTCTAGGATGCCTTCTTCAGATCCTGGTTTCCTTATCATGGTACCACCCTTGGAATATCTTCTTTCCAGCAAAAAAATAATCATCAAAATCGGTTCATAAACGACGAAGTTATCCGCGAACACACATAAAAAAAATATATATATTTATATATATATATACGGTCGAATTGAGAAACCTCCTTTTTTGAAGTCGGTTAGTAACACGATACTATTGTTTTTCGAATCAGCGAACATCATAAATTGTAAGCGATTCAGTTCGAATTGTGGTTAAAATTATACAGCACGCTCCATAAAGCTAGCAAAAAAATGCGGGTATAATTAGCACATTTTGTTATTTAACCATTTTGTAATGCAACTCGTTAGTGATGTAGTTAAACTACCGTTTAGCGTGTTTAGTTTTTAATTAATGATGATAGAATTAACTGTAAACTTATTTAAAGAAACAGATTTAAAGGTACTTATACACTCAACATTAATATTTTCTTTTATTGTCAGTATCGAAAAGGCTAGTAAAATATTTTATTATTTTCTGTCAAAATTAAGCTATTTGTCAAGATAATGTTTTGCTTTAGATCTGGCATAGGCGATTAGGCGACCTACACCTTGACGAAAAAAGAGCATAACGAATTTAGGTAAGTATAATTTAACTTTAACACAATAACAAAAATATCTTGTTACAAAAAATGCGTTGCGTTAATTAAAATTGACTAAAGAAATGCTATATAATATAAATAGAAGTAGAAGGTTGGACATCAAGGGATTGATATGGGATTTTACTATTTTGGAACACAATTAAAACTATATTTAACTGTCTAAAAATACAAATAAACATTTAACGGTTTAGACCATCACACTGAACAACTTTCACTATGGGACCAATATCGAAATCGCGAAAAAAAATCGGATGTTCCATACTAAACTACAAATCTACTTGAGCTAAATGTATGGGACAGCTGATTTTTTTTTCACGATTTCAATGTGGGTCCCATAGTGAATGTTTGTTCAGTTTAATGGTCTAAACAACCCCCTTAAAAGTTTAAAATTTTTATTTTTACTTTTGTAACACCCTGTAGACATTAGTTTTAACGAAAATAAAGTTGTTAATGTTGGAGGCTAAAATACGTAAGTTTTCAATCACAATAGGTAAAACTTCCTTACCGTCTTTTGCAACAAAAACAAACGTAACATCACTTATATTGCATGATATTTTGTATGTATATATTTATATATATATATATATATATATATATATACCTGAAATGTATTGTAAGCTATATATTTTATATCTTATTACACCGCCATAGCAAGTTCTTTTACTCAAGAGTTCGTCCATCCCATGGTTGTCTGGAAGAAATCGCTTTTAGTGATAAGACCGCCATTTGTACTCTTACGTTCTTTTTATTCGTTTTTGTTACTGTATATTTTGGTGTGCAAATAAAGAATATTTATGTTATGTTATTGCTGACTGATGACGTGACGCAAAACAAGCAACACTGGAAGTAGGTTGGTAATATTCACTTTCGGGCCCGCGCATGCGTATTCAATGTATAAACAATCATTTTCTAATTTGCCGTTACCCATTCTCCCCTTGGATTCTATCACTTCCATAAGCGGTAAACTAAAAGGCGATTGTAAGTAGGTAGATACGTGTTTTATGAAGCGTGTTTCATGGATGCAATTTTGTTCCAACTAACATAATTTAGCTTGAACACGTGTCTCTATGGGAGGGTCAGGTTTTTGACCTTTTGTGACACATTCCTCGTTTATTTCTATTTCTACTTCAAGCTCTACAGTCATACAGTATTACATGTTGTATATTATTTCTTGGGGAATTGATGGATGTAAGCAAAAATTGCAAGGGAGTATTCAGTACTGTACCTTTGAATATTTATATAAGGTCTATCAAAATTAGGTGAAACTATTTTAAGGGGATGATCAGACCATCAAACTGAACAACTTTCTCTATGGGACCAATATCGAAATCGCGAAAAAAAATCTGCTGTCCCATACATTTAGGTCGAGTACGTTTGTATGGAACAGCTGATTTTTTTTTCGCGATTTCGATATTGGTCCCATAGAGAAAGATGTTCAGTATGATGGTCTGATCATCCCCTTAAAATAGTTTCAGCTAGTTTTGTTAGACCTTATATATCAGATTAAATTCTGTTTGTATTTTGACAAATTACTTTTTTAAGTACCTACCTAACGAACCTACCTAAATCTTTGTATTGCATGTATAAGTAGTACCTACAAAATTGTCCTCTGATTGATGTAACTGTACTGTTTATGTTGCACTTCCGGATAAACCTTCGATGGTTTTTAGAAGTTCAATTGTCCAAGTCTTTGTCATTTTTCTTACAATAAATAAATAATAAAAAAAAAAGATAACGAAAAAATTAAGCGCCGGAGTCGGTGGTTTTACAGGGTGTAACAAAACACCCCACAAAAAACAAAGGGGTTGTTTAGATTAGACTTTCAAACTAAACAACTTTCAATATGGAGACTTATATATAGGATAACTGCCTCCGTGGTCTAATGGTTAAGAGCATTGGCTCTCGACACGGAGGTCGTGGGTTCGATTCCCACGGGACACCTAGTGATATGTCACTTTGTGTGTTTTTCCCTAGTTGGTTAGGACATTGCAGACTGAATCACCTGATTGTCTGAAAAGAAAAATGATTCCGTGCTTCGGATGGCACGTTAAGCCGTTGGTCCCGGCTACTATCTCTGGTAGTAGTAGTCGTTACATAAAAACCACGTCAGAGGCCGTAAGGAGGTCTGAAAAAACTCTGACACCAAGGCTCTGCCCACACGATAAGAAGAAGTATGGAGACAACGCCGACAAAAATGTAAAATAATTAGTTCTCCCATGTATTTCAGTGGAATAGACTGCAGATTTGTATGAGACAAGAGACTTTTCATTTCTCTTTGTTGGCTTCATAGTGAAAGTGGTTCAGTTCCATGGTCTAAATCACCCCTTTAAATATTTTACAAAGGTGTTTTGTTACAATCTGTATACTTAAAAATTATTGCCACCTGGCATATGAAAAAGCACAAAAAACCTCAAAAAAATCATCTGAAAGAAACACTTTGAAACCTGTGACCGCTGACTCTTTAGGTACACGAAATACAGTTTTGATGTCATCCTTGAAATTCCAGCCTGATCGAAAAACAATGAGTTCAACAATTTACGATCGAGAATCGAGAGAGTTGTAAGGAGCCCCGGGTGTTCTTTACAAACGGTTCGGTCCACGTGTAAATGTAAATACATGTCTTATCCATCTTGGGATATCGTGTAAGGCTTTGCATATCATTGGGGAATATCTAGAGGTTAATCGGGTGTCTAATGAATCAATTTGCGATTTAATTTGTTCGTAGTTCTCTTGTATATGTAGCCATATCCTCAATAATGAGCAAAGTAGGTAAAGCTGGCGACCAGGATCTCATTTCACTAAGGTGGTGTCCCTGGACGGGCAGGGAGAATTTCCTCAATAGGTACCTAGTTGTCCTTAATCGAGTTTAATATCCAAAGATTGTTAAGGTTTCAACTAAATAGTATTTATCGATTGCCTCCCAATACACGGTTTTCCGACTTTGGGAGTCGGGGACTCAATTATTTATTTCCCACTAAATTGTTAAAAATATAGCATAGCATAGCATATGCTCACGACTATATTTCCCGAGGGGGTAGTCAGAGATATTCTGAACCTCAGAACATCCATAAAAAAAATATATATCTATATATCTATCTATACTATTATAAAACTGTAACAGGAAGTTTGTCTGTACATTGAAGATAATAACAAAAAAAAAAGTTACGATATGGTTTTTAGGTGTCCCTGATTCCATTTCACCAATTTTTGGATTTTTTGTCTGTCTGTTTGTTTGTGTGTTTGGGTGTTTGTTTGTGTTTGTTTGTTTGAACGTGTATCACGCAAAAACTACTGAACCGATTTTGATGAAACTTTTTTTGTTTGATAGCTTAAAATCTGGTATATAATTTGTGCGGACGAAGTCGCGGGTTTACGCTCGTACTATCATAAAACTGTAACAGAAGTGTGTCTGTACATTGAAGATATTAACAAAAAAAGGTTACGATATGGTTTTTAGGTGTCCCTGATTCCATATGACCAATTTTTGGTTTTTTTGTCTGTCTGTTTGTTTTTGTGTTTGTTTATTTGTTTGATCAAGCATCACGCAAAACCAAATAAACCGATTTTGATGAACTTTTTTTGTTTGATAGCTTATGATCTGACTTAAAATCTGGTGTAATCTATGTATAATTTTTGCAGACGAAGTTGCGGGTTAACGCTAGTATATTATAAATAGTATAGTATATTATAAATATTGCCATAGCACTTCGCAGAATATTTCAACTTCGCCAAATCGTTAGTCTGTTGTCAGTGTGTCAAATGAATCATGTCTTCGATCGAAATACAAATTCATACAAAACTGGTATGAAATACAAAATTTTCCCAAGATCTTCAACAGAACTGACATAGTGGACACTGGTTTACCGGTGTAAGGTCGTGTTCACATTATTTTGGAAGACAGTAAAGATATTTTTATTATTTGCCAAACAAACTATAATGTTAAAAAAGCACATAAAAATTACCAAAAAGAAAGGAAAGAAAATACTTATAATATTTTTTGAGCTAAACTACATTTTGACCAAAAATAAAGAGATAGATGGACATACATGAATGTTATTTTTTTATAAAATTAAAATCTTCTATGTCACACCAAAAACAAAAACAAAAAATTCTATGTCTTTTACTTATTAAATGTATTTTTTACGCATGCATTATGCAATACTTATGAATTTACAACCGAATATAAAATCATTTATCCGTATTAAAATTTATTGTTTAGTCGAGTACCTGTTAAGGCTATTCTATTACATATATTATTGCTGATTCGTGTATTTAGAAGTTGGAATCTAAAAGCATCTGACTTTCTTCTTCTGTCGAATCGATGCTAAATCCATAGATTCAGACTGTACTTTGCTTTAAACATATTTTTCATTTCTCTAAATTATTCCCTGTAAACGAGTCCCAACCACACATCCGCCTACGTTCTGTCGGCTCCATAAATTGCACTTCGTTATGCAGAAAGACGACAGGGACGGCAGGTGGCCCTATTAGCTTATTTTCACAATAGATACTTGTGTTACCTGCTCTAAAACTTACTTGTTATGATTTCGCAATGCCCTACAATATTATAATCACAAAAGAAGTTCTAGAAACTTAAACGTTTAAACCTGAGTTGTAAAATTGTTTGTTTAATGCTGAAGAAAACAAAGTAGAGAAAGGAATGTGTAAATGCTAGAAGAACAAAAGATGATCGTAAAGCAGAAGAAATTGTATGTGTAGTTCCTTAAAGCTTCTTTCTACTGTCACGCACATGCGTGGATTTTGAAATATATATTGCCTATGTGTTATTATGTCGTTTATATTGAAACAGTTAACTTAAAGACAGCAACGTATTTCAAACGCACAAGCATGTGCGTGACAATGGGAAGACAGCCTTAACACTCATAAAGCTCCGGGTCCGGACAGGTGTCTTTATGAAATTACCAAGTGCACCGCACCGGCTATCGGTGCGATGAGGAAACACTTTACACTGAGATGCATACTTACCTAAAACATAATTTAATAATATTTTGCTTGACTTTGATAATACATGACATTTGAGTCGTGAAACAGTAGATTTTTTCACGATCTCGAAGTTGGCTTCATATTAAAAGTCATTCTGTTTGACGAATAAAATGCATGAGGGTAAAGATTCCGTACTAACTCCGAATGAATCTTTATAATCTTTTTTAAAATAGCAAGTTTTTTAAATTAAAATAGCAAGATAGGTGAAGGTGACTAGCCTACCGCATAAATTAGGCCCCGTCGCCTAATTTACTTAAAGCGGCATTGCGTGATTGGGATACTTTTTTGATTTTTGGCGGGATAAAGGTAATTATTTTATTATTATTTATGTCTGTCTCTATTCTTTTACTAAATTTCACTGTTGCGGGTTTGCTGGAAGAAATCTCTTAAGAGATAAGCTCGCCCTTTGTACATGTATTTTCTTTGTCTGTGTGTACAATAAAGTGTTATAATATAATAAGGTACCAAATGGCTTGTTGTTACAAGGTGTGCTTTTTTACAAATCATTCAAAAAGAAGAAACAAATCACACAGCATTACTTTTCACTCGTAAGTGTATGAAAAGCAGGATCATTTTTCGAGTGCGTAATGCAAGAACGTCACCTCATCTTCTGCTATTTTAATTTAATCAAAGTGTAATATATTAAAAATTAAATGCATATTAACATAATATATAATCGATGGAAACATTCTAACCCACCTAAACAAGTATTGAATATAACATTGTCAACTACCCCCTTTTCACTTAGCCAATATTTATTGATGTTTCTAAGGCAATCAGCATACTTTATAGCCCCGTTTGTCTTCCAAAGGGAACTAGCTTACATTGCTACACTTTATGTTATACAATAGTCATTGAAAGTAGGGATTTTATGGCTAAGGATTTCAGTTACGAATTGGGGCATGGTTATATCAATTTTATTATTTACGGTTACGACTTCGGATATGGTTAATACATCAATTTGATTATTTGAGATCTTTGTTACCATCATCAAAGCCATCATCAGCATCACTATCACTTCATAATTCTAGAATAGAATAGAATAGAAAACTTTATTTTCGACTGGGATCACAATGGTTTTTATATCGTTTTATATCTGACAAAAACTGGTGGGATTTTGATACAGTTTTCACTACTACAGGGCGAAATTGATATCATTAGCATCCTTTTAAACTAAGAGTCTACCCATCGAACTGAACAACTTTTACTATGGGAGCAAACTGATCGGACCAAAAAAAATCTGATGTTCCATTCTAAATTGCAATGCCTATTCGACTCAAATGTATGCAACAGCAGATTTTTTTTTGCTCCGATCGGTTTGCTGCATAGTAAAAGTTGTTCAGTTTGATAAGTAGACTCTTAGTATAAAAGGTTGCTAATGATATCAATTTCACCCTGTATATAGATCGATTCACGAAAGTTTGTGTTATTTGTGGTACCGGTGCGAAGCCAGGGTCTTTAGCTAAATATAAATAAAAATCAAAACTCCGAACTATAAAAATAATTATAGTGAGAAAAGTATGATCATGTCCAGCTAGCGTCAACATAACAATATGGTCAAAGTAATTGCCTGTTTGTAATTTGTTTCAAACTAAAGTTATTTCTTTTGATAATAGAAATATTCATCTTCTGTCTTCTTTTATCTCACTGTTTCCAAAAATAGAAATACGATACGAAACTATAAATGGAGCTTATCGGATATCCGGCAGTTACGGTTACGGATACGAAGCTACATAACATCCCTAACCGTCATCTACAGGTCCGCAGCTGAACTAAATAATGTTTCTTATTTATTGCATATTTATTCTACTGTTTGTGATAGGCCGTGGGCGCAGAAACTTCAACAGCTTACGCGGTATAAAATCACAAGTTAAATATTTTATTACGTTTAATTCTATTAGCGATAATGAATGGATTTAAATTTTATTTGTATGTTGTTTAGGTTTATATCAAGACCACCTTTAATTCCTCCTTTAACTCTTAAATAAGATGATGATGACCTTTAATTCAGTGGTTTATGAGCCCTAATGATGTATGTAGTATCTTGTTTTGTCTGCAGCGTTTGTTTTGTTTAAAGTCGTTGTATATGTAAATTTGCAGCAATTTGTAGTATATTTAAAACTGGCTTTTATTTGACTCGTGATAATATAAGTTCAAGCTTTTTATTATTGGATCAAGACCACACAGTCGAGACGGAGTTCTTGAGAGGATCCATAAAAATGAAGTCTGGTTATATTTTCAATACTAACCAATTAAAGTCAATGACATTTTTCAGAAACAATCTATAAACTAATCTCAATGCTTGTATGTTGTCAGTTTCAATGCTAGGATTAATATTAAATCTTTGAGGCAGTGTAACTAGAAAACTATACATTTTAACGAAAATCTGACAACATACAAGCATAGAGATTAGTTTCTAGACTGTATAGACAGGTCTGAAAAATTTTATTGACTTTAATTGGGTAGTATTGAAAATATAACCAAACTCCTTAAAACTTTCCTCGTAACCGGTCGTATGGTCGTTATATATGGGTCAAACCAACGCGGTCTACGATGCGTGTCCTGACAGATTTTTAGAAATGCATCAAATCTTTGAAAATATTTGCGTGGAAATTCGAGGGTTGCCGCTACCAGATTACGATGACTCAAATTAAAGTAATTTCGGACGGAACTTGAACCCGCAATAAGTTACCGTGACTACAATATATTTCATCTTAAAGAGACGTAAGACACGTTCAATCAGAATTCAAGCGACTACGCATCGTCGTGGACTATGATGACAAATGCTCTTTGAGTATTGACGTATATAGGTTGATACTAATTAATATTAAACATGTAACAGACATGTTGTGTCAAATAGTAATAACAGAACAGAATCTGTTAGAATTTGTGTATAATAAATAATAGTTTAATATAGATAATCCGAATCGCGTTACCTTTTCACTCTAATAAATGCACACTAAGCTCATTGAATAAGCTTTTCACCACGTAACTCCTGGACTGCTATTATGATTTATTTTGTGTCCACTTCCCCATATTTGGCTATCTAACCCGATACTTAGCAGTTGATTTAGTAGGATTGTATAACTGTTGCCTACCTTATTACCATAGGTTCTTCTCGAACAATAGTTACTAAATTATATGCCAACATGTATAAATTATGAGTTTGTATTGTTAACTGCTTGATTTGAGACCCTTCGAATGCACTTCGGAAGGAGAGTTAATCTTTGGTTTATTATAATCTATGGAATCGTAATGAAACGATCTAGTTAGTAGTAGGCTCAGAACAAATGAGTTAGGCATGGTAGGTTACGTATCAAAATGCGTTTTGTAATGAGGAATTCGAGCTACAGTGGTTTCGCACATTATGTTTTTTTATCCAATAGCGCTGTTAGAAATTCAGTGTTAAAATGGGAGTAAAACTACTATAGTTTACTGCAAATGTGTAAAAAGTATTAGAATAATACTAACAGTCAAACCAAGCCCATCCCCCCCCCCCCTTCGGATCCAAGCAGGAAGACAAACGATATGATGATGACTAAAAGTTATTTTGTTTCATGCCGGCTTCTCATTGTCACGCACGTGCTTGCGTTTGAAATACATTACTTCTGCAATATGTTATAAAGACAGAAAGACGTGTCGTATAAGGAACTCAAGGAACTAGGAACTAGACAAGAGTGCTGCTCTTAATGATGACGATGAACCTAAAGAAAACAATATAAGGTTAAATTTAATTAGTTGGCGAAACTTAACAAATGCATTTGGTATCTGTTACTAAGTACAATTGCGTGGTAATGACCCGCCGCCCGATCATATGATTCTGAGGTCAATGTTCGCCCGTGTCCCGCACACTTCGTACGATACGAACGATAAATAATTTTGTTAATCATCAATGCCAATTATAAACATTGATGTAATCTTTTATCATTAGCAAGTGCCCTGGTGCAGTTCCGCCAACTAATTTAAAAGAACCTTTTATATTTATTTGGAAAACACGCACATGCGTGATGGTGAAGATGTTCTCAAATCAATCAATACAGCGTTATAGAAAACTTGTATTTGAGAAATTGTTGACGCAGATTTAGTCTTTCGATCTAGTCAAAGGTTTCGATGCATATTGGGACAGTCTAAATGATACAGTTTAAAAGAACAATGTAAGTACTTACTTACCTACAGCGGTAGACCAATTTTCAAAACGATTTCCTAAATGTTGTGTACCAATGCAATTTATTCTGTTACACAAGATTTGATTGCTATCAGATTAGGTCGTTTTTGAAATACAAGGAGCTTAACAATTGTTGAACTTTTTGTTTCTTAAATTCTAGAACACTTTTGGTTTTTGTTTCAATTCACTTTGACAGCTGATCTAGTAGGCAAGTATAAATAAAACTAAAATAAGTGTAATAAAAACGTTTTCTAGAGTTTGACACAAACAGTTTCATGTAACATTTTTTCCGTAATAACGAAGTAGTTTGTGGTTAAAGTATCGGACTGCTACGCAATGATAACTAGTTTGAATCCCGGAAATATGTTATTGTGGTAAACCAATAAATTGTTAGTGTCTTAATCAAATAATGCTTTTATAAAAGATGGTGGTCCACGTATACATCATGACATCACTCAAACAAATAAATTTTATAATGATTGTTAGTAAGAATATTTTAACACCCTTTCTGTCTCATCAGTAGTAAAATATGTACGTCTCAAAAGTAAGAGTACGTGCATAATATAAAACAAAGTCGCTTCCCGCTGTCTGTCCCTATGTATGCTTAGATCTTTAAAATTACGCAACGGATTTTGATGCGGTTTTAATAGATAGAGTGATTCAAGAGGAAGGTTTATAGAAGGTGAAATTGATATCATTAGCATCCTTTTAAACTAAGAGGCTACCCATCAAACTGAACAACTTTCAATATGAGAGGTAACCGATCGGAGCATAAAATAATCAGCTGTTCCATACTAAACTGCAATGCCTATATTCAACTCAAATTTTATTTTAATTTTTTTATTATTTATTAACATTTCAGTATACAATTCTTATACTAACATTTGTTATAATGACGCCAAAAAACCCTCTGGGTTTGTCTTGGCACCTTTTAAATTTTGACAATATTGTAGGTAAGTCTATAAATACACCACTAAACGAATGCCGAGACCAGCGCGCGTCCAAGGCAGCTCGAGTGGTTGCTCACTTACGTTCTCTCGAACGCGCACTGTCCGTCGAAATGTATGCAACAGCTGATTATTTTTTTGCTCCGATCGGTTTGCTCCCATAGTGAAAGTTGTTCAGTTTGATGGGTAGACTCGTAGTCTAAAAGGATGCTAATGATATCAATTTCACCCTTTATATCAGCATTGCACCCGTGCGAAGCCGGGCGGGTCGCTAGTATTCTATATTTTGGATTCGCATAAAAAGACAGGAGTTTTGTTTTTTAATTCACTGTATATTCTTATTCTTATACAAATAATACATAACATTCAATTTTTGGGAATTTCATATATTAATTAGAATGTAAACTAATGTACGAATGAACATTTTTTTTATTGGATTATCAAATGATGATTAGATTCAGACTCAGGCAAAGGAAATGCATACCATTCAGCCTAGCTTCTAATTTTTCATTTTTTTTTCTATAGCTAGAGTAACAATGGATAGAAAAATCAGATAATTTTCATAAAAGCTTCATATCACGTAATCTCCAAATGATTTTCGAATTTTGGTACCTTTCATTCAATAAATAACTAACGCTCACAGGCACATACATTGTAATGAATGATCCCAAGCAAACACTACAGGATGTTTATTATGGAAACCAAACAACAACGGGACATACATATAAACATCCATGACCAAACCGGGATTCGAACCCAGGACCAAAAAAAATGTTTAAAAAACAAATGTTGTCCATTAAAATAAAAACAGTACTCCAGATCCTAAACAATTCTATAAATAACTTAAACTTACTAGTAATTGCATCTGAATCTAATCTAATCTAACAAATGGTGTTTCTACACATCAATTAGGTACTTGAAACTATTACTAATCATACTAAAGTTTCATTTATAGCAAAACACGCCTTAGAAAGAAGCGCAGTGCTATAAAGTAAAGCAAGTCAGGCCGATAATTAAACAATATAAGTACCAGTAGTTGGTCGCTGCGGGTGGCAATGGGCATCGCCTACGGGATTACTAAGGGTCCTCTTCAATCTCCGATGAGATTTTAAAAGCATTGTGTTTTGTAATCCAATCATCGTTTCGTTTCATTTCCTAGTATTTTCCCTTTTGATTTTGTTATGAAGACTACACTATCCGCCTCATATACTCAATTTCTTGAACATGAATTATGTTATTTAATTCTTGTTACTGAATTAGGTGCGCCTTTTCGAAAATAAACATGTCTTGAATCTTGTGTGAATTGGTATATTATACAGGGTGAAATTGATATCATTAGCATCCTTTTAAACGAAGAGTCTACCCATCAAACTGAACAACTTTACTATGGCAGCAAATTGAACGGAGCAAAAAAAAAAGTCTGTCGTTGTATACATTTGAGTCGCGAACTCGCGCGTCGACATTGCAGTTTAGTATGTAACAGCTGATTTTTTATTTGATCCGATCGGTTTGCTCCCATAGCAAAAGTTGTTCAGTTTGATGGGTAGACTCTTCGTTTAAAAGGATGCTAATTATATCAATTTCACCCTGTAAATAATTTGAATTTACTGCGGTTTTATAGTGCCATTTGAGAAACCTCTGAGTGTATTTCACTAAAGGAACATTAAACATTTTGATAACTTGATTTCGTCCGCGTGTATTTCGGAAACCTTCAAAACTTTGACTATTTATTACAAGAACTAGCCTTGCGGTAGCATTTCCCCTCTGCCACGGTATAAGATCAAATAATCATGTGCACATTCAATTTTATACCTTATCACTAAACGAGACAGCCTATAATTGAACTTATAATTGAACTTAGAACGTTTGGGGTTCACGCGAGACTACTTTTCATGATTTTTAACGTTCAAAAATTAGAATCTAAAGTCGCCCCCCCCCCCCCCCCCCCCCGTAAAAAGTGGCAGAAATGTAAGTTAGTAGAATTACACGCGTAACTAGTCCCTATATAAGTAGTCAAAGCTTCAAAACATCGAAAAATCCTATCTTAGTGCACCATGTACCCGTATCGTCTGTAGAATATGTATTCCAAATTGCATGTTTCTATCTATCTATTTGACATTGCTATTTTTATTTTATTATGCAATTCGATGATCATGTTATGAATGGACATTTTATTTAAAATATTTATTTACGAATGTGACTGTTATAATATGAAATAAATGAATCTAATCTAATCTATCTTCGTATATCTTCAGTGATTTAGGCTGCGCGTTGTCAATTAGTCAGTCGATCAAGGAACTGTTTTATTTGTATAAATTATGTTTAATATTCTAGTCATCTTTCTTCCTGTAATTAGAATTTAAAACATTCGTATTTAATTTCTACATTTGCTTCTACTTATAGGGAAATAATGAGGCAGGAAAACATTAGAAAAAATTACTAACATTAACTCACATGAAATATAATGTAGCTAAGTGAAAAAGGACCTCAACAGATCACCACGGGCGGCAGTATCACCGATCAGAATAATGGTAGCCACGCGGCTTGCTTTGTGCTTAAATTAATATTAGTTCCTCTTATTAGTTCATATAATGAAACTACAAAATTATAAAGCTACTTTGTTTTAATTGACTGCTAATTACGTGCCTACACATTCTATTATGAAATTTTTTAATAACGTTTCACCTTGATCTATTTTATACATTACGAGCTTTTTATGTAGGTGCATCAATTATTTTTGAATTCGTAGAATTATTTTATTTATTTTGACCTTGCTTCTAACGTTACGTTAATAAAGCTTTTTATGTGTGTCTAATCAGCTTATAATTCTTATAACATCTTATGAAATGAAATCGATCATGAAAGCGTAAAATCGAAAGTTGACGTAACTAATGAATCGAATACTGTAATTAGTTCCAGTGTCATCTACATTCTCATACGATATACCTACTTTCTAATTTTAAATGCCTAACATTTAATAATGAAAATGTATCAATTCAAATTGGAGCATAATCGGTTACTCCATTCTGCCCTCTGACACCGAAGGACCAAGGTTGTTCAAACCTTTCACTTTTTCAATAATTGGCATTACAAAAGCTTAAAGACACGGCTTAAGGCGTACGCACTTTGATCCCAAATAGCCGTGTAATAGCGAAATTGTAACAAAAAACAAACCGAGATAACTATACTTCTTTCCGTTGTTTCATCATCGTAATTGTGGCGTGCAACCCGGCAAATTTTTGTCGTTTTTGCTAGCTAATGTGATTTAGAACAAGGCGCGTGACTTTCGCAACCGGTGACATTATCGTTTCGTGTCTAGCCAAAACTTTAAACGCTATTTGACCTCGTAGTTTAGCCAAACTTGATTAAGAAATTTGTTGTTTTGAACGTAAATGAAAATCCATGATTACAGGGCCTCCCGACTAATTTGGCAGCCCAATTTTTAAACAAGTTGCTTTAACAGAATTTACGAAAACATTTATGGGTCCCACGATATTACAAAATTGAGGAGAGATTATTAATAAAGATATTAAATTTTGTAGATCATTATAAAAGAAAACAACTGCTAGATGCCTAATCGACATCCTAAAATGGCTACGTCTAGTCTGTCTACCACTTACGATTTCATTTGAAAAAGATATTAATCTGAAGCCATTATCGTCTGAATTCGTCCGTATAAGGCTATCGGATCTACGCTGGCTTTATTTGGCTTGTAAAATCGAAATCGACTGCATAAATAGGGTGTCCAATACTTTCTCTGTGACATATTATTATTATAGTAAATTATGTGAAATTATCTAGTATTATTAAATTTCCACCAGTTCTAAACATCCTATTCCATAAAACAACACTCTGTTGAATTAATTTCAAGGGTCAAAACAATTGACTAATGTTATCAATCCATTACTGTCTTATCCCACATTCCCATTCATCAGTCGAACTTTAGCTTTAAATGGTAATTTCTAATTGTATTGCCCCATGAAACCGTGTCCCAATTTCCCAGCCGTGTTGCTACCCCAGTCACGAGACTCACGAGACAATCAGCGGGTCTTTGGTCCAGGAAAATAAGTAAAGTGCTGATCGTGAGCTGCCAGCAACGGTTTCCATTTGTGCACGAACCTTTATATCTTTGACAGGTTTCGCTAATGCAATTGTCGATGACAGATATTGAGACTGATAGTATGATTTTGTGGACATAAACTTATGTTGTGCAGGCCAGTTTGTTTAGCCGTGGATAATAGAGTAAGATACCTTAAAAGATAACACGAATCTGGCTAGAGATACTGAATGTTCAACAAAAGGAACTGTAATAGATTTTTTTTAGTAATTCTTAAATTGTTTTTCGAAGTCATTCAAATTCTTTAAAAATACGTTAATATCTTTTGTCATTTTGACATCATTTAGAAGAAGATTTAAAGTAATGCCAACAAAGTACTTATGATTCTAAATCTTATACTCCGAACGTAGACTGTTCAAATAAAGTTAACACCCATGCGCAATTTCAATTGAAGAATCATCCTCATCTATTTGAATAATTCGGCACAGAAACATTGGAGATTACTTATCTATTGTAGAGATGTGCTGTACCGTTATCTGGATTATTTATAGAGGCGGCTTCATTAAGTATCTAAGCTAATGAGCATATATTAACTCTTTAGAACGGCTTTCGAAGGTACAACGCTTAGGGCCATTGTTTGAAATCGTATATTGTCTGAACTTCCTTTATGGCTTTTCATTTGATATTGCTCTATTGGTCCCTTGTGTTTAATTTTAGAATAATTACAGCTATAGGGCTGTATTATAATGTTACTTGTAGTTTCTGCACATCAAATCTCAGTTGCTACAAATAATATAAATTGTTAAATAATGATGTGTCAACGTCAAAATCTATATTTTTTATGGCTGTTTCGTGTCTTTGCAGTTTGTTAAACTTGTCTCATGTTTAAAACAGTAAACATTTAGGCTCAATATACACCAAGACGGCAGCGGCCAGCAATTTTAACAGAAAAATGTATCTTGGTAGCTAGATGGCTCGCGCTGGAGGAGGACGCTGCGCCGCCGCGGACTACCTCGGGTGCCCGTGCGCCTTTGCTCAATATTTTCGATCCCCTCAAACAATTTGAAAAGGTTAGGTACCCTAAAATCGTTTGATAGCTAGCAATGTAGATAAAGTTTAAAACGCTACGTAACTGAAAATTAAGTCTTATAACATATATGGACATCATACACCAAAACGCTTTGAGGCAGTACCCTACCCATTATCCAATTTTTGTAAATGAAAAACAATAAGGTACCTTATAATTTTCAACAGCAGGTACATACATCCCACCAATTTCAAATACTGCAGCGAAGATTCTCACACGAAATCCAATGCAAGAATTCAATGTGCAACCCAAGCAATAAACAAGCCTTAGAACAATGGAAACTAATCCAGACGTGGCTCAAAAGGCATCTGCAGACTACGCCCATCTCGTGACGTCGGTGTTCCGATAACGGCATCTTCGGGACCTTGAGTAGAAGCTTGAACTTTTAGTTACCTCTGAATCATGTGCCATAGTTTTGATAGTAATGGAGACTGACGAATTTTAGAGTATAGTACTCTGTGGTAAGGTGATGACCATTTCGCATTGTTATCGTACTTTAAATACAACCTGGCGATCGTCTAAGTTATTTTCGTGAAAATTTATAACACCAATAATTTTTTGCGTTTTTTTTGGTAATACATTTCTTTTTAACTCTTTGGAGGGATTGTTATTTATGCATGTATGTGCAGGAATAGAAATAAATAACTTTGTGCATACACGACTATGAAAATAGGTTACCTGCTACGCTCATATCTTTCTATGCGTTGGTTCTTCGAAAAATAACTAAGGTTTTCCGTGATCGAATGAATGATAATTTATACTTACTTTTATACTTAGTTTTAGTTGTAGTAGGTATGTCTAAGTCATTTGTGTCACTATAATATTGTCCGGCATACAGATTTCCTCATACGATATGATAGAATCTATTAATTTTAAATTGTGACTTGCAGTTTAATATGGTACAGATAATTTCTATATCGATTTTCAAACCAGAATCTAGGGTTAGATTTACTATGACCTGTGTCTGGATTTGTGATTTATGTGCTGGATTTACAGCAGTTTATAGGCATTTATCGAATTATATAAACAAGGAAATTGTGGTATCCCTACACAGTTCAAATTCCAAGACGATTGTCTATGACTTTCAAATGTCACTACAGTACGGCAGGTCGAGGCGACGTGGGAGATTCACATTTTACCTCCAATCACGTTTATTGTAAAGTGTGTTAACACAAGCGAAGTACCAGTAATTTTACTGTTATTCTGCTTTTGCTTGCGCAGTGCTGAATTGATATTCGATGGAATTACTGAGACAGCTTCAGGATGAACAAGTGTGATTGCATTTTGAAATCTTTGAGAAAATGATTAAACTAGAGGTAAAAAACGATAATTTAAAATTTAATTATATAAGAATGTTTTTGAGGAGACTAAAATGAAGTCTGATTTACAATTTGCCTTCAAAATGGATAAGTACCAAAGCTTAAGAATAATCTTATGTACATTTCAGTTAACATACTTTAAAGAAGTCAAAACAAGAGGGAAATTTTATGATTCATTAAGACTAAAAACAAAGCCAAGCTTGTTAAAAGGAACTACTAGAACTTGTAATGCACCGAACAATAACGAGCATACTCAGAAGTTGACTGCAAATATCAGCAAAGGGTTGAACCGTTAAGCCATTAGAAAGTAATGGGATAACAGTACAGTACTGTATTAGAAAGACTTTGCATTGATTTGCATTAAATAGACTTTGGAAATTTACATTAAATTAATTCGTACATTCTAGTCTAGATAGACTGACAAAGTACCTAATTCCAATACTTGGAACATTTCTCGGTTCGTAGAGACATAAATGTTGTAACGATGTCTTTCACGCTCCTCTTTTCGATACTAAATCCTAATGCACCTATTTACAATGAATATCAAGATTAGATAAATCTAGGTAACACTTGAGTTTTCCCGCGACTTCGTCCGCACGGGTTCCCATCATCGTAGCGATATAAATGATAATATACACGATTTTAAGCACAAAAGTTTCAGTCCAGTAGTTTTCGCGTGATGCGCGAACAAGCTAACAAACAGACAAATAAAATTAAAAAAAAAAATTGTGATTGACACCTAAAAACCATATCGTAATGTTTTTGTGTAACTATCTTCAATGTACCTACAGACACACTGCTATTACAGTTTTATAGTTTAGAGATTTCAAATTGATATTTCTTAAGAAAACTGTGTAACGGAGTATAATTACCTATGTTCAAAGTCGTCAATTTACTAAGTTTATCATTTGTTTTTTCAAAAACAGCTATTTCTATTTAGTTTATCCTTAAGCTTATTACTCGTGTAGTTTCCTCAACATTATTGTACGCTTCTTAACAGATATCATCATATATTACTAATCTTTAACCACAAGTTTCGCTATCAAGTCTTCAAATCCATCCATCCGTACGTCCGTCAATCAAAAGGGCGTTAGGTATAAGTGAATGGAACACGTGTTTATCAGCAAAAAGTGAGCGGCCGGTGCCCGATCAGGTTTCTTGCGATATTCATGTACATTTTTTTGTCTTTGGTCTGTCGGGTGTACGCAATTCAAGTGGACACTAGTTACGAGTTTTTAACGATATGCTTGACATACGGGCTCTTTGAGTTGCGATTAAGGAAAGGCTTTTGTAAAAACGTGACAACTTGTTATTAGGGCATCGACTACGACACAAAAATTGGCTGGGAGTTTAATTTTATAATTCGGATTTTCATATACAAATTCACACTTGGGCAAACTGAAACGGTAGATCATATTTTCTTGTATAACTTTAGGGTTGTTTGGTTTTTTTTTCAAGCATGTACAGGGTGTAAAATTAAATATGTAACATATCCTAAGGGATGCTTCAGACCATGAAACTGATGACCACGAAACTGATGACTGACGACTTTAAGTAAAGGACTCATATTGACATCGCGATAGAAAATCTTTTTCATTAAGGGTCAAGGTCAAGTAACCACCGACATTTTCTATGGAACAATCAATATTTATTTTCGCTATTTCAATATTGTTCCAAACGTAAAATTTATTTAGTTTGATGGTCTGAATTGTATGTAATGCATTTAAGTTTACACCCTCTATAGTAGCTTCTATAATTTTTATATATTTTTTTGCACATAAATATTATTATTTCCTTCCAAACCGTCGTTCCGGGTTCAACGGACTTTACTAAAACCATTACACTTAAATCCCAGAGTTCAGTTAGAAATACTAGAAGCGCATAAACTGGGACAAGTTAATTTTGCAATCGCGAAAAATATCCCAACTATGCGACTATGTGTTCACGAAGTGAATGCATGTTAAAAAACTCCAGACGGTCTGACACAACTTGCTACTGGAGGACAAGAGTACGATAAAATTCCTTTTGAAGAAAATGTCAGTTGACTACTTGCTATTCAATGTTCAATTTACTTTTTTGCTACATCAATTGGAGTTTATGAAGCAGGTTTTAATAGTATATTAACACTTGAGTTAGGAATACTTGAGCGTGAAAATAAGTCCTTTTTTAAAGGCATAAAAGGTACGGTGCCATCTAAGGATACCTAATTTTAGAGTTCAAAGTATAAAAAGATAGCTTGGTATAGAATAAACATTATCACAGTTTAGACACGTGCGAACAAAAAAACAAGTCCAATAAATCTATCTTAATTAGAACAAGCACTCAAACTAAGAGATCATAATGACTACATATTATTCTTGAACAGGTATACGATATTATGCTATTTAAAACTTTATAACAGAGCCTGGAAAGTAACTATGTAATTAACAGTCAGGTAGCAGTCACGCAATGTTAAATGATCTTTATTTTACGAATGACTCGAGGGCAGAGTTTATCGACGCTCGTGATAGAATCGTGTTCTAGTAGTAATATTAAATGTGAGGCTAAATCAATCGTTTAGTCTTGTCTCGTGAATTTTTTTTTATCATTATCATCATCATCATCATCTCAGCCGTTGGATGTCCACCGCTGGACGTAGGTCTCCCCCAAGAATCGCCATAACGACCGGTCCTGCGTTTATTTTATATTTGTATAAAATTCTAGAACAAAAATATTTAATTGTTGAATTTAATTTATTTTGTGAATACTGGTCACAAATTATAATCTGATTTAAAATAATACCATGCTAGAATAACATGATAATATAAAACACAATACACTATTCGAATTTAAGTACCTACTAATGTACATAGTAACTTCTTCATTTAAAACTTTAAAAAAAAATTTGTGGCTATAAATATTTATTTTTTACTTAACACGTAGAGGTGTCGTATACACTACGGCTGAAAAAAATGTATGCTGTACGAATTTAACATTACAAAAAATTGCCCAAAAAAATTTCATCAGACACCAATACCAACAGAAATAGTGTCTTTTGTTCTGTACCCAAAAGTGGGACATTTAGCAACATGACTCAATTTTCAACTAGAATACATCTATGAGAATAATAACAAATATTTTCGCCTCACACTTCATAACTTTAGCTAATTACTGTCTTATTTAAAATGACCTTTTGCCTCTTGTTAATAAGGTTTATTATCGTTAACTATTCGAGGACACGTTGTTCAAGTAATGCAATGTCTTTTCGCATTACTGGACAATTTATTTATTCTTAAATTTTCAGATTATATCTATTATGAATACCAGGTAAATACTGGTCGCAAAATATATATACATATTTTTTATAAACAGGTACCATATTTTAATCATGCTTAATACCAGTATTATTTATAGGCATTGTGCACTGATTGTATCTTAATATAGCATACATACACCATTGGACTTTTCGTAGATGCTACTTCTTCCTTTCAAAACATTCGAAAATGTATGTTATTATCATTTCAATGCTGTATATTTATTCAACCTGTCCATGTTTGTATGACCGATTTGGGAGCGAGTCACTCCCATCGGCCCACGCGCATCGAAAGTAGTACGCTAGTAATGAGAAGTGCTTTAGTGTATTTTTTTGTTTCTCGACTCTTTGTTCCGTCCCCTAACATGATGTTATTCGCATTGAAATACATTTTATCGATTATGAAAGCGATTCAATTGTTACGATTCTAAGAAATGCTTTGAAAGGTTTTGATTGTAAATAAAACCGTTTTGTAATTGTAGCAAAAACGTAAATGTCGCAATCATAAAACTGCTTGATGGGCTCAAATATGTTTTCATTTCCCAAGCTTTCGAATTTTCACAATTTTTTATCAACAATCTGTCTAAGTTACTTCACCTAAATCTTGTGTCAGCACTTCATATCTCTCTTTACGATCGTGAGTTATAAAAATGTCGTCAGTATTACAAATTATTTTACCGTCTAATTAAAAACATAGCACCTCGAACTTCCCGTTTCGCGATAGTTGAAGTGAATCAATTCATTTCCTAACGCAACGGTCTTGGACTACCAAAAAGCACCGATGAGTGAGTCATATAAGAGACCGGTTCCCACACCTACTATGCTCCCACGCAGTTTCAGACGGTTCTGGTCAACGTTGACATCGCTTTGTAGGGGTGCTTATTTTGTTTCAAGTACCTGCTTGACTTGCCCATGACTGGTAATCGTCTGAGAAATACAACAGTGGGTTTATAATGTTTTTTTACGACATACCCTCTTTTTATTCATGTTATAGTATCAACGATCGATGTTACAACTTTACAGTTATCATCTTTTGGCAATGCAATATTATTATCATTTACTTTAAATTTTCTTAAATATTTCACATCTGACTTTCTTTTATGCAGTGTATATATTCAAATACGTTACATTATTAAAAGGGGTGCTTCAGATAATTCAACTGAACAACTTTTAGTATGGGACATACATTGGAAATATTGGAATCAAGAAAAAATTTATATAAGTATATATAGCTGACTTTTTTCTCACGATGTCGATGTTAACTCCGTGAAAGTTGATCAGTTTGATAGTATAAAGACTCTAAAGCACCCCATAGGTATGGTACGCAAACGCATTTAAGTTTACACCCTGTAGAATATAATCCAACTAAAACTCTTCTGCATTTTTCCTAATCCAGAGCACAGTGTTTAGAATCACAGCGCATCTTGCTTGCTTTTTCATTTGTTTAGCTATACGAAACAATACATTACTGGTCTTGAAAACAAATATTTAATTACTATTGCTAATTGCTGAGTTGCATCCATTGTTTTGTTGGCGATTCTTTCTCACAATCGCCATTGTGGTTAGACAATGTTGAGAGTTCTTGAGGTGACCTCAGGGTCTGATGCAAGTTTTTGTGCTGCTGTTGAGGAAGCGATCTGATCTTTCTGGGAATTTTAATTCTGGAAAAGTGGAAATTGCTATTGATTACGGGAATGATTATTGTCAGTGACCTTTCGAGCTGTGTTCACGCTGCATAACTTACTTATCTAGCATTATAGTCTTTTTCTCGTACACTTCCATCGTTTAAGTTGTTTAATTATGTGTATAGTGCGTTACATAATTTTGGGGGTGTTTCAGATCAGACCATCAAATAGGGCAACTTTTTATATTTTATTTAACTTTAAATCCCGAAAAAGAATTGACTATTCCATAAAAAATGTCAATGGCTCCAAAAGTATGGGACTCTTTTTCTTTTAGGTACTTATAATAACTTTTACTCAATCAGTGTTCTTTTTCAAAAGAATCTTAAAATTTTGTCTCAATATCATTATTGTATCGAAAACTATTGACCTAAATTTGTAATCTCTGTAGGAATGGAAAGCCATATGAATAATAATAATAATATTGTATAATTTTCATTGTTTCAGATGGCCAATTGTAACACATAGATTGAGGAATGCGATTACATCGGAGTATTAATTTCTGCGTGAGTAGACTTTTTATGTAATTTTAATAATAATATTTAATGTGATTCTGCAAAATATTACTGTTAGTTGAAAGCGTATAGCTATTATAGGTACCATCGATTATTGTCGATACTTAAAAAAATCAATGTGTTGACTGAAGGTTTGGTTATAAAAATACATCAAATTACGCGAGAAGTGCAGTTAACTCAAAGGCACACATTTTAATCAGCATTCAGTAAAACGTCTAATCAGTGTTCGTGTAACATTTGTACCACCATTGAAATGTACAAGCCTCAGAAAATAATTACATAAATTGAATTCAAAATCTAGATTGATCAAACCATTAAAGCTTGCTTTATGAACCAGCTTTTATGCAGTTGAAATCATTACCTACTTTTAACAGCCAACCTGTTTAAAGGATTTATGATTATACAAGCTGACATTCTGTAAAAAAAAATAAAAATTAAAAAGTAAAAGTATCGAGGTCTTATATTTAAGAAATAAAAATGTTCGTTCGAAGCGATTTGCTGTCCGATGTCTTAACTGCTTATAAATTTATTGAGTGTCTATTTTATTGGTAGTAATATAAGTTTCCTTTAAGAGTTAATTTACTGACGTGTTAATTATGGATGATAAAGTTTTGGATTGTGTAACCAAAGGTAATTTAATGTTAAAATTACAATGAGATTTAGGCCTTTTCTGTCTATCTCAATAAATAAAGCTAAACGCTTGCAAGGATTGGTAAAGTGAAAGGTGTTAAAATTAATGCGGAAATTATTGTTGATTACCATAATGGAAGACTAGAGATAGTTATACAGGGTCCTTCTTAATATGCTGACACTTTTTTATGGGGATGACCAGACCATCAAACTGAAACAACTTTCTGTATGGCACCAACATCAAAATAGCGAAAAAAAAAATGCTCTCCCTTACATTTCGTTTGAGTAGGTTTGCAGTTTTTTATGGACGAGTTGATTTTCGCCGTGGCGGTCCATCCAGTGGCGAGTAACCTTGCTGCCGTGCAGGAGGCGACGGTTCGATCCCCGTCCAGGCCGACTCGTACCAATGAGTTTTTCGGAATTTTTGTACGATTTGTAACACACTGGCTTTCGGTGAAGGAAGACATCGTGAGGAAACCTGCACGCTTCAATTTCGAGGCATGTATTGTGCCCACTGTCTATTACAAGTTGCGACGGGCTCACTCCCCGCACACTGGACAGAGTTTCGGTACTAGTGAAACGTGGATGATCTGAGGTTTCAGAATAATATAATAAAAAAAAAATTAACAACGGTGAACCTATCCAGTGCCCGAAGAGAGAGAGAGGACCCCAATAAAACTATACTGAACTCTGTCAGGCTCGCCGAGTATTTGCCTAATAAAACACAATAGTAGAACAATTTTAACAAAAATAAGATGAATGAAAATGTGAAGTTCGGTGAGAACAAATTCGTAAATCATAAATGAAGCTATTTATTTAACGATGATAACAACATTAAACAACACTAATAAGTAGAGCAGTGCAGGTTTTAATGCAGAGGTATTGTAATACTATTAATATTTGTTTGCTATTTTAATACGGCAATTGAGCACGTTAACGGATGAAGAAAGCGATAACTAAAATCGCAAATAGGTTATGTAGTAGATATATAATTCATTATACTTCTCATAAAGTTTCATAGCCTGAATAGCGTAGACAAAGTAAAATAAACAAATAAAACGACGGCAATACATGTGAAAGTTTCATAATGATAACAATGTTTTAATTTAAAATTGTAATTTGATTTCGTATCAGTATTCCTGTGATCGAATGACGAAATCGATTTTATGTAACGCCCACCAACGGCGATACTACTTAGTTGTGTATCAAAATATTTGCAATTAAGATAAAACAACGATTTGCTAAGTAAACTTTTGTTAATTTGTATCTTGAATTTTAGCTAAGAATTAAACTAATACAGTTATGGTTACGCCCAATGAATTACCATTTTAGGTCAAAGATAATCGAAACACCGAACATGTCTAATGAATAATTTACGCATGATTAGTCAAAACAATAGTTAGTTTTTGGCCGTTAATTCTTTATCCACGGCAGGATAAAGAATGTGAGAAAGAGGCTAAACTAAGTACGGTATACCTACATTCGGGTCGAGTATGTTTGCAGTTAGCAGATTTTAACGATTTTGTACTTCAAAACCAATTTTTGATGAGGTGCTGGCGGATCTACTAATATTCCAGACTCCAAAGGGGAAAGAATTTGACATATTAATATTACTAAATTATCATAGCTTTGAAACTTTGGAATGTAAGGCTTTATGTTTATAATCAAGCCAGTCCGAAGTTTATTATTAGAATATGCGATATTTAAAGGAAATGCACACACCTGTCTTGCCGTAGGTGGGCTGCGCGGACGCAACGGGTGGTTGGGCATGGCGGCTGGGTTGCCAGCGTGAGATTATTTTTTCCATAAACACTGGTACTTCCGCAACAGTAATAAATTCCTAAAAATCTTTTGATGGCATAAAGGAAGCAAAGTTGGTCGCACCTTAAAAAAGACGTAATAAAACCTCAGAAGTCATTAATCTACTTTAGTATCATGTTTACTGCAGTTTATTAAATTCTAACGAATATAGTGTAAAGTAGAATAGAGTGAAAGGTCTTCCTCTTCCTAATCCACCACAAAGCACCACACCCCAATGGTCAAATTGTTATCTGAATATTTTTAGGCAGCTTCTATAAACTTGGATTTGTTCCAGTTTTACTAATTCCATTAAGAAAACAAAACTACAATGTTATTTGATTGTTTCCCTCTAAATGTTAATATTATAATGAATATTCGCCACATAAAATACTTCATTTCATTTCATATTTATTTGCCCCGAATAGAAACTATAATTATTTACTGCAAACTTTATCTACAGTTTAATAAATGTTATCGAAGAGTAATTAACAATCAAATGGTTTGTTTGTTGTTGTCAGTTTGAAGGCATTAACAAATTGTAACTCAGTTAATTATCAATCACGTTTAGTAGAAATTACGGCTGTTATTGTTAAGTATTTTAGTCTCACAAAATTATCTCGTAATCTTTAACAAATGCCAACTATATCCGTAAGGGTAAAGGTACCTACCTAATAGGACATGCCTCTCGCGGCCTTACCTTACGTTTCGTCACACTAAACGATTGAACCGCATTCCTGAGTCTATTCCGAATGCACCGTCTACTTGTCTAATTTCTGAACACTTGTTGTGATAGAAATTTAATCATAATAGGTTTTAGTAGCAATGTTGTTAGATTTGTGATATTGCTATGTTTGGTTTTGTTAACATAATTTTGATATCGAAGACTTCTGTTCCATAATTTTTTTTTCCAGTTTTACGAAAAATTGCAATTCTACTGTACAATTACTGTATTCAAGAAACATTTTATTGGTTCTACTTTTATTTTAAACTATAGCTGACCCGATATACGTTGTTCTGTCGGTAAATTATTAAGAAAATTAAAAAAAAAACCATATAATTATGTCCAGCCGTTCTCAAGTGATGCGCTTACCAATGAGCAGCATTTAATTTTTATTAATATAAATTGGTGCATTCCACACTATATGTTATTTATTTCCTACAATCTTAACAATCAATTTCGAATGACTTTGTTCTAATAAACAAAGCGTCATGAGTAAGTGCATTTTCTTTTGAGGTTAGCAAGTCGCAATAAGAACAATAAAACAGCCAGTTCTTCAAAGTAAAAATGCGCTTGTTCAATTTAAATATCGATTTCGTTTAAACAAAGCGATGAAAGCGAATTGGGCGTGCGGTCAACCACGCTCTGACCTTCTAACCATAATGCCGATTTGTTTTTATTTACGTTGATGCGCAAAAACTCTCGATTGAGTTATTATGGTCTCATTTAGTGAGATTTTATTGCTTTGCTGCGGTTTATTATACGTATATCATTGGTTAAATTTACTTTCGCTAGTCGTGTTTATAACGTCACGATTTAGTACAGTACTTATTACCCGACCAGCTTCTATCGCTTTGCTTCGCTTCCAGTTTTTTTTCTTTTGACAGATTTTTTCACATTTTGGGGTAAAACCAAATACCTAGATTGTATCCCTGCGGCACACCTAAGAGAAATCCGTTTTTTTAATCGAAAATTATTTTAAAAATTTTAAAAATCAAATTTATTGTAAAAAATTAACCATGTTGACGCTTTGGTATGGTGTGTGGTACCTCCAGTGGTTTAAAAAATGTCACGGGTAGACAATCCCTAGTTAAATTATTATCGCTTATCATTATCAGTCTTACCACCTTTTGTTTCATTCTTAAAAAATATTCCGATTTGAAGATGTTTTAAAGGTGTCGAAATGTAGAGATAGGTTTACAGTATCACACACTATTTGCAATATTTTCATAAACCTATCTACACTTAATTAAAGGAGCCCTAAATGGTCTGGTTTCTATCCGATTCAAATTTTGCAACTGTAATGCAATCGATATCGGCTTGCCGATGCAGTATAAAAGAATTACACAATTTTGTTATAAAGAAGTTCTTTGATTATGAAATATGTTGACGAATAACACAACGATTTCTCAGCTTTATCGATTTATATCGACACAGGCGTTTTTCAACAAAAATATCGTTTACGCCTACCGTGTTTTGCCGCAAGCGATTTACGCTACACCATCCAATTTGAAAGCAAAATCATTGATTAGAACAACTTCTGCACTTAATTTATTACAAGTCCATGATTTAAGTCCCTCGTGTGATTTTCTAATAACTTTTGATATAGTTGTTGATATCCTTTACTGTTTTATTAATTTGTTTACTTTATTTAATTTATGAGTTATTTCTATTTATGATATACCTACAAGCAGTTTTTACAAGTGTGAACATCTGTTTTCCGTTTCATATTAATTATTATAAGAAAAAATGGTTTACGTTTATCTTTTTTACCTTATTGGACAGATAAACGATTGTAATCTGTTACAAAATACTACTAAGGAGTGGTGTTATAAAAACGACTTTATGGGAGAATATTTTAATATTATTATTGTATTCAAATAAAATGTGGTGAGATAAAAAATGGCCTCGGTTCTCGTTAGCGAGTTGCGTGCTACGAGGTCGCACAATCTCAGCGCTTTCTCACGGAGTTTTAATAGAAAAATTTGGCTTATTTGAGCACATTACCTGTCTTGAATCATACGATTAATTAAAAGAAGTAAACCTTGGATTTTCAGAAAAGCTGAAACTTCAACCTGCAGCTGCCCAAGAATTTAAAAAAAAAGTGCTACGTCCGCTATAGTATGTAGAAACGTAAGACAAAAACATTTTAACAATCTATGTAAGACAGAAGCATTCTTAAATTAAATTTGCAAAATTTTGGCACACATAAAGAACCACTAAAGTGTGTCACTTAACACTAGTCAGTGTTGTCCAAATTTGACTGGTTCTCGCGTATCGATAAAACGAGGTCAAAAGTATTAGCACCTTTTATAACATGACACACCTAGCTTCCTGTAGAAAGCTTTGAACAAACAATAAATATATGCAGCAACTTCAACTGTTAATTAAGCTATCTACCTTTAAATTAATGATGCATTAGAAACAATACTCTATCTATTAAACAACAAGATTGCTATCGTATTGGCTATTGAGTTCTTGAGATCTAGTGATGCTTATATTTTCTAAAATAATCTACGTAGGTTAGCTGTTTTGTGGTTCACTTGAGAACACAGAGTTAGTTATGTCTCTAATAACCATCTCAACACAAATCAGCTTTCGTTCAAACATCGAAAAAACAATTTAGACATAGAGCGGAGTAGATACCGATCTTTCAATCAACTGTCAGACTTTTTAATAGGAAAACGGCGTAGGAGCATATTGCATTTTTGATCGGTATTGAGTAACGCAAACTGTGCACATACCTAAATTAAGTAGATAATAGGTTGATTGGTGCTCTTATTAGTGATTTGGAAGGTGTGTTATAGAGTTAGAGATATGGCACATGATTGATTTTGATACGATAAGTGATAATGTATTAATTAATATCAGTAGGTATCAACGTTGATACAGTTGTTGATGGTATGGTTTGTCAAGTTACACAGGGTGTTAGGGTAAACAGTAAGCATTACTTTTATTTAGGGGTGATTGTACCCATGATACTGAACCACTTTCCCTAAGTAACCTATAGGAAATTTAAAAAAAATGTTTGGACCTCCCATACTAAATGCAATCAGCAGATCGATTTGTATGAAAAGTCGATATTTTTTTGTGAATTCCTTATTGGTTTCTTAGGGAAAGTTACACCCCTTACAGTAATAAAACTGTTTACCCTAACACCCTGTTTTATAAAAAAAATTTATGAATAGTTCAAAATGTAATGTTAGAAGTACGGGCCTCTTGTAATAATTAATTAACCGAAGTTAGAAATATTACAGTACTGAATAATATAGAGCATGAATATTAGTAAATTAGATGTGCTTATCAAAAGAGATTGCGTTAGTGATCGAGAAACGGTTTAAGTGTCTCTTATTTATATTTAATATAAAACTATTCTATAATGAACTCGTTACTTGCTGTAAATGAAGCTATTATATTATTTTACTCATAATAATATCTGTTATGAGCAGACGATTTGCATTCTCATTAACTTTTGCTGCTCGGCTAACAAGGTGTTTTATTGCTTTCATTTTATTTATTGAACTTTATTGGCTATTCCCATATTTATACCAGTTGCTACAATATTCTATTAATTGGCGTATTTATTCGCTTCTATAAGTCAAGGATCAATAATCGGCCCATTAGTTTGAGTTCAATTTAACCACCAAAGGAGGCTCAAAGAATGAATGTACGTTGCAAATAACTTCTCCGGCGTCCTTTTGCGAGGATGTCTTATAGATAACATCGTCAGGTGGAGTTGTTTAAAAGGTCTGTAGAGGCGTAGGTGCATTCGATGAAACAGCAGTGGTACAATAAATTGCCCATTGAGTAGGCCTGAGATTATTGATAATTTTGACATGCAACACTACTTCGCCGCTTGATCAACATGCTTGTTTTATTTATAATCCTACTCAGTAAACATTTTAGCAAGGAATTTTTGATTATGTTATGTTAAAATATACGAGCGGAAACGCTCTAAGTCTAACATAATTTATCATAAACTAAAAATTATGAACTTATTAATATTTATGATGTTGCATCGCGAAACATCTGGCTCTTATTCGAATGGAGCGACATTAATAAAGCCTTCTACATGTGTAGTGATAAATTTTATATCTGAAGCTAACATTATATTTTACCATTCATGGGATAGTCAGACAGTATCGAGATCGGAACTGGTTCTAGCAAATTATGCTTGTCGCTTTGTACCCGTTGCTGGGTCTTCTTCATGATAATTTATAACATTCAGCTTTCTAAAGCCTAGGGTGATACTGTATGGTTTGATAAGTTTCCATCATCTTTTGCGATTTCTTCAATAGCTACCAATTACAGTTGTCCGGCTGTTTTTGTTTTATTAAATTCTTCGATTACATTTTCAAGGATATTTAATTTGTTTATGATTATGACCTTTTGTTATTTTGTTTTCATTGAGATTTTAATGTTATCTTAAATCTATATTTGAAAACATTTGGTTTTTCCTTCTACGAATTCATTAATGTTATTAAGAATTTGTGCTCTGAGTAATTTAATTTCTGTTTCTATAAATAATAGTAAAATTTCAAGGCAATCATATTTGTTTGATCAACATATAATATCTTCCACGATCTCAAATTTCTCAACAGTACCAACTAACATTCCTGTCGTTTCCTCATTGTCGTTAACACGATATCCAAACTCAATGGAGCTGCATTCTTCTAAGTGCTAGAACAAAATTACATGATAGTCTCTGGGTAGTAATAATGGCGTATCTACATCAGGCTACCTGTTCCGCGGGATAATGACTAGACTAACTGGAGCTTTGTGCTTTGGAATGTTTTATACAACTATCGTTCTACAGGATATTTATATTGTTTCCATCCTTACTAAAATACTTACTTGTTTATTTATTACTTCCTTTTAGTATGGGACAAGCTAGAAGTCAAATCACAGCATATCTTTATTTTTGTCCTTTATTAGTGGAACTAAACAATTTTAGTTAATCTTTGTAGATGAGTCATGAGGATAGAATAGATATTAATTTGGGTTCGTATAACTTCTTCCTCTATAGTATTGTAGTTAATGCATACTTTCTCCTATTTTCCCGCTCTCGTATTAATAGCAGTAGTCATGCTTGTAAATGAAGTCTGATATGACAGAAGGCCATTCTCTAACAAATCTTTCAAATGTATTATTATGTATAATATGTGTAAGCGTGACACAAACTTTCAGAACACTTTCTTTGAATTCAAAGTGAATAATGAGTCAAATAAAGTTTTATTCGCTGAATCATTAATTAAATGTAATATTATTTTCATTATTTATTTAGTATATAAGGTCTAACAAAATTAGCTTAAACTATTTTAAGGGGACGATAAGACCATCAAACTGAACAACTTTTTATATGGCACCAATATCGAAATTGCAAAAAAAAATCAGCAGTCCCATACAAAACTGCAGACGTAACTAAACTGAAATGTACGAGACATCTGATTTTTTTTCGCGATTTCGATATTGGTCCCATAAAGGAGATTGTTCAGTTTGATGGTCTGATCATCCCCTTAAGGCGGTTGCAGAGAAGAGGGGTCTATTTTATACAAAACTTTGACGCACAATACGCGTAGACGGTATTAATATAAGTAACTTTGTATACATGGAAAAATAGTTTAGAAAATCTAGATGCCGCGTAACAAATAACATTTGCAATTTATAAAATAATTACGAAGATATGAAGCGTTGAAATATTTCATACAAAATTTTAAAAGCTTCATATCTTCGTAATTATATTATAAATTGCAAATGTTATTTGTTACGCGGCAACTAGATTTTCTAAACTATTTTTCGGTATATAAAATATTACTTTTATTAATTCCGTCTACGCGTATTGTGCGCCAAACGTTTGTATGGACTGAAACCACCTTAAAATAGTTTCACTTAATTTTGTTAGAACTTATATGTATTGGTAGGTACGCTGAAAACAATATCCTGTTCAACTCTTTTTTTTTTAATTTTTGTCATAAAATAGGTTTGTACATTATTTAACTACTCTTATAGCTTTATTTAATAAGAAACAGTATTCAAACACATTCATGTTAACACAACATCGAAACCGATTGTCCACAAACAATACCACTTGTATGGAAAGTGCTACAACAGCCTTACAGTAGAAATAGTCTTCTATTCTAGACGAGGAAATTCTGCATGCATCGTCCAGGTAAGTACAAACGTGGAATTAAAGCGCTTTAATCGTATCAGAATTGCGGATTGCACTGAATATGTAGTTACGGGTAAAATGTTAATGGATTATTTCCTTAACGGGCTTCCAGAGAGCAGGAGCATGGGAAATAGCCGTTTTAGTAGCGGGTATTTCGTGTTTCAGTTACTACTGTGATTTGTAAATATGCGTCGTGTACGTCAATTATTTTGCTTTAATACTGTGATTAATAGGTTCCAGTACACGGGGGTTTAAAACAAAACAGTTCTTGGCCATTATTGATCGTGTTTCATTATTTCTTGATATGTCATTGGCATGCTAAGTGTCAAAGTCAAAGTCAAAGAGCAATTTATTGAAACTGTAAGTGTACACTGTGATTACAGTTTTTAGAGTAACGCAGTTATTATTTAATCTAGAATTAAACATTGAACAAGCAGTATATTTTGGTAGTTGTTGCGCTGCCGAAATATCGGGAACTCAAATATACCAAATGCATGCGAAATAGCCGTTTTAGTAGCAGGTATTTCAGTAGTTAGTTCAGTTACTACTGTGATTTGTAAATATGCGTCGTGTACGTCAATTATTTTGCTTTTATGCTGTGATTAATAGGTTTCAGTACACAAGATTTTAAAACAAAACAGTTTAAAACACAGCCGTATATTTCGGTAGTTGTTGCGCTGCCGAAATATCGGGAACTCAAATATACCAAAATGCGGTATGAAATTCTAAATTACTTGAATGTTAACGATATGGATTGTAAGGGATGCGGTTTTGAACTCAAACATTAGCTCTTTTAATTTATTTTGTCTAAGCTCCTCAGCTTTTAAGCCAGATTATAATCTTGTGTAGATTATAATGTCCTACTGCTTAAAATTAAAATCTTTATTATTGAAATCTTTATTATACAGGATGTAATTGATGTCATTGGTATCCTTTTAAACTATCCCGTACCCATCGCTGAAAAACTTTTACTATGGGAGCAAACCGATCGTAATATAAAATCAGCTGTTCCATACAAACAGTAATACAAACAGCGATTTCGGTATTGGTCCCATAGAAAAAGTTGTTCAGTTTGATGGTCTGATCATCCCCTTAAAATAGGGTCACCTAATTTTGATAGACCTTATACAGGGTGAAATTGATATCATTAGCATCCTTTTAAACAAAGAGTCTACCCATCAAACTGAACTACTTTCACTATGGGAGCAAATCGATCGGAGCAACAAAAAAATCTGCTGTTCCATACTAAACTGCAATGCCTACGCGACTCAAATGTATGAAACAGCAGAATTTTTTGCTACTATCAGTTTGCTCCCATAGTAAAAGTAGTTCAGTTTGATGGGTAGACTCTTAGTTTAAAAGGATGCTAATGATATCAATTTCAACATGTAGAATTCGATGTTCAAAAGAAATAATTTTCTCTTGAATACATGCTTTTTTTCTTACTATCTATTGGTCTACTAAGCGAGGAGGGGTATTGACTTCTGGTATTTTGCAGTGAATCCCTGTGTTTCAATGCAAATAACAACGCCCTCAATGGGCCTTTGTAGGTCTTTCAGTTGCATAATAGACTTTATAAGATACTAGCACTAACCCGCGACTTCGTCCGCACAAATTATATACCAGATTTTAAGTCAGATAATAAGCTATCAAAAAAAAGGTTCATCAAAATCGGTTCAGTAGTTTTTGCGTGATGCTCGTTCAAACAAACAAACCAACACACAAACAAACACACAGACAAACAAACAAACAGACAGACAGACAAACAAAAAATTTGTAATATGGAATCAGGGACATCTAAAGCCATATCGTAACTTTTTTTGTTAATATCTTCAATGTACAGACACATTTCTGTTACAGTTTTATAATAGTACGAGCGTTAACCCGCGACTTCGTCCGCACAAATTATATACCAGATTTTAAGTCAGATAATAAGCTATCAAAAAAAAAGGTTCATCAAAATGGGTTCAGTAGTTTTTGCGTGATGCTCGTTCAAACAAACAAACAAACACCCAAACAAACACACAAACAAACAGACAGACAAAAAATCCAAAAATTGGTGAAATGGAATCAGGGACACCTAAAAACCATATCGTAACTTTTTTTTTGTTAATATCTTCAATGTACAGACAAACTTCCTGTTACAGTTTTATAATAGTATAGATAGATAGATAGATAAGTGACTCAAAAGTCATTGCTCTTATTATTTGTTACCACCATTTTATGTCTTACCTGCTTAGGAATACCATAAAATTCATATAAATTATGAGGTTACCATAAACTAATATAGTACAATACAACAAAATGTTCCGTTTAAACGCTAGGTGATACAAAAGGGTAATTTAAGATTTTTACGACTATTCTCTTCCTCCATAAATTTTAAATACACCATTACGCATTTACGATGTCTTTGACATTTGACATCGCAGTGTCACCGTTTGTGAAGACGTAGGACAAGGAATTAAGGAATTAAATTCATTCTAAATGGTTACTCGTTTAGTTCAATAGCTTTCATGGCTTCAAGATGGCTTCTACAGGGTGTCCGGTAAGTAATGGATAACCCTGTAACTGCCGATAGAGGACCTCAAACCCGTTCAGAAACTGAACTTTCATGTCCAGTAAAAATGCCACGGTTATCGAGATATTTGGACATTTAATTTTTTTCTGGTATTTTGGACCTTTGTCACTCTTTTTACAATCATTGCCACAAAACAAGAGATTTTTCATTCTCTAAAAGTGGTGCTATCAGACATACATAAGAAAGTTAGTGTAGCTAGGGTTGATCTATTAAAAAAAGAATCTTAAAGTCAATGTTAAACATTTCCAGGAATTTCCACCTAAGTTCGAGCATGTGTGGTCTAAAAAAAATGTATGGAGACCAGGTTATCCATTAGTTACCGGACACCCTGTATATGGCTTCTATAGTCAAGAATCTGACGTCTTTATTAAAGTCCTGCCTGTGGTTCTGCTATCAAAAACATCTGTCTATATAATATTTTATTTATAAAACTTCTCTATTTATTACCTTCTTCCTTTTTATATCTGTCGAAACTTTTAGTTTGCAATAATGTTGTTTCATTAAAAATGGTCAAAGCATAGGTTATGATGCGATGTGAAGTTAGTGCGTAAGTTTTTCCAAAATGAATACAAAAATGCATAGGTACTTACCTCTGTTTCTCTTTTTAGTGTTAAAATTATTTATTTATAAATTGAAGGTAATGATATTATCTTAACTATATCTATACTAACTTCTCCAAAGAAACCTATAGGAAATCAGTAAAAATATTTGTGGATTTTCCAAACTAAATGCAATCAGATTGAACGTTTGTATAAAAAGTTGAAATAATTTTTTTTTTCGAATTTCTCTTCGGTCCGGAAACTTGTTCAGTATCATGAATACAATCTCCCATTAAAATAATGCAACCGTCTGCCCTAACACCCTGTAGATGCCATATCACTGATACCTGCCATATCACTGATACACTAACATACGACGGTATACCATTTTGAGGTGGTCAGAAGCTTTGGTACCAACAACTAAACAATAAAAATGCATGAAACAAACCTGCAATTGAAATTATGAACCATTTTTTTTTGACTATAAATAAGATATTTTATTAGCAGTCAGTTAAAAACTTGCTGTACCAAATTTGTCGTAATAGTAATTAAGCAAGGCAATTACTAGTCCATTACGATTCGAGGTCTTCGCTTCGTTGATAATTATTGTAATTTATATTTTTATAGGTTGATTTCGATTTAATGCTTCCATAAGTAATTTTAATACCAGAAACTTGGCTACACCACACATTGTGCGATACTGAGTGAGTACGAGCGAGACAGGAATATGCCATTGCCTACGTTTCCCGCGAAGCTTCCTGCTAGAGTTTAAAATTGGCGGGGGCAGGGCGTGTCCGTACTATATACTCCTTCTTATACTGTGTCCGTACTATTTGTAGTACTAGATACTCTTTATCTCTCTCTGACTGCACCTACGAATACATACATACATAAACTCATGACCATAATCTCTTTCAGAGCAGTCATAAACATTGTTAACAAACAAACAGACAAACAACAAATCCAAACAGGATCAAATCATCATAATTCTCTTGCCCATTTCCCATTATATGGGGTCGGCGCTATATGTCATCCTCTTCCATTCATCTCTCTTAGCCGTAATTTCAGCACTCACTCCTTTCTTACACATAATTCATCCTTCACACAATCCATCCTTATTTTCTTCAGCCTTGCACGATTGTCACATGCCCATACCACATAATAGATTATATTACCCTGCAATTTTTTGTCATAGGTGCTACCTTTCAAACTTCCTCTAATATATTCCTAACTTACTAGAATTTACCCGAGTGGACATGAGTCCATTCTAATCGATGATTCTAATAACACATTCAATTCAACATTCGAATATCAGCGGCATGCAGTCGTTTCACATCTATCCCTTTGAGAAACGAATAACAAAAGATATTATAGTACATTCTACCTTTATGAAAATAACATGTCAAATACCTTTCCAAAAGAAAAACACCGCATTGGTCAAATTATCCTTAGCTGCTTTATACAACACTCACGGGAAGATATCGGGTAGTACACACGGCGACACATCAAGCTCAAGCTATACAAAACCAACATAAGCAGGCCGCGCGTAAGTCGATTAACGTATAGCGTCGCGCGGCCAGCTTATGTTGGTTTTGTATAGCTTGATGTGTCGCCGTGCGTAAATCCTTATTCGGAACTATACAACAAAAAAATTTGAGTATAGAAGGTGCAACAAAACAACCTAGTAATATTTAAAGAAATGGTTTAGTTACACCATCAAACGTGATCAAACTGAACAACTTTCGCTATGGAATAAACATCGAGAAAAAATAAAAAAATCTGATGTTTCATACAAAACTGCAGTACCTACCCGACTCAAATATACGGAACAGCTGATTTAATTTCGACTTTGTCTCCATTGTGAAAGTTGTTCATTTTGGTATCCTATTATTTTTATGTTAGTACGAGCGTTAACCCGCAACTTCGTCCGCACAAATTATATACCAGATTTTAAGTCAGATCATAAGCTATCAAACAAAAAAAATTTCATCAAAATCGGTTCAGTAGTTTTTGCGTGATACTCGTTCAAACAAACAAACAAACAGACAGACAAAGAATCCAAAAAATAGTGAAATGGAATCAGGGACACCTAAAAACCATATCGTAACTTTTTTTTTGTTAATATCTTCAATGTACAGACAAACTTCCTGTTACAGTTTTATAATAGTATAGATTCCAGTAAAGTGTTTTGTTACACCTAGTGTAAAAGAATGGTTTAAGTATCTGAATGGTGTGGTAAACGTATAAACTCAAACCCTAACTTAAATTATCCAACAGTGGCGAATGTCAGATAGGATCTAGATGGCATCTTTCTCGCGTGCTGATCGCATCTCCTTGGTACTTCACTCCGACTTATAATGAGGCCCTGTGTCTGCTGAGTCAGGATACGAAGGTGGCTACGCAGTTATAAACTTTATCGTCTGTGAAATAAGGTAGAGTTATAAAGGTTTATATGCATGTCATATGCAATGCCCTGATTCATTATACTAAGCTGCAACAGCTACGTGGAATTAGTTTTGTTTCCGGCAAAAAGTGCGCTGTGTTTCTCCTCAGACCTTAAAGAAGCTATGAAGGAATTTCATCGATAATCGGCTCATAGCTGAGCCAGCCGTGAAAATGTAACAAACAGAAATATACAGGTCCTTCTAAATATGCCGACACTTTTTTAAGGGGATGATTAGACCATCAAACTGAACAACTTTCTCTATGGGACCAACATCGAAATCGCGAAAAAAATAATCTGCTGTCCCATAAATTAGGTTTTTTTTTTGTATGGAAGAGCTGATTTTTTTTTCGCCAGCCGTGAAAATGTAACAAACAGAAATATACAGGGTCCTTCTAAATATGCTGACACTTTTTTAAGGGGATGATTAGACCATCAAACTGAACAACTTTCTCTATGGGACCAACATCGAAATCGCGAAAAAAATAATCTGCTGTCCCATAAATTAGGTTTTTTTTTTGTATGGAAGAGCTGATTTTTTTTTCGCGATTTCGAAGTATGTGCCACAGAGAAAGTTGTTCAGTTTGACGGTCTGATCATCCCCTTAAAAAAGTGTCAGCATATTAAGAAGGACCCTATATGGATAAAGTTACTAAAGCATTTAAAATAGCGTAAAATTTGGATGAGATAAAGACCATTGGCATGACTTGCATCAATTCTATCTCATATACAGGGTTTAAACTTAAATGCGTTACATTACGGGGTGGTTCAGACCATCCAACTGAATAACGTTTACTGTAAGACCAACTTTAAAATTCAGAAAATAAATCTGCCAGTCCATAAAATATGTCACTAGCGCCTCCACCAAATTGTATGAAACAGCATTTCAAAGTTGGTCGTAAAGTAAAAGTTGTTCAGTTTGATGGTCCTGAAGCATGTAACGTATTTAAATTTACACCCTGTATACATGCATAAAATTGAACATAATAATTAATTGCTTAATAGCATTTCTCTATATAATCATAATTCACGAACAGGTCATGACAGCAATAAAAATGAGGAATCTCATAAGTGGCGTCTAACATGTTAAAAATAACCTGCGGCGATAGCATGTATCACTAATTAAAAATATTATGTAGTAAACGTGAAACTTTAATTTAGTATGTATAAATTAACATGTTGGTATTTAAAAAGTAAAGTTCAAAGAGTTTTAACCCATCGAGGTGAAGTCGGAAAGAGGAGGGATGAGATTTTTAGTTTTTTGTGGTGTCACGGTTGTCTTATAGGGTATCTGACTACCTTCATGCTGCACAATTTTAAAGTTCCTCTATCCAGCAGCCTTAGAGGAACTTTACCCTAAAGGAGCACAACCTCAAGGTTAAATAAATAAAGAAAATAAAAAAGTTCCACTAAAAAACAAAAAACTTGAATAGACTCCAAAATCGTTCAGAAATTACTGCAAACAATGTGACTGCAATTTTATGAAATAACTAGAGTTAACCCGCGACATCGACCGCACAAATTATATACCAGATTTTGAGTCAGATTATAAGCTATAAAAAAAAAGTCTTATCAAAATCGGTTCAGTAGTTTTTGCGTGATGCTCGCTCGATCAAACAAACAGACAGACAAAAAATCTAAAAATTGGTGACATGGAATCAGGAACACCTAAAAACCATATCGTAACTTTTTTGTTAATATTTTCAATGTACAGACACACTTCTGTTACAGTTTTATAATTATCTAAACTAGATCTAAACGAATTATAATAATTAACTTAAAATTGTGTACCCCCCTTCTTAAGAACATTTAAATACATAGTTTTATAATAGTTATAAAATAAAAAACCCATCCTTTGTCGAAAACATGGTTCTCGCTTAGTGGATATTGACTATTAATAGTAGCGAATGACGGCACAAGCCTAAAAAAACTATATTTGGATAGAAAATTGGTTCTGCAATGAATTTTCCTGTACTGTATCTTATATATTATGACATTCTTCCACCCATCTTTTATTTCCCTCTGTCTATTTTCTGCAGGCAAGTTGCTAAAGTCTGACAGATGAATTTTGTACTAATGTATTTTCGTGAGAGGATTTTAGTTTTAAGGTATAAACATGTGTATATTTTACACAAGAACATTATTTTACTCACGATTGAAATTGCACTGACCTTTCGATCTTACCAGATGAAGTTGTTACGTAAGCTTGTGCAAATCGCTTTGAGGATGCGCTGCAAATAAAGGTTTTAGTCTTTAGTATAATGCCTAAACACTTTCACTTTGTATATATACAAAACAAATAAATGTAAGAGACACTTGAATACTAATAAAGATTAAATTAGGTGGCATCACTCGTCTGATATTTTACAACTTCGCTTTTCATATTTAGATTATTAGACAACTGGAAAACAACTATAAAAAATCTGTTCGGTGTGTACTGTGGAGGCGTATCTCAGATAGTAATTAAAATAAAGCTTTACTGATTGTTTATTTATTTATTTTCATGTAATTTTGCTTTTAGCCCCGAGAATCCCGCGCCGGGGTCATTCGACGTTCCAAATTTATTTCAAATAAAAACCAGCCAGCAAGCTATGGCTGTACAACCTCATTACATCCACCTCCTTCCTCATCAAAAATTTGGATTATTATAAAGCTTTAACGATTGTTTATTTATTTATTTTCATGTAATTTTGCTTTTAGCCCTGAGAACGATGCTCAACTTCCGACCCTCCCATAATAATTGAATCCCGCGCCGGGGTCATTCGACGTTCCAAATTTATTTCAAATAAAAACCAGCCAGCAAGCTATGGCTGTACAACCTCCTTACAGTACTTTGATGTTGGTGCGAAAACAATGTGGGTTTGACCCTTCTCTTAAATTTATAAATTTTTTGTAGTCCTAGAACTTTTATCATCACTTAAGTTAATCTTAATGATTGTGTGGTGTTAAAACCTCTTTAATATTGAAATCTAGAATCTTCACATTTCCCAGTCCTTATAGGTAAAACAGAATAAAATTAAAGATATTTTGCAGCGAAAGTCAATTTCTACACCCATACCAGAAACGCTTAGGAATGTTTATAATGAGGAAAACAACAGAGATGAAGACACTACATACGTAACATCGAAGAATTCTCCATAAAAGGTACCTTTTATAGCTTGTAGATGTCAACTATCTATGCAGTATGTCTCCTTGATGATAACATCAGAGAAGTCAAGTCAGCGTTGAGATTGCTCGATAGAAACATACAAGCATTAGATAATCTGACCCTATGGAGAGTCTAGATATTTATTGGTACCCTTTCGTACTGGGTGGCCTCTTCTATCTAGCCGGTTTATCTAGGACCTTTTTAAAGTTGACTTTTTGCTTGCTTTTGTAACAAAATCAAGCGTTCGTGTCTCGTTCAAGTAAAGTCACGGTTGTGACGAAATCGAGGAGTTTGCTAATAAAGGGAAACTTAAATCATGCCTAGACAACTTTACTGAAAACTGGACTTTATTCATAGGAGCGTGAGGAAGTATTTGCATTGGAATCTCATAAGCGTGTTTTACACCTGTCGCTCGTGAAGGATCAAGAAACTTTAATCTGGCTCATGACTTCGTTCTCAAGGGAAAAGGAGCCTAAGTTATATCAGGAATAAGTCTATTTAAGGCGTTGCGGATAATTTAATTAGATCGTTTGAGATAAAACTAAATGCCAAGTAACAGACCCGTTTCTGTTCGACGACGTTTCGATTTCCAATATCACGACTTTATTGAAATTTATTTCTAGTTTTTAGAGCAACTTTAGTGCCGGGAGTAATTGGAAACTTTGATCGTGATTTGAAATAAAGAAATACGGAGAAAAAAATTACAGTCATAGATCTGTACGTTGTGGTGTAAGAAAGCACCCTAGTGGTATTTAAAGGGATGTTTAAAACACTCCTGAACACGCGTGATACCAAACACTCTTAGTCACTTTTCAAAGATTCACCTAAGTCTAGCTTAGAGTAAACAGGCATAAGAACTGAAGAAGAGGAGTAGATATACGGTTGATCATTTATTATTGTCCTATTTTGCTTTACAAACACTTGGGCTCAAATTATAAAACAGTATATACAGTAAATAAACCATTCAAACGCAAAATTTATTTCATCTCACGCACGGAATTTATTTAAAAACGTTAATAGATTCACGCGCGTGTGGGCCATTATAATAAAACATCGATCATTTGAAATGCGCGCGGGCAACAATCATCGCCGTTAGCAAAGTAAATCGAGGGGAGGATGCGGAAACAGATGAAATGCTATGAGATAACGTTGGTCTTGGATCGACGAAAGGAATCGATGGACTCACTCGTAAAGTTTTGCTGTTGATGATATAAATCTTTTAATAAATGTAAGACTAATCTGAAGAAGAGAGAAGAGCACCTTGACGCATTTTGAAACCGGTAAATAACTTTTCCTTTTACTTTGTTTTGATAACTTGTGGACATTTATTTTATCATAGAACAAGAGCCCGTGATGATCAGACCTTTTGTTATTTTATAAAAGCTGAAAGTTTCTCAGCGCACGCTCCCAACACAGGTAGGAATGATATTCAACTATGAAGTTTGAGTCCTGGTTGCTTTGGCAGGTAGCAGGTTGAAATTGTCTGGTCAGTGTTTGGAAGTATAAAAACTGTCGGGCTACTGAGGAAACAGCTTCTCATAATTACCCAAGTAACATGTGTAAAATTCAGCTTTTATACTCTAACGTAAGTATAATTACAATGCCAGACACCCTTAAACTTTAATTAATTGTGACTATTACTACTTACTTCCAACCCCTGGCCAGACAATTTCAACCTGCTACCTGTCAATGCAACCATGACTCAAATTTCACAGTTGCCCATCATTCCTACCTGTGTTGGAAGATTGCGCTGAGAAACTTTCAGCTTTTATAAAATAACAAAGGTCTGATCGCCACGGGCTCTAGCCCAGTCATTTTACGGAGTTTTGTTAGGAGAGGTAGGAAGTAATAAATAATTGGACTTTTAAACTGTAAGGGGTACCATTTAGTGACAAAAAGACTATCTGAAAACATATTTATAAAAAATTCAAATAGAAATCAAAATTGTGAGTCCCAGAAGGCTTTTAAATTAATAATTTTAATACCAATGTACTCATTTGAATTTAATTTAACAACATAAATTATTTTTGAGCAATAAAATAGGCATTGAGTTTTTTAAAATGAGATTTTTATTACAAAATACGAATGTATTTTTCAAAACCTTCTAAGTAAATAAAAATATTTACACCTTGTTTGAAGTATATATAATGATAATCCCTTAAATACATGCATAAAAAAATTTTGCATCAGGTTTTTTATAATGAGATAATAGCATAATTTTAAATTTGGAACTGTTGCTGACGGGATTTTTTTATTTAGGTTCATTTCTAAGCTCAAATTGGCTCTTAAATACTATAACGAAAAAAAAATCAATTATTAATTAGTCCCGGCTCAAACCGTAAAATGACTGGGCTACTCTTGGACCATTAGGGTTTAGCTGTCATTATCAGTATCATTTATGATTGGTAGGGTCTATTAATCAATTAATTATTTTGACTATTAGTAGATTGTAATACGGCAAAGATAGGCCACGCATGCTTATCACTAATATATTCAATAAACACGGAAAAAATATGATGATGGTTATCATCGTACCTATCCACTAACCTTAGAATCTAGATAGATGATGATTTGGCGGAAAATTCTTCGGGATTTATAGTTTGTCAGCACCAAAAATAATATTTAAAAAAATCATATCCTATACTATCCGTCTTTTGTACCCGTAACGCAAAGATTTTCAAATCCCCATACCAATATCTGCAATTTCTTTTAATTTATTACATTGGAAGTTTAATTTCAAAGTATGAATATTTACCGTGCTTTTAAAGGTTATCACTGTTGTAAATATTGGTAGGTAGGTACTTAATTCATTGTTAACTCTTAGCATTTAGTTACTAGATAAGCACTAAGTACTTATTGCTAAAGACTTACAATAAACGTTAGTCAATTGTTTTTGCTGATAATTTAAGATCCATTAAAGATTTCGATAAATCCCCTTAAAATGAATGCAATTATTTAAAATACTATGATTGTGAAAGGAAGGGATTGGTTTAAAAGTAGAGTTAACAGTCATGATTGACACTCTTAACTTCATCTTATCTCAATGCTATAAGAGTTAAAATTAAACCACTAATATTAAGCTTGAAAGCGGTGCCTTCGTCAATATTATATTCAACATTAAATATTTTTGAGTATTTAAGATGCTCAAAAATGAATTCGATGAAACACTCAGAATCAGAACAATAAAACCATATGGTGAAGTCTTCTTGTTCTTATCGTGTCGACTTCAAAGCGAAGTAGTCGCTATACGGTGAAGTTAAACGGTTATTATAAACATTCTTCATGGCCCCAGCTACTGGGATACATGCCTACACTCATGGCACCTCATCGTGAGGTAAAGATCAATAGCTTACATTGTCAAAATTACAAAAAACACTCAGTAAAATAAATGTTCGTAAACTTCATAGTTTCTCAAGTTATTGCTCTTCCCTTGGCATTGTATTCGATTCTGTGCCGTGGACCGCAATTCCGTTAAACAATGGGCTATGGGGAATTGCTGTGGTTATTACAATACAAATTCCGAGCAAAAATTATAGTTTTCCACACTAGTCTGTTACTAGATACAAAGGCGTGTGTAAATCGCCTGCAGGCAGTTGTTAAAATTGGTTGGTTTATTTATTAAGAGTGTTATCAGTTTACTACATTGTTCACTTCTCGATTATTAGCGAAATCGAACCCCTAAGAGAATTCCCTAAGTATACAGGGTGTTAGGGTAAACAGTTGCATTACTTTAAGGATAGATAGATAACTCATTTATTTCACCCGAACAATACAGGATAAACAGTGACAGACAAAGGCAGTAGATAACATTTTGGAGGATGGATCGATGGTACCCATGATACTGAACAACTTTCCCTAAGAAACCTATAGGAAATTCATAAAAAAATTGTTGGACTTCCCATACTAAATACAATCAGCTGATCGAACTTTTGTACGAAAAATCGAAATTTATTTTTGCGAATTTCCTGTAGGTTTCTTTGAGAAAGTTGTTCAGTATCATGGGAACAATTACCCCTAAAAGTATTTTATTGTTTACCCTAACACCCTGTATGTACCTGTAGAAATATAGTCGGGAATTTTATGCACATACTAACGCATAGCCTGGCAGTGACTGAATGAAAAGTGAAAAAAAAACATTGCTTGAACGGTTAAGAAATTTTTCTTAGTATTTTATACATTTTTCTAGTTACCATAGCAAGTTGGATTTTGTGACCTTCCAGTAGGTAAAATGTGTGCTTATTATAGCCTACGCTACGCTTAGTAGGGCTAGCATGCTACGCAAGACAAAGCGATAAAACGCGACAACCGTCATACGCGCTCACTTTCGAATACGCAAAGTAATAAAGACAGAGGCACGTCTCGATTTTTGTCGTTTTCTCGGGGCTGGCATGCTAGGCTCCTTGTTAGGCCACTAGTTATTAATTGAGATTTAATATAGATCGTACTCCAAAACAAGTTTCCAAATGTGTGACTTGTTCTTCAAAATGTTTGAATGGAAATGCTATAATCGCGAGTTAAGAGTGATTGGCAAGAAACTGCAAGAAATAATTAAGTTAATGCCTTACCTAATTCTTTAATAGGAAACAACCACAACCCAATGATCTTGAGTAAGTTTTACTCGAAGGGAAATAAACATTAAAATCTCAGAAATATTAAGAGTCCCTCTACCGTTCAGTAGCGTGAGAAATCTTAAATAACAATATTTAAGATTTCTCAATTAAGAAAACCTACATTAATAAAGTGCTAATGCAACTTACTACAAAAGCTTTAAACTTTTTATATGTTTTAATACAAAGATGAAAAAAGAGGGCTCATTTATTTCGATATTCTTAAAAATTTTATTTAGAACCTGTAAAAGTATTCTAAATAAAAAGCTTAAAAAAAAGCTTTTAGGCTTTCGTAGTACCTAAACTGGAGTAGTACTTTTTCATTTTAGGTTTTCATTATTGAAAAATCTTTTACATCGTGATGAGGACGGTAAAAGGACTTTTAAATGCGTGTGAAGCGCTTTTATTATCAACGACAAATCTTCTACCGCAATTAAAGTTAATACTTCAAATGAACGTATTTACTTGCGAGAAATAATTAAAAAGACATACTTAACAACACTCTGAAAGAAAACAATTTTATTAAAGAACAGAAACCTAAGCACAGACTCAACTTTTATCTCAGCAATAACGATATAAAATCGAAGTCGACTTAATTTTTATTGATAAAATTAGCTTTCAAACGGAATGTAAAGCCATAACTATTAAAAGTACACCACAACCGAATGCGTTCATTTATGCAGATTACTTCTTTAAGTCGGCCTCAGGGTGCATCATAAAGAAAGAACTCAACGTCTCGATGGACCTCGATTTGTTGCATCGCTCGTTAAATATGTAAAAACGATGTCTGTACCAGCAATAAACTGTTTAAAGATGCAATAAAATATCGCCATGCAAGGTTTTCTACGTGTAACTTAACCATTATTGTGAACTGGAATAAAGTGGGGAACTATTAAAACGAATTGCTCTGCTCATGAACTTAAATTATACGGGAGGTCGGAGAATATAGAATAGTCCCATGAATAGTTGAATGCGCCTGGATTCTTGGTATATATATTATTTATGGTACTTGCTAAGTTCACTATGAAATTTCAAATTAAATCTAAATATAACTTAGTATTTTATAATCCCCAAAAATAAGTTAGATTCGAGCCAAGTAAAAGTTGTCGAGTTTTAAATCTTATTTTATTTGCAACCAGATTATTGGTAAGTATAATGAATAGTAATTGTTTTATTATGACTTTATATTTGACGAGCGTTAACCCGCGACTTCGTCCGCACAAATTATATACCAGATTTTAAGTCAGATCGTAAGCTATCAAACAAAAAAATTTCATCAAAATCGGTTCAGTAGTTCTTGCGTGATACTCGTTCAAACAAACAAACAAATACACAAACAAACAGACAGACAAAAAATCCAAAAATTGGTGAAATGGAATCAGGGACACCTAAAAACCATATCGTAACTTTTTTTTTGTTAATATCTTCAATGTACAGACAAACGTTCTGCTACAGTTTTATAACAGTTTAGATTGCAGTAAGGTCAAATCAAAGCAGTTTATGAACTTGTAATTCGAACTAGCATTTCCGATATCTAATAAAATAATAAGGGCGCTCTACACGTTCCGATCGTATTTTCCGACTTGAATTTCACTAAAGAGCAAAACTAAACTTTATATAACTGAACCTTGCTAAAAGAGATCCTTGCGATAACTTTCATGCTTACAAGCTAGTTGATAGCTGTAGAAATGTGTCTGTCTGTCCTGAAATTAGAGGAATATGGTCCTGAGATTATCTTTGTTTATATGTAGCAAACTAAAATAAAGGAAATAAATAACAGATTGGATTGGAAGTGTATATCGTGCTATACTAATAATTATATGAAAATTCAGAAAAAATTCAGAGTCGAGAACTACTATTTATTACTTTAATTGTGTATCCTGAAACCCCCCCTGCACCATTTAAACCGTATCTTGACGATATTAAATAAAGGTAAGATGTAAAATGAGTCACGTTGCAGGTTCTGACCCGAGCACACGTCTCGCGTGGATTTCACGCGTCGCGTTTTTGCCTGCCACGAGGCTCCGCAATCCTCAATCTCTTCTTGTTCTTGACCAAAAAAAATCCCTGAAATTGGGATAGATTCTCCCATAAACACTTGACACTGGCGGAAATGCAGTGCTAACGCACAAGCAAGAGTCCATTAATTATAAGTAAAAAAAAAAGATGTAAAATTTTAACTCACTGTAATTCAACGAACTGTTATTAAATATTTTATTGGGCCCATATCTACTTTCTACCACATCTCTATGAAATTTGTAATAGGATTAGAATAGATAGTGTCGCTTAAGGTGTCACCGTTCATAATTCTTTGTAATTCTGTTAAAAGATTATCGTTTTCTATCAAGGCTGACATGTAATATGATATTTTGGGGTTTTTAATACTTGGATTTCTCTTGGTATGTTATATTCTAACGATAAAAATAATAGTATTATTCTTTTAGGGATATATTTAAGCCAAAGTTTGACAGACAATTTTAGTTCATTGTAAAAAAAATTGTTGTTTAATATTATTGACCAATCACTGTTAATTTCAAAAAATATAAAAATATTTTTTTATTTATTATGCAGGCATTCATGTATCTAACGCTGCAAAGATTGTATCAATTACAAAACACTAATAATTAAGACAAACTAAAGACGTAACTAAAGATTTTTTAGATATACAGGGTGTTAGAGTAAACAGTTGCATTACTTTAAGGGGTGATTGTACACATGATACTGAACAACTTTTCCTAAGAAACCTATAGGAAATTCGTAAAATTGTACTTCCCATACTAAATGCAATCAGCTGATCGAACTTTTGTATGAAAAGTCGAAAATAATATTGCAAATTTCCTATAGGTTTCTTTGAGAAAGTTTTCAGTATCATGGGTACAATCACCCCTTAAAGTAATGCAACTGTTTACGCGAACACCCTGTATTGCAGAATAATATTAGAAACCCTTTAGAATGCAAATAAGAGGCGTGACATATTAATGCTACGTGCTGCTTCGCCATTAGTCAGCATAATTCCTAACTCTAATCGGTACAACAGTTTCAAAGAACATAGACCTTAGAAGATGCAGAAGATGCATAAACTGCATTCTTGAAATTTTAACTGTCACATTTTTGCAATACGGTATATTTGTCTACATGAAACAAACATGAAATTATTCATCTTCTCAACAAAAAAAAAACTTGAAAATAATGCCACCCTAGCCTTAGCTCGCCCTTTGTACATGTCTAGTTTAATTGTTTTTTCTGTAATGTAATGTATACAATCAAGTGTTGAATAAATAATGCCAAATTCATATTTTCAGTAATAGGTATTTTAGCATGAATACTATTTTATTTTAAACGAGCGTTAACCCGCGACTTTGTCCGCACAAATTATATACCAGATTTTAAGTCAGATCATTAGCTATCAAACAAATAAAGTTTCATCAAAATCGGTTTAGTAGTTTTTGCGTGATACTCGTTCAAACAAACAAACACACAAACAAACACCCAAACAAACACACAAACAAACAGACAGACAAAAAATAAAAAAATTGGTGAAATGGAATCAGGGACACCTAAAAACCATATCGTAACTTTTTTTTTGTTAATATCTTCAATGTACAGACAAACTTTCTCCTACAGTTTTATAATAGTTTAGATAACAAGATAAACTATAGAAAAGTGTGATGCGTAATATGATGTCATATTACTTATTTTAGTACAATTTTCATACAAATAATAAAATATAACTTGATTCTAATATCAGCGAAGAGTCATCGTTTTTTAAACCATACCACAGTATAAAAAAGAGTGGCCATACAGACAGATGATGCCTAATAGTAGATTTTAACACTTGATATTAATAAAACGGATTTGCAATGCAAAATCGAGTTGGTCACTGAAATTGCTCAGTGTGTGTAAATTGTCATGCCATTATCATGCTTATTACAGCTCAAAGACTAGCAAATACACTATGAAAAACTTTTTTGAATTAATCTTTTAACTGTCAATCATTAAACTCATTAAGTTCTGAAATTGGATGTGACTGGCACTAATAATCAGGAATGCGATTTTTGAAACTCATTCTTTGAACTCAGCAGTTGAAAATGTCAATATTACTATGGAGATATGTATCTTTCTACTGCTGATTTGACATTCAAGAATCATACTCCAGAAGTGCGATTTTTGAAAGTCCAATCAGCAGAAGAAAGATGCGTATCGCCATACATTTTCAACTCCTGAGTTCAACATATGAGATTCAAAAATCGCACTCCTGAACCGACGTTGACGTTCATACATATCTCGTTCTAAGTATATATACTATTATAAAACTGTAACAGGAAGTTTGTCTGTACATTGAAGATATTAACAAAAAAAAGTTACGATGCGGTTTTTAGGTGTCCCTGATTCCATTTCACCAATTTTTGGATTTTTTGTCTGTCTGTTTGTGTGTTTGTTTGAACGAGTATCACGCAAAAACTACTGAACCGATTTTGATTAAATTTTTTTTTGTTTGATAGCTTATGATCTGACTTAAAATCTGGTATATAATTTGTGCGGACGAAGTCGCGGGTTAACGCTCGTTTAGTATATTTTTGAAGAGAAATGTTTTGTGTACAACAAGATCATGATAATCTCACATAAGTCTAACATTTTAATTCTGTAGTTTCTATAGGCGACTCTGTTCTTTAGTACCATGCCTCGTCACGTTGCTCTATCTTATTTATTGGAGTCCCCTCCCACCCTATGTCTGACGTTGTATCTACAACTAGGTGGTTACTGAGAAACGATTTCTTATGATTTACTTCGGCTAGAGATTGTATCGATGGTTAATTCAACTAGGACTAGTTTTTGCTAAGAGTTACGCGGTCGACCGGTCAGTTCAGTGCTCAGTTTAAATATCTAACCTAGATTATAAGATGTTCAAATTGCTTTTTAACTACTTCCTTGATATTTATTTAAGTATCAGTACCAATTTATTAGATTTACTAATCATAGCTACTTGGAAACTTTTTCGTCAGTTAAATTAGTGTCATCGCATCATTTATTCTAGTTATGAAATGCATGTGAGTATTTTATTGCTTCTTCCGATGTTTTGCTCTGGATTTTTATAGCTATATTAAATTACATTATCAATTTTAATAACTAACTCCGTTTGCTCAGCGACCCAACGTTAGTCTTGGCCTCTGGAAAGAGAAAACGCCACGTTTCCCAATCCTGCGCATCCTCTCGCCAATATCTGGCTTGAAGAAACTCACGTAGATTCCTAGCGTTATTCCAACGATACCTGGGACGAATCACTGGATGTCGGCCAGTAGCTTGACTCAGATATGTTCTCCTGACATGCCGTTCCTCACCCATTCATTCTACATGTCCAAGCTAGCGGAAGCGGTGTGTTTTTATCCTGCAAATAATATTTATTTAACACTTTATTGTACACACGGCGACACATCATCAAGCTATACAAAACCAACATAAGCTAGCCGCGCGACGCAATACGCTAATCAAGATTTTTCGTTCTTTTTTTCTAATCGACCTACGCGCGGCCTGCTTATTTTGGTTTTGTATAGCTTGATGTGTCGCCGTGTGTACACAAAATATTACAGATAACACAATGTACAAAGGGCGAGCTTATCTCGAAAGAGATATTTGACAGGGCCGCGCCTTTTAATTCGGAATTTTTCCCGACCCTCCAAATACCACCCTCGTTGTGTACCCGATTTGCCTCCATCTAATTGCACTCTCTTTCGGCTTTCTTTACCTCGCTTCCTCTTATATTTGAGAGGAATCTGTCTCTTACAGTGGAAAATATATTACGCCATAATTATGTTATTGATATTGTATAATGTCATTAATTGCTTAAACTTTTCAAATTAAATTGTAGTAAGAGGTGTTGGTTAACACCTTAAATACCTATGAAATGTTGATCTATCAAAGAACTATAAAAACAAAACATTGGCTAATAGAAACATTGATGCTATCGATGACAATCTTGACATCATTATAACGTAATGCATTACAATGCAATGCGATCTAGAATTATCAGTATAGTTGACAGTGATAGTTTGATAAGTCGTCACAATTTTTTTGTCCAACGTGATATTTTATTAGTTTTCTTTAAACCTATATTTTTGTGGAAATATGAAAGTCGTGAGAATATTACATTAAAAAGTAATTTAAGTATTGTGTAGTAGCAGAAGTATTTTGCAAGTGCACAACACAAAATCGACAACAAAATAACAATCGATATAATTATTTAAAATCGTGGCGATCTTATAAGGTGTGAAAATTATGTTATGTAATAAATGACTTTTTAATTTGTTAATCATTTGCACTAAAAATATTGTGTGAAAATCTACAAATAAGGATTTTAAACCAGCGGTGCATGCGGTAATAAGAGTAAATTAATAGTAAGTGTTATCGAAAAGTTTTTATATCTGACTTAGGTAATACATTAAAAGATTAAGTAAGGCAAGCTGAAGATGATGATAGTGATCTTATATGTATAAGGTGTTAAGAAGAAAGGGTATCATTATACTCATTAAACTAAATAGCCTTTGCTAGAAGAATGACACTGAAATCTTTTCGTTTTTTGAAAGACCTAGTAATCATACCTATAATCTAATGATATTGCATGAACATGAAGTACAAGATTAAAATTTGTGTATTTGTAAATGCAATATTGGTCACATAGTTAATATTGTTTTTCGTTGGGTACCCGTATTCCTTATTGACAGCGAACACTTTAATAATTCAAAAATCTTTACAAAAAGACATAAACTCATGTATTTAAGGTGGTTGCAGAAGGGTCAATTTTATACAAAACTTTGACGCACAATACTCGTAGACAGTATTAATATAAGTAACTTTGTATATATGGAAAAATAGTTTAGAAAATCTAGATGCCGCGTCAAAAATAACATTTGCAATTTATAAAATAATTACGCAGATATAAAGCTTGACATTTTTCATACAAAATTTTAAAAGGATCGTTATTAATGTAATTGCAAATGTTATTTTTGACTCGGCAACTAGATTTTCTAAACTATTTTTCCATATATAACATATTACTTTTATCAATTCCGTCTACGCGTATTGTGCGTCAAACTTTTGTATGGACTGAAACCAACTAAAGATTCATTTTAAGTTTATTCAGTAGGTATTCAGGTTTCAGGATGTCCAAATTATGATAGGTGGCTAATCGCCCACATACACACTCCAAAAGAAATCTTATCCCATAGTCTTCTTCTACGTGGGTGTCCACAGGAAGAGAAAGGGTGTACACATCCTAGAGTGGGCACCACACGGTGTTTATTAAGCTCATTAATAATCCAGGATTATACTTTTAGCCTAATAAAATAACCACTAAACCTCCTTTGTAAATATAAGATTACTGACACTTACTGAATCCTTAGTAAAATCGCACAAAATATTCACTTTGCTAAATTTATGACGCCATATTTCTTTTTGTGCCTCGTAAGCAGCTTGTGGGATTTCAGTGACTGTAAATCACATTAACAGGTTAAATAGATTTGTTGTTATAGGTATGTTTTGTGTACAGCATGGGGTATGTTTTGGAAAATAAATCATTTGTTAAACTATTGAGAAAACTTCATTGTGCTCCTCAATAGCCTATGAGAGGTGTAAAAATTACCCTAGTAATAATTTAAATGAGTTTGTATAGTCTATCAAATAAAACATCTTTCACTATGGAGAAAACGTCAAAAAATTAGCTGTCATAATTATTTCCAGTGATCACATACCGTATTTATGTATGATGTATGTGTGTATATATATATATATATATATATATAATATATATATATATATATATATATATATATATATATTTATATGAGTATGTATATTTATATATGTATTTATAATAGGTTTATTTTGTATACTTACTTTTTGTTTTTACTGATAACTGCTGATTTTTGATAATTTTTTCTGGAAACACCGCCTACCTTTCTTCTTTTCACCGTTTCCTCTACCCTAAGGTTGTCTGGAAGAAATCGCTTCTTAGCGATAAGACCACCTTATTTTGTGCCTCTTGTATTTTATTTCTGTATTTTACTTTTTATGTTTTGGTGTAAAATAAAGTATATTTGATTTGATGGAATTGAGTTGAGTAGGAAGGGACTGAATTTTTGTTTGAAACAGATTTCTTTTTCGATGTTGGCTCAATATTCAATGTTGTTTTGTATGATGATTGATGGTCTAATCTAAACCACCCATTTAAATATTACTAGAGTGTTTTGTTAAACCCTGTATATTTTCTGTCATATTTTTAAGAAATAGAAAATAGGGTTTATTTTAATGAACATATATATATTTCAGTTTTATGAATCCTTAGATAATTCAAAACGATGAATCATGTTGCGGATGCAAGGAATGTACCTATTTGGTTTTATTTGATTTAAAAAAAGTTTCCTGTATATAAATATTTTATTCTTGGGATGGAAAATTACCGTAAACCATTCATCACAGTATACACAGTTATTGTTTCCAATATACCAGGCTTATATGGCATCAATGAAAATTGGCAAGGAACCTGAAGCGTACCTACTAAACAGACAGACAAACACACTATTAGTGAAATGTTTCTTCTACAAATGATCATACTGTATTTTCCCAAGGTCATAACGGTGATTGGATTGGACTGTAAGGATTAGTGTAGTGTGGTGATTTCTGCGTTTACTTTCTGTAATCCTATTGTAATCTTATTAATTCGTTTTGTTTTTGTTTTTTAACATGAAATCGTAGCAAGCAACCTGGGGTACAAAGTACACGTATTCAAAATATTGCTAATATTTTTAAGGATTTCACTATGTTTGTGTTCTTACTACTTATAATATTTATCTGTTTTTTTTTATAGTAAAGTTATTAAATAGTTTTTAATAATTTTTTTAGTAAGGAAGTAAAATTATCATTTTCTTTCATGATTTGATAAAATTGATTAAACATGATATAATATGTCATAACATAACATAACATAACATAAATATTCTTCATTTGCACACCAAAATATACAGTAACAAAAACGAATAAAAAGAACGTAAGGGTACAAATGGCGGTCTTATCACTAAAAGCGATTTCTTCCAGACAACCATGGGATGGACGAACTCTTAAGTAAAAAAACTTGCTATGGCGGTGTAATAAGATAAAAAATATATAGCTTACAATACATTTCAGGTATATATATATATACTGTAATGTCATGTCATGTCATGTAATATAACCCTTGTCTGACTATTCTGGTTTCGTCTGGGAGAATGACAATTCATTTTATGCCACAGCACCATATGGTGATCAGTATTTTGGGTGTTGAATCACAATATGGCGAATGTGAATGAATATTTTGGAACGGTCAGCCTTTTTTTTTCTCTTTATCAAAAAATAAGAATATTTAAAAAAATTAGTCCTTATCTACAAGTGTTTCTTCTTTCATTTGCGGTTTCATAATAATGCACTATTTCACTTAGCTTAAAATGTTTGGATCGGCCTCTATTCAGTTTTGCGTTACATTATCTGTACTTATGTGAATAATTTTAAAGATTACTTTCTTTTTGTTGCAGTGAGATGGCGCGGTGGTGCGCGCTGATCAAGCATGAGCGACCACTATGGCTTCTCCTGTTATATCTCCTACATTCTGCGCGAGCGACACCTGGTAAGTTGACCTTCAGCAATTTATGTCTTTGAGGACGTCATTAAGGTTCCATTTATAATGAAGATTCTCTCAAAATGCTGTGCTATGGTGATGTGTGATGCTTTGTAACCTTCTTTTGTTTATGGATAGGATAGGTACTTAAAATACTACAAGAAAACCGTTTGTGCAATTAGATAGTTTGCTTGCGATAATGTTGATGTTTGTTTCCAAAGTAGCGTTTTATTATTAGGCGTTGCGAATGAGAATGAAGAATATGATTTACAATTGTACTAGCTACATTTAATTTTAATCTAACTGCGATCGCAAATACTCCTGGCAAGCCTGGGGACTATAGAAAACCTATAGAACTAAACGAGGATACCTGTAATTAGTCTTTTTCCAAGGTTAATTCTTTAAATAAAAAATTTAAATAATTTTATTTCAGACACAGTCCATAGATGCGCAAAATACACACGATTTAAGCATACGATTGTAAATTTTGGATTCCCAATGAAAAAAATGCTTTTAGAATACGACGTAAATGTTGAATTCCCATAAAAGAAATATAAAATAAAAAAAAATATGTAGGCTGTAAAAATTCCAAAATGATCTTTTGGTTTCTTATGATGAATATTGTTGCAAAAATCCTGCTACTTCTACCCAGCCTAGCTAGCATGCCACCCCCGAGAAAACGACAAAAATCGAGATGTGCCTCCATCTTTATTATTTTACGTAGGCTAGAAAGAGCGCGCATGACGTTTTTCTCGTTTAAACGCTTTGTCGTGGGTGGCACGCTAGCTAGGCAGGAGTAGTGATGGAGTGTCGGGAGAGAGTCAGGAGTGGCGATATTATACCATACCCGGGACCAAATGACCAAACACTGAATAGTTTAATTAATGCTTCAAAAAGTATCTTTTATTTCAAACATCTCCCTATTCTTGGCAGGCTCGCGCAACTCTCTAACAAGAAAATTTTATATGAAAACTGTACTGACGCCATTAAATTCCTATGAACGGTAGCACACGTTTCAAAAATTCTGTCACGACCAGTTTTTAGTATGGAAAACTCTTATAACGTAGGCAGTTAGTTAGTTACATTCTCTTTGATTCTTGGGTTCAAGAACGATCCCATCGCATCCTTTTCTAAGGACACGCAGCGTCAATGTCTTTATTGGACTGAATTGAGTCTGTGTGAACTAACTGTGGGTATGTAATAGTGAATAAAGTTAACTCACTTCACTTTATTCTTCCAGAAATGAATGTTATTCAAATCAGAACTAACAACCTGTTACACAGTTATGACGGCACGTAATTTGTCGCTACATTTCAATAAATAAATACTAGCTTCATTGGTATTCATTGGACGGTGATGTTTAGAAATGACAATAGACTGTTTGTTTATTCAGAACAAAATGCAGGCTGAACAAATAGTGATTCATCTTGTTTACCATCGCTAGTGAAAGTTTCAATTGCGATCTTTATCTTTGTATTGTTTTTTGACCCTATTATAATTTGTAATAGCTACGTGAGATACATCGGAACCACCGTTAGATTTCAATCACTTAATTCAAACCAATCTGATCTTTCAACAAAAATTTGCTGAGATCTCGAAGAATAGAAAAACGAAGTATACAAAATATATCCGATTCTAATACAAGCAATTATACAGGATGTAAACTCTCGGAGGTGATTCAGACTATCAAACTAAACAACTTTCACTATAGGACCAAAGTTGAAAAACCGAGAAAAAAACGTCCACATAATTTGGGTAGGTAGAGTCGCCATTGACATTTTCATCAGAAATGCAAATATTTTTGTGGTTTCAAATTTTAATGTTGGTCTCGTAGTGAAAGTTGTTCAGTTTGATGATCTGAAGCACTCTCTAAACTCCCTAAAGTATGTAACGTATTCAAGTTTACACCCTATGTATAGCTTGCATGCTCTAGTTTCAGTCTGTCATTATTCATTAGTAAAATGCTTATGATGAAGCGAACAGCCAATAGACAATGGATTGAAGTTGAACTACCTTGCCAATCGTATAAAATCATTTCGCTTTCAATCTAAAGGTAAGTAATACTAAGATCGAAATTGCATCAAACACCTAACCGACTCGGAATCTAAAGACGTGATATAATCAAATAACTTAAGGTTTTGTAAGTAACTTTTCCCATTCCATAGCCGTTAATACAAAAACATGGCTTTGTACCAAATTAATTACTGAGTGTAAAAGCTAATGATCACAACCACGCAAACAATTTACAAGTAAATTCAATGCAGTCACCAAAACAAGCACTAAACCATGCTTTCTAATTGGAACGAGTACTTATAAGGGTAGTCATTGCTCGAAGTTACCTTTACGGGAAGTTAACTAAATTTTATATTCTTATTGAGCGCATGTGCTAATTAACACAATCATTTATGGCCTAAACGATTTATATTTTTATGTGATTGAATAGGCTGGTTGCTGATTGACAAATAACTTCTTTAATTGAACGTTTCCCAGGCGCTCCCTTGGCTAATGGTGTAACTTGATTTGAAATGAATTGTTTTACATATCATTATTGCGCTTATTCGATTGCATTTCCCTATTATATAAACGTTTTATGGGACGCCTGAAGTCGGCATTGGCGTGGCTGGACGTTGACAGGATTGTCTCTTTACACTTAGGTACGTTAATATAGGAAAAGGTATACGTAAATTGTCTATTAAACTGGATATTATTATATCTGCATTTGTAAGAGACTGTTTTAATCAAACCCGGCATGGTAAAAAATATACAGTTTATGAACGCTGTGAGTCCTATAAGCATCAAATTCAGTCTCTTAAATTATGCTTTTAGTGTCTTTTACTGTATTTTCTGTGACCTGACGAATAAAAAGAATTGTTTCAAAATAAGATTGATTTAAAATTTATAATAATTTAATGAAGAATCACAAAAACACAATATAATTGTGCTACCAACCTGAATAGTTATGCAACAATTTTACTACCGACGAAATTTTTAAGAGATTATTATCGAAATATTTAAAAGAAAATAATCAGCGCAAAAGTTTTCGAGGTTTTAGCATCATAATTTGGTAGGTAGGTAGGTACCTACTTTTAAAGTGATGAACATTTGATCTTTTTTCTTGACAGCAAAATCGGATAAAAAAATTAAAGGTAATCTTAATTCCAAGTGAACTCATTAGAAGTCATGTCACTGAGCTGTCCTTTTCGTATGCACAAACACTACGTAGTAAGCTATGCAATTGTGATTTAAGAGGCACCTCCAACCTTAGATCAAAGTTTACTTTGACCTAAGCCTACAACCATGTTTCAACAAACATCACTGCCGAAAGTAAAACCAATATTGCCAAGCCCTTAATTAGTCGAGCTAAGCTCCTAACGAAGCGAAACGCGAAACGCGAAACTTCTCACTATTTACCAGTCGATCCCAAAATTTATGACCGTTTGTTAGTTTTACATAAAATTGCAGAAACTCGCGAGTCTTTACCTGCTTTATAGGTTGTCTAACTTCGCTATCGATTGGCAAACTCGAATGTTTAATTGCGAATAGTTTTAATTGGATTCTTAGTATAATGTACAACGAGACAAAGGAATATATTGAATACGACCGTATTTGTAAATCTATCTAGTAAAAAAAATGTTAAGGTTTATTATTATTTATTTTAATACTCTTAAAACATCACCCAGTATTATTCTGTAGAGCAATACCACAGAGCGGACAAGTGACGGACAGAGTATATGTACTGGTATATCTGAAGGTGTGAATCATATTTTTGTTACAGGTCCATGTGAAGTGGAAACTGGACAGTCTAGTATTATCGTCGATATCGAGGAGAGTAGAGGAAATCGTAAGTATTTGATGTCATAAGTATACGAATATTATCATCGTTATCTATGTCCCACTGCAGGGCACATACCGTTTACGAATAAGAACGAAAAAAAGCTGTTATACAGGGTGAAATTGATATCATTAACATGCTTTTAAAATAAGAGTCTACCCATCAAACTGAACAACTTTTACTATGGGAGCAAAACTATCGAAGCAAAAAAAAATCTGGTGTTGCATATACATTTGAGTCGAGTAGGCATTGCAGTTTAGTATGGAACAGCTGATTTTTTTTTTGCTCCGATTGGTTTGCTCCCATAGTAAAAGTTGTTCAGTTTGATGGGTAGACTCTTAGTTTAAAGGCATGCTAATGATATCAATTTCACCCTGTAGATACGACTGAAAAAAAATTACAACTGGTTTTTTTTGGTACTACTTTGCTCCAACTCCTCCCAAAATAGGTGTCTTTTGTTTTTGGTCTGGCCCGAACACTTGTTAAAGCAATCTATACATAAACCTATAATTATTTTGTTATAGAACAATTGTTAAATATATAACACGCCCAACTCCTCTCATTTCCACTAACCACAACCTGATAAACCGAACTATAACGAAATATCTTTTTTGTTTCCAGAATTAAACCAAAGCACAATACCAGCTGAATTACCAATAATAGGTCAGCCAGATGACGACGTGATACTATCAACAGTATTCCCTAAAGGACCGACGTTGTTTGAGCTGGATGGGAAGAGGTTGCAGCTGCTGCAACCGCTGGATAGGGATGCTGAGAACTTATCGCATATGGTGTTTCAGGTGCTTATGAATTTTAGTAGTCAACATCACGATACCTAATTGGACTGCCACATATATTCTTCTAGTGGGTTTCGTAAGAGGTCATTACGGGATACGAGTTTTTATGCTGTTTTAGTGGAATACAGGCTAATCAAAAATCTTCAATGTTCTAAAGGCGAGCCTTGCTACAATTACAGGCTTGAAATAATTATAGGTATACCTGTCGGTATATAGTTTATTTTTAATTTAGCTGCTCAATACAGATTTTCGGTTGCTTGCTCTATACCTAAAAAAAAATTGTATTGAGCTACTGGTCGCTTGATTCTTATAATGGTGGATTTAAACAATATTAAGCGACCATAGCGGTACAATTTTTAATAGCTAACCTTTCTTATTCTGCGCTGTAAACAGGCAGTTACAGGCCACGAAAGTCTGGTTATGCTTTTGTGTCCTTAAAATATTTAGATATTTACTTATCTACTTAGGTAGCGGATGTTAATAGGGACCTGGAATTAAGAACCAGTTATCTAATTCTCCTGCGTTATCAAACGCAAGGTGAACTAGCTTTGTTTAGTTCATACAATTGTTTAGTTGTAGACATTGATATCTAATGAATGCTGTCTAACTATAATCAAGGTTCTTTCAGACCTTAAGAGAATGTGATTCTAATAAATTCGCCTAAGGCTGTGTAATATTTATGTGGATAAATTAATGACAGGTTTCAATGAGAATTATAATTTAAGAAAGTGAACGCTTGAATAGACCTGTCTACATGTTAATTTCGGCAAGTGTTCAATGGATGTTTAGTTCTGTATCCTGATACAATTATACATATTCTAATTTCTAAAACCTATTTGCTTTCTTTTTATAAAATGCTGCGAACGGTTTACTTTGAATTTCGTCAAAAATTTTAGACTTATCAGTCTATAGAAGTACACTAAACTAAACCCTAGTCAGAAATAGGTTTGACAAACTAAAATATGTTTTATGCTTGGCTTATAATATTATAATATATATTACAATTAATTGGAATGTTGGTAGGGGACGACCTAGATGAACGCATATCACTGATCAAAAATTTTTGATGTGCTTAAAAATTGTGAGGTCAGATTACCGGAAACGGATGAGCCATGCATGACTTAATGAATGTTGAGAAAGCGACACAGATATTGTCAGAATCGTAGCAGGGTGGCCTTTGATAAGTTATTTAAGGAGGTGGTGTTCTGTTGTCTCTGCCTATCTTTATGGGAGGCAGGCATGAGAATATGTATGTATGTAAATCAAATTCTTGTATCGATAACAACACTACAATTTTTAACTTAGTATGTATACTCACAAATGAAAATTAAAACATTCATGGCTCAGATACCAAGTTCATTACGACCGATCATCGGAAAATCGTTAAAATAAATCCAACTCTAATAGCACGATTCTATATCTTATCAATTTACTAATAAGAGGTTCTGCTTACAGTTGGTCTGCCAAGTGAAAGCGACGAAGAAGCGGCGAACGATACCAGTGATAGTAAGGGTGTCGGACATCAACGATAATGCACCGGTTTTCCAGAACACGCCCTACGAAACTAGTATATCGGAGGTAAGAGAGAGCATCCTTTACTTAATGAGAGTATTAATTGATTTTATCAGCTAATGGGGCCTTAGATGAAGGAAATAGACTGGCTGAATCTAGTTTTGTGGCGTGGTGTACGTGCTTTGATTTTGAAGCTGCTACGGTTGCTTAGCAAGATTAATGTACTTACTAAAGTACTGGTTTATTATTGCTTTAAATTGTATAAGGTGTCATTTTTGTGCTGTGTTTTTGTGGGTGAGAGGCTAGCTTGTCTTTACTCGGCACATTATTTCATTCTGAAACCTGCAATATCCTTATCCCTTTTTACAGCTGCACGTTTAAAAATATAGTTTAGAAAAAGCTCTGAACCCCTAAAGCGTAAAATTTTTATATTTAAAGAAATTATTAATTTTATGATTTTTTTTCAAATAAGTAGTTTAAACAAATAGCTTTTGTCCGCAACTTCGTCCGCAGGATTTCGAAAATCTTCAAATCCCCGATGCACCCTTTCAGGGGTTGATTTTACAAAAAATCTTTTTTAGTGCACCCTGGTGCATTCATAGACAATACCTTTGCCAGCTTCCTGGTGCACCCTTACATCCTCTGTAGAATAATGTCATCCTTAGTGGTTTATTAGGTTGTGTATTTTCTGCAAGTCAGTCACGGAACTATTTTAATTGTAGGTCCCATAGATTTGATTTCGGTTGTCCGTTTCTACACAATTTTAATATTTGATGTTTTGCAACGCAAACAGGTTGTCATAAAAATATTAAGATATTTGAAAAAGATTACTATATTTGTCCACTAATTGAAATCTTTATCTCATTTCAGCTTGTACCAATAGGTACGACTATATTCGACGGTATTAAAGCAGTAGACATCGACGCTGGTGTCAACGGTCTCTCAGAATATTACATAATACCAGGAGACAATGAAACTATAGAAGCGTCAAACGCCGCAGATGGTTATGGGTACTTCGCAATACCGCTGCCTCATCAAGGGCAGGTCACAGTCAACAGAAGTTTAGATTACGAGCGCATTCAGAAGTATCTAGTCACTATTGTTGCTTCTGTAAGTATGTTTTTGTTGTTGGAAATGCAGCAAGATTTTTATTGCACATGTACGATTAAAATAAGCGAGCATTGGGAAAGAAGAAAGCTATTATAGTCCCAGCTCCTGTCATACAGAATGAAGAACAGAGTGAATAAAATTTAAAATAGAATATTATGATTTTTTGTTAATAAGTAACTGTTAGGCTAGAATTCTTATAGACGACATTTAAAAGATGTATGTAGATGAGGCGATAAAAATGGGCAAAAATCGTGGCAAGAGCCTAGCCGTAGTTGCTGCTATCCTGGTAGAATTTTTTTTAAGAGATTTGATTATAAAGACCATTCAATTTAAAACTGCAATAAGAATTCTGGTGTTCACGCAGATGCTCGGTGACCATGGATATTTTCTATGAACAATCATCATCATCATTTCAGCCTTTTTATATGTCCACTGCTGGACATAGGCCCCCCAGGCTCCCCAAAAGGGAGGTTTTGCCATAATCGCCACGCTTGGTAGGCGGGTTGGCGATATCAATTGGGTCTTAATATAATAGTTAGTCGCTTTTTACGACACACACGGGATGGGCTGGGGTGGTGCAATATTCTTGGCCGGCACCACACGGCGACCCTATAAATATAAAAATAAAGTATTTTGTGATAATAATAATAATAATAAAATTAATATCGATTTAAATTGTAAAACAGCCGTTGAAAGATCTATCACGGAAGCTAACCAGCACATCAACTATCAACCTACAGTAATTCATAGAACGAAAGTTGATATTCAACCGATGCACTTCATCATTTATCATTTCGAACCTGTTGTCTAAGACTATTCATAATTCATGAGAAATAAAACGTTATGGTAATTTTACTAGGTTATTAATTTCTTGACTGTAATGCGGAAACTGGGTAGCACTTTTGAGTGATTATCTTGTATCAGTTAAGTAAGACATAAATGTTTTGATTTGCTATCAATAACTTAGCAAGTTATTACATGATTACATTGTAGAGCCATATCATACAAGCGATATTTGAGCGTAATCGCCTAGCTACGGGACAAAGCGAACGGCGCCGGCGGCGAAAATTGCTATTTTACAATACACTGAGAACGATATCGTCACTATGTCAGCGCGACGTCTCCGCGATTCCGCCGCGACATCGCCCCGTTATTGCCACGATATTTTTGAGACAAATCAGAGTCACGGCGGAATCGCTGCGATATCATCGCGCAAAATTCAGTAAAAATCGCAGTGATTCAGTTGCGACACCCCGGCGGTGCATTTGCTTGAATGATAACTTGTGTAGTATTATTGATATGGCTCTTAGATTAATTAAAAAATTAGGAACCAGACAAAATTTGCATATATCTGAGAAACGAATTTAGTTGCATAGCTAGTGAAATGTTGATATTCTGAATATTGTATATTTAGAATATCTCTCACCACCCGACTATCTCGGGGAATATAGTCTACTCATAGGTTGAGTCTTTTCTTGACATCCTCCTGAAACCAATTTTTAATAAATGAGATATCTTATCTCGACATTCACCCAAGTAGCTACTCAGGACTCTAAAGTGAATCTAAATCAGAATCTAAAGTGATGGGAATAAAATCCAACGTTGCGGGTTTCATGTTACCTCGCCCCCGCACCAAATGGCGGAAATGTTTTTTAGTAGAATTACACGCGTAACTAGTCCCTATATAAGTAGTCAAAGCTCTATCGATCAAGAACCTACTGCGTTTTCTGGCCGCAGTCAAGTGGGGATTGGTAAGTAACTTTAAAAAGGGCGTTCACAAAGGACCAGTGATGGTCTACGAGGCACAGGTTTAGCAAGCCTGTCAAGGCCCAAAACCCCCCTAAATAATAATAATAATACTCAGGACCAATTCATAATTTTTGATGTGTTTCAAAATAGTAATAGTTTACCATTAGTGCAAAAATTTGCCAACATTGTTGGGTTGGGAAATATCGTGATTTAGAAATTGCTTTGCTCATCCGATAATTCATTTGATTTCAGGATCGTGCACGTGATACCAAAAGACGTCTCTCAAGCACTACTACATTGACTGTAAATGTACAAGATGATGATGATCAGGACCCATCGTTTATTTACAAAGGATGCACCCTGCACGAAGGAGCTTGCTTCCATCCTGAATATACTAGCTATGTAAGTAAGCTTAGGAACCGCCACTAAATAAAAGAGCTTAGGAATCACGTTGCAAGTTTGGTCACGAGCGGTCGTTCGAGTTCAAGCTTGCCACGAGGCTTCGCCAACTTATCTCAAATTTGTTTATGCTCATAAAACAATCCTAAGCTTAGCTAAAGTCATTTGAATCTAAAACTAATTCATATCGTCTCCACAAAAGTTCCAATACCCGACTCAAGCAATTATTTATTTATTTCCGAATAAAACTTCTGAACTTACCATTTCCGTGGCTATAAAGTCTAATGGGTACTATAATCCCACTTTTGACTTCGTTCTGTTTCAAATAATCTTAACCAATAAAATTTTCAGGTAAACAGTGGCGTTCTAGCCGGCATGCTCACAATCGAACCAGAGAAGATTCAAGCGGTTGATATGGACACATTGGATGCTCGGATCCGGTACAGCATTGAGGAAGGGGAACCAGACTCCTGGGCTACTTACTTCTCCATAGACCCTAATACTGGAGCTGTGAGGCAACAGGTGCCAGTCGATACGAGTCTTGCTAAGAAATTTCAGCTACAAATTAAGGTAAACGAGGTTTTTGAAATCATCTTGACAACAGCCAATGTCATCTACTCTTTTTTAATTAGTAAAAATCATTGAAATCGATTATCATTCTTTTTAATTCTAATCGTCAATGTTATTGTTAATTTCTTATGGTGGAGCCTATAGCTATCCTTCCTTAGAGTCCATGTTATGTTTTTTGCAAGAAACAGCTACACCATCAAGAGGAGATAATAATTTAGTGTCAATTTTTTGTGGCATTCATTAAATGTTTAAGGTACAATAATACGAGGACGAAAAATCACTTCAAACTAATTTAAATTTTACCATCTTTCTGCATGCCACCCCCAAGAAAATGACAAAAATCGAGACGTCGTGCTTCTGTCTTTGTTACATTGCGTATGCGAGCACGCATGATGGTTTTCTCGTTAGGTCACTCGTGGCATGCTAGCCCTACAGCAAATAAGAGAGCCTACATTCCTCAATTCTCAAATCATATATCGAGTATTAAAATTATTTGAATATACTGGTACTAAGAATCATAATTCTCTTGCCCATTTCCCATTATTTGGTGTCAGCGCAATATGTCATCTTCTTCCATTCATCTCTCTTAGCCGTCGTTTCAACACTCACCCTCACTCACTCTCACACAGGAGGTACTAAGAATAACAGGGCAAAAAAAATCATCAAAATCGGTTCATAAACGACGAAGTCACACACAAGCGAACACATATAAAAAAATATATACGGTCGAATTGAGAAACCTCCTCCTTTTTTGAAGCCGGTTAAAAATTGCTTACAAATCTACACACTCATCAACTAACCAAAGCTCCTCTAAACTTTCCAGGCTGAAGAAGTGTCAGAAGCTAAAAGGTTCACAACAGCTCAGCTAACAATAACGGTGCGTCCAGTAGATGCAAGTCCACCGATTGTGGCAGCCTCATCGGATGAAGGAGAAGTCGAGGAAAACTCTCCGAAAGGCACCAGAGTGGTCGATGAAGATGGAATGCCGATTCTGTTGAGCGTTTCTGATCCTGATTTGGTAAGGATGAAAGTTAATTGAGAATTGAATAAGCATTTATTTTTCTCTCTTCAATCTTGTCAGAAAGTTAATTGCAGTGCCGCGACACTCAGAACAAAATAAATAATTTAAAAATATTATATTATACGCAATTATATGAAATGCCCTAGATTGTATGAGCTCCAAGGATATAATTCCCAAGCTTCTATACTATATTGGATTTTGAAGCTAGTTCGACAGTGCTGACTTTTAAAACGAGGTGATTCCATTCTCTTTGATTAATTGGGTAAGTTCATTATGAAAAAATTAAAGGGACTTTAAAACCAAGAAAACTTGAAATTAATAAACGTCTTTTATCGAATTGAATTTTTGGAGTCTGTTCTGTTTGACCGGTAGCGTTTAATGGGTTGGCATCGACTCCAATTTACCCATCCTGAGCCGGATGGATATGAAAGACTAACGAGAAAAATACATTGAATGTGCTAATGACTGCATTCCCTGAGGAAAATGCAAAAATAAAGGAATACTAATAATAACGTCGGAAAATATATGTTTAGACGAAGTGTAATGAAAATGAAGTTAATTTTAAAATGTTTGTGTGAAATTTTTCAGGGTCCCGGTGATCCAGTTCCAAAATACACTTTTGAGCTGACGACTAACTTCTTCGACATCGACGAAGAAGGCTACCTGGTTGTCAGCAATACTAACTTGGACCGAGACCCACCAAACCCTGGCAAATTTAGGTTCCAAGTACGTACGCTCATAAATTTAGTGTCCGTTTGCGTTACCACAAAGATAACGCTTACGCTTGATAATGATCACAAATTTTAAAACGTTTTCTTCTGTTCTTGTCGCTGGCAGATAATTGTTTTTTTTTGCATTAAGTATCTCAATTTAGCGACAAAAGCACGAACCAATTCATATCATCATCATCAGGTTATACAAGGTGTTACAAAAATACAAATAAACATTTAAGGGGGTGGTTAAGACCATCAAACTGAACAGCTTTCACTATGGGACCAATATCGAAATCGCGAAAAAAAATCTGATTTTCCATCATCATCATCATATCAGCCCATAGACGTCCACTGCTGGACATAGGCCTCCCCCAAAATGAGGAGATTTGCTATAATCGCCATGATGTGATGTTCCATACTAAACTACAGATCTAGTCGAGCTAAAGGTACCGACAAAAGATTTTTTTTTTCGCGATTTTGATGTTGGTCCCATAGTGAAATTTGTTCAGTTTGATGGTCTCAACAACCCTCTTAAAAGTTTTGAATGTTTATTTTTACTTTTGTAACATTCTGTATATGTCCCACTGCAGGTCACAGACATACCCTCATAGAGGGTGCAGGCGGTAGCCCACCACGAGTGCGGATTGGTAGACTTCACATACCTACGCATTGGAATTTCTTCTTCAGCGTATGCAGGTTTCCTCACGATGTTTTTCTTCACCGTTTGAAAGCAGTCGGTGTTACGTAGGTACATAAGCTAGAAAAACTCATTGGTACTTACCTACATGGAAATTGAAACAAAACCTTAAGGATGAAGCCAAACGTGCGTAATTTTGTGAGTTATGAGTCACATATTTTGAGTCCGTTTCATATAAAGGCTAAGGTCATAGACAATGCATTCCCGGATTTTATATGAAATGGACTCAAAATTACGCTCGTTTGGCTTCACCCTTATTGTCACAGTACAAAAAGTCGACTTGTCGTCCGTGCGGATTCGAACCCGAACCTCAAAATTGAGTTTTCACACGTCTCCGCAACGCGCCACCAACGCTCAGAATATATTTTGACGAATGCTCTTATGCTCTAATGTAATTCCAGGTCGTAGCCCGCGAAGCGAATGGTGGCGCGGCATCGGCACCTCTTTCCTTAGCAGTCCAGTTGTTAGACCAAAACGACAATGCACCGATTATACCAAAGACTCAGCCTGTGATCGTGCCTGCAAGCTTGGAGCCTGGAGAAATTTATAAGGTAATTTTATTTGATAATGGGCAGACCAGGTTTATGAATAAAAAGTGGCCAATAGTTTTTGATACCAATTAAGCTTCTCCGAAAAATATACAGGGTGAAATTGATATCATTAGCGTCCTTTTAAACTAAGAGTCTACCTATCAAACTGAACAACTTTTACTATGGGAGCAAACCAATCGGAACAAAAAAAAATCTGCTGTTGCATACATTTGAGTCGAGTAGGCGGCGGCAGGCGGCGCCGGCGGGTGCAGTTTAGTACGGAACATCAGACATTTTTTTGCTCCGATCGGTTTGCTCCCATCGTAAAAGTTGTTCAGTTTGATGGGTAGACTCTTAGTTTAAAAGGATGCTAATGATTTCAATTTCACCCTGTATAATAGGAGCACTTTATAATTTCATATATTTGGCGACCGATAGAACGATATGATTATGTAGATGGACGGAGGAGGATGGAGGTTTCAGAATATCTCTGACTACACTCTCGGAAAATATAGTCGTGAGCATATGCATGCATGTACCATGCTAAAATAACACGTTTAAAAATACCTCGGTTTGATGACGCTAAAGTAAGGTCAGTCTTAGGTATAAAACGTAAAAATCTTATTAGATTTATCTTCTTATAATAATATGCAATGATAAAAAAATAAAAGCATCATAATACGTAAAGAAATGCATTCCTCTTTAGTTTCGTGGTTTCCCTGTTGTAATAAACTTTTTCTCAAACATGTTTCGAAATTTGAGCATTACTTTGACAACTTTCTTCGAGTTGAATCGAAATTGCTGTACTCAAAGAGAATGGAATCACGCTGTACTGGCTAAATACATGCGAGCAGCGGCCGGCAAAAGTTGTATGAAAATCCATATTCTGTCGTGGTTTAGCGGCTTAATAAATTAGGTACCTACATAGTAATCTCTTAACTGTCGTGTAATTTAAAAATGGAACGATCTTTTACTCCGAAACATAGCAACCAAGGAGGTACCTTATCAAAGGTATTATTTAAATTTTGAACTGGCTTGCAAATAGAAAGCTGTTTATTAAAAAAAAACAAATGATCACTTTAACGCGGGAAAAACTATTGTTTTTCGTGTTCGTTGTTTTGATTTTGAAAAGTAATTGTATTTTAATTTCCGCGAATTATTTGAGAAAAGTACTATACAAGTCTTGGCCACAACTAGGTATTTATGGACCAAAGAGAATGTAATTCACTACGTTATAAAAGTCGGGACTTCCATACTAAAAACTGGTCGTGACCGATGATCCAGAATGTATGAAACGTGTGCAACCGTTCAAAGAAATTTATTGGCGGCGGTGCACGTTTCATATAACGTTTTTTTGTTAGAAAGTTGTGCGAGACTGTTATGGACTTTCGGTCTTACGTATGTGTGCCTCGGCTTTGCCCCGGCCTACATTTACACGTTCATCCATCAATGCCTTTTTTACTGGCCGCTGCAGTAATTATAGTACTTATAGCTCCTGACGCTTGAATTACAATTTTTTTAAATTTGTTCTTTATTATATAACATGAATAGATATTAATATCGAATATCATGTTTAGGTTGAGGCAACAGACATCGATGAGGGTGAGAACGCACGTATATCATACAGCATTTACCACATATCTAACAACGGCGGCAACAAATTCACTATCGATCCTAACACTGGAGTTATATGTAAGTTGCACCCTTTTATTAAATCCAACAATGTTCTAATGTTCTTCATGGAAGTATGTATTTCTTTGTAGGCATGTTTTGGCATGTGTGTGTGTTTTTGTTCTGATTGTATCTTTCACTTGTTTTCGTTTGGACACAATGTTGACACCTTAGATTGAAATTAGATTTGGTTTTAATTCAGATATAAATACACTTCAAATTTAAGATTGAAAAATTTGTCTCGGGCGGGACTTGAACCCGCACAAATCAAATTAAATCAAATACAATTTATAAAATTATGCCGGCTTCACATTAATTCAGGTTTATAAATATTTAAAATCAGTCAGCTAATGTGGATAGATTTACAACAATGCGATTGCATGTTTCGATTTTGTTTTAAGTATTTTGAATGGACTATTTCTTTTGCTGCTAATGTAGAATGTATTGTTTCAAATACATACCGGGTGTAAAATTTAATGGGACACTTACTTAAAGGGGTGCTTCAGACCATCAAACTGAATAACTTTCTCTATGGGACCAATATCGAAATCGCGAAAAGAAAATCTGCTGTCCCATACATTTCAGTCGAGTTGTGTTTGCAGTTTTGTGTGGGACAGCGGAATTTTTTTTCGCGATTTCAGTGTTGGTCCCATTGTAAAAGTTGTTCAGTTTGATGGTTTGAAACACCCCTTTAAGTAAGTGTCATTTAATTTTATACCCGGGAGTGCGATTTTTGAACCCCATTCTTTGAACTCAGCAGTTGAAATTGTCAATATTACTGTGGAGATATGCATCTTTCTACTGCTGATTGGACATTCAAAAATTATACTCCAGGAGAGCGATTTTTGAAAGTCAAATCAGCAGTAGAAAGATGCGTATCTCCATACAGTTTCAACTGCTGAGTTCAACGTATGAGATTCAAAAATCGCACTCCTGTATATTTATTTCAAATACTTCGTGTATTTGAAATAAATAAATATACTTCTATCTACAAATGAACATTTAAAAACAAAAATTTGAAGAAGCTACCTTATTCTTCTGTAAGACAGATGATTTAAAACATTATTTTCTCGTTCCAGCAAGCCTAGGCCGTTTACAAGCCGGAGAGCAATACAGCGTTACAGTGCGGGCTATGGACGCAAAAGGGCTGAGTTCACAAGGCATAGTAGAGCTAAATGTAGCTCCTGGTCCCAATACTAGACCACCGCAGTTTTCATCGAGAGATTACTTCGCGCCGGTGTCTGAAGGAGCTGCTATAAATTCTACCGTTACTACTGTCACTGTTAGTATTAAATGTAATTCCTTTAAAGTACGAGTGAATAGGCTTCTTCTGGGTGAGCTCGCTACATCTTCGACCCCATCTTCGTCCTGAGGACTAGATTGAGGTCAAGAGCAAACCCATACATAATAAAAAAAAAATGTAATTTATAAGAATTAAAATTAAAAGAATTATTACTCAACGTTTCCCACAAAAGATTAGCTATTGAATGTAACGGAGATAAAATTTATCGTCGTCAAAAGACTCTATACAGGGTGTAAGTGACAGCCTAGCAAATACAGAAACGGTGAACTCAGACCATCAAAATGAACAACTTTCACTATGGAGCCTACCTCAGGAAACGCGAAAAAAGAATCAGCATCAATCAATTTCGCGTTTCCTGAGGTAGGCTCCATAGTCAAAGTTGTTCAGTTTGATGGTCTGAGTTCACCGTTTCAGTATTTGCTAGGCTGTCACTTACACCCTGTATTATAGGCGGAGAATAAAGACGATATTAGGTGCGCTCTTCTAGTGGTCTATGTTCCATAGTAGACGACGACAGCCTGATGATGATGATGATTAGCTTCTATTCGTCTCACTCGCCTCGTCAATGACAGAGGTCGTGGGTTCGATTCCCACGGGGGACACCTAGGGAAATGTCACTTTGTGCGTTTTTCCCTAGTTGGTTAGGACATTGCAGGGCGAATCACCCGATTGTCTGAAAAGAAAAATGATTCCGTGCTTCGGATGGCATGTTAAGCTATTGATCCCGGCTACTATCTCTGGTGGTAGTAGTCGTTACATAAAAATCACGTCAGAGGCCGTAAGGCGGTCTGAAAAAACTCTGACACCAGGGCTCTGCCCACACGATAAGAAGAAGAATGATAGAGAACAGGAAATACTTAACCATGCCCTATTACGGCTTGGTGAAGACAACCATCACGGTTACCATTTTACAAAATATGCAAATACTGGTTTTGACAATCTAGTCTCAGTAGCTCGATAGTTAGTGTTTTAAAGAGTGTTTTTAGCGTACCTGTCAAAAAGTCATTGTATTTCCTTTGAAAGTATAATTTATTATTTTCCATTTTTCAGGCCAAAGATCCAGAGAACGAGCCAATAACGTACTCCATAGTATCCGGAAATGACCTCCGTCAATTCGCCGTGGGTTCCACCACCGGCATCATCACAGTTATAAGAAGTTTAGATAGAGAAGTGCTGACGAGATATCAACTGGTGAGTAATAAATAACTTTATCCAAAAGCTCCATCTAATGTCAAAAGTCTTTTTAAAATCATAATTAAAGCCCAACCAGAAAAATAAAAAACCTCCCCATGATGCGGAAAATCATTTGAACTAATTTTTGCTCTTGGAACACTAACATTAAAGGTTATAGTCGATTGCATTTTAATATTTCTGGTCAGGAATTATAATGAAAATCTTAAAAGCATTATTTTACAAGGAGGCACAGATAATGATAAGTGGCTAGTCGTTCGCCCACAAAATCTGTACGATAGAAACGTCCCTTTTTAGCCTCATGCGAAATCTATATGAAAAATTGAGGCAGTCTATTCCAATCCGAGACTCCATGAAATTCTTCTTCTTTCTCGTCACATCTTGTCTGTCCAATTACTTGGTCACCTGTATTCCTAGAGGGGAAGCCTCTATTAGGTCCTGGAGGGAGCAAGACACAGGGCACAGGATACACTGCGATAGATGTCGCACCTGACAACGTCCACACTCCACAGACGCATCGGTGGCAATGAAATTAATAGGAATAAAATATATTCGTTAATCGAATCCTAAATAGTACAAATAGATCATAGTGATAAATTGTTTGCAGATGGTAAGAGCTGAAGACCCAGGTAGACTTTCCAGTACGGCCACCGTCAATATCAAGGTTACTGATATCAACGACAACAATCCCAAGTTTGACGAAGACTCTTATATGTTCCGCGTTAAAGAAGGTAAATAAATATTTAATAATCGTCACCTACAGTTCTTTCTCTGTACTGGACCTTCTTGACGGTTTTTATGGGGATGGGCAAACCATCAAACTGAACAACATTCTCGATTGGACCAAAATAGAAATCGGGAAAAGAATCCGCTGCCTCATACCTACTTGGGTCGAGTAGGTTTGCAGCTTTGTATGGAACAGCAGAATTTGTTGCGATTTCGATGTTAGCCCCTTTAGGGTCCAATAAATAAAAGTTGTTCATTTTGATAGTTGGATCATCCATATTATCTATTCTGGATTCATAATTATTTCAACCAAAAACTGTATATTAGCCTTTACAACAATCGATTCTGTGCTGATTGCATTTATCTGCTCTCTGATAACCCTTCAGGGTGGGTCTCGTACAAATATCGAATTTATTCCAATTCTATTACTTTCCATTTTCATATTCGTTACTGATGCTTGTCTCTCACTCTAAAGTGTAAGTAATTTAAATAATTGATAAAACTTTATTTTTATAGGTCAAGCAGGAGAACAAGTTGGATACGTACACGCAACAGATAGTGATGAAGGCATCAACGCTAAAGTCAGCTACAGTATACCACAGCATATACCATTCTCCATAGACAACGGCACTGGCTTAATCAGTACGAATGCAGAACTGGATTATGAAACTGTTAAGGTATTTAGTAGTGTTCTTTCTAATGTATGTATAGATGGCGTTAGTCATGTAAATACCTCAAAAAGCAACTGCTACAATTTAATCATTTTGTGTTTCGTATTAAAATTAAGGATGACAATACAATATCGAGAAACGATAATATTTTTGATAGGTACATGAAAGGTGGGAAAACAAACGTGATTCCAAAAAGATACCAAGTGTCACATTGTGGACACGTAAGCAAGGTTCTCTACTATAAGGTCGTTGGTAATTATAGCATGGTTTTTGCGCATGCTGAAAGGAAGTATGGCCGTGAGTTTATGTATGTATATTTAATGAACTTAGGTATAATTCCATAGAGAAAGTGTTTTTTTAGAAATAAGTAAAATGATGGGGATGCAGTGGCAAATTTTTTATGGCTCTTCAATCACATAATAAAGAGGGTTTTCAAACACCTACACCAAATAGCTTACAGTTATTTAAGGATGTATTTAGTATGTAATCAATGCTGTAAATCTTCCTAAGAATAATAAAATAAAAAATAATAATAATAAAGAACGATTTAATGTTAATCGACAAATGGTTCTATAATTGATTAGATTGAAAGAAAAAAAGAAATTAGGTCTACCTCCCCGAAATAATTAATCTCTTATTCAATTTCTTATTGATAATTTGCAGGAGTACGCTTTCGTAGTAACAGCGACAGATGGCGCGATTGATAAAAGACTTGGAACTGCTTCGGTAACAGTGCAAGTAGAAGACATACCTGACGAAGCGCCAGTGTTTGTCCAGAAATTATACTCCGTTCATGTTCCTGAAAATGCACCTAATTACCCAGTCTCTAAGGTTCATGTAAGTGTTATGTTTTTGTATAAAGTTTAAATATCTGGAGATCAAAGAGTGAGTCTACTTGTACCTGTTCAATTTGTTTAATGATAGGACATTTAAAAAAAACTATAACAAACCATAGATTCAATTCTTAGAAGCAGGCTCCTTCAAAGGAGGATTCTGTATGGTTACCTTTAAAAAAAAATTCCTACGGCCATTTGTGACCAGTAATAAACAAGAAATCATAGTTTTAGTCAGAAGGGGTCTAAGGGTGGATATGGACTCCCAATTTCCACAACCATCAATTTGTGCAGCTTATATTTTTCACAAAATCGATCATTGTGAATTAAATTGTCATTTACACTAGTCCGCTAAAAGGAAGCCTATGCCCAGCAGTGGGTTGATATAAGGCTGATTGATGATATTACATTAGTCTACTCCTAGATAAGTATATCCCAATCTAAATCATCATCAGGCTTTATCCGTCCCACTGCGGTTCACAGCATATGAATAGATATGACTAGAAGTCAAGCTTCGGTACGCGCGCACAACACCGCTAGACTCGCGAAAAAAGTTGTAATCTATTGCTTTATGGATCAAAATGGCGTAAATACGGGTCTAGCGGCGGTCTCCTGTGTGACGTCCCGTTTGTATGAAGCTTATCGTCTGGTCCGGCCTCGCCGAAATATCCGTGACGGACCCACCATACCCCTGGTGGTAGGGTGGGGCGCAACCATACCCCTATATAATCCTATAGTGATGTGACCTAGGATACTATTCATGTGGTTTACAAGCCTGATGAATAAGCTTAAAAGTGAGCAGCTGACACTTCATCACGCTTTTCGAAATCTCTCTCAAAACTCACACTTTTATCCCTTAATTTCCAGGCTGATGATCCAGATACGAAGCCAGAAATAACTTATACAATACTAAAAGGAGATACAGACCTGTTCTCAATTGACCGTAAAACTGGTATGATCAGAACTACGCAGCATTTGGACAGAGAAATGATGGCGAGGCACGAACTTGTTGTTGGTACTGAAGAGAACGATGGAGATGGAGCTGACTCTAGGACTACTGTTGAGATTCTTGTTGATGTAATTATGGTTTCTCCAAAGTTTAAACTGCACATGAAGTATAGTCACAATGTATAATAGAACTACATACAGAATGGACGCTCCCTGTCCCTTAGTAACTACAGATACCGCACACCTCAAACAGCATTTTAGAGTTGATGAGCAAGAAGCACATACAGCAGGCGAGCGCCACTGAACGGGACAGCGCGTGAAAAGATGCCATCCTTTTTCTGTAGTAGTACTCTTCAAATATTATGCGGTCGTATTATAACTATGAAATTGTACAACTGTCAATACAAGACTGGCACCGAAATCGCATTGAATGATGATTCCGTGCTTCTCAAGGCACGTTGAGCCGTTGGTCCCGGCTAGTATTTCTGGTGGTAGTAGTAATTAGAGGCCGTTAGGCGGTTTGAAAAACTCTGACACCAGGGCTTGCTGCCCACAGCCCGCACGATAAGTAGAAGAACCGTAATTGCAAAAAATATCCCATAAAGGGTCGAGTAGGTTTGCTGTTTTGTAAGGAACAGATTTTTTCGCTTTTCGATGTTAGTCCCATAGAAAATAGTGGTTCAGTTTCATAGACTGCTGAAGAAGCTGTGCGCACATTAAGTAGGACCTTGTATAGACTTATAACAACATCAAACATTTCTTTCTAGGATAAAAACGACAACGCGCCAATTTTCACCTCAGTCGTCCGCCCAACAACGATAGAAGATTCATCTCCCATTGGAACTCTAGTACAAACCGTAACAGCTGTTGATGCAGACGCTACTGCTCCTAATAACAGAATCAGATACAAGTTGGTTGGCAGAGGGAAAGCTTCCAAGTATTTCAACGTTGAACCCGATTCTGGGGCTGTGAGGGTTAGAGATGATTTAAGGAAGGAGACTGATAGTGAATATACGGTGAGTTTTTATGAATTATGATATATTTGTTATAATAGTAAGCTTTTAATACCTTGTAGTTACTAATTTAGAATCGACCCCCAATTTTTTTCCACCTTCGTCGAAGGCGGCTGGTGAGGTCTCCCTGCATAACTCCAGTCGGTTTAGGAGTTGTGTAGGTATTATTGAAATATGAACTGTAGCTATGTGAAAAGTACAAAAAACTTACATATTCTGTCTGTTGGTTTAGGAGATACAGCCGTTCAAAGGTCCGACCTTTGGACGACCTGTAACTCCTAAACCGACTGGAGTTATGCATCAGATCTGGTCCATCCCCATCACAGAGATGCTCTTCAATGATTCAATTGATAACAAAAAGTGCGTCTATCTCTTATATTATTAACGTTTTTAAGGGGAAAATGCAAAAAGCCCTTCATCATCTGAAGAGAATCTTAAATATGCTAAAATCTTTCTACAACTGCACGTTAATGTTCTGGATAATAATTTACGTAGGAACGAAGTGATAATAGACGGATAAGGAATTTTCGCCCGCGAAAATTCTTCAAGGGGAACCTGATATCTTAGTCGCCTACGACACCAACATGGCAAATTAAAATGGCAAAACAGTATTAAATGTTTACTGATTTTAGAGACAGCTTAAAATGTGACTATCTTTAGTTTTTGATAAAATGTTTTAATGTTTGCAGGTGGATGTCCAGGCGTACGATCAGGGAGAACCGATGATGTCGTCAGTCAGCAGCCTTACTGTTTACGTGAGCCATTCGGCTACTGTTCCTCCAGACGTGAGTGTGTTTTTTGATATTGTGTTTAAAAGCTGATTGCTGGTAGAACATTGAATCAAAGATTGATTATGGACATCGACACGATAGGTAGGGTTTAACACCAAATACCCCCATGCGTGAAGGAAAGGAAGAAAATGAATAGATTCCTTACGAACGATCACCTGCCATAAACGTGTTTATCACGGTGCTTCTTTTGAGGCGCCGCAGAATTCGCACCGCAAAATTGTCATCGTATAAACCTGCCTACAATAACGCAATTGTAAAATTTCAGGTGGGACTCGGCTTCGCAGACACAGTATACACGGAGCACGTGGCAGAAAACTCACCGAATGGTACTCTTATTAGAGTACTACCTCTTTTAAACAAGAGAGAACATTCTCCAGACACGCCCCTCAAGTGTCGCCTCACTGAATCTTCACAGAAAGGTAATAAGAGCATGATTATTTATTATATATTATATTATATACAGACGAGAGTCAAGTAGCTCTTGATTCTTAAAATCTAGTTGAAAGAGGATGTATCATCATCATCATCATCTCAGCCGATGGACGTCCACTGCTGGACATATGCCTCCCCCAAGGATCGCCATAATTTTTTTCTGGATATACAGGTTGTAAAGTTAAATACGTTACATATCAAACGGCGTGCTTTAGAAGTTTAGACCATCAAACTGAACCACTTTTACTGTGGAAACAACATTGATATCACGAAAAAATACAGCTGTTCCTTAGAAAACGTCCCGGGCTACTAGACCCAAATGTAAGGGACAGTTGTTTTTTTTGCGATTTCGATATTGGCTCCATAGTGAAAGTTGTTCAGTTTAATGGTCTGAAGCACACTGTATAATATGTAACTTATTTAATGTTACAACCTGTATTTTGAATAATTTTTTTTTAATGTTATTTAAATTTAACTTAAAATAATATGCATAAACATACATAATATTATTTTTATTTTACAGGAGTATTTTACGTAAAACTAACAGAAGAAAGAGACTGTGCTATCTACCTCAACACCAGTTCCTTAGACTTCGAGACCCTATCCGAGTACTCTTTAGAAGTCCAACTAGAATCTATTCAAGGTCTTATAAACCCTGAGAGTAGTAAAGCTGTTATAAAAGTACATGTGACTGATGCGAATGATAACGCGCCACTTTTTGTCTTCCCCGAACAATCGACGATTGCTGGAGCTAAAGGAAAGTACTTTGCTATTGTTACGAAGGATATGCTGTTGGGCACCAATGTTTTGCAAGTTAAGGTGAGCTTTTAGTTTCATTTTCCTGTCCTGCACGGCTAGCATGCCATCCACAACAAAGCGTTTAAAAAATAGAAAAACGTCATGCACGCTCTTTCTAGCATAACTACGTAAAATAGTAAGGCTGGAGGCACATTTCGATTTTTATCGTTTTCTCGGGGGTTGTATGCGAGGCCTACTGTTAAAATAGGTTTATAAAACTCCGAATAAATTTACCTACGACTAGTTTAAAAACTTCTCATTGGTGAGTTTGTACGAAAAACAAGAAATAATTTTTTTTATTTGATATTTACAAAAGAATCAATTATCCGAGTCTGTGTTCAGATTTACATTTAAAGTTGAAATGAAATGTTTTTATTATGAATCATAGGTAAATTTAACAGAAGTTATGCTTACAAAATCAACATTTCCGCTTTCCGTAAAGCTTGAGTGAAACTGCATTCGCAATAAAAATTGTTATCACAGCCATAAACTTCGCTTGCGCTACGGATTCTTAAGATTCATTCCTCAAACAGCCTTTCCTACTCGTGAGTTTCCATACGTTTTCTTATATACAGGGTGAAATTGATATCATTAGCATCCTTTTAAACTAAGAGTCTACCTATCAAATTGAACAACTTTTACTAAGGGAGCAAAGCGATAGGCGCAAAAAAAACTGCTCTTCCATACTAAATTGCAAGGCTTACTCGACTCAAATGTATGCAACAGCTGATTTTTCTTTTGCTCGTTAGGTGGTTTACTCCCATAGTTAAAGTTGTTCAGTTTGATGGGTAGACTCTTAGTTAAGAAGCAGCTAATGATATAAATTTCAGCGTGTATAATTTAATCTCTCCACTTTAAGAGCACATGATCTAGAGCTTTGTGGTCAATTAAATATCAATAATTACGACTAGATTAGTGATATATATCTATTGTTTTTGCCCAAACATTGTGTATTGATATGACATCGTTTAAAATATTGTGATAATTTCAGGCAAAAGATAAAGACAGCAGTGATTACGGTAAAGTGGAATATCACAAGAACTCGTGGACGAAACCAGCAGAGGAATACTTCAGCTTAGACCCCGATACAGGAGTAATTAGTAACATAAAGACCTTCGAGAATGTTCCTAAAGATGTCTTGCCTTTTAAGTTTAGTGTGACTGCGAGAGACAACCCCAATTCTCCACAGGATTATAATATTGCGAGAGCTTCAATTGTGGTGAGTTTTATGTATTTCAAGTCTTATACAAACGTAACGTTGTAAGTGCGTATTGTTATGCAAGAATAACGCCGTCAGAACCTGCCACAGTATAAGAAAGAGTATCTATTACTACATACAGTACAGACACTCCCTGCCTCCCACCAACTTTTTACCTCACCCCCTCTATTGCCCTCTGATTACCTCAGCAGTTACAGAAGCATAAATTGACACCACAATTAATACGCTAGAATTTCTGTTTTAAAAACAAATCGAAGGATAAAAACTCTTTTTGAATAGATGGGTGTTATAGCGTTTTATTTACGAAAAAGTCATTGTACCGCACCAACCGCACGCAGCTAAAGTTATTGCGTGGTACAGTCGCCATCAGATATATCATAGCAAACAAGGTGGTCAAAAATTTGTAAGCAGTTCTAATATTCAATAATTTCTATACATATAACAATCAAAAATAATTATCTGAACACCTAGAACATAAAATTTATCTACGCAGTCGGGGGATCATAAACATCTGAACAGTTTAGGAAAAAAGACCTTCCTCCGTTGTTTTACATTTCAATTTTAAATAACATTGTAAAGAAATTATTGAAAATTAGCTGTTTAGATATTTATGACAAAATACACGTTTAGATATAATAGGTAACATTTACTGTAATTAATTTATTGAAAATTAGCATTGCTCAGAAATATTTTTACAACTTGTATGCTACGATATATCTGATGGTGACTGTACCCCGTCTCGCATGTGCTGACGTCGTCTTGTCAATTTCTGTTTTTTGTAAGCAGTGTCCGGGTTGTGTCTATGCAACAACCATTTACCTTGTGAAACGTGCAATAGTAATGAGGTTTTTTTTGGTATATTTCGAGTTTCAGGATGGACAGTTAGACCTCTAAATTTAATGGAAATGGAATATAATCTAGAGCATATGCTTGTATTCTACTGTACTTTACGGCTACGTCTTACCTGCCTGAGCTCAACATTGTTTGTTGAAGTAGTCAAAGGTTTATTATAATAAGTTATAGGTACTCAAACAGATAAAAATAAAACATTTTCCTAGCAATAAAAATCTAAACAGATTATATTTTTCTAACTCACAATGAGAGATAGCATTAATGACAATGACCGAACCTACCAAAACTAATACTTTACTCCCCTCCTCCAGATAAATCTCCTACAAAAAGAAAACCAACTCGTCTTTGAAGTATCAGATCTCAACGCAGATGCCATGCGTCGTCGTGCCCGAAGTTTCCTCACAGCGATCGAAGAGAAAACCGGCTATGTCGTAGGACTAGAGAAGCTTACATCAAGACATTATCTTGGGGAAAACGGTACCTTGGAAAGTGATACTAGGGGTACAGACGTTTGGCTGTACTTACTTGATCCGCAATCTGGAAGTATTTTGGCTAGAGAATCGAAGCCGGTTAAAAAGTAAGTTACATTACTTACTAACATACATAAACAAGTGGCGATCCTTAGGGGAGGCCTATTTCCAGCAGTGGACGTCCATCGGCTGAGATGATGATGATGATACATAAACAATAAACTTTTCGGGGTGTTTAGATTTTTTACTACAACTGCCAACTATCTTTTTTTTAAGCAAACAATTTGTACCTAGGTTCATATAGAGCATATTGATGGTTAAGGGTGGAAATGACAGAAGTTACGAGACGATTACGATGTAGATACCTGGTACTCTTGACTCTTAAGCATTTATAATTGTCCGCATACTTCAAAGAAATTGTGAGTTAATAGACAGGATAGAACACTAAAGCATGGTGGTCATTTATTAGACATGTGTTTTATGAATTATGATCTAGAAAAGAACCAACTAAAATATATTATTACTTAGGTATTGGTGAAAGAATATAAAGTAAAAACTTTCAAGTAGGTATTAATATCAGTAGTTAAAAGTAACAAAATGTTTCAGAGCAATAGACAGCGAAGTTCGCAAAGCTGTTGCATCTCGCCTCCAGTCTCAAGTCAGTGAAATGCGAGCGCCATTAATACCTGTAGAACAGCCAAGACGGCCTCAAATAGCCGCCGTGCCCTTAGCGACAGCCCTACCAGCTGCTTTACTAGCATTGGCAGCCCTTGTGTTGGTCGCTGCTAGTGCTGCTACTATTTATATTTGCGCTTCTTGGAACAGGTAAAATATATTTGTGATTTTTATTTATGTAGTGTAAGACAAAACGTTCGCTTTCAGCGTCAGTAGGATATATCAAGTAAATTGCATGTCAGTGAGTATGACTTTGACTTCCCACCGTTGTAAAGAGATTTTCCAGGGTGTACCAGGAGTGCGATTTGAATCTCATACGTTGAACTCAGTAGTTGAAAATGTATGTAGAAACGCATCTTTCTACTGCTGATTTGACTTTCAAAAATCGCACTCGTGTAGTATGATTTTTGAAAGTCAAATCGGCAGTAGAAAGATGCATATCTGCATAGTTTATCGCAATATGTTCTATAAGAACAATGCCGATATTAAATTAAATTAAATTAAAAATCTTTTATTTGTCTTTTACATTTGTACACAAACAGAAGTAGGTATAGGTAATACGAGACAGAAGGACATTAAAAATAAAAGTGTTGTTTTCTGTTGTTAGTATGATAATGATACCTCCCCAGAGTACCTATACACAAACAATATCGAGGTTAACCCATGAGAAAATGAGGAGACTCATTGATTAATTCCTGAAGGCTTAGAATGTCTAGCTTCGTAATGGGAGGTAGAGATTTTTATGCAAAACTTGTCAATCTAGCACGAAATGCCTGACTGAACTGCGACACGATTGCCTGATGAATTTACATAAGAAACACAAATAAATAATGTAGTTTTTCAAACTGGGTACAATAATAATTATGTTTTTATTAAATTTTAGACCAAATTTTCTGTTCATTCAAAAACCTCAACTAATTATTTCATTTCATTTAAAAAAACAAAAGGCATAACTACTGTATTTTTATGTGTAAAATACATAGGTACAAGAAAACATGTAAAATGCTATCTATTAAGTGAGTATGGCCGTAATCGAGGAATAAACATGCACGACTTCAATTAGCCGAAGACTCCAAAAACCCAAATTGATAAAATTACTTGTTCTCGAAACGGTAGTCGTTTGTCGGGGTAGGCAGTGAACGCAAATTTGTGTTCACTGCCTACCCCGTAGTTGCTACAGGCGGAGTCGAAAATTACATAAAAAAATTTACTAACACCTTTATAACAATATCATATTATATTGATAGATCGACAGAAGATGAGTAGGTATATAACTTGCCTTATAATGATATACAGGGTGTAACAAAACACCCAAATTATTCTTAAGGGGGTGCTTCAGGCCATCAAACTGATCAACTTTCACTATAGAGTCAACACCGAGAAAAAAAACAGATGTCCTAACTACATTTTGATACATTTGAGTCGAGCTGGTATTTCAGTTTTGTACTGGACAGTTTTTTTTATTTTTTTCTCGGTATTGGCCCCATACTGAAAGTGGTTCAGTTTAATGGTAGTATAACTAGGGTGATTTTTTATACCCTGTAGATATTATCTTAACATTAAATTGATAACAAAACAATTTGTAGGTACAAGAAGCATAAAGAGCAAGCAGTACATCAACAGTATGGGACTTTAAGTATGAGTATGCCACCTCCACGGCCGCCGTCTGGTTACGAGTCCAGCGAGGATGAACCTGCTCCGAGATATGAAACTCAGGTAATTAGAAATTTAATTGTACATATTGTCAACTGCAAAAAAGTTTCTAACCTTGATTTTGTCGAGATTGATTGCCCAAAATGATTTGAAGTTGACAACCTTTAAAAAGTCAATGACCTGAACAAAAATATTTTTGAATTGTCGCCTATACAGGGTGTAAGTAACAGCCTAGAAAAACGGTAACTTTAGACCATCAAACTGAACAACTTTCAGTATTGAGCCTACTTCAGGAAACGCGAAAAAAATCAGCTGTCCCATACATTTTAGTCGGGTTTGTATGTATAGCAGTTTTGTATGGGACAGCGGACTTTTTTTTCGAATTTCCTGAGGTAGGCTCCATAGTGAAAGTTGTTCAGTTTGATAGTTTGAGTTCACCGTTGCAGTATTTGCTAGGCTGTCACTTACACCCAGTATTTATAAATATTTTGTTGGAAATCGGTGAAACCAAATATGAAGCGCCACTGCACCGGAATTTATCCAAAGCTAGAAATCCGTCCGCTCCGTACGAGCAGATTCCGATTCAGTGGACGTGTAACTTTAAAAAAAATCATCCAAAATTAAAAACAAACAAATACATGAAAATTAAACTACAATATTGGTCTTACATTATATCTAAACTAAACTTCACTAGTGAATTATCTGTTAGGCATCTACTCAATAACAGTATTGTACATCTTGGGCTTCAGAATTGTTCTATATAGCATCATCTCCTTTTCAGGTTCTAAATATGGCGGTAGATGATGCAGACCTACAGCTAGATTTCAGCCCAAATAACCATGCATTTAACATACATAGTGTGCAGTATTTATCGAAAGACAATGGTAAGAATACATAATTTTATTTATATCTTGGTTTAAGGTTTCCTCTACAACCTAGGTACAATTATAGGAAAATATATAAGCTACAGGATCCTATTGATCGGATTGCCAAAAGGCGTTTTCTCTTCAAAAGAGTACCTGATTCATATTTTGGATGGAATTAGTATGCCCCGTGCAACTAATAAGATACAATATTTTCATAAGAGTTTACAAGAAATTTTTAGATGAAGGAGTAGTTTTTTTTGGAATATGAACAAGTTTTCAGCTTCAGTAATTCACCAATTTACCAGACGTGTACCTAACGTCAACAACATTGCAGTTTCAAAATTTGCATGTATTTTCAGGCGAACGAAGCCCAACGCTGTCCGAAACAGCGACTACAGCACGTGCCTCCAGCGTCAACGAAAACAACGGCACTCTAAACAATAGCCAAGTCTTCGATCTAACCGCAAACAACGCATCCATTACCCGCAACACACAGACGCTAAACCGAAGAGTGCCAAACAACCACGCATTGAATAATGCATTAGGGACATTACCGAGAGTAAATAATAATAACGTAGGTGGCGGACTACTAGCCACTACACTGGGGAGGAAAATAAATGGAGCTAACAATCATAAGAAGAAAGCTACTCAGCCTATAATGGCTTACGATGAGATACCTGGATTGCAGAGGTGAGATTAAAGTTCAAGAATAATATGTCTTATGGTTTATTTATTACACTCGCATATAAAGAATGAGATTGGTTGAAAGCAAGTACTGAATTGAATGGAGCAAACGAAATAAGAACACTTTCCTTGGTTTCAGTCTATTCCATTCTTTATCTGCGCAGATTATAGATAACGAGTACCTATTCTGTTTCATAATTCTTAGTGTAGATGCCAATTTGGAACACCAGTTTCAAATAATTCATACATAATCAGCATAATTTCTAAGATGTTCATGTTACTTCGCAGACACTGCCCCTAAAGAAATGGGTGAAGCCCACAGTTTACTATTACTTCAGCTATGTCGTAGAGATCTACGGGATCTATCAAAAATTTTATTCAATCTCCATAAAATTATCCACTAATTGCATAACATTATCGTCATCATGTTCTGTTTTAATGTGAAATTCGTGCAGTATAATTAGTGCATGCCCAAAGCTATTGTGCACGTGAAGTTTATGTATTATAATGGACAGCGTTTGTTTGGTTTCCTATTATTTCTATTGTTGCTTTACTGCATTCACGAGACTCGTACCTGCTTCGATTAAATTAAAGATTTTTCTAATTCTTCTCATGGAAACCATTGGTGTACCTAACCTAAAATGTTATATTATCATTTGTTATAACATCCATTGGCTGAGATGATGATGATAATAATGATAACATTAAAACTGTATATATAAAAATTCACACCACAGGATTTTATATTTTTATGCTTAGGTATACAGAAATAAAGATGATTGTTATTATGGAACAGCTGTATTTTTTTTTTTAGTAAAGGTTGTTCAGTTTGATGGTCAAAATTACTCCCTAAGATATTGTAAATTGTAACGTGTTAAATTTTACGACCTGTATCTAAACGATTATAAAACTGTAACAGAAGTGTGTCTGTACACACGGCGACACATCATGCTATACAAAACCAAAATAAGCTGGCCGCGTGTAGGTCGATTAGCGTATAACGTCGCACGGCCAGGTTATGTTGGTATTGTATATGTATAGCTTGATGTATCGCCGTGTGTACATTGAAGATATTAACAAAAAAAAATTACTATATTGTTTTTAGGTGTCCCTGATTCCAAATCACCAAATTTTTTGATTTTTTGTCTGTCGGTTTGCTTCTTTGTTTGATCGAGCATCACGCAAAAGCTACTGAACCGATTTTTATGAAACTTTTTTTATTTGATAGCTTATGATCTGACTTAAAATCTGGTATATAATTTGTGCGGACGAAGTCGCGGGATAACTCTAGTATTTTTATGTTTCTTTTGCAGGGCATCAGAGAACGACAATGTCACCTTTGGTAAAAGGAATTTTTCTGGATTCGCCTACGACCAATCTCCGGTGGAAACTACTACCGAACTATAGTCACAAATGATACTTAGTGAAAAACGCGATGAAACAGATCACGATTTCGGTGTTCAAAGTTGTGTTAAACATTTGTAAAGAAAGTGTTTTATAAGAACTATTATTATAAAAGTGATAATCATAATATCCGTCCGAATGAACTAATTCTAATTTGAGATCATGGTTTTGTGTTCAACGAATGTTATAATTTAAGATTGAAGAATTACGACTGAATATGCATCAAAACTTAGTAAGTATGTGAATAACGAATTTTTAGATAAATTTTGTACTTAATTATTGTACTTACTTAGCGACGGCTAGTCTCTTGTGTTGAACAAATTGTGCATAATAAATGATAATTATAAAATAAGTGATGTGTAAATAATTGAGGCATTACTCGATAATGTGTATATTTTAGGTACCTGATGTGTAATTACAGGTACAAAATATCTATTTGTAATCTACCTATTTACCTATCTATCTATCCTAGATAACGGCCGAGTGTGCCATTTGAATCTCTGTATGTAAAAGCAAAAGACATGCTCTTAAAAAAGAGTTTTGTGATCAATTTTGCCCGTTCTATAAATGACTTTAAATCTCGTGACTTTTCATATTTTCTTCTCATTTTATACGAATTTTGTGCCAGTTAATGTTTAATGCCTTTTAGAATGTATCTATGAATGTAAAAGTGTTCAGAGTAAAGGCGTTTTCGCACATTTTAATATAGTAATAGCAGGAAGGGAGGAGATAGCGTAGAAGGTAACGTAACTTTCGAGTGGTGTAATATAAATATTTAACACGTGAAATTTGAATTCAAAACGTGCTTTCTCCGCATCCTGTGTGGAAATGCCTTTACTAATGATTTTAAATTAGCATAATAATTATGAACAATGCTCAGTTTTGTTTTTTTTACATTTTTGTGAATCTGGCTCTAAAAATAAATTTGTGCCAAACATAATAGCGTGAAAAATAAATGAATATTTTTTATTCTTTACATCTCGTATATTTATTGTATTGGCTAAGACCACAAATTGTTACCTATTTTATATTTCTTTTGTGAAATAATGTTGTAAAATACTTTTGTTTTCCTTAATGTGAAAATTACAGATTGTATAATTTTGTGGATTAGATTGTTTTAATATAATATTTTGTAATAAATTAATCTTTATTATCATTGTATTGTTTTTATATATTTTTTTCATATAATAAAATAATTACTACACTTATTAGGTGACATTAACAAAGGTTAATATCCTATCAAAGGCCCAGTTTAGATATTTACTTAGCTCGGACTTTAAGTACATAAGCAGATTTATTTAACTTCTGATGTTTCTCCACTAACAACTTTCGACACGAATTTCAAATGGGACCTAATTTAGAAGTTATGTCGAAAGCATTAAGTTATTGGAATGAAATGTGGATAAAATAATTAAAGGGGGAAATACTTTTAAATTTAGGTAGGTATTTGCAATGTGAATAGAAGTGGTAATGAAAGTCAATTATCGTTACTTATACAAGCTTTTTATCGTTTGGAAGAAAGCTATTGCAAGTTTTAACTTAATTATTATGTTCATCTCATTTGAGAGTAGGAGCGTAAAATTTATCGGGAGAAAAAAATACAAAAACTCATTTTGTCTGCAAAACAATAAAAATTATACTTTGTTCTGTAAATTTTACAAAATTTTTATTTGAATGTCGTGTTCGTGATCGTGCATTGACTTCGACACGAATACCTACCTACATTATATTTAATTGGTTATCATGAATTACCTGTTTGGCTTCAATGCAGGTAGGGTCTCTATCTAAATTGTTTAGTTGACTCAGTGAATTGGAATTACCTTGTTGAAGAATACATTCATATAAATTAAAAGGTAGATATAATTTTAATTTCTATTATTACTCGCGATATCCTTGGCGTAGCAAATGATTGTGGTTTGCATCCTATCCGTTTTTTAGGTCTCGTGACCTTTATGCCAAGTTTCATCAAGCCACTATAATATAACCAGTTTCGCAGTTTTTTGGTAGGTACCCTGGAAAATATAAGGTAGGGATACGTACGTCCCTAGGTACCTTATGTTAATTAGATAATAGGCCAGGAGCGGAGTCCCAAAAAAAAAGCTTGCTAAATAACGAGCAAAAATATGTAAGTACAAAGATGTAAGATATTAAAATAATACACAGTAGTTTACTTTGATTTTTTTTAAAGATTATCGCATGTAACATTTCTCATAACACTTGTTTTAGGTCTCCTTTTTTCCTCAAAGACTTTTTCTGTTATTGTTTGTCACAAATGCCTACTAGATATATTGGGGAGTCGCGCTAGAAGTCTGACATGACGGGCAGTCGCGAACGTCAGCTTGCACTTGCATTGGCTCCGTCATGTTGTAAAGCTCTAACTTATTCTTTGACCATAAAATAATACCTGAGATTAAAACACTAAACTACCTACTTCACACTGGCAGAATTGCCGCGCTATTGCAATTAACGAATAAAAAAAACTAGATACCTATTGGATACATTTTGGATTTATGTTTCTGTGGCCTTCTATTGTCTGTGGTACGTTGCAATGATCCTTTATCAAAAGTAGACGTGTTCCATCCTCCTTTCACAATTGAGATTCTGGACCTAAGCCTAAAACCTCTGCGCGAATGTCACCAGTCAAAATATAATTTTCGTAGGTGTAATTACGATCGTATTAATGAATATTTGTATAATATGGACTGGAGGAACATTCTTAACACTGAGACAGTGGATGAGGGGGTGGAAGTATTTTATACTAAAATACAAGAAAGCCTAGCCTTATTTATCCCTTTGTCTGCTCGTGGTACGAATGGCCATCGCTATCCAAATTGGTATAGTCCAGCGTTAATTAAAATTATTCGGGAAAAATTAAAGATTCATAAAAGATGGAAAAAGTTCGGCAATCCTAGAGACTACGATGAGTTCTCGCTACTTCGTGCAAGACAAAAAAGTGTACAAAACAGATGCTTCGAACATTTTACTCGCAACTCTGAGAGAAACATAAAATTTTCGCCCAAATTATTTTGGAAATATGTCAAATCCAAAAGAGGTGGTTCAAACTATCCCCATAGCTTTACTCTTGGTAATTTGCAAGTCACGAACGGCCAGAACATCTGTACTGGTTTTAATTCCTTTTTCGAAAGTGTATATAGCCACCCTACTTCGCACCAAAATAGCAATTCATTTACCTCTAGTGAATATTCTAGTAATGACTCTTTATCTTGTATTAATGTTACAGCAGAAATGGTGTTTAAATTGCTTACCTCCCTCGATAAGTCAAAAGGTCCTGGTTGCGATGGTATCCCGCCAATATACTTATCAGCTTGTGCTCGAAGCTTGGCTTTCCCCGTATCTATACTCTTCCAACGTTCCTTGAATGAATGTACTTTTCCTACTTTATGGAAGAAAGCTCAAATTATACCTATTCATAAAAAAGGTTCTAGATCCGTTATAGAGAATTACCGCCCCATTTCAATTCTTAACACATTAGCCAAATTGTTTGAGAAAATTGTCTATGGTCAGATTTATCCACTCATCTCCCTTGGAATATCCTACTCTCAGCACGGCTTTCTTAGGGCACGATCAACGGTCTCGAATTTATCATGTTTTTCGAATTATGTTCTGGAACACATGGAGGGTGGAGGTCAGGTTGACGTGATCTACACGGATTTCGAGAAAGCTTTTGACCGTGTGGATCACGACATCCTCCTCATGAAACTCCATGCTCTTGGCATACAAGGGGATCTACTACGCTGGGTCAAATCTTATTTATCTAATCGCTCTCAGGCAGTCGTGGTGGGTGGTTTCCGATCTGATTACGTTTCTATACCTGCAGGGGTTCCGCAAGGATCGCATCTCGGCCCTCTCTTTTACAATGCTTATATTTTTGACATATATACATGCTTATCTAATTCTCATCACTTGTTATACGCTGATGATAAAAAAATTTACATTGATGTGCGCTCTGATGCTGACTGTCAACGTTTACAGGATGACTTAAATAATCTACACAATTATTATATAAATAATAAGATTACAGTTAGTATCACTAAGTGCCATTGTATTAGTTTTACTCGTAAATTAAAACCGATATCATTCCCGTACACAATTAATAACATCGCAATCGAGAGGGTCGAAGTTGTGCGAGACTTGGGGGTAACGCTTGATTCTAAAATGCGTCTAAATGATCATATCGATTCTATTGTTGACAGGTCTTTTCGCAATCTTGGCTTCGTCATGCGAACTTGTAAACCCTTTAAAAATCTAACTTGTATTAAGGTAGTATATTATGCATACGTGCGTAGTATTCTTGAGTACGCGAGCCCTATATGGTCTCCCTTCTATGCCATTCATATCGCAAAAATTGAACGTATCCAGAAGAAGTTTTTGAAGCACTTAAACTATAAATTTCGTAAACCAGGCGTCTCCTCGTACGTTGAAAACTGTCGTAGTTACAACCTACTCACACTTGAGGAGAGACGCGAGGTCACGGACATGAGTTTATTGTATGATGTTGTTCGCGGACGGATTGACTGTCCTGAGCTCGTAGCTGGTGTGTCTCTGTGCGCGCCTGCTCGCCGTACCAGGCATACTACATTATTTCATGTACCCTTTCACGCATCCAATTACGGAAAAAATGCTGTACTTACACGGCTCTCCCGTGTTTACAATCAGAAATTCCAGGATATTGATATCTTCATCGGATCTAAAAACTCATTTAAACAAAAAATTCGTTTAAAATTACTCGGGGACCCCTGATACCTCTTATATTTGACACCCTCTTTCTCTCTCTCTCTCTATATTTATTTATTATCTTTATAATTAGTAGTATAGTAAGTACCAGTATATAGTAAGCACCACTTATATGTGCCGTACTTACCTATTATTATAATTATATAATTATATTATTTTCGGATACTTTCTACTTTACCTACCTATCTACACACTTGTCTTATCAATAATTTATTATAATATATCTCTATCAACTCTTTCAAAATTACTTTTACTTTGTTTGGTACATAACTTCTTCGAGTTCTTATAATTATACTTATCTTTGTTATTTTAAATTGTCGCATCTTATAATATTATTTTTTTGTCAACAACAGTGTCAACAACAACATTAATGGCTCTGTACCATTTTTTTTTTCATACTTTTACGTGTTACATTAGTAGCTGTAGTTGTTGTAAATAAATAAATAAATAAATAAATAGATACACACGAAAGTTAAAATGGTATCGACATTTATTTGCTTAGAGACTTGTACACTTACATACACAACTCACAATCATATCCCGTAGATGACTTCCCGAATGAAAAACTAAATTGCTATTAATTTTTTTTCTAATTTATTAAAGGGTTTCTTAAAAGAAAGTAAATCAAACATTTGCATATTAATACATGTATATTATTATGTACTTTTTAAAAATTTGTTTTTTAGCGTTGTTGGTTTTTTGTAATATTTTAAATCGTTTAAGTATTTAAAGCAGTAAATCCTTCAAGTGGGAATAGGTAAATAACTGAATGTAGATTACGTAGTGTGGGAATACCCGATCATCAAGGTTATGTATAAATGACATGGTCATCTACCTAAAGTTTTATATATCGCCCATTAGCCCATCACGCACGTAAGTCTGGTGTGCCTGACGTCAGCAATGGTATGTTTCTTCTTTTATTTAATTATTATTTATTTACTTATGATTACATCATAAATACGAACATTGTTATCAGGATAAGTCAATTTATACGTAAGACCAAATCCTTAAAAAGTATAAAAATGAGTACAGTCTTCAGCAAAAGTTGATAAACTTTAGAGATATTGAAATTAAAATTCGCGTAAAACAAATCGATATTTAACAAAGTCAGAAAAATTTTATAAGCTGACGATATCAGTCGAGTTACGTCATAGGTACGACAATAATCATAGTGGAGAGACGAGTTTGCGTCATAAGACAATAACTATACCATAGTGGAGAGACGAGTAATACAATATTAACGCAAATACAAAGCTTTTCATGTATTCTTTCCAATTAAAATTATATTATCAAATTGTGGTGTCAAGAAATATTATTTTTGTTAAGTATTTGTTCTGTCAGTTTTCCATTAAAATATTAGGTAGGTAATGATCGGTTTTCTGGACTACCTTGACTAGTATTCATAGAATAGCATGTTAAGCAGTTTAAGTACTAAGTACCTACTACTTTTTTGGTGATTTTATGTTTAAAAGTTGTAGTGAGTGGTAAAAGTTCCATTAATCTGTTCGTAAATAGGCAAATCTGTAAACTTTGCAAATTATCGTTCTCATCGGCATCGGTATACGTTTATTATATTCGTGAGACATAGCCTTAGAGGCAAATTGTTTATTTAAACACACTATGAATAGTAAAGGCCCTCAGATACTGCCCTGCGGAAATCGTAATTTTTTTACAGCCTTATCGTGTAGGTATTCAGAGTTTTTAATACAAATAACACCACATGACTATACAAATGGTTCTTGTACTAGACAAGTTATAAAAATTATTCATACTACTTTCGTATTAATTTCATTTAAAAACTGATTTTACGTGTAACGTAAGAAAAGTGTAAAATGCAATTCCCGCAGGAGCACACTAGTAGCGGCTTTTAATCCTTTTCACATCTACATAGCTCTCACGAATTTTTAGTACCCATCTACAATTCGCACTGCCAATTTCGCAGGCGTGCATTTTTAAATTTAATATTTCTTTGCACCGCGGTATCCCGCGAGTGTATCGTACCTACACAATTACAGAAACGTCGGAAAATATAAAATTCTGCGTTACTAGCTTTTCGTTTCGGGATGTTAGCCGTCTGTTGATTTATTTATTTGGCCTTGGTAGATTCATAAATCTGAGATACACTCTGCAGGTTACTGTCTGTCAAGGTTGAGAGATTTTCATTTTTCGCTAAAAGCATTTTCTGTAGCGGAAATCAGGGATATTACATTACTTTATATTTATACTTACCGAAATTGTACCTGTATTAAATTATTACGTACCTACGTACGTTAAAAATAATAAAACAAAACACAGTCGGACCTAAAAAAAATTAAACATTTACTAAACTTCACCTAATTAACATTGAGCCGTTTTTGATACCAAAAGTTATAAAAAGTACAGATTACTTAGGTACCTACCTAACGTTTCGAAAAAAAGTTACCTCTTTTTTCATTTGGTCTTGTATCTCTCCTTTAAATTATTTTATTTCATTTTATTGAGAAATCAACAGCAATATTATAATACATTGGTTATCGAGTATCTAACGATAACCCGACAGCTCAATTTGTAGTGGGCTTGCGAAGCCGAGGATTGTAGGTTTGAATAACGCAAGGGGCAAATATTTGTGTGTCAGATATTATATTGGTGGACGCGAGTCATGAATACACGTTTAGCCTAGATTCTAGTATACACGGCGACACATTAAGCTATACAAATCAAACATAAGCTGGCCGCGCGTAGGTTGCATAACGAATAACGTCGCGCAGCCAGCTTATGTTGGTATTGTATTTATAACCACGCTCGAATACATCCGTAAATCAACTAGCTACCCGACACCTTGACAAGAAGAGGTTACCATTTATGGGTTGTTGACATACTCTAAGGTCCGCCACATACATTCGGAATTCCGATCCGGAATTTCGAATCAGGATTACGATTTCGTATGGATTGCGGAGGTGTCAAATCCTATACAAAATCACAATCCTGATTTGGAATTCCGGATCGGAATTAATAACACAATTTCTTAACACCCCGAATTACGAGTCTGAGAGAGAGAAATTGTGAGTTTATTTATTTAATTGATTCACTTACAGTTATTACACTCATACAATCATTGTGATACTTAACTACGTCTTAAGCTAAATGCATAACTATTTAAAAGTGAACCGCCTTCAAAAAACTAAAAAGTTAAAACATCATATTGCAGCCAATGACTTTTTCGTTCGCATCATAAGAGCATTACCTTCACCTTCGCTCTTCAGCATGTACGTCATCTAGCTGATTGTCAAGCTGAGCAACACCGGAGTCGGCTGCTTGATTGACGGTCGCTGCATTAACAGCATCAGTTATGCAGATGATATGGTGTTGCTCAGCCCTTCAATCGCGGCGCTCAGAAAATTAATAGGAGTGTGTGAAGAGTACGCAAAGTTGCATGGACTCCTATACAATGTCAAAAAGACTGAACTCTTGATCTTTCAAGCTAAGAGCCGCAAGCTGGAAAGTGTGGCACCTGTGCTACTTAATGGCGTTGCTCTTGGTAGGGTGAAGGAGTTCAAATATCTCGGACATTTGGTTACAGAGGATTTGAAGGATGACAGGGACATTGAAAGAGAGAGGAAGGCGATGGCGGTCTGCTGTAATATGTTGGCACGCAGATTTCCACGATGTGGCATGGAGGTAAAGCTGACTCTTTTCAAAGCCTTTTGCCAAACCTTGTACACGTGCAGTCTGTGGGTCTGCTATACGCAGCAGGCCTTCAACGCTCTCCGAGTACAATTCAATAATGCGTTCAGATTGTTGTTGGGGCTCCCACGCTACTGTAGTGCGTCAGCGATGTTCGCGCACGCGCACACAGACGGGTTTGCCACGGTGATGCGGTGCCGCGTCGCCTCACTCATGCGCAGAGTGCGGGGCAGCGCCAACACCATCCTGAACGTCATCAGCGAAAAGCCGGACTATCCTATTCTGCGACACTGGGTACGAGCACACGTGTGTGTGCCCGGTGTCCCAGAAACTCATAGATATTTGAATTGAATTGTATTAATTATTATTGTTCATGAATTTATTTTGTTATTTTATTTTGTTGTTGTAATTGAATTGTGTATGATTGTGTTGAATGATGTGTGCCTGACTAACATAGTTTTTAAGTCATGAATGTATCTACTAACCACACTATGGACATTGTCTGAAATAAACTGATTTCATTTTTATTTATTAATTTGTTTTATCGAAATCGCTGTCAAGCCGGTACGATTCAAGACAGGGCTTGCATTAATTTTTGGCTTGGCTTGACACAGACTTCCATAAAACAAATTAATGTTCATATGATGCGAACGAAAAAGTCATCGGCTGCAATATATTTTTTTTTAACTTTTCAGTTTTTTGAAGGCGGGTTTCATTTTTTTGTTTAAATTTTGTTTATTTCACAATTTTCAGTTGTAAATTCATCAGTTCTATTTAATAGTAGTGCTTTAAATAGACAAACGCACTAGCCGGCACTAAGATTTTCAAAGATTCCCCTCGATTTTTCTGGGATGCCATCATCAGATCCTCGTTTCCTTATTTATTATGGTACTTATATTATGGTAGTTATCCGCGAACACACATAAAAAAAAAGAAAAATATATATATACGGTTGAATTGAGAAACCTCCTCCTTTTTTGAAGTCCGTTAAAAAGAAAAAAACAGAACGATTCCATATCACCAATTTTAAGATATTTTGTCTTTCTGTTTGTTTGTGTGTTTGTTTGTTTGAACGAGCATCACGCAAAAACTACTGAACCGATTTTGATGAAACTTTTTTTGTTTGATAGCTTATTATCTGACTTAAAATCTGGTATACAATTTGTGCGGACAAAGTCACGGGTTAACGCTCGTATAATATAAACCAATCAATGACCATGAGTATTTGCCTAGAACCGATAAGATTTTTTACGCTACAAAATCCCGGTCCTCGAGGATATTTCGAGGAAGTAGTCCTTTGTATTTCTATCGAAAAACTGGGATTTATTTCCACTCTTCAGTTTCATGTCTTTTATCCAAAGGGATTCAAACACCTTTCTCTCCAAATACCTGGGATATTTGCCGTATTTTATTTTCAATAAAGATAGATCACGTTTTTTTGGTCGTCACGTCTAACATTACCTTTGTCTGGTGCAAACATTTTTATTTATTTAATAATTTGTATTTTTAATGTATTAACAATTTATGAATTTGTGAAATCGTCATAATTATTAGCTAATGGGCGTTTTCACACTGCGACGATAACGACACCGACACGATACTCATATATCGTCAGCTCGGAGACAACGATATCGTCTGACGATATCGGAACGATATCGGTATGTGGCACGATGTATGCAACAGCTTGTAATGCGGTTAAGGGCCTATATCGAAAAATAATTGAAGCGAAATGGGCGTGTGATAGTTTATATTACTGCCTGATGCGAGAGAAAGAGATGGGGCGGCGCGCGCGACCGAAACGACGCAAGCGTAAAACAAACTTTATTTAATTGTGATTGTATTATGTTATTTTATATTATGTAAGTTCAATTCTGCTCTAATCAAAATTTGTAAAATATCAATCTCTTTTTTTAAATCAAGTCTCGTCTTTCCATTATTCACCGTTTAGCAGTTCCAAGCGTTTATAAATAAAAACACATATCCGCTAATCATACTCCTACTGTTAATACTTCATTATGTATGACGCTTTGAAGAATCCAATTTTTTTCACATAGCCTCTTAATCGCCACTCCCCCCGCGATCCTGCTTCACCCCGCACTGTGTCGTCACCCGATACGGGCACGAAAATCTGTCGGCGACTTTGACTACTTATACAGGGTGAAATTGATATCATTAGCATTCTTTTAAACTAAGAGTCTACCCATCAAACTGAACAACTTTTACTATGAAGCAAATAAAAAATCAGCTGTTCCATACTATACTGCAATCTCGACGCGCGAGTTCGCGATTCAAATGTATGCAACAGCAGATTTTTTATTTGCTCCGATCTGTTTGCTCCCATAGTAAAAGTTGTTCAGTTTGATGGGTAGACTCTTAGTTTAAAAGAATGCTAGTGATATCAATTTCACCCTGTATAGCGACTAGTTACGCGTGTAATTCTACTAACAAACATTTCTGCCACTTTTTGCGGGGGGCGAGGTAACATGAAATCCGCAACTTTGGATTTTATTCCCATAACTTAAGATTCTAATTTTGAACGTTAAAAATCATGAAAATTAGTCTCGTGTGAACCCCAAACGTTCTAAGTTCGAAATTATTGTTTCGCAATTATAGGCTGTCTCGTTTAGTGATAAGGTATAATATTGAATGTAAATGCACATGATTATTTGATCTATTACCGTGGCAGAGGGGTAATGCTACCGCAAGGCTAGTCCTTATAATAAATAGTCAAAGGTCGGCGATGATAACGTTGACTACAACGACACAGTGTGAAAGCATTTAGTAGTGATTTTGTATCAAACTACCAGTCCGACGATATCGTGTCGGTATCGTGTCGTTATCGTTATTGTCTAATGTGAAAACGCCCAATGGGTCTGGTGTTGGATTTTTCATAGAATTGCCAAAAAATAGGTTCATAATTTAATTTATTGAAACTTCATGCGTATTGACGACAAAAAACCTGTAAAAACAAAGTGGCTTTCAAAGAATGTAAATATTGCCTTCAACTAATTTCTATAGATGTAATTAATCGATCTGTTATTTTACTCCAAAACTATTTAAACAACTGTTAACAACATAATTATTATGAAAAATTGTATACATTTTTATGTTTTTAATGTTTTATTGTCGGTTCAAATCAATTGTTAAACGATGTTATAAATTATTGTGTTTTTTCCGAAGGTGTTCAGTCAAAGTACAGTAGAGATGTGGGTGTTACTCTTCGTGGTGGCAGCGGTTGGTGCTACCAGTCGTCCTCCAAAGTTATGTCCGCTTGCAGCAAGTAAGAAATATTCAGTTTCCTCAAGTCTGTTACTAATGTCATTGTAACCACCTATCTTATACCTATTATGAGAAGTATTTGTTAAAGATTTTTTGCTAGATGAACTTTATTTTATTCAAATAAAGGAGACAAAATACATAAACCAACTTAACAGTTCGTCATACAGTAGGTAGTATCTGTGGAAGTATTCAATTCTTAGAGTTAGGAGAGGTATTATGCCCGTAAGGATCACATTACAAGGCAAAATAACTTGCGACGTTGTTGGCACAGTAGATTTTTCACCTCACTAACTTTGGAAGCCTATTTCAGCATAAAATGACCTATTAAGACCACTACTATTACTATTTATTGGGAGGCTGAAACATTTCTGTAGTGTTCTAACTTAGTTTGAACCTATGGAACATCGATTTCGTAGCATAAAAAGTAATTTTTAAAAATTTTGCTACGTTTAACTCTAAAATTTTCATTTTCGACCCTTTTTTCGGTAACTTGTATGGATTTTGTGTAGTTAATTGATTATTTAACGTATGAAAGAGTGAATCAAGACAATTATGTAGGTAACAAAAAAAAATCAGTAAATTTTTACTACGAATAAAGTTACGATTACGTTAACGTAAGTTTAGTTATTTTTTTAAGCCGCTCCGGTAGAAAATTCTTAACTCACACACACACATTTAAAAAATCATAACTTCTAAACTACGAACAATCGCGGAACATACATGGGGTACTTATATTCGGATACACTGGTATGAAGAATCTAAAAACTATATACCAAATGAGTAATACAATAATAATTGTAAAATACCTATCAACTTACCACTAACCTCTTTCAGAACCCGCTAAAGACATCGATTGCGGGGCCCATGCCTCTTTCGTCTTGTGTCCTCCAAATTGTCCCGCTTCAGACAAATGTTCAACCCTTTGGACGAAATTTCCCTGTACGGACGATGGCTGTTGCTACCCTGCATGCAGGTGTGATAAAGGCTACTTAAGAGATGACACAGGAAAATGTGTAACAGTTCAGGAGTGCAGTAAGTTATGATTAAAAATACAATGAAAAAAATGTTTTGTTACATATAACCAAACTTGAGTGACTACTGAACTGTTTTGTAGCACATAATTAAACTTAGTTGGTAGTCAGTAAAGTTTAGTAATATTTAACAAAACATTTTTTTCACTATAGTTATTGCGCATAATTTAATAAATTAAATAAATATGGAGATGAAAGTGGATATGAATGAGGTTGGTTTTCTGATTTCTTAATCAGAAAATTTGTACGATTTTTTTCAAACGTCGTGTTTCGAGAGGCTTACATTTTTTAAATTCCAGTTTTCCATCCACATCTAGATTCTTTTGATTAGCAAAACTATGTACCTATCTAACAAAGCATTTTAACTTTAGACAAAACCACAATGAGACGATAATAATGTGAACGTGCGTTTTCTTTAATTTATATTTAAAAAAATCTTTTGTCTGGCATCGCAGTTGTCCGATTGTTGCTCTCTGGTACTTCATTATCATTATTATCGCGGCTCCACTTCACTGGTTTATACTTTGGACTTTCCAAGACCATCACACTATGTCTCTGTGTATAATTTCCATATAACTCCCAAGTATTTGCATTTAGTTCAACACAGAGCAAATTTTTCGTTAACGCAGTTATTGAACATGCCACTACTTCCTATTTTTATTTCGTGTGAGATTTTAATTTATACCTCTCTTGTTTTAAGTGAATATACCAAACCGTCCATGCACTCCCAACGAAGTGCGGGTTCCGTGTCCAATAACATGTCCACCACAATCCTGTGACGCAGATTATGTAATGTACCTATGTGCTCAAAAGAGTGACGACGTACCTTGTGAGTCAGGATGCAACTGTAAAGATCAATATAAAAGAGACACTCAAGGTCTTTGTATTCCAGTGGAACAGTGCCCCCCACGTATGTAATTAATCGATGGATTTATGTGTTTTCTTATACTACAAGTATTCTGTTTGCCTAACTATTTTTTAACTCTTCAGCTCCCTGGTTTGTAAAACCGAGGCCAATCCCGAAAACTACTCCAAAACCAGGTTAGGATTTTTGTAATTTGCTTTGAGATTTGAGAGATACTTACATTTCGTTTGCTACTTAAAAGATAATTGTCGGAGGAAAAACCATTTTATAACAATAATTAGTAATTATTTTAATGTGTTCAATCGAAACAAATACAACTCATAATCATCAGGTACTTTTTGACTGTAATTGATAGACCAATTTCTTGCCCGACTGTACTTAAATACCAAACATACAGTGTCTGTGTTATTTATTTTTGAGATAATTATTAATTTGTACCTACCAATTAGCCTTAATACCTATTTTAAAAATTATTTTGGTCAATATTTGTCTATTATTTATTATTTTATTTTAGTGAATCCTATAATATGTGGCCCTAACGAAGAGAAGAAAGATTGCAGGACTATTTGTCCACCTCAAAGTTGTAATATTTCTTACACTGATTACGCTTGCAACAAGACAATACCTTGCGAACCAGGATGCGATTGTATAAAGGATTATCTCAGAGATTTTAATGGAGTTTGTGTACTAAATGATAAGTGTCCACCACGTAAGTATACAATGTTACTTATTTTTCTCTTAGGGTTTTTATCTTTGCAGATATTATATGCCATGGTAATTATATTAAACTTACCAATTACTCCGAGCCTTGATATTTTTATATACGTGGAACGGATGATGAATTCAATGACTGAACCTTCGTTGTGACAAAAATATTGGTCATTAGGCTTACATATTGTCTCAAACATTTTGTATTCACGGAAGGGTTAGAGAGAAGTGGGGGACTTTCATACATCGTATAAGCGGGAAGCATAGCGTAACGGCATATTTCAAATCCACATTTGTGTATGGATTTGTTTTAGAACAAATGTTCATCACTATTTTCCAAACACGAATTTAATACGTTTTACGCATCGTTTTGCGTTTTACTAATCGTTTTGAACAAGAATGATTTTTAAATTTCTTAAGTGTGCTGTGAGTGTAAGTATGTTTATATTATAGCTTTTCTGGGTTGGTGTTTATCGTTATATCTAAAGACTAATACTCTTAATGGCTGGCTCAAAATATTTTTTCAACAGCTCCAACACCGGAACCTCCAGTTGAAGAAAATACGCCCCCTACTAAACCAACTAAAATTATATCTAGCTCAAAGGCTTACAGTAAAAGTTTCTCTTCTTCTTCTTCTTCTTCTCGCTCTAGTAGTTCTTCTTCAGCATTATCCAGTAGTTCTTCACCTGGTTTCAAAAGTAAGTAAAATACTAGTTGACCAATAAAACCTAAATTTTAGAAGATTTATAATTTCATATTTTAGTTTGTTTACTACAATTTGATCAACAATGTTCAGATGATGGTATGACAACAAGTATCACAATGATGGGAGAAAAATATTAACTTAGAATACTAAACAAAATATCATCGATCGATTGATAAAAGATATATAAGTTCCATCCAACAGTTTTGACTGTTGTTGGAAATTGTATTACCCCAAATTTCATTGCAGATTTCTTAATAACTAGCACAAAACGAAACAAATGTTACTTAACGCATTTTTAGCAAATCTTAACCAAGCTTGGGTTTAGATTCAGACACTACTAATACTGTTCATTTTCAGATAAACCAAAGCCGCAGAAATGTGGTGTCAATGAAAAATGGGTTCCTATCAGAACAATTTGTCCACCTCAATCATGTGCGATCTCCTATACTTCATATATCTGCGAACCTCCTCCACCTCGTGAACCTGGTTGCGATTGTATAGAAAATTATCTTAGAGATAACAATGGAGTATGCGTATTGAACGACAACTGCCCACCACGTAATTATTGCTTTATTCCTTTGCTTGAGCTATCATGTTGCACTTTTTAGTTGCTTTGGTGCTTGTTTCTGAGGAAGTTGTAGCGTAGTTCAGCTTCGCAGTTTCATAATTGAATATAATTGAAGTAAAGAGATGCTAAGTTAGTGTGTAATTTTCATCATACTTTTAAAGTTGACTACGACTTTGTCTCTAACATTCACAAACACGAGTGGCAATACAGGCCGCACCTTGTTACCTTTTATAACTAAAGTTGCGTCTTGCAGTGGGATATAAGCTAATGGCGTTTTAGCCATAAGTTGTACATAATGTTGTAAATACTCATATACATAAAATAAAGATTACTAAATTCAGCGTTGCCAGAAAAAAAAATTGCGTTTTTACATTTTGAAAATCTATGTCTTCTGTATCGTATTATTCTTTTTAATTCATACCTAATGGCATTTTTTAAATTACCTATCACAATATTATACTTATGTATACAGGTATTATCCTACATTATCATCTTATGCTTTTGTTTGTGATCCCATAGTAAGTGTGAGAAGGTTTATTTTATAACTGTTGTCTGTGTATCTGTTTGCTTGTGCACACATAACTTACAAACTACTAAACCGATTTTTATGGGGTTTTTGCAAAAGCATCGTTCATATTATGGAAAAAGTTATGAATATTTCAAGTCGTACAAAGTCGCGGGCGCCGGTAGTACCATATAAATTATGATAATGTTCATAATAATTTGTTTCTAGCTCCAGTAGTGACAGAATCTCCTGTCACTGAACCACCACAAATCTGTTCACCAGCACCAGGTAACATAATACTAACATCTGTTGGAAATTTTAACTATTTATTAGACCATTGCTGGATTAACACTATTATTCCAAAATTTGCCGCTTAATTTGAGATCTGCCTAAAGGCTGAGCATCGTTTTTTTGGATAAGTATAGAAAATAGATTGTGTGTTCTTTATAAGACGCATTATTAATTATTTGTTACTACACACAATTGTTTGGATCCTGTACTATGGTTTTTTTACGGTATCCCGTTTTTTGGAAATGTTTGCTATCGCCTCGCCAATCTCAATGCATGTAAAATTTTTAGAAAATAAATGCGGAACCAATCAAACACAAGTGCTCTGCAAAGTAGAATGCCCTAACAGCTATTGTCCCGAGAATGACAATCGTGGAATCCTCATCTGTGATCCTCCAAATCCTTGCCCTTCTGGATGTGTGTGCAGCTTGGGTTACAGAAGAAAGAGTTACAAAGACCCGACTTGTATCCTGGCTGAAGAATGTCGTAAGTGTTTTCATTTTATTGATTTATGTAGAACTAAATATAAGTATTTTGCCTTATCTTGATGATCGTGACAACTTGGACGCCTACCTCAACACTATTATAACTACCTTACTTGAATAAAGACTATAATATAATATAACATTAAGCAAAAAGCAGACAGGAAAAGCAGTCGTTCATAAAAGAGATTAAAATTCGTAATTTCTTAGTCCATGTCCTCATTAGTGTAATCCTAATACTCTATCTAGGTTATCATCCCAATCTAACGCTGTTCTTCTATTTCCAGCACCAGTAGCATGCACCAGACAAAATGAAGAATGGAATCCTTGCCCAAGTTGCCTTGCAGAAGACTGTGGAGACGTAAACAATCAACCGAGTGTCTGTAACGAACTCGTTCACAATTGTAATCCAAAATGTGTCTGCAGAAAGGGTTTCTTCAGAAACGGAACTGGTGATTGCGTTCCTGCTTCTGAATGTCGTAAGCTATATTATATATATTTTTTAGAATAGAGGCACATACGTTGTTCTGATCCCAAACTACAGGGATTTTATTATGAAAATTATACAACAATGACACAAACATAATAAAATCCATAAGTGAACCCGGATTAGGACTCTAGACCTTTGGTTGGCAAACCGGTGGCAGTGCGTTAAAAAGGCATATCAATCAACGCAGCATAGCAGCTTGATTTACCGCTGTCGCACTTTAGCTCTCCTTCTATTTGCACGCGAAAGAATGTAATAAAAAGCGCGATATAGCCTTATCTTGCTCATAATACTACGGCAGCTGGTCGTTGGTAAATTATTGAGAATAACAGAGTAAGATTAGAGTAATTAATTTCTTTTTTCCAAGTGTTTTATCTTTATATTCCATCATCCTTATCAGCTTCTACACGTGCCACTGTGGGGGTAGTATCTCGAATAAGTGGTAAAAAAATAGCCCTTCACTACGCGAGCTTGAATTTTTTTTAGTTATTTTGTATACAGATTATTCTCAAGCCACCTCAATAACAATCCTCTGGTTTGGCTTTATTCTTTCATGTAACAGCACCAACTGAGACATAGATAAAGGGTTTCAAAAGGACCATAAGATCTCATGAGCGAGCACATTATAAAATACAAATTAATTTTCAACATACGTAATGTGACAATAATAATAGACGATTTTAAAATATTTACTTGCAGCTCCTCCAGTAGAAGTCACAACTCTACCTCCTGGTAAGTTATTTAATATTCAATATATCCATGACTCCTTACACTGGATCCTTATCTGATATATTTTCTTCTGTGTTCCATGTTCTTAATATTGTATTTGATATTACAGAAGCAAGCCAATGTAGTGTTAACCAGACTTATGTAAACTGTTACGTTGGATGTCCGACAAACAACTGCCCAACAAGTGACACTAGGGCTATCTTAGCTTGTTCTCCACCATACCCCTGCCCTCCTGGTTGTGCTTGTAAAATCGGTTACAGAAGAAAAAGTTTTGAAGACAAATCGTGCATCTTAGCTGAAGAATGTAGTAAGTTTCTATTTGTATAACAATTAGAAGTACCTACGTTTTAATAATATTTAACTAGTAATATCCACTCCATGCATGCTCTTGTCTAATAAGCTATTCAGGAGCGAAGATCAGCAACTCTTTTGAGACCGATTTACTAATGGATGTGTGCATATTTGTTTTATACCTATAGATCTATGGTGTCATATTTTACTCTCAACTACTGATTTGAGAAGTACCTTTTCAGATGTATAATACATTTTAGCTTCAAAGTCAAAATAGATAGATAGAGTGCAAAATTTTACATAATTTGTTTAGAATTAGTACGTTGGTCTGAAATGGAACTGGGCCAGATATTACTGTCACATATATAATATTCAGAAAGATGATCGAAAATGTTTGGTGGTGTCATTAAAAATCAACGTCGTCGGCGTTTAGGTAGATCCAGATAGTAATAGATATAACTTCGATGTTTTTTTGAAGAGAACGAAAAATTTAAAGATTAAAAAAATAGATACAAAGCCTTTGCCAACAATTATGTCACTGATCAAGCGACGCAAAAGAATCTATACTTACAATTTATCCAGCTCCAGTTGAATGCACAAGACCTCATGAAAAATGGAATCCCTGTCCCTCTCCGTGCCTTTCCGAACGATGTGGAGACCAAAACAACCCACCCGTTACCTGCAATGAACTAATCAAAAACTGCCAACCCAAATGTGTATGCGAAGATGGCTACTACAGAAACGAAAATGATATTTGTGTTCCTGCAAACAAATGTCGTAAGTGAACAGTCAGTAAAGATTATTTGCTTTTTTCACACTAATTTAGATCAACGAACCCGAAGGAAAATTTTTCATAAATATTAAAGATCTTCTTTTAACTTAAGACGAAATTCTTGCGAATTTTATTTGATTCGATTTCCGACTCAAACAAGATTTTTTTCCTTATAAAAAGTCTTAGTTAGAGATATTCTCAATTTGCTATATTCATAATCATATTAACGGTCCTAACTCGTCCTAGCTGACCATTTAAATGTAATTCCAGCCACAAAAGACTGTCCCGCCAATCAAACCTACGTAACATGCAATGCTCGCTGTCCAACTGAAAATTGTCCAGAAAGCGATAATCGTTTTATGTACGCATGTGCCATAGCATATCCCTGCGATGCAGGGTGTGCTTGCAGTCCAGGCTATAGACGAGAGAGCTCTGCTGTTGACAATTGTATTCTTGCTGAAGATTGTCGTAAGTTTATTGTATTTTCTACTTGAGTTGTTGCTTGCAGTAGTCTTTGTTCAGCATTGACAGATTTTTTTAAATTATCTTCTTGCAATCAGACTACTAAACTGAAGAATGATCTGAAGCTCTACTTTAATTAAACTGACCCTTAAGACTCTGTCAAAAATGACCGACGAAAAATGGGAAATCTATTGCTAGTGTGACCGATGGCGTTCAACGTTTTAAAATAACGTGAGCTATTAATGTGGTAACTCTTTTAAAACAAACTGTAGAAGATCTCAACAAATAAACCAGATTAATTAATAAAGAACACCTGATTCACACAGCACCAGTGACCTGCACAAGGCAAAATGAAGAATACAATAGATGTCCATCACCATGCTATTCAGAATACTGCAAAGACGCCAACAAGCCACCAGGCCCATGCAACTCAGTAGTTAATGGCTGTGACCCTAAATGCGTGTGCAAAGAAGGTTTCTTCAGAAATGGTACAGACGATTGCGTCCCCGTGAATGAATGTCGTAAGTATCTTCATCATTTACCATTGATAAGTATGCCTATATCCAGGGAGCAAACTATAAACACACACTTTATTTTATTGTTATAATTTATGCATGATCTAATAATATTATACCTTCCCCTCATCAGAGAAGATTTGCCATGATCGTGACACTTTAAAGACGGATTTTGGCGGCGACAGTTCGATGGAGATAGTATAACTGAATAGGTACTGCTGCGTTTTTCTCGGATATCTCCATTGAATAATTATGTATAAAACAGACATCGCGATCAAAATCTGTGCACCACGATCAGCAGTGCGGGCACGCACTGGGGGCGTCGCGGTGCAGCACGCGCCCGGCACATGCTAAGTTAGGTTGAGCCAATTAGATTAAACGAGTGTTACAAAAAATTTAGTCTGGGTGTCGCCTCTAGTAGGTACCTCAATGGATATCTCTTAGTGACCTCAATCGTGACTCACCCAAGAGTGATGGAGTAAGTATTCCAGAACTTCTCAAAAAGAACTTGAAATGCATGTGTACTTAGATGAAATACCAAAAATATAACCGATACGATAAAAGAATTAATGTTTAAATATATATACTGTTATTAAGTAAAACGTTTACTTATTTTATTCCTGCTATTAAAACTAACATTTTTACTATTCAGCTCCAGAATGCAATATCAACGAAATGTGGAATACCTGCCCATCACCCTGCCTGGCCGAATACTGCCTTGATTCTAAAAACCCACCAATGCCTTGCAACTCTGACCGTAGTGTCTGCCAGCCTGCTAGATGTGTTTGCAAGCCAGGTTTCTTTAGAGATGATAGTGGTACTTGTGTCCCATTTTCTGAATGTGGTAAGTATTTTTAAAGAGGCATAACATAAGTACACTCTTTATTTGCAAGCCAAAAACATAAATATAACAAAAACAGCAAAATGTGAACACGCATTGATTTTTCATGTTTCTTTGAAGTTCCTCAGTGTATTCATTATTAATTTTAGATGTACACAAATATTACGGACACTGTTATATAATTACAAAATGATACAACATATGATTGTCTTTCTTTTTAAACCTTATATTTAATCCACCCAGGTAAAGGGCTGTGCAATGCTAATGAAACATACGCATTTTGCAAAGCTGGCTGTCCATATGATTATTGTCCAGAAGACGATGGTCGGGGCATTATCGCCTGTGACCCACCATACCCATGTCCTAAAGGGTGTATCTGCAAACTGAATTACAAGAAACGAAGCTACCAGGATCAAACTTGTATTCGTGTAGAAGAATGCCGTGAGAACTTTTACTTTTGCGTGCCTAATAATAATAATTTATCAGAATATTTTGATGTAGTCGGATAATTCGTATTATTCAGAAAGTTAACCACATGTGTGGTGTGTGAGCTATCTAGAAATGAATTAGGTCATTTTTTGAAGACAGTAGATTGGATTGGCTCTAAATTAAGAAAGTGAAATGATTTTCGTGGTTAACAAGAAGATCAGGAATAGCCTTATTATTCTGATTCTTAGAAAGGTGTTAGAAAGGTTATTCAGAAAGTTAACCACGTGTGAGCTATCTAAAAATGAATTAGGTCATTTTTTGAAGACAGTAGATTGGATTGGCTCTAAATTTAGGAAGCGAAATTATTTTCATGGTTAACAAGAAGATCAAGAATAGCCTTATTATTCTGATTCTCAAAAAGGTGTTCTAATGAAGGGAAGTGAGATCACGATACTGACTGACTGGTATCTACTCTTTCTCTATCTTCGTTTTCATTGCCATTGCGGGTTCTAAGCCATTAACAGTATGGCCATTGGACTTCAAGATAGTGTTGCCAACCGCTGCTGTTGATCTTGGTTATACACAAGTTGCTTTGGAGGGAAAGTGTGGCGGGCTCCTGTTATAAAAGAAGATCAATGTAGCTTTCATTGTATTACAAGTGATATTACCTTTTCTAATATGGATATTTTGTTTTGCAGCACCAGTAAAGTGTACTAGACCAAACGAAAAATGGGATCCCTGTACATCAACGTGTTTAGCCGAAAGCTGCCGAGACTATCTGAATCCACCGGGTGTTTGCAATGAGTTCGTCCAGAGCTGTCAACCAAAATGCGTCTGCGAAAAGGGCTTCTACAGAAATGATGATGACATTTGCGTTCCAGCTGAGCAATGTGGTAAGTAGGTACTTGAAACATAAAAAGCTATCGGTCGTGGTAAATATTATGTAAGTAAGCTAAATAACCTGTGTCTACATATCTAAGTAAGAAAAAAAATCCCCAGAGCAGTTGAGTATACAAAATTGAAATTTAACACGCGTTTTTTTTAAATTAAAGTGAGAAGTTATTTCTTGAAATACTACCTTGAAGCCGTGAAAATAGGAATGGAAGATAGCAAAGCACGATGAGTAGTACTTTGCAATACAATTTTTAGGGTACGTACGTCCTGACATTCTTATTTGTAACTGCCTAAGCTGTATTGATTCGGCGGTATCCTTAGATTGATGTATGTATGTAATTACATACATCAATCAATATTTTGAAATTCTACCCGCTACCCGCACATTCGAACTTCGCAATTGCGTGAACGTTTTCGTTTTAATTTCAACTCTATTACAATGAAGGGCGGACCGAAACAGTGGCCATATATCGAACATCGAAAGTCCGGGTACAAGGCCAGGATAGTACGACCAGGAAAATCATTAACCTCGTTATTCGTTTGCGCAGAGTCCCCCAACAAAACCCGAAGTCGTCTAGTAATCAAAGGGTTCAAAGTCGGATAGCAGCGAAAAGGGCGCGAAAACAATTAGCCAATCATGGCAAGGGACATCCTGATTGGTTAAACTGTAAAAAGATTGAAAAAACGTTTAATTTGTAGGTGCTAAGCAGTGCGGTAAAAATGAAACCTACGCAGATTGCAATTTTGCATGCCCACCTGAATTCTGTCCAGCTGATGACGATCAAGGTATAATTTTATGCAAACCACCGAGAGATTGCCCTCCCGGGTGCAAGTGCAAACTCAACTATAAGTGGAGGAGCTATGAAGATAAGACTTGTGTTCTGGCTAGAGACTGTCGTGAGTATGATGTTCTTCTTTCTGGTCTTCCACAGTCTTCGAATTGAATAATTTTCTTAACACGTTCCGGGACAGTGAACGAGACACAATAGAACTTTTATTGTTATCACGGCTATAGGCGGTCACTGTCCCGGAACGTGTTAATACATTTTGAGCAAAACTCTCGATCCGCTCCGAAGTGTTACTGAGTCAGATACATTATTGTAATCATCATCAGCTTTTCATTTTATCGTTCACTGCTTAACATAGGCATGCTACAAAAAACGTCAGCGTTCCTTATTTAGCTGACTTATCAGTTGTCTCAAGCTTGTCATCCATCTAGCGAGCCGGGGGGCGTTAACTATGCACATAATTATGGATCTACTTAGAAAGCTTTGAAATATATATTTTCTATACATATATTATATAGAACTGGTATTTTCTAATGAATAATAACAACATAACATTTAAAAAATCCTTATGGATATTTTATTGCTCAAAAGTAATTTACAAATCTAATAATTAAAATTAGTCAGCACTGCCGTTATTATTGTTTACAAGCCTACCGGGAGATAGAAGTTTGATTTCTATGTTACGTAGTGAGATTTTTTTAAATGTTTCATTATGATAAGCTAAAGTTAATAATTTTGTTTTAAAATGAATAATTTAAGCTCAAAAACTGCATTTTCAGATAGCCTTTTTGTGTCTGTGTCTTAAAGTCCCTCTTAACAAAAACTCGTAAATTGACTGGGCTACAACTCGAAAAATTTTTTACTTATGATTATGTTTAGCATTAGATCCGAAATTGGCCGAATTATTTGTTTAGATAAACTGTTTGGTACACCATGCTATGAGATATTTATAAAAAAAATGTTTTTATTTGTTTTATCGCTTTTCAGAAGAAGTTAACTGTACAAGACCGAACGAAGAGTGGAATCCCTGCACAACATCGTGTCTTGCTGAGAAATGCGAAGATTATCTGAATCCACCAGGCGACTGTAACGAATTAGTAGAAAACTGTCAACCAAAATGCGCATGTAAAAAAGGTTTCTACAGAAATGAGTCAGGAGAATGTATTCCAGCAAAACAATGTGGTAAGAAGGCAGTATGAAATGTTATACCTTCTCACTTTATGTACACACAAACAATATAAATATACATCATAATTATATACTCAGTGGTAATTATGTAAGTACTAAGATAACATAACCCGCGCCTCTGAAATCCAAAACGTTTAAATGTATTTATAGCATTGTGTGACCTAAACCCGCCATCTTTTTAATTATTATCTATGAAATAATATATGACACTCGTGACTTAAGTAAGTTTATAATGCACGTTGTTTAGCACCCTAGCTGCTCTCGGGCGCTTATTTCACGCCACACTGTGCAATGATGGACTACTTAAGTCACACGTATCGATCGTAACGTACTATGTGAAAATGTTTACAAGTTTCACATCACAACGCATGCATTGTGTGCTGAGTGAGATTTGTGGATTTGTTGCTCGACTAGTAGTGTCACTAATTGGTTCATCATTATCAAAATGACCGCGGGCCATGTTATCGTAGTAACTTGATATCGGTGTAGTCTCTACCTACATTACTTTATCACTAATTGCACTGTATAGATAAAATATAATTTCCCACTAACATTTGTTATGAGAATATAACTTGCTTACATTTCTCAAATTGTACACTGTTTTATTTATACTCGTAAAATTGTATAATAATGCGATAATGAACAAAAAATCCATAGTAAGTAATGCTGTTATAAATTTTAAAATAATAGAAACTGTAGTAAAACAAATTTCAAATACAAACCTGCTTTAAGTTAAAATGAAATGTTTAAATTAATAATGTCCAGAGTACCTACTAAATTGTAAAACCAAATTTATATTTCCTTGATCATTCTGTGACTTATTATTTTTAACTATAATTATTTATAATTAAATCTTATGACAAATAAATGTTCTTTAAAACGAAATAGCCTTATTTTAATTTAAAGTATAAATACAATACATTACCAACCTACTCAATACATTAATTAACATGCACTAAAAATAAGTTGCTTACATCGAAAATGTATGTATGTTAATAAAAGTTTAAACCAAGAGCAGCTTTTCACCTCTGCTTCGGTAGCTTATCGTAAACGGATGGGGTTTGTTTATCTACTATTTTGTAGAACACGAAGTTCGTCACGAAGAGAAAGTTTAGTTTGATGAACTCAGCATCCCTTTATAAAACCGTCAGCATATTAAGAAGGACCCTTAACATAACGCAACAATTTTTATAGGTGTCAAAAAGTGTGGTGTGAACGAAACCTTATCGGATTGTGGTTTTGATGGATGTCCGCAAGATTATTGTCCGAAGAATGACAACCTTGTTAAGATCTTATGCAAACCACCTCGAAACTGCCTTCCTGGGTGTAAATGCAAGTCGAACCATTTGTGGAGGAGTTCTAAAGATAAGACATGTGTTTTACCTCAAGATTGTAGTAAGTATTTATTTTAATCTCGCTCATCTGCTTAAAAAGCTGCGATAGTGGAGGAAGGCCGAAGAAAAGATGGATGGATTGTGTCAAGCAAGTATTTTTGTTTGAATATTGTTTAGCATAAAAATTAATTAATATTAATGATTTGATTAATTAATAATTAATTATTTTTATTAATGTAAAATACTACCTCTGTGGTCTAATGGTTAAGAGCATTGGGCTCTCGACACGGAGGTCGTGGGTTCGATTCCCACGGGGGACACCTAGTGATATGTCACTTTGTGCGTTCTTCCCCAGTTGGTTAGGACTATACAGGCTGAATCACCCGATTGTCTGAAAAGAAAAATGATTCCGAGCTTCGCATGGCATGTGAAGCCGTTGGTCCCGGTTACTATCTCTGGTGGTAGTAGCCGTTACATAAAAACTACGTCAGAGGCCGTAAGGCGGTCTGAAAAAACTCTGACACCAGGGCTCTGCCCACACGATAAGAAGAAGCATATTATGATTCAAAATTAACCGAATTATTTGTTTAGATAAACTTTTTGCATGTAGCTATGAGATATTTAAAAAAAAATATTTTTATCCGTTTTTTTGTTTTTCAGAAAAAGTTAATTGTACCAGGCCGAACGAAGAGTGGAATCCCTGCACAACATCGTGTCTTGCTGAGAAATGCGAAGATTATCTGAATCCAGCCGGTGTCTGCAATGAATTAGTAGAAGACTGTCAACCAAAATGCGCATGTAAAAAAGGTTTCTACAGAAATGAGTCAGGAGAATGTATTCCAGCGAAACAATGTGGTAAGAAGGCAGTATGAAATGTTAAACTAATTTTCTGACTTTATGTACACACAAACAATATAAATATACACCATACTCAGTAGTAATTATGAACAGATGTAGGTACTGAGATAACAGAATACAAAACGGTTAAATGTATTTTTGTAGCATTGTGTGAACCGAAATCTTTCTAATTAATAGCTATAAAATAGTATACGATATTCGTGACTTAAGTAAGTTTATTAATGCACGGCATTAATAAACCTGTGTGTGCCGTGGTGGTCCAGTGGCGAGTAACTTTGATGCCTGCCGAGCAGGAGGCGATGGTTCGATCCCCGTCCAGACCGACTCGTACCAATGAGTTTTTCGGAATTTAGTAATACCACTGGCTTTTTGGTGAAGGAAAACAACGTGAGGAAACCTGCATGCTTCAATTTTGAGGCATGTATTGTGCCCACTGTCCATTACAAGTGGCGACGGGCTCAATCCCCGTCACACTGGACAGAGTTTCGGTACTAGTGAAATGTATTTTTGTAGCATTGTGTGAACCGAAATCTTTCTAATTAATAGCTATAAAATAGTATACGATATTCGTGACTTAAGTAAGTTTATTAATGCACGGCATTAATAAACCTGTGTGTGCCGTGGTGGTCCAGTGGCGAGTAACTTTGATGCCTGCCGAGCAGGAGGCGATGGTTCGATCCCCGTCCAGACCGACTCGTACCAATGAGTTTTTCGGAATTTAGTAATACCACTGGCTTTTTGGTGAAGGAAAACAACGTGAGGAAACCTGCATGCTTCAATTTTGAGGCATGTATTGTGCCCACTGTCCATTACAAGTGGCGACGGGCTCAATCCCCGTCACACTGGACAGAGTTTCGGTACTAGTGAAACGTGGATGTTCTGAGGTTTCAGAATATCTCTGACTACCCCCTCGGGGAATATAGTCGTGAGCATATGCTATGCATGCTATGTTAATAAACCTACCCTCGCACCGCTCTGGCGCTAACTTCACGCCGGTATACAATGATGGACTACTTAAGTATAATTAAAATAATAATTAAAAATATAGCAGGTTTAGGTCACACAATGCTATAAAAATACATTTAACCATTTTGTGTTTAGATGCACGGGTCAATTTTAGTGTTTACAAGTTTTACATCGCAACGTTTGCATTGTGTGCTGAGTGAGACGGACGATATAGGAAAACAAATACATGGATTGGTTGCTCAACTAGTAGTGTCACTAATTGGTTCATCATTATCAAAAACCACCCTCGAAAAAACCTAAAAAGTAAAAAAATAATATTGCAGCCGATGACTTATCGTTCGCATCATAAAAACATTAATTTGTTTTATAGAAGTCGGTGTCAAGCAGGTACAATTCGCGACATGGCTTGCATTAGTTTTTTGGCTTGCCTTGACACCGACTTCTATAAAACAAAGTAATGTTCTTATGATGCAAACGAAAAAGTCATCGGCTGCAATATTATTTTTAACTATTAAGTTTTTTTGAAGACGGTTTTAATTTTTTGTAAAAATTTTGTTTATTTTACAATTTTCAGTGGTGAATTCATTAGTTAAATTTAATAGTAGTGCTTTAAATTAACAAACACACTAGCCGGCACTACGATTTTCAAAGGTTCTCCTCGATTTCTCTGGGATGCCATCATCAGATACTGGTTTCCTTATCATGGTACCACCCTTGAAATATCTTCTTTCCAAAATAAAAAGAATCATCAAAATCGGTTCATAAACGACGAAGTTATCCGCGAACACACATAAAAAAAACATATATATACAGTCAAATTGAGAAACCTCCTCCTTTTTTGAAGTCGGTTAAAAATGACCGCGCGCCATGTTATCGTAGTTATATATTATAGAAAATCATTGGTATCCCACTGATACACTGCGCACTGATATCGCAGTAGTCTGTACGTACATTACTGTATCACTAATTGCACTGTGTAGATAAAATATAGTCTCCCACTTTTGTTTTGAGAATATAACTTGCTTACATTTCTCAAATTGTACACTGTTTTATTTACACTCGTAATTAACATTTATTTTTGCGTTATGCCAAATCAATGTCAAATTAAACAAAATTGTATAATAATACGATAATGAAAAAACACAACCATAAATAAGAAAGTAAAATGTATAATTCCATGTAAAATTCTGTGAAGTGTTTCACTTATTTATAATTAAATGTTATGTACATTTTCTTACGACAAATAAATGTTCTTTGAAACTAAAGCCTTTTTTTTTTAATTTCAAGTACACAAGAATACATTACCAACCCACTCAATACATTAATTAACATGCACTAAAAATAAGTTACTTACTTCGAAAAGGTATGGCTTCAACATGTGGTTGAAGCTTTTATTGACATAAATTTTTTAGTGTAACAAAGAGTAGGTACACACGATGACACATCAAGCTATACAAAACCAACATACGCTGGCCGCGCGACGTTATACGATACGCGACCTTCGCGCGGCCAGCTTATTTTGGTTTGGTATAGCTTGATGTGTCGCCGTGCGTACTAATACCTACGTAGGTACACCCACAATTTTCCCCACCAATTTTGACCTCACCCCCTCTCGGTGGTACGGGAGTAGGTGGATGACAGCAGTGGTGTATTCCTCTCTCACTCAGCATAGGCATATGTGCTCCTCTATGCCCTCCAACAGCGCCTCCCCATGACGAATAAAGTGACCATTTTTGACATGTTCGTCATTGTTGCCATATACTGGGTCTTTCTTCGGTTTTCAAGAGAATGTTCAGACCATCAAACTGAACAACTTCCTTCAACAAATCACAAAAAAACAGACCTACTTGACCCAAATGTAGGATGGCTGCTGGTTTCTTTTTTCGATTTTGACATTGAACCTATAGAGAAAGTTGATAAGTTTGATGGTCTGGGGATCCACTTAGTAAGTATTTACGTAACGTAATAATTTTTATAGGTGTCAAAAAATGTGGCGTAAATGAAACCTTATCGGATTGTGGTTTTGGATGTCCACAAGATTATTGTCCGAAGAATGACAAGCTCGAAAAGGTCTCGTGCAAACCGTCTCCAGACTGCGTTCCTGGGTGTAAATGCAAGTTGAACTATAAGTGGAGGAATTCTAAGGATAAGACCTGTATTTTAGCTCAAGATTGTAGTAAGTATTATTTTAATCTCCCCCGCATAGCCTAAAAAAGTTACCGCGATGAGACATTTTTTTAAACAATATTGTTTGTAAGGCCTATTATAGCCAGGTAAAAAGCGCTTTACGATTTGATTACTTGGATGAAAATGTTGAATAAACTTGATATTTAATTGAGTTAAGTAGTAGAACTGTAGCCACGGGACTTTTTAGTTACAAAAAAGCCCATCAAAATTGACTTTTTCATCTGGTCTTATAGCTTTGTGCCACAATTTTAGACAGTCTTACAATAACGTATGGGTATTGAACTAAGAACATGACAGTATAGAAAAAAATGGTAACATGGAAATTTAAAAAATTAAGACAATTTTTTTTTTGCTACGGCGGGTTGTGATCTGTAAGACTTGGGTTTTTATATTAGTATTTTCGTACCCTACAACAATATGAAAACGGAAATCGGTAATCTTTTTTGTAATTAAAAAGTCTCGTGGCTACAGTACCTGATCCGGGAACGGTGTTTTAATGCCTACATACCTACGAAAAGTAAAATTATTCTTTCAGTTGCTGCTTTAATTGAAAGCATAGTATAGCACAGCATACGCATATGCTCACGGCTATATTCCCCGAGGGGGTAGACAGAGATATTCTGAAACTTCAGAACATCCACGTTTCACTAGTAGTAAAATAAAATAAAAACGTTTTTTATTCTCTCCACAAAGTTAATTAACATAGACACTAAACTTATCAGTAAGCACTTAGTTTTGTAAGCAGAAAAAAATAAAATAAATATATATATCAATTAGGTTTGTGGAGACTGGTGCTCGTACAATGGTACGGAGTTAATTCTCCGCACTTGTGTTACAGGTCACCAGGCTTCCACCGACCGGACGCCGGCATCGCGTTACAAGATTATACGTTGTATTTTTTCGTTCGTTTACATTTAGTCGTATCTTAGAAGCTAGGTGTGTGTGTGGGGTGTGTGTGTGTGAGGTGTGTGTGTGGGGTGTGTGTGTGTGGGGTGTGTGTGTGAGGGGTGTGTGTGTGTAAGGGATGAGTGTATGAGTGATCGTGTTGATGCGTGTGTGTGTGCGTGCGTGTGCGTGTATGTGTATGTGTATGCTGGAGTTCCGTATTATAATATAATTGAAATTAATTTTAGTTTGTTAAATTAATTAACTAATAGAAAAACAGAAAAGGTAGTTGTCACTTATTAGGAAAGGATTAGGTGATACAGTCTATTAGGTTTTCAGTTTCTACATAGTCTAATTGTTTTAACCAAGTCTGTAATTTGTGTCTGCATTGATTTTTAGGAAGGGGATATATGTCTAGTTGTTTATTAATTTTATTATAGAGATGGGAACCTAGGAAGTTGAAGAATTTTCGAGCGAAAGAGGTGTTGGGTGGGGAATTTGTACAGACTGTGTGTTTACGCCTTTTGTGTTCGAATAGCTTAGGATTGTAATGTAGTTGGCTGTGTTTGCGCATGGTGGTGTTGAGAACAAATAATTGTCGTACAGTAGGGACTTTACATAGCTTGTACAGTTCTCTGGTTGGGAACAGGAACGGAAGAAACCTACTTACCTTCAGTACCGCCCTTTGAGCTCTTTCTAGTTTGAGCAGCGTCGTTTTGGGAACACCACCCCATACAGTGATGCAGTAGGTCAGGATGGATTGGACAAGAGCATAGTATACAGTATCAATAATCTTATTATTAGCTACATGTCGGAGGTTTTTAAAAATGAAGATTAGTTTGCGGGTTCTACTAGTAAGAAGATCAATGTGAGGTTTAAAGCTTAGGGTGTTATCAATATGGATTCCAAGGTACTTTATCATGTTAGTTTGAGTAAGTTGTGGGCAAGGACAAAGAACGTTTCGTGTGCATTCAGTGGTGTGTGATTTTATGGACAGATTGTCATATGTATTTGTCGAAAAGTTCTTGATAGAAAAGGGAATGAATTTAGTTTTGTCAGTGTTGAGTGTCAGTTTGTTTGAATGGAGCCATTTCGTCACCATATTAAAGCCACTTTGGGCAAGATTAAAGACGTTAGGCCAATTTTCTGCTGCAAAAAGCAAGGCGGTGTCATCAGCAAATGTAATTACCCGGCCACCCGGCATCACGAGATCACAGAGTTCGTCAATGTAGGTCAAGAAGAGGGTGGGTCCCAGAATACTACCCTGCGGTACCCCGAACGCAATGGGAAGATCATCACTATACCAAGTCCCTATTTTCACTCGTTGGCGACGGTTAGTAAGATAGCTGGTGAAGAGCTGTAATTGTAGGTCTCTGATACCCTTCTGTTCCAATTTGTCAATGAGGAGAGGGAAAGAGACTGTGTCAAATGCCTTGGCAAGGTCTAGGAATATTACTATGACTTTTTGTTTGGTGTCTAAATTTGTGATGATAAAGTTAGTTAGTTCATGTATCGCTTCATTTGTTGATCTACCAGACCGAAATCCGAATTGGGAAGGAGATAGTAAATTATTTGATTCTAAGAAATTAGTAAGGCGCTTGTTGATTAATCTTTCGAGAATCTTCGAGAGCGTTGGTAGAACGGATATCGGTCTAAAGTTATTGACACAATCTCTGTCCCCTGCCTTGTGGATGGGATGAACTTCGGCAAGTTTAAATATGTTTGGGAACTGTCCAGTAGAGAATGTTAGGTTACATAGGTATGTTAAAGCCGGTGTGACAAACTTATTGTAACGTTTTAATATGTGGGCAGGGATTTTGTCACGTCCTACTGCACTGTCATTTTTAAGACCACGAATAAGTCCATCGATTTCGTCGTTATCAGTGTTGAGTAGAACAAATGAGTGGGGATGACGGTTGAATGATTGAGTGAACGTATTGGAAATAGTTTTGGAAAATTTTTCAGCGAGGTTCTTTCCTACATTTACAAAGAAATTGTTGACAGAGTTGATATCCTGCTGGGGGTCGTTTTTAGACAAAAGGTCCAGAGGAACATCCTTTATTTTCTTTGTATTTGTTATGGTTTTTATTGTATCCCAAAGTTTTTTATTGTTAGTGGAAGATGCTTTTTTTATTTCATTCCTTTCATGGTCCCTTTTTAGTTTTTTCAGTGTGTTTGCTTGGGTGCATTTTAATAGTTTGTTTTTAGAGCGGGGTGAATTACATTGAGATTTTGGTGTTAGTTTGTACTTAGACGAATATAAAAGGAACAATAATAAAAAGATAAATTTGTTAGTTAGTTTAGGTATACGTAAAATGAGCAACTTAGAGTAGAGAATTATATCTAAAAACAGATTTAGTGACCTTAAGAAGTTCCAATGATAAGAAAATTGCGTATCGTGGTTTAGTCAGTTAACAGGTTCATAGTTCTCGGGGCGGATGTGCAGGAGGTCCTCTTCGGAGTCGATACGTAGTGGGCGAGCGTTTTCGTGTACCTTTATGTAAACTCGTCCGTAAGAGGTCCAGCAGCTGTTTAGACATTTGTTGTTGACTTTTTGGCGAGCGAGATAGTGAAGCCATTTTCCCTTTGTAGTGAGAGATTCTGAGATGAAAACTGACCGAGTTGGACCTGGAAGCTGGATGTGAGAAGTATTTAATTTATTCGCTTTGTTTTCCTTGTTGAAGGATCTCGCGTTTCTTATAATGTTTTCTTTCAGTTCAGTCGTTGTGAACTCGACAACGATGGGACTGTTATTACCCTCTTTTTTTGAACGAATTCGGATTACATCACGGATCTCTGTGTCAGTGACTGGTTGGTTTAGGATCTGTCCTACATTTTTCACAATTTTACGAAGTATTTCTTTATTTTCAGGTTGTTGTATTGGTATGTTTCGTAGTTCAACCGTAGATGAACGGGAATTACGTTCTAGTTGTTCTATCTTAGTTTCTAGGGTGACTATTTGTTTTTTACAGGTCTTGTTTTCATATTCCAACTCGGATACTTGGTTAAGGAGTGTATCGTACTTTTCCGAAAGGAAATTAATGCTTTCCTTTATTTCCTTATTTTGGTCGGATATAGAAATCATGGAGTTCAGCATTTTTTCTAGTTTGTTGTTTTGTTTTTGCTCAAAACGTAGAAAGAGGGCATCCATTTTATCCATGATCGCGTTCAACTCAGTGGGCTCACTCTCTAATTTACGTTTAATTCTACGGGGGATTTGCAAGTTATCTAGTAGTGTGGTATCATCTTGAGTTAGAACAAAGAGTTCAGGGTCAGACCCATAGCTTGCGAGTTCTTTAGGGGTCTTTTTGGGTTTCGGAGATTTTATTTTAGTTGGTGTTCGCTGAGTGCTGGTCATAATGATGCGGTTGTAGGCCTATTTGAATCGTACTCCGACGGCGCGGCAGTTGAAGCGGGAGCTTGTACCTGCGTTGAACTATAGCTATCTATGTAGGTATGTACTAACGGGTGAAGGCGATGGTTGCAGCGGTCACTTGCGTCTTATTGGTTGTAGTTTACTTGCATCTCAGGCGCAGGGCGCGTGCGGTGCGGTGTAAGTGCTATCTTGTTTCTTCGCACCTGTTGGATGTCACACTCTCACGTTGTGTAGGTACCACCACAAGACTTATGGGCTCCTGGTACCTTGATGCGATTTTCAGAGAATAATTTTTGATTTAAAACTTAAAACTTATTTAAATTTAACACGGAACCAAATAACACGTCCGATCTCAACGGCTTCCGGGCGGAGGGGGAAGTATGACGGGGAGTGAGCCTGTCGCCATTTTTAATGGACATTGGCTATAAATACATGCCTCGAAATTGAAGCATGCAGCTTTAATTGAAACTGCACAAATATTATAATGCTCTGTGCTTCTCTGTTATTACTTACTTCGCTGTTATTACTAATCTAATTAAATCACGTTTTATTAAAAATTCAATTAAAGCCCGCCAGGCTTTGCAAGTGCAAAATTCATTTCCCTGTTGTCTAAACATCTCAAAAAACCGTCTTCATCATTTTATCATTGAAAATGTTTTTTTTTTCATTTAAAAAAAATAACTAAACTGTTATGATTGGTTTGTTTCATTTACATCTCTAAGTAGAGATTTCCTCTAGTTTTCATATCTATAAGTATGTTGTAGGCTACTAGTAGTACAGTACGACCAGGAAAATAATTCCGCTCGTCAATCTTCGTTTGCGGAGAGCAGTGCAAAATCGGGTATATCTCTCGTAATATCTCGCTCCAACTGGAATAACATACTATGGATGCTTCGGCAGCGTAAAGGGCGCGAAAGCAATAAGCCAATAGCGGCAAGGTGTCACATCCTGATTGGCCAATATAATTTCGCGCTCTTTTAAAATTTGTTAACTGCGCAGGTACATCGGTGAGACTTATAAACCTGGTACTACTGTAGCCTACTACGCTCAATTGTAACTTTATATGATCTTCTGTTCTTTACACCAAAGATCCCCCTAACCCCAAATACTCTCAAATACAATTCCTAATAACATCGACACTTCTATATAAGGTCTAACAAAATTAGGTGAAGCTATTTTAAGGGGATGATCAGACCATCAAACTGAACAACTTTCTCTATGGGACCATAATTGAAATCGCGAAAAAAAAATCAGCTGTTCCATACTAACCTACTCAACCTAAATGTATGGGGCGGCTGATTTTTTTTTCGCGATTTCAATATTGGTCCCATAGAGAAAGTTTTTCAGTTTAATGGTCCGATCATCCCCTTAAAATAGTTTCAGTTAGTTTTGTTAGACCTTATATATCTAACGTGTTCCTAATAATATTTTAGAGGAAATTAACTGCACAAGGCCAAATGAAAAATGGTCTAAATGCCCATCACCCTGTCTCCGGGAATCCTGTGAAGACGTCAACAATCAACCAAAGACTTGCAACTATTTAGTCCAGAACTGTCAGCCGAGATGTATTTGTGAGAAGGGCTTCTTTAGGAATAAGGATAGCATTTGTATTCGTGCTTCTAAATGCCGTAAGTATATGTATGCTATAGGTTATGTTCACAGTTTTTTTTTAATATTCATAATGGGCTTGGCTTCAGCTCTCCTGATGGAAAGTGTAGATGAAGCCGAGGAAGTAGCGCGCTCGCCTAGAAAAAGTCTATTTACTCATCTTTTAAAAATATCCTGATTATATGTGCTTGCAACTTCTTCTTCTTCTTATCGTGTGGGCAGCAAGACCTGGTGTCAGATTTTTTACTTGCAACTGTGACCTAACCTCTTTATTAATTTACCTGTGAATTACAATAAATATATATTATGTATACTTTGAATTTGTGAATCTTGGGAGTTTTCAGCGTGATTTAAATTGTTTTAGGATTCTGTTCAAAGTATAGAAAATTTACTCTGAGAGAAAGGCTGAAACTTTTGATCTATCATGTTTTTCTGTAAGCAACTTCTAATGAATATTACTGATTTCAAAAATAATGAGTGGCAGTGTTTCATTAAATCTCAGCACTATCTTTACTGATCGTTCAAAAACCGTGAACTTTTCCCTTGACTATTGAACAATTGATATATTATACAGGGTGAAATTGATATCATTAGCATCCTTTTAAACTAAGAGTCTACCCATCAAACTGAACAACTTTCACTATGGGAGCAAACCGATCGGAGCAAAAAAATAATCAGCTGTTCCATACTAAACTGCAATGCCTACTCGACTCAAATGTATGCAACAGCTGATTTTTTTTTGCTCCGATCGGTTTGCTCCCTTAGTGAAAAGTTGTTCAGTTTGATGGGTAGACTCTTAGTTTAAAAGGATCCCAATGATATCAATTTCACCCTGTATATTACATTTCTGCAATGTTTGAAAATGGTGCAGAACAATGTGTATTTTATGATGTCTATCTTATGTAAATAAAAAGCTTTAATTTTTATTCTTTTTTGCAGCTAAAAAGAAAATCCAGAGTCAACCCGTGTCAGTGACCCCTGCTGAAGATTAAATTAAAGAGAACGATAGCATTTCTTCAAATTACGTAAAATTTATTATCAAAAAAGCATTCAATTTATTATTAAAGTAATTTCATGCATAACGTTAACTTATTCAAATACTCAAAAATAAAATGGTTTTCTACGTTCATTTTTCCTTCGCTTTTATTATGATTTAGTTTTAATGTTAAAAGTACACAGTCCTTTGTGGCTTATCAAAACTTCACAACAAAATAAAGGTTCCAAAAAATAATTACTTTTGTTTAGATTGTAAACAACTTGGGTAGAAGTGTTTTTTTTAATAAAAAAATAGTGTTCAATGTGTTTGGTTTTATTTCTGAAAGTCGAGATGTAAAGGATTTGGGAGGTAAACTGAGAAAGAAAGAGTTCGTCCACCAGGATCCCCTAGTCCGATCTCCCAAGGGATCCCTATGAACTCATCAGTTCATCAAAATCCCCCACAAGGCTCATCGTGCACTCGCAGTGACACATCATCTAGCCACGTTACGTTACAAAGTGATTCAACCTGGGCGTGGCCAGCTTATTCTGGTTTTGTATGCTGTGTGTACATAAATGTAACCCACTTCTATAGAACTCAGATGGTAACAATAGCATTGTTATCTATCTAAACTATTATAAAACTGTAGCAGAAAGTTTGTCTGTACATTGAAGATATTAACAAAAAAAAAGTTACGATATGCTTTTTAGGTGTCCCTGATTCCATATCACCAATTTTTGGATTTTTTTACTTGTCTGTTTGTTTGTTTGAACGAGCATCATGCAAAACCTACTGAACCGATTTTGATGAAACTTTTTTAGTTTGATAGCTAATGATCTGACTTAAAATCTGGTATATAATTTGTGTAGACAAAGTCGCAAAGTCGCGGATTAACGCTAGTAAATTATAAAGCTATTGCCGGCCAGACACTGCACTTTAACTCTTCTTCGATCGTACAGAGATCCTGCGTTCCATTTTGGGGACAGGGGCGTAAGGACGAGAGAGTGCATCTGCATTGACGCGTATACTTGGGCACCTAAATATTTCGTGCGTAGTGCGTACCGCACTTGACTGATCGGCTTCTCACGTAAAGCCCAAGGTAGACAACAACCATCTAAGGGCACATCTAGCGTAGCGTGCGTAGTAGAGCTTCCAATCCCGCATCGCATACCACTGCTGGATCTCGGTATAAACGAGGTCAAAAATGTGTAATGGTGTGGGATCTCGGTATAACGGGATCCGCACATTATGATTATGGTTAAAAGTTACAAGTAAATAAAATATAGCATCATTTAGTTTGGAATAACTTTGCACAAAATTAACAAAGTCGAGAAGAACGAACAATCAAATCAAAACAAAAAAAATTTACCACGCGCAACGCTGCCGAGCCGATAATTTTCGGAAAAAGATGTGCCCGTACTTATTTTAAATCCTGCAAACCCACGGGATTCCACACGCGAGATCCGCATTGAGCGGGATCGAAAAATCGTGCGTGATCTCGGTATTTCGGGATTTCGGTATACCGAGATTGATAGCCCTAGTGCGTAGTATCTAGAGAGATGCGAACACACGCCACAGGGATTTAACTCTTGCACGCTATTTTCATCTCTATTTGAATTGCAATTGCATCATCAATTTGTCAAACAAAACTGCTCGATCATTCTTCCGCTAGATGTGCACTGACCCTAGACCACATTAACGAAGCACTCAAAATCAACAGTCATAATGCGTCAATGTGGTCGAACACGGTCATGAAGCATTATCATCGTCATCATCAATAAATTACTGAATTGTACCTACCTGTCTTTAGGTTAGGTAGGTGATAGATTCAAAATAAGATACTTACTATACTACCGATACTTAGCTTAAGGCGGTTGCAGTGGGGTCGGTATTAATATAAGTAACTTTGTATATATGGAAAAATAGTTTAGAAAATCTAGATGCCGCGTCACAAATAACATTTGCAATTTATAAAATAATTACGAAGATATAAAGCTTTGAAATTTTTCATACAAAATTTTAAAAGCTTTATATCTTCGTAATTATATTATAAATTGCAAATGTTATTTGCGACGCGGCAACTAAATTTTCTTAACTATTTTTCTATATATAAAATATTACTTTTATTAATTCCGTCTACGCGTATTGTGCGTCAAACGTTTGTATGGACTGAAACCACCTTAAGTACAACAATTTATGTATTTGTGTTCTTCAGAAATAATTAAGCTGTATTTTTTGTTCCCAATTGAAATAAGTATACGTACACATTATTATTTAAAGACAATTTGATGCATTCAATGCGATGATATAAAACTCCAGCAGTCGAACTTAGGCTACTGATTTACGAATCCTCAACCGAAAATTCTCAAATCATCCACTTGAGTAAACATAAATAAGGCTCCACGAAATGCGAACAAATCCATGAGACGAGAACTATGTTACAAACGAGAAAATAGGATAAGAGGCTTGCAGAAAATCCAATGGAGGTTGAAAGAGTAAACAGAAGGCTAGAGAAAATTGAAGGAAAAGCCGGCAATGGTAGGCGCCTTAAGATTTTATCGTCCATTGAACTACTATGTTGCGAAACCTTTTAGTTTACTTCGGTTGTGAAGAAAATATCGATATTTAAGGATGTTTCTTTCTTTCTTATCGTGTGGGCAGAGCCTTGGTATCAGAGTTTTTTGAAACCGCCTTACTACCTCTGACGTGGTTTTTATGAAACGACCACCACCAGACCACTATCACCGGAGATAGTAGCCAGGACCAACGGCTTAACGTGCCATCCGAAGTACTGAATCATTTTTCTTTTCAGATAATCAGGTGATTCAGCCTGCAATGTCCTAACCAAGTGGAGAAAAACGCACACAGTGACATTTCACTAGGTGTCCCCTAGGAATCGAAACCACGACCTCCGGGTCGAGAGCTAATAATGCTCTTAACCATTAGACCACGGAGGCACGGCGGCTTTAAGGATGTTTGAATTTTGTTAGTGAATTTTGTTAGTGTACTTAAATAAATAAGGATCAGACGAAGTTTTGTCATTAACCTGAAATTAGTCTAGAAAGCGGTTAAAGATAAATAACATAATAGGGTATTTGAAAGTAGTTTGTAAATACTTAAGGCGGTTGCAGAGGGGTCCATTTTATACAAAACGTTGATGCACAATACGTGTAAACGGCATTAATATATATAACTTTTTATATATGGAAAAATAGTTTTGAATAGCTAAATGCCGCGTTACGAATAACATTTGCAATTTATAAAATAATTACGAAGATATAAAGCTTTGAAGTTTTTCATACAAAATTTTAAAAGCTTTATATCTTCGTAATTATATTATAAATTGCAAATATTATTCGTTACGCGGCATCTAGATTTTCTAAACAATTTTTCCACATATAAAATATTACTTTTATTAATTCCGTCTACGCGTATTGTGCGTCAAACGTTTGTATGGACTGAAACCACCTTAAAAATCGTAGTTTCAAGCATTCACAAATGATTGGTATACAAGTGAACGAGTAAGTGCTATTTTATCCTGCATTATTTTGAAGTAAAATATAAAACAATAATCTATGTAACCACATTTTATGCATACTTTATTAGCCCTGTCATTTTACGGAGTTTTGTTAGGAGGGGTGGGGAGTAATTATGAATTGGACTTTTGAACTGTAGCCGGCACCATTTAGAGACAAAAAGACTATCTGAAAACATATTTAAAAAAAAATCGCCACGCAATATAGAAAACAAAATCATATCTCCCAGAAGGCTTTTAAATTAATAATATTAATACCAATGCACTCATTTTAATTAGATTTAACAATATAAATTATTTTTGAGCAATAAAATAGGCATGAAATTTAAAAAATTTGATATTTAATAGAAAATACTAATGAATTTTTCAAAGCCTTCTAAGTAGACAAAAATACTAACACCATGTTTGAAGTATGTATAATGATTAAGCTTTAAAAGCTTATATTTTTTTAAAAGACATGATATTTTTTTTATTTTGGTCCATTTCTAAGCTCAAATTGGCTCTTAAATACTATACTGAAAAAAATATCAATTACTAATTAGTCCCGGCTCAAACCGTAAAATAACTGGGCTATTATCACGTTGTTGATTTTATATGAACATTAATTTTATTTCTTTGTTAGTAATATATCATTTTCCTATCCAAAGCTTGATATAACAAGACAATAAAGATCTTTTGTGGCCGTAATATGGCAACGTGATAAAATAGCGCCTTTGCGCCTTAGCTCTCTATCTATTTGCGCGCGAACGAACGATATAAAAGGCTTGATATATCCTACCCGTATCACGTGCAACATACTACGGCTTATGTAGTAGGAACAAACGGTTTCAGAATCTTTTGTTTTTATAAAAAGACGTTATAAAGCCAAATTAAAGTAAGAATCCTAACCCATAAACACAAATAAATTATAAATCAAATAATGAGATTTGTATGTTCACGCTCAGTGCAGAATTAAACCGATCAAGTCGATCGCTCCAACGAAACCTAATGAAGCTAAACCTATCGAAACAAAAGATAAATTCACCACGTAATTTGATGCGAATGAACGCAGCGATTGCAACTATTCTCGCTCCAATCGATTAGGTAGATACGCGATTCGGTGATCCTATTGAAAATGGATAAAGGCAGAAAGCAATTGACTTTGAAAGCTCGGTTTGAACATTTTCAATGTTTATTGCACAACTACAGGGTCCAATTGAAATGAGTCGACAAATTGATGGTCTGAAACACCCCTAAAAATGTATCTAATCATTTCAATTGCACCCTGTAGTAGCGCTTACGCATGCGGCTTTGTCCGCGCAGACCACTGAACCAGGTTGGTAGTTGAAAACTTAAACACAATATCATTTATTCTCTATTTATTGTATCTGCTTATGTTTTTGGTGTAAAATAAAGTTAACAGGTTCTTTATTTTAGAGAACTTGAATGGGAAACTATCGCAAGCGAAACTTCTTGGTCAATGCCACCATACATGACCATAATATATAAGGTCTAACAAAATTAGCTGAAACTATTTTAAGGGGCTGATCAGTCCATTAAATTGAACAACTTTCTCTATCGGACCAATATCGAAATCGAAAAAAAAAAATCAGCTGTCCCATACAAAACTGCAAACATAACTCGACTCAAATGTATGAGACAGCTGTTCTTTTTTTGTGATTTTAATATTGGTCCCATAGAGAAAGTTGTTCAGTTTGATGGTCTAATCATCCCCTCAAAATAGTTTCAGCTAATTTTGTTCGACCTGACTTTGACTGACAAACTGCCATTTGCTGCCATGCCAGTCGCTTTGCCAGCCGATTTTGGTGTGAATTTTTGGACATCCTGATTGGTTCAGTTGTTTTTACCTGACTGCGCCTGAAGGAGGGTATTGTTTTTTTAAGTGATCAATTTGGCGCATTTTATATTCTGAGTCGTCGGAAGTACGATAGGTAACCTAGTATACACAACAAGTAGTAGCGATCCTTTATTATCCGTACATTCACACATAATTATATCAAAGAAAGAACATTCGGTCAGCATTTGAGTGAGTGTGGCTTATCGCTACTGCTTGTCTTAGGATGATATTCAAAATTCTTCTTTAGTTAATCACTACTAGATGACTGAATCAAGTTTGTTTTTAAAAACAAAACGTCACAGTCTCGTGACTGGCTAAGGATATTTGCAAGGCAAGGAAAAAAATTAATTTAATTGGATGAATCAATGACTGATTCAAAGGAAAGAGGAAAACTAAATGGTTTTCAAGTAAGATTGTATTTGTTTGTTCTTATTTAGTTATTTGATAGGTACTTCTGTCAAAGGAAGACGTTTATTACTTTTGCTTTAATCGTGTTATCTTTGTAAATAAGATATTTTTTAATTTATCTGATTTAATAAGTGACATGTCAAAATGTTTGGTGATTGCTCTCGTTTCTACTTTATGTATTTTAGTGATAAATAGTGAAGGTAAGATTCTGTTTATTGTTTGAATTATATTTTCATAATCCGATTTAGATTATGCAAAATGAATAACTATATCTTTACGAAATTTTCAACTTGAAATTGAATTGAAATCATCAAGCTGTTTTTTTTACTATGGACAAAGAATAGGTAATTATATTTCTACATCTTTTCTACATACTATTCTACAAACCGGAAATCGCAAAAAAAGATAAGCTGTTCGATACTTATTACTTATCTGCAATTACTGAAACTAAACTAAACTATACGACTGAAATAGCCGATTTTTTTTGTGATATCATGTTTGCTCATGGAAGCAAAAGTTGTCCATTTTCATGGGTAGCAATGATTTAAATTTTACCCAGTATTATGAAGGTACTTTTAAACTGTTCTTAAGTCTTTCTTTCTCAACTTTCAAAAAAGTAAAACTACAAATCAAGTGTTCTTTTTCAGCGTACCATTATATATTTTCATAGAAAGACAACGCAAAAATTACATTAAAGTTTTAATTTTTTAAACATTATCGCATCCTACCAACGGTTTGGATCTGATAGTAATCAATTAACAGTATAATATCTTTCCTTGAAAGTACTTTTAGTTTGCAACACCCCAATGCAAGCTCTTATTTAAAAACACTGAACTGTGATGGGCAGTTGTCCATACTCCACACCACACATCATCATCATCAGCGAATCCAGTGCAGAAGATGCGCCACAATTTCTATTCTCCCTCCTTCGCTCCCCGCTCCTTTTATCAGCCTAGCTAGCACGCCACCCCCGAGAAAACGACAAAAATCGAGATGTGCCTCCATCTTTATTATTTTACGTAGGCCAGAAAGAGCGCGCATGACGTTTTTCTCGTTTAAACGCTTTGTCGTGGGTGGCATGCTAGCTAGGCTGGAGGGCGTTTGCGCTAAGCTAAAACATCCAAGTTCAATCCTAATCCAATTTCAGTTCTAATCAATTGCAATCCAATTACTATTCAACTGTACTAAATCCCGTATCGCGCTAAACTTGACTTATTTACTATGTGACTGACTTTACCTTTAACGTCTGAACGATCTGTCAAAATGGCTCTGACGGCTGATAAATGAATAGCGCAATACCAAATGTGTTAAAATTTGTGGTTCGCACGTGGTCCAATCGGCGATTTATTTAGCGCGATTGCTCTCCAGGTCCTGGTACTTACTTATGATTATGACTCCTAAGATGGGAGATTCAGTTCATGAAAATGAAAGTTGATTTTTAGTAGTTGATGTTGAAAATGAAAGTTGATTTTTATTAGTAGTTGATGTTGAAAATGAATGTTGATTACTACGAAATTTTGGCATTCAGACCTCACCGATAAGCCACTACCATCTTATCTATTCATAATTTATTTTCCAGTGGTAAAACGTTCTGTTTGTAAAGAGAACGAAATGCACGTCGAATGCGTACACTGTGGTCCAAAGACCTGTGACGACCTCGGTTTTCCGTCACCTTGTGGAGGCGCCACTGCGCTATGCAGACCGGAATGCGTCTGCATAGATGGCCATGTGAGGGATGCTAATGGCACCTGCATACCTAAGAAGGAATGCCGTAAGATATTTAGGCTTTATTTCTTGTGGTATTTATTTAGGTAGAGTTACGGTGAAACCAAACGAGCGTAATTTTGTTAGTTGTAATTCGCGTATTCATATAACATCCGTTTCATATAAATTCCGGGAATTCATTGTATATAACCTCAGCGTTTTTATGAAACGGACTCAAAATACGCGAATTTATGCTCGTTTGGCTTCACCCTTAGAAGGTTAGCTTGGGAGACTATCGGTAGTAGTAAAACAGTTTCTGATCACCCAGAAAAGGTATGGGCCACCCATAACACTGCATATCATCATCATCACCAGCGTGTCTTCGTCCACTTTCGGCACCGCAAACACTATTAAATTCCCCGGTCGTGAGTTTAAATAGGATGTAAAATTAAATGCGATACATTATCGAACACGGGGTTTCAGACCATCAAACTGAATAACTTTCCCCATAGAATTTTTTTTTGGACAAAATTTGTACAATAGCGAGATAATTCACAGGCCACTGCAAATAAAACAAACACATGATCAGCCTAAATAAGGTTAAATCTAATTAGTTGGCGAAACTTAAGGTGGTTTCAGTCCATACAAACGTTTGACGCACAATACGCGTAGACGGAATTAATAAAAGTAATATTTTATATATGGAAAAATAGTTTAGAAAATCTAGTTGCCGCGTAACAAATATTTGCAATTTATAATATAATTACGAAGATATAAAGCTTTTAAAATTTAGTATGAAAAATTTCAAAGCTTTATATCTTCGTAATTATTTTATAAATTGCAAATGTTATTTGTTACGCGGCATCTAGATTTTTCAAACTATTTTTCCATATATACAAAGTTACTTATATTAATACCGTCTACGCGTATTGTGCGTCAAAGTTTTGTATTAAATTGACCCCTCTGCAACCGCCTTAAGAAACGCATTTGGTAAAGTACAATTGCGTGACCCGCCGCGCCGCCCAAATATATCTTTCTGAGGTCAATGTCCGCCCGCGCCCGCGTACTGCACGCACTGCGCGTACCTTACGCATGATTTTGTTAATCATCAATATACCAATTATAAACATTGATAATGCAATCTGTTTTCATTTACAAGTGCCCTGGTTCAGTTTCGCCAACTAATTTAAAATAACCATATAATTATCCCACTGCAAGGCACAGGCCTACCCTCAGGGAGGGTGTAAGGGCATCAATCCACCTCGGATGCCCGCAATGCGTATTTGTACAGACCTCACATCAACGTGGAAAATAATCAAAAACTAAACACTTTCTCACGCTTAAATTAAGTGAATCGACTGGCTGCAGATTTTGCAAAGACGAGATGAAAAATTCGTCTCATTTTACAAACGAAGTGCTCAGGTACATGTAGACAATAAGTATTAGCACCAGCTCAGATAAAAACCAACTGCGATTCCTGACTGCAGTGAGATATAAATAAATAATTATCTTGGATATTGTCTCACAATTATCTAGTCTCATTTTAAAATAGCAGAATCTTTCCCGGACTTGTATTATATTATGATGATGACTTGACGACGATATAGAATACAATTTATAGATACAAACATCTATGACTCAAATTATGAATAGTCATCATACAAAATGTTAGCCCCTAATTGGATTCGAACCCGCGAACCTCGGCACAGCAGGCAAGTTCACTACATATTGAGCTAACGGGCCATCTCATATTAATAGAGAACTATTTAAAAGGGGCGTTCACAAAAGACAAGGGGTGCGATTTTTGAAACTCACACGTTGAACTCAGTAGTTGAAAATGTCAAAATAACTATGGAGATACGCAATGAGTTTTTATAACCAAAGAGTCATCATGTCATACAATAACAAAGCCTAAACATGGCACATGTAAAACAACTTGGTATAACTTAGTGGTCCCGTTAATAGCGCACTGATTGCGCAGTCCTCCTTGTATAGAATGTCGTTGGAGATACGCATATTTCTACTGCTGATTTGCATTTCAAAAATCTTACTCAAGGAGTGCGATTTTTGAAAGGCAATTCAGCAGTAGAAAGATGCATATTATCTCCATAGTAATTTTGAAATTTTGTACTGTTGAGTTCAACGTATGACTTAAAAAAATCGCACTCCTGCAATGCAATTCAATAAGCGCAACCTTCAATTCTTTACAACCTTAAATTCGTCGTTGAAACAACGGCGAGGTTTCCATTTTTAACGTGTGAAACTCATATAAAACCTCCGTCGATCTGAAGGAAGCGATTTCGTCGATGTTTTTGTCAGCGTTGTGACGCTTAGTGAATTGCACTTCAGCGATGGTCGCAATGTCACAAGCGTAAGTCTGCCAAGACCAATTAACTCCCAATAATAATAAAAGCCTGTAATCTTTTCCAGCTGGATGCGGAAACGATAGAAATGCAACATCGGGTTGCGGTAACCACTGTGGCAACTCTTGTTCAGACCACATGGAAGTAAACAAAACTTGCCTCACTGGCTGCCGATATAACAGCTGCGATTGCTTAACTGGATACGTTTTTAACCATGCCGTTGGAAAATGTATTTTGGCTGTTGATTGTTGTAAGTCATTCGATTTTCTATGCATATTTATATCTTCTTTTAAACAAGAAATAAAGAATCAGAGCTACAAGTTTATTTCCAGAATCGATTAAAGAATAAACATATTTAAGAGGATATAATCGTTGGCGCGCTCCATACAAATAAAACGAAGTTTAATTTAATTTTGGATTAATTAATTAAAGTCAATGAAGTTTTTTAAACACGATACCAGTTGTTGAAACGCTCATTAGAGTTAATTTAGCTTTTTCTACGTCAACGAGACAAAAAGTGACAGCAAGAGATTTAATGGAGGATTAACTTTAATGCTTGTTTAAATACCTGTGCCTGTAGTTTGTTAGATTTTCGATAAAGTTACAATGACTCAAAGATTTCCAAACAAAATCTTTAACTAATCCTAGCATTGAAACTGTATTTTTAGGGTTCCGTACCCAATGGGTGAAAACGGGACCCTATTACCGCCCTTCAGTCCGTCTGTCCGTCCGTCTGTCTATCTGTCTGTCCTACACCTATTTAATGCTGTAACTTTTGAACCGTAATAGCTAGAATGAAGACATTTTCACAGAATGTGCCTTATCATGACGCATTTGTTAACAAATCATAGAAAATGTCTAATATTAAAAATTTAGGGGGTCTTCTCCTCATACAAGAAACTAGTTTTTATAAAAAAAATTCTTCTCGATCTATTTATCGTAAAAACTATAATACATACAAGCGTGAAACTTGGTGTGATTATAGAGCAAACTCTACAGTATAACAAAAAATAATAAAAACTGGCCAAGTGTGAGTCTCACTAAAGGTCCCGGAGAAAACAACACTTTTTTGTAAGTTGATAATGTTGTGTGGTGGTGTGGTACGGAACCCTAGGTGCGCGAGTAGCCCGACTCGCACTTGACTGGTTTTATTTATATATTTTAACTGTATTCTATACACAAACAACACACAGAAAATAATGTATATATGTCAGCAGCAATAAGATGTATACACTTTTGTTCTAAGTCGTAGTACTAAAGTGTAGACATCTTTTTGCTGCTAACTGTACAGATTGTGTTTAAATAGTTTTATTGACATTAATTGGTTGTATTGAAAATACAGGGTGTAAAATTAAATTGGGACACTTACTTAAAGGGGTGCTCGGATCATCAAACTGAACAACAACTTTCTTTATGGAACCAATACCGAAATCGCGAAAAAAAATCTGCTGTCCCATACATTTCAGTCGAGTTATGCTTGCAGTTTTGTATGGGACAGCGGTTTTTTTTTTCGCGAATTCAATGTTAGTCCCATAGTAAAAGTTGTTCACTTTGATGGTCTGAAGCACCGCTTTAAGTAAGTGTACCATTTAATTATACACCCTGCATAATTAGACTTCGTTTGTATGGAGCGCGGTTCAAGGACTATCCTCTTAAATATGATGTGGTCACTGTATATGGTCGAGGTGGGGCAGATGGCTGTAACTATACCGGTTCCTTGTTTGACTACAGACCCCTAAAAATTGTGTTTCAAGTAAACTGATGCTTGCCTTAAGGTTGTTTCAGTCCATACAAACGTTTGACGCACAATACGCGTAGACGGAATTAATAAAAGTAATATTTTATATATGGAAAAATAGTTTAGAAAATCTAGTTGCCGCGTAATAAATAACATTTGCATTTTATAATATAATTACGAAGATATAAAGCTTTTAAAATTTTGTATGAAAAATTTCAAAGCTTTATATCTTCGTAATTATTTAATAAATTGCAAATGTTATTTGTTACGCGGCATCTAAATTTTCCAAACTATTTTTGCATATATACAAAGCTACTTATATTAATACCGTCTATGCGTATTGTGCGTCAAAGTTTTGTATAAAATTGACCCCTCTGCAACCGCCTTAACCGCCTTAGCCTAATTTCAACTCAGATGAAATTTATTTTTCTGACGCTGTCAATTTTAATTTAGTTAGTACTTTATTTATTGTAAAAAATATTAAAGCTAAATTTTTTTCAGGATTACTTTACATCTGTATCGAATAAATTGAAAATGACATCAAAAGAAAACATCGGCAGCGTTTGAAAAGAAGAAATTTTTTTCTCTCAGAAATTGTTATTGCTTTTAATAATACATAATTTAATACTTACGATTTGTTTCCACTTTGTCTATTTGTTTTGTAAAGTACAATATTACAGGGTGTTAGGGACAGCCCTCCGCAAACTCGGTGAACTCAGGCCATCAAACTGACAATTGACTATGGAGCCTACCACAGGACACGCGAAAAAAACCTGCTGTCTCATACATTTGAGGCAGGTAGGTACAGCAGTTTTGTATGGGACAAATATTTTCTTTCGCGTGTCCTGAGGTAGGCTCCATAGTGAAAGTTGTTCAGTTCGGTGGACTGAGTTCACCGTCTCAGTTTGCGGAGGGCTGTCCCTTGCACCCTGTATTATCTCCAATGATTTTGGTATCAGCAATCATCATCAGCATACATCGTGTCCCACTGCCACAGGTGTCGTAACTCAAAAAAAAAACAAATTTTCCTGTATTTAATTAATTTACAATTTGTATTTATTTTAATTTGCATTTCAGAAACGATCATTTTCAATTTATAAATCTGACCTAGTTTCTAGTAAAGACATTTATGCAAATTTAATTTAGTATTTAAAATAATTTTCGAGGAGAAGAAGGGAGAGGTTTGCCCAGCAATGGGACAAATAGCACGCTAAATAAAAAAAAATTAGGCAAATAAATACGTGCAAGGTCACACTATTTTTTTGCCTGAAATGTTGTATTGTTTTTCAAAAGAAATGTATTCCGAAAGCACGATAGCGCGCTGCATACAAACGAAGTTCCTTCCTATTTACTATATTAACCAATGGAAGTCTATATATTTTTTTACATGGTCTAGAAACCGATATCTGTGAAAACTAAGAATCGTCCTAGATTGAAGATTTAGTAATTTAAGTAAGACGTATGCAAAGCACAGAAATTGGTTTTTAGATTGGTCAAAAAATTATTTTAATTTAACATTTAGTTATGTTCAAACTAGGACGGAACTTCGTTTTGTATGGAGCGCCATACGAATTGTATCCTCTTATTAGTCTGCCCTGTATCCTGTAACTCGTTGTTGGGCAAAGGCCTCTACCAAATCTTCTTTCAGTGATAACTCAATCACCTCAAAAGACGCATTCACTATTATTATTTATTAACAAAAAAAATGATCACCACAGGATAATAATTTCAGCTGAGCTCATTACTAATTATAATCTTTGCGAAAAATAATATGAATAACTACGACCACAAAGTTAATCTTTCAGATAAATAAGGAAGGAAAATGCATATTTATAACTCAAATAAAATAATATAGCTATTCCAATCAGTTTAATTTGCCAGTAAGTATTGGGTCGACTCCTAACAGTGTTCAAAAGACTGTGAATAAGTAGAGAACTAGTCATTAGAAGCTAAAAGTTTGATTTCTCATCATGGAAATCAGAGTTTTATTGAGGTTTGGTTTTATTTGGTTTATGGAGAATACAGGTAAGATAAAATATTAGTCGTATGATTCTCTGCTTAGAATTATAGACCGCCTCATCTCTTCCCAGTGTCGTACAAAGCGAGAGATAAAGTTTCTTTTGCAGTGTTTTTACAGTATTAGTGTGAGCAAAGGCTTGCCAAAATCATCGCGTATCTCCATCTCCGTAGGCCGAAAGTGTACCTTGCTATATACAACGTGTTAATGAATAACCACAAAACCTCATACACCCCAACTGATTTAAAACAAAATAATTAAAATGAAACAATAATTTCATTTTTTTCATAGTTAAAATTTAAAGTTATTCGCGTTTTGAGGCAAAAATGATTTGTTATTATTTCAGAAGAAAGAAGAAAGAAAGAAAGAAACGTACTTTATTTACACCAAAAGAAAATACAATGCAAAATAGCAATAAATGAAAGCGCTAACGTACTCATGGATACATTTTAATAATCTTGTTTTGTTAGTAAGTAGGGTGAGTGTGCCCGTGCGGTGGATTGATATCGCGTTCAGTAAATTTTATATTTTACGAACAAATAAATTATTTAATATTTTGAAAAAAATTACCTATATTGAAACCATGATAAATCGATTCTGCTCTCGATTCGAAACAAACTACTTTCTAGTTTTGCGTTAATTCATTAACACGTTGCTCGCTGCTCGCTTAAAATAATTTTTTGGTGGTTGTACAAAACTTTTGATTTGACTACCCCGGCTGATAAGTAAGGCGTTTTCCAAGACTAATGAGACGAAAAATCTGTAGATAGCTAAGTATAATTAAAATTTGAATAAACCTGTCACATTATAGGACAGAACCGCCTTCCATAAAACTAAAAAGTTAAAAAAATAATATTGCAGCTGATGACTTTTTCGTTCGCATCATAAGAACATTAATTTGTTTTATCGAAGTCGCTGTCAAGCCGGTACGATTCGCGACAGGGCTTGCATTAGTTTTTTGGCTTGGCTTGACACCGACTTCTATAAAACAAATTAATGTTCTTAAACTAAACTTTACGATAATTACATGATGCTTGCTATTTTAATCAAATGTAGACTACTTATATTTTTATTCGAATAAATTATACATTAAGCCTATTTAAAACATTTAAAAGAGAGTCTCGTTGCAGGTTCTGACACGAGCACTTGTCTCGCGTGGTTCTCGCGTGGTGTTCGCGCGTCGCGTTTTTGCCTGCCACGAGGTTCCGCAACCCTCAATCGCTTCTTTTTCTTGATCAAAAACAATACCTGAGATTGGGATACTCCCACAAAATACTTGACCTTTTTTTTTTGAAAAACATCCAAATACGAATTTATATCGATTTTACCCGACAGCCGAATCCTATTCTAAGGGATTACGAACTGTACTTTTCACTAGGTACCAATAAATACAGAATAACACCGAAAATGTTAGTCTGTTGTACTTATATGGACATCAACTTCATTAAAAGACGATAAATTCAAAGCATCAATGCGTCTTTATAGCACAGTCATTTAACGGTTTGAGCCGGGACTAATTAATAATTGATTTTTTTTTCGGTATAGTATTAAAAAACCAATTTGAGCCTAGTATTGTACCAAATAAAAAAAAAATGACGTCAGCAACAGCCCCAAATTTAAAGTTGCATTTATCTCGTTCTAAAAAACCTGATGATACATTTTTTAGTGCACATTTTTAAGGCTTTACCATTATACATACTTCAGACATGGTGGTAATACTTTTGTCTATTAGAAGGCTTTGAAAAAAACATTCGTATTTTCTAATGAATACCTCTTTTTTAAAATTTGAATATCTATTTTTTATTGCTCAAAAATAATTTGTATTGTTAAATCTAATTAAAACGAGTACATTGGTATTAATAATATTAATATAAAAGCATTCTGGGAGATACAATTTCGATTTCTATGTTGCGTAGGGATTTTTTTTTAAATATGTTTTCAGTCTTTTTGTCACTAAATGGTGCCGGTTACAGTTTTAAAGTCCCATTGATAATTACTCTCTACCCCTCCTAACAAAAGTCCGTAAAATGACATAAACCGCTTAACTTTTATATACGTCAGCAAATTTTTTGAGATTGTAATGGCATCCATCATGTCACTAAACTTTTTTTTTTTTTAATGAAAACGTCTAATTTGTGTAGGTGTGAGAAGTTTTTGAATTACCATGTCCCATAGTGGGCCCATAATAAAAATAAAGTCCCGTGGTTGAAGGATTCATGGACATACGTGTTCGTACATTTTGTTAGATCAAATGAATTTTTTCTCATAAAACAATCCTTGAGATTACGATACTAATTTCCCTCAAACTCCTTAACATTGGCAGAATTGCAGTACAAAGCATTAGCAGCCATTATTTTAAAACGTTTTTTGCTTTTCAGTTGCATCGTCACCAAAAGGATTACTGGTAATATTTTGTGAATTCTCATTTAGGTTATTCTTAAATTAAACATATATTAAACATATATTATAACAATACCTTAGTTTAGTCATGCGCAAGTCCTTGTCAACTCCGACACCTCCTGTCCTTAGGTTATAGGCAAGATAGGCGGGACAGGGTACAAGTTAAGCTAGGACTTCGTTGGGGAATAGAGAGCACAGGATAAGACTTACGAACATGCGATATGGGACGGGCACAAGGCTATGTGCGAAGTAGGTGCAGAGTGCTATAATTAGGTAGTAGCCCAGTCATTTTACAGTTTGAGCCGGGACTAATTAATAATTAATTTTTTTTTCGGCATAATATTGAAGAGCCAATTTTAGCCTCGAAATGTACCAAAATTCCAAAAGTTCCAATTTTAAAATATAGCTATTATCTCCTTCTAAAAAACCTGTTGGTAAATTTTTTTTGCCCATATTTAAGGCTTTACCATTATTATACAATTATACATACTACAAACATGGTGTGAATATTTGTGTCTACTTAGAAGGTTTTGAAAAATACATTCGTATTTTTTCTAATAAATACCTCATTTTTCAAATTGCAATGCCTATTTTATTGCTCAAAAATAACTTATATTGTTAAATCTAAGTCAAATGAGTGCATTAGTATTAATATTATTAATTTAAAAGCCTTCTGGGACACACATTCTTAATTTCTATGTTGCGTAGCAAATTTTTTTTTAAATGTTTTAAGATAGTCTTTTTGTCACTAGATGGTGCCGGTAAAGGTCCAATTTATATTTACTCCCTACCCCGTCTAACAAAACTTCGTAAAATGACTGGGCTATAGTGGGAACCGAGAGATCGATCGCAGCGCACGATTCTCTATAAGATCTAATGACGCTCGGTGAAGCTAATGTTGTGCACATAGCGAATAATAAAATTATATATTATATCCAAAGACTTATATATTACTAGCGTATATATAAGTCTATGATTATACCCTTTAATGTTTTGTATTTATGTCAACCATTTTATTAAGAATTGATATAAATTCAAATAAATAATTTCAGGTCACCAACAGCGAAGAAAACAAATGCACAACTGAACTACGTGAGTATTGGCCTGGTAGAATTTAAGTCCATCCCAGGGCATGCTGCCTGTGGCAAAAATGTATCCCAAAAGATGTTTGTGTCAAATTGGCTTGAATTGTTTAAAACGGAAGCTCAAAAACTACAAATACTATCAACTTATTTGGCACGGATATTTTTATTGGCATCTAGGTGCTGGGCAGAGGAAGACCTACAAGGAGTTATCTGGCCCAAGTGAAGGAAAAGGTTGATGTCGTGTCTTACCAAGAACTCAAAAGACTATAGCGGAAAAAGAGACAGGATTGGCGAATACTCCACCGACAAGAGCGTAACTCTTAAATAAGATGACGATGAGGTGCTCACATAAAAAGTGTTATTCGAAATTAGTTTGTTAAATTTATAATCTAAAAATAATCTTGCCGGCGCCCATGATCAACATGTCATTTACATTATATTTATAACCATCATAATCCTATTTATGAATTAACAGGTTGCTCCCTAAAATTAGAGAATAGAGGAAGAACACGAAACACTTCCGATCTGAAAGTTATGTTTCCAAGATTGTAACGCCCGCCATCCTTCCAATATCTTTGTGCAATTATTTTTATAAAAAAATCCTTTTTAAACAATTTGTTATCTATCTATCTATAACTATGTGACTAGATTCATTACTAAAAGGGTATGGGTTAATTAAGGTATTATCTTTTTCAGATACCTGTTCTATTAAAATGGTAAGTTAACAACATCTAAACTTTCCAGTATAACTGCATGCCATCCACGACGAAGTGACAAAACGAGCAAACAGTCAAGGGTCCAATGGAGTTAAATAAATCTCCACTAAAACGTCATTGGGCCGCATGCGAATATAAACTTTTTAAACACTTTTATTTTATGTCTAAATAATACTCTAGCTTAGTGTTTCAACCTCAAGTATTTATTCTATGGGTAAGAACAAATTAAAGCGTTACTAAATGGCGGACCCATGTGCAAGCCCGAGAGAATAAGATACGTGACCGTTCACCTTTAGACTTGCAGCGCGGCTCCGTTTTACACATTTGGTATCTGCTAATCATTTGACAGCTCATTACAGTCGTCAGATCACTCAGAAGTTTCAGGCTGCCAATCACATAGTAGGTAAATAAGCCAAGTTTAGCGCGATACGGAATTCAACACAGTAGTAACTGACTTGCAATTTTGTTACAACTGTGTCGCGTCGCCCTGTTTGCACAAGATATAGGTACAGAATTAAAATAAAAACCGGTCAAGAGCGAGTCGGGCTACTCGCGCACCGAGGGTTCCGTACAACACCACCGGGAGACCGACTCACACTTGACCGGTTTGTATTATTTGTTGTTATATTGTAGAGTTTGTTCTATAATAACACCTAGTTTGACGCTTGTATATTGCTGTTTTTACGATTGAGCGAGAAGAATAAACGTTGATAAAAACTAGTTTCTTTTAAGAGGAACCCCCTTTCATTTTTACCTTTTTGACATTTTTATTATTTGTTAACAAATCCTTCGTATTAACGCATATTCTGTGAAACTTTCAACTGTTTACCTATTACGGCTCAAAAGTTACAGCCCTAACCCCAAATAGGTGTGACGGACGGACGGACAACGTAGGTTTAGTAATAAGGTGCCCGTCAACCAGCTAGGACTGACAAACTCTGTCAGCCTAGGCTGGGTGCCTGGACACTGCGGTATTGATGGAAATGAGGCTGCTGACGAGCTGGCACGAAGAGGGGCGGAAGAGGACGCCATAGGCCCCGAGCCTTACTGCGGCATTTCTCGCAACACCTCTAGACGTATGCTATAGGAATGGGCCGTGGACCAAAGCCGTAAGCTCTGGTCGGATACACCAGGACTGAGGCATGCGAAAGAACTTGTGACCGGTTTTTCAAACAGACATACCTCGAATGCCATCAATTCAAACCGCAACGACTTAAGGCTCTTAGTACGAGCCTTAACAGGACACTGCAAGTTAAACAAACACCTACACAGAATGGGGCTTGTAGATTCAACCCCTTGCAGATTCTGCTGTGAAGCAGAGGGAACGCCCATACACCTCCTCTGCGAATGCGAAGTGCTCATTCACAGCAGGAGTCGCCATCTAGGTGGATACATAATAACATCTACTGACATTAGGGACCTCCCCTCCAAAAGCATAACACGGTTCATAAAGTCCGTGGGCCTAAAATGACCTTTAGGTCTAGGGTGACAGCAACAATAGATCTATCCAGGTCGCAGTAGCTATTTGGTCATTGACCAAGCCCTTATATAACCAAATAATAATAAGGTCCTATTTTCACCCTTTGGGTCCGAAACCCTAAAAAAAGAGCGCAACCGTATGTCAATAGTAGTTGACTATAGTAGATTGATAATAATTATAATTACTCATTTGTAATACCATGCGGTACTAATTTAAAAACCCGCCAATGGCAACCATTACATAGCACTCTGACCGAAGGTAAGCATTTATTTCAAGGACACGGACCATGTCAGAGGCCGTAAGGCGGTCTAAAAAAACTCTGACACCAGGGCTCTGCCCACACGATAAGAAGAAGAAGGAGAAGGACACGGAGTTACTGTTTCCCTATCTCTAAATTGTTGTGGGGGTAATCAGAGACATTAAACAGAGCGAAATGTTATATTTTAATGAATACAAATTAAATATTTAATCTTTGTTTTTTTTAGGAAAATATGGAGCCCTTGGGTCTCAAAGGAGAAACTGGTCCTCGGGTAATAAACATAAAATAACATTATTTCTCTTATAGGTACACGTTATTACAGGGTGTAAGGCACAAAAATAAATGAATGGTGAATTATGACCAACAAACTAGACAACTTTCACTGGTTTGCTGCGTTTGCTGGTGCCTATACTATGGAGTATGGAGTCAACCTCAAAAAACGTTAAAAAAATTTCTGTTTCATACATTGCATTGGGTAGGTACTATCGGGAACTTTACCGCCAGACCACTTAAAAAAAATCACATAATTTCGAGCAACATTAATTGTTTGGAAACTATTCATTAATTGGGTCTATTCATCAATAGGGCGGGGTTAGACAGCGCTTTTATTTTTTAGTATGCAAGCAAAAATAAGCCTAGTGGTGGTCAGGCGGAAAAGTCCGCAATAGTACCTACAAACAGAAACTCATTTTAACTCGTAAGTACTCAAAATAAAATCAGTTTTTTTTGCTTTTCAGTGTTTGCCAGGCTGTTCTTACACCCCGTATTTATCAAACCTCACGACCATAATCACCTTAGACGTGAACAGAATCATTGCCACAACTAAGACATTAAATTTAGAGGTCTTTTTCAGGGTCTACAGGGACCACAGGGGCCTCAGGGGCCACAGGGACAACTAGGCCCCAAAGGTGAAATGGTAATAATCTTTACAAAAACTTTCAATAAGGCTATTAGTGTCGGTGGCGCGTTGTGAAGAGGTATGGACACCCAACCATGAGGGCCCGGGTTCGAATCGGCACGTACGACATGCCATATGCCAATGACTTTTTTATTATTTTTATTACAAAAGCTTTTATACTTGCCTAATTTATTTATTTATTTGTACGTTCTTTAGGGTGAACTCTGGCAGGTTAATTTTGACCAACTTCTAAATATTAAATCATACTGAAACTTGGTGCTCATAGAGGAATCCGATGACAATGCAATAATATGGTAAAAGCGACCTGGTGCTGCTGCCAGATTCGTCTCCGTAAAAGAAAACTCCTCAATGTTCAATAGCACTGACTTGCCGATTTGTGTAAACGTTCAGTTTTGATAGCAAGACAAACATATAATTAACCAAGATCTGGTGCTAAAAACATAACATTGCTTCTGGCGCATTCGGGTAAAAAGTGCAAGCGACTAAAAAATAAAAATAAAATTAAAATTAAAAACACTTTTTAAAAACAAGGTTTTATTATGGCTGACTTAAACATAATAAATAAGCAAATAATTCTATTGCGACGACAATAAAATAGTTCGTATGAGTCGATTCTAATTCTATCACAGAGTACCTAGGCACTATAATTACTAATAAAAGTAACTGTATCAAAGATCGTCTTCGAAAGTATCGTCTCATTAGAATTCTTCACTTATTTATTATTTTTTAGTAAATCTGAATAAAAGCTTGTTTTTTTTAAAGTTTTTTTACTTTTAATTTTATTTTAGTAGGCAATGCTAAAAATGTCTTGCTAGTCATTATTATTTGCTTTCTTAATTTGGAATTATAACAACATTGTTGAATATTTAAGTCTCCATGTACATTGGGTGTAAACATGCATGCGTTTTTTTCGCGATTTCAATATTGGTTAGTAGTGCAAGTTGTTCAATTTGATGGTCCGAAGCCCCTCCTAAAGTACGCAATGCATTGGAGTTTATACTCTGTATACAACGTGTTAATGAATTAACGCAAAACTAGAAAGTAGTTTGTTTAGAATCGAGAGCAGAATCGAATTATCATGGTTTCAACATAAGTAATTTTTTTGTTGTTTAGGCTGATGATTAAATTAAATATACTTTATATTGAACTATAAAAATATATTTTAAGGGTCCCTCCGGTGTACCAGGCCAACCAGGCAAACCAGGACAAAAGGTAACATTAACAATTTTATATTTTTATAAATTTTATATTTGTTAGACCTTATGGTCAAAAAAAATTAACTGAAACTATTTTACGTGGATGATCAGGCCATCAAACTGAACCATACTTTCTCTATGGGACCAACATCGAAATCGCAAAAAAAACTGCAAACTTATCTTGACTGAAATGTATGGGACATTTCAGTCAAGATAAGTTTGCAGTTTTGTATCAAACTGCTGTTTTTTTTCGTGATTTCAATGTTGGTCCCGTATAGAAAGTTTTTCAGTTTGATTTAGAAGTAATTATAGTACTTTGTGGTTTGATGGTCTGAGTATCCCCTTTAAATAGTTTCTGCTAATTTTTGTTTATATACAACATGTTAATGAACAAATGCAAAACTATAAAATAGTTTGTTTAGAATCGAGAGTTGAATCGAATTATCAAGGTTTCAAGATAGGTTTATTTTGTCAAAATATTCAATATTTAATTTGTTTATTGTATAATTTAAAATTTACTTAACATAAGTACACTCACCCTACTTAATACCAAAACAAGATTCTTAAAATGTATCCATGAGTGTGAAAATAATAACAAATAATTAAGCGGAGTGTTCATCTCGGCCAAATAAAGATAAAAGGCTTAGCCGCCATCCTCATTCCATGAAGAGCCAATCTAAATGACAAAAAACAAACCAAGATGTGATACTGACTTATAGTATAAGAATTGTATACTTATAGGCATTGCCTGAGATCATGGGATTTATTCGACCGAGATGAACACCTACTCAAGACTCGGCTTTTAAAATTGGATCTCGTAACTTTTTAAGAGTGGTTTTGATTTTTGGCTACTTTTTTACATGAAATGTTTTGATGGGTTCTCTGTTTCTGTAATTCGAAACAGCCTTAAAATGTCGTTGCTATTTGGAATTAAGTAAAGTTAAACCACGAAAGTAAAACGTTATTCTAAACGAAAACCTCATTCACTTGAGAGCCATTTCTTTGCAGGCTGGCTTGCAACAAAAAGTGTTTAGGTTTGAGCTTTGGGTTTAAGGTCAAATTTATACAAAACTTTGACGCACAATACGCGTAGACGGTATTAATATAAGTAACTTTGTATATATGGAAAAATAGTTTAGAAAATCTAGATGCCGCGTCACAAATAACATTTGCATTTTATAAAATAATTATGAAGATATAAAGCTTTGAATTTTTTTTTTTCAAAATTTTAGAAGCCTTATATCTTCGTATATATACATAAATTACAAATGTTATTTGTGACCCGGCAATTAGATTTTCTAACCTATTTTTTCATGTATATAATATTACTTTTATTAATTCTGTCTATGCGTATTGTGAGTAAAACTTTTGTATGGACTGAAACCACCTCAATGTTCTGTAAAGTAGGTACAACATAACATAGGTAACATAATGATGAATAAATACATCAATTTCAAGATTAAATCGCCGATAATTTTCCTGTCCACTTTAGAGGTATTCTGTAGCTCTTAGTCAGCGGAATAGATGTTCACCAAAACAAAACAAGACCATCTCGGTGGTTTCTAAAAAGAATAATTCAAATTGGTAAAGAAGTGCTGAAGTTATCGGGTAGCATACCTACATATAAAAAAACAGGCCAATTGATAACATCCTCCTATTTTGAAGTCGTAAATTAGGAATAAAACAATGTTGATTTAAAACTGTAACTACTAAGAAAATGAAATGTGTGATGGATATAATAATTACGATTTTAAAATGATTTAATGCTATTTTGTTTTTAGGGTGAAGAGGGATTCAAGGGACTGAAAGGTGAAATTAGTGAAAAGGGCGACAAGGGTGAAAAGGTAATTTTATGTCACTGAATTATGGGTATAATAATAACTTTATGGAAATAAGTATATCATGAGGCCGTCAACGAACTCGGCCACCACGGACTCTCCTGCTCCCGGAGCGCTGGCCGCTGGTCACGCCACGCAACATTGAACGACGTTATCCGTCGGGCCTTTGTTACTGCCAATGTACCCGCGATCTTAGAACCTAGAGGTTTAGTTCGGAGCGATGGGAAGAGGCCCGACGGAATAACGCTCATTCCATGGAAATTGGGGAGCTCGCTGGTCTGGGACGCTTCCTGTTTAGGTAGTATATACACTGGCACCGTCCCACGTCCATGCGACCTCATCCCATGCGGGTGCGGCGGCGGCTACCGCGGAAAACCTCAAACGGCGCCTATATGTAAACCTCGGCGAGGCTTACATATTTGCACCGTTTGGGGTCGAGACGTTGGGTCCGTGGGGGCAAGAGGCGCGCCGATTATTTTAAAAATTATCGGCGCGCCTAATCGAGGTCTCCGGTGACCAGAGGGCTGGCAGCTACCTCGGTCAGCGCATCAGCCTGGCCATACAAAGAGGTAACGCTGCCAGCCTCCTGGGAACCTTGCCGCCAAGCGGCGGTATTTTCGAAGACATTTTTTTTGTAAGTAGTGTTAGTTTTGTTTCTTTTTTGTTTTTTCTTTAGGTTAATGGTTATGTATATAGTGCTTTAATGTATATAATATTTGTTCAATAAATAAAAAAAAATTTACTTGTTGGATATCTCTATGGGTTAGACAATACACATCAAACTGATAACTTTTACTATGGAGGTGCTATGGAGCAAAAATGAAACCGCACAACAAAATCTGCTATTTCATACAAAATTGCAATTGCCAGCTCAACTCAAATATCATGGAAATGATTTTTTTGCAATTTCAATGTTGGCTCCATAGTGAAAGTCGTTTAGTTTGATGGTCTGAAACACCCTGTTCAATATGTAACGCATTTAATTTTACACCCTGTATAAAATTTTACAGTTAGAAAGTAATATTTGATTAATGATTATTTAAGGGTCCTCAAGGTCAGAAAGGTGATACAGGCGTTGGATTACCAGGAAGAAATACATGTTCCTCCTGCATCGCTGCAGATGATGGTAGGTATCTATATTCTATACCAACATAATTATTATATTATATCCTCTTAAGACAATCTTGAGTCTGTTAACGTACTTATATTTTTTTTTCCGTAGGTTCTGATGCCGACTTTGTTCTACCCGAAGATATTCATGATTGTATGATCCGCAAAAAAGGACCTGTAACCGGTATGTGCCAATGATATCTTATTATAATTATACATTTTAAATCAAATTAAATAAAAATAATCATTTATTGCCTTAGGTTTTTTACAATCTAAAGTACAAAATGATATAGAATTACAGGACTGAGGCAAAAGGTCAATGACTCTTTATACAGGTTTGTTAGAAGTCCCTACAGGTTGATATAACTTTACAGGAAAAGATAAGATTTACATATCAGATCAATTTGAAGCCATATGTGATAATGTGGAGAAGAACAGGACATGCATCCATTTGAGAGATCGAGCAAATAGTTCTATAATCGAAACCAAATCTATCACCCATAGAAATAAACCATTTTGGGTCAGTGAGGACGATGGATTCGATTTGTCGGATCTTTATGGGGTAAGATCTTTGAATACTTAAAATGGAGGAAGACGTAACTCCTGTCAACGCACGAGATACACAATCGTACAACAACGTACTATGAGATACACAATCAACGCTCCAAAGGTATTGCGTAGCATCATTGGCACGTAAAAAAGGTAAAAGAAACAAAAAGGTATGAGAAAGGTTCGTCATCAACATGACACCTTTTTAAGGGGATGATGGGGCACCAACATCGAAATCACGAAAAAAAAATACGAAAACGCATGTTAATTTTTTCGCAAAAACAATAACAGCTGTGCCATACAGTTTGCAGTTTTGAATGAAACCTGCTGTTTCATTTTTTTTATTTCGATGACAACAGAATTTTTTCTCAAAATTCAAATTCAAAATTCAAATTTTTTTATTCAAAATAATATCACATATAGCTTTTTGACGTCATTTTTTCAGTACCTACCAAGACCAGACATTTTGATCATTCAAATAGTCATCGAGTTTATAGTAGCCCTTTTTACAGAGGACTTGTTTAACATGGGACTTAAACTTTTTGTCTGGCAAGTTTAGAATATCCTCTGGTATCTTATTATAATAGCGTATACAGTGCCCCATGAAAGATGTGTTGACCTTACTGAGTCGAAAATGTGGGGATACTAATTTATTTTTATTTCTTGTATTGTATTTATGAACGTCACTGTTTTTGGGAAAGAGATACAAATTTTTCGTATTCTAGATTTCGTATTGGTCCCATAGAGAAAGTTGTTCAGTTTGATGGTCTGATCAGTTATACTACGCTATACTATAATAGCGTATAACTGATTAGGTGCCTGCGGTGTGAAATATTACGTAACAGTACCTACTTTCGCCAGAGTACCTTTCGTGCACTTTCTTTCTATTAGATACAGGGTGTAAGTGACAGCCTAGCAAATACTGAAATGGTTAACTAAGAGCATCAAACTGAATAACTTTCACTATGGAGCCTACCTCAGGAAACGCGAAAATAAATCAGCTGTACATACATCAGCCCATACATTTTAGTCGGATAGGTACAGCAGTTTTGTATGGGACAGTTGATTTTTTTTCGCGTTTCCTGACGTAGGCTCCATAGTGAAAGTTGTTCAGTTTGATGGTCCGACTTCACCGTTTCAGTATTTGCTAGGCTGTCACTTACACCCTGCAGAGTGACAATCGACAGACGTCATATTTCACACGCTCCATTACCACAGGTACCTACTCAGTTAAATGCTTTACATACTTAAAGCCCGATCAGAAAAAAAAATCCTCGCCATGTTGCGGAAAATCATTGTAACTAATTTTTGTACCTGGAACGCTGACATTAAAGGTCATAGTCGATTGTAGCGCTCCCAAACTAGGTTTTTTAAGTTTCTGGTTAGGTTTTAACTTATACTCAAAAAAGAGCGATGATAGCGCCGCTATCATCGCATATCTCTCCACGGAAGAGAGCTAGCGCCTCAATCCTGAGGCCGCGGTTCGATTTCTGGCCTGTACCACTAAGTTCTTCAGAAGTTATGTACGGTTGTATTTAGGTATCATTTACCAGCTCGGCGGTGAAGAAAAACATCGTGAGGAAACCTGCATTCCCGAGGATGAAAAGAAAATACCATATGTTCGGAGGTATGCGTAAAATATGCGCATGTTATAATTTAGTTTGATGTATCACTTTTGATGCAATAAAACAGCAAATTTATTTTTGTCTCTTTCGCTATTCCTACAGGAGAGAATTTTGTTTTTATATTTAAAAAAAAGAAGTCAATAAAATTCAATTTTATATCGCTTCATTGTTAACTTTTCTACATTATTTTATTTAAGGTTACAGAGAATCAAATAGAATGGCTTGTCTCTCACTCTACGTCCACTACTTTAGAAATAACTTACCATTGCAAGAACTCTTACATATTACGTACAGACAAGGGTGTTGATGGGGATCTACGACTAATGTCCTGGAAAGATGCAGTGATAGGACCTCGTCGTTCGGAAAATTCTCCATATTTTTATGATGTCTCGACGGAGAACGATGGATGCAAGGTATTTTTTTCATTTGGTTACAAATTAAACCGGCCAAGTGCTAATGGGACTCTCGCACCAAAGGTTCCGTTTCCGTACCGCTACATAAAAGACGAAAGAATAATAGTAAGAGCGCTTCTAAGAAACCACGCGACACGCCGGAAATGCGGCAAGTTGGCGGCCATGCTAAGGGTTGTTACAATTACGTTCCGAAGAAATGAAATACAATATAAGACAATCGATATGAAATAAGTCTAATCTTTTAATATTTTATTAATTGATATGATATGACTGTGTTGTTAAACGCAAATAGCGCGTTCAGACGACCCACACCCGCGCACGACACTTGTTTCGGTACCAGCGTTTTACCTGCATTGAAATACAAGATTGTTAACCAAGGGATGAAAAGTCACCCATTAATCACGAGATTGTTGGCGCCCCGAACCCATGTTCGCTATAGTTCGAGTATGAAATGGGTGACTTTCACCCAAGTTAAACACGCTCCTTTTCATCTCGTCTACGAATTAATTAAACATAAACCAGATAATACAAAATAGATTTCTGAATCGCTCTATGAATTCATTTTCAAATATTAGTAAATTACTATTTCTATGTTCATTTTAGGCTACGTTTCAGAAGTGCGATTTTTGAATCTCATTCGGTGAATTCAGCAGTTGTAAATGTTAAAATTACTATGGAGATATGCATCATTCTACTGCTGATTTAACTTTCAAAAATTGCACTCCTAAAGTATGGTTTTTGAAAGTCAAATCAGCAGTAGAAAGATGCGTCTCTCCATACATTTTCAACTGCAGAGTTCAACGTATGAGATTCAAAAATCAAACTCCTGAACGTTTGGAAATCACTCGGGGTGCCAATATACGAAGGACAAAAAAAGGATACGAAGATTGTGTATGCTTGAGTGAGACAGATAGACTTCCCTAGTGATTTTTATAAGTTTTAAAACGGATCCAAAAAATTTGCAACATCTTGCATTACCTCCCTTTTTTTCGCGCAACTTAATGACTTTTTTTTTATACAAGCATTTTTTTTTGACTCGCTTTTATATTAACTTTTTTCTTCGCGCAGAAAAGAAAATGCATATAATTTATACAAAAGTCTCGAAATGGTAATAATTATTGTTATAATAAGGTAACTCTAACTACTATTGTAATTCGAATATTTTTGTTCATAATAATTTTAAAAATTAAGAATTAATATAATGTTATCGAAGTGTGGCTGTATAGGTTTCTGCCTTTGCTCAGTATAGACGTCGATTTTTTTTAATTACTTTTCCGCTCTAGGGAGGAAATGCATCATTTTCCACCCGCTTCTTAGATAAACAATGGCCTACTTTCAGAGTATGAGAGATGAAATAGTAGATGACACACCGAGGGCAAGAAAGTTAGAAAGGTCTCAGATCTCGTGTAATTTTTGGCTGACGTCAACAAACATGTGATCTGAGGCTTTTTATTTACTGCCCGAGGTTAGTATACTATTTTTCTCCTCGACGGAGGCAGAAAGCGGCAACTTCGTTTAGCGCAGCGGGACGATAGTTGACGCTTTCTGCCCGGAGCGGAGGGGTGAAAAATACATTGCATAATATGATTTGAGTCGTATGACTAAAACACATTATGGCGCGCGGAGCGGGTTTGGGTCGTCTAAACGCGCCCTTATAATACCTTCAACCTTAACTTCAGGCGCTGTACCCGCACTTTCGATTTTCGATATATCGAGACTGTTTCAGTCCGAACTTCATTGTAATAGAGTTGACATTGGAACGAAAACGTTCACGCAATTGCGAAGTTCGAATGTCCGGGTAGAGGCCCTGAATCAGATTTTCTAGAATATTTTCCAGATGTAGATTGAGAAGAGAGATTTGATTGATTAATGTAAAAAAAATTGTTTTCAGGATTCTGGAGATCACAAAACGGAATGGAGGCAAAGCACTATTCAAATGAACAGTCGTCTTAAAGTATTACCTGTTACAGATTTTTATATTAGAGATATTAGAGAAGGCGAAGAACAGAAATTTTATTTAGAGCTTAAAGAACTTTGTTTTAACTTTTAATTCACCTATGTATGTGCCGTTGTTGTATGGTTTCCATAATAAACAGCCTTATAGTGCTTGCTTGGGATCATTACAATGTATGTGCCTGTGAGCGTTATATATTTTATTATTTATGCGGCCAGAGCGCTCTGGGTACCCTCCAACATGAACCGAACCTGCACCACATCCTGGGTTAGTTTAGTTTTAAGTCACTTTATTTATAATTTTATTTAATGTTATTATTTTATGAACCTTTCGAATAAACAATAATTTCACTTTATTTATTTATTTAATATAATATAACATACAGGTATAGAAACTTTATGCTCTACACATCTAAACTATTATAAAACTGTAACAGGAAGTTTGTCTGTACATTGAAGATATTAACAAAAAAAAGGTTAAGATATGGTTTTTAGGGGTCTCTAATTCCATATCAGCAATTTTTGAATTTTTTGTCTGTCTGTTTGTTTGTTTGTTTGTGTTTGTTTGTTTCAACGAGCATCACGCGAACACTACTAAACCGATTTTGATGAAACTTTTTTGTTTGATAGCTTATGATCTGACTTAAAATCGGGTATATAATTTGTGCGAACAAAGTCGCGGGTTAACGTTCGTATAATATTCAGGTATAGAAACTTTATGCTCTACACATATGGTTATAAAATTGTAAACTTGGCGTGTACATTGAAGATATTTACAAAAATATTAATTGAGGGCATTTAGGACCAATGACATTAGTAAACTAATGTACCTAACCAATAACACTGTACCTAATGGAATTAATTGAGACAATTGTTAGAATTTTTGTCTGTTTGTCTATTTATCTGTTTGTCTGTGCATGTATCACTTAAAAACTACTGAACCGATGTCAAAATGTTTATAAATATGTATCGCGATCGCGAATTTTATAATTTATAAATTACCGTACAATACCAAAGTAAGTTATGCAGTGCAAAGGCATAATGTCATCATCATCATATCAGCCGACAGACGTCCACTGCTGGACATAAGCCTCCCCCAAAATGGGGGGATTTGCCATAATCGCCACGCTTGGCAGGCGGGTTGGCGATCGCAGTTGGATTGAATGTGTGTACTCAGAGGATGCTGCTGCCCATCCTCCGGTAGATCCCTTAGTCGCCTTTTACGACACCCACGGGAGGAAATGGGATGGTGCTATTCTTAGCCGACACCACACGGCATAGGCAAAGGCATAATGTGATGCCTCTCAATTTTATTAAACTGATATGAAATAGTCAGTCTTTTAAATACCCAGAACATTTATAGATGCCTTCATCTAGGTATTTCCATCTTGATAAAATTTAACACTCCAGTTTAGTCTGAAAAATCATGCACTGAAACCTTCTAGAAAATTCTAGTTGCTAACTTAGATCATATTAAGATAAATGGAAAGGCCTCTTCCAAATCTTCTCCTCGGTCAATAACTTAAATCGTTTAACAGCCATTCCCAATATTCGATCTATCTCTGGTTTTGCCTTACTACAGCAAGAAAAATTAAAACCGCCTTCAAAAAAACTAAAAAGTTAAAAAATAATATTGCAGCCGATGACTTTTTCGTTCGCATCATAAGAACATTAATTTGTTGTCTGTCAAGCCGGTACGATTCACGTCAGGGTTTGCATTAGCATTTTGGCTTGGCTTGACACCGACGTCTATAAAACCAATTAATGTTCTTATGATGCGAACGAAAAAGTCATCGGCTGCAATATTATTTTTTAACTGTTTAGTTTTTTTTTAAGACGGTTTTAATTTTTTGTTAAAATTTTGTTTATTTTACAATTTTCAGTGGTGAATTCATTAGTTCAATTTAAGAGTAATGCTTTAAATTCACAAACGCACTAGCCGGCATTACGATTTTCAAAGGTTCCCCTCAATTTACCTAGGATGCCATCATCAGATCCTGGTTTCCTTATCATGGTAGCACCCTTCAAATATCTTCTTTCCAACAAAAAAAGAATCATCAAAATCGGTTCATAAACGACGAAGTTATCCGCGAACACACATAAAATATATATATATATATACAATATATACGGTCAAATTGAGAAACCTCCTCCTTTTTTGAAGTCGGTTAAAGAGTCTATCGATCTCTTGTTTTACCGTCCCAATAAACTTACCTACGGTAGGCAATCCTACCCCTGCTTGCTATCTGTCGACAGGAGGACGAGTAAGCTATCCGTTGTTTATGAAGATGACAGTTCGTGCCATAAACTTAATATTAAGTTTAAGGTTCTTGCATTTCAATAAAATTAGAAGTGCCGTCTGTCAGTAACATTGGCTACCTCTACTTCTGGTTTTTAGGTCTCGTTTCTTGTTGCACAAATTATATACCAGGTTGTAAATCAAATCATAAGCTTTCAGACAAAAAGTTTCATCAAAATCGGTTCAGCAGTTTTTGCGTGATGATCGAACAGACAGACAAAAAATTAAAAAAAAAAGAGATTTGGAGTCAGAGACACCTAAAAATCAAATCTTTTTTTGTAATTATCTTCAATGTACTGACACACTCTTCTCTTAAAGTTTTTACCCGACTGTGCGACGCAAAGGAAGGGTAATGTGTTTATCAGCCTATGTAGGTATGTATGTATGTAAGTTTGTTCCTTTGTGGCACACTACCAAACGCGTTGGACGATTTTGATGATTCTTACGTTAATCTATTTGTTTCTTACGTTAATCTTAATCTTGCAAGTGTAACTAAAGACATGACAGCAATCAAAATTTAATATGGCGACAACCAGACGCCACATTGAAAAAAATAAAAAAATTAAAGTTGAAGAGCTATGTTAAGTGGAGTATCATTGAATAGGTATTTAAAAATTTTGGTTTCTCTTATCATTTTTCATTTGGAATGACAATTTAGGATCTATAACGATTTAAAGTTGGAAAAACTAAAAAGTGTAAAATAAAAAAGTTAATAAAAAAAAATGAAAAACCTTGCGTACAAAGTCAACATTAAATCAAAACTGAAAAGAAAAAAAACAAGTCCAGTATTCTTAAATTATTTTATGTAATATTTAAGCGACTTCAACAGTCGGGACCCATAATGGGTCATTCCCAATAATGGGTCCCGACCGTTGAAGTCGCTTAAATATTATTTAAAAGAATTCTAGACTACCTGCTGAACTTGTTTTTTTCTTTTCAGTTTTCATTTCATTATAATAATATATTTAATTATCATTCCTGAAAAGACATATTCACTAGGTACTATTAACTATGATTTTAAACAAAAAATGTTAATTATTTATAGCTACAGGATACTAATTTCAAATGAGTTCACTTCTAATTATAATCTTTGCTAAAAACAATGAAGCTTACGACCACAAAATTCCTATTGCAGTTAATAAGGAAGGAAAACGATTATTCATAATTTAAATAAAATAATAACCACCTATAATAGGTACACTCTAATCATTTTGCTTTGCCAGTGAGCATTGGTTCGCCTCTCAGTATTCAAAAGACTGAATAAGTAGAGAGCATTAGAAGCTAAAAATTCGATTTCTCATCATGGAAATCAGAGTTTTATTGTGGTTTTGTTTTATTTGGTTTATGGAGAATACAGGTAAGATAAAACATTAGTCGTATGATTCTCTGCTTACAGGTAGAATAATAGGCCACCCCATCTTTTCACTTAAAAGTAGGTACTGTAGCCATGGGACTTTATAATTACCAAAAACGTACCGATTGCCATTTGATATTGTTGTAAGGTACGCCATTTATTACTAATATACAGGAAACGCTGAAAGTTTTTTAAGGGGACGATCAGACCATTAAACTGAACAACTTTCTTTATGAGACCAACACCTAAATCGAGAAAAAAAAATCTGCTGTCCCATTCTCGAGTAGGTTCATGAGGGTTCATGAGTTTTGTATGGAAGAGAGGATTTTTTTCGCTATTTCGATGTTGTGCAATAGATAAAGTTATTCAGGAGTGTGATTTTTGAATCTCATTCGGTGAGTTCAGCAGTTGTAAATGTCAAATTTGCTATTGAGATATGCATCTTTCTACTGCTGATTTGACTTACAAAAATCGCACTCCTGAAGTAAGATTTTTGAAAGTCAAATCAGCAGTAGAAAGATGCGTATCTCCATACATCTTCAACTGATGAGTTCAACGTATGAGATTCAAAAATCGCACTCCAGTTCGATGGTGAGATCATCCCCTTAAAAAAGTATCAGCATATTAAAAAGGACGCTCTATACACGGTGTTAGGGTAAACAGTTGCATTACTTTAAGGGGTCATTGTACCTATTATACTGAACAAGTTTCCCTGAGAAACCCTCCTCTAGGAAATTCGCAAATAAAATTTTAGACTTTCCATACTAAGTACTATGCAATCAGGTGATCGGACATTTTGTATGAAAAGTCGAATATTCTTTTTGCGAATTTCCTATATGTTTCTTGGAGAAAGTTGTTCAGTATCATGGGTACAATCACCCCTTAAAGTAATGCAACTGTTAACCCTAACACAACTAACCTCCGCCGTAGCAAAAAAAAATTAAAATGTCTAAAAATTTTAAATTTTGGTTTTATCGCTTTGTTTCTGTACCGTCATGTTCATTAAACAATAGGGATGATGACTGATCCTAGAAATATTGTGACGATTCACATAAATAGGTTAAATTTAATAGCAACATATTTAAACGAAATTCCAATTTCATTCCTTTAAATAAATATGTTGTAGTATACCTTATCTTGTTTTTTTTTCGTCTTAGACGAACCCAATATCTGTTGTAATATATTATTACGTAGCGTTAAGACCTTTTTTATTTGTAACAAAAAATCAAGAAAGCATAGATTATTGTAACATAGTTTCTAAGTCTTAATATAAAAATGTGAAATTTCAAAAAAAATTGAATGAATAGATTAAAAACAAAAAGTTATAAGCTATTGAAAAATGTTTTTTTACATGTTCTATCTCTTTCATGCAAAACAGGTGTTTGTATGACACGTCGTCATGATTTGTATGAGAATACTCAATTATAACGTCACTTTTGTTTACTTCAAACATGGTGTTAATATTTTTGTCTACTTAGAAGGCGATGAAAAATACATTAGTATTTTCTATTAAATACCTCATTTTAAAAATCTTATTGCCTATTTTATTGCTCAAAAATAATGTATATTGGTAAATCTAATTCAAATGAGTGCATTGGTATTAATATTATTAATTTAAAAGCCTTCTGGGAGATACAATTTTGATTTCTATATTGCTTAGCAAATTTTTTTAAATATTTATTCAGATAGTCTTTTTGTCACTAAATGATGCCGGTTTCAGTTTAAAAGTCCAATTCATAATTACTCCCCACCCCTCCCAACAAAATTCCGTAAAATGACTGGGCTAAAACCTGTCACATTGCAGGTAAAAAAGGGCTTTTTATCAACGGTTTGTATCATCATCATCTTTAACCGCCCTATGTTGCCAATGGATAAACTTTTCACTACCAATAAATACAATATACAAAAACACCGAAAATTTTAGTCTGTTGTAGCTATACAACGTGTTAATAAATTAGCGCAAAACCTCATACACCCCAACTGATTTATAACAAAATAATTAGAATGAAACAATAATTTCAATATTTAGTCACAGTCATAGTCATAATAGTCTATTGCTCCATGTGGTTACGTAAGGTGGACACATAAAAATAGGGCGCACATGAACCTTGTAAGGGCACTGAAAACTAAACGTAGTTATAATATATTAATTATTAACTTTTTACAATATTTATCTTATTCAATATTTATCTTACTCATTATTGACATATTTATTTTACTTACTGTACGCAATCGAAAAACTCTTGTAGGGAATAAAAGCATCTCGTTATAAGGAATTCTTTTAGTTTTTGATGGAAACCTGATTGTTTTTCAATATTTCTTATGTTTGAAGTTAATTTATTATAGATTTTTATTGACACACTAGCTGACCCCGCGAACTTTGTTCCGCCTTAGAGGAAAAAAAAAAATAATGTCTTAAAAAGTATCCTATGTCCTTCTCCTGGTTCTTAGCTACCTCCCTATCAATTTTCAACCAAATCGGTTCTGCCGTTCTTGAGTTATAAATAGTGTAACTAACACGACTTTCTTTTATATATATAGAACTTTGTTCCGCCTTAGAGGAAAAAAAAAAATAATGTCTTAAAAAGTATCCTATGTCCTTCTCCTGGTTCTTAGCTACCTCCCTATCAATTTTCAACCAAATCGGTTCTGCCGTTCTTGAGTTATAAATAGTGTAACTAACACGACTTTCTTTTATATATATAGAACTTTGTTCCGCCTTAGAGGAAAAAAAAAATAATGTCTTAAAAAGTATCCTATGTCCTTCTCCTGGTTCTTAGCTACCTCCCTATCAATTTTCAACCAAATCGGTTCTGCCGTTCTTGAGTTATAAATAGTGTAACTAACACGACTTTCTTTTATATATATAGAACTTTGTTCCGCCTTAGAGGAAAAAAAAAATAATGTCTTAAAAAGTATCCTATGTCCTTCTCCTGGTTCTTAGCTACCTCCCTATCAATTTTCAACCAAATCGGTTCTGCCGTTCTTGAGTTATAAATAGTGTAACTAACACGACTTTCTTTTATATATTTAGAACTTTGTTCCGCCTTAGAGGAAAAAAAAAATAATGTCTTAAAAAGTATCCTATGTCCTTCTCCTGGTTCTTAGCTACCTCCCTATCAATTTTCAACCAAATCGGTTCTGCCGTTCTTGAGTTATAAATAGTGTAACTAACACGACTTTCTTTTATATATATAGATGATATGTGCCTGAACTAAAAATTTAAAGTTTTTCTCATTTTAAATTTGAGGCAAAAATTATTTGTTATCATTTTAGCAATTAATGAAAGCGTTAACTTACTCATGGATACATTTTAAGAACCAAGCTTGCTTTATAGGTAGTAAGTAGAGTGTAAGTGAGATTTTCAATTTTACGAACACATTATTTTATATTTTGAAAAAAATTACATTTGTTGAAACAATTAAGTATAATTCGATTCTGCTCTCGATTCCATATAAACTACTTTTTAGTTTTGCGTTAATTCATTAACACGTTATATGAACATCGACTGCATAAAAGTCGACAAATTCAAATATGTCTTTTGCGTGGTTTAACTATTAAAATGAAATAACGCATTAACAAAAATGTTTCCCCAAAATTAGGGAATAGAGAAGAAACCTAAACACCTTGAGATATAATACAACAGCAAAATTTTTGAGACTGTAACGCGATCTACCCAGTACATACCACTATGATATCACTGATGTAGGTGTGTGAGGTTTTTTATTTCCTGTCCCATGATTTTTTTAGAACAAGATAAAAATAAAGTCCAGTGGCTGAAGGATTCACCGACAGACGTATTAGTGCGTGCTTTATCTTTTTTGTTAGATCAAATTGCGTAATCCTTCAGATTACGCTACTCCCAAAGCAATAGCAGCCATCATTTTAAAAAGTATTTTGTTTTTCAGTTGCATCGTCACCAAAAGGATTACTGGTAATATTTTGTGAATTCTCTTTTAGCTTATTCTTTGAATTATTAAAATTATGTCAATACCTTGTAGAACAATATACCTACCATTACCTATTCTGTGCCTTAGTTTAGCCATATCACAGACTACTATAAGTCATATTTAGTCATGCGTAGTCCTTGTCACCTCAGACACCTCCTGTCCTTAGGTTATAGGCAAGATGGGCGGGACGGGGTACGAGTTAAACTAGGACTTTGTCGGCGAATACAGAGCGCAGGATAAGACTTAGGAACATGGGACCGGCGGCGTCTTTAAAAACCCGATACCTTTTCAGTCCGGATCAGTAGGTACCATAATCGATTAGGGTTTTTTTGCGCAAAGTCGTGAAAAAACCTAGTCCATTACAGTAGACTACGCCAGGTAAATACCTATAACAACACCTAGTATATTATAGTCTGTTTCCTGTTGGGGTACCATTATATTGTCACATTGAATTTAATTTGTGCGAACTGATATAAGTTTTAATGACATAAAATTTAAATAGTGTTAGTGATACCTATGATTTAAATTTATTAAAGCATTTATTTTAGTTACATCTAGAAGTAAAATATTAGTTGTATGTATGTTGATGTAATTTATTATTATTATTACAGTATTATTTTGAAAATAAATTTTATGAAAATCGGAAAACAAATATTTGTAGATACTTCTCATAAAAACTACTGTATGCAATGTAGAAATAATTTGGCGGATTTAGTCTTTATTATTCGTCATGGAACATTGATCAGATAATCCTAAAAAAGTACTACTATTTAATCAGCCTATTTTTAGTGATAATCAGATTTACAAAATACTTGTAAAAAATTCAAAAAAGTCTCTTTTTATTTTATTTTAATTAGACACAGATTTTAAATATTGACCAGTATCGCCTAAGATTTTACATGTTTTTTTTACGCGTTCAGTGTCGCATATAACACAACCACAACAGAAGTGAAATGAACTTTAGGAACTACAATCACAATCGAAATAAGACCATCCTTAAATAAATCGAATAATAGCGAATAATAAAATTATACATGATTACTTATCTCGTCTTATATTTTGTATCAATGTCAACAATTAGGAATTGAAATAATTAAAATTAATAATTTCAGGTTACCAACAGCGAAGAAAACAAATGCACAACTAAATTACGTAAGTATTGGCCTGGCTGAGTTTAAGTTCATCGCAGCGCATGCTGTGGTAAAAAATTGTACCCATTGACTTACACTCTAACGATAAACAAAACCTTTCATAGAAACAACATGTCACACAAAACAACACATAAAGTAAACTCGGGAACATCAATCCGGTGCGGACACGTATTCAAGTGATGTATCAAACTGGCTTAAGAATTGTGTAATTACGAAAGCTCAAAAACTACAAATACTTGATATCATTGACAAATCCTACTTATCAACTAATTTGGGTCGCATGTTTTTATTTGCATTTAGGTGCTGACTTAAAAGGGGTTTTTCGAAATTAATATGTTAACTTTATTTGTAGATATATATAATATTGCCGTGTCGTGTCGGCTAAGAATAGCACCATCCCATTTCCTCCCGTGGGAGTCGTAAAAGGCGACTAAGGGATCTATCGGTGGATGGGCAGCAGCATCCTCTGAGTACACACATTCAATCCAACTGCGATCGCCAACCCGCCTGCCAAGCGTGGCGATTATGGCAAATCCCCCCATTTTGGGGGAGGCTTATGTCCAGCAGTGGACGTCTATCGGCTGATATGATGAGATATAATATTATATATGGATCCAGCCAGATGTACCCACCTAAAAATAACCTTGCCGGCGCTCATGAAAAAAACGTATTTTACATTATAACCTTCAATCCGATTTATGAATTAACAGGTTGCTCCCTAAAATTAGGGAATCGAGGAAAAACACGGAACACTTTCGATCTGAAAGCTAAAATTCCAACATTGTAACGCATTATTTTTATAAAAATTCGTCTTTAAACAACGTGTTATCTATCTATCTATAATTATGTGATTAGATTCATTACTAAGAGTGTATGGGTTAATTAAGATATTCTCTTTTTCAGATACCTGTTCTATTAAAATGGTAAGTTAACAACATCTATACTTGCCAGTAAAACTGCATGCCATCCACGGCGAAGTGACCAAACGAGCAAACCGGCAGGGGCTGGCGCTCAATAAATCTCCATTAAAATAACAACTTATTATTTTATTTTTAATTAATGGCTGGTTACTTGCTCTAGCGCGGCAACTCAGCCAATGTCAAGAAGTTTAGTGTTTTAATCTCAATTATTATTCTATGGGTAAGAACGAATTAGAGTCTTACAAAATGGCGGAGCCACGTGCAAGCCCGAGAGAATAATTACACATTTGGTATCGTGCTAAGCATTTGACAGCTGATGACAACCGTTTGACAGATCGATTTAGAAGATTTTGATTTGATCGATTAAGAGATTAGAAGTTTCAGGCTGTCAAACACATAGTAGGTAAATAAGCCATGTTTAGAGCGATACGGATTTCAACAGAGATGAATAGTACAACTTGCAATTTGGTTACAACTGTCGTGTGTCCCGTTGCTCCGTTTGCACAAGATATTATACTGAATTTAAAAAAATCTTTTTTGACTATAGTTGATTGATACTGATTACTCGTGTTATACCATCACTGAAATAAATGTTTTGTTCAATATAACCAAGCTTTTGTGACTTCCAAACTGTTTTGTAGCATATAACCAAACGTTTGGTTATAATTTGGTTATATCTAACAAAACATTTTTTTCTGTGATCATGCCGTACTGATCTTAAAACCCGCAAGTGGCAACCATTGCGCTCTGAACGAGAGTAATCATCTATTTCAACGACACGGCCTAGTTCTCTTCCATTTTCAATAGCTCTACTGTATCGTGGTGTTACTCAGGGACATTAAACTTAGCAAAAGGTTATATTTTGATCAAGACAAACTAAATGTTTAATCTTTTTTTTCAGGACGATATGGTGTCCTTGAGTGCGAAAGGAGATACTGGTCCTCGGGTAATAAACATAACATTACTATACTATACATACACATTATTATAGGGTGTAAGGGGCAGCCACGGACCTGAAAAAAAGACGGACGGAATCTCGTCTCAAAAGTGAAGCACCCATTTATATGAGTGTGCGTGCTGTCGCCCTGTCGCGCGGTACATAATTGCGGCGGGTTGTCGGACCTGCACCTAGAACTGGTGCGTCTGTGTGAGTGTAGGTCCCTTGTAGAACATACGAAATTGTGGGACCTTGCATGCTTTACCTCTTTTTAGTGTGAAATTAAAAACAATAATGGCAAAAAATAATGGAGTGTGAATTCAGACCATCAAACTGACAACTTTCACTATGCTGAAACCTATATTACAGAGCCGAACTCGAGAAACGCTAAAAAAATGTGCTGTTTTATCCATTGCATAGGGTAGGAACTCAAAACTCATACTCAAATTAAATCTCAGATTTTTTTGCGTTTCCTTCACCGTTTCAGTATTTGGCAGTTTGTCCTTGCACCCCGTATTTATCAAACCTCACGACCATAATCACCTTCGACGTGAACAGAATCATTGCTACATTTACGATGTGTATTATAAGATTTATACGACATAAAAATTAGAGGTCTTTTTCAGGGTCTACCGGGACCACAGGGGCCCCAGGGGCCACAAGGGCCACAGGGGCCACTAGGCCCCGAAGGTGAAATGGTAATTATATTTACAAAAAGTGTCTTAAGTCCATAGAGTTGGTGGTGCGTTGCGGAGAGGTATGGACACCCCATCATGAGATCATCACCCGGGTTCGAATCGGCACGTACGACATGCCACGTACCAATGACTTTTTCCGTACGTACGTAGTACCGATTGCTCTCAAACGGTGAAAGAAAACATTTTGAAGAAACCTGCATTCGCTGAAAAAGAAATTCTTATGCCTAAGTGAAGTCTACCAAGGTGCATTGGGCTCGCGTGCTGGACTAATGCATATACACCCTCTTCCTGGATTACACTTTACTGATCTTATTTATCTTATTTGGCATCATATTCAGTTCAACGACTAATGAATGAGAGCGTCGGTGGCGCGTTGCGGAGAGGTATGGACACCCAATTATGGGGGTCCGGGTTCAAATCCGCACGGACAACATGCCATGTACTAATGAGTTTTTCTAACTTATGTATGTACGTAATACCGACTGCTCTCAAACGGTGAAGGAAAACATCGTGAGGAAACCTGCATACACTGATGAAGAAATTCTGATGTGTATGTGAAGTCTATCGATCCGCATCGGGCACGCGTGGTGGACTAATACCAATATACCCTCCCTGAGGGTAGGCCTGCAGTGGGACGTTTATAGGCTGATGATGATGATGAATAATGTTTTGTGGATAGCACGATTTGCCGATCGCATACTTTACCAGTAGTAGTTTGGTTTGACGATATCACGGTGCACCGATGCCCCGTACCCTAGTCCTGGGGGCCTCCAAATCTTGAGAAGAGAAATCCTTATTTATCAAATCCACTTAAGTCATAAGTCTTAAGTTATATTTATGAATGTAAAATACGTTTATAATAATACTAAAATATAACTATTTGAACATAATTCATGATTTAATTTACAATTTTATTGGCGATTTAAAACACCAACAATAGATTTTATTATTGGACGCAGGAGGTTAAATAAGTCTTGGTATTAGGTGTAACTGAAATTAGTTTTTTAATCTAGAATAATAACTAGGAACACTGTAGAATATTTAAGTCTTCGTATACAGGGTGATAACTTAAATGCGTTGTTCGCGATATTAATAATGGTGGTGAAAGTTGTTCAATTTGATGGTCGAAGCCCCCCTAAAGTATGCAACGCATCGCAGCTTACACCCTGTATAGGCTGATGATGATAATTTAAATTAACTTTTCTATTAAACAATTAAAATATTGTTCAAGGGTCCCTCCGGTGTACCAGGAGAAGTAGGAGTAAAGGTAATATTAAAATTTATATATAAGGACTAACAAAATTAACTGAAACTATTTTAAGTGGATGATCAGGCATTTTGTTAAATAAAAGAACGAAATTAATAAACTAGAAAATAGTTTATTTAAAATCCAGAGCAGAATCAAATTATCAAGGTAGGTTATTTTTTCAAAATATTAAAATTAATTATTTTGTTAGTTTGTATTAATTTAAAATTCACTGAACTCGATTTACAGTGGGCACTGTACGGGCACACTAGAATTTGAGACTCTTGATCCCACAAGACAAACCGTGGAAACCGGGGCCGTTCCTATATGCAGTGTGCAACATATTTCAGATATAAAGTCTTTGTAATTTTGTTTTTTTGACTACTTACTACCAAAACAGAATTCTTAAAATGTAGGTAAGTATATTCATGAGCACGCTAGCGCTTTCATTGATTGCTGAAAAATAACAAATAATAAAATCATTTCAGCATTCACTTTTGCATGAAAACTTAAAATTGTAAATTATTGTTTCAATGCAATTATTTCGTTAAAAATCGATTGGAGTGTATAAGGTCTAACAAAATTAGGTGAAACTATTTTAAGGGGGTGATCAGACCATCAAACTGAACAACTTTCTCTATGGGACCAATAACGAAATCGCGAAAAAAAAATCAGCTGTTCCATACAAACCTACTCGACCTAAATGTATGGGACAGCAGATTTTTTTTCGCGATTTCAATATTGGTCCCATAGAGAAAGTTGCTCAGTTTGATGGTCTGATCATCCCCTTAAAATAGTTTCACCTAATTATGTTGGACCTTATATATTAACACGTTGTATTAGTCAGTATACAGGGTATTAGGGTAATCAGTTGTATTATTTTAAGGGGTTATTGTACCCATGAAATTGAAACCCTAAGAAATCTATAGGAACTTAGCAAACAAAATTTTGGACTTTTCATACTAAATACGATCAGCTGCTTGTTTGTATGAAAGGTCTAAATTGTTATTTTGCCAATTTCCCTTTGTTCCTTTGGGAATGTTGTTCAGTATCGTGAGTACAATCACCCCTTAAAGCACAGAACCTATTTCTTCACTGTCGAGTGTTGACCACGTTCCAGGAAGAACAGCGTAGGTACCTATGTAGATTTAATGCTGTTTTGTTTTCAGGGTGATGAGGGATTCAAGGGGCAGAAAGGAGAATTAGGTGAAAAGGGCGAAAAGGGTGAAAAGGTAATTTTATGTCACTGAATTAGGTAGGTATAGGTTACCTACTTACTTTTTTACCTATTTCGTCCCATTATTGGGCAAAGGTTTCCCCCAAGCTATTTTATGTATTACTAAGAGTTTTACACTAAGAGTCTACCCGTAAAACTGAACAACTTTTACTATGGGACTCAACAGATCGGAGAAAAAGAAATCTGCTATTCCATACTAAACCTGAACTGATTTATTTTTTGCTCCGATCGGTTTAATCGGAATTCGGTCCGAACGAAAAGTATCATTAACCTTTAAACCACATAGTCTACCCATCAAACTGAACAACTTTCAATATGTATACCAGTCAGAACAAAAAAAAATCAACTGTTCCATACTTAATCAGTTGTAGAAAGATACATATCTCCATAGTAATTTTGACATTTTCTTCTGCTGATTTCAACGTGTGTTTCAACTTTTTTAAACTCACATCTTCAAATCTGTTTGTAAGTTTCAAAAATCGTATTTCCTGTATAATCGTTCGACGGCCCGGTAGCACAGTCTGTAGTGAACCTGCCTGCTGTGCCGAGAGTCGCGGGTTCGAATCCCGTAAGGGACATATATTTATATGATGAATATTTATACCCGAGTCATGGATGTTTGTATCTATATATGTATTCTATATCGTTGTCTAGTCATCATAATACAAGTCCAGGTAGGTACTTTAAATGTGACTAGATAATTTGTGTGATATTAAAAAAAAAGTAATATTTAGTTAATTTCATTTAAGGCTCCTCCGGGTCTGAAAGGTGAAACGGGCGTTGGATTACCAGGAAGAGATGGATCTTGCTTCTGCCCTGACGACGAAGACGGTATCTATATATATAATACACGAGCTTTTACCCGCGACTTCGTCGGCATAAATTATATACCAGATTTTAAGTCAGATCATAAGCTATCAAGCAAAAAAAGTTTCATCAAAATCGGTTCAGCAGTTTTTGCGTGATGCTCGATCAAACAAACAAACACAAAAACAAACCGACGGACAACAAATCCAAAAATTGGTGATTTGGAATCAGGGACACCTAAAAACCATATCGTAATCTTTTCTTTTGTAAATATCTTCAATGTACATGTACATACACACTTCTTTTACAGTTTCATAATAGTACAGATAATTATAATTTATAAGCTTGCCGTGGCATTGAAGATATTTGCAAAAATATTAATTGGGGGCGTTTTAGGATGCGTAATGGATTGCATTGATACCATATTTAGGGTTATAACAATCCTTATACTTTCATCTATTCTGTCTGTCTGTCTGTACCTTGATTACTCGCTCATTTTTGCACCTATCGAATCGAAATTTGAATGATGACAGATAACAGTAACCCAAAAACAGAAATGAGGTATCCATAGAGCCAAAAAAATGTTTTTTTTTAACTCATAAATCGAGTGAGGTGTCGTTGGATAGGTCTTGTCCAATGGATACTAAATCGTTATAATTCTTCTGTCTCGAACCCCTAAGGTTCGCCAAGTCCGTCCGTCCGTCTGTCCGCGGCTTAACTCAGCTTAGCACTAGAAAACTGTAATTTGGCATGGTTATACATATTAATCACGCCGAAAAAGTGGTAGAATAAAATCTTGAATTTTTTTTTGTACCTCCACTACACTCCAGTCTGTGTGTTTTATCAGCCCATTCTTTAATGGCCATTCTTATGCTGCATGCTGGGATTCCCACACTTGGTTCTAGTCTAACCATCTTTCGTTCTGACCCAGCCCTCGCCAGCTCGTCAGCATTCTCATTACCCTGGACACCGGTATGAGACTTACTACTTTATAAGGTTGGCGGTTGGTTGTTGCAAAGAGTCTGGCCACCCTTAATACTGTCTTGAGTTAAAGTACTTATATCGTTTTTTTTTTCTGAAGAATCTGATCTCGACTCAGTTATACCCGAAGAGATTGACAGATGCAATCTCAAGAAAAAAGCACAAGTAACAGGTATTTCTATTAGCTATTGATATCTTATACAACGTGTTAATAAATAAGCGCAAAACCTCATACCCTCCAAATGATTACATATACAAGGTGTACCTAAGTGACAGCCTAGCAAATACTGAAGGTGAACTCAGACCATCAAACTAAACAACTTTCACGTATTAAAAGAATTTCATTGATTTATTAATTTAATAATTTTATTAATTATTTTAAAAGGTATTCACATTTTAAGTTTTCATGCAAAAATACATAAAAACCACGTCAGAGGCCGTAACGCGGTCTGAAAATACTCTGACACCAGGGATTGCCCACACGATAGAAGATGCAAAAATGATTTTTTATTATTTCAGCAATGAATGAAAACGCTAGCGTGTCCATGGATACATTTTAAGCAACTTGTTCTGGTAGTAATAGTAATCAGGGTGACGCGTAGACGGGACAGTGCGGTGGGTTGACATCGAGTTCAATAAATTAAAAAAAATATATAAACGAATTAGGTATTTATTATTTTGAAAAAATGTAAACTATGTTGAAACCTTGATAAACCAATTCTGCTCTCGATTCTAAACAGACTATTTCTAGTTTTGCATTTAATTATTAACACGTTGTATATAAATTTGTAAATTGTAAACTTGGCGTGAATGTACCTACATTGAAGATATTTTCAAATTTAAACCGACTTCAAAACGGTAGGTAAGGTGGAGTCTTAATTGCAACTATCTCTTGAGAGAAGAACTATTACGCAACTATGGAGAAATTGCACTTATAAGAATCACGATTCAGTTCTTCTCTCAATAGACTTATGTCTAGTCATCTAGAAGGTAGGTGTTGGTATAAAGAGAAGGACTTAATTGTGATTCTTATAACTGCAATTGCTCCATAGTTGCAATTACCAGATAGTTGCAATTACAAGACTCCACCTTTAAAAAAAAGTAAAAAAAAAAAATTACAGTCAATATGATGTCCGATGGCTGGAGGTTTTTACAATCCCTGTTATTATTTATTTAAATTATATATACGCCAAAGCACTGTTTTTACATAAAACATAATAAGGATGTATAACGTATAACGTAATGTAGAAGTAAAGTGTAACACCCATTTGGAGTTCCTGTGACTTCTAAAAAAATAAAACCACCTTAAAAAAAACTAAAAAATTTAAATCTTTCGTTCGCATCATAAGAACATTAATTAGTTTTATCGAAGTCGTTGTCAAGCCGGTACGATCCGCGACAGGGCTTGCATTTGTTTTTTGGCTTGGCTTGACACCGACTTCGATAGAACAAATTAATGTTCTTATGATGTGAACGAAGGAGTCATCGGCTGCAATATCATTTTTTAATTTTTTAGTTTTTTTGAAGGCGGTTTTAATTTTTTGTTCAAATTTTGTTTATTTTATAATTTTCAGTGGTGAATTCATTAGTTCGACTCATATATTAGTTATACACGCAAAGGTGCATCGATACGAAGCAAATGTTTCAATCGCCGATGATTTGCTGTCAAGTTTTGAGGAGTTCTATTGTGTAGCACACGGAAAGCATCAGCTTTCAAATTAAAAAAGAATCATTGAAATCGGTTCATTCAGTCGAAAGTTCTGAGGTAACAAACATAAAAAAAAAATACAGTCGAACTGAAAACCTCCTTTTTTGAAATCGGTTAAAAAGTGTTCCGCTGGCCTGAGGTTGCCTATATAATAGACGATTTTTTTTTGCTAACGAACGCTAGTAGACGTAATGTCTGTGTAACCGCGTGTGAGATAGCGATAGTCATAAAATCCTTTACAATTTATACGAAGTGACTCCGGAGTCTGGTCGTCGTAGTACAAAAAATTGTTTACATCGATACCTTTTTTTAACTAAACCAAATTTGCTATGTGAAATTGTGCATTGAGTGAATATGATAAGACACGTGCTTTCTTGACTTCCTTCTAACGGGTTGCCTTCAACTAGGACATGGTCCCACTGAGTTTACGCACATCTTTTATATTCGCATCTAAAAGAAAATTACTTTGTTTTATCGGAGTCGCTGTCAAGCCGGTACGATTCGCGACTGGGCTTGGTGTAAGTTTTTGGGCTTGGCTTGACACCGGCTCCAATATAACAAAGTAATTATCTGATTGCGAAAGTAATGGACAAATTAGTTCCGTTTTAATTTGGTGAAGATCTGATGAAGCGCTTCAGAGAACATTCGTGTATTGAAGTAATTGCTTTGTGTCTGCATGTTCAAGTACAACTGATATTTTCATCATTTTGATTAAAAAATAATACTAATTAATACCTAGGTAGTTTTAATAGTTTTTCGCTTTACGCTTTATTTGAGATGCTCTTTACTATATTTGGTGCCATACAAACCTGCATAAAATGTCATTGCCCTCTCTGTACCACGTTCAACTTTGAGCGGAATCAGGTACGTACCTATCGTTTTAATGCTTACCTATTTGTAGTTACGGTAGTAACATATTAAATCATTGGTAGCTATACCATCTTTTCGCATTATCGTCTCAAATTATAGTCACTTCTTAAGTATCGTGGTAAAAGGACAAAAGTTACAATCGAAATTGAACTGTGCCAAACAGGGCAATGACTCTTTATACAGGTTTGTCTCCAGTCTCTACAGGTTGATGTAACGTTACAGGAAAATATAAGGTCCACCCATCAGATCAATTTGATGTCATATGTGATATGGAAAATAACAGGACATGTATCCCTTTGAGAGATCGAGCAGATAGTTCTTTAATCGAAAGCAAATCTATCACCCATAGAAACAAACCATTTTGGGTCAGTGAGATTGGATTAGACTTGTTGGAACTTTACGGGGTAAGATCTTCGATTATTAAAAAAACTAGATACAAAATCGACGCTCAAAAGGTATTGCGTGTAACTGAGTGCCGGCGCCTGCGGTAGAGGAGAGGGACGGGAGGGTGTGAAATATGAAGTAGCAGTTCCTTCTGTCTTCTTCGTGACGGTCGACAGACGTAATTTTTACACCCTAGCACCGCGCCACTACCGCAGGCAACTAGTATAGCGTTTAACTATACTACGTAAGTATAGTTAAACGCTATACTTACGTTGCTAAGAACAGCTAGGAACAAGTATATTACATGTAGTGACTTATAGTTAATTTGTGCCTGCCTGCCTTGTGAGAATTTCCTATAGGTTTCTTAGGGAAAGTTGTAATAGTATAATGGGTACAATCACCCCTTACAGTAATGCAACTGTTTACCCTAACACCCTGTATGTATATCTTTTGATGTAATAAAACAGCACATTTATTTTATTCTCTTTCGCTCTAAAGCAGAGAAGAGGCTAAATTTTTGTAATTTTTTATGTACATAATTTAATTCTGTTTTTATAAAAAAAAAAGAAGTCAATGAAACTCAATTTAATATCGTTTCATTGATAACTTTTCTACATTAATTATTTTATTTCAGGTTACAGAGAATCAATTGGAATGGCTTATAGCTCAGTCCACGTTCACGACTCTAGAAATAACTTACCATTGCAAGAACTCGTACATATTACACGAAGACAAGGGTGTTGATGGGGATCTGCAACTGATGTCCTGGAAAGGAGCAGTGATAGGACCTCGTCGTTCAGAAAATTCTCCATATTTTTATGTTGTCTCGGCAGAGAACGATGGATGCAAGGTACTATCTTTATACTATACTTTTCCGCCAAACCACTTAAATTATTTTTGGCATAATTTCGCGCATAATTTATTTCTTGGAAACTATTCATACACTGTTCTATTCATTAATAGGGCGGGGCTAGACAGCGCTTTTATTCTTTAGTATGCAAGCAAAAATGAGTCTAGTGGTGGTCATGCGGAAAAACCCGCGATACAATACAAATATAATACCTTATTCATTTGGTTATAAATAAAAACCGGCCAAGTGCGAGTCGGACTAGCGTACCGACGTTCCGTACCAGCGCTAATATATTTGACCAAAAAACATTTTCTCCGGGACCCATAACACGAGCCCGACCCACACTTTATTATTTATTATTTGTTGCTATACTCAATGAAATAGGAGGTAATCACTACGTTTTCAGATATACTTAGTTTCTAGTTTGCGGAAAGAGTACGGCAAACAAGGGAATCCCGCTTAATTTGTTAATTTTGTTTTTTAGTTTAATACTACCTTAACTTCCTGAAATAGATTTTCTAGAATATTTTCTAGATGTAGATTGAGAAAAGAAATTTGATTGATTAATGGAAAAAAAATTGTTTTCAGGATTCTGGAGATCACAAAACGGAATGGAGGCAAAGCACTATACAAATGAACAGTCGTCTTAAAGTATTACCTGTTGCAGATTTTTATATTAGAGATATTAGAGAAGGCGAAGAACAAAAATTTTATTTAGAGCTTAAAGAACTTTGCTTTAACTATTAATTTAATTATACAGGGTGTAAGGGAATTGCTTTCGAAAACTCAAAGATGTGAAAATACCCATCAATATGAACAACTTTTACTATTGGACCAACTATGAGATCTCAAAAAAAAATCTGCTATATCAAACTAACATTAAATTCCTACCGCGCAAAATGTGTGGAGGAGATGATTTTTTTTTTAAATCTCATATTTGATCCCACAGTAAAAGTTGTTCATATTGATAGATATTTTCACGCCTCTTCGGAAGCGATTCCCTTACACCCTGTATATCTACTTTGTCAATTCATACCTAAAACGTAATTTTTAAATAATGTTATGAATGTTAAATAATATTTGATCACAAGTTTCATCAATTTTATTCACCACCATCATGACAGTTATCGGTGGAGTATCTGAACATAGGATGTCATGGATCAACCTCGAGTTTTGCTCTTTCAATTGAACTCACAACGGCCCTGCGGCCCTCTGGTGGCGCAATCCCAGCCAGTGGATAGAGCAAAGTATGGGAATGACAACGGTAAATAAAACCTTAAGTGAGTGCTAAGTGAGTGTTAATATTAGCTAGCTCTTAGGTTCCAATAGGTAGCTATGTCAGATTCTATATGTCAATATTTATTGAAGGTAAACCTAGTAATACAATTTGAATACCAACAATTTGACAATCCTGAGTGTGAACTGTGAGACTAGAAACAACCTAGATATGTCTCACTAATAACCCAGTAAAATTAAACTAGCGTAGTGTATGGCGAGATGAAAATGATTAAATTATAAAATGGATTCTAATTATCATTCAGAGATAAAATTCAACTAAAAATATTATCTTTAATTATGGTAATAATGAAAAAAATAACATGATTATAAACAATGATATACCATCGGGTAATAACATTAATATCATTGCTTACAATCAGTGAGCCTACAAATACTAGCTAGGGGTAACCACTTCCTAAATGCGTAACCACTTCCGCGTTTCGGCGACGTAGGTTGGAAATCGACATAATTACGCCATAGTAAAATTATTTTTGCCTCATTTTTTCCGCCCCGTCAAAAAAATAATTTTTTAAAAGTTGATAAGAAAGACGTTATTATTTTAAAAACGTCAGAAAAAACGACCAGGAGTGCGATTTTTGAAAGTCACACATTGAACTCAGCAGTTGAAAATTTCAAAATTACTATGAAAATATTATGCATCTTTCTACTGCTGATTTGAGTTTCAAAAATCATATTCTAGGAGTGCGATTTTTGAAAGTCAAATCAGCATTAGAATGATTATTATTTTATTATTTGGTTATAAGGGCTTGGTCGATGACCAAAAGCTACTGCGACCTGGATAGATCTATTGTAGCTGTCACCCTAGACCTAAAGGTTATTTCCTAGGCCCACGGACTTCATGAACCGTGTTATGCTTTTGGAGGGGAGGTCCCTAATGTCAGTAGGTGTTATTATGTATCCACCTAGATGGCGACTTCTGCTGTGAATGAGCACTTCGCATTCGCAGAGGAGGTGTATGGGCGTTTCCTCTGCTTCACAGCAGAATCTGCAAGTGGGTGAATCTACAAGCCCCATTCTGTGTAGGTGTTTGTTTAGCTTGCAGTGTCCTGTTAAGGCTCGTACTAAGAGCCTTAAGTCGTTGCGGTTTGAATTGATGGCATCCGAGGTATGTCTGTTTGAAAAGCCGGTCACAAGTTCTTTCGCATGCCTCAGTCCTGGTGTATCCGACCAGAGCTTACGGCTTTGGTCCACGGCCCATTCCTTTAGCACACGTCTAGAGGTGTTGCGGGAGATGCCGCAATAAGGCTCGGGGCCTATGGCGTCCTCTTCCGCCCCTCTTCGTGCCAGCTCGTCAGCAGCCTCATTTCCATCAATACCGCAGTGTCCGGGCACCCAGCCTAGGGTGACAGAGTTTGTCCGTCCTAGCTGGTTGAGTGCTCGGGCACATTCTAATGTTAGTTTCGACTCTATTTCATCAGATCCTAGCGCTTTTAGAGCAGCCTGGCTATCTGATAAAATAACAATATGTTTCCCCTTTGGGCATCTTTTCAGATTCTCGTGTACGCAATCTATGATAGCGTACATTTCAGTCTGGAATACTGTGGCATGCTGTCCAAGGTGAATCGCCTTTTTAATTCTTGGATTGCCGCCACATATTCCAGCTCCAGCACGGTTGTCCTTCCTGGAGCCATCTGTAAACCAGACGACATCTCCAGCGCTGAAGGATTGTGGGGTATTCCCGTTCCAGTCCTCTCTTTGGGGTAGGATTACCTTGTATAACCTGTTGAAGTTATATTCTTTGTTCATGGTGTCTTTCGGCATACACATGATCGGAATTGTTAAGAGAGTTTCATGTAACCCTCTCATAACAGAGGACTTCCATTTGGAATCTCCTCGTTCCAAGGCTCGGAGCATTGCAATTTTTGCCTCTTTCTGCACATGGATGTGTAGTGGAGGCAAACCTAATATTGCCTCCATAGCAGCCGTGGGTGTAGATTTCATTGCCCCCGTTGCTATTCTGCATACTAATCCTTGTAGGCTATTTAGGGTGTTTACACACTACGCTTGTTCGGTTTTCTTATGCCAGGCTACACTGCAGTAGGATACCATAGGCCTCACTATCGCAGTGTAGATCCACATAACCGAACTCGGTTTCAGGCCCCATCTGGAGCCCGCTAAGCGACAGCATGTCCCTAGTCCTATTTTTGCCTTTCGCACAATGTGGTCCAGGTGTTGGTTCCAAGTGAGTTTTTGGTCTAGAATTACTCCTAGATATTTAACCTCCTTGGAAAACGGTATAGATTTGTTGAAGAGTGTTGGAGGTCTAAGGCGCTCCAATTTTCGCCTTCTTGTGAAGGGTACTATAACCGTTTTATCGGCATTTACTGAAAGACCGAAGTTCTTGCACCACCTTTCTATCTTGTGTAGTGCTGTCTGCATGAGGTCCTGACTGTTCTTGTCGTTAACATTGCCTCAATCCACTTTTTGGTAGTGGAGTCGACATTTCGATCATCCATACATTTTAGTATGATTTCAGTAGAGGTATTGTCAAATGCACCCTCTATGTCCAGAAAGGCACAGAGTGCAATCTCCTGATCATCGAGGGCTTTTTCCACTCTGTCGACCAGTTCTAGCAGAGCACATTCTGTGGATTTGCCTTTCTGGTACGCATGTTGCCTGAAGTGCAATGGCCTACCTTTGAGGTAGGTCTCCCTAATATGCAGGTTTATTACCTTTTCCATGGTTTTTAGAAGGAAGGAGGTAAGACTAATTGGTCTATAAGATTTGGGTTGTGATTTATCTTTATCCCCAGCTTTGGGAATAAAGGTAACCCTAACCTTAGTCCATTTCTCTGGTAGGTATCCCCAAGCAAAGCTCGTTCTAAAGATTTTAACTACCAGTGGTTGGATGATCTCTCTTCCTTGCTGTAGGAGAGCAGGGAAGATCTCATCTTCTCCGCCAGTCTTGAATGGTTTGAAGCTATTTATAGCCCATTTGACTCGGTCGGGTTTAAAGACCAGTGCCGACATACGCCAGTCTTCAATCCTTGGTTTGGATTTAGTCCCGCTTTGTGAAGGTGGCTCGGCTCCTGGTTCCAGAACTGTTGAACCTGGGAAGTGGACACTGGTCATAAGTGTTAGGGTTTCCTCAACAGTTCTGGTAAAATTTCCATCTGGTTTCCTCAGTAGCCCCAGATGAGAGGTTGGCGATTTGGACATAATCTTATAAATTTTTGCAAGGTGTGCGGCTCCATTTATTTCTTTCTTTATTAAAATCCGTTAAGGCCTTGCGATACGCATCCCAGTTACAGTGTTTTTTTGCCCGATTGAATAAGGTTCGGGCCCTCTGTCTGAGTGTTTGAAGCTTATTATTCCACCATGGTACTCTTCTGTTCGAAGCTATGGTTTTAAGCGGGCAGTTGTTATAGAAGGCTGAGATTAACCCAGTCTCAACTGCAGCCACTGTGTATTCCAGTTGTTCCCTGGATCTTACACTTTTCCCTATCGACCCTAGGCTGTCCTCGAGATCGGACCTAAACCCATCCCAGTCAGTCTTCCTTCGGTCACGATAGTGTTCAATATGTCTGTTTTTGTTACCCAGAATATCGAATATAACATGTCTGTGGTCAGACATGGACACCTCTTCACTGACGTGCCAGTTGTCTATACGGTCCTTAGTGTGTCCTGTACAGAAAGTAATGTCTAACACCTGTTGACAATTTCTTGTGACATACGTTGGAGTGTTGCCTTTGTTTAGTACATAGAGGTTGTTAGTCATAAAGAAGTCATAAAGTAGCTCACCCCTTTTGTTGGTTTCTGTGCTGCCCCAGGAGGTGTGATGCGCGTTGCAATCGGTGCCTAGCACCAGCTCGGCGTCCTGTTCCTGGCAATACTCTACAATTGGGGTGAGGTCTGCCACCGGATCTGTTGATTCCGGGGGTCCAGGAAGATAAGCTGAACATACAATCAGCCTCATCTCCTCGTTACCTTTCGGGGCGATGTAGGCTGCTACCATGTCATCTGTGCACATGCAAGGTATAGGTAAGAATTTAATATTATTCTTAAAAATTATACAAGCTCTGGGTCTGAGTCCCTCGGTATTATAAAGAATCTTACCCGAGGAGTTCAGTCCCATAATCGTGTTCTGATTGACCCACGGTTCTTGTATAAGAGCCACGTCCAGGTCTTTATCAAGGAATGTTTGGCAAAGTATTGCGCTGGGCGCCTTTGCATGATGGAGGTTTACCTGGATGGCTTTGATCATATTGTTATTTAATGGGATTGGGTTTAGGGTGAAAATAAATAAATAAATATAAAAGGTATATAAGGGGACAAAGGGGGTGAGGGATGCGACTAGGAATTAAGGAAGGACTGTTTCGGTACGGGTTGGGTTAGGGGTGGGGTTGGTTATTTAGGGGGTTTCGGGCGGCTTTCTTGCTGGAGTGACCAGTGAAAAGGGGTTGCAGGTGCACATGTCTGCCCCTCGCCTGTCCCCTGACTCGTGGTGATTGCCCACGTGTCAGGGCTCCTCGCCCTCCCCTAGCAGGTCTAGGACCCCCCTGTCCTGCTGATGTTAATGGGGGCCTGGGCGCGCGGTTATTCCCCGCGCCTCTTTGGTTACCAGATGCCGGTTGCCTAGTCCCGCCTCTGGCTGTTCCTCTCAATCCGCTCCCCGAGGCTCCACTTACGTGCCCTTGAGTCCGTAAAGTGGAGGTCCCAGGTTCAGGCCCCTCTTGCCCGTCGCCCCCCGCATCCTCCGGCTGTTTGCCACCCTTCACCCTTAGGTGAATGGTGCCAAGGTTGAGAAAGAGTCTACAGTCCCGCTCTTTTAGGACCTCATAAGAGGATTGGTCAAAGGAGAAGGTTACAGTTTGTCCCTTCTCCTCTACCTTTTTGTTAAGTACCCTCCAGTGGCCGCAGCCTACCTTCGGGTTCTGGGTCTTTAACCGAGACAGCAGTCTTCGGGAGTCTAAGTTGGCGTCGGGGATCCAAGCAACTCCCGTCATGGGTTTGGGGAGATCCTGCTCGCTAGCGAGTATCAGGTTCGCTCCCTCCCATGGCTTGAGCTCCGGGACCACGCCAGAAAGCCATTCTCGGGTTGCCTCATCAGCGCAGGTGAGCATAAGGTAGCCTGTTCTGATGGAGCAGCCCAAGAAATTTGGGGCTTGCTCCCCCTCTACTGAATCTAGTTTCTCCGTCAGTTCCTCCTGTAGCTGACGGAGCTCGCTCTCGGTAGCGTTTTTGTTGGTATCCTTGATGCCAACCCGCACCGACTTTGCGATTTCGCCAAACGTGGGGTTTGAGTCCCCACGCTTGACGGTTTTTGTAGGCCTTTCTTTTGGCGAGGTATCCTCAGAGCGTTGTCGCTTTTGCGGTCCGCTCTGTACCCTCTCTTGGACTTCAGGTAAGTCCATAAGCTCGGCGAAAGGTTTTTTACACAGGGCTAAGGCCTCCTCCTCCTCCTTGCCCTGTGCCTTCCACCAATGATAGCGTCTTTTGGCAGCGCCGGAGAGAAAGATACGACGCTCATTCTCTCCTTGCGTGCCAATGCTATTGTTGCTAGTATTAAGAGACTCCTCGGGGTCCGTGAGGTCCCCCTTGTCGTCCTTATTCTCAGTATGGGTTTGGGGCCCTGTGTCCCCAAACTCCATAGCTTTGGAGGGGCTTGCGCCACCATCCTCAGCAGACAGGATATCAATCTCCTCTATCAGTTTATTTAAATTGCACTTATCCATTCATGTCCCACGAGTATGCTAGGAAAGGGTAGTCGGCCTCCACAGAGCCTGCATGTGGAGGTAAGGCCTAAGACTGTCCCCGAGGCGACCCGGTATCGAAGACCCTCCGTTCGCGACTGAGCACCCCCTCAGCCATGCATCCATCGGCACGGTTGGATCACACCTTAGATTGGGGATTTTTGGTGGCGAGGTTGACTCCTCCAGGACTTGGGAAGGGATTGGGATGTGGGCAGGAGGTGGTTTATTGTGGGCTGGAGCAAAGGAATAGGGTTCAGGGGACACTCATTGCACGTGAGTCTACAATGAGTGAGGTGGCCCTCAGCCGTAGCCAGTGACGGCCCATTGGCAGCAGTTTTCCACTGCCAATGCTCCGCCACGGACTACGTTGCCCGGGATGCACCGGTGCCGCGGGTTGCCATACGGCAGTCCAACTGACGTTAAACAGTCGAACAGCAACCATACGGCACACGCTGGGAGGTGGCCACCCGGTAGCACCCCAATTAGAATGATGCATATCTCCATAGAAATTTTGACATTTTTAACTGCTGAGCTCAGCGAATGAGATTCAAAAATCGCACTCCAGAGTTGCCAGTGGTTAGAAATTATTTCCCCAGAAATGAAAGAATGAATTTAATGAATTACTTGGGTGTGATAAAAGCTCTGTATCCTGAAACATTTATATCATTGCGTTCGTTGTCTTTCGTTCGTTTAGGACATCATCCGCGTTTCATATATTTTTGGTCCAAAAGTAAAGGTGCCGGCCAACAAAAACCAATGATATATTCTGTTAGAATTTGTCCGTCTAAGCATTTATTATTATGACATGAAAGCTTGTAGCTGTAAGTTTTATTCCATCAAAAATGAAAAGTCAAAAAAAAAAAAAAATATTGCAGTTGACACGCCTTTTACGTTCGCATCTAAGTGTAATAAATAGCATTAAGTTGGATTCGTAAATAGAGTGTTTTGAAATAACGAAATAATCAAAAATTTTGCTTATCATGAATTATTGTTTTTCAACGCGTAACTTTACTGAGCGGTACAGGCCACAAAATAAAGAACTTTTCTATGGTACAGGGCAGTGACGAAGACAGTGCTTTCAGAGGTATCAGGACTATGCATGCCAAGGAAAGAGCGATGATAGTCCATACGGAAGAGAGCTAGCAACTCAATCATGAGGCGGCCGACCGGTGCTTTTAGAACTTTGAGAATGCCCTGCCGTGCACTTAGATTGATCGATCGAGTTTATTTCAGAAGGGAAACTTTGTCTTTTACCTGCTAAAGCAGAAATAATTTCCGTTTAGTAACTTCGAGTTTATATAACACGGTGGAAATAGAATTTCCTCTCGACTTACTTAATTGAAATACATTTCTCTACCTGTTTTTTAAATCTCATATTCCTCATGCCCTTCGCTCATCGCAATAATGTTACAATACCTTCCATTCCATTCATAATGAAAGTTGTTTAGTTTGATGGTCTGAGTTCACCGTTTCAGTATTTGCTAGGCTGTCACTTACACCCTGTATAGTATGATAACATAATATGGTGAGAGGTGGCTAGCCTTTCGCCAACATAATCACGGCATAGGAAACCTTTAATCCCTTGGTCGTCTCGTACGACACCCACACAGGAAGAATTGGGGTGGTCCATTCTAAGTCGGAACCACATGGCTTCTATTCTATTCTATTAGCAGTCATTCCAGTGCTCACCAAGTTATCTTAAATCAATAAAACATGAGATTATAGAAACATTGGAAACTAATTGGAGCCGTAATTGAAAAACAAAATACAATTATAGCAGAAATCTTACAGCGCAAAAACATCAAAGTCAGACGAAATACAAAAGAAACCACAAATACAAACACAAGGTATCTAAAAGTCAATTAGAGTAGGGTGTATTTTCCCTTAGCAATTATTTAGTTTGTAACTACAGAGGTTTGTGAGTCAATGGCGAACGAGGAGGAACTAATAAGACAAATTAATCTGATGTTAGTCGGTTGACGGAGGTCTGCGTGTACACAACGATTTTAGATTAATGATCCTGTTTTATTTAGTATACTTGCTAAATTCGTATCTTTATAAATATGTTATGTAGAGTCCAATACGTCTTGACGCGGTGGTAGCTTTAGAAAAAGGCTTTACCTTTCCGGTGTCACAAAAATAAATCAAGATAAAACGGTGAAGTCGGCACGGCACGAGGACATTACGCGATACATTTCTTAATTTGTCAAACGATTACTCATTAGACACTGAGTTGCCCTACGATAACATTGGTGACAAATAAGAGAAAATGCCTTATAACAATGATTATAACCGTTCTATTTTGATCTCATAGGGGTTCGAATCCGCACGGACAAAATGCCTTGTAACAATGAGTTTTAATACTGAGTACTGACTGCTTTCAAACGGTGAAGGGAAACATCGTGAGAAAATCTGCTTACGCTGAAAAAGAAATTTGGACTGACGACCATAGAATAACCCCAATGCCTGGGGTAGGTCTGTGCCAAATAATTAAGAATTTTGAGTTTGAGGGCAAAATCCCTTCATAAATAGCTGACGGTTGTAAAAACAGTTTGTCAGTTCTTAGTAGATGACAAAGATCACATTGGAATAATCTTTGACTATTTATTATAAGGACTAGCCTTGCGGTAGCATTTCCCCTCTGCCACGGTATAAGATCAATTAATCATGTGCATTTACATTCAATTTTATACCTTATCACTAAACGAGACAGCCTATAATTGCGAAACAATAATTTCGAACTTAGAACTTTTGGGGTTCACACGAGACTTCTTTTCATGATTTTTAACAATCAAAATTAGAATCTAAAGTTGTGGGGAATAAAATCCAAAGTTGCGGATTTCATGATACCTCGCCCCTCGCAAAAAGTGGCAGAAATGTTTGTTAGTAGAATTACACGCGTAACTAGTCCCTATATAAGTAGTCCAAGGGAATAATAGAATAAAAAGTTCTTCTTTTTCTACTAGCTCTAAAGTATAGTAAAGTATAGTACTTGATTGTATTTTCGTGTAAGAGAAATAATTTATTGGAAAATTTTTAGAGAAACTATTATTATTTCGTCCTAAAAATATTATCTAAGTCTGAACTGTACATGGCCAAGCAAAAGCTTTTGCGAGACTTGTTCGACCATCCTATGCAAGATTAATGTATTGAATTGACTAAGAGGATATTTTTTCTTACATAAATAAATTCCCACAAGTTCTTCAGTGATTTTATTTTATTTATTTTAACACACACACACGGAAATATACATGAAAACAACATAATAGACAATTACAAAGGGCGAGCTTATCTCTAAAGAGATTTCTTCCAGCAAACCCGATGACCCGATGAACCCGAAGTGATGATTTCTTTTAACGCGGCGTTCTTTCCTGTTTTTCCTCATCAATATTAAATTCACACATAACAGTTTTTGTTTCTATCACGATCAAAATTGCGTTAAAAGTTGCGTATCAAATATTGTACATTTTTCTCAATTCAACCTGCAAGTGATGATAGGATGATGGAACGAGAGACCGATACGATCAGAGCATAGTGTAGTAAACCTAATAGTGGTCAAGCTCAGTGGTCGCGGCGCGGCAGGTCAATCGACCGCGGTGTGCGGGGGCCGGGAGGAGAGAGCGCGCGTACCTTCACAGCGAATTCAATAAGGGTACGCCTGTCCCCCACCATCCCCCGCACACCGCGCGGGCATAGACCCGCCGCCACCTCTTAGCTTCACCACTAATTCGTTTTTTACACTATTAGCCCAGTCATTTTACGGAGCTTTGTTAGTAGAGGTGGGGAGTAATTATGAATTGGACTTTTAAACTGTAACCATTTAGTGACAAATAGACTATCTGAACACATATTTAAAAAAAAATTGCTACGCAACATGGAAATCAAATTTGTATCTCACAGAAGGCTTTTAAAATAATAATGTTAATATCAATGCACTCATTTTAATTAGAATTAACATTATAAATTATTTTTAAAATTTCGAAAATGAGATATTTAAAAGCCTTGTAAGTAGACAAAAATATTAACACCATGTTTGAAGTTAAAAGCTTGCAAAAAAATTTAGCATTAGTTTTTTTAAGAACTAGATAAATGCTAAATTTAAAATTTGGAACTGTTGCTAACGTGATATTTTTTAATTTTTGGTACATTTTTAAGCTCAAATTGGCCATTAAATACTATACCGAAAAAAATATCAATTACTTGTTAGTCCCGGCTCAAACCATAAAATGACTGAGTTATATGATCAAAGGGTGCGGTCAGATGCAGTGGCTATAACCGGTAGCCAAACCCTGGGGTTTGGGCGTTAAAAATGTGTAAGGAATTAGTCACCTCTTAGGCGCGGTTTATACAGAAGAGACGTGTGGCGGTGGCGGATAGTCAAAGTAACATCAATATAAACGTTATAGTACTTAGCATAGCGTCGTTTTTGTCGTAAAGAAAAATCGCGAGCGCGCTTCCCTCTAGGCGACGTCGTCTGGAGGCGCAGGCGTAATTCTCCAAACGACGCTATGCTACGTACTATAAGGTTTAGATTGTATTACTTTGACTATCCGCCAGCGCCACACGTCTCTTCTGTATAAACCGAGCTTACGACACTTGAATGGGTTGATGAAATTCGAAACCGGACACCACACAGCAAAAGTGAATAGCGATGTAAACTGGATACTGAATCAGAAGTAGGTATTTCCACGCATTTGTGAAGTACATAAAACATAGTTTTATTTATATAGAAGAAGAGCGTTTACCTACACTTGCAATCTAATTACACTAGAATTCAAGAGCACATTAAACAAAGCGGGTCAGAATTAACTCATCTTTATTTACATCCATCCTGTCTCGCCCCGTAGAGGATCAAGTCAACAATAAAAGTGGTTATAATGCAAAATTTCATTTAAACTTTAAAAGGTAAACCATTGCTACGATGAATCTGGTTGTGATTTTAATGTACCTATACCGTGATGCGATATAGCTATTGCAAGTGAATGAATGCAAGTGTTTGAATGACTTTATTAGTATAATGAGTAAGAATTATGTGCTTATCTTTCTATTTGTATATTTTATTTTCTCAAGAAAATGTAAAAATAACAAAATAAAATTTTCTTTACATTATGTAAAAAATTTAGTTATATTTTGGTATAGGATTGTTTTTGTGTTTTAGAACTCAATGTCAAGGGGGTTTCTCTCACAGCTAGTTTAAATGTACCTACTTAGTTAAATGCCTCGATAGTGACATGGCTCCGAAGGCCTAAGTTATGCTAAAAATAAAAGAAAAAGTCATGCAAGGTTTTTTCCTTAATTTGAGAAACAATTAATTCATTTTATTTATTAGTAGTTTGGTTACTGCCAATGCCGCCTGGCATAAATGCTGTTTCTTGTTGACTGGCTTTCGGAGGATTCCCTATTTTCATCATAAGTTACTAAACTAGTAGACAAATTAACAAATTTCTAAACTTAATTATAATTTAGGGAACTCAAGGTCTGTAAGTGTATCTTAAAAAAAAAATTTAATTTAAATGTTAAGTGACTGTTTGTTTCTACAATAAATATTAAAAAACAAAAAAAAAAGTATAAAGTTTTGTAGGATACCTAACATAATAAATCATCGTTAATTTATGCTACGAATTACAATTCTATTTTAGCGTACCTATGTAAGATTCCTCATTTATGAGTAAACAAAACATCAACGATAATCACGTGAAACGCAACCGCTACGGTTGCGTTTCACGTGTTTATAATAATCAAAAACAAAAGAGATACAAAAACTTATGGTCGCGGTTCGATGTTTATATCTAAACTATTATAAAACTGTAACAGGAAGTTTGTCTGTACATTGAAGATATTAACAAAAAAAAAGTTACGATATGGTTTTTAGGTGTCCCTGATTCCATTTCACCAATTTTTGGATTTTTTGTCTGTCTGTTTGTTTGTGTGTTTGTTTGTTTGTTTGAACGAGCATCACGCAAAAACTACTGAACCGATTTCGATGAAACTTTTTTTGTTTGATAGCTTATGATCTGACTTAAAATCTGGTATATAGTTTGTGCGGACAAAGTCGCGGGTTAACGCTCGTATTTTATATAGCTACGTTTGATGCCCCTATATAATTATGCAACTTAGATGTACAGAGTGACATAAATTGTGGAAGTCTTTATCACGTTAAAACTCTACGCTTAAAAATCAAACAGCTATTTACTACCTACATTTTCAATAAAGATGAAGTGATGAAGTTTTTAAGTATCTCTATGTAACATCAATTTTAGATCCTCTCTTTATAATAGTGAGATAATCCTCTTTTTCTCATTGCTCTAATGTAATTTCCATTTTAATACCCAACTATCGTACAAAATTGCAACTGAATGCCGTTAGAGCTGGCTTCCGCGCAGTAAAAAATCGACTCAGCTCTTTCAATATGAAACTTTATTATGAGGAATGGAAAGTTTTAATAATCCCTCGCGACAAGAGACGAGACCGTCCGAATCGGGACGTGAACCGCCGTTCACATTGGATGCTTTTAAAAAATACTACACCTTGTTTTATTTTATTTTATTTATTACGAGCGTTAACCCGCGACTTCGTCCGCACAAATTATATACCAGATTTTAAGTCAGATCATAAGCTATCAAACAAAAATAGTTTCATCAAAATCGGTTCAGTAGTTTTTGCGTGATACTCGTTCAAACGAACAAACAAACAAACAAACACACAAACAAACAGACAGACAAAAAATCCAAAAATTGGTGAAATGGAATCAGGGACACCTAAAAACCATATCGTAACTTTTTTTTTGTTAATATCTTCAATGTACAGACAAACTTCCTGTTACAGTTTTATAATAGTATAGATTATGCGTTTACCCCCGACTTCGTCCGCACAAATTATATACCAGTTTTTAAGTCAGATCAAACAAATACACAAACAAACAGACAGACAAAAAATCCAAAAATTGATGATATGGAATCAGGGACACCTAAAAACCATATCGTAACTTTTTTTTTGTTAATATATTCAATGTACAGACACATTTCTGTTACAGTTTAATAATAGTCTAGATGAACACGTGAAGACCACACTCCTAAAGATTATAAAAAAAATATATATACGGTCGAATTGAGAAACCTCCTCCTTTATTTAAGTCTGTTAAAAATATAGGAAAAAGCTTAAATTTTAGACGTAACCCAAAGCTATGTTCACAGCACGTTTGGTTACAATTCAAATGAAACTTATAGCTGTTAATGTAGTTTTTTAAAGATGAATGAATGATGAATAAAACAAATACAAATGGATTTAACAAAAAACGGCTCATAACACAGTTCTTAAATTAAATTAAGCGAACATGAATCCTGGATCCATGGATTTGCATCAATTTTCCAATCAACTAATTAAGTATTAAGTATTCATATTATTGGCGGCACATTCGGGTAATCTACGTTTTTAAAAGGAAGGCTTGTAGTGAAAAGATCCTGATGAAAATGAGTTGATGCAAGTACGGTCAGCAGAAGAGAAATCTAACCCATTATAAAGATTTAGACAGGATAGGTTAGGATAAGGTCAGGTTTCACTGAAGCTGACTGTAAGTTACAAAAAGAAGTAATAAGTAAATATTCTTAACATTTGTTACCTTTTTCAGAATCTTCTCAAAATGCGAATTTTAATCCACTCATTGAAATCATCCTGTGTGTTTATACTTAAAACTTTAAAACTGGTACTGAGTGACGGGTTCCACTTCATCTAGGTCGATCACTATAATACTTAACTTTTCTATTTCAACTTTATAGAGTTTTACATTAATATTTTTTCTCAATTTAAGTTTTGCCACTGCCTTGTAAAATGTAATTATAATCTTTGTTATACACTTCCTGCACATTTTCTAGTTAGTTACGTTTCTTGCTCATCTATTAAAGAGTTAAAAAGAGTTTATGGATCTTTAATCACTTGAAGTGAGATTCCATCTACAGAGTTACATTGTAATGAGTCTAAACATTTTTACTGGTGGTTCAGTTCAGACCATCAAACTGAACAACATTTACTATGGGACCAAACATAATAACACAACAAAAAATCTGCTGTTCCATATTTGCTCCCATAGTTAAAGTTGTTCAGTTTATTTTATTCATTTTAGGAACACTTAGGGTATCAATATTAAGGTATAAGGTTTGATGGTCTTAACCATCCCTAGCCTTAATTACCTAAAAATAGCTTGAAACAAAATAATAGCACAATTTAATTATTTACTTGCAACTTGAATACATTTTTTTATATTTAAGGTACAGGTTTTTAATTGTTTCGAATGAGTAGCCTAAGAAATTAGTTATGTACTTTTGTTGTTATGAATACACCAGTTTTTACAATCCGTAATGTTCCTTAAATTAAATACTATTATCTCGTCACATTTGAAACCCATTTCAATTCATTTCTCACATAGTTAAATTTCGTCTATTCGTACGTTATCACAATGAGGCAAGTCTCTAAGTCACAAAGCGACTTCAAAACGTGGTTTAACTTACGCCCTGGCTTGTAATTTGAAACATGCGGGCTTTGATTCTGATTAGAGTTCTGTTCTACGAGGAAATGTGGGGACATAGTAATTGTGCTCACATGTTTTGGAAGGTAGTTTTGGTTTGGTAGTTTGTGTTAAATATGTTTTGGGTTTGTTGGGAATTCGATGCGAAGAGTATTAGGTTTAACGTATGGTGTCTACAGAGTGAAATTGATATCATTAGCATCCTTTTAAACTAAGAGTCTACCCATCGAACTGAACAACTTGTACTATGGGAGCAAACAGATCAGAGCAAAAAAAATCAGCTGTTGCATACATTTGAGTCGCGAACTCGCGCGTTGAGATTGCAGTTTAGTATGGAACAGCAGATTTTTTAATTTGTACTGGTCGGTTTGCTACCATAGTAAAAGTTTTTCAGTTTGATGGGTAGACTCTTAGTTTAAAAGGATGCTAATGATATCAATTTCATCCTGTATATACAAAACTTTAAACATAGAGCAATTCTCCATGGTATAGACTATAGAGTGATTTTCGACACTAAACTTTTTGAACATGTTGTGTGTGTTATCTAGGACTTGTATTCCGATATTAAATGTGTATGCAATAAATACGAATATTTTTTAACATGCGTTTTGTTTGGTCAGCATTTAAAGTATAACTGATTGATTAAAACATAAAATTGATATATTGAAATGTACAATGATGTACAGGTAATTTTTAACATCTAGTTAAACCTAGCATAATACGAATTAAAGTTAAAACTTTTATAAGAACAGTAATTTAAATGATGTCAAAATATATACAGCGGCCGTAGAATGGCAGCGTGATATAGTTCTATCGCGAATTAGTTCTCTTTCTATTTGCGAGTGAACGAACGGGATAAAAGGCGTGATGCTACGGCCTCTGTTATCGTTACTTACGTTCGATACTATACGTTTTTTTTTACGTAGCCAGTTCAATGTCTCACGGCTGGACAAAGGCCTCCCTTTTACTTACCAATCCTCTCTGTTGTGTGTTTAAGTTATTTTAAGAAACCTAATTTTAATAGACGTTAAATAAAGTTGCAATTTTCTGTGAAAGCAAGATATCCTTTTCAGAACTATTATTTCATCAACTGTAAAATTTGTTAACGTATCATAAATAACCAAGTACTTACCGGTAGAATAGTAAATACGCAAAGCATTTCGAGCGAGAGCGTTCTAATCAACATCTCTTTAATAGAATAGGAATTCAATTTCATGATCTATTGTTCAGTTGAACAATACATATTCGGATTAATTATAATAATAGCATAAATTATTCGTTGTTCCTTAAAGGACTATTGAAATAATAATCTTTACGTAATTCCTTGCTTTTGAAAGCAAAACTTGGAATTTCATGTTTATTTAATTTGTTTATTTAGTAGTTAAGAGGATAGGCGGGTACCGTTTTTTTTCCATAAAAACGTATTCCACTGTTTCCTCCCTGGATAATGACACTAGATCAAAGAAGTTTTTACCACGCAATCTATGTTACCTCTGCTATGTCCATATGTTTTGCTTTTTTGCATTAATTAATTACTGTACAAACTAGGGACCTTTGAAAATGATCAATTTCACCACCCGTTTTCAGACCTCCAGCAAACAAATTTGACGAATATAAACAAAAAAAGCAAAACATACAGACATAGCCAAAGTCTTTCTCATATTATTCTTGAATTAATTATTAAAATCGGTTTAGTTTTGGAGGAGGAAACAGGTCGGTGGGGTGGGATGTATGGGTGGGGCAGATCGGACAAATACATATACTGTCGGAAAAGTTACATATTCTCCAAATGGCCATTTCAGCCCGCCTATCCTCTTAAATAACAATGCTTTTGGAGTTTTAGTTTCTCCATTAGTTCCCACTTTTCTTATTGTGGCATGCCATCTCATAGAAAGTTAGCTATTTATTAAGCTATTTGGAGACCCTGTTTACCCTTGTTTACCCTGGAGACTGCTGCAGCCCTTGTTTAGTTTCATTATCTGAAGTAATTAAAAATATTGGCGTATCATCATCATCATCCTATCAACGTCCACTGCTGGACATAGGCCTCTCCCAAGGCGCGCCACAAAACTCTGTCCTCGGCCTTCCTCATCCAGTCGCTTCCCGCTATTTTTTTTTAGGTCATCTGTCCAGCGGGCAGCAGGGAATACCACACTACGTCTACCATTTCGCGGTCTCCACTCTATAACTCTGACACCCCACCGGTTGTCAGTTTTTCGGCAGATATGACCAGCCTATTGCAACTTCAGCTTGCTAATTTTCTGAGCTGTCTCAACCACTTTAGTTCTAATAACTACATCAGAAATGAAGTGATACGTCTAGAAGTGACGTATCACTTCATTTCTGAAGATATTGATTGATTCTTATGTGATTGGCGTATATTCGAACCTAATGATAAAAAATATAAAACGTAGTGTTATTACTAGAATCTATTATTAATTTATTACATTCTAAACGTTCATAGAAGCTTTATTACAGTTAAAATCATAGAATAATATGTATATTGGATGTAGATAGGTAACTCGCCTTGAATTTTAGGACGTCCTATTTGCGTTGCCGCTTATTAGCACTAGGGGGCGCCACATTATGAAATAAATTGAAAAAGTCAATCGGCCGACACGAGGATCGAACCTTAGCTACTCGGATCGTAAGCCGGTTGTCTAGACCGCTAGACCAACAAGACAGTGATTGATATGGGCGAAATCTCTCACTACTACAGCGCAGCGTGCGAGGTGTAGTGCGCTGTTACTCCGATATGAACCCTAGTTCAACACATAGTGCTTCAAAACATAACCGATAGATGACGGAAGCTGTCTATGGAAAATCAGCGTTCCACTTAGATTGTACTAAGATAACTTAGCATGGTTAAAATATCAAAATATTCTCCAGTAGGTACTTATCCAGAATTGTGAAATAATAATTACACTCGCATACAGTAATTCGCGTTGCAAATTGTATTATGTAACTAAATAGAGTAGTTCATAATAACTGAATAAATTTAACTGCAGGACGTGACTACCATAAGTACTTGGTTAATACCCTCTTTAACCATTGAAGTAAGTTGAAGAACTATTTGCACAGTTTAAAGGATTTGTGCAAATAATCTGGCATACGGATTTGGTAGAACTACGTCGTTATTTAATTTGAGTCTTTAGTTTTAATACTCATAAATTATTTCGGGATTGAAATGAAATGAAATGTATACAATCTACATCTACAGCTTCCTAGAGAATGCTTTATATCATAATATATACGTACATTTACTCGCGACCATAATCCCGGGGTGGTCAGGAACATTGCTACATCCGCCAACTGTATCGTAGACAGTTGTAAAAAGGCTCACGTTTAGCATAATTAAGTTTCAAGATGAAATGACGAGTTAAGTTGTTAGCTCACAAATAATACCCTGCATAATAATATGATACCCTTATTGGCTATGTGCGAAGGTAATGGAAACTGTCAAATCGATCGCAGCGCCCGGGGTGGCAGAAATTTGTATTTTTTCCGGACAAGCTGTGAAAATATGCTTGAATCTATGCAAATCCACACACTAACTTAACACGAAATCTCGGATCACGGAATTCCGATACAAAATAGATTTTGTCCGTGGCTTCGTCCGCATCCGCTCCCGCCATCGTACCTTGATAAAATATAAGCTAGCTTTTAAGACTAATTTATGTGCTTTTAAATACAAAAAGTTTTATTAAAATCGGTACAGCAGTTTTGGCAGAATCCTCGAACAAACACAAGACTTTTACAGTACTATGATAGTGTGGATAATGAGCGTTTTTTTTTTGTTTTCTAGGGGATCGATAGATGGCGATACGGTCTGTGCGAATAAAAGTCAAAATTTCAAAAAGTGTTTCTTTAAAATAAGAAACAGGGAAAAGATGCCGATGCATCTTTTGATTGTATATTTCATTATTTACGAATCACTTTAATCATCTGACATGGTTGTATGGGGTCGATACGTTGGCCTTTTTAAAGAAAGGCAGGCACAGTCTTGACGTGATTTTGACAGGATCTCAGGAACTAAATTTAAAAAAGAAAAGTAAAGCGCTTATTCACGGCTGTCCGAAAATGTTCTGGCAGTACGCCGCCGCGCTAGTGTGGCGCTAGTGTTGTGCAAACAGCTAATACAATAATCAAGTAGGGATGTTTATGCTAGTCAACCAAGTCAAATGCGTTAATTTATATACCTACTTAAAGCAATTCGAACGCATCCTAACATTTTACATAAATAGTGTCGATTGTTTTGACCTCAGAGCATTTGACGCATTTTCCGAAAATTTTCCGAATAGAGTTTTTAAGAGTAGGTATTTTTTACCGTTCAGTGGTGCCCTCAGGACAATATTTAAGATTTCTCAATCAAGAAAATTAAAATATAAAATTGCAACTCCAATTTACTACAAGAGCTTAAAAGCTGTTTTCATACAATATAGTTTTTAAGAGTTACGCCGTTATTAATCAATCAATCAATCAAAACAATAAAATACGTGGTAAGAAAGGTAAAATGATGAATTTTAGCCGAATACTTTTTATAGGTTCGAAGTATTTAACTTTCAAGAAAATCTAAAAAAAATTGTTACTTATACCTAATACTGGTTGTTAGTACTCGTATTATCATAGAGTACTACTATAATGTATTATTTTCTTCATCAGTTTTTTCATGTATATGCCTACAAAAGTATGGTATAAAAATAGCGCTTCTATATAATTACCGTTACTATTAATTTCATAGTAAATAATAATTTATTTCAGGCAGTAAGCGTTTCAGACGCTATTATAAGTTATTATTTACTCATTTATTTATTTTGTAGTAAATTGGAGTAGCACAATGTTGAAATAAGCATTGTGTTACTCCAGGTTTTCTTTATTAATAAAACTTAAAAGCCACGCTTATGTGATGAGAAGCCACTGAACGGTAAGAGGACTCTTAACCGCTGTCTATTGATAAATATATAGAGAACGTTTCATTTGAAAATATTGGTCGTATAATTTTTAAACACAATGCATCTAGTACTACGAATAAGAATAACTCTAAACAAAATCAACATAATTTTTGGTACCTAATGAAAAATGACATACAAATACAAATATCTTTAGTAGCCAAAGATAAATTCAGTACACATGATACAATGGACCCCGAATGCGGCAAGCCAGAATCTCAGGAATTCTCTACGATTTGTCAGGAAAAAAATACATGTTGACATGTTGTATGTATTTTGGCGGCAAGGTACAGTTTTTAAAGAACAAATTTAGAATACGGTACAGTTCTTTTGGTGCTACTTTTTGAGCTTGATTTACATTTCTATACAAGGTGGAGTCTTGTAATTGTAACTATCTGGTAATACTTATAAGAATCACAATTCAGTCCTTCTCTTTATACCAACACCTGCCTTCTAGATGACTAGACATAAGTCTATTGAGAGAAAAACTGAATCGTGATTCTTATAAGTGCAATTGCTCCATAGTTGCAATTACAAGACTCCACCTCATTCTTATTCGTAATCTAGTGGTATTATAATTATAACTTGATCTTATTTACCAAAGAACTCATTTTGAATGTTTTCTGTTCATTCTTAAGTTTTGATGCAGACTCAATTGCTAAGTTCATCCGGTCGAAATTACTTTGTTGGCAAACTCTCTCAAAGGTATTGTTTCATTTTGATTAAGTGGTGAGGCTAAATAAACAGAGGGCATTGTGGCCAGATTTGATGCAAGATACGTTGAATATATTGCCACAAGGATCGAGATAAAAGAAGGAAAAACTCTCATCCAAGTTCGTGTCTATTTTTTCTTTCTTTCCATTTTCTCTTGAAAGTTTTATAACATTTTCATTTGCTTTATTTTTAATTCTGTTTTATTTAGCAATTTTATAAAACTCGTATAAAATTATTTTTGACGTAGTCTTTAAAATATTAATACACTATAATAATAAAAAAATCTGCTGTTCCATACATTTGGGTCAAATAGGTTTGCAGTCTGTTTTGTATGGAACAGTAGGATTATTTTGTTGTTCTCTTTGATGGTCTGATAATTCCCTTAAAAACTGTCAGCATATTACATTAAGGACGACCCTAAATGGACGATACCATCACACCATGCAATGGCAATTAGGTTTAATTATTGTTATTGGACATTTTCGTTAGCACTGCATTTCCGCCATTGTCAAGTAGTGTGTTTAAGAATCTATCCCAATCTCAGGAATTGTTTTTGATCAAGAACAAGAAGAGATTGCGGAGCCTCGTGGCAAGCAGAAACGCGAACCGCGCGAACAACACGCGAGACAAGTGCTCGTGTCAGAAACTGCAACGTGAATCCACTAACATACTATTTTAAATTCATTTCATACAAACTCGAAAGTCGACTGGTCCGGGTTAAAAAACAGTAAAATTTTTTTTTACTGATTTTGTAAAGTTAAATAGCAATAACTAATAATAAAATGACATAAAAGTGTGTTTTTGTGAATGTTGTCCGTGTAGTGTCGGCTACAAATAGCACCAACCCATTTCCTCCCATGGGTGTCGTAAAAGGCGACTAAGGGATCTACCGGAGGATGGGCAGTAGCATCCTCTGAGTACACACATTCAATCCAACTGCGATCATGCTATGTTATCTTAGTACAAACTAAGTGGAACGCTGATTTTCTATAGATAGCTTCCGCCATCGATAGATGGCGGAAGATGCTTCGAAACATAACCGATAGGTTATGTTTCGAAGCACTATGTGTTGAACTAAGGTTCATATCGGAGTAACAGCGCACTACACCTCACGCGCTGCGCTGTACTAGTGAGAGATTTCGCCCATATCAATCACTGTCTTGTTGGTCTACCGGTCTAGACAATTGGCGTACGATCCGGGCAGCTAAGGTTCGATCCTCGTGTCGGCCGATCGTTTTTTTCAATTTATTTCATAATGTGGCGCCCCTTAGTGCTAATAAGCGGCAACGCAATTATGACGTCCTAAAATTCAAGGCGAGTTACCTATCTATATCCAATATACATATTAATTTATGACTGCGATCGCCAACTCGCCTGATAAGCGTGGCGATTATGGCAAATCCCCTCATTTTAGCTGATATGATGAACTTAAAAGTACTTTTAAAGTAATTTTAAAATCTCTTACCTACAATATACCGCCAAATGTTTGTAACATTATGGAGTGTACATGACAACAGTATACCTATCACCTGAGTCAATATTTATCTTTCGGGTGTGTTCAAATTCTCTACGACAAAGGTTGGCATACTATACAGGCTGTAAGAAAAGACTTTAGCAATATTGTTGATAGGTAGAGTTGATAATGTTGATAAGCATGTAAGATAATCAAATTAAAGATCGAAAAATTTGTCTCGGGTGGGACTTGAACCTGCACTCTTCCAACCGGGGAACTGCGTTATCTAATTTCGCCACCGAGCCCACTACCCAGAGAACGAAATTTTCAATCTGTTGCGTCTTAAGGGGACGTGAGCGCCATCTACTGGTAGTAATATAGCACAACATGGCTGTAACATATTTAAAATCAATATTAATTGAAATGTAAGATAATGTATTTCAAGATACAGTTTTTTAATTACAGTTTTTTTTTACAAAAATCAAATTAATCAATTAGGTAATCTCATGTTGTATATAAATTTATAATTAAATATTGTACTTAATTGCTAGTGTGGTACACCCTGTACTGTTACCATCCTTGTACCTATTCTGTATATTTATACTGATCTACATGTAATTTATGGCAATAAATAATGTACATGACAACAGTATACCTATCACCTGAGTCAATATCTATCTTTCGGGTGTGTTCAAATTCTCTACGACAAAGGTTGGCATACTATACAGGCTGTAAGAAAAGACTTTAGCAATATTGTTGATAGGTAGAGTTGATAATGTTGATAATCATGTAAGATAATCAAATTAAAGATCGAAAAATTTGTCTCGGGCGGGACTTGAACCTGCACTCTTCCAAACCGGGGAACTGCGTTATCTAATTTCGCCACCGAGCCCACTACCCAGAGAACGAAATTTTCAATCTGTTGCGTCTTAAGGGGACGTGAGCGCCATCTACTGGTAGTAATATAGCACAACATGGCTGTAACATATTTAAAATCAATATTAATTGAAATGTAAGATAATGTATTTCAAGATACAGTTTTTTAATTACAGTTTTTTTTTTCACAAAAATCAAATTAATCAATTAGGTAATCTCATGTTGTATATAAATTTATAATTAAATATTGTACTTAATTGCTAGTGTGGTACACCCTGTACTGTTACTATCCTTGTACCTATTCTGTATATTTATACTGATCTACGTGTAATTTATGGCAATAAATAATGTTTGCAACATTATGAAGTGTACATGACAACAGTATACCTATCACCTGAGTCAATATCTATCTTTCGGGTGTGTTCAAATTCTCTACGACATACGTTGGCAAACTATACAGGCTGTAAGAAAAGACCCTAGTAATATTGTTGATAGGTAAAGTTGATAATGTTGATAAGCATGTAAGATAATGTATTTCAAGATACAATTTTTCTATTTACTCATTACATTTTTTTCACAAAAGTCAAATTAATCAATTAGGTAATCTCATGTTGTATAATTATAAATTTAACATTAAATATTGTACTTAATTGCTAGTGTGGTACACCCTAGGGTAAAATTACATTAAAATATTCTGTACTGTTACCACCGTTGTTAATATTCTGTATATTTATACTGATCTACATGTAATTTATGGCAATAAATAATTGAATAAAAAAATTTAAAATCAATAACCTGTAAAAAGCAGTTTTTGTATTTTGTATCCTGAAACCTTAAAATACTAAAAGTCAATCTTGCTACAATTAGAGCCTTAAAGTAAGCCTTCCTTGTAGCAAAAAGCTTATTTATAGCAAATTCTCTGACCACTCCAAAAGGTTCTTGTTCATGAGTTAGTGTATGTATTTTATAACATTACCATTTATGAACGATTGAAATATACAAAAATGAATGTACCTAGCAACAATTAAGATAATGTATAGGTATACTTATATGAAGAACATGACAAATATTCATGTAACGAAACATTTATTGTCTAAAATGTATTATTAATTGTTAGCTGAATATGTTATTTACTCAGTTGGATATTATGACACCAGAACAACGAATTTTAAATACCTCTGTATTGGAATTTATAAAACACGAGCGTTAACCCGCGACTTCGTCCGCACAAATTACATACCAGATTTTAAGTCAGATCATAAGCTATCAAACAAAAAAAGTTTCATCAAAATCGGTTCAGTAGTTTTTGCGTGATACTCGTTCAAACAAACAAACAAACAAACAAACACACAAACAAACAGACAGACAAAAAATCCAAAAATTGGTGAAATGGAATCAGGGACACCTAAAAACCATATCGTAACTTTTTTTTTGTTAATATCTTCAATGTACAGACAAACTTCCTTTTACAGTTTTATAATAGTATAGATAGTTGAATAATTTGAGTAAAACTTGAATAATTTTATTTTGTTTCACACATAATTACTACTAGGTAGGTAGGTACTGTTTTAAAATCCACGCGGACGGAGTCGCAGGCAACAGCTAATTATAGATACTTTTGTGATTTCCTGAATCTAGGCTAGGTTAGATATGTATTATTATAACGAGAGAAGGTAAATACTGAGTGAGACCAAAGCGAACTGTGACTAAATGTTAAAGCACTAGCAACTATAAAATAATCTTTGCCAGGAAGGATAGCAATTGAAAGAACAGGTTTCGTGTTGCAGCGAGATAATTATCTTTTTTTATTGAGTAGAGACTTTAAGGTGGTTTCAGTCCATACAAACGTTTGACGCACAATACGCGTAGACGGAATTAATAAAAGTAATATTTTATACATGGAAAAATAGTTTAGAAAATCTAGTTGCCGCGTAACAAATAACATTTACATTTTAACATACAATTACGAAGATATAAAGCTTTTAAAATTTTGTATGAAAAATTTCAAAGCTTTAATATTATTTTATAAATTGCAAATGTTATTTGTTACGCGGCATCTAGATTTTCCAAATCTTTTTTTGCATATATACAAAGTTACTTACACTAATACCGTCTACGCGTATTGTGCGACAAAGTTTTGTATAAAATTGACCCCTCTGCAACCGCCTTAAGGGAATATCATTCGGAGCGCGCTCCATACAAACGAAGCCTGGAGATACTACCTAACCAATTAAAGTCAAATGAAATTTTTCAGAAACAATCTAGAAACTAATGTTTATGTTTTTATGAAGTCAGATTATCGTTAGCATGTATAGTTTTAAAGTTACAGTGCCTCAAAGATTTCCAAACAAATCTTAAATTAATCCATGCCACTGCGGTGAAGAGTTCTGCCAAGCGTTAAATGCTTGCTGATTGTCCTGGATATGCCTGACGTGACGAAGGATCAGTGCGTGTGGAAGGCTCGATCTTCTTCTTTCGTGTCAGCATGAGCCATATTGCATGACAACTACTTACTTTTGCTATAATGGAGAGATTAGTGAGTCAGCAATGGTCGTATAGGTGTAAAGAATTTTATTCTCAAAAGACTTAAGTCACTTTACGAGACAATTTTAAACAATGATACTTTTAGACTAAAGTATAGGTGCGATTGACACAACATACAAATTTAAGAGGTAATGAAGTAAATATCTCACATATATAATACAACTTACGGTTAAGTACATATGTTTATCACAAAGCAAAATATTACGAAAACACAAATACAATAAAAAATACAAAACTTCTTTATTCTTTTCACCACAATCACAACAATAATAAAACAAGAAAAAATATTAAATTAAGTACAATAGTTTGTGGGTGGAGACTGGTGCTTGGTATGTATGTGTACTTGGGTACACATACCTGTACTTCAAGTCACCAGGTCTTCTCTTCATATTAACCATCTACCCACATAAGTCAGAATTACATAAGCAATCCTAGTGATACAGATTATTCTCAGTAGTTACGACGTAGCCACAAACTAATTGGAAGAACTACCGTTGACGTAGCTGAAGAACTGGGAATTGACCACAAAACAGTTTTGGCGCATTTGAAAAAAAATGGGTACACAAAAAAGCTCGATATTTGGGTACCTCACGAGCTCACTGAAAGAAACCTAATGAACCGTGTACTCATTTGTGATTCTTTATTACGACGTAATGAAACCGAACCATTTTTGAAGAAGCTGATAACTTGTGATGAAAAGTGGATCACGTACGACAAGAACGTGCGAAAAAGGTCGTGGTCAAAGGCCGGTCAGGTTTCACCGACAGTGGCGAAACCCGGGTTAACTCGCAACAAGGTGATGCTGTGTGTGTGGTGGGATTGGAAGGGCATTATTCATTATGATGATAACGCTAGACCTCACACATCTTTAGCCACTCAGCAAAAATTAAGAGAGCTTGGCTGGGAGGTGTTAATGCATCCGCCGTATAGTCCTGACCTTGCACCTTCAGATTTCCGCCTGTTTTGTTCTCTTCAGAAGTCTTTAGGCAGTGTCAGGTTAACATCACGAGAGGACTGCCAAAACTACTTGTCGCGGTATTTTGATCAGAAGCCCCAACATTTCTATAGCAATGGGATCATGTCCCTACCTACAAGATGACAAAAAGTTATCGAACAAAATGGTACCTACATACTTTAGTTAAATGTAAATAAACTATATTAAAAAATGTTTTGAATTTTCTTAAAAAATGCGAAGAAACTTTTTCCCCAACCTATTATTTTTCAAGATTTTATTTGACTACTTTGTCGGCGTAATGAACATGTTTACATATGCCAAATTACAGTTTTAAGACGGTCGGACATGGCGAAACTATAAGGGTTCCTTGTTCATTTCGGAACCCTAAAAAATGAGCATCCAACCAGAAACAAACTACGCAAACGGCGACGCTTCTTTTTTTTCCAACGGTTTATTAAAGCTTAAGTAGAAATTGAAACAAGTTCTTACGTCAACGGACTATCGCAAGTTTTCAACAAATTCTTTCATTATATTTTATCCTCTCCCTTTTTTACCTTTATTACTTAGAACCTTAAAATAATGAATATTTCAGAAAAAAAATTAGAAAAGATTTATTATGGAATCTCTCGGTAATAAATTAAAAATGTTTTTGTAGACGGTTTGTCCGTTGATGTTTTTGTAAATATTACTTACTACAGTTTTCGTATTATTCATAGGTAATTTATTATTGTGGCTTCTTTCAAGGCAAAAAGAAAACTGTTTTGGATGGAATAATACCTAGCTGTATTTTCTTACAATACTGCTAAAAAAAGAAATATTATAAGATAAGATAAATATTGTTTAATTGCAATAATATACAAATACAATTTAATATTATGTTTTTGAGAGTTACGCGGTTATTATTTAATCTAGAAATAAACATTTTAACGGGTGATCCCGTGATCATGGCAGTTGTAACACTTCCGAAATATCGGGAACTCAAATATACCAAAACGCGGTAAGAACCCGTTAAAATGTTTATTTATAAAAAATAATCTATATATAATTTTGGTGTCGAAGTCGCTATAGCCGAACACTAGGACTATACATGATTCAAAATCGAGAAAGTTGATGCTTCACAAAATAACGTATTTTATTCCCACGTATACTATTCAGTTATTAAAATTTTATACCGCCTACAACCCAACGAACCTCCAAAATATGATGTTTAGCGTTATTTAAACTAAGCAATAATCAACTTTACAGCCTTTCTTTATGATCGTGCTATTCGTGCTCTATCTCCCTATAGCCAGCCCAGAAAGATGCTATATTATTTTACGACAACCCCCATCTCAGTCAACTCATTAGTAGAAAGTAAGGCGGTAATTAAAAAAATACTGCCAGAGCTTTTAGGTGCTTCTCTTGAGTAAATTTTCAAATGAATACGAAATTATTTACCCACTTGGCTTCAACGTAGTCATCATTTTGAGTGCCTTTCTTTTGTGGAGTATTTTCAATTTGTTTTAAAACATTAGTGAATGGTCGAGCCTACAGTTTCTTCTCAACTGTTCTTACGACAATAATTATATGGTAATTTCTAGTAATAACTTTTTTTTTAACTTTTATTTTGTACGAGCGTTAACCCGCGACTTTGTCTGCACAAATTATATACAAGATTTTAAGTCAGATCATTAGCTATCAAACAAAAAAGTTTCATCAAAATCGGTTCAGTAGTTTATGCGTGATGCTCGTTCAAACAAACAAACACACAAACAAACACACAAACAAACAAACAAACAGAGAGACAAAAAATCCAAAGATTGGTGATATGGAATCAGGAACACGTAAAAACCATATCGTAACTTTTTTTTGTTGATATCTTCAATGTTCAGACAAACTTTCTGCTACAGTTTTATAATTATTTTGTATGATAAATAACTGTGTGGTTCCGGCTTCGAATAGACCACCCCAATTCTTCCCGTGTGGGTATCATACGAGATGACTAAGAGATTAGGTTTATTATACAGTGTTTACGTCGGCAAAAAGGCTAGCAACCTCTCAGTACTTGACACGTCATTCCATCCTGAAACTTAAAAATTATGTAGCTATAATATATGCGAGCATTGCTACAACTAAATTTTTAAACAGAAATTTGATAGTGATAGTTGTAGCAATGTTTTTGACCACCCCGAAAGAGATTGCGGTAGTGAGTTTATGTATTGTATACTGTACAAATGAATTTTTATTTTTGTTTAATTATCATCCTATTTTTTAAGAGCTTCGCTCTTGTCGGTACAGTATTCACCATTTGATTGGGCGTTTAAAATATTTAACTGAATGGTTTCAGATTAGAGTTAATTTAAATTAAAGGGTGTTCGGTGTAGCCCACCTATATTTTAAGACTTTAATTTGAGGAGATAGACAGGCAGTGCGGCCGCACTATCCCTCCTTTCAGCTGAAAAGAAAACTGATGTCATCACAAGAACAATTTGCAGCCAACAAATTCCGTACCATTATCAAAATTGTATTTCATCTTTATCTCGCATTTTGTCGATTTTCTTCATCCATTGTTTGCTGAGATGAATGCTTGCTCGACTAAAATGGTTCCGATTTAGTCTACCCCACAAATTCAGAGAGAAGTTGTCTTTTAGGCCAACAAATAAGATTCAATATTGACTGCGCACGCTATTTGAAGTGTGAATTATTCCGTGGTTTTGCGTAGAGCCCGATTCGAGCCAAACCGCAGCAAGGCTTTGACTTTACCAAAATAAAGTATTTTATGATATTTCGATAACCGCTAAAATTGTAAGCGCGGCGCTTGACAACGTTCTAAATAATACTAAATACATTGAGTACTTATAGGTATTTTTAACGTCTGCTTTCAAACGGTGAAGGAAAACATCATAAGGAGGTTACAATCGCTGAAGAAGAAATTCCGATGCGTAAGTATTTATTTTTTCTTTCTATTAGTTACAATATTAAGGGCCTGTTTCACCGCTTTTGGATAAGTTCTTGTTAGCTTATCCGACAGCTCATTTGACATATTTCGTATGAAAAATATGTCAAAATATCTGTCGGATAAGCTAACAAGAACCTATTCGGAAGTGGTGAAACAGGCACTAAGTCTAATAGCCTTAGTCTCCAGGATCCGAATAGCCCTAATGATAGCCAACCTCTGATAGGAGATGGTAACCCAATAATAAAAAGAAGAAGTTTATAACGTATGCCTATGAAGTTTTCAGGTATACTATTTATTAATGAAATGGTTTCGTATGAACTATGTATAATATACTCACCTGTAATCACGGCTGTCTCCCGTTGTGGAATAAATGCATTGCAAATCGCCACCTGTTCAAAGATGTCGCCCCTCATGTACATTTTTAACATTTATACTATTTTATTCTAATCTTAAAATTATGTGGTGTCAATAATTTTGCCACTGTGTCGTTTAAATAGGAAATGTACTAGATGTTGCTCAATAATAGATATTATTTCGGTATGAAAGAAACCAAGGAAGTAAGAGTGGTTTTTCTACAGAAACACACTTCAGCCACCACAAAATGGCGGAGCCACACCCACGCGGGTCTAGCCCCATGACTCACTCATTTATACTTATCAAATAATATGTGTCTTAAGAAAGGTATTAGTAAAGGTAAAGAATTAGTTACCTTATAGTCTTTATTCTTTTTATAAGCCGATACTCGTCTTGTACGTAATATTTCCTAATGCTGCGTAAAACTTTTATATCAGAAGAAAAATATCATAATCTTTCCTGCTAGTGCGAAATAATAATGTCCATATTTTTTCGCGTCACCACCCCGAAGTGACAACAAAAGGACACTCTGGAGGCGTATTTCATGAGTTTTTTTTTTCTGTAGACACGTACGTACATAAATACAAGCGGTCCATTAGTGAAATGATATTCCTTTTAATGTGTCCACCGGGCGACGAATCGTAGCATGTGAGGCAAGAAATAAGATTAGCTGGAAAAGTCTTGCATCTCTCTGAACTTTATGGATGTCTCTTTTAAATTAAAATGCACTAACACCATTTTAAGAACAAGTTTTACTAATATTTATATATAATATATATATATATATATTTTTTTTTTAATGAAGGGTAAACTCCCGCTATCGCTCAAACGAAGACTCATCGACATATGTATCCTGCCTATTCTAACCTACGGTCCCCAGACCTGGTCTCTTACTGAGTCTCAATAGATCAAACTCAAGGTTTATCAGAGGGCAATAGAGGGAGGTCAAAAGAACGGATCGTGGCAGAAACATTACACAGCACTCTATTATTTTCTTTATAATTTTTTTAATTTAGCACTTTATTATCTTTATTAGTTTTTTTATTTAGTTTTTTAGTTTATTTAGTTATCGGATAACGCAGTTCCCCGGTTTGGAAGAGTGCGGGTTCAAGTCCCGCCCGAGACAAATTTTTCGAATTTTAATTTGAATATCATTAATATCACGAAATTATTAATTTAACGTGTATGTGTCCCCCACCGGTGCATATGCGGCACAATGGTAGAGGCCTAAGTTGCCTGAAATGCGCAGCATAGCTAGCATGCCACCCACGACAAAGCGTTTAAACGAGAAAAACGTCGTGCGCGCTCTTTTTGGCGTACGGAAAATAATAAAGATGGAGGCACATCTCGATTTTAGTCGTTTTCTCGGGGGTGGCATGCGAGGTCGTTCCCCACGGCACCATGCCTTGAACGACATCATCCGACGACGGACGCTGGTGTCGGCTTCTATTCCATGTACTACGGAACCACCAGGCTTCAGCCGCAGAGATGGTAGGAGACCGGATGGCCTTACCCTGGTGCATTGGGATAAGGGTCGGTTTCTATCATGGGACGCCACCTGCGTGAGCACGTTTGCACCATCCCAATTGCCGGGCACCATGAGGGCGGCTGGATCAGCGGCAGAAACCACGGCTCAGAAAAAGCGCACAAAATACGAAGATTTAGAAGGCTCATACCTGTTTGTGCCTCTTGCGGTAAAAACGGCGCGTACTTGGGCTGCCGAAGCCAAAGTGTTTGCCAGGGACTTGGGTCGCAGGCTGAGAGAGAGAGGCTTAGACCCCCGCTCCAGGTCTTTTTTCGTCCAACGTATCGCATTGGCCGTCCAATGTGGCAATGCTGCGCGCATAATGGGTACGTTTGGCTCGCAACAGGGTGGGCTATTGGACAAGACAATCGTCAGGTTTGGTTGCTTTGTTTGTTCTTTTAGTAGTAGTTAGTGTTAGGATACTGTGTACATTTGTGTTATTAATTTATCGAATATATAAATACAAAATCATTTAACGTAATGTTAAATAAATATAAGGAAGTAGAAGTCAAAATTGCCTTGGCACTTCAATCATGCTCGTAAATATGTAATATAATACGCGCAAACGCCGATGATGTGTGAAATGAGCAAGGGTGAGAACGAAATTCATATGCGTATTACGTAGATAGGTACTTATACCTATTTTTGAATCTTGTTTGAATCATACGGTACGTTTGTTTTACTTTTAAGGAAAAAAATAAGACTAGGAAATCAACGATTACAAACTTTTGAAGTATTATATGTTGTCACGTTTTATATATAATGTGATGTGTATACTTTGTTGGCAGTCTTTAATAATTAAATTACATTGTAGAAACACGTGTCTTACCTACACAAGGACAACATACTACGTAGAATGACTTTTTGTAACTTGTATACGTAATACCGACTGCTCTCAAACGATTAAGAAAAGCATCGTGAGAAAACCTACATACGCTGAAGAAGAAATTCCGATGGGTATGTGAAGTCTACCAATACGCATTGGGTAGGCGTGGTGGACTAACGCCCATTCACCTTAAGATTAAACCTGTGCCTATGTAGACTGATGTGTATGCCCCTATTTTTAATTACTTGAAATATTTCAAGGGTGTAGTATTTTAAGTGGTTCAAATTCAGCTAATCTAAATAAACAACTTTACTTAAGGAACATGGGACGAAAGAAATTTTTGGACCTTTCATACAAAAGTGCGGATCAGCTGATTGATTATCTAAGGGAGATCCAAATAATTTTCTTGTTTTTCGACCTATATATTAGAGAAATTTGTTAAGGGGCCACACGTCCCGGAATTACCTGGGAAGGGTTTTTCGTTTTTCTACAAGATTTATAAAAGTTACCGAAACAAATAAATACACAGTAGTCTTGAATAGTTTATCTAGTGAAATCATCAATGGAATACACACGATTAAAATTACTTCACTCGATAGAATTTCTTTTCGAAAAGTTACGAAAATAACGCATTTTTAACAATATTTTCTCAAACTAGAATAACTTGCAACCGTTTATAATTACTGGAATTTTACTCACATATTCACTATTAGTCTATCTAGTGAAATCATCTATAAAAAGTCTAATAAAATCTATAGAAAGTACGATTATTAATTCTTTTTAATCGAAAATACGGGCGCACGCACGCACTTTTCGGAGGGCTGAACAATCGCTTTTCTCATAGAAAATATTCGCTTGAACCTTTGGCCCCTTAAGTATCATTATCTGAACCCTTAAATATTTTTAAATATATCAATTTTTCTTTTTTCGGTGTTCTTCCAGTACATTTTACATCATAGTTCGTCATAACACTAATGGATTTTGTCGAAGAAACGGCCAAGCGATACCTACGATTACAACATTATTGTGTCTTCTTCTTTCACGATTGCAACTTTGTCGGAGATAAGGGTCGTTATTTTATTACTGTCACATAAAATAAAGAGATAAATCTTTACGTTAACCTTATGGGGTGACTTCCAGATGTGTAACCTTAACTTTCTACATTACTTTTATTGTTGAACTTTATAGCAAAATTTTCGGAGTTCATCGACTTTTGTATAGGGATTTAAGAGTTGATTTTCATGCTCGATGGAACGAAGTGAATGCTTTTGGATTGTCAATAGACATTTATCGTAGTTCTTTATAAGAAGGTATTAACTTGTCACTACAATTTGGTGAGAAGAGGCTTGGCTCGAATATTGCCCACAAAAGAAAACAATATTATTTTTACGGGAAATAAATATTTATTTGCTTTTTCCCCTTCAAATTTTGGGAAAAACATTCCCTCTATATTTTTTATTTTAGGTTACGAGACAGTTCAAAATTGGTGTATCCCTTCCAATTTAGATAAAATTATTTCAGAGGTGTTTCTACGTTTTTGATATGTAACTCCACGCAAGGACATGACTACTCACCTTAAAGTGCAGACACCTTAATGTGCATGAGAAATAATAATAATTCTTTATTTTAGACTCTGAAGGAGTTGATGAAGGTAAAACTCATGCAAACTGCCTATCCTAACCTACTGTGGTCAAACGTGGTAATGACGAAGTCACAGATATCCAAACTCCAGGTTTATCTATGAGTAATAGAGGGCAGCATACCGATCAGGTATCTGTGTCAGAAGGATCGACCGTACCAGAAACACGCTCTAAGCTGAAACCCGCTGATGTAGGTATTAAGGCCGCCAAATTGAAGTGGAACTGGGGTAGACCAAGAAAGAGATGGCGACGACCTAAATGCCCAGGAAGCAGATTGGCAAATGATAGCCCGGGAAAGAGATGGCTGGGGCGTGGGAGAGACTTTAAGGCAAAAATGGGATGAAATAGGTTAAATAAAAATATCATTTTCTGCGGTGGCCGTAGTATGATGCGCACGATAAGGGCGATAAGCACAGAGGCGATAAGGCTATATCACGCTGCCATAATACGGCCGCAGGCTCGTTTAGTGTTACTTAAAATCAATTAGCTTATGCTAATACCATACATCATACATGTACTACATAACATAACATAACATAAATATTCTTTATTTGCACACCAAAATATACAGTAACAAAAACGAATAAAAAGAACGTAAGAGTACAAATGGCGGTCTTATCACTAAAAGCGATACTACCTCTGTGGTCTAATGGTTAAGAGCATTGGGCTCTCGACACGGAGGTCATGGGTTCGATTCCCACGGGGGACACCTAATACCTAAATGTCACTGTGCGTTTTTCCCCAGTTGGTTAGGACATTGCAGGTTGAATCACCTGATTGTCTGAAAAGAAATGTGATTCCGTGCTTCGGATGGCACGTTAAGCCGTTGGTCCCGACTACTATCTCTGGTGGTAGTAGTCGTTACATAAAAACCACGTCAGAGGCCGTAAGGCGGTCTGAAAAAACTCTGACACCAGGGCTTGCTAGTTGCTGCGTACACGATAAGAAGAAGAATGTATGATATTACTTTAATTAACAAAATATCCAACCGTATAGTTTTGTTCTTTTGTTACCAATTTGTATGATTGTTGGTATGAGCTTACCCTTACCTTGATGTATAAGTAAAAGGGTGAAAGGGGAAACGTAATAAAGTCTGGGCGGAAAAGCAAGTAAGTAAGTTGATAAATGTACCCACCATATAACATCGCATTCATATTTTTCCATATTACGAAGGAAAGGTGAAATACAATATTTTGTATTCCGTACCTTTATTGGATGAAAGAATGAAAGCAGTGACAAGCAAACATGATTTGGGAAATAATATAATGTCGAGTTTTTTTGGCTGTGACGTAAATGTTACGGGACTTTATCGTTTTTAGAGTTCCGTACCCAAACTGTAAAGACAGGACCCTGTTACTAAGCCTAGGTTGTCCGTCCGTCTGTCTGTTCTACCTATTTAGGGCTGTAACTTTTGAACCGTAATAGTGAAAGTTTTATTTTCTCCGGGACATCTATCGCGAGACCGACTCACACTTAGCCGGTTTTTATTATTTGTTGTTATACTGTAGAGTTTGCTCTATAATCACACCAAGTTTGACGCTTGTATGTATATAGAGCGAGAAGAAAAAACGTTGATAAAAACTAGTTCCTTGTATGAGGACCCCCCTTATTTTTTTACTTTTTGAATTTATTTTAATAACACTCATTCTGTTAAAAATTTCAACTATCTAGCTCTTACGGGTCAAAAGTTACAGCCCTAAATAGGTAGGACAGACGGACGGAAGGACAACGTAGGCTTAGTAATAGGGTCCCGTTTTCACCCTTTGGGTACGGAACCCTAAAAAGGAGACGCCGGGCAAAGCTCGATCTCCCAGTTACTGTAATCTAAACACGTATCTTGCTAATTACGATCAATTTTTTCAAATTTGTACACGGACACGGCGGACACAGCTATTATTTTTTTTGTACCGAAACCAAGGCTATGACGGATTGATATCATTATTCATTAGTCTGTATGATGTCACTAGTATGATGAGAATATTGGTGGAAAATTCCGTTGAAAAATGACGCACATTATATTTAAAAAAACTGGTATATTCGACGGCCCAATAGCACAGTCGAGTCTATAGTAAACCTGCCTTCTTTGCCGAGGGTCGCGGGTTTGAATCCCGTAAAGGACAAATATTTGTATGATGAATATGAATATTTGTACCCGAGTCATGGATGTTTATATTATATATATACAATAGGTATGTATTCTATATCGTTGTCTAGTTATCATAATATAAGTCCAGGCGGTTATTAAATGTGACTAGATAATTTGTGTGACAATGTCCAAGATAAAAAAAAGTTACTAAATATTGGGATTGATCTTTTATGCCGGGTTTATACGCTTGCGCAAACTTAGGCAAGTTCGCTGTATATCTAAAGTGATTGTTACTATTTAACTTTATCTGTAAAGTGCTACCAGGGGAGGACCTAGTCTCACAGCATAGACTGTAAATCATGGAAGTCAAACTTACTGTCCAGGATAAGAAAAACAGAGAACGGCCCCCGCCCAAAACAAGATGGCGCATGTTAGATAAGAATGAGTATGTTAGTGAATTCAGGGAAAGAGTGATAGATAGAATGATAGAAATGAATATGGAAGAATTATCTGTTAATGACTGTTGGAGTGAGATGGCATGTTGTATTAGAATGGTAGCGTAGGATCTTTTAGGAGAAACGAAAGGCAAAGGTATGATAGACAAGGATACGTGGTGGTGGAATGCGGAAGTACAGAATATTCTGAAAAAAAAAGTTTGCTTTAAAAGAATGGCAAAATACATCGGATAGTGATACGAGTGGGAAAGAGTCGAGGAAAACAATATATAATGAATGTAAGAAGAAAGCAAAAAAAACAGTAGCCATCGCTAGAGCTGAAGCCCAGGACAAGTTATACGAGTCTCTGGATAGTCCTCAGGGACAAAAGAAGCTATAGAGCTTCTTTTGCCCCTGAGGACTATCCTATCTGGCTTTTGCCATCCTATAGAGGATGGCAAAAGCTAGAGAGAAGTGTGCAAGAGACGTGACCCACATAAAGTGTATAAAAGATGATGCAGGAAAAGTGATGAAAAATGATGATCACATAAAAGTACGTTGGAAAAGATATTTTGAAAAGTGAATGAACGAGGAGAATGCTTGGAGTGGTGAGTTAGAGTATTTACCAGTGAACGTGGGGTTGGTAAGAGAAATTAGTATGGAAGAGGTAAAAAAGGCTGTACGAAGTATGAAAAATGGGAAGGCCGTGGGACCAGATGGAATACCAGTTGAGGTTTGGAAGGTTTTGAGTGCGGATGGATATAAGTGGTTAGCTTTATTCTTCAATAAGTTGTTGCATAAAGAAGTAATCCCCGACGAATGGTGCAACAGTTTACTGGTGCCCATCTATAAAAATAAGGGTGACGTACAGAACTGTATAGGGGAATAAAGCTAATGTCACATAGTATGAAAGTATGAGAAAAAGTGGTAGAGAAACGACTGAGAGAGGAGAGTGCGATAACCCAAAACCAGTTCGGTTTTATGCCTGGTCAGGGTACAACAGACGCTATTTTTTCACCACGCCAACTTTGTGAATTATACAGGCGTGCTCAAAAGAACTTGCACATGGTGTTCGTTGACCTCGAGAAGGCATACGATCGTGTACCCCGGGAGGTCTTGTGGTGGGCTCTCAAAAAGAAAGATGTGCCTGGAAAATACCTCGAATTGATTCGTGCAATGTACAGCCGATCCAGCACATGCGTGCGATCATCTGCTGGTACCACCGATAAATTCAATGTGGCTGTAGGTTTGCACCAAGGGTCGGCTTTAAGCCCTTACCTCTTCCTGTTGATTATGGATGCTTTAACATCGGACATACAGGATGAGGCACCCTGGTGCATGCTGTTTGCCGACGACATTGTTCTTGTCGGTGAAGATGGACTCGAGGTCCAGAGCAGATTGGCACAATGGCAGCAAAAACTGGAGAGTGTTGGCATGAAAATTAGCAGAACTAAAACGAAACGTTTGTTCGGCGATTTTGGCGGTATCTCTAGTTGCATGCCTATTGCCCTTGATGGCGTGCCTTTGCCAGTCTGCTCCGACTTCCGGTACCTCGGGTCACTCATACAAAACGATGGAGAGATAGATCGGGACGTGAAGCACCGAATTAACTCAGGGTGGATGAAGTGGCGGCAGGTTACGGGAACGATCTGCAACTCCCGAATCCCCCTCAAATTGAAGGGGAATATATATAAGAACGTAATACGACCTGTCGTTATGTACGGATCAGAGTGTTGGGCCACAAAAGGGACGGATGAGAAACGATTGCATGCAACTGAGATGAGATTGTTGAGATGGATGTGTGGTGTAACTAGAATGGACAAGATTAGGAATGAGTATATTAGAGGAAGTTTGAAAGTAGCACCTATAACGGAAAAATTGCAGGGTAATAGATTATCGTGGTATGGGCATGTAATGCGGAGAGACGAGTGTCATGTTACGAGACGAGTGTTAAGTATGAATGTGGATGTACAGCCATCCAGCGTAGGAGAAGGAGGCCGAAGAAAAGATGGATGGATTGTGTGAAGGATGATATGTGTAAAAAAGGAGTGAGTGTTGAAGCGACGGCTAAGAGAGATGAATGGAAGAGGATGACATATTGCGCCGACCCCAAATAATGGGAAATGGGCAAGACAATGATGAGAAGCGTCAATGTACAGCGAACTTGCCTAAGCTTACGCAAGCGTGTAATCCCGGCATTGGGTATTAAATAGAGGTACACACGGCGAAACAACAACAAAAAAAAACACAAAATAGTACAAAACCAAAACAAGCTGGCCGCGTGCGGTAGGCTATAGGTCGAGTAGCAGTAGGTAACGTATAACCTCGCGCGGCCATCTTATGTTTGTTTTGTATAGCTTGATGTGTCGCCGTGTGTACATATTATTATACCGTGGAATCGGGGTCGTTTTAGAGCCAGAACATGGTGTTTTAGACCATCTAACTGAACAACTTTTGTTATGCGACCAACTTTGAAATGGCGAAAAAAAACAGCTTTTTCATAATTTTATGTCGAGAAGCGATTAACATTTTCTATGGAACAACAGATTTTTTCCGTGATTTCGCCATAGTGAAAGTTGATCGTTTAATGGTCTGAAACACCTTATGTACGTAAATAATACCGACTGCACTCAAACGGTGAAGGAAGAACATCGTGAGGAAACCAACATAATTATGCTGAAGAAGAAACTTTGATGCGTATGTGATGCTGATGCAAAAAATGTTAAAAGCAATTACGAATTTTGACCCAGTAATTTTTACGAAAAACTAAAAGCCGTAATTTTTTGAAAAAAATTCCACATCTCTAAAAGTGTGCATTCACATTTGAAAATACTAGTGAATTGGGTCCAAAAATCAGTAGAAAAATGCAACTGTGACAGCTATTTTCGCACTTAGCTAAAACTCGAGGGGATTAGTACCTATTGAAGAGTTCCACTATCCACCTCCTGGCTCCATCATGAGATCCACGGCACTATGTATAATGTATTGGACTCATTTTTCTTCTTCTTAGCGTCTGGGCAGCAAGCTCTGGTGTCAGAGTTTTTTCAGACCGTCTTACGGCCTCTGACGTAGTTTTTATGTAACGACTATTACCACCAGAGATAGTAGCCGAGACCAACGGCTTAAAGTGCCATCGGAAGCACGGAATCATCTTTTTTTCAGACAATCAAGTGCTATAGCCTGTAATGTCCAAACCAACTGGGGAAAAACGCACAAAGACATATCACTAGGTGGGAATCGAATCCACGACCTCCGTATCGAGAGCCCAATGCTCTTAACCATTAGACCAAGGAGGCAGGTATTGAAGTCATTAAAACAAACGAAGTCAGCTCAAATTCGAGGAATTTACTAGTGCTGTTAAAAAGTTCCGCTATCCACCTCCTTGTTCCATCGTTATACCCTCGTTACCAAGTGGGTTACCCTCGTTATTCGGTTCATAAAAACAAACCAAATAAGAACAAACTCGAAGAGTTCCCTAGTAGCCGTTGAAGACTTCCACTATCCACCTCCTGGCTCCATCTTGAGATCTACGGCAACATGTATAATGTACGAGACTCGCCAAAACAAAGAGGACGAGCTCAAACTCGAAGCGTTTACTAGTAGCCGTTGAAAAGTTCCACTATCCACCTCCTGGCTCCATCATGAGATCCACAAAACAATCTATAATTATATGTGACTCGTCAAAACAAACTCGAGTGGTTTACCAGTATAGCCATTAAAGATTTTCACTATATATCTCATGACTCCATCATCAGACCAGATTGACGGTACCAAATCATAGTATTGTCATCCGAACTACATACAACTGCTAAAATCGATTCAATAATTTTGAAGTAGGATAAAATAGACTTCCTAGATTTTTTTACATACCTACTAGTAGTTACATACGGTGAAGCTAATACAAGCGTAATAAAAACAACGGAGTTAAAATTGCTAGTTGACGCAAGTGAAGCATAAGGGTCTGTTGTAGAACAAAAATCGTAATCTTTTCCCATATCGATTTTTATTATTTTAAAACATCCTGTACAAGTGTGTTTTTATGATGTGACAGTTGTGGCAGTATAAATATCAGTTGTATAGTATTATATTTTGCAGAAGCTACATTGGTGTTATACATAAAACATCTCGGTAAAGTAAAGATGGTGTCTTGGAAAATCCTCGGCTTTTTGTTCGTGATGATTGTGGCCGCCGTTAGCGCGTCGCCGGTCGATGATCAACCAGCACTAGGTGAGCAATTTATTGTTTTTTCATAGCAAATTAAACATTGAAAAATTAAGTCTCGGACGGGACTTGAACCCGCAAAGTTTTTCGGTATTACAAATTAATAGTCTCAATATGAAAATGATTATTATTTGAATATTTGCAATACAACAATGCATGAAAATTGATGCGTTGGGGCAAATAGTATCATATCTACCAGAATTATTGTCTCATTTTGCATCTACAAAAGTGTTTGGATTCCTGGGAAACATTTTTTAGCGCCAGGGTATAAAGATGAACTATTAATACAATGAGAGTACCGAATAATATCATGAGCGAGTCCGACTCAAAACGCTCATTGCCAGATTTATTTTTATTGTTAAGTGATTTTTCGACCTGCACATTTTATCAATTATTTTTGTATAAATCATTAACTTATAACATTTTTAAAGTTAATCTTCTTTTTTAATTCCACAGAATGCACAGCTCCAAATGAGAAGTATTACAAATGCAAACTGGAACAATGCTACAAAACCTGCAGTGATCTTAAGTCTCCTCCACCATGCCCTGGTATCGCTGAAGGTTGCTACCAACCCGCATGCTTGTGCGCAAATGACTATCTTAGGAACGACCAAGGAGTCTGCGTACCATATGAACAGTGCTGTAAGTACCTAGAGGTTGAAATTGATATCATTAGTATCCTTTTAAACAAAGAGTCTATCCATCAAACTGAACCACTTTTACTATGGATGAAAATCATCGAAGCAAAAAAAAAAATCATTCATCAGCTATTCCATACTAAACATCAATGCTTACTCAACCCAAATACATAAAACAGCAGATTTTTTGTTGCTCTGATCGGTTTGCTCCCATAGTAAAAGATGTTCAGTTTGTTGGGTAGACTTCTCTTTTACCCATAAAACGGTTAAAACCTCTTAGTTTAAAAGGATGCCGATGATATCAATGTCACCCTGTATAACATCAGTGTTATCTTGGATAATACCAAATCGATGATATACAAATTTTGTAACAGTTTTTAGGTAGGTATTTATATTTTCTCGAGTTACTGAAGACGAACTTCTCATGCAGAATTACTGTATGAGAAGACTGAACTGATTCTAAAAATTGATCCAATAATTGAACCTATCCTTGTATTTCTTTGTGTGTACCTTGAGTGATATAGGCTATATGAATCACACGTCCATTAAAACCAAGTCACTGGCAATCAGCTAGTAAATTTCACTACTCAGCGACAAAAATTGTTGAACCGAATTTTCCCATTTTCCCTAATCACTAACATCACATTCATTTTGCAGAATTCCACACGACACATGACGACTTCTACCAGCTTCTCTTCAAAATTACTGTCGTAATAAAAATAATTTTTATGAAAAAAATGTTACCAAACAATTTAATGTTAACGTGTCGTCAAATAAAATCTTGTGAATTTATCTGATGTATTTTTAAGTCTAACTAATTATAATATGTATAGTACATGTTTACATTATGTAGGTACCTACTACGCGGTAGTAATGATAGTACTTTGTGCTACTACATATTTTGAAGGGTCAACAAGTTGAAATAAAAGTATAATCGAGAGCTTTCCAATGCGAGAATCCTCTCCAATACGCTAGAATGCGCCTCACACTCGTACTCTTAGGCCGGATTCGACCAAACTTTGATTTATCCAAGTGTAAACTATACAAATAATGATTTAAAATATTATTGATTTTTAAACATGTTACAGCCATGTTGTGCTATTTACGTCCCCTTAAGAGGCAACAGATTGAAAATTTCGTTCTCTGGGTAGTGGGCTCGGTGGCGAAATTGGATAACGCAGTTCCCCGGTTTGGAAGAGTGCGGGTTCAAGTCCCGCCCGAGACAAATTTTTCAATCTTTAATTTGATACAAATAATGATACCTAATGAAAGAGGTCCTTGTATCCGTAGTACTTATTGCAATGTGACGTTATATTTTTTTAGTTTGTTCCGTTTATTCGTCACTTGTGGTTTTAAAATCAAATCACATGACATGGACGGACTTAATCTAAGAATAAAATTTACTCGCGTTTGGTCGAATCCAGCCTTGGTAACTATTTTTAAACCTCCTATAAAACTGTAAAATTCGACTTGTCACATTTTTTTTTATTCGACAAAATGCCGTACGTCAAGATAGCTTATTATTACAACGATTCAAGGGGCCTACTCACCGAAATGCCTAAATGTCAATCCAAACTAAGCCAAAACCAGCTTTTGTGAAAACTCCATTTAAATGGGTTCAGTTGTTTTATGTGATGCGTGCATATAAACGAGTGATGATTGTAAGTATCGATGATATAAGAATGCTATGAAACGAATAACGAGGGTAAGCATTAGGCTAACCTTCCTGATTACCTCCGAGTTTGTCCCATTTTAATTTGGTGCAGATCTGATGAAACACTTTAAAGCTGCACAATAGATAACTTCCTCTTCTTATCCTGTGGGCAGAGCCCTGGTGTCAGAGTTTTTTCAGACCGTCTTACGGCCTCTGACGTGGTTCTTATGTAACGACTACTACCACCAGAGATAGTAGCCGGGACCAACGGCTTAACGTGCCATCCGAAGCACGGAATCATTTTTCTTTTCAGACAGTCAGGTGATTCAGCCTGCAATGTCCCCCGTGGGAATCGAACCCACGACCTCCGTGTCGAGAGCCAATGCTCTTAATCATTAGATAACGGAGGCAGACAATAGATGACTGATATTATCTTAGTCGAATTAATGTATTTCACCACTGAAAATTGTAAAATAAAAAAAAATTTACAAACATTTAAAACCGACTTCAAAACTAAAAAAGTATAAAATAATATAGTACGGCTAATTGTCCTAACAAAAATCAGTTTTATGATCCCATCCTTCAGGATGGGATGCTTTCTTCAGAAAGCACGAAACTTGGCATGAATGTAGCTGTCCTATATGTGCTTCTATGTAGATGTGGAAGCAAGTCGAAAAATTATTTTTCCCCCCATCCCCCCCCCCCCCCCTTTGTATGTGCCAAATCGTGGTTTTTCTTATTTTTTATGAAAACGGTTACAGCTATCAGAAAACTGTCATAGAACAATATGTTCTTTGTTAAATTCTCTACAATAATAACTAAAATACCTAAAATAGCTGCGCGCGACCGCGTGATAGGTATCAGCAGAGATATGGCGACAGTAGGGGTTAGCGACAAAGAAGATGAAGAGGAAAATTAAAGTACTGTCACCGAGTCAACCGAGTCATTTAAAGAAAATTCCGTAGACTGCACTTCATCGTTTCTAGATGGGCCTGCTGTAGTTCAAATGATAAGACCGGGCACTAACTTTACATTTGACGATTATCGCAAAACATTTATTAATTATGTTAAGAACCAGAATGGAAATCGAGTCATATCATGAAGTGAGTCTCAAGAATCATACACGGGAGAAGAGGGGTACGGGATTTCGTCAAAAAGTCACACCAGCAGGTAAACTTCCAAAAAACTGGCAACAATTTCTTCGTTCGTCACAGAACAAAGTAGAACTTTTCAACTTCCTGGCTGATGGACTCCAGCAGGTCCAACATGCGAAGACGATTGTTGCAACCAAAGGGGAACAAGTTTTGTGTAACGATGCCACCGTAGATACGTCCTCCCTTAAGTCAAAACAAGAAGAAGCTGATACTAGACTCGTCCTTCATGTTTCGCACGCCGTGCAGCATGGTCACACAGAAATATTAATTAGAACGGTTGACACAGATGTGGTTGTTGTAGCTATTGCCTTATACAGCGGGCTAAAAGAAATGGGTTTGAACAAATGTTGGATATCATTCGGAAAAGGGAAAGCTTTACGTACTATTGCTATTCACCAACTCGTGAATAAACTCGGCCCAGAAAAATGCAGCGGCATGTTATTTTTTCACGCATTTACAGGGTGTGATACAGTATCTGGATTTTGTGGAAAGGGAAAGAAGTCCTTTTGGAAAACTTGGAATTCCTTCCCTGAAGTTACCAGAGTATTTGAAACCTTGTCACGACCTCAAAATGAAATTGAAACCCATCAATTGGATGCTTTGGCAAGATATGTAATTTCGACTTACGACAAAACTAGCGATGTAGAAGACATTAACCAAGCTAGAAAAGCGTTATTCATCAAGGGACGGGCAATGGACAGGCTGCCACCAACACTCGGTGCTCTTGAACAGCATACAAAACGAGCTTATTTGCAAGCAGGATTGATCTGGGGTCAAAGTCTGATACCAAATCCTGTATATCCGAACTTTGAGAACTGGGGTTGGATGAAAGAAGACAGTATTTGGATTCCATTTTGGAGTACAACCAAAGAAACGTCCGCATCTGTAAAGGAATTGACGAAGTGTTCATGCCGCAGCTGCATTAAAGGACGATGCATTTGTAGGAAGTCGGGCCTTCCCTGTACTGGTCTCTGTAAGTGTGCGGGAGATTCTTGTGATATGCATTGAAATAAATAATATATATAATTTTCACTGTCATTTACTGTATTTTTAATAAATTGCTTGAAACCCTTAGCTCTAAATCTAAGAAAAACAAAATTAACGGAAAGTTGGTATTGTAAAAAGTTAAAAAAAACGAGTACTTGAGTCAGACGCGGTAAGCCGTAACTCTGGAAGTAATGCTTCTATGACTATGAAATAGGTGTCATTTTGTAGCTCAATGTATAAGGTATTTTTACGTACCCTTTTAATTTCTATTATTATTTTTCATCTAATCCAATATAATGATTAGAGATTGGATATTCTGATGTATATTTACCTAAACTTCATTTTTCACAAGAATAATGTGGAAACAATCCCAGGATCGTTCGTTGGTCCCAGGAAATTTCTTGTTTGCTTATGTATAAAATTTTATTAATTTTGAGATAAAATTAGTTTTAGAGCCTACAAAAACATCCATGTCTGAAAAACTCGTGTTATAGGTAGTGGAGATACGAGAAATGGGGAAACTTTGGGTAAGAAAACCTAAAAAGCAATTCGTCATGTTTTTTGCCATATCGGTTTTTATCAAAACATCCTGTACAGGCATAGAGAAACACGTAACTCGTACCCCGAGACGAGTGGCATCACGCATAATTTCCCATACTTTCCCCTCTGTCAAAGTCTCACCCAAGCGACGGCCCCGACCTAGCCCCCCCCCCCCCCCCATAGAGCATTTGCGGGGGGGGGGGGGGCGCAAATAATGGCAGAAAAATGTTCTATGGAGATGTAATAATAATAATAAATAAATATCTTGGACATTGTCACACAAATTATCTAGTCACATTTAAAGTACTTGGACTTGTATTGTGATGACTATCACAAATGTGACTAGATATTTCATGTTGTCCGAGCTGTTCATGTTGTCCGAGTTGTTCAAATGTCCAAGTTCTACGATATTTTAGCAATCCCGGGACTTAAGAACGATCCTGGGATTGTTTCCACATTATTGTTGTGAAAAATGAAGTTTAGGTAAATATACATCAGAATATCCGATCTCTAACCATTATATTGGATTAGATAGAAAAATAATAATAAAAATTAAAAGGGGTATACAAGAAGTTATTTTTTAACAACGATTTTTCTTCTCGCTTTATCGTAATTCGGTAAAACATATTAAATGCATAAAACTTGGTGTGATTAAAGTGCAAATTCTTCAAAATAACAGCAAATAATAAAAACCGGCCAAGTTTTAGTCGGCCTCGCGCCAAGGGTTCCGGACTAAACAATTTTTTTTGGTAAGTATTGTGTGCTGCGGGGCTAGTACGCCAACCCGCGATAGCGTGATAAAGCGCTGTCACGCTTCCGCTCTGTTTCTATTTGCGCACGAACGAACGAGATAAAAGACTAACGCTCAGTTGCAGAAACGCTAATTCAAGTTAATCCTCAATTAAATCTCTTGTTGTCACTTTTTGTTATGTAGACGTAGTAAAAAAAATTTTTACAAAAAATTAAAACCGACTTCGAAACTAAAAAAGTACAAAATAATATTGCAGTCGATGACATTTACGTTCGCATCTATAAGAATATTTTGATGCGATTCGTGCCGGCTTGACACCGACTCCGATAAATCAAAATATCCTTATAGATGCGAACGTACGAACACGACAACGATATAGAATACATATATATAGATATAAACATCCATGACTCGGGTACAAATACTCATAATCATCATATAAATATTTGTCCCTTACGGGATTCGAACCCGTGACCCTCGGCACAGCAGGCAGGTTCAGTACAGACTGTGCTACCGGGCCGTATATAAACAATACCTACTCCTTACGTGTTACATGTCCTGTGTTGTCGTGTTACGTGTGTGTGTCCTTATGTGTTTCCTTGTGTGTTTATGTGTACAGGTATGTTTTTTATGATATGGCAGTATAAATATCAGCTGTATAATATTATATTCTGCAGTTAGCTATATTGATGTTATAGGTGAAACGTATCAGTAAAAATGGTTCATTGTAAAATCCTCGGTTTTTTGTTCGTGATTATTGTGGCAGCCATTCACGCTTCGCCGGTCGATGATCAACCAGAATTCGGTGAGCAATTGATTTGTTTATTCATAATTACAAACAGTTTAAATGTAATATGAATATTATTTACAATACGGTATTGTATGGTTCCGGTATTCAAACAACGGTAGAAAACTCTGGTATGAAAATCGAAGATACCAATTGTTTAAAATAAAAAAAAATATGATAATTTCGAGAAAATATAACTTTTTTCCCATGCAAAGAAAACGAGGTCGACAAAAATCGTTTACCGACGCTTACGTCGGTACTTACCCTATAGAGTCAAGTTATCGTTAAATTGATAATCTATCTATCTATCTATCTAAACTATTATAAAACTGTAGCAGAAAGTTTGTGTACATTGAAGATATTAACAAAAAAAAAGTTACGATATGGTTTTTAGGTGTCCCTGATTCCATATCACCAATTTTTAGATTTTTTGTCTGTCTGTTTGTTTGTGTGTTTGTTTGTTTGTTTGAACGAGCATCTCGCAAAAACTACTGCACCGATTTTAATGAAACTTTTTTTGTTTGATAGCTAATGATCTGACTTAAAATCTGGTATATAATTTATGCGGACAAAGTCGCGGGTTAACGCTCGTACTATTATAAAACTGTAACAGAAGTGTGTCTGTACATTGAAGATATTAACAAAAAACAAGTTACGTTATGGTTTTTAGGTGTCCCTGATTCCATATCACCAACTTTTGGATTTTTTGTCTGTCTCTTTGTTTGTGTGTTTGTTTGTGCGTTTGTTTGTTTGTTTGAACGAGTATCACGCAAAAACTACTGAACCGATTTTGATGAAACTTTTTATGTTTGATAGCTTATGACCTGACTTAAAATATGGTATATAATTTGTGCGGACGAAGGCGCGGGTTAACGCTAGTATGAAATAAATCAAAACATAGTGTAGGACTTACTTATTTCAACGCTTCTGTCTCTAGATATTTATACTTTTTAAAAGATAGTTGCTTGTAGCAAAGTCGTAAGTTTTTGTGTGTAATTTTTATTACAATCCATTTTTATTTCGATTGGAGGAGAGAGGAGGCCTTTGCCCAGCAATGGGACAGCGAACAGGCTGCATATCTAAACTATTATAAAACTGTAGCAGAAAGTTAGTCTGTACATTGAAGATATTAACAAAAAACAAGTTACGATATGGTTTTTAGGTGTCCGTGATTCCATTTCACCAATTTTTGGATTTTTTGTCTGTCTATTTGTTTGTGTGTTTGGTTGTGCGTTTGTTTGTTTGTTTGAACGAGTATCACGCAAAAACTACTGAACCGATTTTAATGAAACTTTTTTTGTTTGATAGCTAATGATCTGACTTAAAATCTGGTATATAATTTATGCGGACAAAGTCGCGGGTTAACGCTCGTACTATTATAAAACTGTAACAGAAGTGTGTCTGTACATTGAAGATATTAACAAAAAACAAGTTACGTTATGATCTGACTTAAAATCTGGTATATAATTTGTGCGGACAAAGTCGCGGGTTAGAAAATAAAAGTGTAAGCATGAAAGAAATTATACTTTTTAGGGTGAATAAAAAACTGACATTATAAACAATCTTCATCGTCAGTAACATCGGTGCGCCCAATTTCTATCCCATGCTGAAAATAAGAAAAGAAGAAGAATGAATTAGCTTGGCTGTTTAAATGGGGAACGCTATCAGTATGCTAGGGACCAGCATTCATTGTTTCTGGGGACGGACGTACCCGAAGACATTTTTCATGTTAGAGATTTTTATACCTGCATTGTTAACATTTTACCTAACCTTTTTGTTTATAAATCAATAATTTAATTTATAATATTTTATATTTATAGTTATTCTCCATCTTTTTCAATTTCACAGAATGCACCGCTCCAAACGAGGAGTATTACAAATGTGAACTGGAACAATGCAGCACAACCTGCGAAGATCTTAAGTCTCCTCCACCATGCCTTCCTCTCGCTCCCTTTTGCTACAAACCCGGTTGCCTCTGTGTACAAGGCTATCTCAGGAACGGCCAAGGAGTCTGTGTACCACAGGAACAGTGCTGTAAGTATTAGATCAGTGTTATCTTATACAGCATAAATTTTATATCACTGCGGATAACTTCAGCATGTATTCTACTCATCAAACTGAACAACTGTCAATCAATTCAGCTGTCCAATAAAAAACTGCAGTACCTATTTGACTCAAATGTATGGGAAAGCTGTTTTTTTTAGCGATTTTGAAGTTGGCTCCATAGTGAAAGTTTTTTAGTTTGATGAGTAGAATACATGCTGAAGTTATCCGCAGTGATATAAAATTTAACCAAATCGACACTAATGTTATAAAGAAGTAACATTGTGATTATTTGTATCTACAACTAATTGTAACGTTTATATCTCTACGAACTTCTCATATTGAATGAATTACTCTATCTTCTTCTTATCGTGTCGGCAGAGCCCTGGTGTCAGAGTTTTCTCAGACCGCCTAACGGCCTCTGACGTGGTTTGTATGTAACGACTACAACCAACCACCAGAGATAGTAGCCGGGACCAACGGCTTAACGTGCCATCCGAAGCACGGAATCATTTCTCTTTTCAGACAATCAGGTGATTCAGCCTGCAATGTCCTAACAAACTAGGGAAAAACGCACAAAGTGACATATCACTTGGTGTCCCCCAGTGTTAGTAGTTACTCTATGAGAAAACTGAACTGATTCTAAAAATAGTTTTAATAGACTTTATTTTTGAGTGATAGAGGCTATAAAAGCTAACAATAAAATAACTAACAAATAATAATTTTGAAACACTATTTCGTGCGTTTATTGAAATGAAGAATTTCTTATTTCAAAGTAAAGGATGAATGATTTCAACTAAAGATCCACAATGTTCACAATAATTAATATTACAAATTTAAATGATTAAACTAAACAGAGTGTAAATTTCAATGAGTCTCATACTTTAGAAGTTGCTTCAGATCGTCAAACTGAACAACGTTAAATAAAAAATTTTCCATTGAAAATTTCAATGTTGGTCCCATTGAGACAATTTTTCAGTTTGCTAGTTTGAATCAACCATTTAAGTAAACGGATTTACGCTTACATTCTAGATTTTGCGTCTACCTATAACTTTTCTGGAATGTATACCATAAATAATAACAATAAGTATTCATAACGATAAAGATAAAATAAAAATAAATAAAAATAACATCTAAAATTTATCCTTTGCTGAATTCGTACCATCAACCAGATTTCGCAGGCAGATGCTATAACTACTGCTAGAATATAAGAAGAAACGACTGTGGCATAATCAATCACTAACATCTCATTCATTTTGCAGAATTTCACACGACATGCCGACTTCTACCAGCATCTCTTCAGAATTACTTGTTTAAAAAATGTTAAAGTATACTTCAATAAAATCAGGTGACATTTTTCTGGTGTGTTTTTAATTCCAACTAATTATTAGTATGGTTTACATAATTATGTGCTACATATCTCAAAGGGTCAGCAAGTTAAAATAAAATTATTTTTAATCTAAGCCTGACAGGATCTTTCCAATGCGAGACTCCATTCCAATACGCATCACAGGGTACTCTTTTATATACCTTCTATAAAACTTCAAAGTTAGGGTTGTAAAAATGTTTTTATTCGACAAAGTGTGCTTCAAGATAGCTAATTTTTCCAACATCATAATCAAAATGAAAATAGCGCAAGTTCTGGTAAAATTGGGTCCATTATATTAATTTTCCCATTAACATACCATACGAGATTGCGTGAAAACTTTTGAATATTTTGTGAATTTCATAAACAGTCAGTTGTAACTGCAGAGCTATTTAAATTGCTTCATGAATAGAGAAGGGAAGTTTGGACACGGGTTACACGCATTTTGTGTTCGTATTTTGAATTCACGTTATGAAAGGTGAGAGAGCTCACTAAAAAGATGAACAGAGTTATATTTTAAAGCAAAGTTCATTTCAGGAAGGAAAAACAAATGAATGTATTACCCGTGACGTAATGAATGCATTAATACCGTTATTATAGTTTCTTGTTAACTCTAGTATGGTGAACTGAGGCAAGTGTGACGCGGGTGTAAGAGTGACTCTTGTTAATAACACCGCTCAACGTTATTATACCTTAAACCGCCATCTATCAAACGTTGCACGAACGATTACACTATCGTTTTGATAGATCGGGTTTAAGGTATAATAACGTTGAGCGGTGTTATTAGCAAGCGTCACACTTACACCCGCGTCACACTTGCCTCGGTTCACCTTAATAAAAGTAAAAAATCTACTAAAATTCGACTGGATGGATTTAGATAACGCTGCACCCGGACTTTCGATTTTCGATATATCGAGACCATTTCAGTCCGAACTTATATATCCGAATAGAGTTGACATTGATTAATTTAAATGATGAAAGATGTCGTGACACGGCACGCAGATAGAAACCCATAACTCTATGGGTTTTCAATGTAGATTCGACTTTTTGTGCCAACGTAGACTAAGTTACAGAGATCTTGATGTTGACGGAACCTGATTATATTACGATCACCTCATGAGACACGTCTAGCCCAGTCATTTTACGGTTTGAGCCGGGACTAATTAATAGTTGATATTTTTTTTCGGTATAGTATTGAAGTGCCGATTCGAGCTTAGAAGTGAACCGAAATTAAAAATCCCGTCAGCAACAGTTCCAAATTTAAAATTTAGCAATTATCTCGATATAAAAAACCTGATGGTTTTTTTTCTTGCACATATATTTACACATACCATTATAAATACTTCAAACATGGTGGAATTATTTTTGTCAACTTAAAAGGTTTTGAAAAAAATACATTCGTATTTTCTAATAAAACCCTCATTTTTTAAATTCCTGCTGCTTAAAATAATTAATATTGTAAATCTAGTTCAAATGAGTGCACTGGTATTAATATTATTAATTTAAAAGCTTTCTGGGACTCACAATTTTGATTTCTATGTTGAGTAGCAAATTTTTTTAAATATGTTTTCAGATAGTCTTTTTATCACTAAAAGGTGCCGGTTATAGTTTAAAAGTTCAATTAATAATTACTTTCTACCTCTCCTAACAAAACTCCATAAAATGACTGGGCTACGTCGTGCGCTGGCACTATTCCATGCCGAATACTTCAGGTTAGCTGTATGATTACTTTCGTATTAAAATCTTTAAACTGTACATACAAAAAGCCCTGTTCATTCAGGAACTGTTAACATTCTGATGAATAAATATATTTATTTATTTATTTGTATTGCTAGAAAACTCGAATACACAGCCATTGCAGCAAGTTTAAAGCAAGTGTAAAGTTCATGAGCTTTTAAATGGATTTATTATCATCATGTCGCTGCAGTGCCAAATAAATCAGCTGGTAACATGACTGTGAACATAAATATTTACAGGACTTTAGGTATACTTGTGATAGATAGTCTGTTCGGTGGAAAACTCTTGTTATCATATTAAAAAGGTAGGTACCTATTTAATATGGTAACAAGAGTTTTCTTTCAATGAATTAAAATAGACGTGGAATAGATTTGATAGCAACTGTACATGTTATAAGGAATAAAGTATCATTAAACCTTTAAACCACATCAAACTGAACAACGTTTACTATAGGAGCAAACTTGTCAGTGCAAACAAAAATTCGGCTTTTCTACAGGGTAAATTTTATATCACTGCGGATAACTTCTGCATGTATTCTATTTATCAAACTCCCAGTCTCAGTCCCATACAAAACTGCAGTACCTACTCGACTCAAATGTAAGGGACAGCTGATTTTTTTTCGCTATTTCGAAGGTGGCTCCATAGTGAACGTTGTTCAGTTTGATGAGTAGAACACAATGCTGAAGTTATCCGCAGTGATATAAAATTTACCCTGTATACTAAACTGCAATACCTACTCTACTCAAACGTATGGAACAGCCGTTTTATTTTTTATTCTGCCGTGTTTGATCCCATCTCCCATAGTAGAAGTTGTTTAGTTTGATGGATAGAGGTATGCGGTTTAAAGGTTAATGATACTATTCCTTACACCCTGTACATAATGCGTGCGGTAGCAAAAGGTAAATTTCTTTCATTGGCCTCAGTTGCTCCGGTCTGTGGACACCCTTATAGAATACTATTTAAAATGGTAGGTACTTGGCTGTTGGTGTACAGTATAGCACGGTCCCCATATCAAAATAGTTACACTTTGATACGACCCTGTTCACAATTTCATCATTAACACTTCTCATGATTTATACAAAGAGTCAAAATTCTAAAAGGCGGCCTTCAGAAAGGGTACAGCATCATGGGCCTATTGTTGAAACAAGCACAACAGCCACTGTGGGCTAGAGCTCGTTTGCATAAGCAAAGGTGTAATAAAGGAACAATGCTCAGTTCCTTCAAATCCATTACTTTAGGCCAAGAACCAGTGCTGGATTAAGTCTGAATTAATGGCTGGATTAATAGCGTGCTTTTAAAATCATGTTGGAAAGTCATGTCGGAAATAGACTCTGGGTCCATAAGAAAACAAACCGGAAGTGAATCAAATAGGAACCGGCTCCTTTGCGCCGGGATCGACAAGGGGTGGGTTATTTGACTGAGCTTGTAATTCATTGTTTTGACGTAGCATGTTGCTGATTTATGTCTGTTTGTGTGTCTTTGTTATTAACGACACTGGTGCTGACCGCTATATTTATGTGATTAATTTGAATGATTTTAACTAGAAAATGGTTCTTATTCTTTCATTATTTCCAATCTATAGGTACTCCATTCCAAATAGCAACGAAATTTTAATTCTAATTTAAATTACAGAAACAGATTTCAAACACTTTACTCTCACTTATTCTTAGAACAACTTTAATAAAATCAAAATTTGATAATTAATTAAAAGGCCAGAAGTCTTAATACAAATTGGAATATCTTTTCATCCTTATAGGTATGAAATGAAGTAGGTATAGATTTTTTTGCCCCCATCTTCTTCTTCTTATCGCGTGGGCAGAGCCCTGGTGTCAGAAATTGTGCCCCCATATTGAAAATATTAAAGTTCTTAGAACCGTTTTCTAGAACACGATTTCAGATTATTCGATTCAGGTATGTGGGATCACACACGATGATGTATGACGGAGCGGCAGACGTCAGAGCCGAACCACACGGCGCGGTGCGGCGCCTGAGCGGTGCCGGGTGCCGGTCCGCAAAGATCTCGCCACACAGTCGTTCACACGTGCGGTGCGGCACCGTCGCAGCGGTGTGCGGCGCCGTCGTAGAACCGCTGCGGCGACGTCGCGGCACCGCAGCGGCAACGAAAGGAGCGAAGAAAGCCTTGCAAACAACTGAGTGGCACCACTCCGGCACCGCTCCAGCGCCGCACCACTTGTACCCCTCCCCGCCTCATCTTGCACGTCGCAAGTCCGGCGCCGGCGTGAGTGCGGCGCGGCGCCACGCGGTGTCGCGCATACCATAGATTTTTATATGCATGACACCGCAGCGGCACCGTTCAGGCGCTGCACCGGTGCCGCACCGCGCCGTGCAGTTCGGCTCCGCCGTGTAGTCCGTCATTTGTGAATCAAGTAGTTGTATGAAACCGCACGTAGAAGTACACACATTGCGTCAATCCGTCACGATATAAGGTATAACTAAATTAGCTGAAACTATTTTAAGGGGATGATCAGACCATCAAACTGAACAACTTTCTCTATGGGACCGATATTGAAATCGCGAAAAAAAAATCTGCTGTCCCATACATTTAGGTCAAGTAGGTTTGTATGGAACAGCTGTTTTTTTTGCGATTTCAATGTCGGTCCCGTAGAGAAAGTTGTTCAGTTTGATGGTCTGATCATCCCCTTAAAATAGTTTCACCTAATTTTGTTAGACCTTATATATGCTTCTACGTGCGGTTTCATACAACTAGTTGCTTAACAAATGACGGACTGACGTCTGTCGCTCCGTCAATGCGTCATCGTGTGTAATCCCACTGTGGGTTGAACCTGCATAAATAAGACTAAAGTCTGTCTCCTATTTGGAAAGACTAATAAATAGCTCAAATTCGTATGTCAAACTGGACAAAATTGGCATAATGATGATGCTACTGGCCGTGGGGCTTGGTGGGCTGTGTGAAAGTAGATAAAGGCCACTGTCAATGGTCAGTCCATGTAAACATTTCATTGATTAGTGGAAGCGGGGAAGTCCCTGCGCGGGAAAGATTCAAAGTGTGCGGTTCAAAACATTTTCTGAAATGAAATGAAATGTCTATATTTGTTGAAGACAGGTGTAGGTAAGATGTTAAAAACAATGTTGCTCCCTATATCCTGCGTTCTGGCTTAACAAAATGTATCATGCATTTACAGCAATGATAATGATGTTACCTACTCATAATATTATGACATCATTACTTACTAAAATATAACGTTATGTAAAAACTTAATTAACAATCATTGTCGACAACAGGTAAGATTTATAAAAACATACTTAATCAATTATAAAATCAAGATAATAAATTAACAAAATTCGTTCTATATAAATCTTAAAATATGTTAAATAATATCGTAAAAAAATAATGTATTTATACATTAATTACTCAAACATATTAAAACTAATTAAATAAAAACATAAATGTCAAACATACAAGAATTAATAATATTATGTATAAAAACCAAAATATCAAAAACGTCAAAAATTTCTGATAGTCTAGGAAAAATACGGTTTGAGATTGAATTAAACACACTTTAGTAAATTGTGTTTGAACGAATATTACTATTAGTTTATAACACTTTTGTCGAGATTTGGTGGTTATATAGGCTGAGGACCCAGAGAAATACCTTAAAATCGATGTAACTGTACTAAGGGCAAGCTTTTTTCTAAAGATATTTCTTCGAGCGTACCAGCAAAAGAGACAGTTAAATAACCCCATACAAATTTATTGTGTACAAACAAACAGTAAACAATTAAGTTTCGAGGTTATAATTTTTGAATACGTACAAAATATTAAATGTCTACTCAAATTTACGATATTAACTGGGGATTATTATTGTTATAAGTAAAAGGTATTGAATGAGGCCATCCTGTTCAAATTCCAGTTTTCCATTTTTTGTTCATACGTTCATTTAATTTTTGTAAATGTCTTAATTATTTCATAATACACAATAAAAATCGGAGATTATTGAGAACTTATGTTTTTCAGGTACGTATCTACTAATATTTCAAACCATCACCTAAAGTGCAATTAATGCAATCTACTCCATACAAAATCCGTTGATTTCCCCGACTAAGAATTCAGAGTTCTTTTCTTCGAATCCGGCTCTGTTCAGGTTTCAGGCGAGTGTAAGTTTGTGGCTCCCTTTCAGCGGTTTATTGGCAGTAACTCGTGCTTTGTTTGACTTCTTGATTTGTATCGGGCGTGCGTGGCGGCAAAGTAAAAGTACACGACACATGTATGGGGACACAAATTGTATCTGTACACGCTAGTTTCAGAGCAAAACATCGGAACAGGAAAATGTAATCTTTTGTTTCGTTTACATTTAATACGGATTACGGAATCTTTAAACGTGTAAAGGAAAATAAGTAGGTAAGTTGGTATAGTTTTGTGGCATAGCATGTATATTATTTAAACAAACGGTATGTTAATGTATGTGTTAAACCAAGTAGTTTCGAGTATATCCAGTCACGATCACTCAATTAACTGTGATCAGGCCAATTATATGTTTGATGTTTCTTACCTGAGCTCATTGTACCCGTAATTACGTAGGTAGGTACTGAGATAGCAATAAAGTTATTGGATGAATAAATTAATACCTACTAAGTATATTTAATTATAAGCATATCCACACGACTAAAATAATATTCTCCGAAGTGTTTTTCAGGATTTATTATAAATACCTACTGGATGATAAAGCTGAAAAATTTTTAAATTACAAGTTTAAACTCAAATTTTCGTAAGCTTTCAATTGATACTCTACACGATATTGCAAAAAGAATTGTTTTTTTGTTTATCCTTTCTCTCCCATACAATACTTCCCAAAAATTGAGATTGTTTAACTTCATTCATGATATTGGACCATTAATTGCTATCTTTGTCAAGATTCAGCTTCATAATGGTCTCTGATAAAAATGCATGTTACAGACGGACGGATGGACAGACACCGAGCTGATAGTGTTCCGTTTTCCCAATTTTGGTACGGAACACTAATAGATATGAAACTCTATCATGGGCGACAAAAAGTTGAAAAAAAAAAAAAAAGTTGAAAAATTATTAGTTTTTTTTTATTTTATTTATAAAAGAACGCCCTAAACTACGCCCTTACCTATAAATAGCTTGGACATTGTCACACAATTATCTAGTCACATTTAAAGTACCTGAATCTAGTCTGGACTATGATGACTAGATAAAGATATAAAACACATAGTATACAGGGTGAAATTGATATCATTCATAATCATTGATGCCATCAAACTGAACAACTTTTACTATCTATGGGAGCAAACCGATCGGAACACAAAAAAAATCTGCTGTTCCATACTAAACTGCAATGCCTACTGGACTCAAATGTATGCAACAGCTGTTTTTTTTTACTCCGATCGGTTTGCTCCCATAGTAAAAGTTGTCCAGTTTGATTGGTAGACTCTTAGTTTAAAAGGATGCTAATGATATCAATTTCACTCTGTAGATACAAACATCCATCCAACAAATATTCATATTCACCATACAAATATTTGTCGGCACAGCAGGCAGGTCATATAGAAATAAAGAACTAAGTAAATGATTATTGATACACTTTTAATGGCATTTTTTGAGTTTTTTCTTCTTGTTTTGTATACTAAATACCGTATGTGTAACTTAAACGTCAAAGATAACTGTGTGCAAAAATTGAACGAAGTGCTTTCCTTTAAAATTCGACATTTTCAGTTAGTGCACTTAACGTGCGGACCGTTGGTATGGGAGCGATCGAATAGAGAGAGGACTCTGAGTGATCTCAAATGAGATCCCGTTTGAGATTTTCACGAACTTAATACCTCAATACGAACTAAACCTCCACAATGTCAAACGATTACGACGACAAAAATATTATGAATAACAACAAGTGCAATGTTTGTGAAGCGAATGAAAACTGTCGCATTTTTGTCATCGCGCCAGACATACTGCATTTGTTTATGCCAGCAGCGAGACGGTACATTTATTATCATGTCTGGTGGAACAACTAGATTGTAGATACCTAAAATCGTCTGGAAACCGTTTCACTGAACGAAATCATTGACTTGTCTGAGCTTTTTTCTTATTTTCTCGTAGTTTGTGGGGCTCATTATTTTTTATTCAAGATAATAGTTTAAAAGGGGTAATCTTGGGGTGATTTAAAAATCTATAAAAATGTGGTACGATTATTAAGAAAAATATCGAATAAGCAAAGGTTTGTTTCAAACAAAAAGAGTTTCTTGTTAAGTTTTTGATCAAATAAAAAATAAATAACGCTCACAGGCACATACATTGTAATGATCCCAAGCTAGCACTATAGGCTGTTTATTATGGAAACTATACAAAAATGGCACAAACATAATTATAAACATCATGATCATTTACTTACATAAATTAAAAAATACTTAGGCAGCAAAACATAAATGTATAATGTGCATTGAAAATATTTGCTAATATTTCTTCATTAAAAATATTTGCCGACTCTGGCAAGGCTAGCAATTTAGCAACTTTGTTCAGAATTTGAAGTCGACACGATAAGAAGAAGATTTGCTAAATAATGAATTGATACAAATTATTTTATTAATGCCACGAAAAAAAATTTTTTTTTTTTTGTTAATGTTTGACCCCGATCTCACCTGATGTTAAGTGACGATGAGGCCGAAGATGTAGCATGTTTACCTAGAAAAATGCCTATTCACTCTCGCCTTGAAGAGGCCCAAGTTGTATTGCTCATTATTATAATTAATTGGGGATATACAAAAAGAGAAATAGATAAAATGCCTGAAAATGTCATTTTTTAGAATTTTTGTGTATTTGTCTGTGCTGCATGCACACTTAAAAATTTATATAATTATGGTTTTCATAGAACCATTAATCTAACGCATAGCGCGTTTTGTTTATTTCATCGCAACCGGTCCACTAAATTAAAAGATATGAGGAAGCTGCGGGCTCTATTACATAGATAAGTAGAGTAGTTTAATTATTAGGTAATAATTAACATAAAAAAAACGATTTGCCTTATACAACACTACGTCCTGTATTTTTATAGATAACGCTCACTTAAAGCAAACTAAAAAAATATTTCTCTAATTTTCAGAAACAAAAGTATTTTTCAAATTCTGAAATTGACGGTATTTTAAAGCTAGCAAAAAATAATTCGTCAGAGTAACGTTATCATGGGGTGTGGCTGTTTGGACAGTTGGTTTTAAACCTCGACTCCCGTGCTATGTTTAGATAACCTTTCAAATTATCAGTTAGGTAAGGTTCTGTTTTGTTTTAATACGGCTTAGTCTCTTTCGTTTTATTGACTCAGATTCGCGTGCTATATACCACGGCGAATACACCACAAAAAGTAGGTATATTTTGCTGATTTTCCCGTCACACGTCCGTGTTCTCACGCTGGATTGCCAAAGAAAGACTCATGCTATGTTATCTTAGTACAAACTAAGTGGAACGCTGATTTTCCATAGACAGCTTCCACCATCTATCGGTTATGTTTTGAAGCACTATGTGTTGAACTAGGGTTCATATCGGAGTAACAGCGCACTACACCTCGCACGCTGCGCTGTAGTAGTGAGAGATTTCGCCCATATCAATCACTGTCTTGTTGGTCTAGCGGTCTAGACAACCGGCCGGGTAGCTAAGGTACGATCCTCGTGTCGGCCGATCGTCTTTTTCAAATTATTTCATAATGTAGCGCCCCCTAGTGCTAATAAGCTGCAACGCAATTAGGACGTCCTAAAATGCAAAGCGAGTTACCTATCTATATCCAATATACATATTAATCTATGGAAAGACTTTGAACCAGGCACGACAACGAGCGGGCATCGTTGCCTCTCTCAACCATCCTCCTACCCAGATCTCTCACAAACGCCTTTGCCTTCATCCCTCATACCTAATTTCTTATTAATAATAATGTACATAAACGAAACATATTAATCAACATTGTGATGACTCTAAGCGCGGTCTTACGAACGAGCGACACTTTGCGGTCGCAGAGAGTCGCGCTCATAGACTTTACGGTCACAGTGAGTCGCGCGACGGTCGCGAGACCCTCTGCGACCGCAAAGTGTCGCTCGTCTGTAAGAGCGCTAAGCCGTAGCCGGTAGCCACACGATATGAGCATCGCCTCTTATGCATGCTATTCAAACCGCATGGCCACGGGCCATGGCAAAATGCTGCGCGAAAAGCGATTTTTCAATACACTGAGCGTTGTGTTCATACTATTACGCACGAAAGCAGCGGCGCGTAGGCAGTGTATTGAAAATTCGCTTTTCGTGCCGCAGCGCAATGTTCCATGGCCAGGCCGTAAACTGGACACAACACGATATAGAACTTCAAGTGTCTATCATTTAAGAATCAGTAAATTTCAAAGCCTTTGCTCGGTCCTCAACGTTCAACCCCACTTAGATTGTAATCAAAAACAAGTTGTTGAACGTTACCAGTAGTATTTTGTAGCAATTGTAATTGAAAACCCTTCTCGATGTGATGTGGCCCTTTTCATTGGTTAACCACTAGTGTGGGCCTAGCGATCCTAATGTGTGTTTAATAATGTATTTTGAAACAGGATTTTGTTACTATTAAAGGTCGGAAACTTGTGAATAGATACGTTATTTAGCAAACCGTTTTAGTCGTCGAACACTGTGCAAAGAGTCTATGAAATTTTTTTTACAGACTGCGCCTAAAAGAGCTAGGGCTATTTAAGTATACAAAATAAAAAACCGGTCAAGTGCGAGTCGGGCTACTTGCGCACTGAGGGTTCCGTACCACACAACATATTAACATAAAAAAAAAGTGTTGTTTCCTCCGGGACCCTTAAGGCAAGACCGATTCACACTTAGTCGGTTTTTATTATTAACTTGTTGTTATACTATACAGGGTAAAATTGATATCATTAGCATCCTTTTAAATTAAAAGTCTACCTATAAAACTGAACAACTTGTACTATAGGAGCAAACCAATCGGAGCACTAAAAAAATTTGCTGTTGCATACATTTGAGTCGAGTACGCACTGCAGTTTAGTATGGAACAGCAGATTTTTTTTTGCTCCGATCGGTTTGCCCCCATATTAAAAGTTGTTCAGTTTGATAGGTAGACTCTTAGTTTAAAAGAATGCTCATGATGTCAATTCAACCCTGTATAATCACACTAAGTTTGACGCTTGTACGTTTTACCGTTTTTACGATAGAGCGAAAATAAAAAACATTGATAAAAACTAGTTTCTTATATGAGGACCCCCCTTAGTTTTTAACTTTTTGACATTTTCTAGCTAGTACGGTTCAAAAGTTACAGCCTTAAATCTTAAATAGCTCGGATAGACAGACTGACAGACTGACGGACGGACGGACAACGTAGGCTTCGTAATAGGGTACCGTTTTCATCCTTTGGGTACGAAACCCAATAACGTCACTACAGGTACAACTAAATTTGAAAAATGTACTTTCATTAGATACCTACAAAATTATGGCACAAAATGCGACTGATTATTTTTTAACGGCTGTCCTGCAAAGCATGTAAAATACAAAATACGACAGTGTTCGATGACTATGACGATTTCCAACACTTTGAAATCTTTTTATTGTTATTTTAAATTTGAGAAGTTCAATGTTTTGCAAGCATAACTATCCAAACAAGCTGGTAACAGATGAAAGCAAAAACTAAAAACCATTTGTACAGTAGCAACACTTAGTGTAGGAGCAAGAACAAATATCGACGTAGATACCTCCAAAACTAGGACTTTCCATTTTCGATATGTTGTCGGAATTGAAATGGTGAGATTAGACGCATTAGAGTTGAAATTTGAACAAAAATTTTCACGATACATCTTAGACCATTTAAATATGGACGAGTAATTCTACTAACAAACTTTTCTGTCACTTTTTGCGGGGGACGAGGTCGCATGAAATACGCAACTTGGTATTTTATTCCGTTACTTTAGAGTCTAATTTTGAATGTCAAAAATCGTGACAAATAGTCTCGTTTGAACCCCAAACAAGACTAGTTGTTGCGCTGTTTAGTGATTGATAAGGTATTAAATTGTAAGTACATGATCATTTGATCTTGTACCTTGGCAGAGGGGAACGCTAACGTAAGGTAGGTCCCTATTTAAATGGTCTAAGCGATACATCGAAAATAGAAAGACCGTGTAGATGGGGATCTGAATGATAAAACAAGAACTATATCCCACTGAACGCCAGTAGCATAAGGTTGAACAAAGGTTCAACCCTTTCAATCTTATGTGACTATAAAGAAAGATAAAATTATTTATGACCAATTCCACTTTTTGACACTGGATGTCGTATAATTAATGAAAAGCCTATCTTTAGAAAATTCTGACTACTGCCTCAGGAAACATAAGTTGTGAGTTTTTGTATGCATGATATTTTTTTGGAGTATTGCACTATACGGTAGCGAGACGTGGACATTGTCTAAAGGGGATCGAGAAAGGCTAGTAGCTTTTGAGATGTGGTGTTGGAGGAGAATGGAGAAGATAAGTTGGACAGAACGACAAATGAAGAGGTGTTAAGAATGGTCAAAGAAAAGAGAAACATTCTAAAAACAATCGAAAGCTGGAGGGGGGAAATGATCGGACACTTGATACGAAACGACAAATTCTTTAAAATCATACTGGAAGGGAAGCTAGAGGGGAAGAGAGGCAAAGGAAGACCTAGACAGAGCTATATAGCCCAAGTGAAGGAAAAGGTTGATGTCGTGTCGTATACGGATACAGGATTGGCGAATACTCCGCCGACAAGCGCTTACCTTTTAAATAAGATGATGATAATGATGATAATTTTTAGCAAAGATTGGTATGTGATCGGGAGTAAGAAAGGTTCACAATTCCTGTCCTATAAGTCTCCACAGTTATGTGCGTGGTATTGTTTACTTTGGCTATGTTTGTTTAGGAAGTTTTTCCCTACACGCATACTCTTTGTTTTCTAAGTGTATTTGAACAGGAAAATAGGTTTATCGGCTTTCGAAACGGGTAGGTAGTTCAGCTTATGAGGCAAGAAAGCTTTATACCGAACTAGGTGTAATGGCTTGAGGCCAAATATATTGTTATTAACCCGTGCACTTATGAAATACTTGTAGACTCTTGAAGACGTGTTTGCTTCATGCATTCACTTTCAGACGGTAGTAATTATATTATGTACTCTTCAGTTATTACCTATCTAATGACTTACCACACATGGAGGCTTTTGTATAATATTGATGGAAACAAGCCACAAGAGACGCATTTGCTACACGCAATAGCATCATCTCATTTGCACGTATGCATCGATTCGAATGTAATATCACAGCATCACTACACAGGGTAAATTTAATATCACTGCGGATAACATGTATTCTACTCATCAAACTGAATAACTTTCTCTATGGAGCCAACTTCGAAATCGCGAAAAAACAATCAGCTATCCCATACAAAACTGCAGTACCCAACCTAACCTATAACCTATTCGACTCAAATGTATGGGACAGCTGATTTTTTTTTTGGCGATTTCGAAGGTGGCTCCATAGTGAAAGTTGTTCAGTTTGATAAGTGATATAAAATTTACCCTGTATAGTCCTTACAGTATGGCAACAGCCGCCGCGCCGGTATATTTATTTACGTTGTAATGCCCGAATCTTAAGGTTGCAGAGGGGTCAATTTTATACAAAACTTTGACGCACAATACGCGTAGACGGTATTAATATAAGTAACTTTGTATATATGGAAAAATAGTTAAGAAAATCTAGATGACGCGTAACAAATAACATTTGTAATTTATAAAATAATATATTTATTTTATTTTCAAGGATATCTGTTGAACAAAACCTTTTAAATTGTTATAATAAAGATAACAATTAAATATAATAACAATATAAGTAACAATATAAATTAATATGAAGATGACTTAACTAACTTAATAGAACAAGAAAAAACAAAACAAACAGGAAAAAGAAAAACACCTAGGCTACTTAAAGGTAAAAAATGACCTCTAAAGCTCCTACTCGGGGCAGAGTGCCTAGGAGGCTGGCAGCGTTGCCTCTTTGGATCGCAAGGCTGATCCTTTGAAATAAACATTTTTCCATATATAAAATATTACTTTTATTAATTCCGTCTACGCGTATTGTGCGTCAAACTTTTGTATGGACTGAAACCACCTTAATACAGATAGATCCTCGGGAAAATCCGCGCCGCCCGCTTCCCCGCGAGGCCTCCGCCGTTGCCCTGCGCAAGTACATCCGTTGCCGGTTGCAAATACCCCAGAGTACTATAATTAGTGATAAAATACCAATAAAAAAACAATCTCGCGACAAAATCTAATACGCCACATCTTATTTGAAGCGATACATAGCTTTGACTCGTACGCAAAACTGCAAAAGTTATTGCGTTGCATTGCTATTGGACCACAGATCAATAATAAGTTACACTGCGACTAAAACGATGCAAAAGTGAGTCAGTGTTGCTGTTAAAAGTCTCCGTGTGGGTTAAGCCTTAGAGTTTAAGATAAAATATGTTATACGTACAAATTATTCCAATATGTTCCAATATGTGCTTTTGCACAAGGAAAATGGGTCAATTTGTGGATTTTGTGGGTCCATCATAGGTTTATTTTGTGGCAGTTCAATATGGATACCCTAATAAATTGACATGAAATCAAGGTGGCTGCCATTTCTAGTGTGCCTTTGACCTTTTTTTATTCGGCTTTTCAATAATCTGTCCGTAAAGAATTTATGTATGTTTTTCGAAAAGTAAACGGGTTCAGAAACAAAAAAATACAATTTACGTAAAAGTTATGAAGGTAAAGTATTAAACTTAGAAAATAAAAGAGAAAAAACACACGTAAGTTTGCTAGTAAAAGTATATTGAAGATATGTACTCTTATATATCAATGACACAGGTCAGACAGAAAACAACATGTCTCCAAGAAAACATAAGAAAAAAAAGACTTTCTTTATCTACATTCATAAAATTTTGTAACGCAATATCAGTTATCGTAGAAACGAACATTTATATTTGGAACTAAGTCGTATAAATGTAAATGCTATATCTTTACATTTATGTATCTGCTGATCATCATCATCATCATTTTCTTGCCAATTTCCCTAAAAAAATATAATAAAGAAATTTGCCGGGATCGGGGCAGACCCAGAAAAAGGTTTAACGATGATCTGGATGTTCCCTCAAATAAACGTTTAACATGGTGTTACAGAAGTAAAAATAAAAATTTTAAACTTTTAAGGGGGTTGTTTAGACCATCAAACTGAACAACTTTCACTATGGGACAAACATCGAAATCGCAAAAAAAAAATCTACTATCCCATACATTTAGCTTGAGTCGATTTGTTTGTTTAGAATGAAACATCAGATTTTTTTTCACGATTTCGATATTGGTTCCATAGTGAAAGTTGTTCAGCTTGATGGTTTAAAAAACCCCTTTAAAAGTTTATTTGTATTTTTGTATTAAACTTCACCTTGTGTTGCTGAAATTACTTACCTACTAATATTCCACTAGAGCCTGTAACAGACATCATTTTATTTTGAGGTGACGTATCCAGGACAATATTATTTTTGTCTGTACCACTGTACCGCTTTTTGTCATTTAATACCTTTTCACGCGCCGTATTTGCATACTGCTGTGCATTCTTCTCTCTTCATCTAATGTAGTGTTTTCCACGTATTGTCCATTGTCACGTGCAAAAAAAAGTCGTGTAATTGTATTTCGTCTGTTCAGCGCCTTATAAACAACATTGTTAAAACTTACCTTTAATTAAACCTTAAATTTAATCAAAAGGTAACCTTTATCCTTTCCTCTTTTTATGGTTTAAATTCAAAATTATAGTTTTAATAACGTAGCATTTGGAGTAACGTTTCAATTTCGGTTCCATTCCATTTTATTCGTTCTTCAAGCAATTAGTGAAATTGGTTAGTACGTACTTACAACATTATTAGCATTTACTATTCGACTCACGTAGTCTAATGACATCTTTTGAAAATACGTTAAACATTTTGGGTTTAGCGTTTTGCGTTCATAAAATTCAGTAGGTCGTTAACGAAGTTTGACTTTGATTTCCTAATAGGCTAGTCTACATAAATGTCTTATTTCATTATTCATCATTTTGTAATTGTTAAAAACAGCTTTGCGATAAAATCGCCAACAAGTCGAACTCTTATAAGTTCTCTACGTGATCCTGCTTGCCCATACATTACATATTAGGTATGATTATGTAATGTATGATGTATGAATGAATGAGGTAGACAATATGACAGATACCTTTTTAGATAAGCATATAGCATATGCCAACGACTACATTCCCCGAGGGTAGTCAGAGATATTCTGAAAACTCAAAACATCCACGTTTCACTAGTAGTATCGAAACTCAGTCCAGCGTAACGGGAGTGATAGACTAAGAGATAAGTGTACTTTTTGCAACCATCAGCAGCAAGGCTGATTCAGTGTTTATGGGGTGTAAGCATCTCTGTGATGGAGATGGACCAGGTCTGCCTGGCGTAAATTTTTTACTGACCTTTAAACATCAGTAACTTCTAAACCGACTGGAGTTATGCAGGCAGACCTGGTCCATCCCCGTCACAGAGATGCTCTACACCTCATAAAAACTGAATCAGCCTTGCAGCTGATGGTTGCAAAAAGTACACTTATCTCTTAGTCTATGAGCTAATCGCCAGTTGTAATGGACAGTAGGTACATGCCTAGAAATTGAAGCATGCAGGTTTCCTCACGATGTTTTTCTTCACCGAAAAGCTAGTAGTGTTACAAATCGAACATGAATTCCGATTACGATTTCCTTACACTATAACAATCAGTTTACTTTTCTTCTTTTAGAATTAACAAGAACATCACCCTTCCATACTACCATGTTTGGCCAAGAAGAACATGCGTCTACCGCTTTTTGGTTTATCTCAACCAAGTAGTTATTACCTACCACGTGTCCTATTGGGTGATTTTTCACTGACTTTCGCAATTTTCAGTGGTGGTTCAGACTATCAAATTTTTACTATGGGAAGAAACCTGAATCAAATTAGTTTTTTTGAGTCACTCGACTCAAACCTAATGCCTGCACAGGCATTGCAATTTAGTATGGAACAGTAGATTTTCTTTTGCGATTTCATATTTGCTCCCATAGTAAAAAATGCTCAGTTTGATGGTCTGAAAGTGATTATAAAAACACCTACGTTTAGTACAACTAATAATATTAAGGTATCTACGTATACTAGGTGATTTTATAAATGGTTGGGTACGCGGCACAGGTACCAAGAGATACCGCATCCACAGCTGGTGTTCGTGATATTAATATAGCTTCATCGATTTAGACTGTCTTCGACCTTATCCCGCCTTGGGTGCTATGACATGCCCTGAGTGAAATTATTATTTTGTCTGGTTCATCCTAGGCAGTCAGCTTCAGTTCCTTCAGGATCCAGCTGATTAGCTAACATTATGGGTACAATAAATAACGCTTAGATTGTATGATCCCAAGTTATCTACTAGACTTTTTATTATGGAAACCATACAACAAAGGAATATACATATAACAACATCCATGACCGAACCGGGCCCACGTATCCAGGGCAGGGGGGAAATAGGTGGGATTTAATGCCCCTATCAGCCCCTCGCCCGAACATAAATATCCTCCCCGAAACCAAAGTCCAGATATGTGCTTGGCGGGATTCAAACCCAAGACCCTGGTTTGGAAGTCCGGCGCGGTAGCCATGGTCGTCAACAGTTTCCTTATACATTAACATTCATAGAAAAATTAGAATTTGTAAATATTTATGAACAATTTACCATTACACGTTTCCGACACAAATTTCCCTTATCGTGTCTGTTAATCGAATCGTCTATGAATTACGAAACAATGCAATCAAAATAATTCTTTTTTATTTTGCCCTCAATACTGGCGAACGAAATTAATAAAATTGATATTCATTGTTTCTCCCATTACTGTCGCTATTGTATTTATGTGTAAATATAGTTTTGATTCAAATGAATAATGTTTTAATTTGTATGTAGTTGTAAGTAGACTTTGGAAGTTGGAGTAAATTATTATCTTTTATGAAATAAATCAACTGGATGAGGAAGGCCGAGGATAGAGTTTTGTTGCTGACCTTGGGAGAATATTATAAATGGATGTTGACAGGCAACGATAAAAACGACTGAAAAATTTATTAATCATCAATCACATAGGTGATCAACATTTATTAAAACTTAAGTGATTGGTTGGAAAATTTAAATAACACATTCTGGGAACATTTTAATAATGTTGCGCAAAACTGTCGCAACCAACAATTTTTTTTATGAAAAGTCGAAAACATTTTTGAAAACTGAAACTACTTTAAATTTTTGCGTTCGTTTGATGAATACTATTTATATTAATATAATTTTCTATGATTTGATCCTATTATCCAAAGTCGCGTCGTATAAGTTGGAACGTCAACAAAGAGTAATTAGTACTACCTACATCACAAATGTTTTCCGCCAACTGAAAGTTGCCAACTTCAAACTAAAACGAATTTAGACTTTGAACGGATAGTTTACATCCTGCGTTAAGCTTGTTAGCTCATTTAACTTTAAAAATGTACTACGTGGATTATTCACCAGTAAATGTTTATGGTACCTACCTATGTTAGGGTACTTCTTAATATGCTGACCGCTGCTTTTTTCGTTGGTCCCATATAGAAAGTTGTTCAGTTTGATGGTCTGATCATACCCTAAAAATCCGTCGGTATATTAGGTCGAACCCTGTAGATATCCTACCGGCTGTGCCAGTTAATATTAAACATTTTTAAAATTTTTCTACCGATAATACAATGCTATTAAAATATTTTAAATAACTATTTCACCTCTCCGGGCGGAAAACTTCAACTTTCGTCCCGCTGCGCTAGACGAAGATGCCGCTTTTTGCCTCCGTCGAGGAGAAAAATAGTATACTAACCTCGTGCAGTGAATAAGAAAACCTCAGATCACAAGTTTGTTGACCTCGGCTTCGCCTCGGCCAACAATTACATGAGATCTGGTACCTTTCTTACTTTCCTGCCCTCGGAGTGTAATCTACTATTAATGCGTCTATCTATAATATTATGATTGGTGTTCAATTTGCAGATATTCAAATCCTCGACTATAATATAATTATGGTTTTGTGAATATAGGCTAATGTTTTCCTTCACCGTTTGAGAGGAGTCGATATTACATACATAAGTTAGAAAAACTCATTGGTACATGGCATTTCGTCCGTGCAGATTCGAATTCGGGCCTCAAGATTGCGTTATCATACCACATATTTACAAAGCGGTAAATAAAATTTACATTCAGCTTAGTACCTAACAGATCAGAATCTGATATAAACGAAAGCTAAATCCTATTGATAGATCTAAAGGCTTAGCAAAAGCATTTATTTATGGGTTTCTCGAACGGACACAAATGTAAAACTCTACCATAAAGACCTTTGATCAAAGACTTCAATACAAATTTATTTATCTCTATTCGTCTCGAAATACCTTTTACGCCCTCGTCCACCCAAAAAGCCGTCTCTTGTTTTCGTTTAAGCCTATTTATTCGTTAACCTAAAGAAAATTAAACGTTCTTAAGGTAGCAACTGGTCTCTTTGAAGCAAACAAAAACACTTCTTTTGCCAGGATTAGGTAACCGTCGTTTGGTCGACACGAAATTGCTAGCATAGCCATTCAATCCGGCAAAACAAAAGTACCTAATTAAATAATGAAGAGTTGGGTTTGGGGAGGTCTTATTCGGTTTTATCGTGATATACTCACGTTAGATTTATGGTACGATAACTAAATGAAGCTAGTTTTAGGATATTTTAGTTTTATCAGTTGTTGTTCGTTATTTTGTATGTAAAGAAACCTATCTATAAATTAATCTCTATGTTTCTTTGAAGTCAGATTTTCGTTAAAATATACAGTTTTAATTTACTTAATGAATAGCTGGTTTAACTTAGAATGCTTTTTAACCCCCGACGCAAAAAGAGGGGTGTTATAAGTTTAACGTGTCTGTCTGTGTATCTGTCTGTGGTATCTTAGCTCCCGAACGGATGAACCGATTTTCGTTTAGTTTTTTTTTTTCATAGATAATTTTATCCCTAGTGTTCTTAGCAATGTTTCATGAAAATCGGTTCAGTAGTTTTGATGCGTAACTTTGAAAATTACGAAATAACATTAAATTACAAATTTAAAAACCCCTATCGCCAAAAAAAACATTTAAAAGTAAAAAATAATTCGGTCACCTATTATTTTTGCGTGATGCAAATATAGGTATGTTTTACTTTTTAATTCTCTATAAGATATTTTTATGTTGTTGCCACGGATGCTTTGAAACATATCAATAGAGTAAAATAATTTTATTCGCGGTAATATAACTATAGACTTAAAAACTTAAGTCTAATAAATTCTGAATTGAAGAAACTGCAGTTATTTTGCATTTAAACAGTTTAAATTACAAACAAAGCTATTTAAGGAAAACGAAAAAAAAGATTACAATATGTAGCTCAGTTGCATAGTATTCGTGTGATAGCAAATAAGATTAGGCTCTGAACAGAGTTCGACTAACCGCGACCGGTCTGGCCACAAATTAGATTTTATGTCGATGAATACTCATCGATAGGCCGAGCTGTATCCATTCATAGTTTTGGGTTCCTGTTACGGTGTGAGCATTACGGATAAAAATATTTAGTATGTGGCAACTATTTATTTTAGTAGATTTTACTAGACTATTTGTAGTATCTAACTCTGGTATATTTAACTAAAATCTACTTATAACAACAAACTTTCTAGTGAACTCTGTAAATACAAATTACTTGTCACAATGTAACAATTATATAGATACTGAGAAACCTCCTCCTTTTTTGAAGTCAGTTAAAAATAGAAAAGAAATGATTTCTGGAACTCTTAGCACGAGACCGACTCATACTTGGCCAATTTTTATTACTGGTTGTTGTACTTTTGAGTTAATAAAATAATTAATCACACCAAGTTTGTATGTGCTTGTATGTATGACCGTTTTCACGACAGAGCGAGGAGAAAAAGCATTGAGGAAAACTATTTTCTTGTATGGGTCCCACCCTTAATAATTAACTGTTTTTTAATGTTTTTTAATTACTCAGATAAATTAATTTATCTGAGTTTAATTGTCATCAAATCCAATAAAATAACACAATTATTTTTTATTAAAATTTCAACCTGCTACCTATTACGGTTCAGAAGATATTTTCACCCTTTGGGTACGGAACCCTAATAAAAACCAATCAATCTCTTTCCGATACCTTGTAATACTAATTATTAATTTTAGTTCGTAAGTCTGTATATTTCTAAAACAATGAGCCATATTGCATGACAATTACTAATGCTGTACCATTGAGGTACCTACTAGAGGCGACACCCAGACGAAATGATTTGTTATACTCGTTTGAGCTGATGGGCTCAAACTTGGCATGTGCTGGGCGGGTGCTGCACCGCGACGCCGCGCCGCCAATGCGCGCTCCGCACTGCTGATCGCGGTGCACAGATTTTGTTCGCATTGTCTGTTCTATACATAATTATTCAATGTGCTGTACTGGAAAGATTAGCTACTCAGGCGCCAGACTCGATACGACCAAGAACTCACGTGAACTCAGGGGTCTACCCGGACATTCGAACTTCGCAATTGCGTTAACGTTTTCGTTCCAATGTCAACTATATTAGTATGAAATTCGGACTGAAACGGTCGCGATATATCAAAGATCGAAAGTCCGGGAACAGGGCCAGGTTTCATTAAACTTCTTTCCTCAAAATCGGCTCAGTAGTTTATTTCATTAAAGCGATGCTTAAACAAATAGATCAAAACGGAAAAAAATCGTTTTCGGCAAGAAACAACACCTATATAGTTTTATTATAACATTTGATTAAAAAAAAACAACATAGGTCACTGGCATAATTATTATAGTGCATGGACCGCATAAATTGAGCCCCGTCGCCTAATCGCAATCCGAGCGGCATTGCGTGATTGAGATACTTGTTTGATTTTAGGTGGGATAAAGGTACCACAATGCCTTCGCGTGCTTAAAATTCGTTGTACAAATCATTGAAAAAGAAAAAAGCAAATCACACGGCATTACTTTTCACTCGTAAGTACATGAAAAACATTGGTCATTTTTCGAGAACGTAATTTTATTTTATTTCTTATTTTTATTTTATTGGAAAACCAACAGTAATATAATACAGTAGTTACATGAGTATAAAGCAGAAAGCCAATAACAGGTTTTCACTGGTAGATACAGGAATAGTTGAGAAATAACAAATGGTTAACAATTTAAAAAAACGCACATGAGTCATGTCAGCCTAAAGGTAAATATAAAAAAGTATTGCAAAAACAATAAACAAAATAAAAGAAAAGACCTTAGTCTTACAATAACCTCTACACTTCATCAGCAAAGAAATCACGACTTAACAAACTCCTTGTCGACTCGACGATAGATCAATATTATAAGTATTGCATTGTTTATTAAAATTGTCACTCGCACGCCATATAAACGTATTCTGCCTATAATTAGTGGGTGCAGAAGGTGTATATAAAGGTGGATTAAATCTTATTAATTCTTATTAATTTAATGCAAGAACGTCACCTATCTTCTGCTATTTTAATTTAACTGTACTTGTAAAGATTATAACTGTATAGATTTGTTGATAAAGCATTTGGAGAGCTAAGAAACGGCACACCAGAATAAGCGTTCAGATCCATATCAAAGGCACAATAAAGCGATTTCTTGGTCAATAAGGGTTCCCATAAAACTTTCACCCGTACATTGCGGGCAGGCAATGGGTTCTGTTGGGTAAAATGCAACTTTTATTGTCTTCTAGTGATCGAGTGTTTGTTTAGACAGATAATGTGGCTAGTTATAGAGCTGAGCTGTGTTAGTATCGTACCTTTTTTTATCGATAGTTATAATTATTATCTTCATACCTTATTTTGTACAATAATTTTATTTAATCTAGAAATAAACATTTTAACGGTTTCTTACCGCGTTTTGGTATATTTGAGTTCCCGATGTTTCCAAATATACCAAAACGCGGTAAGAATCCGTTAAAATGTTTATTTTTAGATTAAATAATAACAGCGTAACTCTAAAAATTTTTATTTATTATCATAATATTTTATTAGGAAATTAACAGCAATACAAGAACCTAAAGAATCTGTATTCTGAATTATTAAGTTTTGTTTGAGATTGAGATGAGCTTTGTCCCCATAAAAATATTAATATCAATTATTTGAAAACTCTATAATAAAACCAGTTAACAAACCAGTAAAATTCTGCTTAATCATCATGCAGAGACATATTTGGTCAAAAGTAATGTCTACAAAAACTTCCTTTCAAATGAATTGATGATGATGAATGATGATGAACTAGTCGACTTCGATTACGGCAATTGCGAATCTTTACACAGAGTGAAATTGATATCATTAGCATCCTTTTAAACTAAGAGTCTACCCATCAAACTGAACAAGTTTTACTATTAGAGCAAACCGATCGAAGCAAAAAAAAAATCAGCTGTTCCGTACTAAACTGCACCCGCCGCCGCTGCCTACTCGACTCAAATGTATGCAACAGCAGATTTTTTTTTTGCTCCGATGGTTTGCTCCCACAGTAAAATTTGTTCAATTGGATAGGTAGACTCTTAGTTTAAAAGTATGCTAATGATATCAATTTCACCCTGAAGAAATGCAGTCAAGTACGCAGGATAGTTTGAAGTGGGCAAGTGCTCGCGCTAAACACAGATGCACTCTCTCGTCCTTACGCTCCTATATAGGATGAAATTGATATCATTAGCATCCTTTTAAACTAAGAGTCTACCCATCAAACTGAACAACTTTTACTATGGGAGTAGGAATATTTTCCATACTAAACTGCAACGTCGACGCGCGAGTTCGCGACTCAAATGTATGCAACAGCAGATATTTTTTTTTTGCTCTGATCGGTTTGCTCCCATAGTAAAAGTTGTTCAGTTCGATGAGTAGACTCTAACTTTAAAAGGATGCTAATGATATCAATTTCACCCTGTATACTAGGTCTCCCGTTTCAAATGAATTAGTAACGTAATAATAAACTAAAACAGATTTAAATTTATTTTGATAGTGAACAAATTTAAAAGCAAATTGACATAAAGGTTCGCTTACATAAATACAATTTTTGGCAGGCGAACCGCTGACTACGAATTTCAGGCGTTCAAAATATTACGTGCAAAATTCGGGCGCTGACTTTAATTCCTAAAATCGAAAATATTCGCATAGCGCTGCTAGCAATTTGGCGGCAAACCATTCGTTCCAGATTGAATGCGGTCTGCCTGAATATTTTACTCTCTTCTCATATCGATAGTTAAACATCGACAATTTCGAAACACTACGAGGTGTTTGTCTCGGTGTAACTAAAATATATGTATATTGTACCTAAAGTAGACGCTCAGTTACAGCAATAGCTTCGATTGAATGAGAAGAAATTATGACGTCACGATGTGCCAAATCGATAGGGATGCGAACAAAACAATGCTATCATAGCATTACAGAGGATATTGACTAGTAAGCGTTGGTTCAGAAAGAGAGTAACTTCGTTTATTATTTTGTAGAGTATACCGTTCTATTGATATAGACCCTTAATGCTAACAGAGTGGTTTGGTGCTATATAGTTTATTAACATAATCGCCATCATATCTAATGCTAAATAATACAGTTTATTGTTACAAATTTTATTGAATTTTAAACATGTTACAGCCATGTTGTGCTATTCTTTCGTTCTGTACGTCCCCTTAAGACGCTACAGATTGAAAATGTCGTTCTCTAGGTAGTGGGCTCGGTGGCGAAATTGAATAACGCAGTTCCCCGGTTTGGAAGATTGCGGGTTCAAGTCCCGCCCGAGACAAATTTTTCAATCTTTAATTTGAGTTTATTGTCAGTATGTTTTTTCTGGAGGCGCACGTTTTATAAGATTCAGTTTGTTTGCAGGATATTGGAAACTATTGCTGAAGTTAAGGAATACAGGTCGGTGCATGTCTTTGGATGGGTGACCGTTTTAGTGGTATTTCTTGAGAGCCTCCGCTCTTTGAGAGGCATCTGAAGCAGTTGGTTTCGGATGTGCAGTTAGTTGACAATGCAGTTATTCGTCAATTCGAGCATATCATTGGCCTACTGAGGGTGTTTAAAGATACAACCAGTACAAGTTTTAACTTGGCTCCAAACATCCGCATCCAACCTTCGCGAAGGAGACCCACATCCTCTTAGGTCCGCCATATACATACGGAATCCTGATTCGGAATCAGGATTACAATTTCCTTCGGATTTTTTCATTCCATAATTGCGTTCAGAATTGCGGAGGTATCAAATCCTATACAAAATCACAATCCTGAGAATTCCGTATGTGTGCCGCGCGTCTAAAGCTTATTCGTGAAGCAGGCACTTCACTCTCGCGAGAATTCTCGCCGAGAACTTTCAAGGAAAATTACTACGGCTTATGACGCCACGAGAACAATAAAGGGCATCCATACTCTTGTTCTCGGCTGTTCTCGGCGAGAATGTAGTGCCCGCATAAGAAAAGGCTATGCTTCTTAAGAATAAGCTTAAGACGGATGAGAGAACCAACTGCTTGAGTGTGACGATATAATGCTAAAAACATAATTTTTGTTCTCAAAGATTAGAAAAAGAAACATACTAAGCTGTATCGTTATTAGTATTTTAAAATCAAGTCGTGCTATGCTGAACATGCGCAAGAGAGCTGTCTTGGATAGTCCAATTCGCAGAATAGCCAGAATATCATATTGACTAGACCAGAAATTTACTGGATTGACAATATGTCCAGTAGGCCAATTAATTCAAACAATTAACAACATGGACAAAATAGGGCGCTTTTCGCATTGTGATATCAAAATTATCGCTTTGAACACAATGAAATACGATAGTAAATTGTGCTACCCATCTCAGTACGTTTGTCATCCCAATTCAAGTTCAATTATGCTTGTCCTTACTTCAAAATTAAATGGATAATCGAATTTTGCGTATCAACACATAGTTGTCGACATTATTCATGTGGTTAGAATTAGATAATAACAACGATAAACATGGTGTTAACACATTGACGTAAAATCTGAAAGTCATTGCCACATTCGATAACCAATTAAAACGTTTATAATAATAATAATAACCAGTCTTAACATATTACACATACACCCACTCACATACAGACTTCTTCAGAAAGCTGCGATTTTGAACACGTGCAGAATTGTTAGAAAATGTTTATCCATCGACGCATAACACACTCAATTTATCAGCTCACGCATCCAAACTACACTTCAGATCCCAACCAGCTTCCAACAATCGTTTGGCCAAAAGCCCTCAATAATGGAAACTACCCCAGGAACAACTGGGAGAAATAAAAAACATTACAAAAAATAATAATAAATATTTTATTTCAGACATGGTGTCCATGGTGTATTTAGACTTTTTATCATTCTTAAACTTTTTATAACTATGAAGTTAGAAAGATAAACCTTTCCCACTTAGTTTTCTGGCCAATTCTCATTAGCAATTAACAATATTTTCTAGACAGGCACACTATTCGATATAATATCCTGGTCTAAAACGAATCCGAACGAACGTCCGAACTTCCTTTCAACGAATGTTATTTCTAAAGCAAACTTTTCAAATCTCTGTTTCTGTAATAGAAATTACCATACAAGTACATAGTTTTCTAAATAGGTTATTGGACAGGTTTTTAAAAACTGTTCTAAGTTAATCACTGATGTCTAAAGAAAATTCATATTTTACGTTCCATTACAAATATAGTGCAAGAAAAAACCAAAACCAAAAATATTATTTAATATCCCGCGAAAACGCTTTTCTTGACAATATACGTGTCTACATGCAACTGTCTACATGCAGTTGACGTCATCAACCATTAGGCCAATCACAGTCGTTTACGATCACGTGAATAAAGTAGACAAAAAAAAATATTTTCTTAGCCGATTTTCTCTAAAAATAACCACTATTTTTCTTATCCGACTAAATAGTTAGTTTCCAAAACTCATATTCAATACGGATGCCATCAATAGATCCTATATTTTACATGCTGTTAAATACCCTATTATAACACAATTAAGGCTCTATATAGAATGACAATAAAGCTACGCATTGACGTGTCCTTAGTATATTGATAAGGATCGACTGTGATTCTGAAGTTAATTAGTATTAGTCAAGATATCTCGCTAGACGTGAATCAATAGATGAAGCTTAGAGATGAAGGATTCTGACAATAGTAGAAATTCTACATTATGACTTAACGAAAACATTTGGGCTTTACGGGTATTGTGATTGGGTTCATTGTTGTTTAGCTTTTTATCTCTACTTTTCTATGGATCGCAATCTTTTTTATGTGCTATTTGTACTATCAGTCCAAACAAAGTATAACTGCTTGAATGCAGCCTTCTTCTTCACATACCCACACATCAGAATTTCTTTTTCAGCGATGTTTTCCTTCACCGTTTGAGATCAGTCGGTATTACGTATATACAGGGTGTAAGGGAAGCGATTCCGAAAACTCAAAGGGGTGAAAATACCCATCTATATGAAAAAACTTTTAGTATGGGAACAACTATGGGATTTATATAAAACCGGTCAAGTACGAGTCGGGCTAACAATAACAATATATATTTCATAATCTACTACACTTTAATGCGAATTATAAATAGAGAAAAGCTGGGGGGCAATTACGGTAAACAAACCGCAACAGAATCATGATTGGACCGCGTGCGATGCTTAGCTTTTTACACATTTGGTTTGCGCTAATAGTGGTACAGCTCATGACAGCCGTTAGAGCCTTTTTGACTGTCGGCTCAAACGTTAAAGGCTGTCAGTCACAGTCATAGTAAATAAGTCAAGTTAAGCGCGATACGAGATTTAGCACAGTTGAATAGTAATTGGATTGCAATGTGATTAGAACTGACATTGGATTAGGATTGAACTTGGATGTTTTAAATTAGCGCGATCGCTCTCCAGGTTGCGATGTTGAACTTCTTGGTGTTCTAGTCGGTCATCGAAGTTAAGCAAAGACACCTATAGTAGTAAGTTAAGTCCCAGAAGTCTCAGTTAGGAGAACGGTATCATGAGCACGCTTCAGTTTCAAGCGAACAAACTAAGTTTCATCGTATTAAATTTGATTACGTTTTGTATTATGATCTAGAAACTATTAATATCTAGACTAGAGTCTAGATATTTATGTCTAGATTCTAGACATTTTAAAAATTCAAATTGTCTTTTTTAATTGAATTCTTTTTTTTGTATAACGACGGGCAGGCATAATTATATGAATAATAACGCATTTCGTATTTTATTTAAAATTATTTTTTTTAATCGTAATCTAAGTTATCTTAATTAATATAATAATAGAGTAAATTGATTCTTACAATTATTTTTTTTCCCTCACTTATTTGCTTTGCTACGACAAAATGGGGTTTAGAGAAAAATAAAACCATTGATTTATCAGCAACTTTCTTTTCTTTTTCTTCTTTGTAAGAATTTGTCTAGACATACGTCACTCAAGAGATATTTTATATTGTTTTTTTCCAAGTCTTTTTAGGGTTCCAAACATAAAAGGTGTCAAATGGACCTTATTACTAAGGCTACGCCATCCGTCCGTTTAAACGGCAGTATATTTTGAACCAGAGGTAGTCAGATTCACAGAATGTGTAATTATAGCGGATTTGCTAATAAATAAAAAAAAGGTAAAATATTAAGGGTTACAAGAAACATGTTTTTTTCGTCGTTTTTGTTTCTGCTCAGTCGTAAAAACCGCAATAAAAACAGTAAGCCTCAAACTTGGTGTGATTATAGTGCAAACTCTAAAGTTAATGAATAATAAAATTCGGCCAAGTGTGAGACGGGATCGTGCTAAGGATCCTGTCTCACACTTGGTTACAAACATATTTTTTTTGTAGGTACATAACATCAATAAATTGTGAGGTGGTACAGAACCTTTGGTGCGCGAGTTTACTTACACTTGGCCGGTTTTTTATGACGGACATCCATGTTACACTTACGTATCACCAACATAGTTTACCAAAATAGATCAATACTAACAAGCGTTAACGTAATTTATGTAAAACTATACGACGATGTCAAAATTTCCATGCGAAAATATACATTACGCGGCGATAATATCGTCGTCTAGGACGATTTGCGAATTTCGCATAAAATGTAAATTTTCTCTCGAGGTGTGACCATTATCGCACAATGGGCGACATTTAGATGACGGACCTTTGAAAATTACGCTATTAAGGCCCGACCTTTTTTCTTATTCGCACTAAGAACAATGTTAAGTATCATATTTCATAACAAATTCCACAAATTACGCAGAGAAAAATAAATTGGTAGTAGGTACTTTAACTAGGTATTTCATTGCCGTGCAAAAAGTTGTAATGATCGCGATCACGGTTAATATAACAAAAGTTCTCTGCTTTACCCAAAAATACAGGGTGTAAGTGACAGCCTAGCAAATATTGAAACGGTGAACTCAGACCATCAAACTGAAAAACATTCACTACGGAGCCTATCTCAAGAAACGCGAAAAAAAATCAGCCCATACATTTTAGTCAGGTGGGTACAGCAGTTTTGTATGGGACAGCTGATTTTATTTCGCGTTTCCTGAGGTAAGCTCCATAGTGAAAGTTGTTCAGTTTGATGGTCTGAGTTCATCGTTTCAGTATTTGCTAGGCACTTACACCCTGTATAGGTACAAGAAATGAACATAAGACAAGCCCTGATAAACATTTGTACTGAGTCGGTAAATTAACTACCATCATAAACGAATATTCTATGTTGAGAATTTTAAGCCAAGATTATAATGTTCGTCAAATCGCTTGTGGAAACAAGCGATTACCATAAAATGATCACTAGTATTTCGATCGTTAGCAACCAAAATGTCAAATACGATAGACAATATCTTTCCAAGCTTCTTGGATCCGATCATTATTTTAACTATAATAAAACTGTGACAGAAGTGTGTATATTAAGAGGCTATGTGAAATAAATAGGGTTCTTCAAAGCGTCATATATCATGAAGTACTAACAGTAGGAGTATGATTAGCGGTTATGTGTAAATTGAACATTATAATTGAAGTTTTGACAAGAGCCAAAACACGATTAAGACACATTTTCTCCATAGAAAAACAAGCTAAAGTTGCCTCCGTTTTTATTTATTATATAAACGCTTGGAACTGCTAAACGGTTAATATTAGAAACACGAAACACGAGATTTAAAAAAAAGAGATTGATATTTTACAAATTTTGATATGAGCAGAATTGAACTTACATAAATAGTACAATCACAATTAAATAAAGTTTGTTTTACGCTTGCGTCGTTTCAGGCACGCGTGCCACCCCATCTCTTTCTCTCGCATCAGGCAGTAATACAAGCTATTACATGCCCATTTCGCTTCAATTATTTTTCAACATAGGCCCTTAACAAAAAAAGAGCAGAGAGATTTTAGGTGTACCTGATTCCAAATCACCCTTTTTTGAATTTTTTGTTTGTATGTTTATTTGTTTGTTCGATCGAGTATCACACAAAAACTACTGAACCGATTTTGATGAAACTTTTTTTGTTATTATGATCTGACTTACAATCTGGTATATAATTTGTGTGCACGAAGTCACGGGTTAAGTCAAGTTTTAATTAAAGTTAAAGAAGCAATTAATGATACGAGTAATAAAGACAAACAACAGAAAAAAAGCAATAAAAATAGGTATTTACATCATCATCATCAGCCAATCATCGTCCACTGCTGACCACAGGCGAGCCGCAGGGCGTCCCATCGTACGCCTGTCAGTTCGTTGTATGGTACATGGTACTTAAATCATTATTTTGAAACTGTTTAAAACATCATCAATGATCAATTTTAAATACTCCCTCGGCCGAGAGAGATTTTTTGCAATACTAAAAGAAAATTATATCAGGTAAACTGTATCAAAACTGGAAAACTTCTTATTCTTGATTATGGCACGTGACATAACAAGTTATTTACTTTTTTCCAATTACCTTACCTAACATGTACCTAATGAAAACTAACTTTTAATTGCAAAAGTAGCAAACTAGACGTAACAATCACGTTTGAGTTTCCAAACTATAATTTATTTGTTATTTCATCTGGTTATTATTTGCAGGAAACACGACGACACTTCATGCTTCGCAAAACTAATATAAGCTGGTCGCACGACGTTAATACATTAGGCAGGTACTCTACCTACGCGCGGCCAGCTTATTTTGGTTTTGCGTAGCTTGATGTGTCGTCGTGTGTACTAACGTGGTTTATTCCACTTTAATCACCTGGGTGATATCAACCGGATGATCGGTGTACTATGATCACCAGACCAAAATAATCAACGAGGTGATAAAAGTCCATCAGACCTTCAGTTCAGATTTTGAATAAATCACCTGTCAATTACCTAAACGAAATGTCAGCTAATACCACAACTAGGCATTATAATTAATATTAGTTTGTTCAATATTGGTCGAATAGAATGTTATTGAATTTGTCAATGAAATCTCTAGGCGTAATTGAAGTGTCTTGATTGGCGCAACTAAAAGTTTAAAAGGCATAATCTACAGGTTGTTACGAAAATCAATAAAACAATAATTGGGTACACTGAATACACCAACTTCATGTATTTTATTATGACGAATTGACGAATACCGACCTAAATATTATAGTGACCTTTCAGGGTTCATGTTGATCATGTACCTAGCCTGTAAGGTCCGCCACACACAGACGGAATTACGATCCGGAATCCTGATTCAGGATTCAGTGTTGTCAACTATGGTTACAAAAAATACTAGAGTGCTGTTTAAATAATGCCTAAAATAAAAATGCCAAAAAAAATTAAAATATGCCACCTAAAACATTAAAAATCACTAGATCTAGTGAAAAAGTCTCTGAAAGCGGCAACATTACATACGGAATCAGGTTTATTCCGGATGTATGTGGCGGACCTTGGACTTGTAACGACTTGAGTGCAATACGAATGCAATAAATATATTGCCTGTAACAACATGAGTTCAATAAATATACTGAGTATAGAATGAGTATATTTTGGACACTCTTATTTAAAGGAAAATCTTGAAACAACCTTTGAGTGACGGTAAATAATATTTGAACCGAACCTTTTGACTTCTCCCTACTTTGCGTCTTCGTTATGCCGCATCGTTTCACTAATACGGATCAAAAGAAATCTGACCACCAAAAAAAAACTCGATAAAGCAAATGAAGATGACAAGAACATCATCTACTTTCTTAATAAAAGCAAAGTGATACTTAGAAGTAAGAACATGTAAAGGCCTGAATGAAATGAAACCTTTGAACTCTTCTCATTATCGTCCTAAACGTAAAAGGACGATGCGAACTTTTTTAATAAAAAATTTACCCTTAGTCTTTACTGGACATAAATTTGGATAGGCAATGACCTAAGAAAAGTCTGCGTTAGCAAATAATTTATTAGCTGGGACAAAAGAGTTTCGAATAATTAAAAGGTTCAACGTAATATTTAATTTAAATTTTTACGTAAAATTGTCCGCAATACATCACTATGGAATTTAAACGGTGGCTACCTTGATTGAATGTGAACAATTAAACCTTTTTTTAAACGATAAATTAATTTCGTACCTATTTAAGAACACGGAGACTTGTGAACAATAAATATACAACGTGTTAATGAATAAACGCAAAACTAGAAAATAGTTAGTTTAGAATCGAGAGCAGAATCGAATTATCAAGGTTTCAACATAGGTTACATTTCCTCAATTTATTAACACGTTCCGGGACAGTGACCGCCTATAGCCGTGATAACAATAAAAGTTCTATAGTGTCTCGTTCACTGTCCCGGAACGTGTTAAATAATTTGTTTGTATAATTCAAAATTGTATAATTCAATTTTTTTTTAATTCTCTGAACTCTATGTCAACACACCGCACGGGCACAGTCGCCCACTTACTACCAAAACATGTTTCTTTTCTTGCATTCATTGCTGAAATAATAACGAATCGTTTTTTGGATGAAAACTTAAAACTTTAAATTATAATTAATAAAATAATGAAATTATCATTTCAATGCAATTATTTCTGTGGAAATCAGTTAAGGTGTATGTGGTTTTGGTTTTGCGTTTATTCATAAAAATTTTGTGCATATAATATAATTATATTATTATTTATATTATGCACACACATTTTATGCCCTTCAAAATAGACTGCTTCTCTTATAATGTGGTCACTGCAATTATGAATCACGTTAAATACGATTGGATGTCGGCGGAAGAAAGTTTACATAGAAAATAATGGATATAGTTCAGAAACTAGATTTGAACATAGGAAACCAGATTTCTGTCTAGCTTAACAAAATCACAGGCAAGAACAAGAAAAACAAGAACACTTGAATAAATACAAGAAAACCTAGAAAACCATAAGAATCATTAATTATGTATGAACAAAAATAAATAAATGTAATCGTCAAATATTGTAGACCCAAATTCATTGCCACATCTTAATTAATAACTTCAGAAAAGTTTTACCGTTCGCAAACTGTCCAAATCGGACGTTCATAAAATGAATTTATATCACTTAAATTAAAGTTTTTATTTCTGAACTTCGTAATTAGGCTCAAATTAACTTTAATCTGGATGATATCCTAATGAAACTACCTTGAGATAATCGTTTTCGAAATCTTTTAGAGTAAGTTATAATCTTTTAAAAGTTTAATTGAAAAGCTGGAGACAAAAGAATTTCATTTTAATTCACCTTTAATTACATAGTCAAAACGTAAGACAAGAAAATTATAAGCTCCTGAGTCTTCTTGAAAAATAAGACAAATGTTTTCAAACTCCGTTGAGATTGAGAAATGCGCTTCAAGAAAACGGGAACCATTTAAAATACAGCAGGATTCAAAATTGGATAACTCTTATTGAGTAACTTTGCTTTAAAGTTTTTGTTCCTTTTCTATGGTGCCATCCTTTGCAATTGCTTTACCCTGCTTAATTAAGTGGATAGGCGGGCTGAAATGGAAATTAGGAGAATAGGTCAGTTTTCCGACTGTATACGTATTTATCCGATCCGAGAGTGCGAAAGAGACAACTACAGCTCGGACCGATTATATCTAAATAGGATCGTCGAAATCAGCATTTCGTATTCCTTTGTTTCCGCCTCCAAAATCAAACCGATTTTAATAATTCTTTCAAGAATAATAATTATGAGAAAGACTTTGGCTATGTCCGTATGTTTTGCTTTTTTTGTTTATATTCGTCAAATTTGTTTGTTGGATGTCTGAAAACGGGCTGTAAAATTGGTCATTTTCGAAGGTCCCTAGTTCTTACAGTAATTAATTATTGCAAAAAAGCAAAACATAGGGACATAGCGAGCAGAGAGATAGATATTAGCAGAGGTAACATAGATTGTATGGTAAAAATTGTTTTGCTCTAGTGTCATTATCCAGGGAGGAAAAAGGGGAACACAATATGAATTGTATGAAAAAAATTATTAGATTTCGTGCCTCACACGACTATCGAGCACATTGGAAATTAATCTACGGAATTTAAAAAAATATTGTCTCCGAAAGGTTAGGCTATAGGGCAAACCCTTAACCCGACCATCTTTTTTTTAAGCTCAAATTTTAGCTGACTAAATTATCCTTTAACTCAAATTTTGATATCATTCCTCGTTTTCCGATTTTTTTTCACTATTTCGGCTTTTTTTGTTTTTGACTTTCTCGAATAACTCTTTTTGCACTTTACTACTCTTGTAAATACGCGTCTTTTGAGCCTTTTTTGAATACAACACTCCGAGATATAAGGGGATCGCACTTTTTCGTGAAATCGGAGCCTTTACTGGAGCGAACGAAAAGACATTTCCAATGTCAAAAACGTTACCCGCCTATACTCTTAATAAAAATATTTTTATACATTAAAATTATAATCCAGATAAATAACATATCCATGTCATGTTCGCCACTCCAATTGTGATATTTCAACGGACAAACACGCTTTTAGGTACCAACCAATAGAACGAATGCAAACAATTCTTTTACGTCCTAATTTTAATTGTTAATTGTTTTGTTTTGTTTGTTGTCCTAGTTTTAATTGTTATAATTTATTGAAATTTAACCAAGATTTGCAAAATGTCTGTATCTGCAACATGCTTCGTCAAGAATATATATATTTAACCAGGAACCCAATCAGCAACACGCTTCGTCAAAAACTTAATCCTAAACATTCTAAATCTGCAACATGCTTCGTCATAATCCTATACATTCTAAATCTGCAACACGCTTCGTCAACATAAAGACTAAGGCCCACTCAAAGGTCCAGCTCCACGCAACCTCAGCTCCATGGTCCCCATGACACTAGCGGCATTTCCCCTCTGGGCGGTCAAAGACAACTTCTGCACCAAAAAAGCACCAGAGCGCGGATCTCCGCCTTTAGCTCTCAACTGCCGCCCGATCTCCCGCACAAAAATTTAGGCCTCGGTACCCCATGGACCCGCAGTCTCAAACGCGACCGGTACGAATTCGTTGTTATAATTATACTTTAGGTCCTGCGATTTGATCAGAGTACTAACACACCTTTATTTTAGCTAATCTAATTATTTCATGTGTCTACTATTACAGGTATTATAATATTTCCACACAGTAGTATAGTTGCTTGTCGGTTGCATGCAGTGCTCTCCGGCCTACAGTTTTTTTTTGTTAATTCTTTTTTTTTTTTTTGGAGCTTTTAACCCTGAGGTTACGTCAGCCCCATCGTGCCTTAACCCTTAAGACTCTACAAAATGAAACAATTTTACAATGAAATAAAAATCTAACACTACCTAACGAATATATAAACAAACACACATATTAAACACTAGTACTATAAATAAAAAGGTACACCATTTTAGCCTCTCCCGACGAAGCTCCAATTGTATGGTGGCTCAAGACGTTCAAAAAACAACCCTTGAAGTCACTAAATACTGACAACGAACGTCAAGTTATTGGCCAAATCATCAATACTAAGATGGACGCCACAATTTTAAAATGCGAATAGAGTAGAACATAATGCTACTTAGCAATGCTATAAATACTTATAAGTAATACAAAAAAATAACATATTTATAAAACCGGCTTTTACCTGGGACGTTGTCCCGGTCCGCGCAAAATTAGAATACCAAAAAATCCTTTTCTTTTTTTTTTCTTTTTTTTCTTTCTCTTATCAAAAAAAAAATAACATTTTGGAATACTGACTAGCATCGTTAAACCTATCAGGTTTGTCTCGATACTCGGTACTTCACGACATCTGTCTTACACACTGATATACTTACCTAGTTACTTATATAATAAACAATTACACAAATCACAAAAACAGGGCTCAGACGCGCGACCGAGTTAAATCTTAGTGCACCCCTGCAGCTTCCGTAGAATCATTATCCTTTTCATGTTTCTATCTTCAGCGGTTTAGGCTTTACTTTGTCTGTCAGTCAGTCAGTCAGCCACAGAACTGTTTTACAAGTATAGATTGATTATAGCATTTGATTGATTATCATTCGTACTAGAATTATGAATTGTTTGTGTTTCTCATTTAAAACATTAAATGGGTTCGTAACGCGTTACATGGGGAACCCAATAAATTAAAAAACCCCGAAATTGTAATAATACGGTTCGAGCTTCAAATTATGTGATTGATTTTTGTTTGAAGTAACTCTAAGAAAAACTTGTGTTACTGCATTATTAATTTCGATAAAAAGTTGAAAATTAATTTTGAAAACTAATTTGAAGCTGCGATAGTATGTGATCGTAAAATTTGAATGAAATTGTTTTAAGCATTGATTTATGGTTTTATCGGCTAATTAGTTTAATAATTGGTTTCTGAATAATAGATGACTGACATAATTCAGTTGCCTATCAGTTGTGCCTATCGAATTTATCGTTCGATTAATATCGATACTGAATTCTGGAAACTCTACTGAAACTTTTAATAAAAAAAAACATCAGCCAAGCGTTTTGTACAGGGTGTAACAAAAGACCCTAGTTAAATTTAATGGAGTGGTTTAGGTCATCAAACTATAAAGCCAACATCGAAAAAAAAATCGGCTGTTCTGTAGTCTTTTGTTACATCCTGTATAAGCATTCATGAAACTGTACACGTTTTATTAAAAAAAACTGAAGAAACTAAAAAAACCATGGAGATTTAAAATAATTCTCAATAATTTCTTTGGAGTATACAGAAACTTTTCTACCAACTAAAATTGAAATTAAGAATTTCTAAAGTTGCTACTTCTTGGGTTTCTCTGCATAGTTTGGTACTTTTGAAGATGATATGTCTTAATATTAGCAGCAGAAATAACTCAATTATTTTGCTTCTTAGTTGCCTACCACACTCTGCTTGGAAACAATATTTTGATACAAAACTTGTAGTGCATTAAGTAAAGTTATAAACAAAGTAGGTTGTACATTTTCATGCAAACGCCAAACAAAGTTTGGTCAATTTCCTCGGGGGACGAAAGCGGTGCTGCATCTAATATTCAGAACTAACGCTAATATTACTGAAACCCAAAAGTTTCAAGTCCCATGGCGAAAATGTCTAAAAAGAACTAAGTATATTGCGTTAGCATACCTAATGTTTGTTATTTACTTCATATACCTTGTTCTCGAAAACATGTTCGCACTTTTATTTTTCTATTCTATTCTATTTGTGTGTGATGGCGTTTCCTTGATGATTTCGCCAGTATCAAGTGCTGAAGATATAGACTCTGCTTTATTAGGTAGGCTTCATGAAAGAACAAGGTTACGGTTGGTAAACTATGAAATTACTGCTAAGAGGCGACACTGTCGAACTTTTATTTATACTTGTTTTACAGGATAGTTTATTAGGATGTCAAACTTAAATGACATTGATATTTTGATAGATAATAATGATCGTCGACATATGGAACATCGCTCACCTCACCCAAGGCCTCATAAAAAGGCTGAAAGTCACCCAAAGGGCAATGAAGAGGCTTATGCTCGTAGTATCCCTGCGAGATCGAATCAGAAGTGAGGAGATCCGCAGAAGAACCAGAGTAACTGACATAGCCAAAAGAATTGCTAAACTAAAGTGGCAGTGGGCTGGGCACATTGCTCGCAGAACCGATGGCCGATGGGGCCGGAAAGATCTCGAGAGGCGACCGCGTACCGGAAAGCGCAGCGTAGGTAGGCCCCCCCACGGTGGACCGACGACCTGGTGAAGGCGGCGGGAACCCGTTAGATGAGGGCAGCGCAGGACTGGTCGTTATTGCGATCCTTGGGGAGGCCTACGTCGAGCAGTGGACGTCTATCGGCCGAGATGATGATGATGATGATTATTAGCAAAAAAAAAATTTTCAATACTACTTTGAATGGGTAAACGATTCGAACATATTGATTATCCATTGATCATTCCATATAACTACAGACGATAGCACTACCACAGTGTTACGTCTCGCTATGAATTTTGGTTTTATCCAATAATCTACTTTTATCTCGTACAGTTTTGTTTCGAAAAATCTGTCCGTCTATTTGATTGGACTAGGAAGACAGCTGACGGCTCGCGTGTTTCGTTTTTGCTGCATGAATCTGATTGGCGTGTGGATAAAGCAAGGCGTCCACCAAAGGCTTAGTTTAGCTTATCTCATCCAGTTAAGAATCCTTTTCATACTATCGCTTCCACTATTAGCTGATGTAAGGAGGCCGCTTAAGCGACCCCGGCGACTAGCAGTTTTGGTTTGAATTTGGATTACATAATATTTAAAAAAGTACTCTTTGGATTTGTTCTAAAACCGGTGACATGATGTAATTTTCTCGATAAATAAAAATATCCTTTAAAATTTGATATATTTGCACCGCCTCCACTGAGTTACGTCCGAACATGGTGGAAGCGTTTGTGAGAGTGTTTAACTGTGTGAGCTAATCTGCACGATGATGTACGTGCAGCTTCAGTTTTAAGTGTGTACGCACGGCGACACATCAAGCTATACAAAACCAACATAATTAAGCTGGCCGCGTGACGTTACACGATACTCGACCAACGCGCGGCCAGCTTATTTTGGTTTTGTATAGCTTGATGTGTTACCGTGTGTACTGGCATATGGATCTAAAGGTTTACAAATGGCTGTACATTTCATGCATACAGTTGCCTGATCTCATTAATTTATTTGGCATTGCCACGTTGCTCGCAAACGAGCGTCAGTTGTGCGTTTTGGAGAGTTATGGACACTCAATTATGAATGGTCTAGGCTCGAATCAGCACGCATGAAGGAGAAAGGAAAACTTATATTGCATACCTATGTTGAAGAAGCAATTCCGATGCTTCTTCAGCGTAGAGATTGTGAGTAAAGTCCACCAAACGGCATGCGAGATAGACTACCTCTCTATCTATGAGGGTATACCTAGCAGTGGAGACGAAACTGTACGATGGTGATGATGAGATGGAATAGATACAAAATACATTTTTCTTATTCTGTTCTTTGTTGGCGTGCAAATAAAGAATACTTATGACATTATAATGTTCCTTGCTTTAATAGCTGGTAAAGCTTAGCTAATTAGTTAACGTATCTTGCAGTGGACGTCGCGCCTAACTGTCAGGTTATTGTGATATCGGATATGTGAGAAGCAGCCTGTATAATGCATACAGAAGTTGGAATATCTGACAAGAAAACAAACATTTTGCACTCTATTATCAAGTTTTCCTCTCTATTAGTAGGTAGACATATTTAACTTCATTGTTGAATAACTTTGAGTTTACGCTCGTTGTTTATTTCAGATATTTTCTATAGTTGATTTTGCTCGGTGTTTACGAGTTTTGGTTGAAAAACAATTGAAAATGTTTGACTGTCGTCTGGCCAGGACGTTTCGTTAATTGCTTAATGGACAAGGAAATGGGCATTGTTTTTCAATGACGAAATTTTTCGGGGTTTGTAATTTTCATTGAAAGTTCATTGTTGTCGATGTTTTGAGTATTCTCTTACAAGCATTGTCATTAAAATACAGGGTATAAGTGACAGCCTAGCAAATACTGAAACGGTGAACTCAGACCATCAAACTGAACAACTTTCACTCTGGAGCCTACCTCAGGAGACCCGAAAAAAAATCTACTGTCCCATACATTTGAGTCGAGTAGGTACAGCAGTTTTGTATGGGACAGCAGATTTTTTTCGCGTCTCCTGAGGTAGGCTCCATAGTGAAAGTTGGTCTGTTTGATAGTCTGAGTTCATCGTTTCAGTATTTGCTAGGCTGTCACTTACACCCTGTATAAGTAGGTATGCTTACTTCGATATGCCGATAAGTAGGTGTGAATACATTATCAACTAAACGGAGAAAAATATATAGTCGTTGGTATGTGACAAAGGTAACTATTTATTTTAACAGACCTATACTCCATTTCAAATAACAACGAAACTTTAATGCTATTTTGAATAACAGAAACAGAGATTTGAAACACTTCCTCTCACTTATTCTTACAACAGCTTTAGTAAAGTCCACGATAATTCTGTCGGATAGTATATCTTTAAGATAAATAAATTATGTTTGCAAATCAGAATTTGCCAGAAAGCTATACAGGGTGAAATTGATATCATTAGCATCATTTTAAACTAAGAGTCTACCCATCAAACTGAACAACTTTTACTATAGGAGCAAACCGATCGGACCAAAAACAAAATCAGCTGTTGCATACATTTGAGTCGAGTAAGCATTGCAGTTTAGTATGGAACCACAGATTATTTTTTTCCTCCCACAGTAAAAGTTGTTCAGATTGATGGGTAGACTCTTAGTTTAAAAGGATGCTAATGAATAATGATATCAATTTCACCCTATATAGGAATAGAAAAATCTTGTCGTCCTTGTATGAAATGAAGTATAGAAACTATGTGACCGTAAGTAGTTTTATTTTTAATTAAATAATTATAGTTAAACATTGGGGTTATGTCAGGTTATGATGATTATTTGTGTGGAAAATTGGCACCAAATAGATTTTATTAGGATTATTTGGGATTTCGGAATAAAAACGTTTTATTGTTAATTATACTAGGTTTAGATTTACAACAACCAATTTTCTAGTAAAGTCTACTATAGTTATTACAATATTTTTCTTCGTGTAATGTTCAAATTACTTATAAATAAATGAATGCCCATTTTGCTTGTGTCTAACACTACATTTCTACCAATATCGTGTGAGTTTTGGGAGTATAGTATATCAAGGAATGTTTTACGTAGGTACAAACAAATATTTGAGCTAAATACAAAATGACGGAGCCACGTCGTAAGCCAAAAAGCACCCGACTGATACGACAGCTTACAAAAAACTTGCACAATACAACTAAAATACGACTCACAAATACATCTATTCAATTTATACTACAACGACATGTTTATACGGTAGTCCGAAATATTATAGTATACACATTTGTCAATATTTATGGTTACAATGTTTTGAACCATTGCTTGTTGTATGATATTCTTTATGATGCTAAACTTGGATATCTTTCAATGAACGCTTTGATGTATAGCTTTCCATTGTAGAATAGGTCACTAAAAGTTTATTATAATGCTAGCTTTTAACCGCGAAGGTCGGACCTTTGAACGGCTGTAACTCCTAAACCGACTGATAAACCATGGCAGTTCTTGTACTGTTCACATATCTATAGTGCATACTACAATAATATTATACGATCAGCCATGTAGCTGATGTTCAATACTCCTAAACCGACTGGAGTTATGCAGGCAGACCTGGTCCATCCCCATCACAGAGATGCTTTACACCCCATAAACACTAAATCAGTTACGGAACTCTTTTGTAGGTATAGATAGATTGCTTAATTTGTTTATGTACTCAGTAAACATTTTCTACGGCAAGTCTCTAACTAAAATAAATGTAATTTCAATGTATTAAAACAGTCACAAATGAGATACTTAGTTTAATATTTATGCCAAAACTTTTCTAGTTATAAGTCAACACAATGTTTATTTGATCCCTTGTTCTATGAAAATGTAGTTTCGGAAACAAGACAAATGAGTTTTGTCTGAAATAAACATTTACATTTCACGAAAACGGACTGAAATGGGAAATTTTACTTATTCAAAAACAACGTTTGCGGTCAGGTGTTTTATTAATTTTGAGGTACTTTCCTGCAATAAATCATACGTTTTATTTTTAAGTTATTTTTATTCGCGGAAAAAATTGGTCTCGCATTTTATGGGAAAACATTTTTGAAATGCTGTTCAAAATGTTTAGCTTTCAATACAAAGAGCTACCGGAATTTCAGTGCAAAAATTGCTTTTATTATAAAAGCCTACAATAAAAACTATCGGTGAAAACATCGTTTCTGGACACGTATACCGACCAAATTTCTCATCACTTAGTAGGGACTAAGTGATCCTTAATCCGTGATCCTTGGGGATATAAATAAATAAAGTAGGTTTTACTAGCAATTTACTCAGTGTGTTTAAAAATGTATCAATTAGAGCAGTGATTGTTATTAAGTGGCGTTTTACAGTTATCCTTTATGGAGGTGATACTGGGAATGTTCCTCCATTGAAAAGGGAAGATCTTTCACCAGGCTATGTGTGAAGCCTGGGGACCGGCCGTGGTCCAATAGTTCTTAGTTGGACCTTGTATATGTATCGAAACAATGTGATAATTTCTCTTGCGCGATGTATGTCTTGCATTCGATTGTGAACCTTATTTGTAGTAGGTTACGAGTTACGTATTCACGGTGAACGTTGTCTATGTATGGAGCATAAATTTTCGAGAGCGACGGTATCGCCATCTGTTGGCATCTTTGCTATAACTTGTGGGTGCTAACATCAATAGCAAGTCCCCACACCTTGAGAGCTAGAGCGCCGCCGCCGCCCGGTCACACGCGTGGTATTTTGTCTGATAAATGAATACCGAAATCATTGAATACCGAAAAAGTCATCGGCTAGCATGCCACGAAGAAATCTGTCATGCTGACTTATTTTGGCATGCGCAAAACACAAATTTAGAAACAAAAGAATCTGTAGCGCAAAATAACTAAAATGGAAGCACAACTTAATCTTTCTCATTTTCTAGGGGGAGGCCAATAAATATCTGCGTAAAAGTATGATCTTTTACAGCATGACAAAATCTTTTGTAGGTTATATAGTGATAGGTAGGTACTTCAGTTTTTATTCAAAACTGGTATTTACGTCAGAATGTCTGCAAACTTTGAAAGCACGATTTAGGTTTCTGCGGTTCTCGCGATCTGATTTGTTGATATTGTGGCATCTTACTTGCGCCCTTGCGCGCTATCTTGTGGTCACGCATGGCTAGTTTTGCTTCAAGTAATAGAAGATTACACACCGAGGGCAGGAAAGTAAGAAAAGTCTCAGATCTCATGTAATTGTTGGCCGAGACGAAGCAGCTGTCAAAAAACATGTGATCTGAGGCTTTCTTATTTACTGCCCCAGGTTAGTATACTATTTTTCTCCTCGACAGACGCGGAAAGCGGCAACTTCGGTGTATCATTTTATTTGAAGTTATCATTACAGTAGTAGTTTAACTGGACCTTCGTCAAGGATCTGTCGTGTCACTTACATATCTCCTGGGGTCAGCTTTCACTGTGTTATGCGGAAACTAGTCGTTTATATTAAGTATGTACATTACAAAGAGTATTGTCGAATGGAGAAGTATGTATTGCTAGTGGTATTTAGTGCTGGAAGCCTTATAATTGCTCAACTGATTCTTTGGGCAAAATAGACGAGCCATAAAATTAATAGTAGTAGTTTTAGCAACTTATAATTTATAATATTATTTCCTTTGCTATAAGTACCTATTTTGGGGTCACACATTTAGCTAAAAACATTTTACGTTGGTAAAATTGTAATTTACAGGACTAAACCTGGTTTAAGGTAAATGTAATTTAATAGTGACGCTTGTATGAGAACGTTTAAAACGGCTAATGAGGTAAAAATAAGTAGGCGTGTGTTGCTACAAGTAATTAAAAAATATTATACATACATACATTAAACTCACGACCTTTTCGGCATGATGATCAGAAACATTGCCACAACTACCAAAAAATATTATACAGAATGTAAATATACCTACTTTACTCACCTACGTATGCTTCAGATCATCAAACTGAACAACTATTACTATGAAACCAATTTTAAAATCGCGAAAAAAATTGTTTATTCCTATTCCATAGAACTATAGAATTTAACTCACCCCAACCAACCCAAAATGTATGGAACAACAGATTTTTCGTCGCGAGTTTGTTGTTGGTCCCATAGTGAATGTTGTTTACATTAAATTTTACACCACGTATAAAATGTAATATAATTTTTTGAGTCATGTCACCCAAAGTACAAACAAATTATCAAAATGAAAAGGCGTAATTACAGAACTTTGAAACAACTGCTGTATAAGATTGATTTAAATCACTGTTAAAACCAATGCGTCACAAACAATATTTTAAGTTAAAACAATCTATAAAAGCACTTAAATTATACTAAAATGCATTAAAAGCAATTCCCACAACTACAGAGTAGCTTTCGCGAAAACAGTGGAACGTCACATAATCAAATTAAAGACAAAGCGAAAAAAACATCGAATCGTAAAAGCCAATTATGTTAATAGCCATAAAGTGCTCTTGGGAAAAGTGTAATATTTATTGAAAAGTATACTTTTACTTTGCGACTCAACTAATTGGTGATTCTGCAAAGTTGACGGGGATTCTGAGCTTAGCATGATCGATGGGATATCTCTTTAATGGTGATCTTTAAATCTCACATTATAATAATCTGCGGTTAATATTTCAAGGGATTTTCGGAAACGAGCGTTGACACGGTTAGTAGAAGTTTAGTAGAAGAAAATATTTTAAAGAAATAGTACATTTCTAGTTGAAACTAGCAACCTTTCTAGTGCAATAAGATCCTTTGTATGTACAGGGTGTGATGAAGAAAAAAATATTTTTTAAGGTTTCGTAGTCAAACAAGGACACCCTTATACCGTCTCCCTGAATCTGTCTGTATGTATTAATTACTTCACAATTACTCTCTCATTTTTTAACCCATTGAATCGAAATTTGTTAAAAAGATGGATAATAGAATCCCAACGAAAAGGGGGGGTGGGAAAAAATTTGTTTTAGTGAGATGTTGTTGGATAGATGTTTTAAAATAAAACAAAAAACCCAAACAAACTACGTCGTCGTTATAATGCTTGTATCTCGAGATATTTGCGCTCAGAGTCAAAAATAACTAAAATACGTAAAACTCTCGAGTCGCGTTGTAGGTCTGCTATTGGGTAGTCACGTCGCTCGTCGATTGTTGGTTGCCCCCTCCCGGGCTTACAACGAAGCTCCAGTGGTGGCTCAAGATAGTGTTCTTTTCCAAAAACAATCCTTGAAGTCACCAAAATGCATAAACTACCGTACAACATCAAGCACTCTTGCTAAATAAACTAGACACTAGCAAAATCATCACAACCTCTTGGTTGTGATTTTTAAAAATATGTAGAACGGAGCCATTTTTTTAAAAATAGAATAGAATAGTAAACCTCTCTATCTTTTGAAATCGTGGAGTAAAATATCTAAAAACATTCTAAACTTAGGTTTTCTTTTATTGTTTTTAATATTTGTGTAAATAGGTAGTCAATTCACACCTTGTAGCAGAATCTGCCTGAATGGTCACTAGATGTTAATAAATTCGTTCGACAAAAGTTATATCTGTTAGAACGATAAAACTTTGAGTTTACACGCTTATTTCTCAGATTTCACTTCATTAAGAAATTCAAATTTTTAAAATGATTGGTTCTGAGGTCACAATTCGAGAAATTTTACGAGGATTCAAACTTTTGTGTAAGCATCTTTTATTGAAGATTTGTTGAATGGAATGCGTCCATCACTTTTAATTTGAAATCTTTAAAGGAGATTGAAAATTTACCTACCCTTTATTTATTACTTTGGAATCTTAATTAAAAGCTGCGTAATAATGATTATGAGTTTCATGTTTAATTAAAATGTGAAATAAAAAATTATTAATTTAATCAAATTTATATAAATTATTAAATATATTACTTTTACATATTACTGTAAGATTTTTAATGGTATGCGCGTTAGTTAAGGATGCGACATCCGGTTTACGTAAAGTAGAACACTACGGAACTGCTGATGCACAAGACGCACTTTGCACCTTTGCCTAATAATCTCGGCCAGCGTCCGATGCTTAGTCAATATTAAATTAGTATCTAATTAGTATATAAGCAATTGTAACTAAGGATTACATCTCTTACTCTGGCGGACGATCTCCGATCCACTAATAAACCTATACTCCCGTAAGTCTGCGTATAATTCTTAATTCGTTCCAGTACTACGAGTCCTAACTGATCCCGGAGCAAACTTTTTTTAGACATCATCCGCGTTTCATACATTTTTGGTCCAAACCAAAATATGGCCCTACATATTATTTTGGTGCTTAAAAAAATGCTGAGATAGCCAAGATCTAACAGAATAATATAGCTAATTTCATCTTTGGTGCCATAATAATAAATGTTAAGATGGATAAGTCCTAACAAATTATCTTTTTTTTAGTCCTGCACTTTCATATTTCGGACCAAATTGGATGATGTGTTGGTACAGGAGTGCAATTTAATAAGCTTCACATCCCTATCAAAAACATCGACGAACTCGCATCGTCGTCGGAGGTTTTATATGTGTTAGACACATGGTTTAAAGCTGTGACGATGTTTGCGCTTAGTGAATTTCATTGCTGCATGGAACGACACGCGCTTGGTTGGTTTTTTCTGTTTTTTTTTTTATCTATAACCTCTTAACAGATTATTTACTAAAAAGACTAAAGTTATAAAAGCTTAACGTACCTACGTTAACGTGATAATAAATTCTAGATGCATTTTTGATCGATTTATAGTGTTAGAAAGAGGGTTGTTTTTAATATTTTTCCTTTGCCGCGCTCGTTGCGATGTCGCTCAAACATAATGCTGTTACCGTAGATTGAAAATTAAAAATAAATTTTCTTCTACGTTAAAACCACAAAGCTTCAAAATATTACACAGTATATATAATTTAAAAATCTCTCTACGGCTGTTTCATATAGCGAAGCCGTGTAGATTAACAAAAGGCTCGTTTTAACATAATATTGGAAGTTCCAAATTATTTAGATGTCATTTAAAGATGTTAATAATAATTTATATTTAATGGACTTTTGCTTGTGCGTTAGCAGTGCATTTCGGCCAGTGTCAAGTATTTTATGGGAGAATCTATCCCAATCTCAGAGATTGTTTTTGGTCAAGAACAAGAAGAGGCAAGAAGGCATTTTAATACCTTTAATCCGCTAAAATAAAAAAAAGTATCTTAGTCATACGACCGGCCTAACGACTAAGTAAATTAGGCGACGGGGGCTCAATTCATGCGGTCTATGAACCTGGGTCACCTATCTTGCTATTTTAATTTAATCATAGGTTTGAATTGATGAAACCACTAACTAAATAGACTTTCATTCGTGTTCGATTACAAAGTTAATGTCATTTTTTCAACGTAAATGATTTGATCTGTAATAAGAATAAGACTGGAGGTATTCAAATAATGGTGATTAAAAAAAAATGGTCTTCGATCATCTTTGTTTTTCGAAGGGCGTCTGTCGCTCTATCGTACCTGTTTGGTTTTCTACATAATAAATCATATATTTAATTTTTGTTCTAGAGCGTAAACCAAATGCTACCTACTACATAATTTGTACAGAGTTTTTGCTGGATCAGATAAGGGAAAGGCGATATCGCAGCCGCCCCGTTTCAAAGAGTCCGGTGTCAAAAATCTGTCTCTCGTTACACACACTACATCAAAATTTGTTACACGTACTCCCCAAATTACGGTGATTTGTTACCTACTTCTTATTAATGATTTGCTTTAAGATCCTATGGTATGTCTGCGGCTAACCTGTACAGACCTATCCGGGAAGATTTATGACGTTTTCATACTAGATTTATGACTATCATTTATTATTCAGTATCGGCGGTAGAATCAAATTTATGACACACTTTTGGGTATGGTTTTATTCGAATAAATAAACTATTGTATTGTATCTTTGGTTGTTGTTAGGATAACTACTATTTCGCATGGTTTATTGACCTGGAACTATAAAAGCAATATTCCCTGATATACCAATGAGTGAAATATATTTCAGTGACTTTGAAGTTTAAAGTTTTACGCGGAATATAAAATTAAATAAGGTTAATGATACTTTCCTTACACCCTGTATTTATTTTTGAAACAGTAATTTTTACTGGTCTGAAATTCGAGTATATTTTGGTACAAATGTACTAAGGGGAAATGTCCATTCAAGGAAAGGGACGTAAGGGGAAATGTCCGTACAGGGAAATGGACGTACGAAGAAATGGCCGTTAGGGGAAATGTCCGTTCGGGGAAATGGTCGTACAAGGAATTCGGGCGATGGACGTTCAGGGAAAAGGACGTTAACGACCTGATCCATCTTTTTCTCTCGGTACACAATTGAGTTTGACTAGCAATTACGGTAAAACGATTCTCTTAATCCACGTCAGAAATTGGTGGTGAAATGTAGGGCTATAAAATAAATACGTATATAAACTCACGCCTTTTTTCCCAGAGGGGTAGGCAGAGGCTATGGATCTCCATATTGGAAGGTTCTGACACACCTGTTTTGCTTCCCTACATCTTGTCATACATTCCCGTCGATTTCGGCTATTTGTAACCCCCGACGCAAAAAGAAAGGTGTTATAAGTTTAAGGTGTCTATCTGTGTATCTGTCTGTGGTATCGTAGCTCCAAAACGGATGAACTGATTTTCGTTTAGTTTTTTTTGTGTCATAGATAATTATATCCCGAGTGTTCTTATTTACCTGGTATTTTTTAATGACCTGGTATTAGCCTGACCTGATCTGGTACATCCTTCTAAGTCTGTCTATACCAATATTTCCTTTCACACACGCCTTATATTATCTGTTTCGTAAGTCGACTTTTATTCGTCCTTTCTATTTTGTCCAAACCATCGAAGCATTCCCTTCTCTACTTTAACCCTACATCTTCATTCAAACTATAAAATAATTATTAATTTTGTTGACATGGATCATTATTCTAATGTAATAATCAGAAAATATTGTTTCGGCAATCGCTACTGAAATTATTCCATAAAAAACTTCAGCTGTCAATCACATAAAAATAAGTTTTAATCTGAAAGCTGATTAGAACTGAAAATGAATATGGATTGAATTACGATGTTTTAAATTAGCACGATCGGGGTCCTGAAGTCATATAAAATTAAATTTTCCATAAAGTTCTACGTCAACATACATTATTCATACACCAATATAGAAAAATAAAATATTTTCAAGCTCCTACCCCGAAGGTCCGAAAAAGAATCAATTGATAAAGTTGGAATCCGACCGATTCCCCCGCAGTGCTATTCGTTACAATTTGTTTGTCACTTCAGGAATTTGTGATTCTAGAAAACTGAGGTATTATTCAGAAAATATGAGGGTAAAAGGGATGTTGGTGGGAAAATAGTTGCGTCCAATGGGACAGAGGTCGAGGAATTTTTGGTACACATTTTCTGCGTGCAATGAAGAAAAGTTTGTGTAAAAATTTTCAGAGGTATCATTCAAAACAACTATTGCTCTCATGGGTCTCATTTTCATAGCAACATTCTCATTTTCATTGCGTAGAATAGCAAAACTCCCATTGGTAATTTTTAACTAACAAAGTACTTTTACAACTTTGATCTTGGCGTTTTGGGGTCGAGTTTAACGAGAAACCTTTTTAACATAAAATGGATACAGTGCGATAAGCATAATTAAGAGGATTGGTGGGTACCGTTTTTTCCATACAAATGTATTCCCCTGTTTCCTCCAAGAGAAAAAAAATTCTCTTTTTACTCTAGTCAGCGGGGTGTATGGGTGGGCCGGATGGAACAAAAATAAGGTATACAGTCGGAAAAGTTACCTATTCTTCAAATTTCCATTTCAGTCCGCCCATCCTCTTAAGTAGTATACTTAACTGTCGTAATAATATCGTATGGAATGCAATTTATGTCAAATTGAGCACAATTCTGCGTTCTTCAATGTTTTTTTACATTCGATACAATGTCGATCGATCAATTTTGGGTAAACTGACCTCCAAATACGCGTGAATTTACCCAAAATGACAAGTTCTTATTCCTAACCAGCTTACCTTTCTAACTTACTTTCATCCAAACATTTGATTCCCACGTTTATCCCTGAAAAGAAACCTACCAACTCCATCCAACTGGCAGTCTAGAATTACCCACCGTCGTGAGTGGACGTCTACGCCGTAGCTTTGTAGCACCGTTACCGCTACGAGCTTCGTATTTATTGAAGTCGGGAAAGACAATTGAATTTGAAAACCTCTTTGTCAGCGTTCTCAATTTGAGGCTTTGTCTTTTAGTGCTGTGGTTTAGTTAATTTCTGATAGTTTCTCTTTGGATGTAAGTATTTTAATTCGAACTTTATCATAACTTCGTAAAGTTTAATTTTCATTTTCTAAGTTTTATAATGGAGTAACCACTGAATAATATATCTCGACACAATGATGCTGAAATAACTTTTGCAATCTCCTTTTTCTTTATAATATTTAATGGATGTAAATCTCCATTCTTTTCACAAACCGGGGCGGGGAAATTTAAAATTTACATGCCGGAAATAACGCTTTGCCGAAGGGATGAGAAAGTTTAGTAAAGAGTTTAACGTTTTTTTTTAGTTAAAATAATATGTTGAAACTAAATAGTTTTTTAACTTTAAAGTTACCGAAAGATTTTTTTTATCTTTACATATTTTTGTTATTCAAATAAAATTCATGCTATCGGGATGTTTGTTTTATTTAAAGGGGGTAATGGTTTGATATAAAAAAAAACGTTCATTTGCAATTTTAATTATTTCACAGTTTATTTTTATTACTTTGTATTGATGATTTGGTGCTAATATTGTATATAATATTTATATTATAATAATTAGTAGCAGAAGACTAATGTTATTTAATAAAATTCTACAGTGTGTAAATTTGAATGGGACACTTACTTAAAGGGGTGCTTCAGACCATCAAACTGAACAACTTTTAATATGGGACCAACACTAAAATTGTGAAAAAAAAATCCGTTGTCCTATACGAAACTGCAAACATGGCTCGACTGAAATGTATGGGACAGCAGATTTTTATTTCGCGATTTCGATATTGGTCCCATAGAGAAAGTTGTTTTGTTTGATGGTCTAAAACACCCCTTTAAGTAAATGTCCCATTTTATTTTAGTACATCGACTTTAGACAGTTATTGTGAAAATAAAAATGAAATTATATTTTAGCAATAATCAATGACATCAATGTGATTTTTGTTGATTAGTTTTTATTTTAATAGCTTTCCCGTGACTGCGTCGCGGCGTGTAAAAAAAATGTACCCCCATTTCATCGTGTTAGGGGTTGTTTACAAAAATATATTTTTTAGTGCACTGACAGAAGACGCACAGAGAATGAACTTGAGTGATGAGGCATTCAAGTTCATTCTCTGTGCGTCGTCTGTCAGTCTCGGAACTCTTTTATAAATGTTTGTATGTATATAGCTCGATCACTTTTTAGCGTCCCAGTACTGTGCAAAGCCCATACCTAACTTTCTCATAAACTTGTTACTGTGTAAAAATATCGAGAACCTGTTTTTATTATTTTTCAAGGGTAACCTAACCTAATAATTCGTCATTATCACCACTTCAGAAATACAGAGTGAAATTGATATCATTAGCATCCTTTTAAACTAAGAGTCTACCCGTCAAATTGAACAACTTTTACTATGGGAGCAAACCGATCGGAGCAAATAAAAAATCAGCTGTTCCATACTAAACTGCAAACTCGACTCGACTCTGCGCGAGTTCGCGACTGAAATGTATGCAACAGCAAATTTTTTTTTGTTCCGATCGGTTTGCTCCCATAGTAAAAGTTGTTCAGTTCGATGGGTAGACCCTTAGTTTAAAAGGATGCTAATGATATCAATTTTATCATGTATATTGCATGTTTGCTAATGATATCAATTTTATCATGTATATTACACAGCAGTATCTATACTATTATAAAACTGTAACAGGAAGTTTGTCTGTACATTGAAGATATTAACAAAAAAAAAGGTACGATATGGTTTTTAGGTGTCCCTGATTCCATTTCACCAATTTTTGGATTTTTGTCAGTCTGTTTGTTTGTGTGTTTGTTTGTTTGAGCGAGTATCACGCAAAAACTACTGAACCGATTTTGATGAAACTTTTTTTGTTTGATAGCTTATGATCTGACTTAAAATCTGGTATATAATTTGTGCGGACAAAGTCGCGGGTTAACGCTCGTACTATTATAAAACTGTAACAGGAAGTTTGTCTGTACATTGAAGATATTAACAAAAAAAAAGTTACGATATGGTTTTTAGGTGTCCCTGATTCCATTTCACCAATTTTTGGATTTTTTGTCTGTCTGTTTGTTTGTGTGTTTGTTTGGGTGTTTGTTTGTTTATTTGAACGAGTATCACGCAAAAACTACTGAACCGATTTTGATGAAACTTTTTTTGTTTGATAGCTTATGATCTGACTTAAAATCTGGTATATAATTTGTGCGGACGAAGTCGCGGGTTAGCGCTCGTACTATTATAAAACTGTAACAGGAAGTTTGTCTGTACATTGAAGATATTAACAAAAAAAAAGTTACGATATGGTTTTTAGGTGTCCCTGATTCCATTTCACCAATTTTTGGATTTTTTGTCTGTCTGTTTGTTTGTGTGTTTGTTTGGGTGTTTGTTTGTTTATTTGAACGAGTATCACGCAAAAACTACTGAACCGATTTTGATGAAACTTTTTTTGTTTGATAGCTTATGATCTGACTTAAAATCTGGTATATAATTTGTGCGGACGAAGTCGCGGGTTAGCGCTCGTGCTAAAATATAATTACATCAACCATAATCCCTCCTAGTTGTGAACATACTTATTAAAATTTAAGTACTTTCCCGCTACCAAAATAAGTCGACAAGATATTAAGATGCTCAATATTAGCGTCAAAACGGATCAAATTTCAGAAAATATGCCAAAGTCACGATGAAATTAGACGCAGCCTGTAACGTTATTAATGAGTTTCCGATATTGCCCCCGTTCTGCCACCCAATTTAATAACCTCCCCTAAATTTTGGAAATTTATGTTTTTTTATTATTCTCACGGATTTTTAGGATTCCGTGTGGTAAGAAAAACAACGCACATTTATAAGCTATCTAGGTTGTAAAGACTGCCTGACTGAAATCTTTTTTTTATTTGTAGAGAATATAATTTGGAGCGCGCTCCATACAAACGAAGTCTGGTGATATTTTCAATAGTAACCAATTTAAAGTCAATTAAATTTTTCAGAAACAATCCAGAAACTAATCTCTTTTTTTGTATGAAGCCAGATTTTCGTAAGAATGTATAGTTTTAAAGTTACAGGGGCTTAAAGATTTCCATACAAATCTTAAATTAGCATTAAAACTGTGCATTTTAACAAAAATCTGATTTCAAACAAACATAGAGATTTGTTTCTAGATTGTTCCTGACAATGTTTTATTGACTTTAATTAAATAGTATTAAAAATATCACCAGACTTCGTTTGTATGCAGCGCGCATTAGCGTTCTCGGAATAAACTTTTCTTAACTTCTTCAAGTCGCCAGTCGCATAAATCATTGTTCAGTATATAATTTCATAAGCTACCTTCTAAAGGGTGTTAGGGTAAACAGTTGTATTACTTTAACTGGTGATTGTACCCATGATACTGAACAACTTTCCCTAAGAAACCTACAGAATTTCGATACATGTATTGTACCCAATACCCATTATATGTGGCGACCGTCCTCACTCTCCGTAATACTTCACAGTTTCGGTACTACTAATGAAACGTGGATGTTCTGAGTTATTCTGGTTACCCCCCCTCCCTCTTCTTTCCAAATTTTTATGAACGTAAAATACAGGGTCTTTCTTATTATTATTTAGTATCGTTTATTGTTTTCGTTTCGGTTAGGTCTTTCTTAATATGCTGACACTATTTCAAGGGGTGATCAGAACATCAAACTGAACAACTTTCTCTATGGACCAACATTGAAATCGCAAAAAAAACTCAGCTGTCCCATACATTTGGCTCGAGTAGGTTTGCAGTTTTGTGCGAAAGAGCAGTTTTTTTTCGCTATTTCGATGTTGATGCCATAGACAAAGTTGTTTAGTTTGATGGTCTGATCATCCCCTTAAAAAGTGTCAGCATGTGACATATTATTATAGGGGACCCTATAATAATATGTCTTTATTATTCCCAACAAACTAAATAAATACTCATCAATGTTCCATTATGTTTCCCCGTCTTGCAATCCCAAGAAGTGTGGAAAGGTGTTGTTTAAACCATGCTCTATCTTCAAACCTTAAACGAGGCTTAAACTGTTTTACTACGGAACCACTCGTAATCGAGCCTTACTTAAACTTGCCACAATTTTATTCCCACAGCTTTTTCAATATTCCTCATGATCGAGAGTTTTTGATCCCGTGGGCGTTAGTTAAGATGCTTAGTATAATATTCAGCGGTAGAATTGTGTTAGCGTTAAACCAATTTGGCGAGTGTGCGAGTTTCAGTTCGGGTCAATTTGCTAGAAAGTTGCCGTATAATGTTTGAGGTACTTAGCTGCGGTGGAGTTTGTGGTTATTGAGTTATAGCATGCGTTAATATACCTGGGTGTTTACTGAGAGTAAGAGACTTTTTTTATCTTGGCACTTTCAGATTCAGGTTCCACCCGATATAGTCCCAGCCCAGAGCCCTCAAGGGATTTGGGCCTAAACGTATAGGACAGCTGGATTCATTCTAGCCCGATAGAACACTCCAAAGTACATCATTAAGCCTCGGTCATACGATTCAAAACGCTCACTGAAATTTTTTACAGCGGTCAGATAATCGCGAAAAAATGGGTTCTGGACCCAAACATATAGGGATCCAACTGATTGCATTTTAAGACCTCTTAGTGCAACTCCACAGCATATTTCCTTTTCCTGAACTCAGTCACCGTTCAAAATCATACCGGGGTAAAAAATCGAAAATATTTGGCCTCGGGCCTAAAGATATAGGAATTGTGAAACCAACTTGGATGGATAGAACACACTTTACTCATCACGGAAAACCCGGTCTTAAAAAGCGTATCGATCACCTTTCCAGAATCAGACCACTTTTATAAAATACCAAAAATGTATTGTAAAATGTTTCATGTACAATTTAGCGAACTTTTGGCAATAATTGTAAGGTTTATTAAATCCGGTTCAAAGACTTATTTATGATTAATTATGAACTATTACCACCATTAAAATAACAATTATTATTGTAATCAAAATAGAAACAAACATAATATATATCGACAACGGTTAATGTCGGGTAATTATGTATTCTTCTGCCAATTCAATTCATTTATTTTGTGTCAGATCATAGGTCCATAGTAGGTTAGTAACAATGACTTCAAATTATGTAAGGGTGAAGCCAAACGAACGTAATTTTTTAAGTTGTGAGTCGCGTATTTTGAGTCCGTTTCTGATAAAGGCTGAGGTCATAGACAATGCATTCCCGGATTTTATATGAAACGGACTCAAAATACGCGACTCATAACTCAAAAAATAACGTTTGTTTGGCATCACACTAAGTGAAAAAAATTTAACATTTTACATTTAATATCATAAGATATAATTTTATGATAGGTACCAGGTTAACGGATTATTTAGAAATACCTACTGACATTCATAGATTTGCTTTTATAAACGCTGTTTGTGTAACAAATTGAGCGAGTATAATAATTGTTTTGTTTTGTTTTCAGATTCAACATGCAGCAAAATGGCTTTAAAAATGTTAAGGTAACTTATGATTTAATTAGTTCTGTACGCAAATGCAGCAATATCTTTCATATCCTTTCTTCTTTGCCATATTCTCTTTTATGTATTAAGGATATTTTTATATATTTTATGTTCTTGTCAGTTACACACAGAGAGGGCTTCAGACTATCAAACTGAACCACCTTCATTTACAAGCCAACATTAAAAACGCGTGTAAATAATCATGTTTGAGGCGAGTAGTCATTGACGTTTTTACATGACTACAAAAAAATTGTTATTTTGATGTTGGCTTGGCTCCGTATTGAAAGTTGTTCAGTTTGAGTGTCTGAAGCACCCTGTTTAATATGTACCGTATTAAATTTTATATACCTGTACTACTATTCGCGCTTTCCTTTCGCTTGACCCTTCTAAAATGACCTTTAGAATATGAGAATTATCAAATTAAAGATTGAAAAATTTGTCTCGGACGGGACTTGAACCCGCACTTTTCAAAACCGGGGAACTGCGTTATCCAATTTCGCCACCGAGCCCACTACCCAGAGAACGAAATTTTCAATCTGTTGCGTCTCAAGGGGGTTCAAGTCCCGCCCGAGACAAATTTTTCAATCTTTAATTTGATTCGAAATAGCACAACATGGCTGTAACATGTTTAAAAATCAATAATATTTGTAATATGAGAATTATATTTCCTAGCTAGTCAACATTTAGTTTTAAACGTGATGACACGGGCAAATTCATTACACGGCTTATGCTGTTACGGTCGGTGTACGAATTATTTCAAATAATGCGTGTAGCGTATGGAAAGTATGCAATGTTAAACGATTTCGGATGAACCAAAATGACGTTTGGGCATCAAGCGTTTAAATTGATTGAAAAGGCGGATTTTGGCTGTCAAATTGTTTTATTATATTACCACAATTTTTGAAAACCTTATACTTATTCTAAAAACAAGCGATATATACTTTTGTTGAAAGATCAGTTGAAAGTGACTTGTCAATCAATTTAATTCGTCGTAATTTTGTCATAATCGAAATTATGATTACGATGATGAGAAACGGGTTACGGGATGGTAAAAAATATTGCTACAGACTCAAACATTGTATAAATATGTCGAAAAACAGGTAAATACAGTAAGAGGCACAGTTACCATTGCCGTTTTTTTTAAATACAAATACTAAAAAAACAGCAGTGTACTATGTATTTTTTCGAGTGTATTTTTAAATGAAAACATGTAAACGGCACTAACTATTTTCATACAAAAACTGAAAACTCGAACGTGATCACGAAAGTGAGATTTCTGTCGTGCAAATATTACAGCTAGGTATAAAATGAGATGTCAAATCAACAAACCATGTTCAAATTTGAGATTTGAGTTTATCGTTTATAGAAAAGCATAGGTACCTGATGTTTTAACGCATTCGATACTTTGAATGAATGAAAGAATGAAATATACTTTATTTACACCTAACATAAAGTACCGTAAAACGAGGTGACTTTGATTAGTTTTGAAATTCAAATGGATGTATCTTTCATAATTTTGGTTTTAAAAATGAGAAAAAAAAAATACAGTAGTGACGATTAGCCTTATGATAATATAAAAATAAAAATTATGTATGTTTAATTTCGGAGCAAAAAAAAAAGAAAATCCAGCGTATCAAAGCTATATTGAAAATGGGGCTACTTTGAGATCAGTCGTTTTTTTCATTGCTTTCGAAAGGCACCCCTAAAATTTTCTACAAACTTTATCAAATTATTTTAACCACTCAGCCAGTCTATTACAGTCTTGAAGATTTGGTAAAAAATGGACCAACTGTCAATAATGCCAAGACAAAAAAGAATATCCGGCTGCGTTCTGTTTTCGCAGAGAAATTTACAATCCTGTTGTCATTTGGAGTTATCATCGAAGTCGCCCCAATTCTCAAAGTCACCTCGTTTCACCGGTACATGATACTTTGATGATTGATGATAGACAAACTCGTGCACGATTTACTGTTAGCAAATTATGGGTAATGTAATTATTTATCCCTAATCAATCACAAGCTGTCAATGAAGAGCTCAATTACAAACAATCACGGCAATTTGCGATGCGGAGTTATCCATGTGGTAGTAATACAATTTGGTGACAAATTTGCGAATTACAAAAGTAAATGTCGTTCATTTATTAACTAGTAGTTGCGCCCGTGACTTTGTACGCGCAGATCAATTTTGATTGTGAAATAAAACGAAATTGTATTAAGTTTTTGTAAAAACCTTATTCATATTGGGTTGGTTGGGTTATTTTGGTTGGTTGGTTTGGTTGGTTGGGTTCTTCCTTGGTTCAGTAGTTTTTGCATGAATCGTGCACAAACATTTCCCTTGTGCTGCTGCACAAGGGAAACGACAGCCATGCACGGATTATTTTGGTGAATGTCATGAAGTGTGGTTTTACAAAAATACTATTAGGCACAAAGATTTTATTTGGCGCATCGATTACAAAAAAAATCGTTGATTAGACATTTTTCGTTTCAAAAATACATGGTTGAAATCTTTTATTTAGTCCTTGGTTTTTTCGTTGTATTTCGTAGTTTATCCCGAATAGTTTCGTCATATGCCACTGAGCTCGCTTATCGCGGAGTATGGCTGGTACAACCCAACCCTTCGCACCCTTATTCGTGAGAAGAGGCCTTTGTCATCATGATGATCATTAAATAGGCTACAACTTACTTTACTATCCTACGTTTGTACCAGGGGTAAATATAAGTCGTTACATAAAAACCACATCTTAGGCAGTAATTCGGTCTGAAAAAACTCTGACACCAGGGCTTGCTGCCCACAAAATAAGAAGACGAAGAATACTGCTGGGCAATGGCTTTTTTAGGAGCCCTGCTGATATTGGTTAAAAACCATTAAATTGCCACAAACGTAATTTGGCACGCGACAAAAATGTTCACACTAATCCCACTTTGGATTGGTGGCTGTGGTAGCAACTTCAGTCATTTAGGTCAAAATCCAAATTGATGCTTTCTTTTGTGACCCGAAATTGATATAAACATTAGCTTATCATTATAATGACATTAGATGCGATGGTGGTGTACTCGGAAAAGAAAGGGTATCACAATGCCCCACTGTATCCTCAGATAATCCCTTAAGAGCCGTTACTAATGCCATCTATGCAGTTAAACTTAAGACAGATATAGCAAAATACACCGTACTCCGTTAGCGCACAGTAATTAATGCTAAGACAACTATGAATAATCTACAAGCACTTTAACGACCATTGTCTAATTGCTGAAACTGAAACAGCGTGAATGATCAACTGTTAAACTTGCTATTGAATAATTCCAGCTTTTTGTGATATTGTCAGATGAATTCTGTCTTTGTCTGAAAATATTTTACAATAATTCGAATACTTAGTCTTCTTCTTCTATCGAGTCGATGGCAAGTCATTTTAAGTTTGACCTAGTGTTTTGAAGAGAAACTTTCTCTCTCGTCTTTACCTAAACCAATTATAATTACTCCCTGAAGGTAAGCCTGCGCCCTGTAGTAAGACGTAAATAGGCAGCCGATTTTTTTTTTCATAAAACGTTTCATCATCATCATCTCAGCCGATGGACATTCACTGCTGGACATAGGCCTCCCCCAAGGAACGCCATAACGACCGGTCCTGCGCTGCCCTCATCCAACGGGTTCCCGCCGCCTTCACCAGGTCGTCGGTCCACCGTGTGGGCTTACCCACGCTGCGCTTTCCGGTACGCGGTCGCCACTCGAGAATTTTTCAGCCCCATTGGCCATCGGTTCTGTGAGCAATGTGCCCCGTCCCCAGCCACTTTAGTTTAGCAATTAAGATAATCTTTAAAACGATTATCTTTAAACAACTGTGTTCTTTCTTATGGCCAGAGTACCATCTTATTTGTTCATTTTCTTCTTTAGAGTCGATGGCATATCATTGAGTTTGATTGGAATTGCCATATAATTTGTTGATTTATGGGATTTCACCTGCAACTTCGTTCGCACTGGGTTCCGTCATCGTAGCGAAGTAAATTATATACTAGTTTTAAAGTCTAGTCATAAGCTTTTAAACACAATAAGATTTATCTAAATCGGCTTACTTAATAGTTTTTTCTTAATGCTTAAACAAACAAACAGATAACAAAATCTGTGATTTGGAGTCATGGATACCTATAAATACAAACACAAAATACTTTATTAATTTGTTCTCTCACGTACGTTTGTTCTATTGTCATAAATGCAGTTATAAGGTAAGATGTACATTGTTGTACCTAAACTCCATATCGTAACCTTTTTTTTTGTAAATTATCTTCAATGTACAGATACATGTCGGCGTGAGCAGTTGTCTGTGGCATGTTGACGTCACTTTACAATTATAAACAGTAAAAACACCACCTGCACTGCGCACGTGTTTCTTGTATAATTCATTCTATGAATCAGGTGACGGGTAGGGGCGAGACGGCCGGCTTTATAAGGCGAGGCGCAACGGTGCCGAGTTCATTCTGATTGAGGCGACCGTCCCGTCCACACGTCTAATTGTGACACGGATCACGCCTGAATCATTTCGTTAATTTTTTAATAATATAATAAATAAATTATTGTAAATTAAATAATTTTACTAAAAATAAATACTTGTTAAAATTACATTCGGTTTTCTTATTGAAAGATGAGCAAAGAACAATCTCGGAATGTCGAGCCTGCAGATGAGGTACTACCCTCCTCACCTATCTTGGGACATAGCCCTCCTCCAGCCGATATACACTTCTGTTGGAGTTTTATCTTCTATCTATCTATCTATCTATACTGTTATAAAACTGTAACAGGAAGTTTGTCTGTACATTGAAGATATTAACAAAAAAAAAGTTTTATAGGTGTCCCTGATTCCATTTCACCAATTTTTGGATTTTTCGTCTGTCTGTTTGTTTGTGTGTTTGTTTGTTTGAACGAGTATCACGCAAAAACTACTGAACCGATTTTGATGAAACTTTTTTTGTCTGATAGCTTATGAACTGACTTAAAATCTGGTATATAATTTGTGCGGACGAAGTCGCGGGTTAACGCTCGTAATAGTATAGAAGTGTCGAGTGTTTTCGATAAAAATAATAGATAGACCACTCCATTTCTTTACGTGGGTGTGGTAGGGTAAAAGCTAACCAATTGTTGTTATTCTGAGCGCTCAAGTTTGCCAATTTGCTAGGGCTTCTGACCTGTAGTAATAAAAAAAAAATAAACCCATCCAGTATTGTATTGTTTTAATCGCAAAAAACTTCCAATTGTTTTAATTAAATTCGTAGCTTACATTACAATGACAATTGAGTATTATTTAAAAGAAGAATCTCTGCCGAACAATACAGAAAAATAAATCAATGCATTTTAAATTCATTTTCCAGTGATTCCATGAAAGAGAATATTAAATGTACGTGTCATTGGCAGCGTTTGGACTTCAATTGAATGACTATTGATTTAAAAGCGATTTTAAAATAGAGAAATTCTCTCTTGTCTGAAAAGGTATTACTGAAACTCCAAATAATTAGATAGAGTATAAACCTATGCAATTTGCAGTTGAGTGGGCTACTTTTGTTCGATATCTAGTTTAAACACAATTGGCATCAGTCCAGAAGACTTATTAGATACATACATAAACTCACGACTTTTATCTCTTTTTCGGGGTGGTCAGAAACAATGCCATAACTACCAACTTTCTGTTTTATAATTGTGGTTGTAGCAATGCTAATATTTAGCTATTTAAATTTCAGGATGGCATGACGTGTCAAGTGGTGAGAGCTGGCTAGCCTTTCGTCCACATAAACACGACACCCTCGGCAAGAATTGGGGTGGTCAATTCTACAAGACTTATTACTAAATTCAAAATCAAAAACTGTAACACAATCGTTTTTTTAATTTATAATTAATGGACTCTTGCTTGTGCGTTAGCACTGCATTTCCGCCAGTGTCAAGTGTGTATGGGAGAATCTATCTAAATCTCAGGGATTGTTTTTGGTCCAGAACAAGAAAAGATTGAGGATTGCGGAGCCTCGTGGCAAGCAATAACGCCACGCGCGAAATCCACGCGAGACGTGTACTCGGGTCAGAACCTGCAACGTGACTCCTAACACTATCCTATTGACTTGAGTCAACATTGTTGTGAATCTGCCACCCTTAGGTGTAAAAAAGATTAGCCCAGAAACTTTCTGAAAGTAGAGCGACCGCATCGAGGCCACAAATCGCGTTGGTTCGACTACAAATCAATATAATCAAAGTGCAACGAAAATAAAAATGTACCTTCACAGATAGGATATTATTTAGTCGTAAGGATGAATGAACAAAAATTACATTCAATTAAATCATCTGTTTGTTTTGTTTTTTCTTGTTCTATTATTATTTGTAACGAAATTTATTAAGTATGTAAAGCATTATAAGAATACAAAATAAGTTATTTTTGAGCAATTAAATCAAACTGAACAATTTTCTCTATGGGACCAATATTGAAGTCGCGAAAAAAAAAATCAGCTGTCCCATACATTTCTGTCGAGTTATGATTATGATTGCAGTTTTGTATGGGACAGCGGATTTTTTTTTTCGAGATATCAGTGTTGGTACCATTGTAAAACTTGATAAATTTGATGGTCTGAAGCACCCATTTAAGTAATTGTCCCATTTAATTTTACACCCTGTATAGTCAGAACCTATCCTACAAATTCAAATAAAAATTTTTAAGCGTGCAATTGTAGAAAGGTGGACATTTAGCATATTGAAGCCTTTCGTCTACCAAAACACTTCATTAAAAACCTTATTATCTCTTAGTTGCCTCGTACGACAACCGCCGGAGGAAATGGCCGTAACCACACGGAATAATTATTTTATGACAGACTGATGTAATGTTATCCTCTTAGTATGTTTGATTAACTCGAATATTTTCGCAAGTTACTGTCTTTACTATTTACTAAATGAGGAAATTGGGAGAATAACATGTTAGATAGATAGATAAACAATTTATTGGGAAATGTTGGGAAATCCCTTCCTAGCCGGCTTTTATCTCCAGTTTTATTTTGATTCGAGTAAGCTTTTATTTGACTGTAGTGGAATGTTATAGTAAAGCAAACAGAGACGACCATTAAGTCTTATTTAAATTATTCATCGACTTCAAAAATCTAATCAAGAAAAAGCTACAAACGACAGTATAACTATTTGGCATCCACTTAAAATAAAGTTATTTCGATGTTTTGTTATGTAAATCTTCAAGCAACGCCCTTTTCGGTGAAAATGCAAAATTTTCTCGCTGCCAAGCCTCGACGGCCCTGAACAAACCATTGTGTGACGACAAAATGACAATAAAGTTACAAGTTTGTTTCTTCTGTCCTACAAAATGAGGCCCATTTTCAACATTTGAAATTCCTTACAAAATTTGTTAACCGCGAATCGTTTTCGACAACGATTGTTTTGAAATATACTCAGCTTCGTTCGGAAAATACACAAATTAATTAATTGAAATTACATCAAACTCTATACTGTACTGTGTTGTCTTGACTTTCAACTTATACCGCTCAAGTTGATGCTTGGAGCTTAGAAATGTTTATATTAGGGAATAGCAATTAAAAATCTTCATTACTCTCATGTGGTTTACAAGTACTTTAATAATGCCTAAGTTAAACAATTTTACTACATGATACTTTCTAGGTAACATTATTGGTTGTTGTTATTCAAAATTAAGGATTTAATGAGTAACACTTTGAAAAACTATAATTTAAATTAATGATAATTTTAACAATATGAGCGTAGTTCAATGAGGGAAAATTAGTAAGACAAAACAAAATGTAATGTAATATTTGTAATTGGCGGTACAAAGGCAACACAATCTAACATTTTCGAAAAAATATGACATTTTGTTTCGCTCAGTACAAAAGCAGACACAAAATCTGTTTAAATATTATACTTTTCTGAAGACAGTATCGGTTAGTACTACATTTACCTACTTGATTTAGGCCGGATTCGACCAAACTTTGATTTATAGAAGAGTAACTATACAAGGAAAAATTTTATATCTAGTGTTTACTCCGAAATAACTTCATTTGTCTTCTACCACACTAAACCCATACTAAAAGAACGAATGTATAATCCACCTAAAGAAAGAGGTCGTTGTATCCATACTTATTGCAATGTGAGGTTATACAGATTCAATTTGTTAGGTTTCTTTTTTTTTAAATTTTACTAACTATGTGACATTGACATTTCATTAGTCTCGTTATAAGTTTTACATCGTCAAAATTGGCCGTTTAACTCTCAACTTATTCATGGATTAGGGTTGATAAAACGCAAAATCAGTTTACTCTAGAGTAACCGGCGACTTAATCTAAGAATAAAATTTACTTGCGTTTCGGCGAATCGGGCCTTAGTGACAAGGAGCATATTCAGATTTAATAAATACCAATAAACAATTAACATAGACGAAATAAAAACAAGGTAAAAGAAATATTTACTAACCGCAATTGACTTGGCAGAATATTTTCCAGAACTCGTAGCTTTACGACGCAATAATACAATAGCTATTTAATAGTAGGAAGGAGTGACTTTTCGACTGAAATAATTTGCATAACGAAACGAAATTGACTTCATAAATAAGATATTAAAAGGTGTCGTTGAGAATTGTTGTTTGAGAAATTCAAAACGTTTATTAACCTCCAAGTTAAATTAAATAGAAATTGTTGACGTTTGTTTTGAAATTATGTTCTACGAGTATTTATTTGCCTACGACTTCGCCCACACCGGTTCCTGGAGTGCAATTCACTAAGCGTCACATCGCTGTCAAAAACATCGACGAGCTCACGAATGTAACATCCTTGTTGCATCCTTCAGATCGTCGAAGTTTTTATATGAGTTTGACACATGACATAACCATAGCTAATACCGAATTGTCAGCTCGCCGATGATGTTTCAACTACGAATTAAAGATTGTCACGATGGTTGCGGTTTCTAAATACGAAATGGTGACTTTTTTTAAATAAATTTTCAATAAGACACAAAAATCTATTATAATCTATGTAACCGGCGATAAAACGATAAAATGAGATATTTTAAACTACCAATGGAGATGGAAAGAAATGGAGTCATCCGTTTTTTTATCTTGAACCACATGGAGATGGCAAAATCTTTTTATTCCTATAACACTTATTCTTCTAAAGTAAGAATTATTCCAAACTATAACTCTATCTTTTGGTAGCCTTTATCCGAACCCAAGTTTCGATACTTATTCACTGGTAAGTTTTATACCGTGAGGTCAAAACTTTAGAGCTACTTTGTAACTTTACTGTACGTTGTAACTAACGAGTATACGCTTTTAAACCAAAGTTGCGCTAACAAATGGGTTTTCTACAAAGTCTAAGATCTATTACCTAGATGCATTTTAAAATTTAACTATTTTAAAAGATATTATAAATTATGTTCCGTGCATGAGGCTCTCGTGGTTTAGAGAAGACTAAAAGTCTTAGTAAAAGCACAGTATTTATGTATCTATGCAGTAGTAAAAATGCGGTCACAAAATCAAGTCAATCGTGCGTGGTAAGGTATAATCTAACTACATCACTACTAAGCTAATGAGTTTATCGTATTCATCATCATCATATCAGCCATTAAACGTCCACTGCTGGACATAATCCTCCCCCAAAATGGGGGGGGATTTGCAATAATTGCCACGCTTGGCAGGCGGGTTGGCGATCGCAGTTGAATCGAATCAATGTGTGTACTCAGAGGATGCTGCTGCCCATCTTTCAGTAGAACCCTTAGTCGCCTTTTACGACACCCACGGGAGGAAATGGTATGGTGCTATTCATAGCCGACACCACACGACAAATAGCCGACACCACACGGCAAATGTCTTAGTAAAGTAAGTAAGTTTAAGTAAAGTTTATCGTATTGAAAGCCCTTAATTAATCATAATCCGCCATATTGCCGCGTAGTCAGCAATGGTCTACTTAATACGTAGCGTATTCCTTCCTTTAACCATTGCCCAGGCTACCTCGTTATCAGTTTATATGTGAGAATAGAACAAAATAAATGTTTATGGAATTATTTATTGATTTAAACTTAAATGCAGTATTTATTTTAAAGGAATCTTTAGAATCTTACGGCACGCATTTGACCGGTGTAACCATGCTATGTTATCTTAGTACAAATTAAGTGGAACGCTTATTTTTCATACACAGCTTCCACCATTTATCGTTTATGTTTCGAAGCACTATGTGTTGAACTAGGGTTCATATCGGAGTGACAGCGCGCTACACCTCACGTGCTGCGCTGTAGTACCGAGAGATTTCGCCCATATCAATCACTGTCTTGTTGGTCTAGCGGTCTAGACAACCGGCTTACGATTCGGGTAACTATGGTTCAATCCTTGTATCGGCCGTTTGTCTTTTTCAATTTATTTCATAATGTGGCTCCTGGTATACTAATAAGCGGCAACGCTAATAATTAGGACGTCTTAAAATTCAAGGCGACTTACCTATCTATATGCAATATACATTATATTAATCTATGTGTGTAACTTAATTTAGCTGTGTTAAATTCCAATGTATCAAGTTTTATTCAAATTCGAAAACCAAAACGGCGATTTTGTTGGTTACCGCCTTTTCATACTCCAAACGAACCTCTGTCAACAAGGTATTGTAAATAATTTGAATCACAAATAAGGACTTATAATGACTTTGTTCCAACCTTAGTTATTTCTCGACTTAGGCACGACTGAAATATTTAAATGTAAGAAAGGGACATGAGGTGGCATTTTTGGGTTTGTAACAAGGCAATAAGTATCCCTCTACCCACGTAGAGTCCCTAAAGACTACATTTTGCTGTTTTTAGGCCTTGAGATGTGTACTGCTCTTGGGTACTACAAATATTTTCTTGACTTTCATCGCAATAAACGAGTTCTTTAGAGACCTATAAATTTTGTTTAATGTTCTTGGTGTGGATTACATACTTTTATATTTTAACATTTACTAAAGTCCCTACTACCAAATAGTGGTTATATTGAGTTTGAGCACATCTTATGAGACGTAACTTTCCCCTACGGAACAGTAAAATCAAATTTATTTCCTAACCAAATCTATCAATAGGAGATAATTTTGAAAAATAGATTCACGATTTTTTTTTCACACTTGTAAGCGACAAAAATCCTATGATATATTGACATCAGAGCATCCTCTGTTAGGGACGAAGATGGAATACTAATATCCTTTGGGATAGAGACGTGACATAACCTAACATCGAGTGGCAATAGTCAAGCTTGTGGGGAAAATTGTTAGAAAACTTCTTTTGAGACGAGAGTGGCAAGTAATCTTATTTAAGGATGTAGGCAAGATTTTAGTCTTTGCGGTTTTGCCTTTCAATCTTGGTTTTAGTTTAGTCTTTGGACGTGGTTTATTGTCAAGGTGTTTCAAAGTGGTTTTCCAGCATTTACTATTTTATTTCGAATATCCGTTTTAAGCTTTTCTTCGTAGTAAAGTTATCAAAAAGAATATTCGACGTAGTAATAGAATATTTAGCGGTACTTTCCGTGAATTATTAAATAAATAAAATAAGTTTTTTGTTGTTTGTCCTTTCTACTGTTGTAGACTTTTAAATTAAAATAGTCAAAGATACGGTACTAGCTTCTAGCGCATGGACTGCATAAATTAAGCCCCCGTCGCCTAATTTGACTCAGTCGCAATCCAAGCGGCATTCGCATGACACGCGTGCATGATTGAGATTACGGCGACACATAGTCTTGTTCGCAAGCCACCTGTTCGCGTAATTCAGTATAATATTAACATTCGTTTGTATGAGTAAATGTATCTATGTAATGTAAGAGCGTAACGTATCTTCCGCTATTTTAATTAAATCAAAGGTTGTAGATAAAGTTTAGGTACTTCTTCTTTTTGAGCTAGCATGAGTTAACGAATGAATGTAATGGAAAGATTGGCCATTAAGCAATGGACGCATCCGTAATGACTGACCAGGATGCGTTAGATGAAGTCGGGTTTCGTCACTCGGGGAGACTCTTTCCTTGCACCCCGCTTAGTTAAGGTACTGAACGAACTTATCCATTTACAAAATCTTATATTTCCCTCAGTTGACCCATTGACTCAATATGCTCGCTAATCCAAAGTAAGGTAAATATTTGTCAAGAGCCATGATCCTAAGAAACCGCACTTTGTCACGTTGGTTTCAAGACTCAGCAAATTCGAGTGTTTGTCTTGGGTTTGGGTTGAAAACTGTTGACAGCCAGAATCTCGACCTCTTTGTTTGTTTTCGGGACCCTTAACGACAGGCTTGAAACCAGATAAGTTTACAGAGTCTTTTTCAAGGATACGAAAGTTAACTAATTAATAATTTTGTATAAGAAATTTGAGACTTTTCCGTAAGTTCATTCCGTCGCAACAATTTTCTTGTATAATTTTAAATATCACGGGGGGTAATTCTGCTGTAACTAGGAAACAATGTCCTCGTAAGATCACTAGCAAGAACAGTATTGCGACAATTAGGGGACTGCTACGACCAATATGGGATAAAAATATCCTATCCTACTAACTACTACCTAGTAACTCTTTACTACTCATCTTTCACGCAAAAACTACTGAATGGATTTTAATGAAACTTTACAATAATATAGCTTATACATCAGAATAACAAATAGGCTACAATTTATAAAGATATTGTGTGAATTGTCCAGACGAAGTGCAGACGAAGCGCGGGCACAAGCTAGTTCTATAAAATTACGTTATAAAATTAAGTTCTATATAATTAAGTACTTCTATAAAATTGAAATGAACATAATAGCAGCTAGCTAGCTAGCAGCTTTATTTGAGGCATTGTCAATCATTTGAGCGTTGATTAATAACATTAAACTGAACAACTTCAATTCAGAGAAGATGAGAGGAGCACCAAAATCGCGTAAAAAAGCTTGTATAAGGAATACACATTTTTTAAATCGCTCCAGCGGCCGTAGCCTTCATAAAGCGCTATCGTGCTTTATCTCTTAGTCTATTTGCGTGCGAACGAACGAGATAAAATGCGTGATTATTAATTTTTTTTATATATTTTTTTGTTTTTTTTTAATAATATTATCTTATCGCACGCATCTTGCTACAGCCGCTAGATCAAAAAGTCACTTTCTGCCTACGTGATACAAATTTCTACATTTACAACAAATCAACCTAACAATCGGAAGATAAACGAGAACAAAGATTAAGCGATAACTTATGATTCCCCGAGCGAAACTTGAGGAAATTAACGTCAAAGAACCATCTACAGATGAACATTACTTACTTTACTGATTCCTATCACTGCCGAGCCAATAAAACTTTGGTATTCACAAAACAAATACGTTCCAGGCTTTGATTCACAAACATTGCGTAAAAGAAACCTTCTCAATATTTCAACTGGTAATGGATTTTCGTCTGAGGCGAATACTTATCTGAGTGAAAATAAAAGACAAAGATGTGAATGTGTGCTGAGTAAACTGAGTCCACTGGACTTCGTTTGTTTAGCCAGACCAGGCCAGCCCACTCCACTCAGTTACTCGCTTGCACACTAAGCTTACAATGTTATACAGGGTGTTAGGGTAAACAGTTGAATTACTTTAAGCGGTGATTGTAGCCATGATACTGAACAACATATCCAAAGAAACCTATAGCAAATTCGAAAAAAAAAACGACTTTACATACAAACGTTCGATCAGCTGATTGCAATTAGTTTGGAAAGACTAAATTTTTTTTCTCGAATTAATAGGTTTCTTACAGAGAGTTGTTCAGTATCATGGGTACAATCACCCCTTAAAGAAACGCAACTGTTTACCCTAACACTATATACTACTACTATATATATTTGCGTACTAAATGATAATGTATGCCATCAAAAAGACTTGCCCAAAAAAAAGACATGCAGCCCTTAATCAGACTGATGTGAAAATGTTACTTGCTATTTAGTGCAGATAAGCAATACCTATGCTATCACGCTCACCAATTCCTGGCTATAAAACGTTTTATAAATGTTAACATCTTTGACATTGTCACACAGATTATATCTACTCTCATTTTGATGACTAGCCGTCGATAGCAAATAGATAACTAACATTTATCATAGACTAGGAAAAATACGGATTTAAGATTGCATTAAAAGCACTTTAGTAAATTGTGTTTGAACACAAACTACTGTTAGTCTATAACACTTTTGTCGAGATTTCGTGGTTATGTAGGCTCAGGACCCTGAGAAATACCTTCAAATCGATATAAATGTACAAAAGGCAAGCTTATTTCTACAGATATTTCTTCCAGCATACCAGCAAATATAAGTAAAGATAAATTTAATGTGTACAAACAAACAGCATATTACATATTATTGTTATAAGTAAAACGCATCAAACAAAGCCGTCCTGCACAAACTCACAAGTTTTCCAGTTTTTGTTCATACTTAAATTTAATGTTTTGTAAATATCTTAATTATTCAATAATACAAAAATAAAATCAGGGATTATTTAGAATTTATGTTTTTAGGTATGTATTCATCTACTTTACTCCAAATTATCACCTAAAGTGCAATTAAAGTAACCTAATTTATACAAAAATCCGTAGATTTCCCCGACTATCATTGATAGGTACAGGTAGACTTGGAAAAACAGTGCTAATTTGTCTTAATGACATTTAACATTTTTTTTTAGTTCTTTTGTTTTGAATAATGTCCTTTAGACAAAGCAAGATGCGTAAACTTTTCTTACATTTTCCAGAATAATTTTGTTACGCAAATACGCTCGTGCTTAATGTCAGTCTGAAACAATGTTAAAGAAAACACATTTATATTTAAGCGTCTCGTACGCAACGCAGACTTATGGCGAGCAAAAAGAACTGTAATCCACATTCCTCACAGCCGTCGACCCGTAAGTGGATTGTAGGAGACGACTCTTGGTACATAATAATAGAGTCTTTATTATTACATTTAGGTAGTCCTGGAGCTTGGGCACACTGATGTGTAGGTGGATAAAGTTCAATCTAATGAACGACAAAAATACTTTAGTGATGTCGCTTTAGTCATTGTAAACTTAGAAAGAACGGGTGTTGTAATGACAGTCATTACATCAAAGTTATATGCTTATGTTTTTTTCCATGATATACAGGGTGAAATTGATATCATTAGCATCCTTTTAAACACGGAGTCTACTCATCGAACTGAACAACTTTTAATACGGGAGCAAACCAATCGGAGCAAAAAAAAAATCTGCTCTTGCATACATTTGAGTCGAGTAGGCAGGCGGCGGGTGCAGTTTAGTACGGAACAGCTGTTTTTTTTGCACCGATCGGTTTGCTCCCATAGTCAAAGTTGTTCAGTTTGATGGGTAGACTCTTAGTTTAAAGGGATGCTAATGATATCAATTTCACCCTGTATAACTAGCTGTTGCCTGCGACTCCGTCTGCGTGGACCTTAAAAAAGTATCCTATGTCCGATTAAGACAACATCCAAACATCTAAACATCCAAACTTGTACTAATGTCAAAGTTTAGATTAGATAATATTGTGGCATTCGGAACTAAATATTTGAAGTATACTATTTCCAAAATAATGAAAACTTACCTTCGTGACTTCAATATCCAATCCTTCGTCTTAGTCCTTCTGACATCATCTTTGAAATATATATTTATTTCATAAGCTATATAGGTACTGAAAAGGAAATAAAATATTCCTGGAACCTAAGATACGAAATCATGACATCCGGGGCCTACACGGCACCACAGACTTTTAATTTCATTCCACATAAAGTGACCTCTTAGAGAATACTTATGTCCTCGTCATATGAGTGAAAATAGCGTGATCCGCGGGATTTTGTGCATGGAAGGAACTATAATCCTCTTATCCTAATATGAGATGGTGGAAGCCTTTTTATATCTAACCGTACTATATGGATATAGGGCAAAATTTTTATATTTAGTGGTAAGGGGACTGAATAAATAATAAATGTTAGGTATATTTATTCAGAAAAATGGATTAAAGTTTGGCTTTATTGTGTAAAATCGAAAAGCAAGATAAGGGTAAAGCCAAACGAGCGTACTTTTGTGAGTTGTGAGTCGCGTATTTTGAGTCCGTTTCATATAAAGGCTGAGGTCATAGACAATGCATTCCCGGATTTTATATGAAACGGACTCAAAATACGCGACTCACAACTCACAAAATTATGCTCATTTGGCTCTAAAACTAAAAATGATGAATGATGCATTGTTCACATGAATACTGTCTCTTTCCTTTGAAGCACATGTTACTTGAGAAAATATATAAAAAAGGCGATTAGAGACCTAGCAGGCTGAAATATAAACCTTATTACATTGTAATACAAATCAAAGTTATCCACTGTAATCCTTAACAATAAACGTTCACAGGAGTCCAATATTCCCAGTTACTTTTGCCCAAAACTTTTTCCGTTCATTCAGAAATAAATATCTGATCTATTATACGTATACTTAACAAGTTATTGGAAACTTTTAATAGCTTTCCAAGAATCACAGGCTAGCAATCGGAATAAGTAAGGAAACTAATACAAATGACCTTTCATAAATAACCTGAACGATAGAAGAATAATAGGACAGGAAAAACTTTTTTATGCGAACGGACAATCTAGTTTTATAGATTTTTATTATCAATGGTCATTTAGAACATCATAAATCAAATAAGTAACCAAAATTACAAGCAACTGTTCAAAAGTGGAGTCGCGTGCGTGGGTAGAGGATTCACGGAGGATTTGTTTCAACGCGCGGGTTATATTTTCACGTGGCTCCGCCATTTTGTACGTTTGGGTTTATTAACCATACTAGAGATTCATATTAACCATTGAAAATGAAAAATGCACACAAAGAAATTGAACCTAAAGGGTGCACATTAAGAATTAAAAAAAAAACTGTTCAAAACTATAGATAATTAAAGTTCAGCGAGCGCAGCGCTGGATTAATCTAAACTGTTGTAAACTGAATTTAATCAAAGAAGATTGGATAAAAGTTAAACTTTTCAACAGATTCTTATCGTGTTAGTAATAGAGTTTCAGATATTTTAGCAGTGTTGCGACTGCCATGCTCACGGGATGACTGAGGATCTTCTTCTTCAGTCGAGTCGATGGGTATTTAGATCAGTGATCTAAATACCCATCGAAAGTTTAAGTTGCCACCATGGTGAAGAGGTTTTCCAATCAGCATTAGAGGCTTACTGATTCCCCAGGGTACACCGGACATTTATTGAAGGTTTAGTACGTCACTCGGGGAGGCTCTCTTCGTGCATCCTAGGAAGGTGAGGTATGAAAAAGAAGGTAACAAAGACGAGCACATTTCGTTTTTTTTTTGTTTTCTTCGCGTTCTATCAATGGATAGAAAAAAATAGAAGAAAGAAATATCTTCTTACTATTATCGGAACTCGTTCAAAAGTGTTTGTCACTTTGTCCAGCACGACGAAATATGATTCTCACCAATCCCCGCTACCCAATGCGCCGCGTTGCCCCAGGAACGTCCTATGCCGAGGTCCGTAACCCTCGGGGTGCCCCTAGGTCGGTTGCTTAAGTTCATTCATTTGGCCCGGCAGACCCTTCGTCGTCCCTCCAATAGTCCGCAATAAAAAAGCAGTAGTTGCTCCCTGAGCAGAGCTGTAATAGTCATAAAAAAAAAGATGAGATATACCTCCAAATATACTACCTATGTGTAACTACGTCATATATAATATGTTCAGACGACAGATAAAGCATCTTAAACCAACTTTAATAACAGTAAGATTCCACGTACAAGCAGTTTGAAGCCATCTCCTCGATTGAAATTGCGGTGTTTTTGAATTTCAATTACTTCCCTGACCTTTCTCTGGTCGGGCGGATCGGTAGATATCTATTAGATTCTACTGAGGCTTATATAGTTCAATCCAGTGATTAGCATTCGAAAACTGTCATTCGGGACATAATAACATTTTCGCTGCCTATTCAAGCATCTTCTGGGTAAAAAAATCAAATGTTTGACATGTCTAATGATCAAATCAAAGGTTACCCAAACGCAAGCTTTCCATATAAATCATATAATACAGGAAAAGATATATTATACGAGTTATACTAGCCCTCGAAGTTATACTTACTAGCCCTAGTTCAGATTCGTGAAGACTAAATTAAAAATAAGCTTGCTTTCCTTAATCCTATGAATTTTCTTTATAAAAAATAAACTGAATTGACGTTAACTTTACGTTATCCGTGTTATAATCGTGTTACTAGGAAGCCATACTTCGTCCTTGCATGTAGCTCGTAATCTTGCAATACTCGGAACTTTATCGATCTCACTAATGGGGACAAGTGACATTAGAGTTTTTCTACGAAATTTCTAACAACTTCAAGGGTTGTTTTTGTCGTTTTTCTCATTAACTGCCGTTGCTAGTTTTTGTACGGATTTGTGTTAAACTGGATTTTATTTTGCGCAATAGCCCTTCTCATCTTAAGAGGATATAATTTAAGAACGTTTACAATTGGATCAATCAGTATAAATTGTAGCCTGTATTACAATTCCACTGGAGAAGGACAACGAGGCAAGTTCTCACAAATAGTAGGAATATACTCCAACACTAATTTGGATTAATGGTAGCATTTTTAATCCAATCCACTTTAATAAGTTTGTAGTGCCAAAGAAAATTATAAGTTTCATCTTAGATATAAAGAAGAGATACTTTTTTTGTGCTCCACCCCAAAAAGCAGTTCTCACTTATACGAGTACATACGGTCTTACATCTGTCACGTACAATGCGAATACCTACGTTTGAAGTACACTGCCTTTAGTTGACTGTTTTAGGCCTAGATTCAGATACATTTTTTAAGTCTTAATTTGAACTTCCGTGTGTCTAAAATACATTTCAATCATGATTAGATTGAGCTTACGCTCAAAAGATGTCTCTGACTCTAGTCATTGATCTCCGTCTATCGTGTATAGAGAAGAGATTTTTCTAGTCAACGTTAGAACTAAACTGTTCTTCCTGTTTGTTTGAATAAAAACAACAATATTATTACTACCACCTACAACAGCGGCGATCATTCACACCACGAGACAATGAAGTCCAGCGAGCCCGGAGATGACTCTAATCTATCTTGCCACGGCATGTTTACTTTTAAACATACATGTCGTGCAACACCCAAGGCAAAGTTTTAGTACCTAATCGAAACAAACTTTCAACGAGTCAAGTAAAATGCAGGAACAACATAATTCGACTTACCTATTCCACGTAGCGTGAAACTAATGTGAACACGTAACGTATTTCCAACTCCAAATGTAGGTAACCAGACGAAAAGACATCCTGGGACAAAACTGATTCAGTGGTAAAGAACTAGCAACTTGTTGGGACAACTCTACGGGCAACTTTAGCGCGAACACGCCACGCCGGGTTCTAAAAGATGCATACTTTGCTAATGAAGTTGCTACTATGAAGTCTGCGTTCTGTAATAAAGTTTTCTAGTTGCTTTGCGTTTATTACAATTTTTTCTAACTCAACTTTTTCTAGAAAGGAAAGTTTTAAGCGCAAAATTAATTGCTTTTGCGCGCGTAATGAGGCGTTTACCAAGACTATAGTAAAATGAAAAATCTGTAGATGGTAATGTTCAGATTAGAAAATAACCTGATTAAGACTTGGCCCAGGCCATAAACTTAAAAAAAATAACCTGTCAACCTTGACAGTACAAAGTGCTTTTTGTCTATGGTTTATCTAATTATCACTTGTTATTCTTCCAAGAATCATCATCACCAGAGTGATTATGACATTGGTGGTGTTGCCAATGAATAAACTTTTAACAATGGGGCACACACATAAGGTGATCAATTTAAAGTATCAAAATGTCTTTCACATTGTACATAACCATCATAAATCATTGGAAAATCATCAACAAATTGCTCTTTAAAATTAGGGAATCAAAAAAAGACAAAACATTTTCGCTCTAGCAGCTAAGCAACCGACTCTGGTGAATAAAAGTAATTGACGAAGAGGAGATAAGTGAGATAATGGGATATTTTGTTCGTAATTGAAAAGTTTCAAAAAGTTTTCAGAAATTAAACAAAAAGGCATCTAAACATTGTCACAGTATAAGAAAGAGTATCTATTACTACAATAACATTGTCTTCGTCGTCCTTCATAAGCTCAAATATTTCGTGTCATAACAGTATATTTTGCTTGGAAGGTATTTTTATTACTAATTCCAGTATAATCACCCCTGTAACAGAGACTAGAAGTTTATTCCTAAAGCGCTAATGAGCGTTGCATACAAACGTAGCTTGATCGTAGTTTCAATATTAACCAATTAAACTCAATGTTTTTTTTTCAGAAAATATTAATAAGTCAGATTTTCTTTAAAATATACAGTTTCAATGCTAGAATTAATTTAAGATTTTTATGGAAATCTTTGAAGCACTGTCACTTTAAAACTATACATTTTAACGAAAATCAGTTAAAATGTATAGTTTTTTACTCATTAGAAGCATAGAGATTAGTTTCTAGATTATTTCTGAAAAAAAATTATTGATTTTAATTGGGTCGTTCAGTGGGAGATACGTTTGAATAGCATACTGTATCTTGAGTAACCTAGTATGTAGTATATAGATATGGATACACGTATCCAAATAAAACGATTGAAATATCAAACACCATCGGTTTTTACATGGCTCGTAGCCAAACGGTTGTATCTCCAATTTGGAGAGATTTCGTTTATGTCAATATTGTCAATCGTGGAACGTGTGTTTTCTATGCTTTTTCTTTTACTCATGTTACTTTCAATTGAGTGAAGCAGATGCCGATGTTCGATGGTATAAAGATGTTCTCTTTGAAACAATTTACTTTTTCTTTTTGATGGATTCTTAGTAACTGTAGCTCACTATACAGCTATTTTAAGGGGATGATCAGACCATCAAATTGAACAACTTTCTCTATGGGACCAAAATCAAAATCTCGAAAAAAAATCAGCTGTCCCATACATTTGGCTCGAGTAGGTTTGCGATTTTTTTTCGCGATTTCGATGTTGGTGCCATAGAAAAAGTGGTGGTGTCAGCATAAGAAGGACCCTTTATGAAAGACAATTCGTACCAATAATCAGCACAAATATGTTCGCTATTGGTACGTATGGGTGCAGATTTGCACTACGGACGTATCTTCACAATAGCTTCACAAAGTCGAGTCAAGATTAAAAAAGACTTTCAAATATTATGTCCTCAATTTGTTTCATTTACATATTGATGAACACACGCATTATCGGCTTTGAACTAATTCAAAGGATTATTCGTAATTAGAACTCCTCGTCAATCCATAATTCAGTATTCATACAGGCATCCGCGATATCTACTTTCATACATAATTAATCCATTAAGATATAGCAATGTCATAAGGATTAACCCTAATGTCAACGTACTAAAATTAAATCCTAGTAGACGTTGACAGTGAGGCCCAATATTAGTCAGCTGAGTTCGTCTGATCTTTTAAAAGTAAAGTACGACACGACTTTGTTCAGCGAACGTTCGCCTAACTAAACCATAGGTTACCCCCGAAACACTACTCATGCAAACCTATTTAATAACATATGACATGAGCTAGCACTTGGCGTGTCCATACATGTTTTGTGTGCGTGCGTGCGTACAATACTGAATCACTGACCTCTATATTAGTGTGTTAATAATAATGTATCTATGACTGGAATACAGCAGTAGGCATGCTTCGTTATGGACGGGGTAAATAATTGTCGAGGGAGCAGTAGGCCTCGCATGCCACCCCGGAGAAAACGATAAAAATCGAGATTTGCCTCCATCTTCATTATTTTACGTAGGCCAGAAAGAGCGCGCATGACGTTTTTCTCGTTTAATCGCTTTGTCGTGGGAGCCGTGCTGGGTAAGCTCGCTACATCCTCGACCCCATCTTTGTCCTAAGGACTGGATTGAGGTCAAGAGCAAACCCATCAGTAATTAAAAAAAAGGTGTATGTCGCTTCTTTGCGTCAATCATAGTTAGTATTATTTAATTTTGTCTATGTCGACGTGATACCTATTTTCACATGTTTGAATTTATACAAAACATACTGAATAGTCGTAGTAGAAAGGACGTCATGTCACGTACCAATAAGTTTTTCTAGCTTATATGTACGTAATACCGACTGCTCTCGAACGGTGAAGGAAAACATCGTGAGGAACCTGCATACGCTGAAGAAGAAATTCCGATGCGTATGTGAAGTCTAACAATCCGCATTGGGCACGCGGGGTGGACTAACGCCCATTTACCCAACCTGAGAGTAGGTCTATGCCTTGCAGTCGGACGTATATGGGCTGGGATGATGTTGATGATACTGAATAGTATAGGTAATTTGTTAACAAATAAATCGGAGCAAGCTGAAAAAAAGATCTGTCATCTTTTAATCCTAAGTGGGTTTCAAGTTCCTATATGGATTAAAATTACTTTTTACTTATCTTTTTCAATTTATGGTTCATTATGAAAGTAACAACAGTTGTCTTCTAGAAATAATTATTATTTTGTAGTTAAGCTTATTAGTATCATATTGTTACGAGCGACGGGTTTCGGGATTGGAGTGAAACGCTAAGTCCAATTTATTTACAGAGTTTATTAGGTTGCACACTTACACACGGTCCACCTCGCAGAGGTTCCCCTCTACACAGTCCTCCTCGCAGAGGTTTCCCCTTACACCACTGTTCACTACGTCACTACTATGATGTCACGACACGCGACACTATAACGACACGCGACACTATGACGTCACGGCACTACACTGACACTTGTCTACTCACTGTTCCACTTTACTTTGCACTTTACTTTTCACTAGTACTTTTCCACTTTTACTTTTCTTCCTTTTTGTTTCGCACTTTTCACTGTTAAATCAATACTGACTTGCGTCCGCAAACTCGCGGCCTTATATACCCCTTAGAATTTTCTAGATGGCCGAATTTCGTTAGTCTTTTCTTTATTCCTTTGTTCCCTTCCGGATATTTCTTAATCCCGCCTTCCTTCTCGAATTTTCCTAAACACGCCCCCTTTTATTGTTTCTTTACAAATATTTCTTCTCTCTCTTCGTTCTAGAACATTCCTATTGTTTTTGGTTCTTTTCAAATATTCCTTCTCTCTCTGTTTTCTAGAACATTCCTAAACACGCCCATTTTCTGTCTCTCTCCAAATACTCTTACTCCCTCTTACTTTTCTAGAACATTTCCAACAACAATAAAATCTAGAATTATTTTCGACGAGTCTCGAACCATCGACCCCCGGCACGGGAGTCCATGCGTCGACCGCCGAGCTACGAAGCTTGTTGACAGGCCGGCGAATTTTTGAATGCCTTTCTATAGTTGCGTCATTTCACAGCATCCGTGACACTGCCCCTCCCTTAGTTCTGCTCGTCCCGAGCATCATTACTTCCGAAATAACGAGCTAACCGATCAACGTGCACTATCTTCAACGGGCTCCTTGGCGATCGTCGGATTCGATACGTGACGTCATTTATTTTGGTCACTTCCTCATACGGCTCTTCCCAACTTGCCTGTAACTTCGGGCACTTCCCTTTCTTACGAACAGGGTTATACAGCCAAACCGGTGTTCCTTCCTCCTTGTCACAAACAAACGGAATGCGCCCAGGTCGTTGCTTGATTGGTGCCACATCTCCTGTATTAATCGTGAGCTTCACCAGGTCTGTTCTACCAATATCTGCGCCGTTCTTAGGGAGCCAGTTCTTCGCTATCTCAATCGGTGACTTAGTCAAGTCCTTGCTGGGGTCTTCCATAACTTCCGATACTACATCCCCCTCAGCCTTACGATTCCTAGGAGGATTATCCTCATAGTGATCAACAACCTCCTCCTTCTCAATCGTCAGGTTCACATCTCCGACGTTAAGTATCGGGTTCGAAGTAGATAAAACTGATTCAACAATTTTCCTCGCCGGAATCCAGCAAATTTCAGTTTTAACCTTTTCCATCACAGCACATCTCCGTGGTAATCTCCCATCGTTACTCTTGGGCAAAACAACAGGTACCAAGGTCTGTGATCTAGGCTGGCAAACTGTTCTTCTCACACAGTAGACCTTTCCCGATGATCCATCTTTCATCGGAACCTCCTCTGTGTTACACCGTAGCACTCCGTTCTTCATGTCTATATTGCACTGGTGACTTTGTAAGAAATCCAAGCCAATGATGCAATCGTCCACTATTTCAGCTACAATCACCTCATGTTTGAAAGAAGTTTTCCCGATCTTAATCGAAACTCCCAACTCTCCCCTAACAGGTATGCGCTGGCCAGTAGCTGTTGTTAACTGTAGGTTGGTTTGCTGCACAACTCGTTTCTGATAACTTTCCATATCGCTTATCAGTCGAGCATTGATTACCGTCCTCGAAGCTCCGGTATCCAAAGTTAATTGACAGCTTCTACCATTGACCTCTCCTTCAACTAACAGACTATTTCCGTCCGATGTTTGTTTGACTCCAATTGTTGGATTTACAACATAACCGCCCAGCGCCCTCCAGTTTTCCTGCTGCTCATCAGTCGAGACTCCTATATCCCGACGGCCTGCACGCTTCGGACAAGAGCTGCGAATATGCCCCAGTTCACCACACTCGTAGCACACATAACGACGGCATGTACGCTTCGAGCAGGAGCTGCGAATATGTCCTCGTTCACCACACTCGTAGCACACATAGTTGACACTTCGATTTCTCGGCGCTGATGCTCCAGTCGCCACAATCTCCCTAAGGCGAGCGGATTGAGAATCCTGACGTACGGCTTCCACTTCCAATGCGTGAGCAACAGCGTCCCTGAGTGTAACATGGTGCCCAAGTCGCACTGCAGCTCGCACCTCCGGGTCACGTATCCCATCCGTAAAGGTCTGCAGGAGCATGTTATCGATGGCTGCCGGTGACGACTGGAAAGCCTTTCGCACGAGCTTTTCCACTTCCACAGACCATTGTTGCAGACTCTCGTTAACATGTTGATTACGTTCCTTCAACCGCGCCCTATACACGTGTTCAAGATGTCCATCGCCAAATCTAACCTCCAAAGCTCCGAAAAGATTGTCGAACGTCAGGTTTCCGCTAGCTCCTACGGCTTCCAGTACGGTGAGAGCCTGTCCCTGGAGTGCCAATATCAACGCAGGCTCCGCCTCCTCTTTGCCCCAGCCATTAACCTTCATTGCTGTCTCAAATTGTAGCTTAAAGGCGGCCCATGACGTCAGTCCATCGTAAACCGGAGTCTTGACACCTTTTGGTTGTATGGGTGAGTCAAAAACAGCAGCAACACGACTATGAGATTTGCTCTGCTCAACTTCTCGCCGGATTTTGGCAAACTCACCCTCCATACGTTCAAACCTCCCTTCGACCTCACCCTTCACACGATCCAACCTCCCTTCAACAGCTTCGACTCTCTCGACCGCCTGCTGCAAGCCTTTCGTAATATCTTTATGAAGCGCCTCCTGCATCGTGCGCATCTGTTCTTCCTGGCGGCGAGCCTGTTCCTCCTGGCGTTGAACCTGTTCTTTTATCATGCGTGCCTGTTCATCCTGGCGGCGAGCTGCCTTTTCCTCCTGACAGCGAGCTTGTTCTTCCTGACGGCGAGCTTGCTCCTCCTGACAGCGAGCCTGCTCCTCTTTCAGTGCGCGCAGTTGTTCCTCCATCATGCGCTGGATTTGATAGAGGAAGTTCCCTGGGTTCTGCTCCGGAGTGCGCTGCACTTCGCCTCCTTCAGGTCTTCTCTCCGGAGTTCGCTGCACCTCGGTTGCAAGGCCCGCACCTTCCTGGCGCGCTTCCGACATGGCCCGCGTGGTGACTCCCTTTAACTCTTTTGGCACCAGCGGCATCCTACTCCAATCCCACTTCTGACACCAAATGTTACGAGCGACGGGTTTCGGGATTGGAGTGAAACGCTAAGTCCAATTTATTTACAGAGTTTATTAGGTTGCACACTTACACACGGTCCACCTCGCAGAGGTTCCCCTCTACACAGTCCTCCTCGCAGAGGTTTCCCCTTACACCACTGTTCACTACGTCACTACTATGATGTCACGACACGCGACACTATAACGACACGCGACACTATGACGTCACGGCACTACACTGACACTTGTCTACTCACTGTTCCACTTTACTTTGCACTTTACTTTTCACTAGTACTTTTCCACTTTTACTTTTCTTCCTTTTTGTTTCGCACTTTTCACTGTTAAATCAATACTGACTTGCGTCCGCAAACTCGCGGCCTTATATACCCCTTAGAATTTTCTAGATGGCCGAATTTCGTTAGTCTTTTCTTTATTCCTTTGTTCCCTTCCGGATATTTCTTAATCCCGCCTTCCTTCTCGAATTTTCCTAAACACGCCCCCTTTTATTGTTTCTTTACAAATATTTCTTCTCTCTCTTCGCTCTAGAACATTCCTATTGTTTTTGGTTCTTTTCAAATATTCCTTCTCTCTCTGTTTTCTAGAACATTCCTAAACACGCCCATTTTCTGTCTCTCTCCAAATACTCTTACTCCCTCTTACTTTTCTAGAACATTTCCAACAACAATAAAATCTAGAATTATTTTCGACGAGTCTCGAACCATCGACCCCCGGCACGGGAGTCCATGCGTCGACCGCCGAGCTACGAAGCTTGTTGACAGGCCGGCGAATTTTTGAATGCCTTTCTATAGTTGCGTCATTTCACAGCATCCGTGACAATATCATTGAAATACTTTAGTTTCTTCACGAAATTTCCTTCACTGAAAAGCTAGCAAGCGATCAATTAGTATTGTTTTGTTAAAATCAGTTTAACAAAACATCGTTTCTATTTGAACTATCTAAAACTATTCATTAGTTTCTAAACTAGGGTACTGACTTACCTACGCAATTTTAGATAGGTAGGCACAATTCGAGCACAATAATATTCAACGTTTAAACACCAACTTTGAGTTTAGAATAATAGGCAACTTGCTAAATCAACATCTGTTAACAAGCTCTTCTAAAACGGATGTAGGTAATACAATGTAGGTACAGTGAGAGGCAAAAGTTTGACAAGAGTCAACAATAGGTATTTTCATTTAATTTAATTCTATTTATTTAGTATTTTTATAAAACTCGAGACTTTTGTGATCTTATTTTTTTATTGCCTTCAAGGTAATCAATTCAACTGTGTACATTTTATAGACGTACATCTATATTTCGCCATATCCATAATTTCTACATAAATTTGATTATTTGGTCGAGTAAGGCATTTTTGAAGATCTGATGAAGCGCTTCTAAGTTGGACAATGATGTTCCTCAACGGATGACAGCAAATCATCAGCGATTAAATCAATTTCATGCTTATGTTCCACTGTATTACCAACGATAATCTAAATATATAAAAATTGACCGATTGCGATGAAACTTCGGTTGTATGATGTGCGCATGTTTAGGAAGGTTAATGATGAAAAAAATTGTCCGACTAAAAACGCATTGCAACGCATCCAATTGGTATGACTGGCACAGCTAGTATTTCATAAATCATTAAGGGTGGCTTGCACCAAAAAGTATTGATTTAGGCTAAAACGTATTTAGTGATGGTTCTGTCTCTTACTTTGTTCATACTGATGACAGTGTCAGCATATACAGGGTGTTAAAAAAGTAAAAATAAACATTTAAAACTTTTAAGGGGATTGTTGAGACCATCAAACTGAACAACTTTCATTATTGGACCAACATCGAAATCGCGAAAAAAGTATATTTTGTTCCATACATTTAGATCTAGTAGATCTGGGGTGCAATTTTTGAAACTCATACTTTGAACTCAGCAGTTGAAAATGTCAAAATTGCTATGGAGATATGCTGCTTTCTATCAATAGCAATCGTGTAGGATGATTTTTGAAAGTCAAATCAGCAGAAGAAAGATGCGTATCTCCATAAATTTCAACTGCTGAGTTCAACGTATGAGATTCAAAAATCGCACTCCTGTAGTTTAGTATGGAACATCGAAAACGCCTCGCATCATGGCGATTATGGCAAATCTCCCTATTTTGGGGGAGGCCTATGTCCAGCAGTGGACGTCTATCGGCTGATATGATGATGATGGAACATCGGATTGTTTTTTTCGCGATTTCGATATTGGTCCCATAGTGAATGTTGTTAAGTTTGATGGCCACCTCTTTAAATGTTTATTTGTATTTTTGTAACACCTTTGTATATCTAAACAAGTTTAAGCCTGATATAACTATTTAAAGGTGTATAATTGAATATAGCCACAGAAAAAACCTCTGATAGAAAATGTATCTTCACTAATCAGCGAAAAGCCGGACTGCCCTATACTGCGACACTGGGTACGAGCACACGTGTGTGTGCCCGGTGTCCCAGAAACTCACAGATATTTAAATTGAATTGAATTGAATTAATTATCATTGTCTAATAATTTATTTTGTTGTTCATTAATGAATTAGTGTTGAATGATGTGTACCTAACTAACATAGTTATTAAGTCATAAGTGACTAACCACACTATGAACATTGTCTGAAATAAATTAATTTTATTTTTTTATTTTATTTTATTTATTTATTAATGCAAGACTAACATTTGTGTTTTCTTTACAGACATCAACCATGCTTCTCCTTCTACTACACTTATCACTCCATACGGTCGATGAAGGCCATGCCATAAATCCAAGTAAGTATATAAAATGCCCTTTCAGTTACTACCTAAGGCTTTCATTTTGTTTATAACCCACCGACATCAAGTCCTGGATTAGGTACTTATCTTTTCAACAGTCTAAGTTTATGAGTATGTGATGAAATCTTTTTTGGAGTAAAGATTGTGAGACCGAAATTTTGATCTCAAATAAGTAGCTTCGCAATACCGTGGACTAAATAGCAATGTTTTGAAAATTCATTTTGTTCAGTAGTTTTTTCGCACACTAATAATAAACAAGTAGTATATCATTTGGTGGTCAAAAGTGTGGTGGTTTTTTCATGTGCTCTTTTGGAATTTACACTTTGCCACCTCGTATCTTTGCCGCTCACGCCGCTTTTATTGGAAAATGTCGCCTTAAAACAACAATATCTCCTTTCCGACTCACTTTTCGATTTTTTACCTGTCCAAAACTTTTAGGGGTGGTTCAGACTATCAAACTGAACAACTTTTACTATTGAAGCAAACCAAAAACAGTTGACAGACAGTTTGATGGTCTGCTGAACCACCCCTGAAAGTTTCGAAATGCTAAAAAAATCATCCACATACATACATACATAAGCTCCCATGGGGGTAGGCAGAGACCAGGGACCGGAAAAAAAAAGTCATCCGGTTTCCAGTATAATAAATGAAACTGTTTTTGTGAAATGTATTGGTTTTTAAACCAAAAATTTTGTTTTCTGAATTTGATACACCCCTGAAAATGTTGGTGTATTTTTTTTTAAAATCCCACTATAATAAAACATGTTGACATTGTAAAACTATTAAATATGTGTTCAATAAAACCAAGCTGGTAATTATTTGCGAATATTTATCTAAGGTAAACTATTTGTAAAAACACCCATGCGCGGAACATTTTGCTTCGTACCACATTTTGCTGTTTACGTTCTACCGTGATATATAACAATGTTTACGGTACCCGAACGTGCCAATACTTGCTGCCATAAATATTTAATAAATTTCCCGAGCGAGTCTTGAATAGTACCTCTCAAAATCAAAATTGTAATGAATGTAAGGCTCCGGGTGGCATTGATCAGTCGAGACTAGTTAACCAAATAGTTCAATCTCAAAAAGTCAGTGACTAACTAGTACCACATTACACAGTCAACAGCAAAAGTCAAAGACCACCCAAAGCCAAATTCATAATTTAAAAAAATCTTGATCAAATAGAAATCTGACAAAGTTATACACCACTAGTTTTCTCTCACTAACAAAACTTTAAGGTACTTCATATAATGAAACTTTCCCGAAAAAACGAAAAAAAAAAATCGACCTCCGATAGAAAATCGGTCGGCTGACTCTTTTGTATGGGAGGTCCAAAAAATATCTCGTTTTCCGACCCATGTTTCTTAGGGAAAGTTATTTAGTTTCATTGTCTGTCAGTAATTAAAAACAAGTGATGTAGAAGATATTACGTAAAAGGGCGTTAAACTTTCACATACCTTACACACAACATTCCATGATCAATTTAATGAAATTCTCCGAAAAGGCCAAGTAGTTATGTATCACGAAGTGCATAAAACGATGTAGGCATGAATGTGAATGAGGCATGTGTACCAGAATAGGGTATTTGACAGGTTTTTAAAAACTGTTCTACGTTAATCACTGAATATCTAAGGACTCTATAGAAAATGTATATTTTACGTTCAATTACATATAGTGCAAGAAAAAACGAAAACAAAAAATGTTATTCAAATATCCCACGAAAACGCTCTTCTGGACAATATACGTGTCATGTGGCACTCATACTCTACACGCTACTGTCTACATGCAGTTGATGTCATCAACCATTCGACCAATCACAAGACGTTTACGATCACGTGACTAAAGTAGACAAAAAATAATTCTTTTTCGATTTTCTTTTAAAATATCCAGTATTTTTCTGAACTGACTAAATAGTTGGTTTCCAAAATTCAAATACAAATACAAATATTCTTTATTATACAATTACAGGTATAATAGGTTATACATTACAATAGATTAGTTTCACTGTAACTTGCCAGTGTCATCATGCAACAATTATTCACACAGAACATTACATTATTCTATTATTCTTCAATATCTTACTCCAGTTCACAATTTTTATCAAAGTTATATGAATCATATATATATATATATATATTATAATTTATATTACATTTTATAGTCTTATTAAGGACTACTTAAAAAATATATATATTGATGTCTGTACAAAATTTACTCATTAGTCGTCAACAACCATTTTTTTTTAAATTTCAAAGAAATCTGTAATGTCATCAATAGTATAATATTATCTGGTCATTAATAAATTATGTAATTTTATTCTAAAATGTCTATATACAGTATAATTCCTTTACTGGATCTGGTAATTTATTGAATAATTTAGGTGCCAGTACAAATGGAGTTTTTGTATAGAATGCCATATTTGAACGATGTAGAGGACGTACCTACCTCTATTTTATTCCTTGTTTTCCTTGGATGTCTTGTTGCTATTAATTTAAAATTATGTAGATGTTCTTTTACTTTTATTTTTTGATTCACATTCAAAACGGATACCATGAATAGATCCTATATTTTACATGCTGTCAAATACCCCCTTTTACAGCTTGAGTCTCTGCCTGCCACCGTGGGATAATGGTGTGAGCATATGTTTGTACGACATCTTACGGTAAAGTTGTACACTTTACACTTGAGAGCATAAGTACGCCACGTGTAACAAAGTTTGTTTCAAGTTACACAAATGGTTGAAAAGTTTAATGCTAAGATCTTTAGGTACTGTACTATAATAAAGGTCAAAACTGTAATGGAACTTTTGTAATAGTAGACTGTACTGAAGTCGTTCAGTAGGGTTCCGTACTAAAGGTTGCTAACGGAACCATATTGCTAAGCCTACGCTGCCTTTCTGTCCGTCCGTCCGTCCTAACTATAAAGAGCTGTATCTTCGTAACCGTAACAGGTAGAGAGTTAGAAGTTTTACAGAATATGCGTTATTATTTTGGATTTGGTAATAAATGATAAAAATTAAAATTAAGGGTTATCTCATACAATATATTTTTTTCCACGTTTTTGTTTTTGCTCTATCGTAAAAACTACAATACCCACAAGCGTCAAACGTGGTCTAATTATATAACATGCTCTAAATTAAAACAGCAAAATTAAATATCAAAAACCCGACAAAGTGTGTTTCAGTCACATGCTAAAGATTCCAGAGAAAATGTTATTGTTGTTGTAAATATGGTGGTACGGAACCCTCAGTGCGGAAGTCCGACCCGTACTTGGACGGTTTTTGTTTCATTTAATTTCTTAAATTTTTCCCTGGACAGCTTACAGTTTAATAATAACATTTTTATCTATCTAATTTCGATCTTCAAGGTCGCAGTCTAGTCTACTGCTAACTTTATAATTAACAATGCGTAGGAGGCACAATTTTCTAAATAAAAAAATTACTTAGCATAGATAATTAATACTACGCTTCAAACTTTCAGATAATACAAATACAAAAATCTTTAATAAAAACAGTTTTAAGAAACAATTATACAGGAAAATTTTGATCAAGATGTTATAGGCAGCTTGAGTTTACCTATTAATAACTAAACCAAAACTATTGCAAGGTGCAGAAACTACGTGGTAAAGTACATAATAAATGAATATCTTGGACATTTTCATACAGATTATACATAAACTATACTTATAGTCAGATTTAACGTACCAGAATCTAGCCCTTGTATATTATGATGACTAGACAACGATATAGAATACACCATTATAGATACAAACATCCATGACTCGGGTACAAATATTCATATTCATCATTAAAATATTTGCCTCTTGCGGGATTCAAACCCGTGACACTGACAATTGAGCTATCGAGCCGTCTATGACTTGTTCACCCTCGTCCATGACGAGACATGACTCCATGGAAGGCGGTCCGACAGTCGTGAGATACCTACAAGAACCTCAATACCCAGTCAAATGTTGTAATAATATTTGATTATAATATAGAGAAAGCTAATATCAAGACCAGCAAAACGCTTGTGTAAAACACACACGTATTTCTTTGGACCAGTCTGAGAGAATAAACCTGCACCTGGCACGATCCTAAAACACTCGCCTCTTCCACGTTCATAAGTCTTGCACGCCCGTCGACCCCCTGGCACTTCGCTTGTTTTATTTTCAGTTGTTTTATTTACTTCCTAATATGTTCTCTTCCCCGGCATAGGTGGTACGTTGCAGAGAGCTTTGGAAACTCAATCTTGAGGTCCAGGTTTGAATGATACATGGCATGGAATCTGCAAGGATGACAAGCCATGTATCAATGAGTTTTTCTAACAAAGTACGTAATACCGACTGCTCTCAAACGGTGAAGGAAAATATCGTGAGGAAACCTGCATACGCTGAAGCAGAAATTCCGATGCGTGTGTGAAGTCTATCAATCCGCATTGGGCACGCGTTGTGGACTAACGCCTATATACCGTCGCTGAGGGTAGGCCTGTGCCCTGCAGTGGGACGTATATGATGATGATGTTCTTTGCCAAACAAACTAAGAAACCTTTTCAATACATTTTAATCAAAAAGTTTCAAGTTCAATAAATGTGAGTAAATTTTTATTTCGTCAATTTCAATTACCTTGCGTCTTATATCGATATAACAATCAAGGCTGTCGCCCGAATTGATATGAATTCAATATTCAATCTTCGTACGATTGATGAGTTGAATAATACATATATTGCTTCGCTTTCCTTTGGGACTGATCGATTTCATGAAAGGTCTAGATTGATTGAGTCGATGTTAATCTTGAGATTTCAATACATTCAATTTCAGTTATGTTTAATATTCATGGATTCATTCGAATATGAGGTGAAACTGGTTCAAATTTACTAGGACTTCTTTTAAACTAGTTTTTTTCTTCTTTTTAGAGCTCCGTACCCAAAGGGTGGTTTATAAGCCTACGCTGTCCGCACGTCCGTCCGTCCGTATTTACATTGAACCGTAATAGGCAGCGAGTTGAAATTTTCACAGAATATATGTTATTATTTTGGTTTGCGAACAAATAATTAAAATACAAAAAGTAAAAAATTAAGGTGGGTCTCCATATAAGAAACTTGATTTATTCAAGGATTTTAGTTTTTTCTTGATCGTAAAAACGGCAATACACACAATATTTTTTCTTCTTTTACACTTGGACAAGATGACAGACAATGTGAACGAGATGATCAAAATGATGAAATTTTTACACATTAATTGCGACATTTTAAAAAAAGGTTTTGAGATTTGGAAAAAATCCTTTGTTATGCGCTGGGGTCCTAAACTAGTCACTAAAATTTATTTTATTTTTATTTTTATTTATTTTCTTACAGGAAGATTTACAGACAAATAGTATCAATAGTTAAAGATATAAGTTTACATATGCTATTAACAAATCTTCACATTCAGGTGACAACATTATTTGCTAGTACAAAGAGATTAGAGTATGAACAAGGTAATTACCGGCTACTGAAGTTATAATAATACTTCGTTGCAATAACATTTTCCAACTATATAACCAAACATAAATTAAAAACAAAGTTTGATAATCTCACGATCACATTCCCTGATATTCCGATATTCAGATTGAAAGATATTCTGAAAACTCAGAACATCTCTTGTAGTACCTACCGAAACTCAGTCCAGTGTGATGAGGAATGAGCCCGTATAATGGACAGCACAGATAAAAATACATGTCTCGAAATTGAGGCATGCGAGTTTCCTCATGATGTTTTTCTTTACCGAAAAGCCAGTGGTGTTACAAAATATACATGAATTCCGAGAAACTCATTGGTACGAGTCGGACTGGAGTGCGATTTTCGAAACTCATTTATTAGACTCAGCAGTTGAAAATGTCAATATTACTATAGAGATATGCATATTTCTACTGCTGATTTGAAATTCAAAAATCATACTCCAGGAATGAAATTTTTGAAAGTCAAAACAGCAATAGAAAGATGCGTATCTCCATACATTTTCAACTGCTGAGTTCAACGTGTGAGATTCAAAAATCGCACTCCTGGACGGGATTCGAATCATCGCCTCCTGCAAGGCAGGGTACTCCCCACTAGTCCACCACGATTAAGTTTAAGAATTTAAAATAAATTAATTTTAATCCAATCAATTTCTATTTTACCTAGCAATAGCAAATCATTTTGAGCTATCAAAAATTAATTAAACTTAATAATCTTTTGCATATTCCGTCAATTCCATTCAGGCAGTCAAGACCACCGAATCCATTGTGGGTTTTATCAATAATTATAACAAAGAGGAAATTGTAAACGGCGGGATCAAAGCTTTTAATAATATTCAAACTCTTGAACACGGCATTGACATTTAAAATACGCGAATACAACGCAAATAATGTCTTTATGCAAAGTATTATAAAGTTATATACCTACCTATGGAAAGAATTACATAATGGCAAATGAAATATAATTTATACAGGGAGTCAACTTAAATGCGTTACCTATATACGTTAAAGGGTGCTTCAGACTATCAAACTGAACAAATTTTTAATGGGACCAACATTGAATTCGCGATTTAAAGTTGTTCAATTTGATGGTAATAAAGTTCTAACGTAGGTATATAAGGTATTTTGATTTTACAGCCTGTATAGCAGAGTATTTGAATTATTTAGTGATACAGGGTGTAAGGGACAATGGCCTAGAATATACTGAAACGGCGACTTCAGACCATCAAACTGAACAACTTTCACCATGGAGCCAACCTCAGCAAAACGTCAAAAAAAATCATCAATCAGCTGTTCAATACAAAACTACTGTAGCTACCTGACTCAAATGTATGAAACAGCAGATTTTTTATTACACGCTGTATACGAATAAAAAAATGAGGTACGGCGCGGAGGAATCTCTTTTCTCCCGTAACTCAGAAAAATATTTTTAGAATATTGAGATACGTCAATGCAGTAACCCATATAAAGTTTTATAGTACAGGGTGTTAGGGTAAACAGTTGCATTACTTTAAGGGGTGATTATAATCATGATACTGAATAAGTTTCCGTGAGAAACCTACAGGAAAATCGCAATTTTTTTTTACTTTTCATACAAACGATCGATACGCTGATTGCATTTAGTGTGGAAAGTCCATAATTTTTTTTTGCGAGTTTTCTATAGGTTTCTTAGGGAAAGGTGTTCAGTATCATGGGTATAATCACCCTCTAAAGTAATGCAACTGTTTACCCTAACACTCTGTATAAGAGTTTTAGTAGAATTTATGTTTTCTATTGTAAAAACTTCAAAAGTTCTTGGGAATAAAGACATTTGTTTTTATTATACTACACTGGCCTGCAGAACTAAGTATCACACTTTTAAAATTGCAATAACTTTTTAAGTACACAAAATATAGTTTCGAAATAAAAAGGACTCGAAAAAGAGTTTAATTTACAAAGAATAGTTACAAAGAAAGCTGATAACATTGTCTTTGAAACGTTTTTTATTTTAAATCTCTACTTTCTACAGTTCAGAAAAAAATTTAATATTAAAAGTGTAGTACTTAGTGTTGCAGGTCAGTGTATATTCCCCGAGAAGGTAGGCAGAAAGATATTCATATCCTATCCACACTACACTCTAGTAGTTTCCAAATCCATAGTATCTTTAATACGGGCCTTGAAATTGAAGCATTTAGCAGAAGTACGTCTTTTTTCTCACATCATAAAGCTATTTTGTTAGAAATTGTACAGAATTAAACTCATTGGCGCGACTCTGATCTAGTCTGGGATCAAATCGCCACTCTCTGCACCTAAGACGAGGCTACTAACTTCTACATCATCACGGCTCATGATAAATAAGTAATTTACAAAATAGACTAAGACATAAGTGTACTTTTTGCAACCATCAGCAACAAGGCTGATTCAGAGTTAATGAGGTGTAGAGCATCTCTGTGACGGGGGTGGACCAGGTCTGCCTGCATAACTCCAGTCGGTTTAGAAGTTACTGATGTTTAAAGGTCAGTAAAAAATTTACGATCAGCTCCAAGGCTGATCGTATCATATTATTGTAGTGTGAACCGTAGCTATGAACCAGGTCAGTTTTAGTACTGTTCACATAGCTACGGTTCACACTACAATAATATGATACGATCAGCCTTGGAGCTGATCGTTAATTTTTTACTGACTGGCAGTTCATGTCAGTTTTAATACTGTTCACATAGGTACAGTGCACACTACAATAATATCATACGATCAGCCTTGCAGCTGATCGTTAACTTTTTACTGACCTTTAAAAGTCTGTTACTCCTAAACCTACTGAAGTTATGCAGGCAGACCTAGTTCATCCCCATCACAGAGATTCTTTAAACCCCATAAACACTGAATCAGCCTTGCTGCTGATGGTTGCAAAAAGTACACTTATCTCTTAGTCTAAAACAACCATGTTTGTAGATCTTCAAAATTATTTTGAAACTAATTTTTTTCCTTCTTTCAAACCTAATATCCTCTCTGTAAAATAAAACTAAAAATATTTTTTTTTATCAAAGAAAACAACATCGAATAACTGCTTTTGTGAGGGATCTGGGCAAACGTATGAGAGAAAGGGGAAATGATTTCCGTGTTGGATCGTACTTGGTCCAACGCGTGTCTTTAGCTACACAACGCGGAAACGCAGCAAGCATTATGGGCACGTTTGGGCCAGGTACGGCTAGGGGCGGACTTTTCGATTAAGTTTTTGACGAGGCATGTTTCTGAAGGAAATTGTTTTTTTTTTTTAAGGAATTTTGACGACGCACATCGAATATGTGTTTCATCTCATTCCCTTACCATCCTTCATTTTATAAGCCATCTGCAAAATGTTACGCGTTAAGGGATGCCGATCATCTGTCAAAATATTTCAGGGGCGTATTATGAGAAAGGGCGAGGAATTGCTTAAACATGTCTTGTTTAATATATGAATAACACTGTGTGAAATTATGGTTCGAAAATGTTATCAGCAGCTTATGTTAGCTTATGTTGGATAAACACGCTTGTTTCTTGTGGCTGGGTGTGTAAACTAGGGTTCTATAGTTAGTACATACATCCGTGCTCCACTGGGTATGATCGGTCACTGAGTTAATTACTGCACAACCTATTTACGTCATTATGTTAAGTCAAGTCAGAGAGAAACTATCCCTGGAGTTGAGTTACTTTAATAAATACCTAAATACTTTGAATATAGTCACACAGATTATATAAGGTCTAACAAAATTAGCTGAAACTATTTTAAGGGTATGCTCAGACCAACCAACTGAACAACTTTCTCTACGGGACCAAGATCGAAATCTCAAAAAAAAAATCTGCTGCCCAATACATTTGAGTCAAGTTGTGTTTGCAGTTTTGTACGGGATATCAAATATTTTTTTCGCGATTTCGATATTGGTCCCGTATAGAAAGTTGTTCAGTTTGATGGTCTGAGCATACCCTTAAAAAAGTTTCAGCTCATTTTATTAGACCTTATATAAGTCATATATTAAGGTAGGTATTGTGCATATTACGATGTATTTATGCAAATAAAACAATTCATTTTCATTTACGACGGGCACCAGCGCAAAAATCAGCCCAAATCCCTCCTATGCAAAGGACAACATAAAATTTTTTTAATCAGTTGCCTATGTTGAAAAATATAAAATAAGTTTAGAAAATAATAGATACGTATTTATCAGATGAAATGTTTGATCTACATTTTTATTTAATTATAAAAGTTTTGAAAAAGATAGGTTTCGCGGCTGTATATGAATAAAACTGCCTTTGCGGATTCCAAGACAAATAAGAGTTATTCCCTAGGCTTGCTGGACTTAATTGTCTAGCAGTGGTTTACAGGTGTTATATACAGGGTGAAATTGATATCATAAGCATCCTTTTAAACTAAGAGTCTACCCATCAAACTGAACCACTTTTACTATGGAAATGGAAGCAAACCGATCGGAGCAAAAAAATAAATCTGTCGTTGCATACATTTGAGTCCAGTACGCAGCGGCGGCGGATGCAGTATAGTATGGAACAGCTGTTTTTTTTTGCTCCGGTCGGTTTGCTCCCATAGTAAAAGTTGTTCAGTTTGATGTGTAGACTCTTAGTTTAAAAGGATGCTTATGATATCAATTTCACCCTGTAGTGGTGGGCCTACTCCGAAGATCTGGTTCTTAATGGGAACTTTTTTTGTATGCGGTACGCAATGTTTCGAAAGTCACGCGTAGCGAGAAACCTTTTTTATTATTTGGAGTTGGACGAAATAGTAGCAGTTTATTAATCTATTGTGCTGGTATATTTTTTATAAATAACAACATTTTTTACGTTCTTTGTGTGTGCTTGTTTCCTTTTAATGTTCACTACCGAGATAGTGATAAAAATATACTGTACAAAAATTGACTTACTAGGAATCGAACCAAAATCGTTCGAGCTGTGGTCGCATTCGTATGAAAGTATTTTATTTATTTGCACTGTCTATGAATAGCCCAGTAATTTTACGAAATTTTATTGGGAGAGGTGGGAAGTAATTATTAATTTGACTTTTAAACTGTAACCGGCACCATTTAGTGACAAAAAGACTATCTGAAACTAGAAACCAACATATTTCAAAAAATTTGCTACGCAACATAGAAATCAAAATTGTGAGCCACAGAAGGCTTTTAAATTAATAATAATAATATTAATGCACTCATTTGCACAAGATTTAACAATTTAAATTATTTTTGAGTAATAAAATAGGTATTGACATTTTAAAAATGAGGTTTTTATTAGAAAATACGAATGTATTTTTCAAAACCTTCTAAGTAGACAACAATATTTACACCATGTTTGAAGTATGAATAATGGTAAAGCCTTTAATAAGTGCAAAAAAAATTTACATCAGGTTTTTTATAAAGAGATAATAGCAAAATTTTAAATTTGCAATTATTGCTGACGGGATTTTTTTTTTATTTTGTTACATTTCTAAGCTCAAATTGGCTCTTAAATACTATACCAAAAAATATAAATTATCAATTAGTCCCAGCTCAAACCGTAAAATGACTGGGCTAGAAGTGATAACGGGCTCATGGCCTGTCACATTGAACAGTTTTGATACTTTGCTTTTATTATGAGTATCATGTGAGTATCTATTTAAGAATATCTCTGACTACACCTTCAGTTATGTAAGAATGGCTTGCACCTAAAATTATTAATGCCTAAACATGTTTTAAATAATATAATGCTATCACTGTCATCGGTATGAGCATTGTGAGAGACAGAGCTATCACTAAATACGTTTAAACCTTATTACTTCAGTTATTAGTCATTTGGTTCAGGCTACTTGTTTTTTTTTTTTTCTGAACTGGCCGACTAGAAATAGTTATACATTTAGTCGATTATGTCCTTCGTAGATATTTAGATGAGAGCTTTAATTCCTAACACGAACTTCTCTTGACCCTAAGATCTGATATTAAATTCCTTACCACATCCTAAAGCCAACCCTGTCACCATTTAGAATTTATTGAAACAATGAAGAGCGAAGGAGGAAGATAAACGTTGCTTAATTATTTTAAAGATTAGCTTTACTAAGAATAAGATGAGGAAGATTGGCCTTAACAAATTGCTCAGTCTTTATCGCATTCGCTGTCAAAGTTACCCTTTAAAAGTTTGTCAGTGGAACAAATTGAAATTAATGACTCTATTTAAAGCTAAAGTACCTTGGTTATGAGTTTTTTACTGTAGCCTAAAACCAGCAAAGGGTCCTAAGAAATAAAATTCTCAAAAGGAAAGATACTCAAAAGGATAGATCCTCAAAAAGACAGATTCTCGAAGGGAAATAAATGGTACAGTTCTACACAACATAAAGGCAATATTTGCTTTAGTGATTAAAGGTATAAAAAAAGGGAAAAGGTATAATGTTGTTTTTTGTGTACAAGAAAGAATCTTAAGGTGGTTGCAGAGGCGTCAATTTTATACAAAACTTTAACGCACAATACGCGTAGATGGTATTAATAAAAGCCTTATATCATCGTAATTATATTATAAATTGCAAATGTTATTTGTGACGCGGCAACTAGATTTTCTAAACTATTTTTTATATAAAATATTACTTTTATTAATACCGTCTACACGTATTGTGCTTCAAACGTTTGTATGGACTGAAACCACCTTAAGAATCTAAAGGTGCAATGACAATTATGTTCATATACGATTACAGCTGCTGCGACTACTTAACAGTAATAAAATCAATTAAATACCGACACAGGTTTTATCGAAGTGCAAAAGTATTATGAGCTCTTAACAAAGTCTCATTATGACTTTATTATTCTTAAATTTATGATCCAACCGCATGTTATATGTATAAAAATAAATGGTAAAGCCGAAGTTTTAGATACTTTGCTACCATTGTGAGAAGACACAATAGTCTTGAGTTGATGTACATGTATGTACACACGGCGACACATAAAGCTGCAAAACCAAAATAAACTGGCCGCGCGTAGGTAGAGTGATGTATAACGTCGCGTCGCGCGGCCAGCCTTCGTTTGTTTTGCGTAGCTTGAGATCAACCTACCCATAGTTGAACATGGACAAGGTTGATTTGTCACAATTGTGTACATTGATAAATAAAGTACGTCACTATTAGTAAAAAAAACATTTTAAAGTTCAAACAGTTTTCTTGGCTTGACTTGATCAAGGGTGAGGTCGTTGTTCCCTCTATATTTTAAAGGATTTTGAGTTCTCCTAAATACCTATTCAACAACTGTTTTACTAATGGGTTTTATTCAATCATAAATATTTACTTCTGCAAATTAGTTTTAAAGGTACCTTCTTTATAAAGACTTGGTGTAATCAAAAAGCCTTCTTGCAACCATTTCTTTTACTTTATTTACACTACGTGTGTCATTACGCTTAACTCTAAATTCCATTAGCGAACAAGGTAATTAGATAACGTATGTCTAGGCAAGTAATCGCCGATCTAAGCCTTATATGCTGGTAGTAGAGTCGGAATTCCCTCCAGCTACAGTTACACAGCATTGTATCTCTAGGGTTCGTTTTAAGTGTAGTACACGAATGAGCACTCAGTTAATACTGTATGTTAAATTTTAAGTCGTGCTTATCTGAAGTACCTACTAACAATTATGAAAGAAAATTTTGGAAGCATAACGTTTCTTTTAGGCCTAGTCTATGCCAAGTTTTATCTTTTTCAAACGAACATGAATATAAAATTTACGGCTATAGTATTTCGGGACGCTCAGAAATATTACTTTTACCGCTACCAACAATATTTTTAAAGCTAGCATAGTCTTAGGTAGCTAGCCATTCGTCCTAAAATACATTGAATAGGAATCTTTATACCTTAGCGCTCTTACAGACGAGCGACACTTCGCCGATGGTCGCTGAGAGTCGGGCTCATAGAGTTTGCGGATCCTCCGCGACATAAGGCGATCGCAAAGTGTCGCACGTCTGTAAGAGCGCTTATTCGCCACATGAGACACCTATGTGAATGGTACTTACTCTAAGTATTTAAAGCTACATTTTACGCTTTTGTGGCAAAAGACATTGCGGGTTTTGTATGGAGGGTTGATGCCTTATTTTTCGCCGTTGTTTTTGGCGTGGCCATTAACCAAACTTGAATATTTTAGTTTAGAATAAAGTAACAAACAAAACTTGTTATTAGATGTATATCCCTAAACTCAGTACGAACAGAGATATAAAGGCTTGAAGTTGATAATATTCATGACGTTTACTTCAAGCCTTTATATCTCCGTTCGGACTGAGCTCAGTGATATACTTGTCATCATAGATTAATATGTATATTGTACTTGTCATACAAATTTTGTTAATAACTTTTTTTTTTATTTATTTACTGGCCCGGTTACAAGACCTTTAGGCCAAATCCTCTAGTAAAACAAAATCTTCATTTATGAACTATAATATTGAAGTTTGATTCATTGCCGCCCTAAAAAAATAGGCGAAAAGAAAAAAGACGCCAGTTTTAGGCATTGGCTTTTCTATTCGGCAGAATTAGTAATGTTCGGTTCGTCGTATGATATTCAACTGCGACAAACAGACAGATCCTTTTTAAATACGTACGGAATCCTGAAATCAGTAATCAATCATCATCATCTTGTAAATAACCTGTACTGCAAGGCACATGCCTCCTTTAATGTTTAACAATCGTGAGAAAGAGGGGGCCATACATACTCTACCGTGCGGGCTCAGTGACAATCAATAACAAAGCTAATTTGTCAGAAGCAATTTCTACATAAATCATTCAATAGATCGCTAACACATTGAACTTTCTTTGTCGTCTCGAAAAAATTAGAAGTTTCTCCCAATATTTTGAGAGCTTCGTCCGTAATTTATTCATGCACTCGCGTTTACTTTGTGACTGACGTTACATTGCGTATCGATTAAAACAATTTTAAATTATAACTTTAGAAGCTTCTGTTGTTTGTAAGTGGAATTATAAGTTTTCATAGCACTGTTTCATGTCTCTTTGACGCTGGGAAACTTTTCCAAAATGCGGGTTTAGATAAGTTTTCCAAACAACAATCCTTAAAGGAAGCGCCAGAAAGGTTATGTTTTTCTAGTGTATGTTGCATTAGAGTATGAAGCTATGTATGTATGTATGTATGTCCATTTCTTTATCACGCCCTACAGCCTAAACGATATGATGAGTTTTAACGTATGAAGTTTCGTTAGAATCGTAAAAATTATGAAAGTGACATAGGACATATATTATTTCAATATGGTGTCTACGAACCAAAAGAGAGAGAGGGAATAAATAATCATTCATTTTTGTAAAATTATACAGTTATGCTAATATTTTTTCATGCAGTTGGATTTTTGATTGTTTGTTTTAAGATGTGAAGTATACCTTATTAAGGTAAGCTTATATTAGGGCGGGACGCATCGTAGCGGAAAATGCGTACTTCGCACACTAGAGCGAGCCGGGTTGCAACGTGTTGACGGATTTTTAGTTTGACGTGCAGACGTTAAAAAAAATCCGCTTGATATAGCATAGTACGACGATAGGAGAGGCGGATTGGGCCGTGATGCACTAACGGAAATCCACCGCACAAAAATGCGATCCAATCCGCCCCGGCGTAGTATGCGACAGTTCATATAAATTGTATACAGGATGTTAGGGTAAACAGTTGCATTAATTTAAAGTGTGATTTACCCATGATACAGAATAACTTTCCCTAAGGAACAATGGGAAATTTGCATTAATAAAAATCAACTTTTCATACAAATGTTCGGTCAGCATGGCATTTAGTATGGAAAGTACTTTTTTTTGGCAATTTCCTACAGGTTTCTTAGGAAAACTTGTTCAGTATCATGGGTATAATCACCCCTTAATATAATGCAACTGTTTACCCTAACTCATTGAAACAGCGATTTGGGCGGATTTTTGTGCGGTCGGCCCTAATATGCGCTCACCTAAAGTATTGGGTCAACAATGTCCATTTAAATGTTGAAAAAGAGTAATTTAAGCGAAACGTTCATATTCACAACGAAATTTGTTCATGAATTGTGAATGACTGTTCTACTCTATTATACATAAAACACTTTAATTGTAACTTAACTAAGTTATCATTATCGTACTTATATTTTACCGTCAGACGATTTCCAAGAAAGGTAAATAGCAAAATAAACGAATAGGAATAGGTACATAGGTACATGCATAAAATATTACTTGACAAGTTCTGTGAATTGGACATACAAAGAGATTCTATAATGATGAATACATTTACCTACTTTAGAATCACATAATATTTTGCAGGTAACAACTTAAAATGTACCTACCTTTAAACTACCTACCATTAAGAAAATGTTTAGGTACAAATTAAAGATTGAAAAATTTGTCTCGGGTGGAACTTGAACCCGCACTCTTCCCAACCAGGGAACTGCGTTATCAAATTAAAAAAAAAATGCCATTCCAATTCCAATTATTTGATTCGAAATAACACAACATGGCAGTAACATGTATAAAATCAATATTTGAAAATGTTCAGGTACTTACTAAAGGAATTTGAGATAGTAACTAAATTATAATTTTCTCCTTCACGTAAATTATTTGAATTTTATAAAAGATATTAGATAGCCTTTATCCGCGCAGACATAATTAAAATATATTATTCAATATTAAAATTACCTTCTTGTCGTACGTCTATTAACTCTAACCATACTTAACTATCTGTATACGAAGTTCGCTTTCATAACAAGATACTTCTTGGAATCACGTTGCAGGTGACCCGAGAACTTGCCTCGCGTGGTTTTCGCGCGTCGCGGTTTTGCCTGCCATGAGGCTCTGCAATCCTCAATCTCTTCTTGTTCTTGACCAAAAACAATCCCTGAGATTGGGATAGATTCTCCCATAAATTACTTGACACTGGCAGAAATGCAGTGCTAATGCACAAGCAATAGTCAATTAATTATAAATTAAAAAAAAATGAAAAAAAGATGCTTCTTCCTCTTTCGAGTCGATGGCATGTTAATGAGTTTGACTTTACTTTCCTTCGTGGTAAAGAGATTTGCCAGTCAGCATTAGAGGCTTGTTTATTGTACAGAGTACGACAGACATATCAAAGGGTTTAGTACGGGGAGGCATTCTTCGTGAACCCTACAAATGCAAGCTTGAAAAGGTATGTAGGTAGTCGTTGCAAAAACCGTGAGCGCACTACAGGTGGATTATTTCCTTACTCACCGCCTTGCTGCCTCACATTTCTTTAGTTTCCTTATAACACGATGAGGTGAGCGCACTACAGGTGGATTATTTCCTTACTCACCGCCTTGCTGCCTCGCATTTCTTTAGTTTCCTTATAACACGATGAGGTGAGCGCACTACTGGTGGATTATTTCCTTACTCACCGCCTTAATGACTCGCATTTCTTTAAGGGTGGGGAGAGCTAGCTCTTACCTTTTGGGTTTGCCATGGTAGTCATCTTCTATATTTAAGAGTTACGCTAAACCACGTAAACCACGTCAGAGGCCGTAAAGTAGCCGTAAGCCGGCTTAAAGTAAGGCCGTAAAATCTCATTTCAAGAGAGTTGAAATTCCTAAAAATGCAAATATTTGCAGAACCATTATTAATGATATAAAATTACAAAATAATACGTTTATTTGCGAAATAAGGTTATAAACAAAGTAAAAGTATTATGTTATATGTTTATGACAAAAAGTTGCGAAATTTCTTAATTTTTTTGGTTACAACTTAGAACTAAAAACGTATGTTTTTTATAAACTGTCCTCACGATGCGCCACCTGAAAATATTGTCGTAGATTTTTAGTTTTTTGTACGAATGAAGCTTTCCTATCGGGTCATCGATTAGCGATACAGGAAAAGTGAAAAAGAAAAAAAAATCTTTTTCACTTTTCTTTTCTTTTTTGCTTGTTTCGCTCCACCCTATTGTAGAGTGAAACTCTGCATGGTAGAGTAAAAATGTATCATAATGTCGTAGTAGAGTAAATATGTGCCATTATTTTTAGCAACAATGGCAATTTATAACTTTTTGAAGTTTTTAAAACACTACTGCAGAAATAAAATCACACATTAGACGCAATAAAAGTTGGAATGAACATAAATTTGAAACGCAGCTCCAAAGCACACGCTTAGTGACAAAAAGCTAGTAGTTTGTGCACTGGTGGTATTATGTCGGATTTTAACACTTCTTTGTTTAAAAAACGTACTGAAAAAATGTTAGCAAATAAACTTTTAACCCTCGGACTCCCGTCTGCGCAAAATCGAATGTATCTTAGCAACTTAATGTTAGTGTATTCTTTTTCGATTTATCGTACACACTTTATATTAAAAACTTTTTCCAGTCATACAGGGTGTAAGCCCTCCGCAGACTGAAACGGTGAACTCAGACCATCAAACTGCACATTTTTCACTATGGAGCCTAATTACCTGAGGAAACACGAAAAATCTGCTACTTCATACAAAACTGATTTACCTACCCAACTCAAATGTATGGGACAGCGGATTTTTTTTGGCGTTTCCTAATGTATGCCATCAAACCATCAAACTAAACAACTTTAACTAGGTGTAGGTCCGACGATAAAAATTAGAAAGAAATCACCTTTTCCATACATTTTGGTATAGACTTTGACGTTATCTATGGAACAAAAATTATTTAGTGAAACGTGGATGTTCTGAGTTTTCAGAATATCTCTGACTAGGGGAATTTATAATAATGCAATAATTTATGGTATATATTATTTATTTTGCGATTTCGATACTGGTTTCATAGTTAAAGTTGTTCAGTTTGATAGTCCGAAGCACCCTGTTTAATATGTATCGCGTTACATTTTAAACCCTGCATAAATGATCATTTTGTCGGATATCGTTTTGTACAGATCGACAACTATCGATAGTTTGACTATAGTTATCGACAAATCGATGTCGATAATTTTTACTATCAATAGTTCATCTGGGAAAATAGTAGCAATATAGTACTATCGATAGTATCGAATTTTCAGGTAGTTTTGCTTTACAACAATTGATATACTATCGATATGGGTGGGGATTAATTATGAATGGGACTGTTACCGGCAAAACTGTAACCGGCACCGTTTAGTAACAAAAAGACTAGGTATCTGAAAAAAAATCGCTATGCAACATAGAAATTAAAATTGTTTCTCCCAGAAGGGTTCTAACTTAATAATATTAATACGAATGCACTCATTTTAATTAGATTTCACAATATACGTTATTTTTGAGCAATAAAAAAGACATTAAAATTTTAATATAGAGGTATTCATTAGAAAAATACTAATGTTTTTCCCAAAGCCTTCAAAGACGACAAAAATTTTAACATCATGTTTGTATTAAAAATATGCAAAAAAAAAAATTTATCTCAGGTTTTTTAAAACGAGATAAAATTGGTAAATTTTTATTTGGGGATGTTTCTGACGTGATTTCTTTTTAATTTTGGTATATTTCTAGGCTCAAATTGGCTCTTAAACACTATACCGAAAAAAATATCAATTATTTATTAGTCCCGGCTCAAACCGTAAAATAACTGGGATAATAGTTTTAAGAAAAAATTACCTATATTCAATTATGTATCTCAATACTATCGATATTATCAATTTGTCTTAAAATAAAAACTATCGATACTATCGATAATATCGATATCAACAGCACTGTCGATGTAACTACTATTTTTCGACACCTCAATAGCATCGATAGACTATCCATAGTTACATTATTGCTACAATCTCGTATTATCCACCCCACAGGTTGCACGTGCATCACCTTCACGTCGACATACGGCAAGGAGCGGGGCACATTCAGCAGCCCCGACTACCCGCGCCCCTACCCCGCGCGCCTCGACTGCCTCCTCTACACCTTCATCGCGGCCCCCCACGAGATCGTCGAGATAATCTTCACTGACTTCGATATTTACAAGGAGCATCTTGAGTGAGTGAAATAATCTTGTCATCTATAAAACTGACGTGTATCGGTGGTATTATTATTATACCGAACCGGTTTACGATCTTCATATCGTGTGTGCAGAGCCCTGGTGTCACAGTTTTTCAGACCACCTGTCACAGTTTTTTCAGACCGCCTATCTGGCGTGGTTTTTATATAACGACTAGTAACACTAGAGATATTAATCTATGCACTAGAGATAGTAGCCGGGATCAACGGCTTAACATGCCATCCGAAGCACGAAATCATTTGACAATCAAGTGATTTAGTCTGCAACTGGGGACAAACGCACAAAGTGATATCTCTAGGTGTCCCCCGTGGAAATCGAACCCACGGCCTCCGTGTCGAGAGCCCAATGCTCTTAACCATTAGACCACGGAGGCAGTACTTATGGAATTACATTTGGTAATAACATCACACGTAGGTGCATTCAAGCGTTGGTATTGGATGTTTTGGATGGTTCGGTCGAAATATAGGGTCCTTCTCAATATGCTGACACTTTTTTAAAAGGATGATCGGACCATCAAACTGAACAACTTTCTCTATGGCACGAACATCGAAATCGCGAAAAACAAATCAGCTGTTCCATACGAAACTGCAAACCTACTCGAGCCAAATGTAACTCGAGCCAAATAAGGACAGCAGATTTTTTTTTTCGCGATTTCGGTGTTGGTCCCATAGAGAAAGTTGTTCAGTTTGATGGTCTGATCATCATGACTATATTAAGAAGCACCCTATGTACCACTTTTGGGATGACACTGTTAAGAGGTCAATCATCACCATCTTCCTAGCTACTGTCCCGCTGGGTAGCGGGGTCTGCTTTCCTAATCTGTTTCTTCCACTTCGCTCTATTTTGAACATCGTCGATGGAGAGCTCGCAGCTGTCCATTTCCTTCTTTACCACATCAGACCATGTGAGTTTTGGCCTGCCTACGCGACGTTGACCTAGGGTGAAGCCCATTGCTTTGTTGCCTATTTAGTCAGGTAGTCTTCTTTTTACATGGCCAAACCATCTAAGTCGATTTCCTTGAATTTTGTCAGCTACGTCGCCTGTTAAGAGGTCAATGATTATAATAATTATAACACAAGCACAACTAGTATAAGTTTCATACAAAAAAAAAATCAAAAACCTACCAGAAATTTAAAATGCCAAGCAAGAATCTTAAAACCTGAACTTAATTGAAGTGATATCCATCAAACCTTTTAATTTGATATCCAGACGTTAATTACGAAATTACTTGTAGCTTTATAACTTTCCTATGAAACGGGATGTAAATAATGACTCTGTTGTTTACCCGACTTTATTAGCTTTTAACAAAGAATACTCCGATTCTCAAATTCGTCGTTTCTCATAAACTGGTGAAATGGTATAAACATAAAGAAATTACTGACCTCTAACTTCAAAACAACCAGTCAAATAGCACTTGACTCCTGCATTTACATTTTCATCGCATTTATACAATGCCATAAAGTTTCGTTGTAAATGGTTTAAAGGTCATTTCGTAGGCAGAAAATAGCATTTTGGATGAAGGATTCCTGACTATGCATCTTCCAATCACAATTATTCTAGAGAGCTTTAAATCCAGCTATAATATTATAAGAGATAAGTGTACTTTTTGCAACCATCAGCAACAAGGCTGATTCAGTGGTTATTGGGTTGTAGAGCATCTCTGTGATAGGGATGGACCAGGTTTGCCTGCATAACTCCAGTCAGTTTAGGAGTTACAGACGTTTAAAGGTCAGTAAAAAATTTACGATCAGCCTTGCAGCTGATCATATGATATTATTGTAGTGTGCACTGTAGCTACGTGAACAGTACCAAAACTGACATGAACTGCTAGTCGGCTTAGGAGATACAGCTAGGAGTTATGCAGGCAGACCTGGTTCATCGCCATCACAGAGATGCTCTATACCCCATAAACACTGAGTCAGCCTTGCAGCTGATGGTTGCAAAAAGTACACTTATCTCTTAGTCTATAAGTTTTAATATTCGTGGTTCGTAGTTTTACAACCCGAACACAGAATAGAATAATAGTACTATTTACGGTAGTAATTATCATTAGCATCCTTTTAAACTAAGAGTCTACCCATCAAACTGAACAACTTTTACTATAGGAGCAAAAAGATTGGAGCAAAAAAATCATCAGCTGTTGCATACATTTGAGTCGAGTAGGCATTGCAGTTTAGTATGGACAAGCTGACTTTTTTTTTGCTCCGATCGGTTTGCTCCCATAGTGAAAGTTGTTCAGTTTGATGGGTAGACTCTTAGTTTAAAAGGATGCTAATGATATCAATTTCACCCTGTATACTAACACACGAAAGTTATGGTTGTCTATTGACGAGTAACCATGCATGTCGTGCAGGAGGCGATGGTTCGATCCTGGTCCAGGACGACTCGTACCAATAAATATTTCTGACTATAATTACGTACGACTCGTACCATTGACTTTTCGTTGAAGGAAAATATCGTAAGGAATCTGCATGCTTCAATTTCGAGGCATGTATTGTACCCACTGTCCATTAAGGTAGCGATGGGCTCAGTCCCCGTCGCACCGCACAGAGTTTCGTCGATGTTCGGAGTTTTTTTTAATACCTCTGACTACCCTTTCGCAGAAATATAGTCGTGAGCATATGCATGCATACTAAAACACCAACAACATAGTTTAAGCGGTATTTTATCTCAAGCGTTGTTATGACTCATGCTCACACGTAAGAAAGATGTCAAGCGTCCCGAAAGACAAGATAAGCATTTGGTCCTGGCCCTGTACCCGGAGTTTTTATTTTCGATATATCTCGACCGTTTCGGTCTGAACTTCATTCTAATAGAGTTGACATTGGAACAAAAACGTTCACGCAATTGCAAAGTTTGAATGTCCGGGTAGAGTCCCTGGATAGTAGGTGTAACTCCGTTAAGCCAGGTCAGAGTCCTGTCGAGGCGGCTTTAAAATTCATTGACAGCAAATCGACAACTAACTTGCTTCCTTTAATCTGTACTAACCTGCCTGCCTGGACTGGGCCTGCGCGGTTCAGTAGGGCCCACTCCCTCTTACTAATATTATTCGTGAAAGGAGGCCTTTACCCAGCACTGGGATTCTACTCGATATAACGTACTATTTTATGATTTATATATTCATAAAGTACAGCCAATATTTGATCCGTACATCCCTAAGGACATTGGTAAAAAGGTTGTTCATCGTATTTATTTGGAAATTCTATAACTATACTTAGATATGCATTTCTCTTGGGGAGCACTTGAAGATCTATTTACGACGATTCCATTACAGCCTCTTTTAAAATGTATTTTGTTTCATTTAATCGAATAGCGTTTAAACTTAGGTTATTATTAGTTCGTTTTAATATAAAACGAATTTGCCTCTATAAAGCTAATGCCACACTGCATTAAAATAGGTCGTTATATCTGTTATACACTTATTCTTTATTTTCCAACCTATATCATTCCACTGATGATTCGTTTTCATAAATTTTTCTTTTGGGTCCATAATTTTTTGAAAACCTTTGTTCAACTGTAGTGACATCTACCAAATTATTGATATAATTATGGATATATATTCATGAACAACTTTGAACGATAAATCGATAATTATTGATATCCAAATGTCGTCTCTTCTCCAGTCGTGTTCTTGTTTTTCTCTTCATCAAATTCGATTTAATTTATAAATTTTGTCAAGACAAACCAAACAGTATTAACAACTGTAAAATCTCATTCTCGAAATTGCTCCATTCACCACAGATTGTAAACCAATTACGAAGAATTTAATGTCTTCTCTTTATACACATTCTTATCGGTGCGGTGGTACTAAGCTTACTCGAGAGTAATAAAGTCATTTGTTTGTTCCTCTCCCTTGCAAGCACTTTAATTTTTTGTACAATATTTTGAAACACACAGGGTCCTTTTAAATATCAAACATCAAACTGAACAACTTTTTCTGAAAAAATCTGCTTTCCCATGCATTTGGCTCGAGTAGGTTTGCAGTTTTGTGTGAACGAGCTGATTTTTTTTCGCGATTACGATGTTGGTGCCGTTGAGAAAGTGGTTTAAGTGTCAGCATATTAAGAAGGACCCTTTATAATGTAGGCACATTCGTGGCCGTCCATTGCCGTCCATCCATTTTTACTAAACAATTTATACAGAAATGAATGAATGGCACATGACGACTAAAAATTGAACTTTCATCAATGGATTAGATTTAGGACATAAAATCGAAAACAAAAGCAACAAAACGTGCTAGTGTTCTATTCTATTCCATTCCAAATTTTCAAAGTTTCTTTTTAATTTTACGAATGCCATGAAATATTTAAAAAAATGTCTGTTCTTTCAATCTTTAATCCTGCCGCGGTTATTTTAATTCATCAAAATTTAATAACATTTGAGTCTATCAGAACAGAACTGGAACTTTCCATCATAGTATTATACGTACTTACCTTCAATCTGATCAATTTAGGATTATTGCTAAGTAAGCCGATTTATTTTTGCTCAGAGACAACCTAAGGCTGGCTTGCACCAAAAGGTATTTAAGCTTAAACTTGTTGAAATATGATGCTGATGTCATTATTATGATCAGTCAGAGAGACTGAGCGTTCAGTAAATACGTTTCGGAGCAAGCCTAACACTCAATTGCTGAAACGCTTAAAGTTAATCCTCCATTACATCTCTTGCTGTTACATTTTGTCTTGGTCACGTAGTAATAGCTAATAAGAGAATTAATGGAGGAATGACCCTAATGAGCGTTTCTGCAACTGACCGTTAGTGTAATAGCATCGAGCATTTAACTTTTACAGCGAGTTTGGGTAGTAACACATTAGTCCTTGCAAACTATCTTTTGTTTGTTCGTCGTTTGTCTCTGTCCCGGTGCCAGTATTGTTGGCCATAAATATGTTCCCGTGAAACTACAAATTGCGCGGTTTATTGGAGATGGGGAATTGGGAACAAATTCTGCTGCTACCCGGACCATTTGCTTGGTGTTTTTGAGCACCAATTTTTGTTGGCAACCAATACTTTTGTGATTCGATTCTAGACTAATCTCTCAAGCATCGAAAATTTGTTACAAAATATTACGTAACTTGTCAAGGACACGTCCTAACAGTATGGTGCCTCTCAAATGATTTATGATTGCAAATATCGGCACTTCGACATCGATATCTTTGTTGTGAAACACTCCTAGCGCTGTGCCGAATTCGTGCTACAAAACCTAGTATATTCAAAGGTCTAGTATGATTTATGCGAACTAGATGATAAACATGGATGGAATCAGAGATCGCCGAAGTGAGTCGAAGTGGAAAATGTGTTGATCCGGTTTTATCGCGATATACATGTAATTGTTGTTGCGAGAGGTTATTGTTTTATACGTTGAAAAGGAAGAAGCAAAATGCTGAAGTAAAACTTGAATTCCAAGATACGATAAAACACTTAATAAATTAGCAACCAAGTTTACCCGTGGGTATTCTTCCACGATGAAGAAGTTATAATTTCTTAATTGCCTAGCGATTTAATTGTTTCCATTTCTTATGATATTTAGCTAGTCTTTAATATTCTGCGTTCGTACGTTTCGATAATGTTTCAGGATAATTTTGTTAAAAGCCATTAAATGTGACATTAATTTTAATTGTCTTGTTTGAAAAAAAAAACCTTTTTGACCGATTTTTAAATAAAAGTTTTTTTAATACAAAACATTCAGCTAGTTTATTACTGTTTTTATTTTGATTATAATCAGTTTGTTCGAGTCTAATGAAGGAATAGGTAATTAGACCAATCAATAGATTGAAGATAAGTTTATTTTTAAAATGTTTGTCTATCCATTATTAAAATGTTATTGATATAATTAAAGGTACCTACCTTATATTGCTGCTTGCATTGAAGTTGCGCTACAAAAATCAGTTTTCTTTTCGTACAAACAGAATCATTTTTCGGTATTTAACGAAATGACTATGATTTTTTGTCCTGCATTCATTTTTAAAATTATTTACTAAATCACTAAATTTTGTCAAGCCTCAATAACTATTTTAAATATGTATTTAAAATATTATACCTAAGACGAATCCTAGAAACAATAAATATCAGCTAATAAGCTGTTCTAGTATTTAGCAGATTACTTTGTTCAAAAACACATTATGCATTCTCGCAAATAAATAAAAAAAAACCTCACACATGTTCACAAAGCAAAAGGTGGCAAAAGGTAAGTTACGCGTATTATCATGAAAACAATAATACATAACGTCACTTTGTAGGATTTTTTAAATTATTCTTACGTCCTCGACAATCATCATTAGCCTATATACGTTCCAAGGTCCCACTGCAGGATACAGGCCTACCCTGTTAGTATCCAATATACATATTAATCTATGCCTGTTAGTCCACTACGCGTGCTACGGATTGGTAGACTTCACATACGCATCGGAATTTCTTCTTCAACGTATGCAGGTTTCCTCGCTGTGTTTTCCTTCCCCTTTTGAGAGCAGTCGGTATTACGTAAGCACATAAGTTAGAAAACCCAAAAAAATGGCCCGATGGCCGATGGGGCGTACCGGAAAGCGCAGTGTGGGTAGAAGCTGGTGAAGGCGGCGGGAACCCGTTGGATGAGGGCAGCGCAGGACCGGTCGTTATGGCGAGCCATGGGGAGGCCTATGTCCAGCAGTGGACGTCCATCGGCTGAGACGATGATGATGATAAGTTAGAAAAACGCATTTGGTATATTATAGCATGTCATCCGTGGGGATTAGAACTTGGACCTCAAGATTGAGTTTCCATATCTCTCCCCAACGCGCCACCGATGTTCTGTCCTCAAAAATATCTCAGAACACAAAAATATGCCACCTCTGCCAAATAATATACCTCATCATAGGCGTCAAAATCCGCGTCCTCTCGCCATACATCACGCGGGCGTTGCGGTGACGTCGTTGGAACTAATCGCGCGGAACTAACAAACGATACGAGATAGAATACAACGGCAACGTGTGCAATAGATTTTGGTAATACGCGGCCGCGTTGTGGGCTTTATCAACGTGTGATTGTTACGCCGCTGGAAATAAAAGGTTTTGCTTTTATTATACTTTTTGTTGGATTTTTTGGTGTTCGATTTTCAGAATGAATTTTTAGTTTTAGCTTTTAAATTATTTTTGGAAAGCTTTATAACCGAGCACATGATCATCTTCGAGGGACGAGACGCAGGCTGGAATTCCAACCTTATGTCGTTGACCTACCAGCAATTCGCACGAAGAAGTTTGCTTCTTCTTTTATAATGCGCACGGCTAAGGAGTGGAACGCACTTCCTGCGGACCTGTTCCCTGAGCAATACAACCTGGGCCTCTTCAAGGCGAGAGTGAATAGGCATTTTTCTAGGTAAGCATGCTACATCAGGTGAGATTGGGGTCAAATGTTTACCTATCAAACATGAAAAAAAAAAACTTGAAAAGACATCATTTTAATCAAGTCATCTATCTATACTTATAAAAGAGTTCCGTGATTGACTGACTGACAGAAAACGCACAGCCTAAACTGCTGAAGATAGAAACATGAGGAATATATATACAGAAGATGTAGGGGTGCATTAAGAAAAGATTTTTCGAAAATCGAATCCTAAAGGGGTAAACCGCGCGAACGAAGTCGCGGGTCAACAGCTCGTTGATTTATAAAATACACTGGCCTGCAAAACTAAGTATCACACTTTTAAAATTGCAAAAACTTTTTCAGTACACAAAATATACTTTGGAAATAAAAAGGATCGAAAAAGAGTTTAATTTACAAAGAGTATTTACAATAAAAGCTGATAGCATTTGCAATAAAACGTTTTTTATTTTAAATCTCTAATTTCTATAGTTTAGAAAAAATTGAAATATTAAAAGTGTAGTACTTAGTTTTGCAGGTCAGTGTAGAAAGCTAGAAATAGGAAAAAATATTGTTTCCAGTACAATAGTTAATAAAATTGTTGCTTGCTGAAATTAAAATTAATAGCAAGTATATTTTTAGTACAAACACAAACAAGATGCTTTCAAATCTTAAAAGCTCCGTTTCCCAAGCTTTTAACATGCACTAAAAGGATACACAAAGAAAAAAAAAGAACTTGTTCATTCGGCGGAATGCCAATGAATAGTTGCGAAATAAATCTTGCGTATGTAGATATGTACCTACACAGACATCTGCCCCAGAATCCAGAATTCAGTTGCTAGGTTTCGTTCCTGATGTAATTCCGCAGATTTCACCATTTCCGTACTTACTACCTTAGCCATAAGGTTTATGTTTCAGGACAACGTGTGTGGAATGAGCGTTGCTGCTGGTGTAAGTTATGGCCAATAAGCGGGAGGCATATATTATTCCTGTAGGTTTGATTCCAGTCTAGATTTGTAGGCTGATGATATGTATTTCAGGTAGTTTATGTCGTGTACAGGTTTATAGGTTCAACTAATAGAGTAGATCATTTTCCTATCCTAACCTAACTGCCGTGGAGCCAAAAGAAGTTAAAGCTGTTGACTTGTGAGAATTCTTTGAACTAAGGCCAGTGCTCCGTCATTCGCGTTTGACAGCTGCGATAAGTACTCATGGCGCCTTGTATTGTATCTCATGAGGTACAGGCTGTCGCGCATTGACATAAGGCGAATTTTAGTTCGTAATTTCTGAAGCACAAAGTTCGAAATTTAAAAAAGCGCGTGAAATCGGGAGAGTACGTCATCTGTTACGATAGTCTACTATTGAATAATCTGTGTTAAGGCGCATCGCTCACTGCTAATGCTGCGTCTCGTCGAGTTGCAATCGAGGCGGGGCGTCAAGGCACAGAAGGGTTGAAACGCAAGTATTCGTCTTCTTTCACTCATTCCTTCCTGTGTGCAAAGACAATACAAAAATGCGGAGGAGCGGCTGCATCAAGGCGGTGCTGTAAGTTGCGTCCGCACCCCGACTCCGCTGCGACCGTCCTTGGACTTTTTCAGCAAGCGTTGGCATTTAATTCCAAGTAAATCATACAGGTCATCGCTTGCTGTACAGCAGGCCAGGTTCTGCCGTACAGGAGGCGATGCTTCGATCTCCGTCCAGGCCGACTCCACCAATAATTTTTTTGGAAATCAAATACAATTTCTAACACCACTGGCTTTTCAGTGAAGGAAAACATCGTGAGGAAACCTGCATGCTTCAATTTTGAGGCATGTATTGTACCCACTGTACTCTATTATACGTGGTGACTTACTCCCCGTCACCCTGGACAGATTTTCGGTACTACTAGTGAAACGTGGACTTATTTATTTATTTTCATTTATTGAGAAAATCAACAGCCATATTTAAACAAAGTACTTAAAGTTTACTAACTATAACATAAGCCAATTATAGGTTTCCTTAGAGTACTAGTACATAATAGTTTGAAAACAACACATCATAAGGATGTGAGCGATTAAGAAGTTGGTTTAAGGTATATAATAATGGATGTTCTGAGGTTTCAGGATATCTCTGATTACCCGGGGAATATAATCATGTGCGTATGATATGCTATGCTAAATCATAGAGGAGACATGACTCTTAAGCGCCAACTTCTCGACCGTGTCTCGACTCCTGATTCTGTGAGCAATCGGCCTCTAAATTGATATTTTTTCTTTGTGAATGCTAGGCATCATGTTATGCGGAATAACATAGAGCGTCGGGGGCTATGCCGCATTTAACCCCAACGTGTTCATGCTACTAATATCACGAGCACCGCTACCACCACTTCCATAACAAAATCTATCTATACTTCTTTTCGCTCTATATCTTTGCTTTTATAGCCAAAGTGATAGCGTTACATAGTTACTGGACTAATACAATGCCATCGAAGCCGGCAGAAAACTTTTATCTGGTTTAACAAAATAAAAGCTTTTGCGCTAGAGGAACAAAAGAGTGGTCAGTGTCCATATTCAGTCATGTAAGATAAAAGTCAGCAAGTATTTTATTGGGCTTTTTTTAATAGAAAAACACCATCTGCAAGTACAACGGTAATGGGAATATGCTCTTGAGCGAACCTACTTGATCAATGTGCCCTTGTAACTGCCTCCGTGGTCTAATGGTTATGAGCATTGGCTCTCGACACGGAGGTCGTGGGTTCGATTCTCACGGGGGCAGCTAGTGAAATGTCACTTTGTGCGTTTTTCCCCAGTTGGTTAGGACATTGCAGGTTGAATCGCCTGATTGTCTGAAAAAAGAAATGATTCCGTGCTTCGGATGACACGTTAAGCCGTTGGTCCCGGTTACTATCTCTGGTGGTAGTAGCCTAGTTGTGTTACATAAAAACCACGTGAGAGGCCGTAAGGCGGTGTGAAAAACTCTGACACCAGGGCTCTGCCCACACGATAAGAAGAAGAAATGTGCTCTTTTAAACGTTCCGTACAATAAAATGATTGTAAGTAAAAGAGGTCAATTTACCAGAATTTTCAGGCAAATATTTATAAACAAGATGTAAAATTAAATGCCTTACATATTAAAAAGGTTGCTTCAGATCATCAAACTGAACAACTTTCACTGTGGAACCACGTCTAAAACGTGAAAAAGTTGTTCTATAGAAAACATCAATGGCAAATGCCTTTGTGGAAGTGTGGATTTTTTCGCGATTAAGATGTTGGTTGCTCCATAGTGAAAGGTGTCACACACACACCCTCTCGCTTTGTTTCAATTGTACTAGTTCGTAACAACATTATTTTGTTTATTGTTAAGGATTCCCAATCGCAGACCTCGCGTATCAGGCTTGCCTCGTTTTTGGTCTACCGTTTAATGTAATAGTTTTAAGCAAAAGTTAAAAATAAACATTTATTTTATTTATCTTATCTTATCTTGGTAAGTTTGATGGTCTGAAGCACCCCTATTTGATATTGTATACATTTAATTTTACACCATTTATACTTTCACTACACAATCATCAAAGCTCTGCATTGGATAAAATGCATATTATATCTTACTAGAGTTTACCAGCGAACGTCCGAACAAATTATGTACCAGATTTTAAGTCAGATAATAAGCTATCAAACAAAAAAAGTTTCATCAAAATCGGTTCAGTAGTTTTTGCGTGATGCTGTTACAAACAAACAGTCAAAAAGACAAAAATTCTAAAAAAGGTTGATTTGGAGTCCGGGATACGTAAAAACCATATCGTAATTTTTTTCATGTAAATATCTTCAATGTACAGACACACTACTGTCACAGTTGTATAATAGTTAAGTTATCTTAACTACACAACAAGAACAGGTGTTTTTTTGTAGCTTAGGTTATCCTAAGCAAGTCAGTGTGGGTAGCAAGCCCTGTAGCCGTAGTACGCCAACCCGCGATAGCCGTGATATGGCTATATCACGTCTGCTGGAGAGAGGCGATTGTGCTAATTTAAGACATCCAAGTTCAATCCTAATTCAATTTTAGTTCTAATCACATTGCAATCAAATAACAATTCAACTGTGCTGAATTTGGCATCGCGCTTAACTTTATGTGACAGCCTTTAACGTCTGACAATCTGTCAAAACGGCTCTAACGGCTGTCAAATTAATAGTGCAAAACCGAATGTGTTGAAAGTTGTGGTTCGCACGCGGTCTAATCGTGGTTCAGTTGAGATTTATTTAGCGCGATTGCTCTCCAGGGCCCTGTTTAATAAACGCGACAATTGACAATGACAATTCAGAGAACATTGCTGGTTACTAATGAAACTAAATTTGCATTGCTGCATGGGTCCTAGCACACTAAATTACTTAAATAGGGCCTTGGTGTCAAAGTTTTTCAAACCGTTTAGACGGTTTGACCGGGCCTCTGACGTGGCTTGTATGTAACGACTACTACCACCACAGATAAAAACACACTAAATTAACATTTCACTAGGTGTCCCCTGTGAGAATCGAATGCATGACCTCCATGTCAAGAGCCCATGCTCTTAACCAACCACGGAGGCAGTAAAATACCTGTAATTATAATTAATATGATTCAGAATTACTTTTCAAAAACCCTTTGACGAAAATCCTTCAGAAAACGAAATTTTATTTCTGTAATTTGATAAACTTTGAATTCCACCTAAAAACGAAATTACAATTTGATCAAAGTACCTCCACGTGAGCAACTCTTCGTTTAATATTAATAATAATGTTATATGTATAATTTGATAAGTATCTACTCTACGAGATTACGTAAAGCTGGGTGGAATCAAGAATTAATTAGGTAAAATTTAATGTAAAATGGCTTTGTTAGGAATCCAAAAAGCCGTTTCAAGCAATATTCCGTTACTTATTTCTTCTTCTTATCTTGTGGACAGCAAGCCTTGGTGTCAGAGTTTTTTTGAACTCCGACGTGGTTTTTATGTAACAACTACTACCACCAGAGATAGGAACCCGGAATAACGGCTCAACGTGCCATCCGAAGCACGGAATCAACTTTTTTTTTGGGTCTCCATTATATCGTGTGTATATTGATAATTGAACTTTATCTACACGGGAGAGACAAGATATTTTAGTAGAGGGGGTATAACTGCTATCCTTTGTTCGACATTATATTACACGCCTCAAAATTGAAGCATGATTGTTTCTTTATAATGTTTTCCTTCACCATAAAGTCCTTGGTGATTATCACAAGTCTGATAAAAGATGGAATCGAAGTGTCACCCTCCACCACACCCTGTTTATCTTCGTACTTGCAAGAAAGGACTAGCATGTGTATGATGAGTAAAAGTGAGACCACTACTAACTGTCTTCGACCTCCCTTACAGCCGAGAGGGGGTGAGATCGAAATTGTTGGGGGCAGAGTGTATGTACTGTACGACGTGTACTCTTTCCTTGTGCTATGTAGTCATCATCATCATCTCAGCCGATGGACGTCCACTGCTGGACATAGGCCTCCCCCAAGGATCGCCATAACGACCGGTCCTGCGCTGCCCTCATCCAACTGGTTCCCGCCGCCTTCACCAGGTCGTCTTTCCACCGTGTGAGAGGCCTACGCTTTCCGGTACGCGGTCGCCACTCGAGAACTTTTCGGCCCCATCGGCCATACGTTCTGCGAGCAATGTGCCCCGCCCACTGCCACTTTAGTTTAGCAATTCTTTGGGCTATGTCAGTTACTCTGGTTCTTCTGCGGATCTCTTCATTCCTGATTCGATCTCGCAGGGAAACTCCGAGCATAGCCCTCTCCATTGCTATGTAGTAGTAGATACTCATTCTTATACTGTCCTTGTGCCCTGTACGGAACTTTTATTGAATCGCCATTTTATTTATTTCATCCTAATGCCACATCAGATGACATATTACGCATAAAAGATCCTATTTCAGTCAAAAATTTTATGCGATATAAGACATCAATAAACGTGACACCGAAAATAAATTGCCTTTCTTTCGCCATAATGCGCCTCATGATGGCCGTAACGATGAAATCCTCAATAAGTGATCGTTTAACGCAAGATGTCTTGAAAAATAAAGATTTCATTCCTAACTCCTTTTGTTGTTTCTCTAAAGTTGTAATTCAATCAAGATTCACTCCTACGTTTTTTAGATGGTATAATGCGACTAGTATTAGCTATTCGCCCAGACAAATCATCATCATCATCATCATATCAGCCGACAGACGTCCACTGCTGGACATAAGCCTCCCCCAAAATGGGGGGATTTGCCATAATCGCCACGCTTGGCATGCGGGTTGGCGATCGCAGTTGGATTGAATGTGTGTACTCAGAGGATACTGTTGCCCATCCTCCGGTAGATCCCTAAGTCGCCTTTTACGACACCCAGGAGGAAATGGGATGGTGCTATTCTTAACCGACACCACACGGTAATACCAGACAAATACTGCATAAGAAACCTAAAAAAAACATCTTGAAAGAGTATACTGTTCAGTCGAAAAAGAGAAAGCGATCGTCAATTTCGTCTACAGCAGAATTGTACACCTTTTACAGGTATCTTGTCTCCTATTGGAAAATATGATACATTTTTGTCGAGTGTATTTGACTGAAGCTTTCTCGTCTTGTATAATATTTCTCCTCAATCAACATTTTGTTTTTGGCTAGGACTAAATAATCATCACATTCAAACCCTCGTAGTTTAAGTGGTGTTTATTTTATGTCTAAACTATCGTATAACTGTAACAGGAAGTTTGTCTGTACATTGAAGATATTAACAAAAAAAAGTTACGATATGGTTTTTAGGTATCCCTAGTTCCATATCACCATTTTTATTATTTTTTATATGTCTGTTTGTTTTTTTGTGTGTTTGTTTGTTTGAACGAGCATCACGCAAAAACTACTGAACCTATTTTGATGAAACTTTTATGTTTGATAGCTAATGATCTGACTTAAAATCTGGTATATAATTTGTGCGGACAAAGTCGCGGGTTAACGCGCGTACCATTATAAAGTTGGATTTTTGGTAATAAATAGTTCTATAAATAAACAGGTACCTACCGCACACTATCCAGTTGCTCAACCTGGCGTAGTGCTGTAGCTCTATTCTTGCTACAATATACAAGGTCTAAAAAATTTGGTGAAACTATTTTAAGGGGATGATCAGACCATCAAACTGAACAACTTTCTCTATGGGACCAATATCGAAATCGCGAAAAAAAAATCAGCTCTTCCATATAAACATACTTAACCTAAATGTATGGGACAGCAGATTTTTTTTTCGCGATTTCTATTTTGGTCCCATAAAGAAAGTAGTTCAGTTTGATGGTCTGATCATCCCCTTAAAATAGTTTCACCTAATTTGGTTAGACCTTATATATTGTAGCAAGAATAGAGCTAGAGCACAACGCCAGGTTGAGCACCTGGATAGTGTGCGGTAGGTACCTGTTTATTTATAGAACTATTTATTTATCTTATTCATCTCTCGTCGAAGTAGTTCCTATCTATTAATAGATGGTGTTCATTCCGTCGTCCCACAAAAAATCCAGATATTCCTATTTTTTTTATTACCTAACTCAAAATTTTTCTAGTAACTCCAAATGCGTATACACGTGCATTGGTCGTTTCAAACAAATTATGTTCTGATACGAGGCAGTGCTGTGGCCGTATTCACGAGTTTCAGCTATTTTTACCGTTCCACATTGTTTGATATCTGTTTTTCGGATTGTTTTGTAAAAGTTCCCGCTTTCCCCTCTTTAGTTAATTTAACGGTATGCTGGGATTTAATTGTGCATAATTTTCGAGCGATGTCCGAATGTTTGTTTTTGTTATGTGATATTTCAAGCAGGCGTTCTAACTACGCTACGAAGGGAAATTATTCTGCTGCATATAATATTTATCATTTTGTTGTAAATATGTTTGCTCTCCTGTAAGAAGCTTTGAAGCTAGCATGTTGAATTTGGCCATGTTTTTATAGCTATATTCGTATTTATATTGTGTGCATTTATTGTTCACGTAATAGCCCAGTCATTTTACGGTTTGAGTCGGGACTAATTAGTAATTAACATTTTTTTTTCGGTATAATATTGAAGAGCCAATTTGAGCCTTGAAATGTACCAAAATAAGAAAAAAAATCACGTCAGCAACAGTTCCAATTTTAAAATTTAGCTATTATCTTGTTCTAATAAACCTGATGGTAAATTTTTTTTTCACATATTTTAGGCTTTACCATTAAACATACTACAAACATGGTGTGAATATTTTGGTCTACTTAGATGGTTTTGAAAAAAAAAATCGTATTTTCTAATAAGTACCCACCTCATTTTTTTAATTTCATTGCCTATTTTATTGCTCAAAAATAATTTATATTGTTAAATCTATGTCAAATGAGTGCATTGATATTAATAATTTAAAATCCTTCTGGGACACACAATTTTGATTTCTATTTTGCGTAGCGATTTTTTTAATATGCTTTAAGATCCTTTTGCCACTTAATGGTTCCGGTTACAGTTTAAAAGTCCAATTAGTAATTACTCCCTACCCCGCCTAACAAAACTCCGTAAAATGACTGGGCTTTAAACATTATCGTTCAAACATATACTTAATATGCGGATTGGAACACTTATGGACATTACATTTATGTTATCTATAAATCTATATTAATACATTTCCAGAAAGAAAGAAGAAAGAAAGAAAATACTTTTATTTGTAAACACCACAAAACAAAGAACATTGAATAAAATTGTAAACTAGGTGTGGATGTGTGCAGTATATTGAAGGATTATGGAAATATATTAATTGAGGGCGTTTAAGATAGGTAATGGATAGAGAGCGTTTTAATAAGTTTTGTCTGTCTGTCTGTATATCTGTTTGTTTGTGCACGCATCAGTTAAAAATGACTATACCAATTATTGAGGAGTTTTCATAAAATCAAAGAGCTTACGCTGGATTAACATTTAGGCTTTATTTTATTGCAATCGGTGCATTCAATCAAAAACTATGAGTTAAAAATCTCCGTGAATCTATTCAAAGGAAAACAATAATACAATATCGACACGTAATACAATTCTCAGAACTATCTTTTATTAAAGCCTCAAACCTTATATGATCTGATAAAAACGAGAAGTGACGTAGGTATACTTCCTCGTAGGAAAAACTTTCTGAGACGAAGGTTCATCATAGTCAGAAAGGTACCGATAGAAATGAAATAGGATCCCTTATGAGGAAAGTTTTTTAACTAGTTTTTTTATCATAAAACATGCCTATCGAAGTTTTGTGAAGGCCGTTTATAAGGAAGGGAATTGACAAGTGTAAGCAATAGTCCTTGATATCAACTTGTGAAGTGATTTCACTTCAATTTGACACTTATATTCTGACAACATCGCTTTTTAGCGATAAGACCGCCTTATTTGTACCATAATTATTTTTGTGACCTGCTCTGTACTGTATTTATGTGTTTGGTGTAAATAAAGTATATTTCATTCATTCATTCATTCATTCATTTCATTCATTCATTCATTCAACATTTGAAATGGATATCATCATTATAATTATCATAACTGGCGGATCTGAAACAGTAAACTTGCAGTATCATGTTCCTAAAAGACATGTTTTGAAATATCCAAAGTGATCGACGAAAATCGAATTTGATAACTCTTGAACAATGGATTAGTTTCTATAACCGCAATTCTAGACAATAATACTGTACTACCGACCCGCCCCAGCTTCACATGGGTACACAAACCTTCCCCGTGGATCAGTCTAACTATTATTAAAAATCTTACCAAAATCGCTACAGTAGTTTTCGAAATGAGCCTATACAGGATTACAGACAAACGAGACAAAAAAAATTGCGGCGGAAATTACTTTAAATTATAATGAAAAATATAGGGATACTGATGAACTGATGGTTCCACAAAAATACATTAAAATGCCGTTTTGACATTTATTTATTTTATTTATGTTTTCCAACAGATGAATCACATTACAAACTCAAGAGACTACATAAAATTAGGCAAACATTGTGTTCATCTGATTACAGGCTACCGCAGCTAATATAACGTACACATCCGATACGTTCAAGATATAAACCAGGATCTGATGGTCGGCATAGTGTAAGACACCATTTGATCCGATAGAGCGATGACCTAAGACCAAGGTATCCCAACGGCTCAAAAATTTGTAGGTGCAAAATGTTCCCCCTCGAAATGGTAGCGACTGGATGAGGGACCGAAGATAGAGTTTTGTGGCACGCCTTGGGAGAAGCCTATTTATGTTCAGCATTGGATGATGATAGGTTGATGATGATGAAATATCTAAATATCAGACCACTAAGCAACCATTGATAACTCTATCTCTGTATACTTAATGACCAGTCAAGCAAAGAATAATCATTTTTCCTGAATAAAAAAAGGCATCTAACTGCTCCTTACAAATTCACCCCTAACTCAACTAACGGAAGCAGTAAATGTATATAAGAATATTGCACTAGCTACAGCCTAGTCGTTAATTAAGGCCGACGACATTATTTTGCTGTACTCTCGGCACAACGCATCAACGCAGCTCGTTAATTCTGTGGGACACACTGCCAGTTATGTTGTAGCAAGTAGCGTCAATGTTTAACGCACGTCTGTTTATGGCACTAATGTAAGCTCACGACTGTAAATTAATTTGGGGGTAATCAGAAACATTGCTACAGCAACAATAATAGTTATACTAAAAAGAAGCAGATAATTATGTTACTAGCGCGCGCAAAGTGAAGGCTCGAAAAAGACCCAATTGGGACGTCTTTCAATAGTTCGCGTCAAGCAATGTTACTAACGAAACGGCTGTGGCGCGGCACAATTAGACGCGCCATTTTCTATGAAGGTAGCATTTATGTTTCTTTACAGCTACCAACTATCTTTTTTAAAGCTTAGTTTTGTATCAAGGCTTACTTTCAGCATATTGAAACTTCATTATATTCATTATTAGGACAAATTACCTAAATAATTTACTGTTCAATGAATAATTACTAAGTATTTATAGTTATAAAGGAAACCTTTGTCCAGCAGTAGTGGAGTTTTGTGGCGCGATTTGGGAGAAGCTTATGTTCTGCAGTGGATGATGCAGATGATGATTGAGTCCAGTAGTTGACATAATTACGTTATAGGTAACGAGACCATACGTCCCGCGATTTGAACGGAACTGTCCCGGTTTCCGGTCATCCGTCCCGGTGTCGCCGAGAAAAGCTACGGGACGCAGAATTGTCCCGGTGTCAAATAATCTTAGCACAGTCTCCGTTAGGGTCGCACTATCGAATACATCCCTATTCTTACTGGTTTTTCTACACAACTTCTAATTACAATTAATTATGTTTCTCATTTTTTCATCGTGGTCTGTTTACGTCAATTAATAAGTGGCAATTTGTAATGTTACCTCTTACCTATTGACACTCTTACCTTTGATTGTAAATGTTTCCGCTTACCTATGATTACCTTTGATTGTAAATATTATCGTCCCAATTAGAGTAAAATGAAAATGGTCACGTATATTTCCAACGTGGTGCTTTTTAATGTGGCGTCGACATATAGGCTCTTCTTCTTGCCTTTGCTTCTTAAGAGCCTATGTCGAAACATAATTGAAGCGAAATGGGCGTGTGATAGCTTATATTACTGCCTGATGCGAGAAAAAGAGATGGGGCGGCGCGCGCGCCAGAAACGACGCAAGCGTAAAACTAACTTTATTTAATTGTGATTGTACTATTTATGTAAATTCAATTCTGCTCTAATCAAAATTTGTAAAATATCTCTCTTTATTAAATCAAGTCTCGTGTTTCTATTATTCACCGTTAAGCAGTTCCAAGCGTTTATCGATAAAGACGGAGGCTACTTTGGCTTGTTTTTCTATTGAGAAAATGTGACTTAATTGTGTTTTGGCTCTAATCAAAACTTCAATTATATGTTCAATTTACACATATCATCTAATCATACTAGCCTCTTAAAATTATTAAACGCCTCATTTAAATGTGGGTATTTTAGTGAAGTTTATGTGCTTTTAAAAATACAAATCTTTGTAACTATTAATGAAAATAACTTACAATACCTATCTAAGCTCTTTGTTTATTCAAACAAAATCTGCAAGTGTAATCCAAAACGCCCCAGCTAAATCTATTTACACATATCAACATGCTTATACATACTTAATCTGACATTATGCAAATGTTCTCTCGCCGAACGTAACGACAATAAATCACAAACATACACAGGCCGACAATCACCGTACTCCATTTTCATTTCATATAACAAGTCCCCTGGCATCACTCTTGTTTCTTAATCTTTAGTACGAAAATAAATTGATTTCTGAGACTTCGTGTGTAGAACGAACTGAAGATTACGACTTACTCTTCTCTTTACCCATGGGTCTCTTCAACGAAGAATAAATATGTAATAATGATTTGTTTGGGCTACAGAATAAAGATTTTCATAGAATTGCATGTTTCTGATTTGAAACAGCAACCGCTTTGTCATAAAATATTAATAGCGCTGTGATTTCCTTTCACATTCACCTAGATTGATAGTTTGTGATTTGATCTGGATATTTCTAGAACATTTTATTTTTGAAAATGCTCCTTTTTCATGAATTCATGGTACAAAAAAGTGAGCCTTGGACCCCAAAAGAGATTATGGTTGTGGATATTTATGTTTTTTTATACAATAACGTTAAAATAATATTACTAGAATATTATACTACCTAAAAATTCTTCAAGAACACTCATCGAATAATGATGGCTTTGTCAAAAAATGCAAAAGATTTGGGTTCATTTCATGACATTATTTTATTTCATACATGAGCTTCTATTAATACTAAATGAAAATCTGTTAAATGGCCGAATAGGTAGGTAGGTAATTATTTTAAATTAGAATAAATCACAGTTGAATTTTTAAATAACCTGACCTGGTTTATAAAATTGTTATGATCGTTTTAGAAAAATGAATTCGGTGATACTTCTAATATTCGAACGATATTTTTTTAAACCCAAGAGACTCTAATTATTTCACCTAACCTGTCATAAGTAATGCTTATACACACGGCGACACATCAAGCTATACAAAACCAACATAAGCTGACTGCGCGTAGGTCGAGTAACGTATAGCATCGCGCGGCCAGCTTATGTTGGTTTTGTATAGCTTGATGTGTCGCCGTGTGTACCTTGTACTCAAGATTTAATGAAAAATTAGATGAACGCATGTCAAAGCACCTGGTTTATTATGCTTGAGTAGGTATAGCACACTTCACTAATTAGTGCTTGTCGACGGAACAAACACACCGACAACATCATGCACTCAAAATGGAAATGAAGCTGCTAATACTAATGAAACTAGTTTACTAGTACCGACACAGCATGGACTCAGCTAGCTGTTAAACTGTAAAGTTATGAAAACAAGTGAGGTCGGAGTTATTAAAATCCCTGCAGCCCAAAGAATTTAAAGACTGAATAACCGTACTACCATGAAATTATTGAGGACAATAATTAAAATCAATATTTGTTTCAGTTAAAAAAAAAATATAAACTAACTTTTTTTTTCTATTTCCAAAATGAGCAAAATCCATTTTTAGGGTTCCGTTGTCAACAAGGAACCCTTTAGCCCAGTCATTTTACGGTTTGAGCCGGGACTAATTAGTAATTGACCAAACTCCGTAAAATGACTGGGCTACCTTATCGCTTCGCCATGTCCGTCCGTCTTCCTGTCCGCGGCTTAGCTCAGAGACGCTTAGCTATAATTTCGTTAGACTGCAGTGTAAAACAATCAGCTACAACTATTTTAAGGGGATGATCAGACCATCAAACTGAACAACTTTCTATAGGGACCAATATTGAAATCGCGAAAAAAAAATCAGCTGTCCAATACATTTAGATCAAGTAGGTTTGTATAGATCAGCTGATTTTTTTTTCGCGATCTCAATATTGGTCCCACGGAGAAAGTTTTTCAGTTTGATGGTCTGATCATCCCCTTAAAATAGTTTGACCTAATTTTATTAGACCTTATATATACGAGTATAGTGACGGGCAACTACGGAAGCCAACCCTGCGCGTGGCCCGACACGCAATTTTTATTTATATTAACCTGCAGAGCAGTTTATTGGAAAGGCGTGTTCATTAGCATGCTCTAGATGTTTCTAAGTTCTGTGGTTTTCTGTCTCCATCGTTACGTTTATGTTATTACTGCGTTAAGCGAAAAGCTATAAAAGTTACAAAGATGTAGTGCACTTGGGAGTTTAGTACTAGTCGAAATGAAGTGTCGCTTAAGGTAAATAGTTTAAGTATAAAAGGATATAGTACTTACTCGGTTCGGTTCTATTCTTTTAAAAGTGCTAAGCGAGATTCTGAAGGCTTAGGTATAATATGTGTTTATATAATTTATAATTTTATATAATATGTATACCTATAAAAATAGTCATAAAGATTTGAAGTTTAATAAGTGGGCTTCAAGCTCCTATACTATATTTTATCTAAACTATTATAAAACTGTAACAGGAAGTTTGTCTATACATTGAAAAAATTTACAAAAAAAAAGTTACGATATGGTTTTTAGGTATCCCTGATTCCTTATCACCAATTTTTCTGATTTTTTGTCGGTCTGTCTGTTTGTCTGTTTGTTTGTTTGTTTGAACGAGCATCACGCAAAAACTACTGAACCGAGTTTAATGAAACTTTTTTTGTTTGATAGCTTATTATCTGACTTAAAATCTGGTATATAATTTGTGCGGACAAAGTCGCGGGTTAACGCTCGTACTATATAAATTAGTGAAGTAAAACTTCTTTAGGCGCGACTAGACAGTAACTTAGATTTTTTTCTGACGGAAAAAACGCTCAGTTTCCGCTATTCAAAAATACAAAACGTCAAACGTCAAAGAAGTTTTACTTCAATCGCGCGTTAAGATTATTTTGGTTTTGAGTCTAACTTCCATTTAAAATAAAAAGGCAAATTCTAACACAAACGTAACAAGCTTATCATGATCATGGCATACGATAATCTTTTGGAGTCATTCTGAAACCCGGAAGATTTCATTGTTACTTTTTTCTCTCCATTCCCCCCAAATTCCTCCACTATTCTCTCTTTGACTTGCGACTTGTTTACATTCGCCACAACAAATTTTATTTACCGTCCATCAGAAATTGGAGTTCTTGTTTTTTAATTGTATCTGCAACACATAAATCGGAATGTTTGTTAGTACCTGCAAAAAATAGACAACGTTGTAATACCACGTCTCACCAGGCATTCTAATTGAATTTAAAATTGGATGGCACCTTAAAAAGAAACTCATTTGCGTCCCACGTGTTATGAGATTAAACCCTTACACGCTTTGTACTACACGACTTTTATGTTATTTTACGGTCGTGTGTGTATGTTGCTTTCTAATTAACCTTAACTTGTTAGCCCGCATTGCGTTGCCTATCGTACTTTGTTTTATGTTGTTAGCTAACTTGTCGGATAAAAGTTGTTTTAGTGCGCATAAAACGGGTTCGAACAACGTCGACTGGGCAGTTTTCGAATTATCTTGTTGTAGAGGTCGATTGAAGAGAAAAGATATTACAATATTGTAAAAAAAAGTTGTATATCTTTGGTTGTAACAAAAGTAGGTTTGAGCTGATTTCATTGGATTTATATTCAATCACAAAATAAAGAATTTGCAAACTACGTTTTTTTTTAAATCGTGTCTCTATCATGTTAACCAGGGACCGAAAATTTTCGGTAACCTTAATTTAAATGTTACCTTTATCCAGGTAACAACCGATTTTAATACCGGTAACCTAAATATGACCTTCAAAAGAATGCGAGTGAGTGCGGGTAAGGGTCAGTATAGACGGAGCGGCAAAAAGCGCGCGTGCTTTTTAATAACACTGAAAAATGAACCTAATTTCTACTAATCAAAAGTACAGAATTGATTGAACAACGTCGTTGTTTTAGCGGGTGACGCAAATTTTGGAGCACCCAACAAGGGACGCGCGCACTATTTTTAGTGTTGCTACGGCATTGACCAGGTCGATATGATTAAAGGAGATGATTATTTACATTTTATTGCACCCAAATGGTTTAAGTTTACGTTCACGTTTGAGTTTAAGTTTGATATTATAATTGATTTAATTTGTATTTAGTAACGACTAACGAGGTACTTACTAAAAATTGAATACTTACTATATTTATAAAGAAACAATTTTTTATTTAAACATGTCTCAGTGTACGCGGACCGTTAGTAGAATGATATAAAGGTTACCTCTAAAACTACCTATAAAAAAATAAAGGTTGTAACCCAAAAATACCGGTATTATCGATACCGGTTTCGGTCCCTGATGATAACTATGATTTTGCCAAATATCAAATAATATTATATGAAAACACGTCATGTGCAGTGTACGGCAAATTTCCGAAAATTATAAAATATGTCCGATTTCAAATAGTATACTTAAAAAATAGCTCGTACAATTTACAAACGCGGCTATCAAAATATTAAGTACAAAATACAATTTAGATTCGTATTAGAACCGAATGACATGTCCATCAAACCGTAAAACTGCGGTTCAAATGTAAGTGATATACAGTTTAATATGACAAGCAAAACTAATATTGGAATTCAAATGCAAATTTAAATCATCGTACCATACCAAAATTATGTCAAAGCAAATTCAAATTTCAATCCGCTAACATTTCTATTTGTACTCATAACTACAACACACTGGGGCGTGGGCGGTTAGATTGAAATTGTCTCCCCCATTTTGAATGTTTTGTTCATTATTTACAGGGTATAAGTAAAAGTATCATTAACGATTAAACCACAAACTCTATTCATCAAACTGAACAACTTTTTATATGGGAGTAAACCTGTCAACGCAAAAAGAAAACGGCGACTCCATACTAAACTGCAGCGCCTACTCGACTCAAATGTATGAGACGGTAGATTTTTTTGTTCTGAAAGTTAAGGGTTGTACCTCATCTGGCAGCACGGCATCGCCTTTTTCCGTCACTCCATCCTTTTCTGTCACTCAGGCACGTCATTTGCTAGAGCAAATAAGGTAGACGGAACGCGACCGCACACCGCAGTACCACCGCGCGCAATCGCGTTATTCCGTCTATCTTATTTGCTCTAGCACATGACGTTCCTGAGTGACAGAAAGGAATGAAGTGACAGAAAAAGGCGATGCCGTGCTGCCAGATGAGGTACAACCCTTATACTCCAAGTTTTCAGTTTGATGGGTACAGTATGTGTTTTAAAGGGTTGTTATACTTTTACTAGCACCTTGTAAAAGTAAAAAACAGATAAATACAAAATTTAAATAAATAAATAACGCTCCCAGGCACATACATTGTAATGATCCCAAGCTAGCACCAATAGGCTATTTATTATGGAAACCATATAACGATAAACATCCATGACCGAACTGGGGTTCGAACCCAGGACCCTGGTTTGGCAGTCCGGCGTGGTAACCATTAAACCATTTACCCTGACTCCAAATCCTCCAAAATTGTTACAAACAAACAGAGAGCTGTTTGTTCGTAACACAAAAAATATTTATCTGCACTGCTATTACTAACAGTGAATTATTAATTGAAAACTTTCAATAGAGGACGTCCCACACAATAAATAACCAGAACTCATTACAACCGTGTTAGGGGCAAAATGTTCTAACTTTACGAATTTAATCTAAACAACATGCTTACATAGAGAATTTATTGCGTCCGTTTTGGTAATAGTTTTACTTAATTTAAATGGTTTATGGCTAGCGCCTTAATGAGTATATTTCACTATTTTGATTATGTGAATATAACCCTGAGTCATGCTATTTAGAATTTAAGGGTAACATAAACATGTAGTGGTATTTCGGAGGAAAATCTTAGGAAGAAAACGAAACATCGAAACAAAAATTCTATAATAAGTTCAGTATTTTTGACAAAATTTAATAATAAGATTGGTAAAATTAAATATTATAATCTAAAATTTTATAAAACTGTAACAGGAAGTTTGTCTGTACATTGAAGATATTAACAAAAAAAAGTTACGATATGGGTTTTAGGTATCCATTTTAGCAATTTATGGATTTTTTGGCTGTCTATTTGTTTGTTTGTTTGTTCGAACGGGCATCACGCAAAAACTACTGAACCGATTTTGTTGAAACATTTTTTGTTTGATAGCTAATGATCTGACTTAAAATCTGGTAAATAATTTGTGCGGACAAAGTTGATTGAAAACTCTGACACCAGCCTTGCAGCTACGCACGATAAGAATAGATAAAATAGATGGTTAGAAATGTGTCGTGATTTTTTAATGCTTTTATTTTTAGAGAAATAAACGTTTTAGCTAAAGTTTTTTTCATATAATTTCCTGTCATAATAATAAAATGTGTAACCAATTATCATTCAATGTGATGTTTAACCATCAGTGTCAAATCAGTGTGCCCGAGCGCGCTGCATATTGATCTTATTTTTAATATTAAATTAACCAAAGGTAGGTGTAGGTTTATTTATTATTTTGCTGACGAAACGTGTTGTGGGTTTTTATTTGTATTCTCTTGTGACAAAGCCTGTTGTGGATTTTTGACTGTACGTTTTTGTAGACGAGGCATGTTGCCAATTTTAGAATTAATTCTTACGTAATCGTTTTTAATTAAAGCATTAAATTTTAAGAACTTGAAAAAAAAAATTTACCAAATAAAGTCAATGATCAAACACACATCAACAAAATCTTCTTGTGTCTTTTTCACATTCACAAATTAGGGAAACTAATAAATCGTGTCTTCTTTCACAGGTGCACACGAGGCGATTTCCTGAAGGTCTACTCCGAAGGCATCCACGGACCAGGCCCACCTGGCATTAATGAATACTCAGCATGGACCCGTTCCCTCTGCGGTTCAAGGGTTGACGCCCCACCAGCTCTCTACTCCCATGGTCCTTTGCTTGTACTGGAGCTACATACAGGAGATAAGGAGACGAATGCTACAGGGTTTATTGGGACATACAGGTTTATAGATAGACGTAAGTGGTTAATGGTTTTCCTTACTTTATAGCTTTGATGATCCAACTGCTATCCACGCAGCGAGTGTATGTGAGAACTTCGCTAATGTGCACTTAAATGGCTAATATGGCCATTAAATCCTTAATGCAGTAAAGGAAATGGTAATGAATGTTGGCGTTTCTGTGTGTTTACCTTTGACATCGTAGATCATAGCAACTTGTGAGCCGATTGATGCGGGTTTTTAGATTAAATTATAACTAGAAGGAAGACATAATTATGAAACATAAACCTTAGAAATATCTAACTCTAAACATGCTCTAAACAGTTTCTGGAACGATCGGAATCACGAGTGAAAGGAAAGTCTGATTTCCATCCAAATAATAATAAAGAATGCGATACGTCTGTCAAGATGTGGTGGTTTATTAGACTAAGATCCCACTGGAAGTTTTCTACACCAACATGAGTGTGTCCATGTCTACCCAGTGGAAATGTCGTACAGTAGTACCAGGTTTATAAGTCTTACCGATGTACCTGCGCAGTCGACAAATTTTAATACCGCGCGAAATAATACTGACCAATCAGAATCAGCCTTCAATTCGTTTACGCTATTGGCTAATTGGTTTTCGCGCCCTTTCCGCTGCTATCCGACTTTGCACCCTTTGATTACTAAATAACTTCGGGTTTATCGGAGACTCGGTCCTGCTCTGCGCAAACGAAGATTGACGAGAGGAATTATTTTCCTGGTCGTGCTGTACTTTAAGGATCCTAAAAAAATGGGGCTACCTTTTATTTTGTCGATTTCAGAAATGTTGTTCATATTATGCTATTTTATTATGTAAAAATATGAGAAGGCCCAGAAAAGATGAGGCATGCCAAAGAAACATCAAAATCGGTCCAAAAGTTTTAGAATAAGTTTTCTCCGTTCGCAAGTTCGAAAATAATGTGGCAACCTTACGTTGCGACCATCAGTATGCAGGCAATTTTATTTTTTGGTGTAGCTGATATGTTAGCTTACATATTTTGTATAGAATTTATTGCCTAAACAAATGAGGGTATAGTAAATCAACAGGAACGCAATTTTCGTATCCGGCTGACAGTGCGACAGGCTTTAGGGTGGCGACCCAATTTTTTAGGACTCAAACTATGACCTTTCCACTGGAATATGTATAATTGCCTAAACATATGGTGTAGAGAACTTGCAGTGGGAACTTGGAGTAAATATTAGGGGTGTCAAAAAAGTCTGTCTATATCATTTATGTTTAAAAACCATTGTCTCCAGGAAACTTCGAGACCAATGGAGTTAAAGTACCTGAAACGTGGTGCGACTATGTTTTTAATTCTCAAACAAATCGACCTGCACATGGACGTCTCTACAGTCCCAGATATCCATCTAGTTACCCCAGTAACGTGCGGTGCACTTATCATTTTAATGCTAGGTAAGTGTGAACCGTTTTTACTAGGTCAAGAGTTGGAAAGACTCCCGTGGGATTAAAAGTTCGCTGTTAGCAGTGACGCAAAAACGACATGACTGAAGTTGTTTGGTGATTCATTACATCAAATTAATAAAAAATTGTTTGTGAAAAAAATTATACGGTTTTTTTATTATTTTATTTAGATTCATAAATTCTTTATTGAACACAGAAACATAATTATAAAAAAAATATTATTTAAATTTATTTTGTATTTTTAATTTATTGATTATTATTTTATTTTTTTTTGCCCAGCAGTCGGACAAAACAAAAAACAATTTTTTTTTATATTAATACGGTTAAATGTAGAATTTTTGTTTATGATCCAATAATGCTCCAGAGCTGCATAATAAAATATAATAGTTGTACCGTTCCATAATTTTAAAACTACCCTTGAAGATTTGGCTTTGATTAATAAAATTTACACAGTTGGTAGGTACTTACCTAATAGGGAATTGTGTTTGCATCTCAGAGCAACTATTGCCTCACTGAGCATGGCAAACCAATCTCGCTCGGGTGGTCGTGGAGTTATGAATTTCTTAAAATCTAGCGGAAGGCAACATTGCCAGAGACATTAAATTTTCACCATTACTAAACACTACGACTGCTTCAAGTTTACTGTAGCGTCGACTACCCCTTCTTTTGTCGCCTTTGACTAGGTAAGGCGGGTATTACAAGACGCCAAGTTTTGTAATGTGTGACTTAGGAGAGACGCTGTGCGGTATTGTGGTGCCGTTTGGGCTGTAAAGGGCAGATTTATCGCATCGCAACCACCGCTATTTAGCCCAGTCATTTTATGGTTTGAGCCGGAACTTATTAGTTATTGATTTTTTTTTCGGTTTAGTATTTAAGAGCCAATTTGAGCTTAGGAATGTATCAAAATTTCAAAAAAAATCTTGTCAGCACCAATTCCAAATTTAAAATTTTGGTATTATCTCGTTTTCCAAAACCTGGTGGTAATTTGTTTTTTACATATATTTAAGGCATTACCATTATACATGCTTCAAACATGGTGCAAATATTTTTGTCTGCTTAGAAGGTTTTGAAAAATACATTCGTATTTTCTAATAAAACCACATTTTGAATATTTCAATACCTACTTTATTGCTCAAAAATAATTGATATTATTAAATCTAATTTAAATGAATGTATTGGTATTAATATTATTAATTTAAAAGCCTTCTGGGACTCACAATTTTGATTTCTATGTTGCGTAGCGATTTTTTTTTAAATATGTTTTCAGATAGTCTTTTTGTCAATAAATGGTGCCGGTTACAGTTAAAAGGTACAATTAATAATTACTTCCTACCTGTCCTAACAAAACTCCGTAAAATGACTGGGCTAATTTATAAGTATACTTATAAGAGTTTCGTGACTGACTAACTGACCGACAGACAATGCCCAATCAACCGCTGAAGACATAATCATGAAATTTGGAATGTATATACTACAAAGGTTGTAGGCGTGCACTAAAATAGGATTTTTTGAGAATCGACCCCTAAATGGGTAATCTCGAGGGTAAAAGCTCATCACCCTATGTGGGACGTCCCAACTACAGGGAACAGGCGCTCAGGCGTACCTTCAGGGAGGATGTATGGCCGTGCATCCTGTCATTTCGACTGATAGGTATTTCATCTTATCTCAGTGTTGATAAAGTTCAAGTTAGGTAAAATTTTGCATCGCAGCGCCGCTCCCGGCTCCTGCTCTTTCAATGGGATTTGACCCTGATAAAAATATACTTTCTTGGTAATATAATTACACATTTGCGTAATTATTTCTCGGCCCTGAATTTTAAGCAAAATGCTGCCTGAATGAAAGCATAACGACTCAAACTTACACAGATAACGCTGAGGATCACTCAATTTGCATAGACTTCCCTTAAATATTTTTTTACGTTATGATAATGGGACAAAATGAAGTAAAGTTAAAATAGAATAATTAGTATTTGATAAGTTCAGGATTCAGTTGGCTTTGGTTAAATATTAAATTTATCTTTATTGGTCGTCAAACAGCAAATTACATAATTATAACCTACTTCATTTCTATTAAAGGGGAAAAATGGATGGTCGCAGTTTCTAATCGAAAGTTTCTTTTAACTCAATACGTAGGTTTGTATTGCAATATAATTATGTAGTACTAGAGTTAAACCGCGACTTCGTCCGCACAAATTATATACCAGATTTTAAGTCAGATCAAAAGCTATCAAACAAAAAAGTTTCATCAAAATCGGTTCAGTAGTTTTTGCGGGATGTGCGATCAAACAAACAAACAAAGAGACAGACAAAAAATCTAAAAATTGGTAATATGGAATCAGAGACACCTAAAAACCATATCGATTACTTTTCTTTTGTTAATATCTTCAATGTACAGACCCACTTCTGTTACAGTTTTACAATAGTATATAGATATAGATAGTAGATTGTAAAGAACCTATTTTATTTTTATTTATTTTATATAATTATTGACAATGTTGTCAGTATCAAAATATCAATTTTTAATTAAGTTAAATAACCGAATCCGAACAAAACAAGACAAGACATAGAAGATTGAAAGCAAAGATTATAATTTTCCCAGAAACTAATCCGAGAATAATATTTTATTTACTTTACTTTTTGTTTTAGACAACAAGAACGGATCAAGTTAGTTTTCGAAGAATCATTTCTTCAGAAAGGCGACGAGAGGTAACTGTGATATATGTATTTTTTTTTTTGCTGTAAATCTCTGTTGATATTTACAAAGATATTCTTTTTCCAGTTGCCTGAATCGTGCGGATATTATAAAAGTATTCGATGGAAGAGTTTCAACAGCACCTGTACTTGCCTTGTTGTGTAATGAAATTGTAGGTAAGAATTATTCATCTTTACATTTTGCAATAAAAAAATATACTTCGAAAAGTCGATGAAACATTGTTATTTTCACTGAAGTTAAAGCTCCGTAACCGTTCGGGCTTTGTTGTTACTTGTATATTATTAACCGACTTCAAAAAAGGAGGAGGTTTCTCAATTCGACCGTATATATTATTTTTTAAGCAAAATTCTTTGATTTTACCTCCAAATTATAAAAAAGTTTTATTCAACCTCAATATCTTTATACATTGTAATTTCCTTCGAACATGAAACAATTTGATAATAATGACGTTTGTGCACTAAATGCTGGAGAGATATTTTATTTCAAAATACTTACAAAAAATAAAAAGTATTTTTTCCAGAAATAACAAAACATAGGAACGATTTTGAAGAAACTGCAGTAAAAACACTGTAAATCAATTTAATTACAATCAAATAATTGCGTCTCACTAGTGAGGTGCGTGTCGTGTATTTTGTATCGATAGGCGTACAAAAAATGACGACAATTCGATGGTTTTATAAAAATTATTAAAGGTACATAAAAGTCAATGAATAAAAATGGCGCCTTTTTTCTTTTCGTCTTTTTTTTACTTAAACTTGAATATTATTATAGTTAAAAATAAAGTTACAAACAAAACTTGTTATGACAAGCATTTCTCTATCAACTATTATAAAGACTTGAAGTAAACGAAATTAATATATTTTCAACTTCAAGCCTTTATATCTCCGTTCGGACTGAGTTTAGGGATATATACGTAAACAAGTTTTGTGTTTTATTTTATTCTCAACTAAAATATTCAAGTTTGATTGATGGCCGCCCGCGCCAAAAACAACGTCGAAAATAAGGCGCCAACCTTCCATACAAAACCCGCATTGTCTTTTACATTCTCGGGACCAGTCCTTGTCGGGATTGTCAAAAACTTTACTTTAAACTAATAATCAATTAGATTCTAGTTTCGGAACTCAAATAGCTTCCAAATGTGTGTCAATGACATTTCCAAACCTTGTGAACCCAAATCCAAAGCCCTTTAGAATTGGGTCGAATACTATTATTTAGGATTCCTTTTGTGCGTACCTCGTTAGTATCTGGACAAAGTCCATCCCTATCTGGACATGAAGGTTTTGTATTTAACCAGTCAACTGGCTTACTCCTAGTTTATTTGAGCAACGAGAATCAGTAGAAATCAGTAGCGAATCAATAATGTATAAAACGCTCATTGATTTAATACACAGGGTGTAAGTGACAGCCTTTTAAATACTGAAACAGTGAACACAGATCATCAAACTGAATAACTTTTACTATAGAGCCTACCTCAGGAAACGCGAAAAAAAATCAGCTGTCCCATACAAAACTGCTGTACTTGCCCGACTAAAATGTATGGGAAAGCTGATTTTTTTTCCCTTTTCCTGAGGAAGACTCCATAGTGAAAGTTGTTCAGTTTGATGGTCTGAGTTCGCCGTTTCAGTATTTGCTAGGCTGTCACTTACATCCTGTATAGTTACGCTCTTGTATGTCTTCCCTTTCTTAAAAATATTTTGACCACCTGAAAAACGTACGTTATTCTTCACTCAGCGGAGAATTCTCTATTTCTGTTTTTTTTTCTTGAATTTTTTCTTATAGATCAAATTATACGAACTAGATGCACAGTTCCATGTAAAATCTTTAATTTTGTTCGGATCCATATACTATGTCACATAGATACATACTGATAAATTGGTATAATAGGTACTATCAGCAAGATGGAGCAGTTAAAAATTGCTCTCAGATTTTCGTTTGATTAAATCTGTCATTTCTGGATCATCAAATTGCGATCAAAGTGTTTTCCAAACCAAGATTATTTACGTAAAACCTTGTTTTCAGGTTACGAGATTTTATCAACGGGTCCCGATCTTTTGGTCCAATTCACAGCAAATTCGGATACTCCGGGACAGGGGTTCAAAGCTAGTTACCAGTTTCAAATGAAGGACAATTCTAGTGCAGGTTTAGTAAGCATTAACTGTAACTGAATGATGAGAAGTATGTATATTATTCGTAATGGGCTAAATTTGCTTTGTCACATCATTACGAAATGAGTAAAGATTCCTGTCTTGAAAGTTTCCAGCTTATAAATCCAGGTGTTAGCCATTCTCTTAACGAATAAAGAAAACAACGATGAGTATTATATTTCTTTGCACCGTGCTTCTTTTAGCTGTCTGGTATTAGAAAGAGAAGAATACAATCAAGTCTGTTGTCTGTTATTTGAAGCGAAACAGTATTAAATTTTTACGGAAGTTGCTCGCGATTAAAGTTACAATATAATGACTGTGAAGTGTATGAAATATTCTAAAGAATATTTTAAATATTTTTAAGGATTAATTAATATGTCTACTGTACCTACCTAATATGTACACACGGCGACACATCAAGCAATACAAAACCAATTGATGTGTCGCCGTGTGTATGCCCAAAGTTGAAATTCGGCTTCCAAAATATTTTATTATTTTGTCCGTTCTCTATCTGTGTAACAATGTTACCTACTGTCTCGCCGATTTACAAAAAATAAATCCTCTATATAGATATTTCTAATTTTACAGATACTGATGTCAATAAAAAAACGTTTGACGCAATATCCGGCTTAGGGCCGGCTGTAAGTGCGACGAGTAAGTACTTGCTTGAACTTTTAGTAGACAGAATAGGCAATTTCTTATAATAATAATGATGCCTTATTTGCAAAAATATGGTATATTAGGTTTCATAGAAATGCAATTTTTCAGCATATTCTACCATGAAGGAATGCAAATATGAATTACAAGTTTGATTCATTGAAGGACTCTATTTATACTATAATTATGCAGTATATAACAATGTTTTATTCAAAATCAAATCAAATCAAATATACCTACTTTATTTTACACCAAAACATAAACAGTAAAATACAGATATAAAAAATACAAGAGCCACAAAATAAGGCGGCCTTATCGCTAAGAAGCGATTTCTTCCAGACAACCTTAGGGTAGAGGAAATTCATTCATTCGGGTTTATTCATTTATTGACAGAGAAATTTTATTTTCAATATTTACAATATAGGTACATTTACAATAATCAAAATTTATTATTAATTTTCTTGAAATTATTTCTAGAATTTTTTTGAATAGCAATACATATGCATGAGTTACTTGGAGTGATTGTTACTATGGGGCAAATGCGTTTAGTTCTTCGTTTAGTTGCTTACATTTAAGTTGTCTTTGCAAATCTGTAATGTAGGTGATTGTAAATATAATTGAAGATTTTTATACGTGCAAAGCATCAGATGCAATTGGTCCATAAGTTAAAAAGTTTTAGATTAATAAATCTTCAAATCACGTTCGAAGAGTCAAAAATAGAAAACTGATCATGATTTAAAAAGTATTTGTTCTAAAGTTATTTATTAAATAAAGTCCTTTCTATTTCTTAAACTGTGCACGTGCTAAAGCGAGATAAAACTCAATAAAAATTGAAAGCGGGCACTAGGGGTCGTCTATAAATCAGGGATCAGTTCTAAAGTTACACAGCTTAACGTTCCGCTTACGTGCCGTCGCACTTGGATATGGGATGATACATTCGATTCACTATCTAGTAAATTGAGAAAAAACTTTTTCTTTATTTTGGTGGATGTACAATAAAACTTGTATCTATTATACACTGGCCTGCAAAACTAAGTATCACACTTTTAAAATTGCAATAACTTTTTAAGTACATAAAATATAATCTAAATAAAAAGGACTCGAAAAAGAGTTTAATATAAAAAGAATAGTTACAAAGAAAGCTGATAACAGTCATTTGCTATAAAACGTTTTTTATTTAAATCTCTAATTTCTAAAGTTTAGAAAAAATTTAAATATTAAAAGTGTAGTACTTAGTTTTGCAGGCCAGTGTAGTTCAGCATCCTCCTTTATTTAAAAATTGTGCACAAATAAGGGAGAGACAGTCACAGTTGTGTCCAGGTCAGAGCCACTTAACATAATCAAAAAGACTCAAAGCACTGACCTTATTATAAAATATAATAGGTACCAACTTGAGGCCTAAGGACTTATTGTTTGATCAAAGTAAAACTTTACTTTGACCTAAATACCTAATGAGCTTATAGATTGTAGATTTTAAACATATTTTTATCAATAAAAAAAGCCTGTAAATAAGTTACAAAAGAAGACACTTTTTGATTCGTTTTATTGTATTTTATAGAATGCGTTCTAAAAAATATTCATTTACACCAACAAAAAGAAACTAATTGAAACTCCAAGTGCCGCTAGTTTGGCTTGGACCCTCTAATATTGACATCAGTAAAGGATTTTAGGAATGCAGAAAGTTAGTAAAAGCCTGTAAGTTCCCACTGCAGGGCAAATGTTTCTCACGAATAACACAAAAAGAGATAAAAAGGAAGAAAAAAGAAACGTATTTTCTAAACGACCGTTTTCTCAAGTGACACGTCCGTTCCAGCGTCGTCGTGCCATCAAGTATTCAGAAGCGATAAGAGTAAAAGCGGGAAATTGGTATCGCCCCTATATCCATCCCCGTATCTACAGAAAACGCAATGTCACTACGACTTTCTAGCCAGGGGCAGGGAGAGGGTCAGATTGGTGTTCGAAGATTTCAGCCTGCAGAGGATGACGGGGAATATAATAGAGTAAGTTTTGTTGCGGTTTATTTTTCGACCTTTTGACCCGACTGCCCGTTATTCGTTGCTTATTGTGACTTCTTCAATGTACTAAAAAAAGGTTTCTTATTTTGTACAAGAATACATAGACGAAGAAATTAATATCCGAGTCATAGATTAATATGTATATTGGATATAGATAGGTAACTCGCCTTGCATTTTAGGACGTCCTAATTGCGTGGCTGCTTATTAGCACTAGGGGGTGCCACATTATGGAATAAATTGAAAAAGACGATCGGCTGACACGAGGATCGAACCTTAGCTACCCGGATCGTAAGCCGGTTGTCTAGACCGCTAGACCAACAAGACAGTGATTGATATTGGCGAAATCTCTCACTACTACAGCGCAGCGCGTGAGGTGTAGTGCGCTGTTACACCGATATGAACCCTAGTTCAACACATAGTGTTTCGAAACATAACCGATAGATGGCGGGAGCTGTCTATGGGAAATCTGCGTTCCTGTTAGTTTGTACTAAGATAACATTACATGATCCGAGTTTCTGGAACTGTTGTTACCTTCTTGAGCTGTGAAATTAATGTTCATTTTAACTTTATTGTGGTATTCAGACTCGGTTGGTGTAATGGTTAACACGCCGGACTGCCAGACCAGGGTTAGAATCCTGGTTCGGTCATGGATGTTATGTTTGTGCAGTTGTTGTATGATTCCCATCTTCTGTTTTCGGCTTGAGAGTGTTTCTACTCGGCGTTTGAACGCCGTCATTATCCTCACATTGTCGCTTTGTTTATAAGAAAAGGTGTAAAATTTTATAACGCAGTTATAAAGCCCGCTTGACCCTTGTCACAGCGCTAAAAATATCTTTACTTATAAGCAAGGCGTAAATATTTGGTGAGGATAATGACAGCGTTTAAACGCCTAGGAGAAACACCCTTGACGTTGAGTTTTGGGACACCCTGTACATTCATCTTTGTAAGAGAAAATACAATTTCATGCTACAAATCTTACAAAAGTGAATTATATTATTGCTTTGGAAAAAAAATTGGTAATAAATTAATTTAAAAAACAAATTAACCTTTATCAAGATAAAAAAATAAACATGAAACCTTTGAAGCTCCAAAAGAGAAAAAAGGAAAATAAGCTTAAAGCTTCGTAAATAAAATTCAATTTACAAAATCGCTTTGTTACAGCTGCGAAACCATGGATTCACTAGACGTATTTTTGTACGTAGACGGAAGACTAGAGAAGATGGTATCGTTCTGTGGAAACGAAATACCAAAGCCAATAATGTCGAATGGACCAAAGTTATCGATCGAGTTCAGAGGGATGTACTCGTCGAGTCATAGTAGGGGATTTAAAATAAACTATTCTTTTGTTGAAGGTAAGTTTTTGATTGGCGAATGCTTTGCCAAGAAAGTTGCGTACAGTTTGGCAGAAAATTAGATTTTGAACACACAAATTGTAAGTATAATCAATAATGAAATCACTTCCGAGAAATTTTTATTGGCGAAAATTTTCCGCGTTTAATTTATTGTTAAGTTTTATGTGAAAACAATTATCTTGCTCATAGACTAATATCCCACTGCAAGTTTTCTTCAGTATTTGTTCAGGTAATGAATAATACATTATATAGTCATATACCAGATGAAATATTGTCCTAAAAAGGCCTGCCACTCCAAAACCTGTGGCAACCTTTTATACCGCCGATTCTAAAAATGTTGTTCCTGTTGTACTATTTTAGTATGTAGAGATAGTTTCAAAGAAAAGAAGAGATTCATATTATGTGAAAGAATCATCAAAATCCGTGCAATAATTTTTGAATAAACCTTCTCTATTGGTACGACCAAAAATAATATGACAACCATACGTTGCGACCATCATTATGCAGGCATTCTTATTTTTTCGTGCAGTTGATACGTTTAGCGTCAATTTTGTAATTATAAGTATAGAATTAGAGAGAAGCTTATGCCCTGGAGTGGGTAGATACGGGCTGAAAATGATCATGATAATAGAAAATCACCAGAAACAAAACGGGGGTTGCGACAGGCTTTAGGGTGGCAATCCAATAGCCCAGTCATTATACGGAGTTTTGTAAGGAGGGTTGGACGTAATTATGAATTGGAGTTTTAAACTGTTACCGGCACCATTTAGTGACAAAAAGACTATCGGAAAACATATTTAAAAAATTCGTTATGTAACATAGAAATCAAAATTGTATCTCCCAGAAGGTTTTTAAATTAATAATATTAATACCAATGTACAATTTTAGTTAGATTTAACAATATAAATTATTTTTGAGCAATAAAATAGGCATTGAAATTTAAAAAAATAAGATATTTACCAGAAAATACTAGGTAATGTATTTTTCACAGCCTTGTAAGTAGACAAAAATATTAACACCATGTTTGAATTAGGTATGTATAAACCTTAAAAGGTTGCAAAAAAAAATACCATTCGTTTTTTCGAACGAGTTAACTACTAAATTTAAAACTTGGGGCTGTTGCTGACGTGATATTTTTTTACTTTTGGTACATTTCTAATCTCTAATTGCCTCTTAAATACTATACAGAAAAATAAAATCAATTATTAATTAGTCCCGGCTCAAACCGTACAATGACTGGGCTACAACTTTTTTAGGACTCTTAAATGATGACCTTTCCACTAGAATATATGTATCATTGCCTAAACAATTATACTTTGAAATCTTGCAGTGGATATCGGAATATTACACTTACTATCTACTTCTCTGTCAAATTTCATTAAAATCTGTGAAGTTGTGACAAACAGGATAGACAAACACAATTCTGGATTAACATAAGAAGCAAGTATAACGTGCTGAGAAATTAACTTTTAGAGAACATTCAAAGCAATTTAGGAACAGATTGGTTGAAATTTCAAATAGAAAGCATCGTTTCACGTATAAACGGAAACGGGGAGAATCCAAAATTTAATCCAAAAGGTAAATTCAACATTGCATTTATCCAAATTAGAGAGGTTTGTTTCTTTAAAGGTTGACGAGTTAGGTTTAACGGAATTTTGCGAAGGCTAGTTTTGGAAGGAAATTATCCAATAAATAGAAGAACGGAACCTAATTGCGTTCGAGCCAACTGAAGCCGTTACTCAATAAAAATCTGCTACGCTCGCTCGATGCATAGATTAATCTTACGATCCAATTTAGTTTAGGGGAGTAAGTAAATTGTGATCGTTTGATTTTTGACCACCTGTTCTTTTACAAATTACATTGCTTAAGATACTAGTACTTTCCGTTTGTTTACTTATTTATACTGCGAGTTAATCAATAAATCATCATCATCATCCCGTCGTATCCCGTGGTGTCGGCTAAGAATAGCACCATCCCATTTCCTACCGTGGGTGTCGTAAAAGGCGACTAAGGGATCTACTGAAGGATGGGCAGCAGCAGCCTCTGAGTACACACATTGATTCGATCCAACTGCGATCGCCAACCCCAAGCGTGGCGATTATAGCAAATCCCCTCATTTTGGGGGAGACTTATGTCCAGCAGTGGACGTTTAATGGCTGATATGATGATGATGATGATCATCCCGTCCCATTAATGCAGGGCAAATGACTCCTTGTAAATTATTCGTGATCCTTCCAGGGGGAGCTGGCCATGGATATTGGTGGAGTGGGTCATACTCCATCATAAGGGCCTGTTATATTACCTACGGTTTGGTGGAGGCAAGTCAGTGGTCAACTTGCTGTCAAAGTATTTTCAAGCCGCCTTAATAGGCCTCTGACCTGGCTTAATAACCTCGCCTGCTTGTTTAGTATATATATATATATATTTAATAGAATTTATGCCGACTGCTCTTAAACAGTTAACGAAAACATCGTGAAGAAACTTGCATAAGTTGAAGAAGAAATTATACATGATGTGTATATGTAGTCTACTAATGCGCATTGGACTCGCGTGGTGGATAATGTACATACACGTTCTTGAGGGCAGGCTTGTGTCCTACGTGGATATGTATAGGGTCTCAACCAGACCAGACCATCAAACTGAACAATATTGTCTAAAGGACCATCAACGAAATCGCAAAATAAAATTGCATTTGGGTAGAGTCTGTTTGCAGTTTTGTATGGAAAAGCAGATTTTTTTCAATCGATGTTGGTCCAATAGAAAAAGTGGTTCATTTTGATTGTCTGATGACCAACTCCTTTAACATATTATTAAGAAACCTATATAGGCTGATGATGAAGAAGAGAATACATTTTTCTCAAAATGAAACAACTTTTATTAATACTTACTGTACAATGTTTGACTTTACATACATAAACTCACTATTGAGATACCACTTTAGCTCTATTTACATCACGACGGATGGGTGCGGACGGATGCAGAGAGTGCAAAGTAAAATAATGCATATTTCAGAGTAGTTTAGAGTCCACAGAGCTCCGTCCCCGTCCATGGTTCTTTCTGTCAACTCTATCGGTATTGAAATAGGTATTATTTTACATTGCATCCTCCGCATCCGTCTGCGCCCGCATATCGTAATGTGAATAGAGCTTTTAGCTTCCACATTCAAACATCTTTTCTTAAACGTTATTTTGCTTTCAGATTATGGAATAGCTACCGGGAACCAACTTTTAGAATTTCCATGTGCCTTTGTATACAATAGCAGTGAAGGAGGAAGGGGGGTTGTGACGTCACCAAACTATCCCGGCCTCTATCCGAGGGACACGGAATGCAATTACTTCTTCTATGGGAACGAAAACGAGAGAATACATTTACAATTCACTCATTTTGACATAGAGGGTGTTGTTCCGTAAGTTATGTTTTTAAAAATATTAATTTTGGTTCTGATTTTTATGACATTCATTAAGCCAAAAACAAATAATGGTAGGTGTCGGTACATTTAAAATAACCCATAAATAAAAAAGAAAGTAAGAACTTATACCTAACCTAACCTAAAATACAGTGTAGGTTTTGTCCGCGTGGTTTCTTCATTATGTTTAATTTTGTGAACTTCTTTTGTTTAAAAGATAAAAAACAGATGATATAATACCAATTCGTGCATTAATGTGTATTTTATTTAATTTTCATATTGAGGGGTTTTTTTTTTATGTGAAAATTTTGCGCTTTTGCTTTGATAATTCATAATGAATCTAAGGATAAAATAAGTATAGAGAGACTGATTGAATGATTGACCTATCAAAGGAGACGTCTATACAGATAAAGTAAAATTGATTGATTGAGATGATTAAGTGGCTGATACTAAAATAATTTTACGTCTTCTTGTGGTGCCATCTGTTACCGAAGGACGGCTATTATTTAGGCCTATTCGGACCCTAGAGACTCCCAGCCTGAGAGTTAATTCGAGATCTCAAAAAATAGGATAGGATCGTTTTCAATATAGCTGATCACTTTTAGCATTTTTTTTTGCTTTTCATTATATGACATAGCTCGTAAATAATAAATAATCGTTTGAAACAGAAGTATCTCGTATTCACTTTCTCTGCTAATCTCCAGTTCAATATTCACAAGCATGAGTAATTTTAGGATCGAGTTTAAAACTCGTGGTAGAATTAGCAATAATTTTTAGTCCTCGGTATTTTGGCTGCTCGACAAAATTGGAAGCTTTCGGGTACCAAATCGATTCCAATACTCTTTTGGATCAGGTGGTGTGCAAACATCTTAAAATATTGCTCCTGGCTCCGAATTATTACTTTGTTCTTTTTTCGTATTTCGATGTTATTCGTAGGAGAACCGAAATTGAATAGTGCATATTTAATCATATACGGTTCACATTCAGTTGTAGTAGGAATGTAAACGTTTTGCGAAATAAGCTTTTATGTAGAACAACGCACCATTTTCGAGATCATAATTTGCTTTACGAAATTGGCAAATTAATAGGGACAGGCTTTAATATTCGGTAATGCAAATTTTCCTGTAAGAGTTACCGTTAATTTAGACTTTGAGGTATCCTTGTTTAACAAAGCTGTTGCTGTGCATTAATTAGGCTTATCAACATTCATAAACCATTTCATACATCATACTCTTCGTTTTCAGATATTTATTTATTTCGCACTTTTTATTTATTATAAATTAATGATTTTTTGCTTGTGACTAAGCACCTCATCTCTGCCAATGTCAAATAGTTTGTGGGAGAATCTATCGCAATATCAAGAATTGTTTTTTGAGCAAAATCACAGTTAAGAGGATAGGCGGGTACCGTTGTTTCCATACAAACGTATTCCCCTGTTTTCTCCCTGGATAATGACACTAGAGCAAAAAAAATGTTGTCATACAATCCATGTTACCTTTGCCTTGTCCATATGTTTTGCTTTTTTGCATTAATTATTTACTGTAAGAACTAGGGACCTTCAAAAATGGCAAATTTTACAGCCCGTTTTCAGACATCCAGCAAATAAATTTGACGAATATAAACAAAAAAGCAAAACATAAAGACAAAGCCAAAGTCTTTCTCATATTATTAGTATAGTTTTGGTGGAGGAAACAGGGGAATACGAAATGCTGATTTCGTCGATTTTGTGTAGACAAAATCGATCCGAGCTGCAGATGTCTCTTTGGCACTCTAGTCGGCGCAGAGGGTGTGGCAGGGGCGGATCAGACAAATACGTATACAGTCAGAAAAGTGACCTATTATCCAAACTTCCATTTCAGCCCGCCTATCCTCTTAAAAAGAGATGGCGGAGCCTCGTAGCAACGTCAAACGCAAACACCATGCAAAGGACAAAACCGCTCGCGGCCAGATTTGCAACGTGTCTTTTCTTACTTCTTGATGCCTTTTAAGAAATGAAGGAAAAGGCTACTCTACTTAAATAAAATTAGCCTCTTAACAACTTAAGGGAATTTGTTTGAAGCTTGGCTTAATCTTTGAACTAGAAGGCCACGGCAGGAGATTAGTTTTCAATTTGTAATCACAGGCAAAACATTTAGAGTAGGTACTTGGAGTCTCGAATCTCTGAATAGAACACTAAGATTGATGAGAGTTAAGATAAGGTGCATCTTTTGGTGATAGGAATGGAGAAAAGGTTTCTTATAAACAAAGTATTACAAATAAATTGCGAATTGCGAAAGTATTACAAAGAAATTAAAAGGTAACTGTAAGAGGTGTTTCGAAATACCGTATCAATAAAATACCGGTTTGATTTACATGGATACAACCCAAGTTTTTAAGGGGATCATCAGACCATCAAACTGAACTAATTTCTCTATGGGACTTGCATCCAAAACTCAAAAAAAAAAATTGCGGTCCCATACACTTTGGATGCAGTTTTGTATGGAACAGCTGATTTTTTTGCGATTTCGATGGAAGTCCCATAGGGAAATATGTTAAAAGACCCTGTATATGAGCAAATAACTTAAAATTATTTCGTTACTATGAACTATCAATTCAACTGAAAATTTGTGTTAATCTCAACATCTCTAACCTAACTTATCCCAAGAGATTTCCCATAGTACATTATAAGAGGGGTTAGAAGTGCAAAGTAGGCCTAGAACGTGTCGCCACAGGTTATGCTATGATTTGCATAACACCATAAGGCGCGTGGTGTGGTGCGTGCGAGAGGGCATGATTATATGTAGCGTCGTGAGCGGGAAGACAAGTGACAACAGCCGTCTCCGAAGCAAAAGCGCTACTTTGCATTTCTAACCGCTCTTATAATGTTCTGTGAGATTTCCATTGGCTGTACGGGAATCAGAGAAATATCTGTTTGTTTGACCTTATACACATTTTTATTTACCGACTGAAATAATAATTTTAATTTATTTTCCAGTTGCGAAGCAGTATCAGCCAGTGATTACATAAAGTTTTCAAGTAAAATGATAGACACAGATGGTCAAAGGCACTGCGGTCAATTGAAAGAGCACCAAGTTACATCAGAAAAGAATTTTCTTAGAATAACATTTAAATCTAACGACAGACTTGATGGAACTGGTTTCAAAGCAGACTTTATATTCTTGAGGGAGTCGGAGATGCATAGTATTACTATGCCGGAAACTATTGACAGTGGTAAGAAAATTCAATTTCTATAGGTACTAAAAAATAAAAGATGAAAAAAAATCAAAGTCTGTTGCTGTTGATGCACACATCAATGGTTCTTTCTACTAGCAAACTTGTTTTCGAAGTAAATTCAATGAATATAGTTTCTATACACATCATCTAATACTACTACTTGAGTCATATCTAAAATATCAGATGAAATTCAGTCATGTCACCATCATCATCAGCCTATCATCTTCCATTGCTGAACATAGGCCTCTCCTAAGGCGCGCCACAAAACTCTGTCCTCGGCCTTCCTCATCCTGGATGAGAAAAGCCGAGGACAGTCATGTAGTGGCACTCCATTTTTTACCTGTAGACCTAGCTAAAAACCATGGATATAAAGTAATGGATCCATAACCTTCTTACAAGCATGGAAACACGAAAATTTATCATGGCGGTCGGCATATTAAGAAGGACCCTGTAAAAAACATTATTTTATGTAGTAGTGTATAAAACAATGAAACCAAAGACTGAACACCATAACTTCTGAGAAATTTTAGTTCACATAATATAAATAATTACTTAAGGTAGTTGCAGAGGGGTCAATTTTATACAAAACTTTGACGCACAATACGCGTAGACGGTATTAATATAAGTAACTTTGTATATATGGAAAAATAGTTTAGAAAATTTAGATGCCGCGTAACAAATTACATTTGCAATTTATAAAATAATTACAAAGATTTAAAGCTTTGAAATTTTTCATACAAAAATTTAAAAGCTTTATATCTGCGTAATTATATTATAAATTGCAAATGTTAGTTGGTACGCGGCAACAAGATTTTCTCAACTATTTTTCCATATATAAAATATTACTTTTATTAATTCCGTCTACGCGTATTGTGCGTCAAACTTTTGTATGGACTGAAACCACCTTAATCAAGTTGTATGTAAAATTAATTACGAGAAACTTCGAGAGCGTGTAGCTATATAACACTCCAATTGGTAATTAGATACTCTACCATTAAGAAACAACGATACGTTATAGTTGCCAAAGGTTTGTTTCACGATAATTGTGTCGTAATTCTACCTACACTACAGGTTAGATTGGTTAAAAGTTTTATAGGGTTAAGACTTTGTTTATAAATTAAAGATAAGTAAGAAGGACGTCTTAACCTTATTAGTGGTAGGATACCGATGCCATGGGTTCAAATGGGATGTAGGTAGGTATACAAAATGTATAAAATAAACTCTTAACTTGAAAATCATGTATCCAAAACGAACAGTTACATAATTAAAAAATAACTCTGTTGACAATTATGTGAAATGTTGCAACTTATGAGGAATATACCTAAGTGAAATGTACATTTCTTTGAGAAAAAAAATAATCTTCAAACCTATCTTCTTGAAATTGGCTGTTTTGAAGATATAATTTTAGTTTATACTGTTTTTTTAGACTTGACCCAAATTAAATGAAAATAAAGAAATATAGCTTGGTGAGCTGGGAGTTACCATATTAAAATAATAAAAAAAAACATTTATTTCTCATTCATTATGGTTACCTACATGCATTGTTTTTCATAGCACTTTTACATTCTTCGTGAATTGAGTCAAACTTAAAAATCATCAACATCATGCATAAAAAAAATTGCATTTAGCAATTTGGGAAATTTTATTTAGGTGGTTGCGGAGGGGTCAATTTTATACAAAACTTTGACGTACTAGATTTTCTAAACTATTTTTCCGTATATACAAAGTTACTTATATTAATACCGTCTACGCGTATTGTGCGATTTGTGCGTCAAAGTTTTGTATAAAATTGACCTTTCTGCAACCACCTTAAAATGGTTAATTACTTTGTTTAAGAACCCCTCTGAAGGGTATGGTATTAGGCCTTCTCCAGATGACTATTAGATCATGTTAAAATTAATCTGAATGTAATTAAATAAGTGCTGTAGACTAAAAAATAATTTAAAAGGGTAACTAAACTAATTGCTCCACAACTCTACCCGCATACAAATTGTAATGTTTGGAATTTCGAACTGGTAGAACATGTAAATTATATTATGGCAGAATCATTACCGACAAGTTGTTTCTACAAATTGGGACACTGTAATAAGTAATAGTTAATGTTCTAAATTGTTTCAGGTACAAGTACATCAAAGCTAACGTTGTTAACCATTATGTTTGAAGTTACAATAATTATGTTTCTCTTAGCAAACCACAGAGTCTAAAAACAATGTTAATAATTTATACGGTCGCATAAATTGATTTAATAAATTATTACTGTTATTAAGATTTTATTTTATTTTATTTTATTTCTTAAACAGGGTGTTAGGGCACAGTTGCATTTTATTAATGGGTGATTGTACCTGCTCATAATACTGAAGCCGAACAACTTTCCCAAAGGAACGAAAGGGAAATTATTCGAATTTTCATACCAACGTTCGATCAGCTCATTACAAAAGTCCGATTTTTTTTGGTGATGTCACATAGGAAGAGTTGTTCAATATCATGGGTACAATTACCCCTTAAAGTAATGCAACTGTATACTCTAACACCCTATATAGTGAGTCCTTTTCAAGTTTTCAAGATTTAACTACCGATCCTGCGAAGCTTTTAACAATCTAGATAGTCTAGCATGGCAGCGAGACATGATAGCTCTGATATACCTGCTGAGAGCTATGTATTTTCTTGATTATTTTGCGATATAGTAGATTACACACCGAGGGCACGAAAGTAAGAACGGTCTCAAATCTCATGTAATTGTTGGCCGAGTCGAAGCCAAGGTCAACAAACATGTGATCTGAGGCTTTCTTTATTACTGGCCGAGGCGAAGCCAAGGTCAACAAACATATTATGATCTGAGGCTTTCTTTATTGCTACCCGAGGTTAGGATACTATTTTTCTCCTCGACGGAGGCGGAAAGCGGCAACTTCGTTTAGCGCAGCGGGACGAAAGTTGACGCTTTCCGCCCGGAGGGGTAAAAAGTATATTTTGAACACTGTCATTACCTGATAATACTTAAATGATATATACAAATAAGACAACTTATAAGAATATAATTTTGTAAACAGAATGCAGGGAAACAAGTACTTATGGACATAATTATTAATTTGATTTGTTGTTTTACGATACGTAGGTATATTTTAACATTTATATAGTCTTTCTTGAAATTCTGACGGGGATGATCAGACTATCAAACTGAATAACTTCCTCTACGGGACCAATATCGAAATCGCAAACGTACTCTACCAAAATGTATGGGAAAACGATTTTTTACGATTTCGATGTTGGTCCCATACCAAAAGTTGTTCAGTTTGATGGTCTAATCATCCACTTAAAAGCCATCAGTATTTCAAGAAGGACCCTGTAAAAATGTCTTTCTTATTTGCATTTGGACTTCAAGAAATAGTTCAAGCTACTTGCCTTGTACCGCAGACGTCAATGCTCATCTTAAAATTCAAATCAAATCCGAAGCCAATCGCAACTGTCATTGCTATATCCGTCCATTATTCATATCCGTTCAGCGGAGGAATCTCGAAATGTATTCTATCTATCTATTCATACTACATTATGTACGTAAGTTTGTATGCAAAACTGTTCAGACATCTTAGAGATGACAATAAGGGTTTTGTCGTGGACATCTTTGTTAGAGGAAGGATAAAGTAGGTATCATTTTTAAAAGATACATTATCATAAAATGCTTATGACTGTATTTCCCAAAGGGGTAGAAAAAAAGGTTTTCTTTATATTTGGAATATCCACAGAAAAAGGTAAATCACTCTACTAAATATCAATCCAATTATTACTGTCAGTGAATTTTATTTCTTCTTAAAAGTTCTGAGTATAGACTTTGTGAGTCAAAATATTATGAGCGTGACATATACAGGGTGAAATTGATATCATTAGCATCCTTTTAAACAAAGAGTCTACCCATCAAACTGAACAACTTTTACTACGGGAGCAACTCAATCGGAGTATAAAATAAATCTTCTGTTGCAACATTTGAGTCGAGTAGGTGTTGCAGTTTGGTATGGAACAGCAGATTTTTTTTTACTCCGATCGGTTTGCTCCCATAGTAAAAGTTGTTCAGTTTGATGGGTACTCTTAGTTTAAAAGGATGCTAATGATATCAATTTCACCCTGTAGATACAAGAATATGGATAGCTAAGTTTATTATGTGTAAGATAGATGTTCCGTTAGAATGAAGTGAACACTAAACTAATCTGGCGTAATAAGTTGTCATGTGAACCACATAATATCCAGACTAGTGATCCAAAAATTGCCCTGTATAATGATGTTTAGCATCAAAAAAAAATATACGGTCGAATTGAGAAACCTCATCCTTTTTTGAAGTCGGCTAAAAACAGAATTAAACTCAATAAGATCGCACAACAAACACAAACTCAACTAGAAAACAGATAAGCAAAAGCGTCCAATAACAAAAGGGAAGACAGTACTTAGCACTGCATCTTCATGTGCTAACAAAGTTAGTAAACTTTCATGAACTTTGCATAGAATTAGTGTTGGTTGGACATGAACAAGGTTTAGGAGCGAATGTAAATTATGCCTTTAGACTTTGTTGATGCTAGTCTGATGCTAGACCCGAATTTAGTGAAATGAATAGTCTGTTGAGATTCATTATTCTAATGGATTTTGTTAGTCGCTCTTTGCAGCTTAATTTATAACTACACAGTATGTCACGATGATATGAGAAGATAAAACTGATCCAGAGCAGCAACAACATGGAACATTATAAGAGGGGTTAGAAGTGCAAAGTAGGCGTGGAACGTGTCGCCACAGGTTATGCAATGATTCGCATAACACCAAAAGGCGCGCGGCGTGGAGCGAACGAGAGGTCATGAGGGATTGTAGCATCGTGAGCGGGAAGAAAAGTGGCGACAGCCGTCTCTGAAGCAAAAGCGCTACTTTGCATTGCTAACCCCTCTTATAATGTTCTGTGAGCAATTATACCTACTTGGAAATAGAAGCAAAAAATTAGTAAATACGCTAGAAGAACTTTACATTCAGGCTGTAAATGATAATGTTTGGATGTTATTTGAAAGTTGTATTGTAAAATAAAAAAACTAAAACAATAAAAATCGGAGTTTGCAGTAAGATTGACTTACCTCGTGTTTATGCGTGATTAATAAGCGTTTTTCTTTTCTTTTTTAAATTTAGTTCCTAAAAAACCCGACAGATTACACATTTATCGCTCCATAGAGACGTTCACGACATCCTGTCAAAAATCATACCACTAACAGTAACTTTTTTCATAATTATGTTTTTGTGTACAATAAAGAATCTATCTATCAATCTAAGACTGTGTCTGCCTTTTTTTTAAAGACCAAGGGATCGAGCCCATACACCATGTCAGACGTTAGCAGCTTGATATTTTCGATGATTCGCAAATAATGAAATATTCAATCAAAAGATGCGGCATCTTTTTGACCACCTTCTGACTTTTTATTATTTTAATGAAACACTGTTTGGAATTTTGACCTTTATTCGCACAGACCGTAACGACATCTATCGATCCCCTAGAAAACCAAAAGAAAAACGCTCAGTGTAATGATAGCGTTTTAGTACCTAAACATATTTCAGTCGGCTTTAGAGAAACGTGACCCTTCTATCTAAATCATTATAAGCGCAAGGGGGTTAAATTTATCTGATGCTAACCAGCACTCGAGCAGCGATTACACATACATTGCCGGATTTGTTCTCTCTATTTTGAATTAGCAAGCAATGTATGCCGATATCGGACCTAAATGGAGGGTAATCGCAGCTTTATTAATTATATAATTTAACTGCGACACATTTTTATGTCCAAAGGTTTTTTATATCAATAAATTTTATCTTCTAAGAAGAAAAAAAAATCCTCGCCATGTTGCTATCTTTGGAACTAATTTTTGTATAAACATTGTCATTAAAGATTATAATCGATTGTAGCGCCCCCCAAAGCAGGTTTTTAGGGTTCCGTACCCAAAAGGTGAAAACGGGACCCTATTACTAAGCCTACGTTGTACCTATAAATAGGTAGGACAGACGGACTGACGAACGGACGGACAAAAGGGCTGTAACTTTTGAACCGTCAGAGCTATCGTTGAAATTTTTACAGAATGTGCGCTATTACAGCGGATTTGCTAACAAACAATAAAAATGTCAAAAAGTTAAAAATGAAGGGGGAATACTCATCCTCATACATGGAACTACATTTATCTACGTTTCTTCTTCTCGCTCTATGTTGAAAACGGTAATGCATACAAGCGTCAAACTTGGAGTGATTATAGAGCAAACTATACAGTATAACAACAAATAATAAAAACCGGCCAAGTGTGAGTCAGTCTCGTAATAAAGGAGAGTAAAACATTTTTTATACGTTAATATGTTGTTGTTCGCACCACACGTACGGACCCCTCGGCCTTGGTGCGCGAGTAGCCCGACTCGCACTTGACCGATTTTTTATTTATTTTTCTGGTCAAGCAATAATTCAAATTTTGATGACACTGTGTAAATTTTGAAAATTTTCTGCCCAACATATTTTAAAAGCTAGGCAAGCAGGCTAGCAGTAACATATTACGCAAACGCTAGAGCGACCTATATTACTGACAGTTAAATTTCCTCAGAGATGTCCTTTTTCGTGTTCAATTCAAACTGGAGTTACATGATAAATTTCAGCATCTTTGTAGTCACTAACAGAATATGATTTTGCGTCAGTGGTAAGTTCAAACGAATTTAGCATCAAAGTATCTAACAGGTCAAGATGGACTATTTTGGAAAACAATAGGTATTCGATATTCTGATGTAAGATGTAATATTAATATAAATAAATATGTTGGTTGCCTTCGTGGTCTAATGGTTAAGAGCATTGGGCTCTCCACACGGAGGTTGTGGGTTCGATTCCCACGAGGGATACCTAGTGATATGTCACTTTGTGCGTTTTTCCCCTGATGGTTAACTTATTGAAGGCTGAATCACCTGATTGTCTGAAAAGAAAAATGATTCCGTCCTTCGGATGGCACGTTAAGCCGTTGGTCCCGGCTACAATCTCTGGTGGTTAGCAGTCGTAACATAAAAACCACGTCAGAGGCCGTAAGGCGGTCTGAAAAAACTCTGACGCCAGGGCTCTGCCCACACGATAAGAAGAATTTGTTGGTTATTATTCCACACATTAGGTCATCATCATCAGCGTCAGCTTATACAACCCTATTTTTAAATTACTAGAAAAATGCTTTGATTAAATATTATATAGATAGTCTAATATGGAGACCGTATGGAGACGTACGAAAGAAGGTCAAACATTATCGACCGATATGGCCAATTTTCTTGTTTGCGTGCTTGTAAGGAGGAGTGGTATGATGTGATGTGGTGTGTATAATTCTAAAATCCTTGGCCGTCAAAAACATCGACGAGCTCGCATCCTCCAAATCGTCGGAGATTTTATATAAGTTTGACACATGAAATTGAAAGCCCACCGACGTTTCAACAACGAATTTAAGGTTGTGACGATACTGAGACGGACTTTCGATTTTCGATATATCGCGACCGTTTCGGTCCGAACTTCATTGTAATAGAGTTGACATTAGAACGAAAACGTTCACGTAATTGCGAGGTTTGAAAGTCCGAGTAGACCCCTGATTCGAACGGACCCTCGTGATTGTGGACACACAACACACAATATTAATCTCTCCGCAAAGCACCACTGACGATCTCCATTGGGTAGGTATCTAGTCTTTATCGAAGAATAAGACTTAGTCCAGACTTGTATTATAAATGTACAAATATCCATGACTTGGGTACGAATATTCATACGCATCGTACAAATATTTTCCCCCTGTCATATTCGAACCTGCATCTCTCGGCTTAGCAGGCAGCCAGGCAGGTTCTTTTCATTACCAACTGACGTGGTTGTCAGGTATTGGATCGCTACATCTTCATCTTCATCTTCTATTCCGAAAAAAGGTTTCTCATCCAGGCGCTACCAGTCACTTACCTTCACTACAAGTCTTAAGGCGGTTGCAGAGGGGTCAATTTTCTAAACAGTTTTTCCATATATAAAATATTACTTTTATTAATTCTCTCTACGCGTATTGTGCGTCAAGGTTTTGTATAAAATTGACCCCTCTGCAACCGCCTTAAGTATTCGCAATTATGAATTTTTGGTTTAATTATTCTGTGTATAAAATAAATTACCCTACATTCTTTATTCTAGCTAAATCTATGCGGCAGCGGAGCTTATAAGTAACATTATTATGGTAAAGCAACCCACAAAGGTGTGCTAATGGACTGAAGTCATTAAGGTAATCAAGGCGCGCAATTTACACTGCAGGGTCATGTTCTACATTAGTTAATTACCTAAGTACTGTAACTCTTGGGCTTAATGTCCAAAGTGACACGGGCTGGAACTTCCATCTCAATTTTAATAATAAAGTGTCTCATAGAATTTTTTATCTACTCTTTATTTATTTAGATAGATAGATAGATAACTCATTTATTTCACCAGAACAATACAGGATAAACAGTGACAGACAAAGGCAGTAGGTAACATTTTAGAGTCCGCATAAGGAGATCCGTGTAAAGCCGCAGCAGCAACAGGGAGCTCCCATGACGGACCAATCAATAAAAAAAACAACAATATATTGTAGGTATATTAGGTGTTGGAATATGACACCGTGCGACCTGAATTGCGCCGATGAAAAAGAATCTGACTCAGCATTTATACTGAAGCAAAAGCTGCAGCCCTGTTAATTCTGCCAGAACACTACGGTTCGAGCGTGCGTTCGCGCAGCGCGAGACAAACTGTTAAATTAGTTAGGTAAGGTATCTAAGTGCAAAAATTTAGCCACAATAATATATTTACCCATAAATTATGTTTGTGTGTAATAAATATGTTTATTAGATTTTTTTACAAGTAGATAATAAATACCCAATAAAAAAAATGCGTTTTAAACTAAACTAAAACTCCTATTCCATCCAATACAACAGGCAGTAAAGCCTTTATTTTGTCATGAACCTCTACCGTAAAACAATGCAACTATGTCCTGGAATGCGATTTTTGAAATTCATAGGTTGTAACTCAGCAGTTGAAAATGTATGGAGATACGCATCTTTCTACTGCTGATTTGACTTTCAAAAATCGCACTCCTGGAGTATGATTTTTTAATGTTAAATCAGCAGTAGAAAGATGCATATCTAGTAATATTGACATTTTCAACTGCTGAGTTCAAAGAATGAGTTTCAAAAATCGCCCTAAAGGGCGCAAATATGGTATTTTCCGATCGTACCTAATTGCTACATAACGCTACATGTAATAATTTCTAAAACCCCTATTATAAACAACGAGAAAGTAATAAGAAAAATTGTTTAGATGGTGTTATTTGTAGCAATTTGGGTAACTGGGTAGTGACAGGAAATACCTGCGCCCGGGACTACAGTTGTATGGTTTTACAGTACCTATGTTTTACCATCGAGCGTCGGTACGGTAGCGCGTTGCTAAGAGGTATAGAAACTTAATTTTAAGGTCCGGGTTCGAATCCGCACGGATGGCATGCCATGGACCAATGAGTTTTTCTAACTTATGTACGTAATACAGTCGGCATTACTCTCAAACGGTGAAGAAAAACATCGCGAGGAAGCCTGCGTACGCTGGAGAAGAAATTGCGACGCGTATGTGAAGTCTACCAACGTATCAACCCGCATTGGGCATACGTGGTGTGATATATTTTCTTTGTACGTTGTAAACTAACGCCCATACATCCTCCCTGAGGGTAGGCTTGTGCCCTGCAGTGGGATGCATACATGAGCTGGTTACTAGTGATGATGTTTTACCATAACTCAGGCATATCTGTAACGATTTGAATGATTTTTTTTCTGTATAAAATTGGATATATTGACATGATGGTATCGTTTAATTTAGGTAAGAATTTGAAGAGCTTCTAGGATGGATATCTAATGGAACTCTTCAATGGATGATATCAAATCATCGGCGATTAAATAAATCATTTCATGTCCAAAGGTACCTGAGGTGTTGTATCAGTGTCAAACTAATTAGACAAAATAAACACATTACCCTTCATTTGCGTCGCGCAGTCGGGTAAAAAGCCGCGATGTCGGTGTCGGAAGCTAGGCGGAGTAGGAACAACTCTGTTACGAACGTTCGTCGGTCTAACTCCTGAGGATGCTCCTTGGTGGAGCGAAACACGTGTAGAGTAGAAATTATTCGGTGTTACTTTGTCTACTAGGTATAGCGGAGATCTCGATACAATCTAGTTATCTATATACCTATTAGTCATGGATTTGTGCAAAGTAACGCCTGATTCAATTAATTAAATTAGAAGTCTATTTGAATTGTAAGATTCTTTTTTTTCTTCAAATGAATTTGCAATAAATGTTGGAACAAAACAAGGTACCTACTTTATGTTGAAAACAACCTGACACATCCTATTGGTAGATGCGTATGAAAAGGTCGAAGGTTAGAACTTTGAGAATTGTTTACGCACTAAATGCGGGCGAGGGTGCTCAAACGGTTTACTTAGGAAAGATTCCAACTATTTCATCGACCGCAGACCCCATACAACTGGGAAATGCTTTTGTTAAACGACTTCGGGTTAATATCGAATACTTTGAGCGTCGATTATTAGAGGTAATTAATCTACATGCTACCTAAGAAGGTAGACAAATTTGAATGCGTTAATTGCATGTTCTATGTTAATTTGAGAGTAACAGTGTTGTCCAATAATTTATGTAGACAGTTGCATTACTTTAGTGGGTGATTATTACGGTAAAATTGCCGCTTAAGGTAATCTAACCTAATATTTTATTTAAAATTATACAGGGTCCTTCTTAATATGCTGACACTTCTTAAGGGGATGATCATACGTTCAAACTGACCAACTTTATCTGTGAGACCAACGTCGAAATCGCGAAAAAAACATCAGCTGGATCAAGTAGGTTAACAGTTTTGTATGGAACAACAGATTTTTTTCGCTATTTCGATGTTGGTGCACTACAGAAAGTTGTTCAGTTTGACGGTCCGATCATTCCCCTAAAAAAGTGTCAACATATTAAGAAGGACCCTATATCTAGGTACAGTTTGATTTTTAAATAATGTTTACTATAAAAATATACATTTTGCTGTATTAATTATTAGCCTGAGTCGGTTGGTACTGCACTGCGATCTGTCTGCGATATAAACGTATAAAGAAGATGGGTATAAAAGTCTTTGAAATGGCATAAGAGCTAAAAGTCTTGAGTGATGACTCACCACATTTTACCCTTCATAATCCTCTGACACAGAAACTCCAAAATTCTAGACCAACTCTAGTTTACGGTACAGAGAGACGGCTTACGAGAGATTTCAGCAAAAACCTCGTAAGTGGACAAAAGGGTAGTTAAGCTATTCATGAGTTTGGCACGGGTAAATCCGCTCAGATCAGCTGGCTTTAAAATCAAGATAATATCTTAATGGAAAACCCTTTAGATTAGTCATCGATTCAAAGCAATCTGTTAAGTGTTTGACTTCTGCCATCGCGCCAAGGGAAATAAAAGCATTTTACCGAAATTAATTTTCCACATGGATTAATTTAGCAAAGTTCATTACCTACGTTTTTATGAGAATCCTTATCTCTGTGACTGCTGCCGTAATTTTCTTTTCGTCTGTTTATTTTTCGTTTTCTCGTAAAACGATAGCTGTATTTAGAACTCAACGGCCATTTTATTTTCCATAAATAAATAAGATGCTTTATTAACGTTAATTCTAAGTAAGTACCCACTGACGATGACGACCCGGTTGGACTGGTTGAGTGGTTACCACGCCGGACTGACAAACTAGGGCCCTGGTATATTTGAGTTCCCGATATTTCGACCGTGTTACAACTGTCATGATCACGGGATGACTGAGGAACTGCAGGTAGATTATTAAGAGCAGACAAATCTGTCTACCCTCACTCTTCGTCGTTTGCTCTGCCCACTACTATCGGAACTCACTCGATTGTCATTGTCACTTTTGTCACTTGGTCCAGCCCGACAAAATACACTGACTGTATCACTTCGACGTTTGTTCGAACCCGAGTATGACGGTGAAGCACTAATACCTATAACCACTGGATTCCTCGTACTGGACAATTTGAAACCATCCTCTCTGTTGAAACGGGAACTCAAATATACCAAAACGCGGTAAGAAATGTTTAATTCTAGATTAAATAATAACCGCGTAACTCTCAAAAACTGGATTAGGGTCATGGATGTTATATGTTCGAGCCGTTGTTGTATGGTTTTCATAATAAAAAAGCCTTTAGTGCTTACTTGGGATCATTAGAATGTATGTGCCTGTGAGCGTTATTAAGTTATTTTTATTTATTTACTGAAACGTTTAGTATTAAAGAAACTCAACACTGATCTAATATTTCCACTTCACTCTCTGTCATTGTTTTTCGACATCATACCTTCGCGACAGAATTGCGATTCGGGTGGTAAGAAACATTTCAACACCTATAAAAAAACTTTATCGGGTATTTAGGTATTAATTGCAGCAAAGCTCACTTTGGAGAGGATAGTTTTTGCTGCGCACACCATAGTGAAGTCTACGATTTATGACGATGCCGTTAAGTGTAGGTTTATTTATTATTTTGCTGACGAAACGTGTTGTGGATATTTATAATTATGTATTCTCTTGTGACGAAGCCTGATTTTTGACTGTACGTTTTTGTGGACAAGGCATGTTGCCAATTTTATAATTAATTCTTATGTAGGTAATCGTTTTTTTACCAATTGTTAATAAACAGTATTTAATATTAAAGTGAATGAAAATGATCTAGAAACCAATACTTATCTGTTCGTTACATTTGTTACCTCATGTAATCGCTTCTTAGCGATAAGACCGCCTTATTTTGTGCCTCTTGTATTTTTATCTCTGTATGTTACTGTTTATGTTTTGATGTAAAATGGAGTATATTTGATTGATTGATGTATCCATTGGCTATGAAGTGTATAAATAAAGACTATCAAAAAGCATTTTTAGTGCTTAATCATTTTATTTAACTTCCTAATAATCTACGTTACTTTTGAGGATTCCTTTGCCCTCTACAACACTAACACTTAGGCTTCTCTCCACATATAAATAAAATTATTAGTATTATTTTTTAGGTCTTTATTTATTAGTTTATCTATACAGTATGCATTTTAGGCAGTGGATACACTAGCTGGAACAAAAAAAAACAGCGTGTATGTATACACAACCGTCGTCAGGGTTGACCCCGAAAGAGATGGAGAGACGACCTGTATACCTTCGACGAAGAGTAGATGAAACTGGCTCAGGACAGGGATACATGGAGGATAAAGGAGGAGGCCTATGCCCAGCAGTGGGATAAAATAAGCTAAGGAAAAAGAAATACACAACGTATTTATAACTCTCACATATTTTAAATTGACACAACATGAATCTTCTTCTTGTTATCGTGTGGACAAGCCCTGGTGTCAGAGTTTTGACAACATCCTAGCTAGCTAGCATGCCACCCCCGAGAAAACGACAAAAATCGAGATGTGCCTCCATTTTTATTATTTTACGTAGGCCAGAAAGAGCGCGCATGACGTTTTTCTCGTTTAAACGCTTTGTCGTGGGTGGCATGCTAGCTAGGCATGAATGAATGAAATGTACTTTTATTTAAACCAAAACAAAAATACAGCAAGAATAAAAACGATAATAACATGTAATATAACCAAAAATCACAAATACGAGACTCTTATAACCATTAAAGAAGGAGCCACTAAATAAGTGCTTTCTACGTTTCTTATTACAGTGCAAACAGTGTTCGTGTAAAACTAGAAAAACCATTGAGACAGTGAAAATGAACTTTTACTAACAGCACTGAAAGCTCTCAGTGCACTTTATTGCCACCATTTTAGTTTTTATACTTCTTGTGTTAGGAGCTTTCATTTCTAGAAGGATAAAAAATGACACTGAAATATTTTTTCTTTTTTTCTATTGTTGTAGAACATATAAGTAATGAGCATGAGCAATTTTGAAATAGGAAAATACTTATACATGGTAAAAAAATCAGCTGTCCCATACAAAACTGCTGTACCTACTCGACTCAAATGTATGGGACAGCAGATTTTTTTTCGCGTTTCCTGAGGTAGGCTCCATAGTGAAAGTTGTTCAGTTTGATGGTCTGAGTTCACCGTTTCAGTATTTGCTAGGCTGTCATTTACACCCTGTTTAGTTCCACTTTCTTGGAAATAACATGTCAGGCAGATTACACGTTTCTTTTAACACTTCAGGATAGGATTATTACTATGGACCAACATTGAAAAATAAAAAGGCGGTAAAAATATCACATGCTTCATACACTTGGGTCGACCAACCGTTGTCATTTTCTATGGAACAACAAAAATTGTTTTCTCAATTTCGAATTTGGCTCTAGAGTAAAATTTGTTCAGTTTGATGGTCTCCTCCTAAAGTATGTAACGCATTTAATTTTAAACCCTGTATAAATGGAAAACCTGGCTGCTTCTTTAAATCTCTTTTTTAAGCCGGTAAAAAAGTTAATATATTTGTACTAGTAACACAAAAAAACTATTGAGTCGCTTCTGAGTCGTTTTTTCAACAAGGTAAATCTTCCTTGAAATTCTGTGTAGTGACTTAGAATAGGATCTAAATAGAAACGTCATGCACAATCAGAATCGAGATTTGCAAAGCACTCGACTATGATCGATTTCTAACATTCGATATGTGCCTAGTGCTTGATCTACATCGTAAGCACCTGCTTTCAAGCTGCGACATGGACTTATCTTGAATGTCAATCTATAGTGCAGAATTACTCGATTTATAGTGTACAGTCAACGAAATTTCCTGTATACTTGGCCAGTAAAATATAAAAACACCACTGAAGAACCATTTAGGTATATGAAAAGAAGAAGAAGAAATTTACCTATTATGTGTCCACGTTCTCAATCGACACCAGCGGCTGGGAGGACCTCGCTAAGAACCGCGACATGTGGAGGAAACATTTAGCGGAGGGAAGAGCTGTTCACGACAGGGCCTGGTTTGCTTCCTTGGCTGAAAAGCGGGAAAAGAGGCATGATCGGCTGGCAAACCCAACTGAAACAGCAAACTCTAGTTTCACTTGCCGTACATGCGGCCGTTCCTGTCGCTCTCGTATCGGGCTTTATAGTCACGAGCGTAAGTGCCGCCAAGACGCTGCTTAAGGTGGTTTCAGTCAAATTTTGTATGAAAAATTTCAAAGCTTTATATCTTCGTAATTATTTTATAAATTGCAAATGTTATTTGTTACGCGGCATCTAGATTTTCTAAACTATTTTTCCATATATACAAAGCTACTTATATTAATACCGTCGACGCGTATTGTGCGTCAAAGATTTGTGTAAAATTGACCCCTCTGCAACCGCCTTAAATTATCTTTCAAAGATGGAAAGGCCAATGATGATGATCTCTGCTATAAGGACACACAATCATGAGGGTCTGGGTTCGAGTCCGCACGGACTACATGCCATGATTATCAATGACTTTTTCAAACTTGTGTTTCTATCACCGACTGTTCTCAAACGGTAAAGGAAATTATCGTGAGGAAAACTGTACACGTTGTAGAAGAAATTTTGATGCGTTTGTGAAGTCCACCAATACGCATTGGGCACGCGTGGTTGACTATGGATGACTACAATGCTCATACGCTCTCCTAGAGGGTAGGCCTGTGCCATACAGTGAAACGTATACACCATTAGTTTTTAATTACTTACATAACTAAAAGGGTGTTTACAGACAATAAAACTAAACAACCTTTTCTAAGGAACATGGATCGAAAAACGAAAAAATGTTTGGACCTCCCATAGAAAATCCAACAGCTGATCAATCCGGAATTCCGAATCAAGATTTCGATTTCGTAAGGATTTCCCCCCTCCAGACTTCCGTTCGAATCGGAATACCGTATGTATGTGGTGCACCTTACCCTTGGGTACCAGTATACAGGGTGAAATTGATATCATTAGAATCCTTTTAAACTAAGAGTCTACCCATCAAACTGAACAACTTTTACTAGTTTGATGGGTAGACTCTTAGTTTAAAAGGATGCTAATGATATCAATTTCACCCTGTATTATATTATTATCTGTACCTAGGGCTAATCTAGAGGGCAACTTTATGTTGAACCCCACTAACTTTTACTTACTGAATCAGCGTTATACGATCAAAGTATTAACCAAAGCCTAAAAAACCAACGAAACATTTTTACATAAACCTGCCTCTGAATCAGTCAATTCATTGGAAAAGTTGAAGACAATACGAACAAAGACACCTGTTGTTATTCTAAAAAGCAACGAACGAAAGGTAGAAAAAGAAAAATAAGACACAAAATTCCTGAATTCGTATTTTATTTGGTTCATTAGGCAAAGGTGAAGTCGGACCGGCAAACTTCTAAAAACACGAGGCCGGAAGGTAACCGATTCTCATTTTCCGCTCGAATTAATTCAGACTTGGCTCTTATGAACGTGAAAGGCGGTAAAATTTTTATTTCCCAACGTTTTATTTTACCGGGTATTCCGGGGGTTTTAATTAAAAATATAAGGTAAGGTATCGCTCAATGATAATAGATTCTCCGGAGACTAGTTATTTCAAATTGTATTTAAGACTAACGGTTGGTCCTGATTTCGCATGGGTACTATAAAATTAAAAAGTGGATTTGTTTTTTAAATCTTTATTAAAGAGTTTTGCCTGTGGCCATGCCGTTCTGCAAGTGGATGTGTTTCTCCAAGACTTATCATTTGTTCAAAAGTTTTGGCATAAACGACATACAAAATACAAATTAATAGAACGCTTAATTTTTTTAACAATGTGAAATCCCTAATAATGAGAATTAAGGATTTCACAATATTTTCGTGCATACGAAGCGAGTAAGTAGGACAACAACAAATGATTTTGTGCAAAACGGCGTTGTCGTAATTTTCATTGTTTATTATGTAATTTAGGCCCGATTCGACCAAACGCGATTTTAATTCTTAGATTAAATCGCTGGTTACTCTAAACTGATTTTGCGTTTTACCTACCCTAATCTACGAATAAGTTGAGAGTAAATTGTACACGGCCAATTTCGACGGTGTTAAGCTTATACCGAGACTAATGAAATGTCAATGTGACATTACTAAAAAAATTGTAATAAAAAGAAACCTAACAAATTAAAACTGTATAGCCTCACATTGCAATAAGTACACATAGAACAAGATACAACGAACTCTTTCTTTAGGTGGATCATACATTCGTTCTTTTAGTATGGGTTTAGTGTGGTAGAAGACAAATAAAGTTATTTCGGAGTAAACATTAGAAGTAAAAATTGTTCCTTGTATATTACTCTTCTATAAATCAAAATTGGGTATAACCCGGCCTTAATCAATTAATGACCAATTGAGGTCTTCAAAATAAATAAAAATGGTCCAACAAACTTTTCCGTTTTTCGACCCATCTTCCTTAGAGAAAGTTGTTTATTATGTCTGAATACACCTCTAAAATTTTGTTAGTAAATAAAAACTAGTGGTACACCACCATTATACATACATAATGCAACAAATATGATAATAAACATCTATTCTATTCAACAGAATAGAAGAAGTTCTCGTGATCACGGCTGTCGCAACACTAGAACTCAAATAATTACAAAAACGGTAAGAACCAGTTTCAAATATAAAGGGTTAGTTTCAAAGGACCGGAACGGAATGGATTATTGCACTGCAGAAGAATGATCTTTATTTTTCTTTGAATAATGAAAAGTCTTCGCGCTTTGAGTGTTATGCGAGACGATACATAAAACGGTTTTCTTATAGCTGAATAGTTTTGAACAAATGAATTTCATCTTTTTATATCGTAACTAGTTTCAACATCGTATAGCGAGATAAATTATGTACGAGATTTCAGTTTTAAACATAAGCTTTCAAACACAAAAATGTTCAGTAAAATTGGTCTAGCATTAGTTTTCGCGTAATGCGCGAACAAACAAACGAATAAACACAAAGACAAAAAATCCAAAAATTTGTGATTTGGAACACATAAAAACCATACCGTAACTTTTTTTTGTAAATATCTTCAATGTACAGACACACTTCTATTACAGTTTTATAACAGTAGAGATGTAAAGTATTAAAATAGAATAATAAGGGTGCTAAGTCTGGTAGATCTCCATGTGGGTCTACCTGCTTCTAGGCCCTTTGGATGAGTCAGAAGGAAACAGCAGCTGGTATGGGCCAGTGCACCCTGGGCGTTCGTCATCGACTTCTCCTGGAGGGATTTCACTGGCTCACAGCGAAAAACCTGACATAGGGAGGTTGGCGATTCCCACGCGTCCCTCTGATTAGCAGAAGGCACATAGGGGCAAAAATTTATCAAGTAGCGAACGACATTTAGTACGTGTATGAAAATCGCACGTTTAAAATCATGACCGAGCCATGCATCTAATCTCCATACTAATTTTAACATTTTGTACTGCTGATTTGAACGTGGCTTTCAAAAATTCAATATTACGATGGAGCCAATGACGTTTTACAAATAGACGCGTCATCCATACAGTGATGTGTAGCCCGTACACTAGACGGCGCATGACTATGTGAAGCCGGGCAATTACCTTACTTTTTATTTCCATTTTGAAGCGCGGACAACGCATCTTCTTAGGATGGAGCGACATGTTTTAAATTAGTATAGAATAGGAAACATAATTTTATTGACTAAACAGTTATTTTAAAATAATTTGTCAACATCAACTAATAATTAGATTCTTAGTACGAGAGTCGCGTGGCTAGAGGTCTCTCGAGTAGACGTCTTTCGTTCGGCTCACGATTTAGATAGCCACGCGGCTCCGCCATTTTATGGCGGTTTCGGGTGTGTGTTTTTGTTTAAAAACAGGGCTTTGAGATCGCCATATCAATTACCGTACAATGAACGTTAACTTGAATTATAATAATAACAATTGATACTGGCGAAATCTTTAAGGAAACGCCATTTAATAAAAATAGAATAGAATAGATTCTTAGTACTGAACTGTATAATAAAACGAGGTCAAAATAACGATTATTTGTCAAGGCATTAAATCATAATCATTAATATTAAAGTAAAGCGGTGTTCACCTTTGAAACTTTTAATGGGGTGATTTGCCGTAGCCCTTTGTTTTTTTTTTACTTCTAGGTTAATTTTAATTTGACTATCATCCTTCATAAGTTAGATTTGCAAAAAATTTTATAATTGACATAAATGGCACTAAGCCCTTTTAAAACTTTCAGCGGTTCAAAGAAATTCTAGAAGAGAAAGGAAATTAAAGAGACGTCTCTGGTATCGAGTAAGAATAATTTGATACGACACTCTTTGAGTAGAGCTTCGGTTGTCCTGTTTTTTTTCTTTTTTTACTTATTTACTTTTAGGTTTTATAACAATATGATAGTACCCTAGATGTTGTCCTAGATATAAACCATCACCATGTTTAGTTCCGTTGAAATATTTCCAGTAGCTTTTGCGTGACACGTGCCGACATAGATAGGGACAAATATACATAGGGACCATGTCTGTCTATTTGTTTGCCTGTCTGTCTGACAAACAGACAGAAAGACAAATATTGCAGTATTTGCCTGTGTATCGATGATAAATTTTAAACCGAATTATTTAAATAAAAATTATAAGACTTTATTTTAAAATCTTAAAACTAGAAGGAACTTTTGAATTCGCTTTTTATTTATTTTGTAGATACAATAATTAAATCAATTTAATTTAAAAACCGGCCAAGAGCGTGTCGGACTCTCCCAAGGTAGGGTTCCGTAGTCATTCCATAAAAAGCTTCTCCTAAAAATAATGTCTTTCTGACTACCTCATTTCTGTGTTCGAGTTACTGTTGTCTGTCTGTCTGTCTTCATACCGAATTTCGATTCAAAACGATAGGTGCAAAAATGAGCGAGTTATTGAGGTGGAGCATACAGGCAGACAGAATGGAGGGAAGTATAATGAAATATCTTTATTTGTTGTTGTATAAGGGTTCCTTGTTGGACTACGGAACCCTAAAAATGCTCGAAAATACAACGCTGATCAAATAACACGGTGGTTATTATTTTGAAGTTACATTAATTAGATAAACATGAATTTCAAAGTTGCTTAACAGCGATCGACTTTCAAAACGTTCGAAATAAATCACTGTTTAAACAAACCTTAATCATTATCCCTTGTGGCTCGTAAGAATATCAATCAATCTCTTGTTGATGCGACATTACCGAAGCGAAATTTTGTGAGTCCCCCGGGTGTCGACCGGTTTCTTTTATCATTTCGTCGCCTGAAACCTATACATTATTTATCTTTACTAAGCGAAACTATAAAGTTTGACGTAACTTTGAGAAATAGCTCCTTTTTATTTCTTTTCCGCCATTTGCAGTCGAATGAATAATGTTTTTTTTATCTTTTGCTTTCTTAAATTGAACTCGGTTTTATTAGCCATGAAATATTCTTATTTTCTATCTGAAAGAAACAGTGAAAGATTTTCAAAAATAATCATGTACGTACCTATAACAAAATAGTTCATAAATAACAAACATCATGAGTCAAGACCGAAATCCCATTTGGGGTTGTCAGTAACTTAAATGAGTTACCTATGAGTAAGGTTGTATGCTTGTATGGAGAATTTTTTTTTCGAGCGGCCAGTAATAAATAAAACTTGGCCACAGTATAAGAAAGAGTATACTTGGCATAGGTTTTTAGAGGACCTTTCAAAAAATATTTAAAAACATCACATTTTTTGCTAGGCCGCATCGGAGCATTGTATAGAAGAAATCGCTTTTTAGCGCTAAGACCGCCTTGTTTTGTATCTTCTGTATTTCTTTACGGTAAGTATATTTTTCTGAGTAGGTCATATGTTTCGATTGTTTGTTTTAAAATGAGTTGATACTTAAAAGTTTTGTTTACTTTTTCATGAAACTTTACAGTCAAATATCTCAGCTCCGATGCTAGGTAGGTCATAAGTGTTTCTTACAAAATATATTTGTTTTTTATAGTACTATAATTATACAATACTTTCATTGGTGGCCGTGACTGTTAAAAAAAAGATAATACTTTTACTCATACCCATTTAAATAATGGCGTCTGCGAGTCAAAAAAGAGGGAAGAATAAAAAACATATTTGGTTGCTATAACAATAGCGGATATCATGGTAAGCGGTGGACCCTGGTTACCTTAAAGGGTGAAAGAGAGAGCTTAACATATTGATGAAAAGATCCAATTGCTTGATGGAATTTTGTTCCCTATCTGGGTTGTATTTTGAATGAAGAAGCCTGCTATTTTTTGCTACTAAAGGCGTTTACTTCACAATTTAATAAAATGGAATCAAGCAAGCAAGATAGCCCATTAGAAGTCCATTACTTTTAAATAATTGGCTCACCCGCTCCTTATACTATATCTATGACTTTGACAACTAGTGTTTTGTCAAAATCATTGATACAGGGTGTTATGGTAAACTGTTGCATTATTTTAATGGGTGATTGTACCTATGATACTGATCAACTTTCCCTAAGAAACCTATTGGAATATCTAAAAAAAAAACTCTTTCCATACTAATTGCAATCAGCTGATCGAACGATTTTATCGAACGATCGAAAATGAGTTTTTTTTCTTTGGGAAAGTTGATCAGTATCGTAAGTACAATCACCCCTTAAAGTAATGCAACTGTTTACCCTGACACCCTGTATATTTACATAGAAGTATGGGCCATTTTCCCATTGATCCACTCCTGTGATCCACTCTAAACACATCATCGAAGTCAGACAGAAGGTCCACTCCATAGAGATCTAGAGAGATGCCAACCAATGCGCTGAGTACGAAACCTAGTGTCGCATTACCACCAGTACCACGCGATAGAAAGTATTTTGTTAGCTTGAATGTGCTCATTATCCATTGCGGTATCAGAACTCAACGTTCGAATAATTTTTAGTACCTACTATGCAAGCATTGTAAACTATTTACACATAATATCTTGACTCGCCTCATAATATACTGAATCCTTACTGTCGCGAGCAATGTATTCCGCTTTTGCGCATATTGCTGCGACACTGGCCCCGCCCCGATTTCACATCCTCCTTTAGTTTTAGTGATCTGTGGTCCACTCGTACCCCTTTTTAGGCATTTTGATGTGTGTACAATACCAAATTTTTTGGAAGCTTTCGCTCTTTCGGAAGAACCATAAATTCCCCTTACACAAAACTTAAGATATTCATTATGAATTTTTCTATGTGAAACATAAACTTTCTATTGTATAAGCTACGAGCGTTAACCCGCGACTTCGTCAGCACAAATTATATACCAGATTTTAAGTCAGATCATAAGCTATCAAACAAAAAAAGTTTCATCAAAATCGGTTCAGTAGTTTTTGCGTGATACTCGTTCAAACAAACAATCAAACAAACACACAAACAAACAGACAGACAAAAAATCCAAAAATTTGTGAAATGGAATCAGGGACACCTAAAAACCATATCGTAACTTTTTTTTTGTTAATATCTTCAATGTACAGACAAACTTCCTGTTACAGTTTTATAATAGTATAGATAACGAAGGCACTAAATTTCACTCGCTAGCACATTGCCGGGACAAATTTCATTATTATTATCCGCTGAAAGGATTAATACGGTTTTGACGGTAGTTTTAACTAAAACAACCGAAGGCTTTAAAGCCATTAGCGAAAGGTTCCTTTCCATTACACGTTGTGGATTAATGTGTTTTATAATTAGGTATTAATACTATATTATTTTGAGAAAATTATATTTTGATTAATGGACATAATATTCAGTGAGTGTCAGAAAATGTTTAAGAGAGGAAAGAAATTCCAGTGGAATAGTGATGACTCGCATAGACTAGATATAGGATACGAACTTCAGTTACTTGCAATCCTTTTGATGATACGTCTACCAATGACGTTTTACAAAAAGTATACTACACGGCGCGTGACTATGTGAAAGCCGGGCAAACTGCTGTAAATAGGCCTCCCCAAGGATCGCTACAACGACCGTTCCTGTGCTGCCCTCATCCAACGGGTTTCCACTAGTTTCACCAGTTCTTCGATTTACCTTGTGGGAGGTTTACCCACGCTGCGCTTTCCGGTACGCGGTCGCCAGTCGAGAATTACTCTTCGGTTAGTTATTAATATCATAATTCGTTTACAGTGCAATCTGTTCGTTTATGGAATGACCTGCCTCTTACTATAAGACAAGCTCCCTCCCTGCCCGTTTTTAAAAAACGAGTAAGGGATCACTATCTCGCCCTTTGACTCATTGTTATTAAATTATTAATATGACACTTTGATCCATTAGAGTTATTATATAATATATTTATTATTTATTGTTGGATATTTTGTATGTATATATTTATATATATATATATATATATATATATATATATATATATATATATTATATATATATATAATATATAATATATATATACCTGAAATGTATTGTAAGCTATATATTTTATATCTTATTACACCGCCATAGCAAGTTTTTTTACTTAAGAGTTCGTCCATCCCATGGTTGTCTGAAAGAAATCGCTTTTAGTGATAAGACCGCCATTTGTACTCTTACGTTCTTTTTATTCGTTTTTGTTACTTTATATTTTGGTGTGCAAATAAAGAATATTTATGTTATGTTATGTTATGTCATGTTAATAAAATAAACACGTTACAGCCATGTCAAATCAAATTAAAGATTTATAAATTTGTCTCGGATGGGATTTAAACCCGCAACCTACCAAACCGTGAATGTGTTTTCGTCTTATTAAGCTACCGAGCCAAACGTATAGTTTCTGTCATGTGTAGAGAACCAGTGTAGAAGGTTAAAAAGTTGTTTTGAGCGTTCAAATAAGTAGAAATAATAGATAATTAAAAAATATAATAATGATGATAGAAAATGATTCCGTGCTTCGGATGGCACGTTAAGCCGTTAGTGTCGGCTACTATCTCTGGTGGTAGTAGTCGTTACATAAAAAACCACGTCAGAGGCCGTAAGGCGGTCTGAAAAAACTCTGACACCAAGGCTCTGCCCACACGATAAGAAGATATAATAATTAATTATTTAATTTCGCAGTGAACTCTACGCTGAGTTCATAATATTTCTGTCCTGCGCAATCCCCTATAATTCATATTTAAGCCAACCTAAGGCCCCAACAAACCAAAATAGACTTTGCGATTGCGCTTATAAAATTTACGTTTCGAATAAAAAGTTTATATTAATGTATTTATGAGACAGGGTGCCGATAACAAAAAATAAACTATGCAAATGAAGGATATATAAGGTCTAACAAAATCAGCTGAAACTATTTTAAGGGGATGATCAGACCATCAAACTGAACAACTTTCTCTATGGGACCAATATCGAAATCGCGAAAAAAAATCTGCTGTCCCATACTGAAGCATAACTCAACTGAAATATATGGGACAGCTGATTTTTTTCCGCCATTTTGATATTGGTCCCATAGAGAAAGTGGTTTAGTTTGATGGTCTGATCATCCCCTTAAAATAGTTTCAGCTAATTTAGTTAGACCTTATATAGATCAGACCATCAAACTGAATAACTTTCTCTATGGGACTAATATCGAAATCGCAAATAAAAAATCAGCTGTCCCATACAAAACTGCCAACCTAGCTCGACGCGAATGTATGGGACAGCAGATTTTTTTTTCGCGATTTCGATGTTGGTCCCATAAACAAGATTGTTCAGTTTGATGGTCTGATACTCCCCTTAAAATAGTTTCAGCAAATTTTGTTAGACCTTATATATATAATAATTAAGGATTTTTTCGAAACTGTAAAAAGAAATTTTTAGCCTTTCTTAAAACTGATTGTTTACAAAAGCATTTAAAATAGGATTAAGTTTAAGGCTTTGACTAAAAACCGCCTTTGTAAAATTAATCAATTTACACCTCTCAGTCTATAGCGAGCCAGTCACCACTATTCCCAGCCCGCATGGAAAACTTTTTCAGCCATATTGCACACACGGGACCAGATTGCCTAGAAAAAGTTATTAATGAAGGGTAAAATGTAGAGGGAAAGTGGGGGTCAGACCTAGTGAGGGGTGAACAAACAAATTACAGATCTTTAACTAAATCAACAAGGCTAAAGCGCCTCTCTAAATAATGAAGGTTTGCTGAGAGTTACTTAGTTTATTCAAAAGAAATGTTCTTTTGTCGTAATCATAGGTACAGTCAACAAAACAGTTGCTTAAGAAGTATACGGTACAAATATCTTGATTGTCCGAGAGTTTCTTGTAATGCGAGGATTCATAAATTAGACGTCCATCTTTGACTAGTGGAAAAGTCACTTTGCGAACTAATTTCATCTTTCAATGATAGTTTCTTCAAAATTAGTCGTTGAATTATGAGTTCCAGTTGTATTACCGACCAACCCTAGCCAAAATCGGCTAGGAGTAGCATCATTTTTTTTACTCGATGTTGTCTATAAGTTGTTGCTATTTGTTTAGGATATTTGATATCATACCTATTTATTTTCAAATATCCCGCATACAAACAAACAGAGTAACAAAGTATTGGCAAATAAAATATTTCATATTCATATTCATACTGTGACCGCTTTAGTGAATCAACAATCGTTCTGTATTCGAAATCAGGTGCAGGAAATCAAATATGCTATTTTTTCTATCTTGCAACTGTCAAATTTAGAATTCTTTCATTCCATAATATACAGGGTGTAAGTGACAGCCTAGCAAATACTGAAACGGTGAACTCAGACCACCAAACTGAGCAACTTTGACTATGGAGTATTTCACTATTTCACCTCAGGAAACGCGAATAAAAATCAGCTTTCCCATACACTGTCTTCAAAACAAGATAATGTATCCTGTAGAAGCAGTTAGTTCGAATGCTAAGTTATCTTTTTATTTCTTCATAGTTTCATATTTATCACGTTTTGTCCTTTGTAACTTAAACAGTTTTTAAAACGTGTTATCATGTAATTAGCGATGTAAAATTTAAATGTTGTTGTATTAGAAATTAAGTAATTTGCTGTTTGATAACCAAAAAGATAAATTAAATACATTTTAGTCAGGTAGGTCCGGCAGTTTTGTATGGGACAGCTGATTTTTTTATCGCGTTTCCTGAGGTAAGCTTCATAGTGAAAGAGTTTGATGATCTGAGTTCACCGTTTCAGTATTTGCTAGGCTGTCACTTACACCTTGTATTGCATGTCATATTAACGTATTTACGTTCCACATCAAAACAAGATTTTCCTGCCAAATATCTGGTCGAAAACACGAAGAAAATCTTTGGTTACCTAAACAATTCTGTCCGTAATAATCCTCGGCCGGGATTCACCGAAAAGGGCAATAATCTGAGGCAATATATCACGGAAGTCCCACTTTTATTTGTCTATGTCGAATCCTTTTGCTTGGTCTTCAATCATTCATATTTTTTCTGTTACACCCACGATATCGATTAGCAGTTTGGCTTCATTTGTTCGGATTTCCGCCAACAAAGAAAATATTTGCTAGTATTATTTATATCATCTAAAACTTGACATAGCAATTTTAATTTCTGAAATTCTTCAACATTGATGGAAGCAACTTCGAAATCATAAAATAAGTAGGTATCTACAAAATGTCTTTGGCTCTAAAACGCTTTTGGAATAAGTTAGACTGTATTTTTAGGTCTAATCTAAACCACAGTAGAGCATGGTAACATGGTAACCACAGTATGGTACAGGCATGTAGAGCACAGTAAACGATGCTCTACATGCCATTGTGGCTAGCCAATTAGTGTCCAAAAAGGCGCGACTTGCTATACACAATGATGTGTTGGTGCCTACACTTATGTATGGCAGTGAGTGCTGGGTATGGCAGAAGAAGCATGCAAGTAAAATTAATGCTGTTGAAATGCGTTCCTTGCGAAGTATGTGTGGTGTGACACTGAAAGATAGAGTGAGAAATTGTGTAATAAGAGATAGATGTAAATTAAAAGAAGATGTAGTGACAAGAATAGAGAAAGGTATGCTTCGTTGGTTTGGTCATGTGGAGAGGATGAGTGATAGCAGATGTACGAAAGAGATATATGTTGCTAATGTGAGTGAAAGCGTCGGCAGAGGGCGCCCTCGTAGGACGTATGCTGATCAAATCTGTTGCGTCCTACAAAAAGGGGAGGTGCGGAGTACTCGAAACCGACGGGCATGTATGAAGAGATGTATGGATGTGCATGAGGCAAAAGAAGTATGTAAGGATCGTAGTAAGTGGCGCGCCCTGGTCTCTGCCTACCCCACTGGGAAAGCGGCGTGACGTTATAGATAGATAGATAGATCTAAACCACAATTTCCTAGATTTTTCTTACCGGTTTTATTCCATAAATTGAAAGTCGATTGAAATTTTATAAACGCCTCCTCTTTGTCGCTTATCCAATGGAACTACAAAGTATGCAACATATAAAGTATATGCTCATGCAAAGTTTAATTTCCGTATACTAACGGGTTCTGAGAGCATCCTTTGTCTTTAAGTTATTGGATATTGCTTTCTATGTTATTCAATCCGAGCAGTATCTACTCAGGGTTTGTTTTAGTAAGTATAAGTCAACACTATATCAATACTAGTCAATAAAAGTATAGACTTTTATCATATTGAATTGACTTAATCTCACATTCTAAATACTCTTACACTCTGTTGCAGAATCGCTTATTATTGTTAATCCTCCATTAAATTTCTCGCTAGCTTTTACTATGCTATGTCAACAAGACAAAGAGTGACAGAAAGAGATTTAATGGAGCATTAACTTTAACGAGCGTTTCTATAACTGAGTGTTATACATCCAAATTTCCAAGAAGTCCAATACCAAAATCCGAATGTTGTCGTTGCGTATTCTAGATTTCATTATTGATGGTAGACCCGTCCGAAAGACTGAAGATTCATTTCTAAGCATAAACATAATATGTGAGAAGTTATACATAGGTAGGTATACTGAGTTAAAATGTGAGAGAGATACAGTTAGGGAAATGAGGATGACGATATTTAGAATGTCGGAGAATTATAGTCTTTTACATTGCAAAAAAGTGTACACTAGGTACTTACATATATAAGAATACATTCCATTACAGTAAGGAGTGACGAATCCCGAGTTCATCTAGTGCTCCCTGAGCAGTCAGCCTCGATATGATCTTTACACTACAGCATGGTTGAGATCATGCTGTTATACGAAGAAAGAATACCTACATTACGAAGAGTACGCGTAGGAGCGAAACTCCGAAGCGTCTCCCCCTGGAACCTGGTGGACCTAGCTAGTCTCCGGAGTCAGCATGCCCGCCCAGCGAAAACGCAGGCCGGGTATTTATGCTTTTTAAATTCCGAACACTGTTTCGAAACTAGACTAAATATAATATACAAAAAATACAAAATGCAAAACTTCTTTATTTTTCTCACCACAAAAACAAAATTAATAAAAACAAATAAAAATATTAAATTGAGTACAAGAGTTTGTGGGTGGAGACTGGCGCTTGGTAAGTATGTGTACTTGGTCAAGTCACGTCAAGTCACCAGGTCTTATATACCGAAGACCATATCTTTTTCGAAGTCTCTTCTTAAAATTACTAAGAAAAGTGTTCAAGAATCTTCGTATTAGAGACTACTTTACTATATGGCTATAATAACTTCCAAATAATCACGCTTATGTATTCGTGCCAAGTTTCTGTTCGACCCTAGTATAAGGTCATTGTTGCACGCAACGCTATGCGTGAGACAAGGTGAAAATTAAAATCTTAGAGGTAAATTTTTCAACATTGACCATAATTCTTGGGTCACAAGTATTTTATCAAGATGAATTTGTACAATATTATACTTTTCTTTCTACTTGTATGCCGATTATATCTTGTAAGGTCAACGATATTCTAATATAGCATTTTCAGAATACCCACATGTCACTAGAAGCTTTTTAATACGAGCCTCGAAAAAAAATAAAAAATCCCTCTATGTTTTCTTTCATCAAAAATCCTGTTCTTTCGTTTAATTATTGCAATAATGAGAGATAATGATAATAATACTAATAAACTCACGACCGTAGTTCCTTTCGAGGTGGTCAGAAAAATTGCTACGACTACCAACTGTCTGTATAAGAATGTAGTTTGTAGCAATGTAGCAAAGTCATTTTACGGAGTTTAGCTAGGCGGGGTAGGGAGTAATTATTATTTGGACTTTTAAACTGTAACCGGCACCATTTAGTGACAAAAAGACTATATTAAAACATATTAAAAAAAAATGCTACGCAACATAGAAATCAAAAGTGTCTTCCAGAAGGATTTTAAATTAATAATATTGGTACCAATGCACTCATTTGACTTAGATTAAACAATATAAATTATTATTGAGCAATAAAACAGGCATTGAAATTTAAAAAAATTAGGTATTTATCAGAAAATACGAATGTATCTTTCAAAACCTTCTAAGTAGACAAAAATATTTACACCATGTTTGAAGTATGTATAATGGTAAAGCTTTAAATATGTGCGAAAAAATCTACCATCAGGTTTTTCAGAACGAGATAATAGCTAAATTTTAAAATTGGAAATATTGCTGACGTGATTTTTTTTTTATTTTTGTACATTTCTAGGTTCAAATTGTCTCTTCAATATTATACCGAAAAAAATATCAATTACTAATTAGTCCCGGCTCAAACCGTAAAATAACTGGGCTAATGCTCACATTTACCAATTTAAGTTTCAGTGATAGGTTGCTAGCCTTTCTCCCACATAAACACTGCATAACCCCTTAGTCGCCTTCATCTACATTCTACACCCACGGAAATGGTTTGGGGGTGGTCCTATACTAATACGAGTACAGATATTTTTAATGCATTTCATATTTCAAAAAGCAAAAGTCATCTGTTCCAATTAGTTATGTTTCCAAGTAATTTGGACATAGGGCAGGTAGAGTAGGTATGTAAGGTCATGGCACATACACGGCGAAAAGACGGATCGGTGACGTTTATATGCCAACTGTGCGACAAATAGGTCCTTATACGACTGTTACGCGTCACTTTTAGGGCGATAAGCCGCATTAAATGGGCCCTAATGAACATTCTTACGGAACTTATACGACTATAATTATATAACCTCCAGAAAGTCTACTCGACCACGAAATTGTTATTTGGGTAATGACTTGCTGCGCTTGCGACTTCCACGCTAAAATCGCTTTCGAATCGCATCGTCTAGAAGTAACTCCTTATAAAATTTCGCGAACACGGGCTCGGTCAACTAAATTATTCATCGCACGGCCCAATGCCTACGGTCCTGTCGCACTCAACTTTAGTATTCCCGCGTGTATGGTACTTACAGAATAATGTATTACGTTGCGCCGTAATACGGACGTGGACACAGATTATTGTGTACTGTATGAGCACTACATTACTTAGTTGAACACTGAAACCTGAACTTTGCGGAATTGTTGTCTGCACGTCCATTTGCTGAAATAGAAAAATTGTACGTGGCATTTCACCCCTTGGTAAAGGAGAGCGAGAGTATTGTATTGTACTTTAATACGATTATAAAGAATTTAAAATTAAAATTTATTTTAACACGAGCTTCAACCCGCGACTTCGTCCGCACAAATTATATATACCAGATTTTAAGTCAGATCATAAGCTATCAAAAAAAAAGTTTCATCAAAATCGGTTCAGTAGTTTTTGCGTGATGCTCGTTCAAACAAACAGACAGACAAAAACCCAAACATTGGTGATATGGAATCAGGGACACCTAAAAACCATATCCTATCTTTATATCTTCAATGCACAGACACACTTCTGTTACAGTTTTATAAACAAAAAACAAACAAACATACAAACAAACAGACAGAGAAAAAATCCAAAAATTGATGATATGGAATCAGTGACACCTAAAAACCATATCCTAACTTTTTTTTTGTTGATATCTCAATGTACAGACACACTTCTCTGTATCATGACAGCATCTGTTTTATGTCTGTTAAGGTGTTCAACAATATTCCGGACATTTATAAAACACTTGACGATTTATGTTTTAAGAAGCTGTTAATAATTGGCTTCTGAGGAAATTATTCTATAGTGTAAATGAGTTTTTTTTAAAATAAAGGAAAATTTTAAACATTGTAAACTTGTTGTCTATTGGGTATATAAAATTGTAAGTGTATTTAGTTTGTTGTTGAGTAATTTAATTAATTTATAATTGACATTCCGAGTGTATTAATTTAATGTAAGTATTGCTCTTATGTAATTGATGTAACACCTTGTCGCACCTATAGTTTTACAATAAATGCTTTTGACTTTGACTTCGACTTTGACTTCTGTTACAGTTTTATAATAGTTTAGATAAGAACAAAAATTTAAGCAAAGCCATTTTTTTCGCTTTTATGAAAATGTTCAATTTCAAAAATAAGAATGCCACTGTCAATGTTATCATTGGTAAATGTGAGAAAGGTACCTAGTTTTGTCATCAACCCTTTTCTGTTTTTAATCTGTTTCTAATGACCTTGTGGCATCCTATTCCATTCCATATGTAGGTGGCCCTAAGCATGAAACTCTGGTGTAAATGTAAAATTTTTGAATATTTCCCAGCTACATAAACAAATTGTATGCTTTCCTTCCAAACTTTAATATTTACATTCTAAAGCCGATATAATAGTAAATTTTGACGTTCAAAAAGAGATGAGTTTTACATGCAAAATAAATCGTTAAACAGTTGTAAGTTGCTTACTTACCAAAATTGAGGTTGGATCGAAATTACTTGTAAATTTTAAACTTAAAACCTCTAGGAAGTAAATACGTTCTGAATTTTTGAGTACTTTAGAGCTACTTTAAATCTTAATATCATGTCCTCATTTGAAAATAATATGTTTTAGTAAAAAAGAAAAGATAATGTGGAAAGAGCTATGCTCGAAGTTTCTCTATGAGATCGTATCAGGAGTGCGATTTTTGAATCTCATACGTTGAACTCAGCCGTTGAAAATGGGAGATACGCATCTTTCTACTGCTGATTTGACTTTCAAAAATCGCACTCCTGGAGTATAATTTTTTGAAAGACAAATCAGCAGTAGAAAGATGCATATCTCCATAATAAATTTGATATTTTCAACTGCTGAGCTCAGCGAATGAGATTCAAAAATCGCACTCCAGGATTAGGAATGAGGTGATAAGTACGAGTAGCTTTGAAAATCATAAACTTAGGTGGCAATTTTCTGGTATATCTTCTGACGAACTGATAACCGACGGGGAGTTCGTGTTTTCGAATAAGTAGGACCACAAACTGGCAGGCCTAGTCAGGGACACCCCGGCCCACAGGCCCGATGACCTGGTCCTGTACCCGGACTTTCGATTTTCGATGTATCGCGACCGTTTCGGTCCGAATTTCATTGTAATACAGTTGACATTGGAACAAAAACATTCACGCAATTGCGAAGTTAGAATGTCTGGGTAGAGGCCCAGGTCCAGGAAAGCAACCGCTAAAAATAAATCACATGATTGGACTGCGTGCGAACCACAACATTTATCACATTCGGTATTCCGCTATTCGTTTGAAATCGTTAAGAACCGTTTTGACAGACCGCTCAGACGTTGCGACTGACAGCTTTTGTCAGTGACATAGTAAATAAGTTATGTTTAGCGCGATTTGGAATTCAGCACAGTTGAATAATCGGGCATAGGCCCACCACACATTCCCACCGCTGTAACTCCTGTAAGCCAGGGTCAACAGCGGCGACCATTCACAACACTGGACAATGAAGTCCAGCGAGCCCGGGGGATGAATCTAATCTGTCTTGGAACCCGCAATGAATTAATCAAAGAAGATAGGAGGAGTAGGAAAACGAAATATCCGACTTCGACATCCGAGCACAGTTGAATAGGATTGCAGTGTGATAAGAGCTGAAATTGGATTAGGATTGGATGTTTTAAATTATCGCAATTGCCCTCCTGGAGGAGGAGCAACTGGATGAGAAAGGCCAAGGATATTGTTTTACGGCACTAGGGAAAGGTCTATTTTCAGCAATAAACGACTGGGAATGATGATGAAACCTATAATATTCATTAATTGGCTGTTATTTCAGTTATTTCATTATGCAAGAAGGTAATTACGTTTAGAATCCGGTAGCTAGGTAAGAAAATAATATGCAGGGTGTAAGGAAAAATATCATTAACCTTTAAACCACATACTCTACTCTACCCATCAAACTGAACAACTTTTACTATGATACAAACCGGTCGAGTAGGCGTTGCATTTTAGTATGGAATGACGTGGCAGCCTATAATTAAGTTAGCACTTAGTCTATACGCCTATTGTGTAACATTGTAACATAGAAATGTATTGGTGTTTTACTTGTTGGTTGTCCTTAATAAATAAAATGAAATAAAATGGAACAGCTGATATTTTTTTGTTTCGATCTGTTTGCTCCCATTGTAAAAGTTGTTCAGTTCGATGGGTAGATTATTGTGGTTAAAAGGTAAAAGATACTTTTCCTTACACCCTGTATGCAGGTGCTGAAAAATACAGGGTGTAAAATTAAATGGGACACTTAAAGGGGTGCTTCAGAGCAATAAACAGAACAACTTTCTCTATAGGACCAATATCGTAATTGCGAAAAAAAAATCTGCTGTCTCATACATTTCAGTCGAATTATGTTTGCAGTTTTGTATGAGACAGGCGGAATTCTTTTTCGTGATTTCAGTGTTGGTCCCATAGTAAAAGTTGTTCAGTTTTATAGTCTGAAGCACCCCTTTAAGTAAGTGTCCCATTTAATTTTGCACCCTGTATTTTTCAGCACAATTTTTAAGCATTTGAAAGTAATGTTGCAAAATTTACGGTATACTATGCTAAAAGACAAGCAATTAGGGGAGGGTCGCGATATATCAAGCCGGACAGGTAGCGACATGTTGTCGTGATGGCACCTCTTATAATGGCAACGCTTAGTGGTCGGTGCTTAATTTCACTCTAAATACAAGCACATACGTTTTAAAGTTGTTTATGCAAATACTAGTTTGTTGCCGGTGTGGTTCTGGCTTAGAATTGGCTACTTAGTTAAAAATTTATCCAATACGAGCGTTAACCCGCGACTTCGTCCGCACAAATTTTATACCAGATTTTAAGTCAGACCATAAGCTATCAAACAAAAAAAGTTTCATCAAAATCGGTTCAGTAGTTTTTGCGTGATACTCGTTCAAACAAACAAACAAATACCCAAACAAACACACAAACAAACAGACAGACATAAAATCCAAAAATTGGTGAAATGGAATCAGGGACACCTAAAAACCATATCGTAACTTTTTTTTTGTTAATATCTTCAATGTACATACAAACTTCCCGTTACAGTTTTATAATAGTATAGATGACAGATGATGATGATGGATTTCTAGGGATAGTCGATCGCAATAGGGTAGTCACGTGTCGCTCTTCGATTGTTGGTTGCCTCCCGGGCCTACAACGAAGCTCCAGTGGTGGCTCAAGATAGTGTTCGTTTCGAAAAACAATCCTTTAAGGCGGTTGCAGAGGGGTCAATTTCATACCAAACTGAAATTTTTCATACAAAATTTTAAACGCTTTATATCTTCGTAATTATATTATAAATTGCAAATGTTATTTGTTACGCGGCAACTAGATTTTCTAAACTATTTTTCCATATATAAAATATTACTTTTATTAATTCCGTCTACGCGTATTGTGCGTCAAACTTTTGTATGGACTGAAACCACCTTAAGCACTCTTGCTAATAGCCCAGCCATTCTACGGAGTTTTGTTAGGACGGGTAGGGAGTAATTATGAATTGGACTTTTAAACTGTAACCAGCACCATTTAGTAACGAAAAGACTATCTGAAAACATTTAAAAAAATTCGCTACGCAACATAGAAATCAAAATTGTATCTCCCAGAAAGCTTTTAAATTAATAATATTAATACCAATGCACTCATTATAATTAGATTTAACAATATAAATTATTTTTGAGAAATATATTTAAGAAATGAGATATTTAATAGAAAATACAAATTTATTTTTCAAAGCCTTGTAAGTAGACAAAAATTTGTACACCATGTTTGAAGTATGTATAAGCCTTAAAAGCTAACATAAAAAAATTTACCATTCGTTTTTTTAAGAAAGAGATAAATGCAAAATTTAAAATTTGGGGCTGTTGCTGTCGTATTTTTTTTATTTTGATACATTTACAAGCTAAAATTGGCTCCTAAATACTATAGGACCGAAAAAAAAAAAAATTATTAATTAGTCCCGGCTCAAACCGTAAAATGCCTGGGCTATAAATAAACTATTTTGTTTTAAATAGAATAGAATAGTCGATACGACTACGACGACTGGTAATCTTTATAGGAAAACAGTCATCAATGCAATTCTCTAAGCGCAAACATCGCCACAACCTATAATTCGTCGTTGTAACATCGGCGAGCTGTCAATTCGGTATTCGCTAAGGTTATGTCATGTGTCAAACTCATATAAAAACTTTGACGATCTGAAGGATGCAAGAAGGATGTTACATTTGTGAGCTCCTCGATGTTTTTGACAGCGATGTGACGCTTGGAGAATTGCACTCATGGTATGCAGAAAATTTGCATAAGTGCACGCGCTAAACACAGATGCACTCTCTCGTATCTCTGATATAATGGGATTACCTACCGATCGTTAGGTACAGTCAGTAGCAATAAATTACCTACGACGTAGAACAAAAGTGTATGCTGTAACTTATTGCGGTTGACTGTACATACTAGTTTGCTATTAGTCTCAGATGCAGTGGCTAAGACACCTGATAACAGATAATAAGCCCAACGCCACTTATAGTCGGGGAAATCTACGGATTTTTGTATGGAGTAGGTTGCATTAATTGCACTTTAGGTGATAGTTGGAAATATATTATTGGTAGATACTTACCTGAAAAACATAAATTCTCGATCTCGATCCTCGATTTTCTTTTGTGTATTATAGACAATTTAAGACATTTACAAAACATTAAATTTAGGTATGAAAAAAAAAATGGAAAACTGGTGATTTTGTACAGGACGGCTTCGTTCAATACGTTTTACTTATAACAATAATAATCCCCGGTTAATATCGTAAATTTGAGTAGATATTTAATATTTTGTAAGTATTCGAAAATTATAACCTCAAAACTTAATTATTTACTGTTTGTTTGTACACAATAAATTTGCCTTGTGATAATTAACTGTCTCTTTTGTTGGTATGCTGAAAGATATATCTCGATTTTAAGGTATTTGTCAGGGTCCTCAGCCTATATAACCACCAAATCTCAACAAAAGTGTTATAAACTAACAGTAATATTAGTTCAAACACAATTTACTAAAGTGTCTTTAATGCAATCTCAAACCGTATTTTTCCTAGACTATAAAACACAAACTATTAAATACAAAAATAGTACCTATCCTATTCTACTTCCTTAGGTACTAATATTGAAAATGTGAAAGTTTGTGACGATGTTTGGATGTTTGTAACTTAATCATGCATAAACTGGGCTGCAATCGCGGTAAATATTTGGTGATTGAACCGTTATGGGACTACGCACGAACCATAACTTTTGACACATTTGGTATTGCGCTAACCGCGGTACAGCCGTTAGAGCCGTTTTGACAGATCACTCAGACGTTATTGGCTGTCAGTTACATAGAGACTAGCGCGATGCGGAATTCAGCACAGATGAATAGTAATTGGATTGCAATGTGATTAGAACTGAAATTGGATAAGAATAGAAATTCGATGTTTTAACTTAGCGCAATCGGGCACCAGGTAGGGGCACCGAGGCAAAAGATATTATGTGACCGAGGCTCCATTGCTGCGATAAATCATATTTTTTTAGTCTATTTTACAACATTTCCAAAAAAAATTATGTCACATTTTAATCATTGTTGGTTTTCAATTTCGATTGGTTTCAATCGAACATTAAGATTGAGGGTAGCACTATAGGCTCGGTTTCCTTTTAATGGATTTGGATGAGATAATATGGAACACAGAGAATTATGATCTTGATAACCACATAATTATATAAAATCACTTTTAAAAAGTCAATGCAGACGAAGTCGCGGCCAAAAGTTTAGTTTAAAATAATATGATCATTTTTAAAGTCTCTCTTTCCAATTTCTTAAACATTGAATATAATATTAGATGCTGCTCTGGAAACTTTGTAAAATATAGGTAAAGGTACGTTGAAAATTGATACGAGAGCAAAATATTTGTAGGTAATCTTATTATTAATTCAAAATGCTGATAGAAGTGAACTCTCAAGGGTGAAACAAGGGTGAAATAGAGGTGAAACTAATTCCTGAGGCATCAAACCGCCATTACAAACATTATTTACTTACTAATTTGCCTTCCTTACCTTGCTAGCTTACGTTAATTTCATCAGAATAAATCGTTTACTATGCTTAATTTATATCAAATAATCAAACAGAAACCTTATTTGCTAATAGGGATATAATTATATGATCATGAATTTATATAAAGGGTATTAGAGTTAACAGTTGCATTACGTTAAGGGGTTATTGTACACATGATACTGAACAACTTTCCCTAAGAAACCTACAGGAAATTCGTAATTTTAAAAATATACATTTTAACGAAAATCTGACTTCATGCAAACATAAAGATTAGTTTCTGGATTGTTCCAGAAAAATTTCACAGTCTTTTATTGTATAGTATTGAGAATATCAGGAGACTTCGTTTGTATGCAGCGCGCATCTGCGGAGTAAACTTCTCTTAACTATTTTGCCTTGTAATGTTTAGCATAAATCCCGCTTGCTAATCATCATCATCATCATTGTCTTGCCCATTTTCCATTATTTGGGACTAATGAACTGATATTATCATCACCAACAGCATCAACAGTTCCCACCGCAGGGCAAAGCCTCTTGGGGGATTAGAACTTTTATTGAATGTCTCAATTTTGGAGATGATGTAACATTAAGGTGGTTGCACAGGGGTCAATTTTATACAAAACTTTGACGCACAATACGCGTAGACGGTATTAATATAAGTAACTTTGTATATATGGAAAAATAGTTTAGAAAATCTAGATGCCGCGTCACAAATAACATGTGCAATTTAAATTTTTGAAATTTTTTCATGAAACCGTCTTAATCAAGCACAGTAATCTGTGCTCTTATAACAAAAAATAATTAATTAATGTTACATCAGCTCCAAAATTCAGACATTCAATAAAAGTTATAATTAAGACATTCATAAAACTAATCTTATTATTCAATGGAATGGAAGTATGAATAATTATAATAAAGATTTGCTCGCGGTCTGTGAGAGATGGTTGCAATTTTTCTTCAGGCATAAAAGGGACGGCTATTAAGTGGACGAATTATACAGATTTGTTATGCTTTGTGCCCTAAGGCCTTGCATTTGTACTGTTTTCGATTACTGTTTTTGGGGTGTCCTTTACCCCTTTCAAGATTGTTAATTCAGTTTCGGTTTTGTGTTACGATTGTTATAATTAATAAATTTTAATTTTGGGTAAACAATAACAAGCAAATAAATAAAGATCAATAATATGATTGTTAAGAGAAATAAAATTACGATTATGATAAGCTATCTTATTCTTCTTCTAGTGCCATCTCCTACCGGAGGTTGTTTTATTTTATTTTGTATTTATGGTGCTTTTGCGGTAGTGTCTTCAACATTGCCATAAATGATCTCTGGAATTGGCTCTCTAATAGCCATGTTTTTTTTTCCTTCTTATTGCTGTCTCCCGTTTGCAATGGAGGGAAGGCGGATATTTCGTTTTCCTACTCCTCCTATCTTCTTTGATTAATTCATTGCGGGTTCCAAGTCATCCCCCGGGCTCGCTGGACTTCATTGTCCAGTGTTGTGAATGGTCGCCGCTGTTGATCCTGGCTTACAGGAGTTACAGCGGTGGGAATGTTTGGTGGGCACTTAAAATTAAATAAAAAATACCGGAGGTTGGCTATCATTAGGGCTATTCGGATCCTTGAGACGGCAGCCCTAAATAGTGAGGTAGAGTTCATATCGAACCATTCACATAGATTCCTAAGCCAGGAAGTCCTTCTTCATGATAAGCTATACAGGTTGTAAAAGAAAATGGGAAAGTTTCTTAAAGGGTGCTTTAGACCATCAAACAGAACAACTTTTACTATGGGACCAATATCGAAATCGCAAAAAAAAAAATCGGCTGTCCCATACATTTCAGCCGAGCTATGTTTTCAGTTTTGTATGGCATAGCGGATTTTTTTTTCGCGATTTCAGTGTTGGTCCCATAGTAAAAGTTGTTCAGTTTGATGGTGTGAAGTCCTCCTTTAAGTAACTGTCCCATTTTATTTTACACCCTGTATATGTATGCGTTATATACTTTTGGCAGCTTCAGATCATGATACTGAACATATTTAACTACGGTATCAAAGAAAACGCAATAAAAAACAACTAAGAAATCCATAGAAAATTTCAATAGGTAAGAATTCAACTAAGATGTATGAAACAGCAGGTTTTTTTTTGCGATTTGGAATTTGGTCCCATAGTAAAAGTTGTTCAGTTTGTGGGTCTGAATTAGCTTTTGTAAATAATTTGACGACCTGGTTGATATATGCTCACGCAGGCTGCCAATCCAAAGGTTCTGGGTTCGAATCTCACTAATCAATCAATCAATTAATTATATTTTATTTTACAACAAAAAAATACATCGTACCTATACAGAGAGTAAACAGACAGGAAATACAGAAGGTACGAAAATCACAATAATGTTTGTGTCGTTAATCAACAAGACTCAAAATTAGATTTTTTCTAAACGTCCCTAAATTACCTGCATGAGATTAAAAACGGTGTTGCCATCAATAAACGAAAACAATGGTTCACTGCTGCCCGTGAAATTTAATTGAATAATGACTTCACGTAAACAAAAGCTTAATATCCTATTAATCTCGCAAGCAGTGTGCTGGTTAATGAAAACAGATGGATATCTCACGTCATTGTTCACTCTTTTGTGATAGGTGTTTAGGTGAGGGGTTAAAAGATAATTAAACAAAGTAGAAGATAATGTTACCTTCACAGAAAATGGAGCGTAAAATTTTCCCGCGCCACATCCGTCTGGCTCGTAGCATTGCTTGACGCGGACTATTGAAAGAAAACACAATTGTGTTTTTTTCCAGTCTTCACTTTGTGTGCGCTAGTAACTGAAATATTTGATTAAGAATCAAAATTGATTACCTTAGATTTCTCCTTGAACCTTTTATATTCTTTTTTTATATACACCTTTTTGCCATAGGTCATTTATATGTCCACTGATGGACATAAGCCTCCCCCAAAAATTGCCTCAACCAACCAAGGGTGTTTAAATACCTTGAAATTACCATCAAATTAAACTTTCTCAATGCGATTAAACATCAAAATCACGAAAAAGTAATCTGCTGTCCCATACCTACATTTTAGGCTTGCACTTTTGTATAGACTAGAGTTTTTTTTCGTGATTTCGATCTTGGTTTAAAGATGAACGTTATTTAATTTGATAGTTTTATTTAGAAGAAGCATGGTGTTTATTCAAGTGAAACCAGTAGTAATTTTGTCACAAATTTTTTAAGTAAAATGTTTGACTTATAAAAAAACCATACACCACATTTCAGTGCAAATGTTACAATATGTGTTGTACGTAACGTAATAGAACGGAAGGTACGGTGAAGATATCCGAAGTATCTGCCATATCGTAGGGTCCACAAACCCGGTGAAACCTTGCAAAGGCGGAAACATTAGTGAAGTAGTTGGCAAAGAGTTGGGAAAAGCTGTGGGAGATTTTTATAAAACTTTTATCCACACGGAGAAAAATATATTATAGTAGTATATTTCAGGATCAGTCAAAGTCAGTGAGAGGTACAAGATAGGATAATATACAGGGTGAAATTGATATCATTAGCATCCTTTTAAACTAAAAGTCTACCCATCAAACTGAACAACTTTTACTATGGCAGCAAACCGAGCAAAGCAAAAAAAAATCAGCTGCTGCATACATTTGAATCGCGAACACGTGCGTCGATATTGCAGTTTAGTATGGAACAGGTGATTTTTTATTTGCTCCGATCGGTTTGCTCCCGTAGTAAAAGTTGTTCAGTTTGATGGGTAGACTCTTAATTTAAAAGGATGCTAATGATATCAATTTCACCTTGTATAATTAGGGTTCCGTTCCCAAATGGTGAAAACGGGACCCTATTATTAAGGCTACGTTGTCCGTCCGTCCGTCCATCCGTCCGTCCAACCTATTTAAGACTGTAACTATTGAACCGTAATAGTCATTACGGCGGATTTGTTAACAAATAATAAAAATGTCACAAAAGTTAAAAATTAAGGGGTCCTCATACAAGAAACTAGTTTTTATTAACGTTTTTTCTTCTTTAATTTCTCGCTCTATCGTAAAAACGATAATACAACATACAAGCGTCAAACTTAGTGTGATTATAGAGCAAACTCTGTAGTATAACAACAAATAATAAAAACTGGTCAAGTAGAGTCGGTCTCGTGCTAAAGGACCCGGAGATTTTTTTTTTTGTAAGTTATTAATATGTTGTGTTTGTGGTGAGGTACAGAACCCTCCATGCGCGAGTAGCCAGACTCGCACTTAACCGGATTTATTATTTATTTAGTTTAGTTACATTACTGGTAACATTAGCAACAACAACAGTTTTCCTTTATCATTATTTTACTGACAACAATTTATTCCTATTTCATTCCTACTTGCTAGCTTTGTCCAAAACGCATGGTTCTTTCTTTTACCCAGAGACGCCAACAGAATTTGCTCGTACGTGCCACGAATACAAGTTATAGTTGTAGATGATAGTGTACCTGAAACGTGAGGTAATATGAATATTGGGCGAGAAATGTAAATGTAACCCAGTACCTTTCAGCTAAATAGAACAAGAAGGTTTGTAGAACTGTACAAATTATGTTGTCAAAGTGACATTATATTCGCCTTTGCTGTGCTGAATTGATCACAATTATTATGCTCATTTCATCTACAGCGACTGCTATGCTGTGTCACAAAGACAGCCAAGTACAAAGACTATTATTTAATACACACGAAAGTGCTGTAAGCTCTATTTTACATGGCTGAATCGAATGCATCAGTTGCACTCTCTCTTACAAACCCAAATCTCTGATCTTCTTCTATCGAGTCGATGGCATGTCATATTATATTTTTCCAGCCCAGTATTATGCCACGCGGATAGCACGACCAGCAGCGTCCATAAGCTCCATTCGCGTGCAAGTTTGCGGTCAGGAAGGGCAAGATAAGAGATGGGCCATAGTCTGAGGGGCAACACCACACTCACACCTCAGGTCTGATCCATCGATAAAACCCCATTTAGCAGGTTCTCCTTACTCCGGCCGACTTGAGTTCGGAGCCTGTTTAAAGACCTCCAAATCGGCCAGGGTAGTTCATGTCCTGGGCTTTCCGGGGGGGGGGGGGGGGGGGGACAAACGGGTCGGGTAGCGTGCTCTTTCTTCGCCAGTGGTCACATCTAGCTCGAGGACCATTACCAATACCTTGTATAGGGTGGACACACTTCACAAAGTTTTTGCGGCTCTTGAGCCTTTGAGGTACTGTGGAGTATTTGAACATAGGATGCCATGGATCAACCTCAAGTTTTGCTCTTTCAATTGAGCTCGCAACGGCCCGGCGGACCTCTGGTGGCGCAATCCCAGCCAGTGGATAGAGCATTTGTACCGGAGTCGGTTTGAGGCAGCCTGTAATGATCCGACAGGTTTCATTTAATTCTGTATCCACGAGCTTTGTGTGGGCGGAACGACTCCATACCGGGCAGGCGTATTCGCCTGCGGAGAAACAGAGAGCCAGTCCAGTAGTCCGCAGAACTTGAGGCGAAGCTCCCCATTTGGTGATGGTCAGTTTCTGCAAGAGGTTGTTGCGAGCAAACACCTTCTGCTTGACGCTCTCGCAGTTTTTCTTGAAAGTCAGCGTTCTGTCCAATGTAATGCCGAGGTATTTGGGGTAGCTGCTGTGAGTAATCGGCACCCCTCGCCATGAGATGTTAATCTCTGATGAACTGAAACCAATACGGTCAGAGGTGGATTCTGGAGTGCAATTCACTAAGCTTCACATCGCTATCAAAAACATCGACGAGCTCACATGCATTAGATCGTCCGAGATTTTATATGAGTTTGACACATGAAATTGAAAGCTCGCTGACGTTTTAACGGCGAATTTAAGGTTGTGACGATATTTACGCTTAGTGAATTGCATTCCAGATATACAGGACTGTAACATGCTTTCACTAGGAGTGGCCATCAGGTATTTCAAAACCAAATTATCTTCCTACACCCTTCTGGGTTGGCGTATTCGAAGGCCATGTGATGGCCATTCCGATGGTGCCATGAAAATATACCTCATCGTTTTATCAAAATCTGTCCACTGGACAAACTAAACCAACCAAATCAAATGGTTGTGGTTTTTAGTTTGGTTTACCAAATTATTTCTGGAACAGACGATTATGTACAGTACACCTCACATATTATATGCCTTCCCTTCACAATGTTCCTCCATGTGAGGGCCGATAGAGTGTATTTCGGTTCAAGATCCACCACTCAAGAATCTCTGTTTCCCATTGGGTATCCGAAGTACCTATTGATACTATAATATATTAGGTTATTTCGGGTTTTGTTACACTTTCGACCATAGAACCAAAAAAAAAAATACAACGTATGCACAGTACATAAATACTAAATGCCCAATGCATCGACAATTCGGCAAGATGGTCATTGGTCATGCTTGGAAAACCCAAAAATTCAGTATAATTTTTTTGCTTATTTTCAAATACTAAATTTTATAATTCCAATATTTTCAAATACCGAAATACACGTAAGATAAGACTGAATTTTGAAAATAAAGAATTTAATTTTCCGAGTATTATAATTACGAAGGTACTTTTTTCCGAATATTATTTGTATGATTGCTGAAAATAGATCTAGAGTAACAATACGGACGGACCCTTAAAAAGGTCCGTGAGTAACAAAGATTTTTCACCCCTTCCCTTCGTCCCGCTGCGCTAAATGAAGTTGCCCGTTTCCGCCTCCGTCTAAGAGAAAAATAGTACACTAACCTCGGGCAGTAATTAAGAAAGCCTCAGATCACATGTTTGTTGACCTCGATTTTGCCTCGGCCAACAATTATACATGAGATCTGAGACCTTTCTTACTTTCCTGCCCTCAGTATGTAATCTACTATTTCGAGATTATGAAGTGTACCCGGTTATGCATGGGTTGGTTGTTACAATCAGGTTACATTTTCAAATTTCCTTTGACGGAGGATTTCAAATTATATCAAGTGAAAGAAACAATTATTTCTGGTCTGTCCTCTACTCAAGTCCATATCTTTCAAAAACATTTTGCAATATTCCTTTTAAGTAACGGATTGAAAATCTAAATAAGTACTCAAATTGTTTACTTATAATTTAAATTAAACGATCCATCAAAATATTCTTTAGGGACATAAATCAAAAGCTTCGAAATGCCAAACGATTGAGCAATAAGATTAACTTGAAAAATTGTGGTAGACGTTTTCAATTAGGTATCTTTTGTTTCTAATTTCTGCCTATTAATTTACTAAATTGGTTTCTACTGATTGATCATTAATTCTTAATCTAAACAAAGAAGCTGCATTATATTTGTTTTTTACCGCGTTCATTTTTTTTGTAGTACATACAGCTATCAATATTTCCTTAAATAATATGATTATGTCAGTGTCATGGTGATCAAACGCTTCAATATAAAAACTGCGGTACTTTATAATCTTTTAGGTTCGCCACATACGTAGGGAATTCCGGACCGGGTTTTGACCGGGTTTTGCCCGGGCTTAGACAGGACAAACTCCATCGAATCGATTTCAAATGGTTAATGGTAAAAGCAAGGCAAAAGCTAATGCAAGTACATGCTAGTTTTCTTAGCAAAGGCTCTTTGTTCGTAGTCATCACAGTCGTTTATAATCTTTGTTCATTTGTTTGTTCATAGCGAAGTCACTGAAGTCAATCAAAGCGAAACCAAACATCTATTGTTGCAAAGTTCTTATCTCACGAACCCAGCTAGAGGGTGATCGTTCACCCACACAAATTTCATTCATATACTAATAATAATATGTTGTACATTGCTACTGTATTGTTCTTTCTATTTAATAGAAATTAGATCTCTATAATGCAAATAATATTTTGTCTACATGATTTAATTTAGGCTTTTGTCTTTGTCCGCAACTTTATCTTCGGGAATCGATGACTGATGACGACCATTGTCATTAATGAATAAAAAAGAGGACACATTTTTATTAATAAGACCAAATAAGCGTTTATACAGTGATACCCACTTCAAAATCGGCTAAGTACTATTCGCGTTATGCTCAAACAAATAGACATAATCAATGAGCAATCATCAATTAATATTTTAGCAACCTTTTGAAACATACTTCTCATTAGTTAGTTAGTTCAGTAGTATCTTTAGTTAGTTAGATCAACAGGCAATCAATTAAATGATTATTCTGTTAAGAAGTAGGTACCTATAACTTTTTTTCAATTGCTCAATGAAATTAAATTCCTGCTCCTATTCTTATACTGTGCCATAGATAATATAATACTATACTAGTACTGTGCTTAAATACTAAGTCTGTGTTCCTACCTACCTATTTAACGCTACCCCCTCTACCGACAAACTTCAATATTAAAACGGCGGGTACTTGAACAAAATTTGTGTCGTAGTCTATAGTGAGAAAGAATTTAAGTAAGCTGTGGTAACAATTTGAAAACGCCATCTTTGGGTAGACAAGAAAACTACGTAGAAATGAGAATTCGTAAATTACGCTTCCGCCAACCTAGTGGGAAAGCTACCGTTAGGGTAGTTACACGCTGGAAAGTTTCTTCTCAAAGCGGATAGATGGCAGGAGGCACTTTTTTTTTTTGCAAGGGTAAAATAGCTTTGTAGCTATTATCGGGTAGTACTAGTATTTATTCTGTGGTATTATTAGGGCTTTACTTTTTACCATTTGTGATATTTATGACAAGGAATTTAAGCAGCGGATGAAAATAGCAGTGAAATGCTAACATTGGTATGAAAAGCCACTAAACAATACAACCTGTATCATTTTTTCTCTCCAAAGATATTGGTGGCACATACAAAAAAATTTCTATATTAAATCCCCTTTAAATGCCACTTAAGGGGGCTCTTAGACCAACTCCTGCCCAATGACATAATGTTATTGCTCCTGCCCAGTGTCATTTATAATTCGAAAAATTGTAATTTATGTTTCGAAGTCAATTGAAAAGCAAAATGGTTCATCAATTAAAGAAAAACATAATTGGCCTCAGGATATTAGAAACTTAGAACCGGGACTTCTAAATCTTAAAATAAAGGTTAGACATACCAAATTCAGCACTATTGTCCCATGAAAAAATCCATCCATTACCAATACAAAAGGGGAAATAAAATTCAAATTACCAACCTCTTAAGTGTAAGCATCTTAACATCGTAAAAGGATTTCACTTTACGAACCTGACACGGTCCATTTGATTCGTTCACTGTTCGGGACAGCACTTAGCATGTATTGAACTGAACCTGTGGAAATCCAATTTCAATCACATTCTTTGCTATACATGAGAGAAACCGCGAATAAAGCCATTTTAAAACTTATTTTGTAGATCCTGGTAGATATAAAAGTTTTCAAACTCGTTCCTCCATTGAATGGAATTCCGTTTGGTTCCGGCTTAGAAATGATCACCCCATTTATTGACCCTATTTAATGAGTTTTCGATTGTGAATTAAATATTTTTAAAACTATTGTTTGGCTGTATGCATTAACTTACCAACTAAAACTGGAAAAAGTGTCCCAGACTAATCTACATAAACGTAATTACGTGTTAGGAATATGTAGTATATATATAATAAACCAACTTAAAGCATCTAAACAGATGAAAGTTAAAATATATGCATATATTTTTTTCATTTTGCTTGCGTAATTTTTCAACAAATTCTGACAGCAAAACGGATCAAGTGACTAGCGCGTTTTGTTACTGTTTTAAGCGCGGACCCGACGTCCAGTACTTGTTAATCAATGGCTGTATATACATCATTTTCATTATGCATGGCATGAAGCAACAGGATTGTCAGTACATTATTATTAGTTACCCAAAAAATTACTGTCACAATTTTGTATTGTAAAACCACCGTACTCATATTGAAGTTTTTTCTTTGTATTTACGCTGTTTTTGAATTAAAATTCAGTCAAATTACAAACACTACCAATGGAAGAACGAAAATGCAAACACTGAAATGCAATAAGCCAGATCAAGTCGAAACTTGTTCTGTATAGTAAACTTTTCAAAGCCACAATAGATAGAACACACGTGACATTTATGAAACATACGGAAAGATATTGCGTTTAACCAGCGTCGTTAAAGGATTGCTTGAAACCTCTTGATTTCCGCCGATACTAGGCAAAGTTTAAAAAAAATATTTATGCTGCGTGAGGAATTGTTATATTGTACCTATCTCTAATAGCAGCCATATAACAAAAGGTTTCGGCAAAATCATTTCCACATGTATGATCAACCTGTCTGATGCCGAACATCTTTGATAATGTAATTTTTATGATTTCCCACCGCTACACTGAAATGCGCCTCAAGGGGAGATTTCTGCCTCTTCTGCAACACCAATCTTTTTAACGGAGGATGGTAAAATGTGACAGGTGTATCATTGGGATATGTGCATCTACCTTTCAATAGCCGCAGACTAATCTGCTTTTTCTAGACTATTATAAAACTGTAACAGAAGTGTGTCTGTACATTGAAGATAGTAACAAAAAAAAAGTTACGATATGGTTTTTAAGATTCCCTGATTCCATATCAGCAATTTTTGGATTTTTTGTTTGTCTGTTTATTTGTGTTTGTTTGTGTGTTTGTTTGTTTGAACGAGCATCACGCAAAAATTACTGAACCGATTTTGATGAAACTTTTTTGTTAAATAGCTAATGATCTGACTTAAAATCAAATATATAATTTGTGCGAACGAAGTCGCGGGTTAAGTCCAGTATTATTATAAAGTTAAGAATTCAATCACTAAATGCGTTTGAATGAGCAAATGGAAACCATGTGTTCCCACACAAAGCTCTAACATTTCCCGCTACCATTCCATCTAGTTACGATGTTTACCCGAGGGCGACGAATCTCAAAGTCAAATACTCGCACATCAAACAATGTACCCAGAGGAATCTCTCGTAAGTACTTGCATTTTGAGATCTTTACCGGATTCTTTTTCTTTGGTATTTATTGTCCTGGGCCCTGTTTAATAAACACGACAATTGACAATGACATTTTTTTTTTTTTTCGAATTGACAAATACAGCATTGCTCAGGGAGCATCGACTGCTTATTACTGCGGACTATGGGGGGACCACACCAGTGACGGCAAAGCGCCCTGGTAGGTCTACCGAACCAATGCATGAGCTTAAGCAACCTGCCCAAGGGGCACCCCTAAGGGGTACGGACCTCGGCAATGGGCATTGCTGGGACTACGCGGGCTACGATTGGGTAGTGGGGATCGGTGAGATTGACAATGACATGAATTCAGAGATGATCCATTCATTGATGGTTGCCAATGATGCTAATGACCCACTTGCAGTGCTTCATGTGTCCTGGCATTCTCAGCAAAGTACTCTGAATTGTCATTATTTATTGTCACGTTTATTAAATATGCCTTGGAGTGCGATTTTTGCATCTCATTCGCTGAGCTCAGCAGTTGAAAATGTCATAATGACTATGGAGATATGCAACTTTTTACTGCTGATTTGACTTTCAAAAATCATACTCTAGGAGTGCGATTGTTTAAAGTCAAATCAGCAGTAGAAAGATGTGTAACTCCATACATTTTCAACTGCTGAGTTCAGCGTATGAGATTCAAAATTCGCACTCCTGATCTTATAATTTTGACTTTACACTGAAGGTTATTGAATTTGTTTCGTATCTTAACGCCCTATTCTGCACATTCTGTACTTTTTGGTGTAAAGCATTAAATTGATTGATAGATTTTGTTTTCAAATGATAAAAGTGTTTGTACATCTGACAACGAGCTCTGTGTCAACTGAGCTTGACCACGAAAATTGTTTTCATTTCTACTTAAAGATACTCAAAACTAATACTAGATAAAGCAGTTCGCTTTTGTTTGTTTTCACTCAATCACACTAAGTTCTTTATTAATACATAAGCTCACGCCTGTATTCGCCGATCGACGAGAATAGAAACCTTGCTACAAATCAGTTATGTTTTAAGGGTGCAATTGTAAGCCAGATTAGGTTTCCGGGTAAAATGGCTTGTCAACTGGTGACACGCCTTACACACCCACAAAAAACACCCCAAATGTATGTATGTATGTATGCCTTAGTCGCCTCCCATAAGTCATTATGTGGATGTCAATCCACGCGAAGAAAATGGGAATATTATAAATTTCGAAATTTACTCGCTACTTCATCGGCACAAATTATATACCAGATTTTAAGTCAAATCATAAGCTATCAAACAAAAAAGTTTCATTGAAATCGGTTTAGTAGTTTTTGCGTGATGATGTTACAAACAAACAAACAGACAGACAAAAATTTTAAAAAAGGTTGATTTGGAGTCAGGGATACCTTAAAACCATTATCGTTATCTTTTTCATGCGTATGCTCAGCGAGGCCCTCGATCCTAAGGCTTGGAAACCTAGCTAATCATTAAGTGCTCATTTAGTGCTTTCTGAATATGTATGGCTTATATCTAGTGCTTCAAAGAGAGTTAACGTACGCCCAGCCCCCGCCCCCTTCTTCATGTAAATATCTGCTTCATCTAAATGACGGGTAGCACAGTCGGTAGTGAACCTGCCTGCTGTGTTGAGGGTCGCGGGTTCGAAGGAACGTAAGGGACAAATATTTATATGATGAATATGAATATTTGTACCCGAGTCATGGATGTTTGTATCTGTATATGTATTCTATATCGTTGTCTAGTCATCATAATACAAGTCCAGGTACTTTAAATGTGACTAGGTAATTTGTGTGACAATGTCCAAGATATTTATTTATTATTTATTTATTTATCTTCAATGTACAGACACACTTCTGTTGCAGTTTTATAATAGTTTGGATATGCACATTGCACAAATGTACCTAGGTATATCTGCAAAAATTTGCTGCACTTCTACTTGCATAAAGTTATTCACAAGAAATCTAATTCGCAATAATAGTATTTAACAATAAAAATCTGAGCATAAACGTTTGCCATTGCCACAAAATGGTATCCAATTACGATTTCCATTGTGGTGTAAGTGTTTAGTAAATCATTCCTTTCTTGGTTCGATATGCCTTAAATTATTCAGGCTGTTTAACGCAAGGTTTTCCTCTTTCCGTCTCCTTCTTACGTTACTGCTACAGATGATCCTGCCTCTTGTTTACTTGGAGGCAAACGTCCTGTTTCTGGCATTTCTTTTCGTCATTAGATTTTCGGATGAAATATCATAGGGATAAAGAGAAGACGCCGCATAATTTCCTTCCTAAAATACCACTTTGTTGCGGCAATATTTTGTGCGCATGACGCGGTTGGGACAGGCTTTGAACAGAAGATCCCGTTCTATTAAATGTTTAGATTTGATTTAAAGATGTTTGGAGGTTTTTTTGCAGCGCTTTTTGTGATAAATAGCAAATTTCTATAACACTTTTTCCGGAGGAAGTAGGTACCTAGAGAAGTCAGTGATATTGTAAATACCTGTAGGCCTCGCATGCCACCCACGACAAAGCGTTTAAACGAGAAAAACGTCATGCGTGCTCTTTCTGGCCTACGTAAAATAATAAAGATCGAGGCACAACTCGATTTTTATCGTATTCTTGGGGGTGGCATGCTAGGCCTTCTGCACCAGTATATTTAGAGTATCTTTAATTATTATATGTCTAATGATATCATTTTTTTATTAACCCATTTCATCCCACTGCTGGCCTCCCCTTTAATTTTCCAACCATATAATATCCTGGGCATGCTCTGAACACGCGTTAACGAAGGCATCCAGATCGTCCCGCCACGTTTGACCCCACGTCCCGCCTTGATCTGGACGCCGACGGCTTTTCCTGGTACATTCGACAGGCATGGTCGGCCACATCCACTATAATCTAGCGGTTTTTTCCCTTAACATCGGCTTTTCGTGTTTTGGAGCGCAGTGTAGTGTTTCTGACACGATCCGTTCTTTTAACACGTAGTATACTACGCTTCATTGCTCTTTGGCAAACCTTGAGTTTGGACTTTTGAGACTCAGTGAGAGACCAGGTCTGGCTACCGTGGGTTAGGATAGGCAGGATAAACATGTTGACGAGTCTTCGTTTAATCACTCAAAAGATATAGCCGTAGTTTATCCTTCATAAAAACTGTTTGAAATAAAGAATTAATTTATTTAAAGTCCAAACTCTGTCCAGCGTGACAAAAATATAGTGCCCGTCGCCAATTTGAATGGATTGTGAAAGTAATACATGCAGAATAGTTTAGGCACCTCTGTTTCCTCATGATATTTTTCTTCCTAAAAGCCAGTGGTATTACAAATAGTACTTATTTCTTAAAAACACACTGGTATCTGGTATCAAACAGTATTATTCAGGTTAGGACCAAACCGCCACCATCTGTCTGAAAAGAAAGACTTGCCAACTGTTTTCGTCAAACCTGAAGATGAACATAACACTAAGACTTATATCTTCTTCCTCTTAGACCATGTAATTAGGAACCAGCCTTGCGGTAGCATTTCCTCTCTGTTACATCACAAGATCAATTAATCACGTGCATTTACATATAATTGTATACCTTATCACAAAACGAGACAGCCTATAATAGCGGAACAATAACTTCAAACTAGTCTCGTATGGGGTTCACACGAGACAATTTTTAAAAATCAAAATTAGAATCTAAAGTAATAGAATTAAATCCAAGGTTACGGATTTCATGCTACTTCATCCCCCGCAAAAAGTGACAGAAAAGTTTGTTAGTAGAAGAACTACACGCTTAGGTATCTCGTCCATAGTTATATGGTCTAAGTCGAAAAATGAAAAAATTAAAAAAGGTATTTATTTTCTCTCTTCACAAAGGTTAAACAAATGTGACACATTAGGATAGGATAGAATGTTTTTTTTTAAACCTTTGTGAGAGACTGGTGCCAAAACTAGGAGTACCTTTCTGACGGATCCCCAGATCCCACCCCTTTTTTAACTAAGATTAACAATAGTAATAATAAGTTAGTATAAGTGTATGTGTTTGTGAGTGTGTGTATGTGAGTTTAGACTCACAGTGGAGGAAGAACTTAGGTTCTTCCTCCACTTAACGAACGGAACACCTATTTAGGTAAACGGTTTAAAACTTTTTGAATATTTAGCTTATATGATTTGGTTTGAAAACTACAATAGCAATGTAGATTATTACGCTTTCGCACAGAGGAAATGAAAACGGCGCCAAAGCGGTCACTCATCTAAATGACCAGGGTTTCTGAAGCTTTGCCTTGTTAATGCTTTGTTTACTCGGAAACTGGAAGGCTATGGCCTACTAACCCTGTTGTCCTGAATCCTGTAGGTTTGCTAGGGATTATATGCTATTTAGTTACCAGATGACTACCAATACGCGTTGGAAACGCGTGGTATAGACAGAAGCCATACCTTCCTTACCTACACTTGAGCGTAGGCAGTGCAGTGGGTCATATTCGTATAGGGTGAAATTGATATCATTAGCATCCTTTTAAACTAAGAGTCTACACATCAAACTGAATAACTTTTACTATGGGAGCAAACCGATCGGAGCAACAAAAAATCTACTGTTGCATACGTTACGTTACGTTTGAGTCGCGAACTCGCGCGTCAAGATAGCAGTTTAGTATAGAACAGCAGATTTTTTATTTTCTCCTATCGGTTTGCTCCCATAGTAAAAATTGTTCAGTTTGATGGGTAGATTCTTAGTTTTAAAGGATGCTAATGATATCAATTTCACCCTGTATAGGGTCCTTCTTAATATGCTGACACTTTTTTGAGGGGATGATTAGACCGTCAAACTGAACAACTTTCTCTATGGGACTAACATCAAAATCACGAAAAAAAATCAGCTGTCCCATACAAAACTGCAAACCTACTCCAGCCAAATGTATGGGACAGATAATTTTTTTTCGCGATTTCGATGTTGGTGCCATAGAGAAAGTTGTTCAGTTTGACGGTCTGATTATCCCCTTAAAAAAGTGTCAGCATATTAAGAAGGACCCTGTATTAATTGGTACGAGAATTTGATGAATATTGCTTATTAATTTATTAACCGACTTAAAAAAAGGAGGAGGTTTCTCAATACGACCGTATACATATATATTTTTTTGTGTGTCGTTTATGAACCGATTATGATGATTCTTTTTCGTCGGAAAGAAGATATTCCAAGGGCGGTACCATGATAAAGAAACCAGGATCTGATGATGGCATCCCAGAGAAATCCGAGGGAACCTTTGAAAAACGTAGTGCCGGCTAGTTTGTTAATTTAAAGCACTACTATAAAATTGAACTAATGAATTCTATTATATTCTATTCTATTTTTATGTAATGGCGTCCGATGCGTTATCACAATGGTGCCAATGTCCCGTTATGTGGAGAGTACACGTAGGAAAATGATTAGTAGCATTTCTGCCAATGTCAAGTAGTTTATTATAATCTCAAGTTAACGTTTTATAGTTAAAACACAAAAGAGTTTACAAAATGGTGGAGCCACGTGCAAGCCTAACAGATGCCAATACGCACGCGTCTGACCTCCCCCCAGACTTGCAGCGCGACTCCAACTAATGAATTCACCACTGAAAAGTGTGAAATAAACAAAATTTAACAAAAAATTAAAACCGCCTTAAAAAAAAAACTAAAAAGTTTAAAAATTATATTGCAGCCGATGACTTTTTCGTTCGCATCATAAGAACATTTATTTGTTTTATAGAAGTCGGTGTCAAGCCAAGCCAAAAAACTAATGTAAGCCCTGTCGCGAATCGTACCGGCTTGACAGCGACTTCGATAAAACAAATTAATGTTCTTATGATGCGAACGAAAAAGTCATAGGCTGCAATATCATTTTTTAACTTTTTAGTTTTTTAAGATTTACACTTCATTATGCACTTGTAACAAAATTCACTTTTATAACAACAGGCTTAATTATTAGGGCTTAAATATTAAATCAAATCAAATGTTTATTTTGCATACTAAGTGTACAATATGTTCTTAAAAATAATGTTACAGTTTACTTACAACTTAGCCACCTTTTAAGGTATTGCAAAAGGAGTTAAAGAAAGAGGACAGTATTCCAATAGCAAAATTAACTTTAAATTATACAACATACGTTATTAAATAATATTCTTAGTGATAAAGTCTACATTTTTATTCTTATGGGTTAAGATACTCATGTAGAGAGTAGAAACATTTAGAAATTAAATTTTTTTTAAATTTTTTGAAAACGTACTAACATTGTGCTAGTTCTTTATATTTCTAGGCAACTTATTAAATATTTTTACGGCCATATAATAGGGGCTACAGTTTAACATTTTGATCATTCGATCACAACTTTGGGGGTGTGGGTTTCAGAAATGGCACTTCTGGGGTGCGACTGAAAATCAGTGCTGGGCTCGTTGAGTCCAGCACTGACTCGTTTTCGTATCCTTGTTTGCTGCTGCGGCACACACTGCTCTTAATTATGTTATTTTTAAATTGTGTGTTAGTTTAGTTTTTATGTATAATTATGTCACTGTGTTTTGTGGTGTTTGCAATTAAAAGTATTTTCTTTCTTTCTTTCTTTATTCGAGATGGTTAAATATGTTTAAATAATGATGCTGTCACTATCATTCATATGAGTAGTGTTAGAGACAGATCGATTACTAAATACGTTCAAGCTGAAATTCTGGTGCAAGCCAGACTAAAGGCTAAAGGTATTTAGATAAGCAATTTTCGACTTCAGAATGAATTGATGTGTGATTCGAAATCGTCTGGTGATGACATCGATGATGGATATGAAATTGGTATCCTTTGTTTTAATAGGCCGTTCGTATCATAATAGGATTGGCTGGCTTTCCATGACTTTGTCTACAGGGTGTAACAAAACACCCTAGTAATACTTCTCCAGACCATCAAACTGAACAACTTTCACTATGGAGCCAATATCGTGAAAAAATAAAAAAATCTGCTGTCCCATATACCTTTGAGTCGAGCCAGTATTGCAGTTTTGTATGAAACAGCTGATTTTTATTTCGCGATTTGAAAAGTTGGCTCCATAGTGAAAGTTGTTCAGTTTGATAGTCTGAAGCACCCCCTTAAGTATTACTATGGTGTTTTTTACACCCTGTATAATATAAACATCCATTAAAATGCTCGATGCATCTTCGATAAACGTTAACAAAGTTTTTATATAAAACACGTGATATTCATAAGGGATTTAAAACTGATTTTTATTTCAACGAAATAGAGTTTAAAGCTTCATTTTTTCGTATTCAGCTTAAGTTAGAGCCGAACGTAGTTCACGAATAAAACTTATTTAACTGGTCGCTGGTTGTGGAAATGTCACATGCACGCGTAGCGCAGCTTTCCCGGTGGACCGCAGTACTACGAGTCCTGTTTTAAAACTAGAAATTAGGAGTGACAACTAAAAAAGTAGAATCATGGTCAACCTACACAATCATCATCATTATCTCAGCCAATGGACGTCCACTGCTGGACATAGGCCTCCCCCAAGAATCTGTCCTGCGCTGCCCTCATCCAACGGGTTCCCGCTGCCTTCACCAGGTCGTCGGTCCACCGTGTGGGGGCCTACCCACGCTGCGCTTTCCGGTATGCGGTCGCCACTCGAGAACTTTTCGGCCCCATCGGCCGTCGGTTCTGCGAGCAATGTGCCCCGTCCACTGCCACTTCAGTTTAGCAATTCTTTGGGCTATGTCAGTTACTCTGGTTCTTCTGCGGATCTCTTCATTTCTGATTCGATCTCGCAAGGAAATTCCGAGCATAGCCCTCTCCATTGCCCTTTGAGTGACTTTCAGCCTTTTTATGAGGCCCACACAATAATTCATGTAAAATTCCCTATTGTTTTTAGAGTTTCGTGCCCAAAGGGTAAAACTCTATTAACATAAGCCTACGTTTTGTCTGTCCGTCCGCCCTAGCTTCAAGGGCTGTATGTTTTTAACCGTTATAGGAAGCCGGTTAAATTTTAAGAGAATGTGCCATTATGCGTTATATTGTGTTGAGTTGTGGGTTTGATGTTATATTTGATGACAAGTAATTAAATACAAGAAAATAGTTTTTTCAATGTTTTTTCTTCTTACTATATCAGATAGAGCTAGACTCTATCTCTAGCTCTAGAGATAGAGTCTATCTCATAAACTTGGTTCAAACCAAGTAAAAACTCTACGATATAACAACAAAATGATAAAAACCTGTCAAGCGTGAGTTGGGCTCGCGCTAAGGGTCCCAGACAAAACATTTTTTTATTAAATAAATATATTGTGTGGTGGTTCTTCTTCTTATCGTGTGGGCAGAGCCCTGATGTCAGAGTTTTTTCAGACCACCTTACGGCCTCTGACGTGGTTAACCTAAAGGAAGAACCCTCGGTGCTCGAGAAGTCCGACTCGAACTTTACCTTTTTTTATATCTTCGTCCTTTGCTATTTCTAGCACTTCTGCTAATATCAGTTGTTCTACCAATGTCAAGTAGTTTAGTGTAAACTCAAGTATAGTTTATAGTAAAAAAACATTAGATAATTTTCCTAAAAATGAATTTTATTTTTTAAACTCCATTATATATTTTATTCCAATTTTAAAGTTATGACTCCTTGTTGTCGATAATTCTGCCGAAAAAGCACAATGTGCTTGATTATTATTGTTCGACAATGTGGAATCTACTTTTTACTCTACTGTGCTCTTGGATAATCAGAGGGAAACGTGGTGAAGCAACATAATTTTTTTAAATTAATCTTGTTCATTCCATGCTCGCCACATAAAAATTTGACATTGAATTTGTTGCAAAGTATTACAACATTAAACAAAGTAGTAAAACATTACTGCAAATTATTACTTCAAATAATCTAATATCCCGATCTTGTCAGTGTCAAAATGTGAGGAAATCAGTGAGAAAAATGAGAAAAGGGAAAAGTGCCAATGAGATCCGTGGTAGAGGTTTCGACTTTTCTTTTCATTTTACTTGTTTTATGGGAAAAGTTGAAGAAACTTTCGTGTGCTTCCGACTAAAATCACGAAGAACTCAATATAATATACAGGGTGTGAAATTAAATGCGTTACATATGGAAAAGGATGCCGTTTTAAATGTAAAAAATGTTATCTTATCATATCTTCAGACCATTTAATCATTTTTTACTATGGAGCCGAAATTGTTGGGGTGAAAAAAATCTGATGTTCCATAAAAAAATATCAAAAGCTATTCGATCAAATGTTAGGTACTTACTCATTTAAGTTTATACCCTCTATAGGGTCGTTCTTAACATTAACGATAATTTAAGAGGATGATCAGACTACCAAACTGAACAACTTTCTCTATAGGAACAACATCGAAAGGCAAAAAAAAATACTTTTTTTATATAACTTTTTTCGATAAGATTTATTAGTACCATAATCAGTTTTGTCTCCTGTTGTTGTTGTGGAATGTATTTTTATGTTTATTGTAAATAAAATACAGGGTGTTAGGGTAGACAGTTGCATGATATTATGGGTGATTGTACCCATGATACTGAACAACTTTCCTAAAGACACAAAGGGAAATACCTATTTGCTAACTTTTTCTTCTTAGGGAACGTTGTTCAGTACCATGTGTACAATCACCCCTTAAAGTAATGCAACTGTTTACCCTAACAATCTATATAGGGTCTGTATTCCTAATATGCTGACAGTTTTTAAGGGGATGGTCAGACCGTCAAACTGAACAACTTTCTCTGTCACTAACATCGAAATCGCGAAAAAAAAAATAGCTGTTCCACCACAAAACTGCAAACCTACTTGAGCCAAATGTATGGGACAGCAGTTTTTTTTTCGCGATTTAGATGTTGGTCCAATAGAGAGAAAGTTGTTCATTTTGATGGTCTGATCATCCCCTTAAAAAAGTATCAGCATATTAAGAAGGAGCCTGTATATTATATTTCTAACCTTACGGGAGATCTTTTACAATACTTAAAAATACTTAGTTATCATTTCTCAACGGGGAAAATTTATAGAAATAGAAATATTCTTTATTGTGAATCATAGGTAATACATAATTAATGACACTATTACTTATGGTACAGTTCAGCTATGTTCCGCCATATGGACATACAATAGTGGGTAGCACTCATGCAATATCATTGATCATTACAATTATTACAAATAATTGAACTAAATAAACAAAGTCAAACACAGTTATTACTTAAGTCGGAACAAAATCAACAATTTACCAAATCCAAGTCATTTAAAAAAATCTTAAATGGAAGTATCATCCAAAAATTCATTCAGACTGTAGTAGCATTTAGAATTAAGCAGATAAACGAGTTTTATCTTAAAAAAATTATAGGCCCTTTTAAGCTCGCCCTTTGTAATTGTCTATTATGCCATCCATCCATCCATCCATATGCTCACGACTATATTCCCCGGGTAGTCAGAGATATTCTGAAACTTCAGAACATCCACGTTTCACTAGCAGTACCGAAACTCTGTCCAGTGAAATTGAAGCACGCAGGTTTCCTCACGATGTTTTCCTTCACCGAAAAGCCAGTGGTGTTACAAATCGTACATAAATTCCGAAAAACTCATTGGTACGAGTCGGTCGGGACGGGGATCGAACCATCGCCTCCTACACGGCAGGCAAGGTTACTCGCCACTGGACCACCACGGCTCTATTATGCTGTTTTCATTTATATTTCCGTGTGTACAATAAAGTGTTAAAATAAATAAATAATAAATAATAGGCATATTTCTTTGAAAATCTGCTAATTCTAATTCCCTCTTACTTCAAAGGTAAGTAACAGAGTTAACAGATGACAAATGCTACTTCAACTTTCTCGTAATACTTTACCCGGTCCATTAGAGGCCATTTAACATTCACACTTTGCTGAGCCATTTTCAGTGAGAGCCTTTCTTATCACTTCCATTGCGGTGTATAATTTTGTTTCTTGTCTCTTGGGGCACTCATTTGGTGGAATCCCTTGTGTACCGCGATATTTTCAAATAAAAAAAAACACTTCTTCTTTCATGTCAGCATGAAAATTACCTACTCGAAAAAATACTAGAAACTGTTTTAAATAATAAGACCGGTCAAGTGCGAGTCGGGCTACTCGCGCACCGAGGGTTTCGTACCACACCACCGCACAACATACACTTTTTTTTTACCTAGGACCTTTAGCGCAAACTCGACATATAATGTACAATTAGTGAGTAAGATATTAATTCAAACTAATCAAAGTTTTGGAAGGCAGAGTCAGTTCCTGAAATTTTCAATGAAAGGTCTTCAGAGCAAGAGCTTTGCGGAAATATTTTCAATAGTTCCGTTCAGTTGAGAGAAAATCAGTTTGAGATTGCATTGCGTTGCCATTGAAAATACCTCTCAATGAGATTAATGATGTATTGGGCGACTCATTTTACTAAGCTCTTAAGAGATTTTTCAACCTGGAGAGGAAACTCCACAAAGATCCTAATATTTTTATGGAGTATCAGAAGTTCATTCATGATTATTTGAATTTATATCATGGTCATTATGTTGACATCGAAAAGTACCAACTCAATGCGGTCTATTTCCTGCCTCATCATAGACCACTATGTTGCGTACTGATGGCTCTATGAACCCCAACAAGAAGATTTCACTCAACGATTTGCTGTTGAATGGACCGAAGGTTCAAAAAGATTTATTTAAAATATTATCGTTGTTTCGTCCCGGTGATTTCACATTTACTACGGATATAAGACGTATGTTTCGTAATTTACGAGTAAGAAAGGAGCACACTTCCTTGCAGAATATTCTGTGGTGAGATCATTCTGATGAACCAGTTAAGTGCATTAGGCTTGATTGTTCAAAGCTTTTTCTCTGTTGGATATTTACTCATGTGCCTGCACTGCCCCTCGATGAAATGAAAACTGTGCGAGCAAGATAAGCATTACTTTCTCACGAGTTTTGCATGTATAGCTTTTAAACAAGAGCTTTCTCTCTGACGATATTTGCGTATAGCTTTCACACACATGCCATTTATGCAACTGTTAGAGAACAGGGATATGGAAATGTATTTTCGCAGTCAGCATTCCTTTTTTCATACGTGGTTTTGGATGAATATTTTGTCATTTCGCAGTGTCAGAGTCAGTTTACACATTTATCATCCACCGTCCTCTTTTGGGTCGGTGCCATATTGTTACGCCATGTCCTTTCATTTATCTCTAACGAATCTCTGTTCTAGAAGTGACAAACTACGGTGCTTCCCCTGAAAATCTTAAAAACATATAAATTATTTTTGATATAGTCTACATACGGCATTTCGGCTCTGTAAGGTAAACACATTTTTCATGGTACACTGTATACGCTATTATAATAAGGTATCGAAAAATAATCTAAACTTGCCTGACGAAACGTTTAAGAGTCCCATGTTAAGCAAGTCCTCCATAGAAAGGCCAGTGATGAAAACGATAAACTCAAAAGCCTGATCTTGATAATTATTTAGGTACGTTATGTCTTTTTTCTTTTTAACTTCTGTTCTGTTGCCCATTATTATACTAGTTATAAGTTAGTAAAAAACACGCGTAGCAAGTTTTTCTGGCCGCATCTTTTCACCGTATTCTACGACCGCACCTTCCGAAGCAGTGGTAAAGACAACAATATAACGCTAAAAAGCGTTTGATAAACTAAAAAATTTTGAATTTCGAGTTTTCGTACCTAGAAAATGTTACTACAACTGTCTAAAAGCAAATAAATTCGCTAAACTCGACACTAACTCATAACTGAATAATTCATGACACTGAACTCCACAGTACAATACCGTAATATCATATGAATAACCTAGGAAAGTACGGACTTAGATAACCAATTTTGACTCTACTTTTAGTTTTAGCAATAGTTCTATCTATACTGGTACAGACTAAAGTTTATGTTTTCCTAAAACTGTCATCACCATCAACCCGTATTGTTGCACTGCAGGGCACAGGCCTACCCTCAGAAAGAGTGTATGGGCGTCAGTCCACCATGTGTGCCCAATGCGGATTGATAGACTTCACATACGCATTAGAATTTCTTCTTCTGCAAAAGCTTTTTCTTCCCAAAGCTGTAATTGACCCAAAATTCAACAAATGCGTTTAAGCCATGTTTTTATTTAAGAAAGGTGGAAGGTAAAACATAAATGTCAGGCGGGATGAAGAGATTGTTATGACAAATGGGTGCTTCAGGAAACCGAGGCTTGCTACCAAAACGTGGAGTTACGAAAGGGAATTAATGTTAAAAGTTTAGTAACCGACGCTGTACCGGCTCATACTTACATGAGAAAAGAGAAAGTACCGAGGGACTATAAGTTGTTCACAAGACACCCATTTCAAACGCTGAAGGAAAACAACATGTTTATTTCTTACGTCGTTTTCTCGCATCAAAGAGTAGGTAGTATTAAAAATCGTACACATTATCCTTCATTGGCATAAGTCTGCACCAAACTGGTAACGGACCGCAGCTTCCTACAATAGTGAAAAAGTTTCTGAAAATTACTTGACACGAAAATTCTATAAAGAACAATAATCTAGATGCTCTTCTTGGAATAAATTTGGTGCTCTAATTGAGGTGTTGTTAAAAATCGGTGCTCAAGTTGGAATAACGGTCAAAATATAAAATTCCACGAAAAACAAGAAACCATCTGCTCTTCGAAGAATAGGTGCTATGCTCGTAGCACCCATTTTAATTGGGTGAAGATCTAATTAAGAGATTCGGAGAAAGACAATGGAACTTCTCAATAGATGACGGCAAATCTTGGGCGCAGGCAATCGTGATCGACTTGCGTGTATAGTATAACTGATCATCATCTCAGCCGATGGACGTCCACTGCTGGACATAGACCTCCCCAAGGATCGCCACAACGTCAGGTCCAGCGCTGCCCTCATCCAACGGGTTCCCGCCGCCTTCACCAGGTCGTGGGTCCACCTTTTCGGGGGCCTACCCACGCTGCACTTTCCGGTACGTAGTCGCCACTCGAGAAGTCTTCGGCCCCAATTCGGACATCGGTTCTGCGAGCAATGTGTCCCGCCTACTGCCACTTTAGCAATTCTTTGGGCTGTACCTGATATCAAAGTTAAACCGATAGTTTTTAGTTTTGAATTTGGTTCAGGTTCAAATAATTTCGTTACTATCTTTTGTATTAGCATTCCTCCCGTTAAAATGACATTGCTAGAAAGCATCTCAAAGTTAACATTTCCATAGTCATGATCTACGACAGTTTTCTCTCTGCTCAGTAACTTTGCAACTTCATGTTTGCGGTTCCACCGGCCGACTATCATGTCACAACACAGCTATTTCACTTTGTTTCGTGTTTGTTTCTACTTCTGCCACAAAAATGTACGCTTTTTGGCTGGATGAAAAATTCCAGCAGAGGTCGAGATGTTTCAGTCAATAAAATTATCAGTGTGCTCTGTTGTAGGATTGACTCAGAAAGTTTTAACGTTATTTTTAGTGTCCCGTACCAAAATTTACAAAAAGGAACGCTTATGGAATCACCTCGTTGTCTGTCTATGCGTTCGTAAATCCGTCTGTCACAGGCATTTTTCTCAGAGACCGTATAAGACATAGGAAGCCGAACTCGGCAATGATTTCGATATCATAAATTAAATTTAAGATTGAAAAATTTGTCTCGGGCGGGACTTGAACCCGCACTTTTCCAAACCGGGGAACTGCGTTATCCAATTTCGCCACCGAGCCCACTACCCAGAGAACGAAATTTTCAATCTGTTGCGTCTTAAGGTTGTGGGCTCGGTGGCGAAATTGGATAACGCAGTTCCCCGGTTTGGAAAAGTGCGGGTTCAAGTCCCACCCGAGACAAATTTTTCAGTCTTTAATTTGATTCGAAATAGCACAACATGGCAGTAACATGTTTAAAAATCAATATTTGAAATCATAAATTAAGTCAAAAAGGTATTATTTATGTAGGCTAGATTTATAATTCTACAAAATACAAAATGTTTTCTACTTATTTCGTGTAGGGTATTAGTTTAAAGCTTATGGAATTGCGAGACTAAAAATATGTTTTTGAAATAAACTCCATTTAAAAAAAAGTCACATAAATTCTGCAAAAAATTCATGAACATCAGAAAGAGGATGTGTAGATGGCAGGAAAATTATTAGGCTGCAGCCGGCTGGCACTATCGTGGATAGTTTTAGTTCTTTATCCAAAAAACTACTAGCAGTGTGAAATGATCTTCAGTTACTAGGTGACTACAACTTTATACTGGTTCATCATCATCATCATCATCATATCAGCTATTAAACGTCCACTGCTGGACATAAGCCTCCCCCAAAATGGGGGGATTTGCCATAATAGCCACGCTTGGTAGGCGGGATGGCGATCGCAGTTGGATTGAATGTGTGTACTCAGAGGATGCTGCTGCCCATCTTCTGGTAGATCCCTTAGTCGCCTTTTACGACACCCACGGGAGGAAATGGAATGGTGCTATTCTTAGCCGACACCACACAGACATTTATATTTATACTGGTTGTTATCAAATAATCCATGTTAAACAACTCAAGTCCCAACTCGCACTTGACTGCTCTTTTTTTTCTTCATCATCATCATCTCAGCCAATGGACGTCCACTGCTGGACATAGGCCTCCCCAAGGATCGCCAAAACGACCGGTCTTGCGCTGCCCTCTTCCAACGAGTTTCCGCCGCCTTCATCAGGTCGTCGGTCCATTGTGTGCGGGCATACCCACGCTGCGCTTTCCGGTACGCGGTCGCCAATCAAGAACTTTTCGGCCCCATCGGCCGTCGGTTATACGAGCAATGTGCCCCGCCCACTGCCACTTTAGTTAAGCAATTCTTTGGGCTACGTATTTTAGTTACTCTGGTTCTTCTGCGGATCTCTTCAATTCTGATTCGTTCTCGCAAGGAAACTCTGAGCATAGCCCCCTCCATTGCCCATTGCCTTTTTTTCTTGATCGTTGATAATTATAATTATGTTGGAAGGCAAATTATAACCTGTAAAAAAGATACATCTAACTTTCTACTTCTATCAATGCAAGGTGCATTGTTTAAAAATTATTTAAGATAATACTCGAGTAAATCGGCATTTATATTTAGTTTTTTATCACAACTTTTATTGCATTACGTTACGAAGCAACAGCCGTTGTTCTGCCTATAAATTGTATGAGACAACGATATATCTTGCTAGGGATTAGCACCATCGAGGAAAGCAATAATTCATAGTGACATCGGGTAAAGCGGGACAAAAAGAATTATAGGTTTGGTCTATGTCTCTGCTAAGACAACAGAGGAATGTCGGATGCTGTTAGGAAGTTTTTGTTTACCAAAACGATGTAGTAATATGGAGTGCGCTTTTATCCAATATAAGGTCTAACAAAATTAGGTGAAACTATTATAAGGGGATGATCAGACCATCAAACTGAACAACTTTCTCTATGGGACCGATATTGAAATCGCGAAAAAAAAAATCATCTGTTCCATACAAACCTACTCGACCTAAATGTATGGGACAGCAAATTTTTTCTTCGCGATTTCAATATTGGTACCATACAGAAAGTTGTTCAGTTTGATGGTCTGATCATCCCCTTAAAATAGTTTCACCTAATTTTGTTAGACCTTATATAAGAGTATCTAGTACTACATACAGTACGGACAGTCATTATCCCCAACCAATTTAAACCTTACCCCCGCTTGCTAGGAAAGGAAGCGTGGCAAAAACTGTAGGCAATGGCGTAGGAATCCCTCGCACTCACTCAGTATCTCAAATTCTTTCCTCTTCATGCAAATTTTTCCCATTTGTATGAAATTACAGCTAAGTGTCCAAGGTGTGCCTATCTATCTATTTATAACGTCACGCCTCTTTCCCAGTGGGGTAGGCAGAGACCAGGGCGCGCCACTTACTACGATCCTTACATACTTCTTTTACCTCATGCGCATCCATACATCTCTGCCATGTCTCTCTATCTCGTGTGCCTCTAGTTTGGCCACAAAGTGTACCGTTACTTAGGTAGCTGTGTGGCAAGCCGGGGCAGAGATGCCTGTTCCGCCGTGCCTTTCCGTCGTATACTTTCGCCGCGGGTACAAGGTAAATTTAAACAGGAATGTGTACATCATACATGAGATAAAATATGAAAAATCCTGTCGCACTCCATGAGCAGTACAGCCTTAGCCCTTGAAGTCAGACTTTAATCGTCCTGGCTACTTGAAGATAATAATATCATGAGGAATTTCAGTAAAATATGGATGCAATTGGTGCAAGACCGAGGGCAAAATGGCATAAAAGGGATTATGGATAATAACCTAACATATTGATTACATTTCAGATGGTAACATTTTTCTATAATGTTTGTTTTACGCAAAAAAAATAAGAAAGTGATACCTATTACAGTTAGTTTTGATAGATGAAGAAAAAGTACTAAAGAGTTTCGGAAGATTTCTAACGGAACAAAAAATAAAACATTTCATTTAATCTTTTTTTTCTTTACTTATAATTAATGGACTCTTACTTGTGCGTTAGCACTGCATTTCCGCCAGTGTCAAGTGTTTATGGGAGAATCTATCCCAATCTCAGGGATTGTTTTTGGTCAAGAACAAGAAGAGATTGAGTATTGGCAGGCAAAAACGCTACGCGCGAAATCCACGCGAGTACCTACTTTGGTGAAGTTTTATACGGTTAACAATGCAGAATCTATGAACTCAAATAATTAATGTGTAATAAAATAGGTACTGAATGTCGTGATAGTTAATATTCTATAATATCATTAGGACTAAAAGTTTCCTAATTCAACCTTACCTAATTACATCGTTTACTTTCACATTTACCCTGTCTATAGAATCTGATATAATTTAGTAAATTCTCGTTCAAATTTTTCCTAATTTCTTTAAAAGCACAGAAATTACTTGCAATATTTTTCGCATTAAACACGGTTCTTTATAATACTCGGTGTGGTGTTGGAAAATGATGCTACAATTTTTCCATTCTTGGTCCGTCTTTGTGCATTCCTTCCATCGTATCATTTCACGTAATAGCTGTTCATTATGGTTCGAAACTTATTAGATTACCTACCTTGCGCCTCGTTTACATTCGAAAATGTTTGTTTTACATTTTATTTTTAAATTTGTTCATTTTGTAAAAGTTGATGCTTGAACAGCATCAAATCAAAAATTTTATTACTAATAAAATTGAGATTACGTTAGTGAAAGGATTTACGAGAGTTACGCGGTTAATATTCAATCGCGGTAAGAACTCGTTTTAGTTTTAGTTTGGATTGGTTTGTGTTCTGTTGTTCATTCATTATTTCCAAAAAAACAATTTCTTCATCAACATGATTGTGGTTTTCTTCTTTTTACTAAGCATTCTAGGATTAACTCATTCTAGTTCGTTGTCAACTGGAAAATCCCACTTAAGCTCTTATATATTCCGTGACTTAAGCTACTTTTAGCAAATATAAGAATCTACTTGCCACCTCTTTGTTATCAATACAAAATATAACACTTCCGTGACTAACTGACTGACTGACAGACAAAGTACAGCCTAAACCACTGAAGATGTAAATATGCGAATTTGAACACAGTCAAAGTAAGAATGTGCACTAAGTTAGAATTTCGAAAATCAACCTATTGGGTGTTAAAGTTTTCCAAAATCTACGATTCTGAAATCTAAGAATATGCACTAAGTTAGAATTTCGAAAATCAACCTATTGGGTGGTGATGTTTTCCAAAATCTACGCGGGTCAAGTCGCGGGCAAAAACGTACCAAATAAAACTTCTCAGAACTTTACACAATAATTTTGTATACAATAAATTTGTAACTTAAAATGGGACAGTTACTTAAAGGGGTGCTTCAGACCATCAAACTGAAAAACTTTCTCTATGGGACTAATATTGAAATCGCGAAAAAAAAAATCCGCTGTCCCATACATTTCAGTCGAGTTATGTTTGCAGTTTTGTATGGGACAGCGGATTTTTTTTTCGCGTTTTCAGTGTTGGTCCCATAGTAAAAGTTGTTCAGTTTGATGTTCTGAAGCACCCCTGTATTATTATTTGTGGTTGGGCTATTGCAAGCAAGGGTCGTTATGTAACACGGAGACCAGCGCTGGTCCTTTGTGTTCGCCCCAAGCTCACCCATATTTTACGCATACCTCCGAATTTATGGTATTTTCTTTTCATCCTCGGGAATGCAGGTTTCCTCACGATGTTTTCCTTCACCGCCGAGCTAGTAAATGATAAATACAACCGTACATAAATTCCGAAGAACTTAGTGGTACAGGCCAGGAATCGAACCACGTCCTCAGGATTGAGGCGCTAGCTCTCTTCCGTATGGGCTATCATCGCTCTCTAAAGTAACCCCTGTAAGTGACTGTCCCATTTTATATTACACCCTGTATACCGGTTCAAACACAGGGTGGAAACAATAAGTTTATTAGATGATTATTCTTTAATCTAAACGATGACAGCCAAAGAGTTATATTATAATTTAATTTATTAGTATGCGTAATTATGTAGGTTCAAGATTACTTCGTATTAAATACTTGTTAATCATCGAAGTAAAATTCAACTTTCACTATAAAATAGACAAGTTTAGAAATAATTTAGAACAAGAAAACTCATGATTATAAATTCTATTAAAAAGTTTCGCGTTTTAGTAAGAAACTCTATTTGCTTAAATTCTTCTTTGCTTTGGTCTCTTATAAATATTTATGGGATATTTTTCTTGCAGACAAGAGCTACTTGGTAGAAACAAAGTAAAATTCTTAGACACACCTGAGACTTCTGTTTATGCAGTTAAAGTATATTATCTTTTTGTCTCATCCTTTGTTGTGTATTCTTCGTGTGTAAATCAAGAATTAGCATGTATGTTTCGTAATTTAATTTAAGAATTAAAGGTTATGATTGAAACATAATAAGTAATTTTGATGTTTAATCGTTTATTTAAGGACAGATAGTCTCCTTCGAGAACAGGCAAGACAAAGAAGTCACCCGTCGTGTTGACAACGCCTGGAAGAGATACTGGTCGATGAAAGAGTTAATGAAAGGGAAACTTCCACTGTTACTCAAACGGAAACTCATCGACATGTGTATCCTGCCCATCTTAACCTACGGTGCTCAAACGTGGTCATTTACGAAATCTCAGATATCCAAACTCCAGGTTTGCCAAAGAGCAATGGAGCGCAGCATATTAGGAATCAGAAAGATCGACCGGTTCAGAAACATCACTCTGCGCTCCAAGACCCACATAGCTGATGCAGGTGTTAAGGCCGCCAAACTGAAGTGGGACTGGGCCGGACATGTTTGTCGCATACAGAGCGATGGGCAACGATCGCGACCCAGTGGGAGCCCGACGATGGAAGCCGGGGCCGAGGCAGACCAAGAAATAGACGGCGCGACGACCTGGATGCCCATGAAGCGAAATGGCAACTGATGGCACAGGATAGGGAAGGCTGGAAAAGCTTGGTGGAGACCTTTGCACAACATTGGGACAAAATAGGTTAAAAAAAAAAAGTTTATTTCAGCTCCAAACTATCTTGAGATCAACAAAATACGTGATATTTCAAAACCTTAGCTATTTATTTATGAAATGAAAACGATTTAATGCTATTTATGCATTAAAACGTTTTTGTACCTATCTGATTTTGGTAGAGGTCTTCATCCAGTTTTTTTCAGTCGATACGATACACTTTTGCTATGTGCACGACACTAGCGCCCCTAGCGGTTTTTGACAGCCGTGAATTATTTCAAGTAAATTGTTTGTTAAAAGTTTTTAATTTTATAATAAAATAATGTAAAAACTAGAAATAAGCAACATTATCGATATTAAAAATATAAAAATACCTATTCGCTAGAATCCACGATTTTTGCAGTGGCAATTTCCGATCAAACTTTTATCCCGGTTTTCACACCTTTAGGGGTTGAACTTCAAAAAACCCTTTTTTAATGAGCACCTAGATGCCAATAGAAATATCCATGCCTTAGTCTTAACAGTTTTGGAGATTTCGTGTTGAGTTTGTATGTGGATTTACATTAGATTCAAGCATATTTTACACATAGAGATAGTAAGTACTATTTTACACAGCTTATCCAACAAAAGTACAAATTTCTGCCACCCCGGGCGCTGCAATCGATTTGACAGCTCCCATAATCCACTTCGCACCCACGGCAGGCCCCTACCAAAAAGATAATCTAAAAAAACATTAATTTCATGAGATAACCAATTATTAAAACATTGAAACATTAACCTACTCCCCTTTTAAAAAAAACTGTTCATAATTCATTTCATAAATTAAAACTTCATCGCTTTCAACGAAAACGTTTTTCAAATAAAAAACTTTAAAACATCCTTTTAAAACTTGAAATTGTAGGTGAAAATGGATCTATTTTTTACCTCACTCTGGTACTTTACGTTAGTTCATATTTTTATTTCAAGTTTTCAGTGCAGGCAGCGGTTCCGGTAGTGCCCTCTGAGTAATGGTGCTTTTAAATTTTTTATGTTATGTGAATTGCTGTATATTCTCCGTTTATTATCAACTTGGTAATCTATTCTACTCTTTGTTCCTTTATTTTTATTCGAAGTATATTTATGAGATAATAAGTGATGTCGTTTTTTAGGGTTCTGAAGTCAAAAAGGAACCCTTATAGTTTCGCCATGTCCGTCCATCCGACTGTCAGCGGCTTAGCTCAGAGACTCTATTAGTACTAGAAAGCTGTAATTTGGCATTTGTATACATATTAATCACGCCGACAAAGTGGTAAAATAATCTTGAAAAATATTTTTTAGTTCCTCCCCTACACGTGAAGTGGGCATGAAATTTTTTTTCTCGTCTATCCCATGCTGTGGAGGTACCAATGGATAGGTCTTTTAAATAAAAAAGGAAAACTATCACCGCTAAGTAGGCTCTACAAGTTTACGAGTAATAGTCGACCAACTTATAAAATGTACTTTTTAGACTTTATTAGCCGTTAAACCTTTGTATAAAACCAAAAGCCCCTCTTAGGCCCACTTGCGCCAAATGCTGGGTTAAATTGCGTAACCCCGTCTTTAGTAGCACCGACCTACAGATTGAACGAGTGTTATCGAAGATAATCTTGCGCCAATGAAAACTAGTTCATTAGTTAATTAACAGTTCTCTGTTTTTCGCTGGCAACATCCTAAATGACCATAGAGTTTACGTATTCCGACAAAATATGAAAAGTGAACGATGAATGAACATAATATATGCACGTATCTTTCACACTGCATCTCTTTGTATTTGTCTGTCTCATTTGTTTTATTTTGGCAATGACATTTCGTTTTCATCGTTCATTCATGTTATCAAAGAGCATGTAACCATAGAGATAGTAAGTACTACCATGTAACACACTACGTTATGAGTCGGGACTTCCATACTAAAAACTGGTCGTGATCGATTATCCAGAATGTATTAAACGTGTGCAACCGTTCAAAGGAATTAAATGGCGCGGTGCACGTTTCATATAATTTTTTTTTGTTAGAGAGTTGCGCGAGCCTACAACAAAACTGTAAAAACAGCTGTTGCCTCAATTTTGACATTTACCACTTAGTTTAGTGACTTAAACCTACCACATCGGCGGTTTAAATACAACACAAGTTTAGCCCCTAAAACAGGATGGTGCAAGACTTAATTATAATTTAATTCCAAATTAGCGTCTAGTTCCGAGTTAATAACGATAACCCTGCTAGGCGCAAGCGGGCCTATGTCCATATTGTGACGGGCAATCACGGAACCCTACCCTGCGCGTGGCCGGACACGCAATTGGCCGGTTTTTACAAAACAACGCCACTATTTATGTAATATCTAGAGGTTAGTCCACTCTCTCGTTTGAGGAGACCTTTGCAGTGGAATCTTTCAGGTATAATTTTCTACATCATTTTTTTGCCAGTTTTCGAATAACGTGTTTTTTTTAAACTTAACATACAATGGACCATTGTACCGCCATAATATTTGTGTAATAAGTCGATGTTGGTGGACTGATCAATCTATTAGTCAAATTCACTTTATCTATATCTATACTATTATAAAACTGTAACAGGAAGTTTGTCTGTACATTGAAGATATTAACAAAAAAAAAGTTACGATATGGTTTTTAGGTGTCCCTGATTTGTTTGTGTTTGTTTGTTTGTTTGTTTGAACGAGTATCACGCAAAAACCACTGAACCGATTTTGATGAAACTTTTTTTGTTTGATAGCTTATGATCTGACTTAAAATCTGGTATATAATTTGTGCGGACGAAGTCGCGGGTTAACGCTCGTTTGACATAAAAACATAAGCAGCAAAGAAGGAAGCTATGTGGTCGAGCGTATATATGTATATAGCGTTATGGTAATTGGTGGTTGTTTAGGTGGTGATTATGGTATGGTATGGACGTCGATACGTAATTTCATCTTAAAAACCAGAAAATTTGGACAATTTAGAATTCAGAACCTACACCGCACCAGCTATCAGGTCGATGTTGGTGAACCTACCAGGGCACTTTGTCGTTACTGGTATGGTGTCCCATAGCCCGCAGTAATAAATAATAATAAACAAACAAATGTAATATTTAGGTAAACACGGTTTTCGTTCGCTTGGTAACACCCTTTATGATGCTTGTACAATTATAAGTAATATATAGGTAAGTATTTTACAATTCCATTAACAATTTCTAAGTGGAGCAGTATTTTTTGTAAGAGGATATCTGTGCACGAACGTTTAACTGGCAATTAATGTCTACTTCTTTTTAATTACACATGGATATGAAACTGCAGCTGATCCATTATTGGAAAATGTATATGTACATATATTAATACCTGTTATTCTCTCCGGCTCCCTTCATTATACCGAGATAAAATAAGTCTAATCAACTTATTTTAAATACAAATTTTAGTGAACAAACATACAAACAAGAAATCCAAAATTCATACGAAGAGTTCTCGAGTGGCGACCATGGCGGAAAGCGCAGCGTTGGTTGGCCCCCACAAGGTGAATCGACGAGCTGGTGACGGCGGTGAGAATCCGTTGGATGAGGGTGCGCAGAACCGGTCGTTGTGGCGATCCCTCTGGGTGGCCTATGTCCACCAGTAGACATCTATCGGCTGAGATCATGATAAAGATGATGAACTTAAGATTAAGATAGATAGCAGGTGACTTTATTATGTCTCCGTCTAACAATAAGAGACAGGAGTAAATATGTTATGCATGTCTCATACAGGTGGTGTACTGTATACTGCATTGGCAACATTTGTAACTGCATTATATTGACAGTGCAGTTATGGAACGACTAAGTTAGTCGGTTAGTTTCGAAGTACCTTCCAGGCGATTGGTCAGGACATGGCAATCTAAGTTTTCCTGATCATTTATTTTTAAGGCGGTTGTTATGGTTTTTATTGTGGCTTTGTTGCCAATTTGGAACTATCGTATAATGTCTGATGGGTACTAAAATGGAGTGGTTTGGTTGCGAGAGTGGTTATTTGAATTATTCAAAAACAAAAGTATCTTCGTTCTTTTTCAAAGATAATTGGTGTTTCTCGGATCTAATAAACTGTTTGCGGTTTGGAGTTCAATCCGCCACAAAATTTCTCAATTTTTTATTTGATATGGATATAGAATGATATACAAATCCAGTGCAAATAAACGTAGTCACTTCGAAAGTTGACAAAGTTCGTAATATCACTTTGTCAACTTTCGAAGTGATTACGTTTATTTGCACTGGATTGTGTAGGTACGACATATGCACCATCATGTCCATATGTAGGTCATATGTCCGAGAGCGCTATTTTTGAATGACACACATCACCGACAGTGATTTAATACTCTATGAAATTCGTGCATTATAAGTAGGTATACGAATCGGGATGAGCTACATTCAAAAATAGCACCTTGGGCGTTACAGCCCTTTCTAATAAGTAATTAATATTTCTGATTCAGCAATTGAGACTACAAGGATTTTACTGTTATGGAAAAAGACGATAACGGCACAGCATGAAGCATTAATCACTAAAACGAGTTCCAAATTTTTCATTTTTATTTTGCATCCATTTGCTTTGAAGTGAAATTGAATGTTTAGGTTCTATAAAAACAGGCGCATGAAAGATAAATAAGGACGAAAACACCTGGCTTTTTATTTGCAAAAGTCAACAATAGGATGCCTCATGAAATAAAGATTAATTCGAACTTCATACGCAAATCCTCTGCACGAATGAGAGCGAGACACTGTCGGATGGGTGTATGAATAAATTCTAACTGAATTTGCTTAAAACAGTTGCAAAGTCTTTGTAAACACAATTATGTAATTGTGTTTGTTCTAAAATTTTACTCGAGATAACGAAATAATTTGTTTAAAGAATTTTGTACTTATGTGAATGCAAGCATCATTTTATTTGAATATAATTATTTAAAGAAAGAAAATAAAGCACCAATCAAGCAGTCATCACAAGCTTCGTCAGAGAAGTATAAAAAATTATAACAGATCATATCGGTAATCAGCAACATGCATAGTCAGACAGTGATCTCCGCCAACACCGTCCGACCGTCCGTCCGATCGTCCGTGACGCTTCGTCAACATACTATTCTAAATTATTCGCAATATAGCCCAGTCATTTTACGGTTTGAGCCGGGACTAATTAGTAATTGCCAATATGAAAAGCCAATATGAGCCTCGGAATGTACCAAAATAAAAAAAAAATGACGTCAGCAACTGTTCCAATTTTAAAATTTAGCTATTATCTCGTTCCAAAAAACCTGATGCTAAATTTTTTTTTGCACATATTTAAGGCTTTACCATTATACATACTACAAACATGGTGTGAATATTTTTGTCTACTTAGAAGGTTTTGAAACATTCGTATTTTCTAATAAATACCTCATGTTTTTTAAATTTCAATGCCTATTTATTGCTCAAAAATAATTTATATTGTTAAATCTAAGTCAAATGAGTGCATGGGTATTAATATTATTAATTTAAAATCCTTCTGGGATACATGATTTTGATTTCTATGTTGCGTAGCGATTTGTTTTTTAATATGCTTCAAGATAGTCCTTTTGTCACTTAATGGTTCCGGTTACAGTTTAAAAGTGAGTATATTTATTGAAGGAAAAGACAGTAATGGTTAATAGTAATAGCATAAAAAAACATAAATATGTATAAAAATATAAACTATTCATTGAATCCGCCGCGGTTCGTTTCTGGCCTAAAAGAGCCTAAGACGCTTGCGGCGTTACCCCGTTGGATGGCTAAAGCAATATGTTGGACCAGAAACGAACCAGACCGGGGATCGCAGCCCCTGTCCCGCATCCGGCGACCCAACTCTCGAGCCAGATTCTTTGCCTCAGCGCTCCAGGGACCACCCGTCTCAACTGCGAACGGTACAAATAAATAATTTTCCTCCAAGGGCGAGTACCAGGAGTGCTTCGAGCGTGCCGCACACTCTGCAGCTGACCCGGCTACCTGCGAAGTACGGCGGAGGTACGTCGGAGCGTAGGTACTTACGCAGGTTGCATCCCAAAGGAGGCACCGGCCCTTCTGCCAGGGGATAAGAGTCAGGCCATCGGGTCTCTTGCCATCTCTGCGGCTTAGCCCTGTGGGTTCGAGGACGTTTGGGACGTTTGCCGATATCAATGCACGATGGATGAGGTCGTTTAGGGCGTGGTGGCGTGAGAAGCGGCCTACTGATTTCGGGCAACTGAGGGCATGATGGCCATTGGCTAGGACGACTGAACCACAAACGCAGGGATGGGGGATGCATGTGTCAGAGCCCAGTCTTAGGGCGGAGGCTATGCTTAGAGAAGTATTATCTAGCAATTAGTAATTACTCCCTACCCCGCCTAACAAAACTCCGTAAAATGACTGGGCTAATAGGTTTATCTTTTCTTTTACATAGAAAGTAAAATAAATGAATTTTCACGAAAGAGACAATGTCGACTTTATTAAAAAATCTGCTGCCTCATACATTTGAGTCGAGTCGATACTGCAATTTTGTGTCAAACAGCTGTTTTCTTTATTTCTTTGTTTTTCTCGATGTTGGCTCCATAGTGAAAGCTGTTCATTTTGATCGTCTAAACCACCTCTTCAAATATTACTAGGGTGTTTTGTTACACCCTGTATAAGTAACCTTACGACCAGACTAGATAAATAGTAGCAATTTGGTTCAGGCTATAAAACGGTCAACGCTCACCTATTCTACTGAGTTGGAATTTTGGTTCAAAATATTTAAAACCCTAAGGCCCACAGTATAACACGGAAACCGGCACCGGCAGCCAACCACCGGCACTTAACTCTGTAACCGGCGCCACCGGTAACCAATTCGGTAGCCAGCACTGGCAGCTACCTCAGCAATCGACAACCCAGCCAGCACTGGTATGAGTAATCATCACCGGCGTTCAAGGCGCCGGCAGCGGACACACTCTCAAATAAATACTGTCGTTAAAATTAAATTATCTCATGCAATATGAAGTTTGAAAAAATGTTATTTAGACCTAAAATGATTAAGCTCCAAGAGAATTTACGTAAAATAAAATTTAATTACTTAACTTAACTTTCTTCATACAGTTTTAACATGTTGTCAAATATTTGACAAACTTAAGTGAGAAGATTAGGTGGGACAATCGCGTTAATGGGATCAATTTGCCTATCATCATCATCATTTTCAGACCGTATCTACCCACTGCAGGGCATAAGCTTCCTGCCTATTTTGCTATTCTTCTCGGTTCTGTGTCAGCCCATCCTTCGAAAATATATAACTATCGGTTTCCATCTCGGAAACTATAGAATATTGAAAGTTTACTAGCATAGCATATGCTCACGACTATTCCCTGAGGGGGTAGTCAGAGATATTCGGAAACCTCAGAACATCCACGTTTCACTAGTACCGTAACTCTGTCCAGTGTGACGGGGAGTGAGCCCGTCGCTACTTGTAATGGACAGTGGGTAAAATACATGCCTCGAAATTGAAGCTTGCAGGTTTCCTCACGATGTTTTCCTTCACCGAAAAGCCAGTGGTGTTACAAATCATATAGTATCTAAGTAGGTATATTAAAATAATACACGAGTTATTGACTATTATCATCTGATGTAAGGCCCGTATTTATAAGATAGGCTCCAATGCTCTCGCGTTCCACATTTAACTCTCCAACGCATACAAATTTTCGATCTTTTTTTTATTTGACGAATACAGTGCTGCTCAGGAAGCAGAGGAACACGAAGGGTCTACCGAGCCAGGGAATGTACTTAAGTAACAGACGTAGCCGTATAATCGAAGGGGTATATAGACCTTGGCATAGGAGGTTGGTGGGGCTACAAGGCGGATTGGGTAGCAGGAACCGGTGAGACGCGGCCTGGGTATGCATGTAGCGTATGTAGACGCAAGAAGAAGGATTGGGTAAGGTCGGGAACGTCGATTTCGGTGACGATGCATTGTTTTCGTGTTGTGTGAGTTTTCAATTGCGAATCATGCCTGTTGAGGCGTTAAGAGCCTGTAAACACTTTGGATTTAGTGAGTCGAGCCTTTTTCACGTGATGCTTTAAAAACGTCACTTACCAACAACTTGCTATCAGAGTATTCAAGCAACCAAAATATACTTCAGGTAGCATTATTTGAATCAGGCCTTACTTTGCGTAAATTATTTGTTGGGAAGTTTGTATTGCATAACGTAATACAACTTTGTCTATACCAGGTATTTAGAAGCGGAGGTCTCTATGCAATATTGTTACCTACTCATAAGTTTCTGGCAATACTAATTATTCTTCATCTCACAGTTCGATTTGCTTAACATCAATTCCAAATAGTGAAAACTTATCCGAACCGCCAGAAAACGTTTTAATACCGATTTAGTAGGTACTTTGGCTTCACACTTTTGCACTTTACGACGTAGAAGACTTTTATAGATTTTCGCTTGATTCATTACAGTTTTTGAACTTTGTTCGGTAATGTAAAATTCATTTTAAAGAAAATTTTAACTATGTATATCAAGTTTTTGAATCTTTTCACTATTATAAGATATATGAGTAACAGAAGTGTGTCTGCACATTGAAAAAATACTTGTTTGTATACTTGACGCCAAATGACAGATTTTTTGTTTTATTTTGTATTTTTGGTGCTTTTGCGGTCGTGTCTTCAACACTGCCATAAATGATCTCTTGAATTAGCTCACTAATAGCCATGTTTTTTCCTTCTTATTGCTGTCTCTCGTTTGCAATGGAGGGAAGTCGGATATTTCGTTTTCCTACTCCTCCTATCTTCTTTGATTAATTCATTGCGGGTTCCAAGACATCCCCCGGGCTCGCTGGACTTCATTGTCCAGTGTTATGAATGGTCGCCGCTGTTGATCCTGGCTTACAGGAGTTACAGCGGTGTGGTGGGCCCATGCCCGATAAAAAAAAAAATTACAGATTTTTATTTTTTCCGTCTGTTTGTTTATTTGTTCGAGCATCACGCAAAAACTACAGAACCATTTTTTAATGAAACGTTGGTTGAAATTGGTAATGGTATGGTATGGTATGGACGTCGATACGTAATTTCATCTTAAAAACCACAAAATTTGGACATTTTAGAATTCAGAACCTACACCGCACCGCCATCACCAAATGTACAATCAACCAATTTGAGTTATATGTATGAACGTAAACGTCTATAAGCTTCTCTCAAAAACCGTGAAAGCAAATAGTTTACTGTGAAAAGGTTCTACGGTGTGTAATGAATGATTCAAACTGCTCGATGGTACATTTGATACAAATGCAATAGAAGTTGAATGTTTTTGACAAACCTGAAATTTTCTTTTGTGAGTTTAAGGGTGCGCTTCCACTGAAGCGGAACGGAGCGGAACTGTGTAAAATAAACTAATCGAATTGCTCTATTTTCATCGCTTGTTAGGATCAAGCTATTTTATTGGTTCATTTTAAAAATCTCTGCTCCGCTCCGCTTCAGTAGAAACGCACCCTAAGGCCCACTTGCGCCAAATGCTGGGTTTAATTGCGTAACCCCGTTTTTAGTAGCACCGACCTAAAGTTTTATCGAAGATTGTCTTGCGCCAATGAAAACTAGTTCATAGTTAACTAACCTGACAGTTTTCTATTTTTCGCTGACAACATCCTAAATGACCATAGAGTTTATGTAATCTGACAAAATATGAAAAGTGAATGATGAATGAACATAATATATGCACGTCTCTTTCACACTACATCTCTTTGAATTTGTCTGTCTCATTTGTTTTATTTTGGCAATGGCATTTCGTTTTCATCGTTCATTCATGTTATCAAAGAGAATGTAACACACTACGTTATAAGAGTCGGGACTTCCATACTAAAAACTGGTCGTGACCGATTACCCAAAATGGATGAAACGTGTGCAACCGTTCAAAGGAATTAAATGGCGTCGGTGCAAGTTTTATATAACATTTTTTTGTTAGAGAGTTGCGCGAGCCTACAACAAAACTGTAAAAACAGCTGTTGCCTCAATTTTGACATTTAGCACTTATTTTAGTGACTTAAACCTACCACATCGGCGGTTTAAATATAACACAAGTTTAGCCCCTAAAACAGGATGGTGCAAGACATAATTATAATTTAATTCCAAATTAGCGTCTAGTTCCGAGTTAATAACGATAAACCTGCTAGGCGCAAGCGGGCCTAAGTATCTAGAAATCTTAACCATACGACTATCGGAGGAAAGAATAAATTAAATTACTCCGTTTAATCAGGTGATCATTGGATTATTTTGTCTTTAATTTATTCATAACGTCATTATAGCGATGACATGAATTTTGTTCGAAAATGCAAAAAACCAATTTGTTAACACTTTAATTTCACGCCAAAACGGCTTTGCCAATTAATTACGTCAAAAAGACAACAGACCTTGTCCACTTTTCCAACAAAGAGACAAATGTATCAAATAAACAACAATAAGCTAATTGTATGAAAACTTTCTCCCTTTTAAGCTTTGTCTACACGTGTAGGTGTCATGTGCCTATATCCGTAACATCGTATATTTTGATTCTGTGTCATGAACTTTATTTAAACTCTCACGATTTTATGCGCATAACTCACATAAAGCGCCACCGCTGCTCTTTCAAAATAAATGAAATCCTTCATCAACAGAAAAAACAGTATTGTCTAAATTAATTGGTAAATTCCTCTAATCCATCTCCCAGACAAAACCATTCCTGGCAAAAGGCAAAAGCGAGAAAATTTTCTCAAGATAAGAAAATAGGGGGCACTTAAGGAAATTGCCTGTAATAAGACAATCGGCAACAAAAGAAATCGGCTGTTGCGAAAACGCTAAGACTGATGGGCTTCAATGTGCTGTTTTTCTTTTAGTTAATCAATGGGCTATTGTATGTTCAGTGTGGACATAGCCTCGACCGTCTCCATCTTTTATTCTCTTTGCGGTCTCATAAAGAATAAAAAATAGCCGTACCTACAAGAGATTTAGATTAGGATTTCATAAAGTCGATTTCAACTATTAAACTAATTTTAAAAAGTCAGGATTGCAAGATATTTTTAAATGTCCCGTACATTTAATAATGTGAGTTAAAACAGATGCAATCTCTCGTTTTTATCTTCTTGAATATGAAGGAACGGAATCCATCTATGATCAGAGGTGGTCTAAGACTGTAGTGTTAGTATCAGACATGTTGACGATGCTTGTCCAGTCGCCTCGTCTGATGGTTGTACGTGATGGACAAGACAAGGTTCAATTGTATAAAATTAAAACCTCGCCATTTATTTTATGTTCCTATGGTAGATTCCGAGACCCCTGACAGGGAATACGCTCTTGATGTTTTTATGTGTATTCGTGATCAAGCTCGTTCTAGGGTATATTACATATCTATTTCTGTAGCTCTATTTTTGTGTTTTAGTGTCAATCAAAAGCGACGTTTTGCGAAATATACATTGTGCGAAGTGGACATTTTGCAAACGGTAGGGTAGACATTTTGCGAAGTAGTCTTTTGGCACCTGACCCAATTGATCTGTACCAGGAAATCTATAATTATTTCGATCAAGCCTTAAGAGATAAAAAATTTATTCGATCGGCGTTAAAACATTTAGTAGTTAATTCGTACTTGCGTTAATAGACCAGCGGAAGTTCCCGTAACGGAATCATACCAAATGCATTTGCACACTATACAAATACAAATACAAAATATTTTGTATTTGTATTATTGGCTGTTCTGCTTTCTACATAGATAAACTATACGAGGTATTCTACGAAGAACAGTAATTTTAAAGAGCACGCGAATTAGAGCACCTAAGTTATTCCAAGTCGAATTCTATCAATAAGTAGAATTTTACCGAACAAAAATTAAACAGGTCCAGACTGTAGTAATAAACGCCCAGACTAAATAGCTGGTCACAAAAATGCATTGCCCTCAATGTAAAAAGTTTCCAACAAGGGGTTTCTGAGAAAACATGGGAAGTTAAACTTTTATGAGCAAACTTGTTGTCTGGGAGGATAGACAAGTAGTACTTAAAGTAATAAACAAAGCTTATAACCGTCTAGGTACCAGTGATAACTTGATAAGATAATGAAGGGAATTGGCACTTCATTTAAATCGGGCAGAATATGAATATCCGATTTAAATTAACCTTAGGAACATAGGAGCTTAGGTATGGAACCAGCATGCTTCAATTTCGAGGCGTGTATTGAACCCTCTGTCCATTAAAAGTAGCGACGGGCTCACTGCCCGTCACACCGGACAGTGTTTGGGTACTACTAGTGAAAAGTGGAGGTTCCGAGTTTCAGAATATCTCTGACTACCCCCTCGGGGAATTAGTAGTGAGCTTATGATATGCTTAGGAGCATCCTGCATCGCACGTAAGAGTTTCAGAATATCCCTGACTACCCCCTCGGAAAATTAGTCGTGAGCATATGCTATGCTTAGGAGCATCCTGCATCGCACGTAAAATTGGAAAGCCTATAAAGAACCTTATTATAACCTGAAATATGGCTCATTTTAAAATGACAGAAGTGGCTTCATCAGCGAGCATTCAGGTAGTGCCAAATCCAAATTTGCAAAAACTTCGCACCGTGGTAAATTTTTTGGCCTTTGCCATAGATATTATAGATCTGAACAGATGACGTAGGTACCGCGATCTGCATGAATACCCCGCAAGCTACATTTTTAGGGTTCCATACCCAAAGGTTGCCAACGGGACCCTAATACCACAGAGTACTTTCAGCTATTACTAAGACTACGCTATCCGACCTTCATCCTTAATGATTGAGTGTCTCTCCGCAACGCTTATGTATGTAATACCAACATTATCATCAAACTTTGTGAGGAAACTTCAAACGCTAAAGAAAAACTTCTAATGCGTATTGCGCGTGAACTAACGCCCATACACTCTCCTTGAGGGTAGGCCTGTGCTTTGCAGTGGGACGTATACAGGTTTTTAAGTAAAAGTATCAATAACCTTTAATCCACATACTCTACCCATCAAACTGAACAACTTTTACTATGGGAGCAAACCTGTCAGAACAAAAAAAAAATTCTGCTGTTTCATACTAAACTTCAATATTTACTCGACTGAAATGTATGAGACTGCTGATTGTTGTTTGTTCTGACCTAGTTCTGACAGGTTTTCTCCCATAGTTTGATGGGTAGAGATGTGGTTTAAAGGTAAATTATACCTTTCCTTACATCCTGTACAGGCTGATGATGGTGGTGGATAATGGAAATATAATTTATTTACACATAAAAAATAAACGTAAATCTGATAACGCATGGTTAATTCCATCTCTGTCAGTATACTGTATCAACAATTTAAAAAAAGGCAATCCGTGAAAAGCCAAACATTTTCAAGTAGGTTGGTGTATATTCTGACTTTTCTGGATTGCGTTTTTAAATTCACAAAGCTTTCTGAGGCTTTCCTAAAAGTAAGCAAATATAATTTTCAATTAACATTCCAATCCTCTCAAATAAACACGTTCCATGGAAATTAGATTCAAAAACCTTTTTATCGCTATCCAGGGGTAACCTCTGCAAAGCGAGGAAAAATTCGATTTTACCGGAAAAAGATAAGGATGATAAATTACTTATTTCTGTTTGTTAAACAGAACACGATTTAGCATCTGAAGTTTATTCATTTCTAAGCAACATTGAGGTATTTATTATGGGAACTGTGAAGCCAGCAGTCTCTGTATAAAATGCAAAAAACAGACCAAGAGCGTGTCGGACTCGCCTATAATAGGGTTCCGTAAGTTCGCCTTATTTCAACTTTGAGCACAGAGATATCTCGAGACAGAAGCATTATGAAGATTTAGTTTCTATGGAAGTTTTGTTTTAGAGGATGAAGTTTTTATTAACGGTATAGTTATTTACAATTAAAACATTATGTACAACTTATGGCTAAATATGGCTAGTTTTGTTCCATTGGACAAGACCAGTCTAACGCCAACTCATTGAATTTATTAAAAAACAGGGGAAAAATACTCTTTCGTTGTATAGAATGGTCGAAAATATTTGTTTTCGTCGTAATCATAACTAACTACATAATATGGTTTTTGGGTTACTGTTATCTTTCTTCAAGCCAAACTTTGACTCAATAGGTGCAAAAATGAGCGAGATATGGAAGCGGGGTATACAGACAGACAGATAGAATGGACGAAAGTATAAGGGTTCCTTGTTTGACTACGGAACCCTAAAAACGTTTTTACTTCCACTGCCAGACACCAAATTAATTAGGTACCTAAATGTATCATATATAAATAATATAGTATATATATATATTATCATTATTATCAGGTATATTATATATACCGTGTGGTGTCGGCTAAGAATAGCACCATCCCATTTCCTCCCGTGGGTGTCGTAAAAGGCGACTAAGGGATCTACCGGAGGATGGGCAGCAGCATCCTCTGAGTACACACATTCAATCCAACTGCGATTGCCAACCCGCCTGCCAAGCGTGGCGATTATGGCAAATCCCCCCATTTTGGGGGAGGCTTATGTCCAGCAGTGGAAGTCTGTCGGCTGATATGATGATGATGATATAATATATATCCCCCCCCCCCCCATTTTGGGGGAGGCTTATGTCCAGCAGTGGACGTTTAATGGCTGATATGATGATATTATATATATATTATAATATACCTGATATGAGCGCATACTCACGTAGGTACATAACAGTGGGAAGAACTAAAATGTGGCATTCAAACGCGAATCTTATTTTAAGGTCCGTGCATGCAAATTGATTTATATCAAAACCTTACATTGTACAAATTTTGTAACATTTTGAACAAAAGTTTCAACAAATCTCATGACGGTTGCGGGTCACGAGTTCTGAATAAATAACGAGGCCAACGGCTGATATATGAATACGATACGTCATCAGTTTACTCATAAGTTCGCAGGAACTTGCATAATAGTTTATTTACTTGACTGTGCAAAGCCAAGAAAGGTTCTGATACAAGTAAATATTTGAAATAACCTAAATTTTATTCTCATCGGGTAATAATCTCACCGCACAAAACGTACGTTTATCATTCGCAATAACGACATATATTTACATCCATGTAACTCCTGTAAACAAGGATAAACAGTGTCCACCACTCACAACACTAGACAACTCTAATTTCTTCTTTTCTTCTACTGCTGATTTCAACTTAGGACTTTCAAAAATCACGCATGTCAAGGTTTCATAACTCTTCGATTAGACATTCGTCGACATAGAAGCATCCTTCGATTAATGACTGATGACTGATTCCATGACTGGCAATGTGCATTGTGCAGTCCTACCTAGCTAGCATGCCACCCACGACAAAGCGTTTAAACGAGAAAAACGTCATGCGCGCTCTTTCTGGCCTACGTAAAATAATTTTTGTCGTTGTCTCGGGGGTGGCATGCTAGCTAGGCTGGTATGATTTGTGTATAGGGTGTTACAAAATTACAAATAAACATTTAAGGGGGTGGTTAAGACAATCAAAATAATTTTTTTTAAAATGGTGGCCATAGGCCTCCCGCAAAATGAGGAAATTTGCCATAATCGTCATGCGATGCGATGCGTTTGCGATGTTCCATACTAAACTACAGATCTACTCTAAATAAGAGAGAAGAAGAGAAGATAAGATAAGATTAGAGATTTTTGATTTTTTTTTTCTTTTTATTTTTTTTTTAATTTTTTTTTTTATATATATTTTTTTTTATTTTTTTTTCACGATTTCGATTTTGGTCCCATATTGAAAGTTGTTGGTCTAAACCACCACTTTAAAAGTTTTAAATTTTTATTTTTACTTCTGTATCAACCTGTATAAGGGCGCAACGCAGGCAGGAGGGTAATTTTTACTTCCTCCTGCACAATTCAGTCGACGGGACGCGACACACGCGAGAAATAATGCTAGAGGGTCTGCTGTGCAATTTTATTTTAAAATTAAATCCATAAACTAACTGCGCTTAGATATTGTTCTTTTCGATCTTAAACTACCAAGAATAATCATTTTAACTGCCACCTGCATTTAAACTTTTAAAAAATATCTCCTTATCTAAAATATTGCGAAGCTCTCAAAGTTGAGAAAGCTTTAAGACGCATCGTTAAAACTTTTACTTTTTAAAGTAGAGCTTCCCCACATTACAAAACTAGTTGTGTTATAAAACTTTTTATTTTCGCTCCACGACTCCAGTGATATTCTTCTTTCTCATTATTTATGTGTATTTTTGTTTTCTTTGTTGTGTATTTACCCTTGGCGGGACGAGCGAGTTTAAAATTTGTTCAACCAAGAGCGTCAACCTGTATAAATCACTTGTGGTCACATGAAAGAAGGTAGGGATAGTGGCAATGATTGAACATTATAATATTAACAAGTGTCCTGTTCCCATACATTAAGCATAATTTTATAATTATTAGTTAAGGTTGAATAGGGCCTAAAGTGCTTACTTGGGGTCATAACAATGTATGTGCCTGTGAGCGTTATTTATTTTATTTATTTTTAATGTTTCTGAAATAGGCGCACTTTTTCTGAATAGTGAACAAAACTGAATATTTGCTCGGGCTACATCTATCGTGTGGTCAATCGGGTCATAATCTAATCACATATGATTCACGGGCGTATCAATCAAAGTGACAAAACACCGTCAATGAATCAAAATTATGATTGTGTGATTTGATTAATCATATTTCGGCATACATTGCTTGCTTTAATCGCTACACTTTAAAAAAGAGAGAACGAATCTAACAATGTATGCCAAAATCAGTCCAAAATGTAGGGTAATATAATCGCTGCTTTAAGAACAAAATAGACCTCTTGCTATACAGGGTGAAATTGATATCATTAGTATCCTTTTAAACTAAGAGTCTACCCATCAAACTGAACATCTTTTCCTATGGCAGCAAACCGATCAGAGCCAAAAAAAGGATGCTAATGATATCAATTTCACCCTGTAGACCCAGCATCACTACCCTTAGGACACATTGGTTTGAGTACAATAATGGTTGAAAATATTTAAGATTTTCCATTCACCGTTCTCAATAAACAGTGTATTCGATTTAATAAAATTACATCGAACAAAAATCAGCAATAAAAACTTTCTAAAGCCACAAATCCTTTACCAATCCATTCGTTGTGTAAACCCCGAGACGAACGATAGAATTCTTAACTAAAAGTTGCTATGAAGTTTATTTCACTCACGTACCGAAAGAGAATGGGCAACATATGAGCACGTGTTGGCAATGCGGTCACGGATATAGCAAAGGCACAGGTGAAAATATCCTTTGGAAACACAAAAACATAAGGTTTTAGTTTCAGTTTTGAAACGCTGCGGTTTTAACTAAATACAGCCAATTAAAGCTCTTTATTTATGCCAGTGTGAGTAAGAATATATCTTTCTACTAATACGATTCAGATTTGATCATTCATAAATTCACTATTATAAAACTGTAAATTTAAAAAAAAGAGGTTTGTTTGATCGACCATCACGCAAAAACTACTGAACCGATTTTGATGAAACTTTTTTTGTTTGATACCTTATGATCTGACTTATAATCTGGCATATAATTTGTGCACACAAAGTTGCGAGTTAACGCTAGTAAATTCATATTTTCGTTAAGTCTTCGAACAACTGAAAATCTTTATGTTCAAGACGTTTGGACGTCAGACGATCAATCGCGCTGATAGGACTTAGTGCAATGTCTCCACAAACGACATTAGAAATAAGGAGAAGTGAGACGTTTAGTGATATCTTGTTTTAGCAGGTTCCTGCATTGGACAAGGAATTCTTAGACCACATAAAAAATATAGTATAGATGTACCTGCGCAGTTGACAAATTTTAATAGCGCGAGAAATTATATTGACCAGTCAGGATGAGCCACCTTCAATACGTTTACGCTATTGGCTTATTTGTTTTCTCGCTCTTTCTGCTACTATCAGACTTTGCAGATTATGTTTACTAAATGACTTCGGGTTTTGTCGGGGACTCGAGCCTACTCAGCGCAAACGAAGATTGACGAGCGGATTTATTTTCCTGGTCGTACTGTACCGAAGCTGGGAAAGGTAAGCTAAGCTAAGCGGTAAGGCAAGTTTTATAAAATTCTCAAAGAAATTGTATCTTAATGGAGTTCATTCATAATACCTACCTACTTAATCACCAGTCGATTACTAGTATAGTTATTAATTCCATGTTCAAACTTCTTTTGCTCAAACCATATATTTTTACTGCATAGTAAATCGTTTAATTTAAACCATGAAACTGAAAAACTTTTACTATGAAAGCAACGTCGAAATAATAAAAACTTCTGTTTCATATACCTACTGACTCGATTCAAATGTATGGGACAGAAGATTCGTGATTTTTTTCGATTTTGCTTTCAGTTAAATTTGTGCAGTTTGATGGTCTAAGCCACCTTTTATTATTACAAGGGTGTTTTGTTACACCATGTTTATTCTAATCATTCCTGAAAAAGTAAAAACCTGTATTTTTTGTCGTATCGATGCCATTTGATTTAGTTTGTCTCGGCAAAGTATTAAAGTGGTTTGCCAATTATCATTAGGGATTTGTTGATTACCAAGGGTGTGCCGGACGTTGCACGTCACTCTTAATCTTATGGGAAAAGGAGGGTGCCGGGAGGGTGGGTTTAGTCTATACGAACGTATTCCCCTGTTTCCACCCTAGATAATAACACTAGATCAAAACAATTTTTACTATTGCTTTCTTCATTACCACTGCCACGTCCACTTTTTTTTTCATAAATTAATTACGTACTATGATAACTAGGAACATTCTAAAAAGATTAATATTTCTCGATTTTACTACTGCTTTCATCTAAACAAATTTGACGAATATCAACAATAAACGGAAAACATACAGCCTGCCTAACTCTTTCTCATATTATTCTTGAAAGTAAGGGAATACGAGACTACGACTTCGTAAATTTTATGGAGGTAAAATCACAGTCCAAACTGCATTTGTCACTTTCGCACCTGGTAGCTCGGTTGCTCGGGAACGGCGCGACAGCAATAGATCTGTTAGAAACCTATTTTTCAAATTACTTGCAGACCGCCTTTCCTCTTAATACACCCGATTAAAACACTCGTGTCGTATAGTCATGTTATTCAAATGCTAGATTGGAAAGAATTCCACCGGTTTTTGAATGCTCAACGTTACGAAGCGTATTTTTTACTCTAATTCGAACTGCAAATGTCTGAAATGATAGACTGATGAAGACCGAATCGCGATGGCATGCGCCAACAAAATAGCCGTGTATTCCCCTCTTATTTTTGAAGCTGACAAAATACATCACTTGATTCTATACACGTAATACTATTTCGTTCATATTGTCATTTTATATCCTAACCTTCATGCTGCTTTCATTCGGCAAATTTATTTTTATGGTACAATTTATACTGTTGTTCGTTTCTTTGCAGTTTTCCATAAGAAGAACATCATAATTGTAGGAAAATGAATTTTTTCCCCATTCCCTTTTATGATCAGAAATAAAGGTGAAATTTATAGCTTGGGATATACAAAAGTTAAGTGCGTAATACTCCACTATCCTAATCCAGGACGGGTCAGTGAAAACGACGTGGGCCTAGCGAAAAAATTCACAGAATTTTCGTGCCTTCCACAACCTTCGGATACATTGAAAATTAATCTACCAAATGAACTGAATAAAATTTTTTCCCTGCGTCACATCTTAATAACCCATAAGTGATACTCGCACCTTCAATATTTTTTTTAATAAGTCATAATTAATCATCACTAGTGTTTTTTTAATGTTTTTTTTTCGATCTTTTTAGCTAGGTAGCTACGCTAAGCTACGTAGCTAAGCTAAGCTATAGTTTAGCTACGCATCTACACATCGCTCATCAATAGCTTTGGTGGACGCGGGTACGGAATATAAATAAAAGTACTGCGGGTACATAGTTTCATAGCTTTGCTACGCATCTTCGCACAGCTTAGCCACATCGAACATCTCAAGTGGACAGCGACCCCTTTTCGCTTTTTGAAGTTTCGAATGGTATGAGATACTTGACAGTAGGTGGTGATAGATGGCAAAACTTGTACTTTACAACGCGCTATAGTTATTATACTGTGACTAGATAATTTGTATGGGAATGTCCAATAATTAATTTTTACTTTATTTATTATTTATTTATTATTTATTATTTATTATTTATTTATTTATTTATTTATTTATTAGGTATTTATTTATTTATTAGGTATTTATTATTTATTGTTTATTGTTTATTGTTTATTGTTTATTGTTTATTGTTTATTGTTTATTGTTTATTGTTTATTGTTTATTGTTTATTGTTTATTGTTTATTGTTTATTGTTTATTGTTTATTGTTTATTGTTTATTGTTTATTGTTTATTGTTTATTGTTTATTGTTTATTGTTTATTGTTTATTGTTTATTGTTTATTGTTTATTGTTTATTGTTTATTGTTTATTGTTTATTGTTTATTGTTTATTGTTTATTGTTTATTGTTTATTGTTTATTGTTTATTGTTTATTGTTTATTGTTTATTGTTTATTGTTTATTGTTTATTGTTTATTGTTTATTGTTTATTGTTTATTGTTTATTGTTTATTGTTTATTGTTTATTGTTTATTGTTTATTGTTTATTGTTTATTGTTTATTGTTTATTGTTTATTGTTTATTGTTTATTGTTTATTGTTTAT